>OX415251.1:24209251-25471751 GCA_948329865.1 Linaria vulgaris
AATTGTGCTTACTGCAAAACCAATGTCTGGCCGTGTATGAGAAAGATAAATAAGTTTCCCTTCAAGACATTGGTATCTCCCTTTTTCTACAGGGACTCCTTCACGTCCAAGCTTTTTCTTGGAGTCCATTGGAGTGTTTGCTGGTCTACAACCAAGCATACCTGTTTCCTTCAACAAATCCAAGGGATATTTGCGTTGTGAAACAGCTATACCTTTCTTGGATCGCGCCACTTCCATTCCCAAAAAATATCGAAGGGGACCAAGATCCTTAATTTCAAATTCTTTGGCCAATGCATGCCTGGTCCTTTCTATTTCTTCCATATCATTCTCAGTTAGAATGATGTCATCTACGTAGACAATAAGAACAGTCATCTTGTTAATTGAGGAGCGTTTCACAAACAGTGTATGATCAGCTTGGCACTGGATGAAACCGTGCCTTTTTACTGATTGAGAGAATCTGCCAAACCATGCTCTTGGAGATTGTTTTAGCCCATATAAATACTTCAACAACTTACACACCTTCTTGTCGTCATATTTTTCTTGAAATCCTGGTGGAATCTCCATGTATACCTCTTCTTCGAGATTCCCATTTAAAAATGCATTTTTGATATCAAGTTGATGAAGTGACCAGTCTAAATTTGCAGCCAATGACAACAGTATTTGGATAGTATTGAGTTTTGCAACTGGAGCAAAAGTCTCCTGATAGTCAATACCAAATGATTGGGTAAAGCCCCTGGCAACTAACCATACCTTAAGTCTCTCAATACTTCCATCAGCATTGTGCTTCACGGTGAACACCCATTTGCAGCTTATTGCTTTCTTGCCCAATGGAAGATCAGTGATGGACCATGTATCGTTCTTTTCCAAGGCACTGATCTCTTCTTGAATTGCTTTTTCCCAGCCAGGATGACCTCGGGCTTCTTGGATGTTAGCTGGAATTTGAACTTCATCCAACCTTGAAAGAAATGATTGATAGTTCCCAGATAGATTTGCGTAGGAGAGAAAATCTTTAACTGAATGTTGAGTACATGCCCGAATACCTTTTCTTAGAGCAATGGGCAACTCTAAGTCGACTTCTCTTTCTACCTCGTCTTGCTCTTGCTCTTGCTCTTTCTTCCCTCATGTGTGAGTTTCTAAAGTTGTTGGGTCGATTTCAGAATCTTGGACATGAGTGAGATGTGTCATAGATTCAACCTCCTACTGTGCTTGCCTCTTTTTCCTTGTATAAACATGTAGTTCCTTAGTTACTGAATAAGGAATGGGATCTGGTGTAGATGGCAGATCTGGTACAGAAGTGTTAGACCCACAAGTTGGACTCGAAGAGGGCAATTGTGAAAATGGTACAGTGTTTGTTTGCTGTTGACCAGGGATAGACAGTGAATTCTATTCAAGTAGGGAATCCCAACTCCAAGGCTGAAATTCTGTTGTTTTCTCCCCCTGAATTTCAGTTTTGGGGAAAAAATAACTACTTTCAAAAGACATCCATGGTGTCGAACACTTTTCGAGTCATTGGACAAAAACATTTATACCCCTTTTATTTGTAGAGTAACCAATGAAAACACACTTCATGGATCGAGGATCGAGTTTGCTTCGATTTTGTGGATAGGCATGAACAAAAGCTGAGCATCGAAAGACCTTTGGAGGTAAATTGGACGACAAGAACCGAGCATGAGGGAAGAAGTTGATAAGGATTTGACGAGGTGTTTGAAACTTGAGAACTCGAGATGGTAAACGATTGATGAGATAAGAAGAAGTAAGAATTGCTTCCCCCCATAGGTATTTTGGGACATTTATGGAAAACATAATGGAGCGAGCTACTTCCAACAATTGTCGGTTTTTTCTCTCCGCTACCCCATTCTGTTGCGGAGTATTGACACACAAACTCACTTGAACAATCCCCTGTTTAGATAAATATTCTCCAAGGACAGAGTAAAAATATTCCCTAGCATTATCAGACTTAAGGATTTGGATTTTGCATCCAAATTGTGTTTGAACCATGGCGTTGAAGGCCCGGAATATTCTTTCAACCTCAGATTTTTCTTTCATAAGAAATATCCAAGTAAGTCTTGTGTGATCATCAACAAAAATCACAAACCACCGTGCTCCATTAATGTTTTTGACCCGTGAAGGTCCCTAAATATCACTATGAACAAGTGCAAAAGGTTTTGATGTTTGATACGGAACCATTGGGTAGACAGATCGAGTATGTTTTGCAAGTTGGCAAATCTCACACTTGAATAACTTTGGATTTTTATTGATAAACAAAAGAGGGAATAACTTTTCAAGATAAAAGAAGTTAGGATGTCCTAACCGATAGTGCCACATCATGATTTCACTATCTTTATTGAAGCTAGAATCAGAATTAAATTGACTGTGAACAGAAGTAGGAAGACTTGTAGTAGCAACGAAGGCTTTTCCAGGTCCGGGTGGTTTGAGGAGATATAATCCATGACACATCTCAGCACTGCCAATCATCTTCTTCGAACCCAATTCCTGAAAAACACACACATTTGGAAAGAATGTGGTTAAGCAATGGCTGTCACGAGTCAATTTACTGACGGAAATCAGATTGCAATCAAGATTTGGGACATAAAGCACATATTTGAGAGTGAATTCAGGTGATATACGAACTGATCCTGTCCCGACCACTTTAGATAAAGTGCCATCAGCAATCTTTACCGTAAGATTGGAGTGACTAGGTTGATAGTCAAAGATATCTCCTGTCATATGATTCGATGCTCCTGAATCAATGACCCACCAAATTGATTTTAATTTACCTGACTTGGCATGAAAGCTAGTTGTTGTTGCAGCGGTAGAGTGTGGTGGATCCCTGTTGTTCAACAACAATTTCAGCATATCTAGTTGTTCCTTGGTGAAGGGGTTGGATTGAGTGGTGCATTGCTGTTCTTCAATGACGCTGACTGAGTGTGCACGAGTACCTTGAGCTGATCTCTTTGGCTTTCAGTCCGAAAGTTTTCCATGTAAATCCCAACAAGTGTCCCTTGTATGACCTGGTTTAGAGCAATGGTCACACCAAGGTCGTCCTTTTCTTGGCTGGTGATTGTCAATTGCTGGAGGTCGTGAACTACGAGCAGCAAATGCAGATCCATCTAAATTTGGTGGTGGCTGTAGATTACCCAACATCACCCTCTTCCTACTCTCTTCTCGACGAACTTCTGAAAATGTCTCACGAAGACTTAGAAGAGGTTTTGTTCCCATAATTCTGCCTCTTACATCATCCAAACTTTTATTCAAGCCCATCAAAAACTTAAATGTTCTTTTCTGCTCAACTATCTTAAGATATATTGCATTGTCCTTTGGACACTTCCACTGGTAAAACTCGTACATATCTAATTGCTGCCAGTGACGAACTAAAGCATTATAGTATTGAGTCATCGTTAATTCTTCTTGACGAAGATCGTGAAGAATCGTCTCCACTGCGAATAGTTCTGAAGTATTTTCAGAACTCGAGTATGTTTCTCTTACTGCCTCCCATATTTCTTGAGCCGTTTGATATAGCAGGAAGTTGTCACCAATGTCCACATTCATTGAATTTATGAGCCATGACATAATCTAGTGATTCTCAGCCTTCCACTTCTTGTAATTCTGATCAGTTTTCTCCGGAATTGAGACATCTCCGGTTAGATAATCTTCTCTTCCTCTGCCACATATGAACATCTGGACAGATTGAGACCACTGGAGGTAGTTCTGTCCATTGAGTTTATGATTTGTGATAAAGAAAGTCGTATTATCCGATGTTCCGGAATTACCAGAATTTCCAGAATTGTGTTGAACTGGAGTTTGGCTTGAAGGAGAAGAGATTTCAGACATAGTACTGGCTTCTTTATTCGACATTATTGACTTTTTGTTTTGAGAGAAGAAAAAACGAAAAAAAACTGAGATAGCCGGAAAAAGGCTAAGAGTTCCGGTATGAGTAGGATGCCGGAATGAGAGTGTACGGCTAGGGTTCTTTTCTGAATTTCCTAGGCTCTGATACCATGAAGATTTTGAAGGAATCTTATGTTTTTCTCATTCTTACAATAGAACAAGTACAAGATATATATACACATCTAATTGCAGCTAACTAAGGAAACTACCTTCTATAAAAATATACAGAATAAATTATAGATACTCTAATTCCTATAAAGTAGGAAACTAAATATTCAACAAAAATCTTGTTACTTTAACAATGTTTCAAAGAAACAAGCGTCTTACGTGATTCACCTTGTTTCTTAAAATTCCACACTTGCTACACCGAATATGGAACCCTTGTCCACGTAGATCCATGTAAGTACGTTCAGTCAAAAATTTAAGCATTATATTTTTGGAACACCATATTGAGTATTGTGGTATCATTTTGCAGCTGAAGGTGATTGTAAGTTTGAGAAGCCTGTATTGAACAACTGATACGATGTGGCGGACCTGCATTGGAGATACGTAAAATGGCTTTGTTCAACTTGAGGGTCTTGTACTTGTGTAATCTAATTGGGGTAATAAAAATATAAATAAATAAATAAATAAAATGTGCTTTTCATATATAGTTTCCGTGTATTTGAAAAACTATTGTTATATATGCATGCATATATGTAACTTTTGTTTATTAAGGACGTATATGAAATGACTAAAAAGTAACTGTTTGCCATATACACTTTTCAGGGGTTTTGAAAACCTCCCTTAGATATTATAAAATATAAAGCCTAATTACAAACTATGTTTAATTTGTTGCCCAGCAGAAAATATGTTTAATAAGACTTGACGTAAGCGGCAAAATATTAGAGTTACACATTTAAATAAGCTTTAACGAGAAGGTATCGAGAAGCCTTTCGTGGGGTTGAAGATTCGTCTATAGACAACAAGATTTAATTTGTCATTGTCGTGAATATATAAGAGGCAAGTCCTTTAATTAATACTAATTAAAAAGAACATTTGTTGTCACTATGATTAATTTGTAGTATTTCCGAAGTTTGTATAAGTATCAACAATCAAGCTATTCATCAGGCACAACTAACTTGGTTGAATTACCGGTTAGTTATACCATAATTTTGTGTGATTCTCTTAGTGGGCCTATCGAGACATTCTTGTCCTACAAATGTACCAGTCTAAAAGGCCCATTCACGAGCCATATTAGCCCAAATAAATCGTCCCAACAAAGGGGCTAAAAAGCCCATTATGTATATCGGGCTTGGCCCATCAACAGAGGCACATACCTGCTACTACAATCAAGGAGGTTGATCATCTATAAATACCAGGCTCCTCCTCATTTACAAGGGACTTTTTTCTCTTCTCATAATCACTCCTTTAATTGATCTACGGAGATTGACCTATAGTGAATGTTACCTATAGAGATTGATCTACGGAGATTGACCTATCAAGATTGATCTACTGAAATTGATCTACGGAGATTGACTTATAGTGAATGCGACCTATAGAGATTGATCTACGGAGATTGACCTATCAAGATTGATCTACGGAGATTGACCTATAGTGAATGCGACCTATAGAGATTGATCTACAGAGAGTTTGATCGACAAAGATTGACCTATAGTAAATGCGACCTATAGAGATTGATCTATGGAGATTGACCTATCAAGATTGATCTACAGAAACTGATCTACGGAGATTGACCTATAGTGAATGCGACCTATAGAGATTGATCTTCGGAGATTGACCTATCAAGATTGATCTACATAATTTGATTTACAGAGATTGACCTATAGTGAATGAGACCTATAGAGATTGATATAAGGGGAGTTTGATCTACAAAGATTGACCTATAGTGAATGAGACCTATAGAGATTGATCTAAGGGAGTTTGATCTACAAAGATTGATCTATAGTGAATGCGACCTATAGAGATTGATCTACGGAGATTGACCTATCAAGATTGATCTACAGAAACTGATCTACGGAGATTGACCTATAGTGAATGCAACCTATAGAGATTGATCTTCGGAGATTGACCTATCAAGATTGATCTATAGAGATTGACCTATAGTGAATGAGACCTATAGAGAATGATCTAAGGGGAGTTTGATCTACAAAGATTGACCTATAGTGAATGAGACCTATAGAGATTGATCTAAGGGAGTTTGATCTACAAAGATTGACCTATAGTGAATACGACCTATAGAGATTGACTTATGAGAATTGACCTAGCTCAATGATCTCCCAAATTGACCTACATCAGTTTGATCTACATTTTGATCTATCAAGTTTGATTTACATTTTTACGGCTCTTTACGGCCTATAATGTGTCTATAGGCTCGTTCCTCAACGGGCATCAACTGACCTAGGCATCCACATACAATTATAAACATCGATATCTGTGGAGAATCACAATCAATTATAATATATTGTAGATGTGTATAATCTTTATTCTAGGAAGATTATGTATAGCTGTAATCTTCCGGATTAGGCAGATTTATTAGTTTCCTATTTCATTAGGATATCCCAGTAATCATGGGATTTAATTCTATTAGGTAAATTCCTTTTATATAGCTAGGGTTTTATGTATATAATGCTCTCTGGATTCCAGAGCAGAGATATAGAAAATAATGTTTCTGTACTCCATTTTTGACATGGTACCAGAGCTTTAGGTTAGAACTTTTGGCCTTCATCGCCACCTTTTCTTTACAGGACTTCATTGCCTTAATATTTCTGCGTGCTCTGTTTTTTTAGTTCAAAATAGAGTTTCATACAAATTTCCAATTTCCCCATTCAATCTTTTATCTGCGCATCTCTCCTTAATTGCATAAAGATCGTGGAAGATGACAAAGAATGACGAGAAAAGCACTACAACACAACCAGATGAGGTAGTTCGATCCCAACAACAAGGAGAATTGCAGAATATTCAGTCTGCATATAAATTGGATGAGAAAAACAACCTTAAATGGTCTCAACTTGTTCGTACGGTGTTAAAAGGAAAGGGAAAAATTAGCCACCTATTGGGTACTGGACCAGAACCAAATGATCCTCGATTCAAAGCATGGGATGAAGAAGATTCCATGATAATGGCATGGTTGTGGAACTCTATGACTCTTGAGATCAGCGATACATGTATGTTCTTAACTACTGCTAAGGATATATGGGACGCCATCCAACAAACATAATCTAAAGCTAGAGATGCGGCTCAGGTGTACGAGGTTAAAGTGAAGACAGTTGCTGCAAAACAAGGAAACAAAACTGTTACTGAATATGCTAATCAGTTGAAGTCCTTATGGCAAGAACTTGATCATTACAGGGTGATAAAATCTAGATGCTCTGACGATGTTGCTGTCTTGAAAAACTTTATTGAGCAAGACAGAATCTACGATTTTCTGGTTGGACTCAATCCAGAATTTGATCAAGTAGGAGTCCAGATACTTGGCAAACAAGAAATTCCTTGTTTTAATGAAGTGGTGGCACTGATTCGAGGTGAAGAAAGCAGAAGAGGGCTAATGCTTGAACCACAGAACATGGACAGCACTGCAATGGTGGAAAGTGGAGTTGTTAATTCAACCATGAACATGGAACGCGTCCCTGGACAGCAAAAACCTCAGAAACATGATAACAAGGACAATCTGTGGTGCACTTTTTGTAAGAAGAAACGCCATACTCGTGAAGGATGTTGGAAGCTTCATGGAAAACCTCCAAGCCGAGAGTGGGGACAAGGGAGAGCAAACAAGGAGTAATGTCCAGGCACATGTCGCTTTGGAACAACAGATTGCAACGACACCACAACAATCAAATGGTCTGAACCAGGAAGAGATTGAGAGGATCAGATCTCTCATTGGGAACCTTGAAAAACCTGCAGGTACTTGTTCATTGGTGCATTCAGGTGAGTCTCCATCCTCCGTTGGATTAAATGTCTCTGGAACAAACTTTGCCAATTCCTGGATCATCGATTCAGGAGCTACTGACCATATGACCCACTCACCAAATGTTTTCTTCACATATGCCCCGTGTCCAAGTAATAGGAAAGTATCCACAGCAAATGGTTCATTGACTACTGTAGCAGGGGTAGGAGATGTCAAAATAAGCCCATCATCACATGTCCTAAAACATGTTCTCCATGTTCCTAAATTATGCACAAACCTCATCTCTATTAAGAAACTCATTCAAGATTTGCACTGCATTGTGGTATTTTATAAGAGTCATTGTGTATTTCATGACGAGGACTCGGGGAAGATGATTGGACGTGCTAGTGAAAGGGATGGACTCTACTACCTCGAATCACCATGCCAATCAACCGTTGCCAAGGGCAAACTGCATCAGTCTTTAGTTACTGGACAAATTCCATCCAAAAAGGAGAAAGTTTGGCTTTACCATCAGCGACTTGGTCATCCTTCATTTAGGACTCTTAAAATTTTGTTTCCTTCTCTTTTTATAGGGTTAGAGGTTCAAAGTTTTCATTGTGAAGTGTGTGAACTTGCTAAACACAAACGCGTATCATTTCTAGTTAGTAATAAAAGAAGTTCTGTTCCATTTCATCTTATTCACAGTGATGTTTGGGGTCCTTCTAATATTCCTAATATTTCTGGGGCAAGATGGTTTGTTTCGTTTATTGACGATTGCACTCGTGTTACATGGATTTTTTTACTCAAGTATAAATCTGATGTCAGTAATATTCTTCCAAATTTTTGTTCTATGGTTAAGAATCAATTTGGGGTCACTATCAAAAGGTTTAGATCAGATAATGCCCGAGATTACTTCAATCAAGTCCTAACTCCATACTTTCAAAGAGAAGGAATAATACATGAGTCATCTTGTGTCAATACTCCACAACAAAATGGAGTAGTAGAGAGAAAAAACCGTCACCTTCTTGAAACAACTCGAGCCATTATGTTCCAGAAAAATGTACCCAAAGCATACTGGGGGAAGCAATTCTTACCACTACGCATCTTATAAGTCGTCTACCTTCTAGAGTCTTGGGAATCAAGAGTCCAATGGATATGTTGTCATCATTTTATCCTAACTTAAGCACCACAAACAACCTTGTTCCTCGAATATACAGGTGTGTGTCATTCGTTCACGTTCATGAACAAAACAGGGGGAAATTAGATCCAAGGGCATTGAAATGTGTCTTCGTGGGCTATTCTTCGACTCAAAAAGGGTACAAGTGTTATCACCCTCCATCAAAGAAGTTATATGTCTCAATTGATGTTACTTTTCACAAGCAAGAGTCCTATTTTACCACTCCTTATCTTCACGAGGAGAACTCAAGAATGGAAGATAAGGACCTGGGTGATTTTTTATTTGAGTCACTGTCTCTTCCTACCTCTGACCTTGAATATGTGCCTTTTTCTGAATCTATACACAAGTCCACTCCTAATTCTGTTATTGAGTCTATGCCTGAAAGCTCCCGCGAAAAAACAAATTCAGATTCTGCTCTTGAGAATACAAGATTTGGCAAGGTGTTTTCGAGGAAGAAGAAAGGCATCCCTGAACCTATGCAAGTTCCAGACTCTGACCCGAATCCAAGGAATGAGGTAACACTTTCTGATCCTTCATTGCAAGTTGAAACTGAGTCTTTAAGTAATCATGAGACTGAACTTCCCATTGCCCTTAGAAAAGGGACAAGAGAGTGCACAAAACAGCCGTTATACCCTCTCTCACACTTTTTATCCTTTAAAAAATGTTCACCTTCTCATAAAGCCTTCCTTATAAGCTTAAACACTACTACCATCCCATCCACCTTATCCGAGGCATTGTCCAACGGGGAATGGAGACAAGCTATGAATGAGGAGATGAAGGCGTTGGAAAAAAATAAAACTTGGGAGTTAATGAAGTTGCCAACTGGAAAAAAACCTGTGGGGTGTAAGTGGATTTATACAGTCAAGTATAGAGTCGATGGATCAATTGAAAGGTTCAAAGCAAGATTAGTTGCGAAGGGCTATACCCAAACCTATGGAATTGATTACTTAGAGACTTTTGCTCCAGTTGCCAAGATGAATACTGTTAGAGTTTTATTGTCAATTGCAGCTAATTATGGTTGGGAACTGCAACAATTCGATGTAAAGAATGCATTTTTACATGGAGAATTGGAGGAAGAAATCTACATGGAGGTCCCTTCAGGTTATAGAGATAATTTGCCTGATCATACAGTGTGTAAATTGAAAAAGGCTTTATATGGTCTTAAGCAATCACCACGAGCATGGTTTGGAAGATTTGCAAGAGTTATGATAACCATGGGGTATAGACAAAGTCAAGGGGATCATACATTGTTTATCAAACACTCACAGTCAGGGGGAGTAACGGCTCTTTTAGTATATGTCGATGACATAATAGTAACGGGGGATGATGATAATGAAAGAGAAGCACTTAATCAGTGTTTGGCTAAGGAGTTTGAGATCAAGGCTTTAGGGAGGTTGAAATATTTTCTTGGGATTGAGGTGGCTCACTCTAGAGATGGCATTTTTATTTCGCAGCAAAAGTACGACCTGGATCTTCTTAAAGAAACAGGAAATACAGCATGCAAGCCAGCGAGCACTCCCATAAATCCTAATCTTAAACTCGGGAAGGCAGAGGAGGATGCTTCTGTTGATAGAGAAATGTACCAACGCCTGGTTGGAAGACTCATTTATCTATCTCACACTCGGCCAGATATTGCATATGATGTAAGTGTGATTAGTCAGTTCATGCACAACCCGAAATAAGTTCATCTACAGGCAGCTTACCAAGTATTACAATATCTTAAGGGGACACCAGGAAAAGGTATTTTATTTAAAAGGAATGGAGGTCTGGTCCTTGAGGCTTACACTGATGCCGACTATGCTGGGTCAATTGATGATAGGAGGTCTACATCGGGTTACTGCACCTTTTTGGGAAGAAACTTGGTGACCTGGAAAAGCAAAAAACAGAACGTGGTAGCACGATCTAGTGCAGAGGCAGAATTTCGAGCAATGGCTCAAGGGGTGTGTGAATTGCTTTGGCTTAAGATCATCATGGAAGATTTGAAAATAAAGTGGGATGGTCCAATGAGACTCTATTGTGTGCAACATGATCGCACAAAACACATAGAAGTTGACAGGCACTTCATCAAGGAAAAGTTGGAGAGCGGGCTAATCTGTACACCTTATGTTTCTACGCAAGGCCAACTTGCAGATGTGCTTACTAAAGGCTTAAGTAGTTCTACATTTCAGAACATTGTATCCAAGCTGGGAATGGAGAACACCTATTCCTCAGCTTGAGGGGGAGTGTGGAGAATCACAATCAATTATAATATGTTGTAGATGTGTATAATTTTTATTCTAGGAAGATTATGTATAGCTGTAATCTTCCGGATTAGGCAGATTTATTAGTTTCCAATTTCATTAGGATATCCCAGTAATCATAGGATTTAATTCTATTAGGTAAATTCCTTTTATATAGCTAGGGTTTTATGTATATAATGCTCTATGGATTCCAGAGCAGAGATATAGAACATAATGTTTCTGTACTCCATTTTTGACAATATCCGATATGAAAAGTTCCGAACTTCACCTTCGACCACGATCGGCCACCATCGAGAAATAATGAACTACGTTCGGCTTGATTCCCTACACGGGATACGTAGGCAGCTTGGCTTAACCCCAATTTCAGTCCGAAATCAACAACCCCCAATCCACATTGTTAACAGGTTTGGAATAATACCCGATTAACTGATTTATTTATGAGTTCGGAACGCCGTTATCCGTGGTTCAAAGAAAGTAAATGACTGTTAGAGATAATTACGAAAATATCCTCCCTTTATTCACTGAACTTCTTACTCCAAGGAACATGAACATGATCTTATGCCCTTTTCCGAGTGAGTTTATGTGTATATCCTCCCCTCCTTCCTTCTCCTCCTTTTTTTCCTTTATATAGGTATGGGAAGGGGTTTGTGTCACTACACATGCATTGCATGTGTTACAAGTGTAATGCTGCATGAGTTACAAGTGTCCGTTTCTAAGATAAGGTATATCTTGTTGACAAAGCGCTGACTAGGCTGATCCTTATCTTGTCCGAGGGCTACGGGGAGTTCCGAGGGGTTGCTTCTTCTGTTTTCTTCTCTTGGATGGATTGAATCTTCTGTTTTTCTTTTCTCCGAGGGGCTAGATTTCATGAGGAGGTTCACTAGTTGAAGTGCAGCGGGTGTCCGAGGAGGTTTCTGTTTTGAGGACAGTTATTTCCTCGTCGGCTTCTTTTGGTAAATTTTTCCGAGGGGTAGATTTGCTTCTTCATGCTGGTGAGGTGGGCTCCGAGAGCGTCAATATGTATATAAGGTTGTATTCTTGTATATGGATCCTTGTAGCATGGATTCCGAGTATTTCTTGTTGGTGTAAGAGTGGTGGTTCCTTCGGGGATCGTTCTCCGAGGACTTCTTGTTTCTGGATGAGTAGCTTTCTTGGTTTGGGCCTTCGGAGTAAGGGAGTTTAGTAGTTGGTGCTTTGAGTAGGACGTTGTTTGGTGAATTTTGGCCTTCGGGATAATGATTCTGAGGGCTTTGGGAGTGTTCAGCAAGGAAGTATTTTCGTATAGTGGTCCCTCTTGGCGCAGTGATGGATATCCGAATCGCGTGGATACATCGGGGTTTACTCTTTTTCCGATGCCACGTTGATATCTTATTTTTATTCATCTTTGACTTTCCAAGGGACGCTTGGATGTCCCTTCGGGTGCCACGTCGTATCCTAGTAAGGTATGTGAGCTCCGAGGGGTTCTATCATCTCTTCGGGTGCCACGTCATACCATAGTAGGGTATGTGACATACGAGAGTATTCATGACGATAGTATCGCCCTTGGGATTAATCCCTAATTTAAGGGTTAATCTTTGGTTTAACTTGCATAATCCCTTATTTATTTTTTAGGGTTAACACTAGCCCCCCCCAAATTTCGATCGTTCTCGTAGAGACGAGTGAAATTTTATTTTGTGGTCTTAATAGGGTGAAAAGGGCTTTTTTCTTTATTTTTTGGTGATTTTTCCGAGGGGATTGAAATTTTTCCATTCTTTTGTTGATTTACGGGGGTATTATATGTATATAAATATATACTTAAAATACCGCGGAGTAAAATTACCGTTAGGTTCTTGGGAAGCAGCGGTTCAGATGAAAAGTTACCTTTATAACGGCTCTTTCTACCCGTTGGATGTCTTAAATGACATTTATTCATCCGTCCGTTGATCTACAGTAACGGCTAGCGCGTGGAGCGACACGTCGTTTCTTGAGTGGAGACGTGGAGCGTGGGGAACGGGGCACGTCTTTAATGGTGGTTCACTTATAAATACCCCGTCCGTACTTTTTTTTTTTCCTATTCACAAAATCTTCAATCTTCAAGCTTTCAAATTTTTCTCAATTCTCTAACTCTTTTCAAGCAGAAAAGAGCGATTTTTATTCACTTTTCTTTCCTTTCACCCAACTCGTAAAATCTTCTTTCCACCAAAAAATAGATGGCTTCCTCTGCCAACGCGTCCTCTGCTGCTGCTGCTCCCGTTGATGCTCCTATCCCTGTCGCGACTACCGTTCCCTTCGTGGGACCTGCTGCCGCTACTCGCAAGAAGAGGGCTGCTGTCGCTGAAGGGAGTGGTGCCGCCGCCGCGAAAAAGGCTAGGGTTTCGAAATCAAAGAAACCCCCTCTCCGCGACTTCTCCAAAATTGAGAATGTTCAATCCGTGGTCACTTATGAACAGGTCATGGATTTATTTGAGGCTACGGGAACTACGATGGCGAATGTGACCGTTCACATTCCCTCGGAGAGTCAGAGGGCGTGTTACCCTCCTAAGGGTATGCTCACGGTGTATTTTGCGCAAGTGAACTACGGGTGGCGTGCGTTTATGCCCTCCTTTTTCTGCGAAGTCTTCAAGATTTGTGGAATCTGCCCGAGTCAGCTGGTTCCCAACGGTTATGCTGCACTCTGTATTTACGTGTATTGGTGTATGGTCAAGGGGTACGAGTGCAATGTGGATCATTTCCTGTCTATCTTCGACGTGGGAGTGTCACCTGGGGGATATCCTTTCTATCACGTTCACCATCGGGATCATTCGGCTAACTCTACGAAGAGGATTTTGGGTGCGACGATAAGTTCGCACGGTGTTTGGAAGGACAAGTTCTTTTACGTGAAGCCCGTACGAGGGAAATGGGATATGCCCTTTAAGTGGGGAGAGGGTGTGACTCCGATTCACACCCTAGCTGAAGATATGGTGCTCTCTCCAGTAATTGCTCAGCACGCACTAATGGAGTCAGAAGATTTCTCGTGGCTATTTGATAAGTCCGGACTTCATTTCGTGGTGGGTGTTAATGACAACGTGAGGAAACCGCTTTTCGTCACGAGCATGCTCATGCCAGCTTTCAGTAAGTTTTCCTCTTGTTGTTCGTATGCTTCTTTATTCCCTATCTATTTCTTCAAGCAGTTTTTCGTATTCTCCCATTACACGTTCTAAGATATTTTGGGGTGGTGCAGAGGAGGTTATGGCGAGGTACTATTTAGTACCTGGTTCTGAAGAAGTGGCTCCAAGTGGTCATAGCGGAGCTTCCGAAAAAGGAGATCCCGAGGGAGCGGAAGTGCAGTCCGAGGAGGTAGTGGTGGATACGGAGGCTGAGGGTGTACACGAGAGTGTTCCGCGTTCCTCCGAGGACACTGGGGGAGCGCCCCTGGAGGCTGTTCCCTTGAGACAGGTGGCTCCTTCGTCCGCTCTGATTTGGAGGTCTGCCTCCGAGTCCAACACTGGTAGTCCTCCGAGGAGTTCGCAGGGGGTGCAATCTCCGAGGGCTGAAGAAGAGGAGTTTTCGTCTCCGGATGTGGTTTTAGTCTCTTCTCGAGATCCCTCGCCCATTATTCCGGACCCGTCTCCCTCTCGTAAGGTTCTTATTCTAGCTTTGTTTACTTTAATATTCTATCCCTGTTGATCTCTCAGTTTAATCTCGTTATTATTGTTTGACTATTTACCTTGCTTTTGTAGATGTCGACAAGGGTAAGGCCCCTATGTTTCCGGGCGCGGATCTGTTCGCTCAACTGCTTCACCCGGACTCGGAGAAGCCATCCGAGGGGATCGGCCACGGTCCTACGGATCTACTAAAGGATTTTGAAGCGAAGAAGGAAGTGTGGGATACTCTGCTCCGAGGAGAGGGTCCTTCGAACATTGCAAAAGTTCCGGAGGCGGTCGCAATGGAAACAATGGCCGCGACTCCTGCTAATGCTATTCCCTCTCCGATGGGAGATCTCCCGAAGAAGGTTCCCCTGCGGAGGTCAGCTTCCGAGGGGGATTTTTCATCTCAAGTGCCCGAAAAGGAGCCTGCAACTGTAGGGGAGGCGTACCATGAGATCCTCCATTTCTTTGGATCTTCTCTTACTGCGCCCGCGGAGGGATATCAGTTCTTGCGGGCCAGCATGGTCTGGATGGAAGCTATCGGAAGTGTTTGTCTTCGGGTCGCTTTATTTTTAAATAGCTTTCCCATATTCTTCCTTATGTTTTTGTTTTGTCATGTAGTCCAAGAAGACTCGGGAGGTTATCACAGCAGTAAAGCAGCGTCATTCGAAGTAGGTGGCTGAAATAGGATCTCTCCGGGCCCAACTCTATGAGGCCGAGTCGATGAGCGAGGTTTTCCGGACGAAGTTAGAAGCTAGTGACTTTGCTTGGAGGGAGGATCAGAGAGCCAAGGAAGTGATGCGGCTCACTTTGCAGAGGATGCAGTCGGCTTATGACAAGCTGGAGGCTTCCGAGGGAGCTGTTCGAGTCCAATTGACTCTTCTGGAGAATGAGAAGAAGGAGTCCGAGGAGCTTCTTCGTGCTCGGGTGGAAACCTTGGAGAAAGAGAAGTTGGGGTGGTTGGAGCGAGAACAGGAGCTTCAATCTCGAGTCAAGGAGTTGGTGGATCTAAAGATAGCTCAGGTGGTGCCACAAGAGGAGGCGCAAGCTCGAGTTGATGAGGCCGTCCGGTATGCAGCAGCGGAGGCAGAGCGCCAATATGTTTCCTTGTCTGCTAGGGAATCCCTTGGGCATATGCTGTGGGGATGGCTAGAGTGTGCCACCGTAGCTCGTGGAGTGATGCCCTCGGGGGAAAATTTTGGTGGCATCTTTGACGTCAAGAAGCTGGCCAAGCCGTCTCCCGAGCAGGTTCAGAGTCTTCTTGAAATGTATGATGCGGTGATGACGCCTAGGGGCTCCCCCGCTCGTCTCTCGACTGCATCCAACCTTGGTGCTGCTGGCTCGAGTGGAGTTTCGCCTCCGCCCCCACCCCCTCCGAGCACAGGAACTTAGAATAGGATTATTTTTTCTCTTTTCTCTTTTATGCTTTTGTAAATTTTTCCGAGAGTTTCTCGGACTTATGAATGAACAGTTTGTCCCATTCTTGTCTTTCTATTTTGTCTTATTTGTCTACTAGTTTGAGATAGTAATATACTATTAATATGCTTATATGTGAAACTTATTCCCTTTAATCCTCTTCAAAAAGGTAAGCTAAAGACAAAATCTTTTATTTGCTGACTAAGTATATAGCCTAGCAGGACGTGTCAAATTATGTGCATGCTTAAGAGTTATTTATCCTAATTAAGGACACTCATTAGCACGTGTCATGTCCCTAGGAGTGGGTAGGACAGCTCCAGCTTCTCTCCATGAGATTAGCTTATCACATATAATATGCCAGCAATGGTATTTATATTTACCACTAAAAGCTATCTTGCTTTATCAGATAAATCAGTTTCCTTTCTTTTTCTTTTAGAAATCTATTCTCGCAGGACCTAGTTGTCGCTTTCGTAGTTGTACTCAATATTTTATCTTCGACTTTCGAATAAGAGTAAACGGAAAACTTACTATTAAAGATGATGCCACCACATCACAGGCATGGGGGGTCCACATCATCAGATAGTTCTGCTCGGAGTCGTGCCCGAGGTGTTCCTGGATCCCAGGTTTATAATGCGTCCTCGGAGAGTTCTTCTCTAGGGCAGCGGAATAGGCCGATTGAGAATCAAGTGTCCACTGGGACAAGCTCATCTTTAAGAGTGGGAAGTAGATCATCGTACACGGATTCTCGGAGGATGGACCATATAAGGGATGTGTTCTTGGGTAGAGAACCATACTCTCTTGCCGATGAGCGTTCTGAATTTAACTTAATACCTTTGAGCCCCTCAAAGTTGATAGGTCGGGGACGAGTTGGTTCCGCCGTTAGTACTGTGTATGGAGAGTCTCTAGTAACTCTCTTTACGGAATTTAATCTAAATTTTGATGATTTTGACGTAGTTGTGCCCTCTTCGGATCAGAGGGCATATGATCCTCCTCCCGGATTCTTAACTGTCTATTGCGACCAAATGCACTGTGGATTACGGGTGTTTTTCCATCCTTTTCTTCGATCGCTCTTCCAGTATTGGCAAATCTGTCCGAGCCAGCTAACACCCAACTCGTATCGCCTTTTAGTGGGGTACATTTTATGCTGCGAGCTCCTTAACCTTCCTCTGTCCCCGTATCGGGTAGGGGCAATTTTCATCCTTCGGCCTTGTTCGGACGGAGTCCCCCTTTTCAGCCTGGCCTACCGGGACGTCGAAAAAGCCTTCACTGGTACATCCAATCCTCGCACTCGTAGGGGGGACTGGAGGCGGAGGTATTTCTTTGTCCGTTTAAAAGGCCATTCGGCCCGATCATGGGGAGTACCCATCCGATGGGGCTTGGGATACGTTTCGCCCCTATCCGAGACGTTGGGGAGGGAATGGGAGGAACTGAGTCATTCCGGGCTATTTTCTGGCTCGTATGATATTACCGGGCTGCTTGCGTGTCCTGAAGCTCTTATTCTGGCAGGTCTTCAAAAGGGAATGAGGAGAGAGAGCTTACCAATTCGTCCTCTTCATGGCAACTTCTATTTCCGTAAGTCTGTAGACTTGTTGATATATATATATATTTTTTTTATCGACCTGTGTGCCCTATAAATCATCATATATTCTATACTTGGCTATAGGTGCTGAAATGGGGGCTTTTTCTATAAATCCATTTAATGGTGTTTTTCTGGGGCGAGCTCTGCACGGTATGCGGCGGGTGTCGGAGAGCGTTTCCGATACCTACGTGGCGGTTACGAGGAATGACTCTTCTTCGGAGAGGCAAGAATCAGAGGGTTCGCCCGTGGCAGCCCCCCCAGTGAGCTTTGTGATTCCTCTTAGAGTAGAAAATTCGGTTACAGTTCTTTCTCCGATAGACTATCCAATGCCTCCCTTGTTGTCGCAACCACTTTCTTGAATTTCCGATATTGCGAACGTTGTGGGAGGAGGTCCCGAGCACTTATCCGTGTCGCTGGCCGAAGGGAATCCTCCTCCCGTGGGCTCCTTTCCTCCGGGTGTTGATCTAGGGTTTTCTCCCCTCGGAGAGGTATCGGGGTTTTGCTGAAATTTTCTTAGTGGTTTACTGAATGTTACAGATTGTGAGCTCATGAGGACCCTTTCCTCCGCTCGTCTTCAGGACTTGGTTTGTAAAAACCTGTGTGAGGTAAATGCTCATTTTTATGTGCAAAATTTGATTACTTACCTTTTATTTCTTCGGTAGTGATTTATTCATCTCCCTTCAGATTTATATGGTGTTAGACGCCATCGGAGCTCGGGGGTGTTCCTCTTCAGATCCTGGCCTAGTATATCGCCGTCGGGACGAGTTAGAACATGGTTTGTTGGAGGCTCAGACGGAGATTTCTCGCTTGCAGGAAGAGCATGAAGCTGTTAAAGCGGTTCACGAGATGGTCCTTCAGATAGAGAGGGATAAGTCTTGGGAGGTGGAGCGCCAGTTGATGCTAGAGAGGACCCGGGTGACGAGTTTTCAGGCGAGTTTGGAGGAGTTGAAGAGTCAACTTCGTTACTCCGATGAGCAATTACTGCAGACGATTCGGGAACGGGATGCGGCGACTCATCAGGTGTGGGAGATTACTCGCGCCCGCGACATTGCTCTAGTGGTAGCTCGGGTCCGAGCTGTTCTAGATATCGCATGTCCTTCAGCTTTGAGGGAGTCTTTACAAAAGGAGATGCGTGATCTGGTCCGCATCGGGTATCGACTTGGTACGGATGCGGTTCAAACATTGCCAGAATGCCCCGGGGACTTAGTCATTCCCGAGCTTAATCTTCATCCTATCTTTCCTGAAGATAATCCCGTAGTGTCCGAGGGCGTGTCATTGGTTGATCCAATAACCCTGTCTGAGGAGCAGCGTCGTCGCCTTATCCGAGAAGGGAAGCGTCCTTTACAAGAGGAGTAGTTTATAGTAGGTAGTATTTAGCTTGTAATAGATGGTCTTTTGGGGTTCGATGACTGTTCATCTATAATAGATGGCTCCTCGGGGTTAGGTTGCTTGTAATGATTTCCTGTGTAAGGCTACCATTTTTGTTTTGCTAACCTATGTACCCTATCGGATTCGAATGTATCGTAACCATCTATTTATGAACAAACAGTCTTATTTATGTAATAATATTTACATTAAGCATAGTACTTTCTAAGATTGAAGGAATTCCAGGTGTTGTGAAGAGTGGCGCCTTCGGAGTTGGCAAGTAGATAAGTTGCGGGTCCGACAATTCCCGCTATCTTGTAGGGCCCTTCCCATCGGGGTTCAAGTTTGCCCACGTTTCTGGAGGCTCCGACCCGTTTTAGCACTAAATCACCCACCTGAAAAGTTCTAAGCTTTACCTTGGTATTATAGTATCGTGCCATCCGAGTTTTGTATTCCTCAGCCCGAATGGCGGCTCGGATTCTTCTCTCTTCCAAGAGATCAAGGGCCAGAGCTAAGTTAGCACTGTTGGCCACTTCTTCGTATTCTTTGACTCGCCAACTCTCAATTGAGACTTCGGAGGGTACCACCGATTCGCAACCATACGATAGGCTGAAAGGGGTCTCGCCTGTGGCGGTATTTTGTGTGGTCCGATAGGCCCATAATATGCCGGGTATTTCTTCGACCCATTTGGCTTTGTGCCAGTCGAGTCGGGCCTTCATATTTTTCAAGAGAGTGCGATTAGTTCTCTCAACCTGTCCGTTGGCTTGAGGGTATCCCACCGAAGCAAAACGGTGTTTAATCTCCCAATGATCACACCACTTTTCTAACCCTTGGTCAGTAAATTGTAAGCCGTTGTCACTTACCAGGCTCCGAGGGACTCCAAAGCGGCACAGAATGTTCCTCCACAAGAAGTTAATGACGGTCCCTGCAGTTATTCGCGCTAAGGGCTCTGCCTCCACCCATTTGGTGAAGTAGTCTACAGCCACGAGTAGGAACTTCTTTTGACCGGCATCAGGAATAAGTAGACCTACTATGTCTATTCCCCATTTGGCGAACGGACATGCGGTCAGATGGGGCTCCCAAGGAGTTGCTGGCTGGTAAACCCGAGGGGCGTAAACTTGGCATGACTTACACTTTTCCGCGTGGTTTTTGCAATCTTTAACCATCGTGGGCCAATAATAACCCTGTCGAATTATTCGTCCGACCATCTTCCGCCACTGGTATGGCTGCCGCACACTCCTTCGTGAGTTTCCGCCAGGACAAGTTGAGCCTCCTCTTCATTTAAACATCGAGCATGAGGATAAGAGTACGTCCTTTGGAACAATATTCCGTCTTTGAGGAAATACCGGATGGTCTTCTTAGACATCATCCGCTGAATAGTTTTGTCCTCGGAGTATCCCTCAGGATCTTGCAAGTATGTTTTAACGGGCGTTATCCAGCTTGTCGGAGGATTTGTCGTGGTGACGCTCACTTCTTCAGGTTCAGTCCTCTCTGATTCGTTCATATATAACAGAGTGATTTTCCGAGTACGAATGGTGGTTAATTGTGCCGCCATTTTGGACAAGGCGTCGGCTTCCTGGTTATCCCCTCGGGGAATTTGCACTAATTGATATTCATCAAACCATGCTTTGGCTCGATGGACTACTCGAAGGTAATTCTGCATTCTTTCTTCTTTGGCTTCATAGGTGCCCTGAACTTGCTGGACAATTAATTGAGAGTCGCTATGCAGGCGGATTTTTCGTATTCCGCCTTCCCGAGCGAGCCTCATTCCGATAAGGAGTGCTTCATATTCGGCTTCATTATTGGATACAGGGTAATCAATTCTAACCGCGAAATGTAGAGCCTCTTCTTCGGCTTCCATGTTAATCAAGATTACTCCAGCTCCGCCATGCGTATTTACAGAGGAACCATCCACGTAGACATGCCATAGAGGTTCTTTCCTTTCAACTCCAATTCCCGTAAGTTCTACTACAAAGTCTGCTAGCACCTGGGCCTTAATGGAAGGTCTCGGGGCATAGGAGATATCATACTCCGTTAGCTCGACGGCCCATTTTATCAATCTCCCCGAGGTCTCGGGTTTGTTGAGAATTGCTCGTAGAGGGTGCTTAGTCAGGACAGTGATCGGGTGGGAGAGAAAATACGGGCGTAACCTACGTGCCGTGGTAACCAAAGTGAGTACAAGTTTTTCTATCAGGGTGTACCTGGTTTCCGCTCCGAGGAGAGTTTTGCTAACGTAGTAGACCGGGTGATGTTCCCCCTCGTGCTCTTTGACCAATACCGCTCCGATAGCCTCCTCTCCTACGGACAGGTACACGAAAAGCTCTTCCTGGGGCGAGGGTTTGACCAACAATGGTGGTCTTATCATATAGCTTTTTAGTTCTTGGAGAGCTTCTTCACATTGAGGAGTCCATTGGAATCCTTTGATATTCCGAAGGATTTTAAAGAACGGGAGTCCTTTCTCTGCTGATTTGGAGACAAATCGGCTGAGGGAGGCCATTCGCCCAGTCAGTTTTTGCACGTCTTTTATGGATTTCGGAGTTGGTAACCCCATAATTGCTTCGGCCTTCTCGGGGTTAACTTCTATTCCTTTCTCGGTGACCATGAACCCCAAAAATTTGCCTCCTCGGATACCGAAGGAGCACTTCCGAGGGTTTACCTTCATCCCAAAGCGATCCATGATAACTAGTGTTTTTCGCAAGTCTTCGGGATGATCTTTTGCAGAAAGGCTTTTGACGACCGTGTCGTCTACATATACTTCCACAGTTTTTCCGATGAGTCCCGCAAACATGAGGTTCACCAATCGTTGGTATGTAGCTCCTGCGTTCTTAAGTCCGAAAGGCATGACTAAATAACAAAAGGTACCTGCATCTGTAATGAAGCTGGTTTTATCCTGGTCCGGGAACGCCATCGGGATTTGATTGTATCCTTGATCTCCATCCAGAGTCGATGAGAGTGCACAACCAGCGGTAGAGTCGACCAATTGGTCTATGCTCGGTAAGGGATAGCAGTCCTTTGGGCAAGCATTATTGAGGTCGGTGAAGTCAACACACATTCTCCATCTTCCTCCCGACTTAGGGACCAAAACCACGTTGGCTAGCCATTCGGGATACACAACCTCTCGGATTTGTCGTAAGCCGAGAAGTCGTTGAATTTCTGATCGGATAATCTTGTTGCGTTCGGGCCCCATTTTTCTCTTCTTTTGTTGAACGGGTTTGGCCCCCGTCTTTATATTAAGGAAGTGTTGACATACCTTATTGCTGATTCGTCCGGGGGGCCTCCTTCCCATGCGAAAAGGTGACAAAATTCCTTTAGAATTGATATTAGCTGGGCCTCCAACTCAGGCTCCATATTAGTGCCCATTTTGATAGCTCTAGCGGGGTTTCCCTCCACGAGTTCTATCATCTTGAGCTCTTCAATGGGTTGGACTCGGGTCTCCTCTACTTTCCGTTTTTTGCCACTACCCGAGGGGTTTTCGTCCTCCTCGGGGAGCAGGGCATTCATTCGGCATTCTCTGGCTCTAGCTTGATTTCCTCGGACTTCTCCGATGCCTGCCAACGTAGGAAATTTTACCTTAAGGTGGAGGGTAGAGGGAATCGCTTCGAAGGACCGAATGGAGGGCCTTCCACATATAGCGTTGTATGTCCTTGACGAAGCTTCCACCACCCAAAACTTGGTTGGTTCCGTTCTTCGTAGGGCTCCTTCTCCCCACGACATTGGCAGGGTCACGGTTCCGAGGGTGTTACAGGCTTCGCCAGAGAAGCCTACTAGAGGGACTTCAGCCACCTCTAGTTGCTCCTTCTTCAATCCCATGGCTAGATAGGTGGGAAAAAATAAGACGTCCACGGAGCTGCCCGTGTCTATGAGGATACGCTGGATCCCGAATCCGTAGATAGTAGCTTCAATTACTAAAGGATCTTCGTGGGGGTAGACTATACCTTTCAGGTCTTCGGGTCCGAAAGTGATATTTGGTAAACTAGCCCCTTGGGCAGAGCATACTGGGAGCCCTTGTCCTGCTCGTCTAGCTTCTTTAAGATATTTTGTCTTCTGACCTTGGGGTATTCTGGAAAGATCTCCTCCCTCTATCATGTTAATAGTTCGTCCCGAGGAGGGGTTGACCTCGTACATGTCGGGAGGAGGAGGTAAGTTCCGATACCCCGTAGCCTTCTCCCGTGATTGCCGCGGAGGCGTGATTGTTCTCTCTCGGGGGAATCTTTGACGCTCTCTGGTCTTTTCTTGGGACCTCCATCGAGGCCCCGCGGTTTGTTCTCGTGACTGCCGGTAGGGAATATCCTCTTCCTTGTCAGGTCCTTCCCGGGGTCTTTTCCATACATGTGCTTTGGGCTCTTCAAGATTATTTCTTTTTAGGTAGTTATGCAGATATACTGCCTCCAGAAGGCGAAGTATTTCTCTCCGCAGGATAGTACACTCTTCAGTAGTGTGTCCATAAGTTTTATGGAATTTACAGTACTTACCCGTATCCTTATCTTTGTCAGGGAACTTGGTGGGCCGGGGCCAGCGCAATTCTTCGTTGCCTAGCATCACGTTGAGTACCTCCACGGGGGCTAGGGTCATCGGAGGAAGGGGCACGGGTTTAAGGAATTTCTTGACCGTCTTCCCGTCCTCCTTCCGAGGGGGTGGCTTTCCTTCTTTGCCCTTTTCTTTAGTCTTATCTTCCTTTTCCGTCTGCTCGTGATGCTCGTTGTCATCCTTTTCCAGCCCTCTCTTTGTATGGTCAGCCTCTTCCATCAGAATATGAGTTTCAGCTTGTTGCATAAGTTCATTCATGTCCGTGACATGATTCCCCATCAGGTATCGGAAGAATTCTCCCGCTCGGAGTCCCTGTGTCAGAATATCGGCCATAATGGTTGGGCTGACGTTCGGAACATCCAGCGCTTCATCCGTGAAGCGTTTTATATATTCCCGAAGGGATTCATTCTTTCGTTGTTTGATGGTAAAAAGATGAGTGGCCGATTTGGGATACCTACGATTACAAGCGAAGTGGCGTATAAACAGATGGGCCAATCGGTCAAAGTTGACCACTGAATTGGGAGGGAGATGGGTAAACCAAGATTGGGCTCGTCCCCCGAGGGTAACGGGGAACACTCGGCATAGAACATAGTCTGGGGCAGACGATAGATCCATTCCTGCCAGATATTGGTGTATATGATCTTGTGGATCTCTTCCATCGGCTTCTCCTGTATATAATGGCACATTAATAGGCCGCATTCCTGAAGGAATCGGAGCAGAAGCTATTTCGGGAATGAAAGGAGATGTCTTAAACGTCGGATCCTCCTTGGGTCCTACAGTCCTCTTGAGATCTCCTACTTCTTTTCGTAGATCTTCAAGGATTCCCCATAAAGTTGGCTCTCCGTTGGGAGTGACGATGGGGGGGGGGCCGACATATGGGGAGAGACCTTTCTTCCCTTCGGATTATCCTTGGAGTTTCTAGATGATCATAACGCCTAGGCGTCCTCCGAGGAGTTTCTTGGTACCACGAGATTGGGGTAGGGCATTGTGCCCCTCTTGCATAAACTTCGCCTTCTTCCGAGGGGTAATCTTCTCGGAGCGGAGATCCTGGGACTGTTTCCAGGGGACTCTCGAATTCTCGATGATTAACCCGAGTGGTGGCTTCCAATAATCTTTCAAAAACGGATCGGGGAATATTGATGAAATCCCTTTCGTCGGAACGGCGATTCGCTACAGTTTCCTCCGAATTGCCTAAATAGGGCGAGCGGATTTCACTGTGGAACAAGCTGTCCATAGTTAGTTTGCTTTCTTGAACACGCTCGAGGACAACTTCTATGGCGTTCCCACAGACGGCGCCATTTTGTTAACAGGTTTGGAATAATACCCGATTAACTGATTTATTTATGAGTTCGGAACGCCGTTATCCGTGGTTCAAAGAAAGTAAATGACTGTTAGAGATAATTACGAAAATATCCTCCCTTTATTCACTGAACTTCTTACTCCAAGGAACATGAACATGATCTTATGCCCTTTTCCGAGTGAGTTTATGTGTATATCCTCCCCTCCTTCCTTCTCCTCCTTTTTTCCTTTATATAGGTATGGGAAGGGGTTTGTGTCACTACACATGCATTGCATGTGTTACAAGTGTAATGCTGCATGAGTTACAAGTGTCCGTTTCTAAGATAAGGTATATCTTGTTGACAAAGCGCTGACTAGGCTGATCCTTATCTTGTCCGAGGGCTACGGGGAGTTCCGAGGGGTTGCTTCTTCTGTTTTCTTCTCTTGGATGGATTGAATCTTCTGTTTTTCTTTTCTCCGAGGGGCTAGATTTCATGAGGAGGTTCACTAGTTGAAGTGCAGCGGGTGTCCGAGGAGGTTTCTGTTTCGAGGACAGCTATTTCCTCGTCGGCTTCTTTTGGTAAATTTTTCCGAGGGGTAGATTTGCTTCTTCATGCTGGTGAGGTGGGCTCCGAGAGCGTCAATATGTATATAAGGTTGTATTCTTGTATATGGATCCTTGTAGCATGGATTCCGAGTATTTCTTGTTGGTGTAAGAGTGGTGGTTCCTTCGGGGATCGTTCTCCGAGGACTTTTTGTTTCTGGATGAGTAGCTTTCTTGGTTTGGGCCATCGGAGTAAGGGAGTTTAGTAGTTGGTGCTTTGAGTAGGACGTTGTTTGGTGAATTTTGGCCTTCGGGATAATGATTCCGAGGGCTTTGGGAGTGTTCAGCAAGGAAGTATTTTCGTATAGTGGTCCCTCTTGGCGTAGTGATGGATATCCGAGTCGCGTGGATACATCGGGGTTTACTCTTTTTCCGATGCCACGTTGATATCTTATTTTTATTCATCTTTGACTTTCCAAGGGACGCTTGGATGTCCCTTCGGGTGCCACGTCGTATCCTAGTAAGGTATGTGAGCTCCGAGGGGTTCTATCATCTCTTCGGGTGCCACGTCATACCATAGTAGGGTATGTGACATACGAGAGTATTCATGACGATAGTATCGCCCTTGGGATTAATCCCTAATTTAAGGGTTAATCTTTGGTTTAACTTGCATAATCCCTTATTTATTTTTTAGGGTTAACACACATCAATGACCTCTAGTTGACGTAGACGCCATCAACAAGCATCAACTGAGTTAGGCATCAGAGTGCCTTCGCCGGGTCAGTCCCGGCCTAGTTCACGTGTCGTGTTTCCAGTGCAGGTATCCCGAACTCAAAGCTAGCTTGGGACCAATCAGGAGCTCGAGCTAGTCTGATGTGGAGTGACAAGTCAGCAGACGAAATTACCCCGCATTAGTGGCGCCGTCTGTGGGAAACCACTAAGTGCACTGTGGAAGAAACACCCGTGTTCATCACTATGGTAAGGTCTACAAGAGCAACCAAAAGAGGCCAACGCCACCACAACTACTCAACAATGTCGAAGGTTCTATCTAGAGACTGAACCTATTGACCCCCAATACAACAATAACAGAACAACAAATTCAAGAGGAATAATGTCACTTGTTGCCCAATCAATCTACCGAGGAAGAAAGAAGTTCAAGCTCATAACACACGAACCTACAACAATCAACACTATTTGCATCACCAAATGAACCACCTTCACTAGAAGAGGACTCACTATTGTTCGACTCGCTACCACCACTTTCAGACTCTGACTCAACACTAGATCCCTCTTATCCAGACCTCTCATCATCAGTTGAATCATCACTTAAAGAAGACATGTTCATAAATGTGAAGTCTACAGCAGATTGCTTATTCAATAACTTGGATTCCATTTTGCTATTATTCCCGAGAGAAGACGCCATGATGATCAAGAATTAAACAAATGCATGTTTTGTAATTCCCATTGCCAAAGACTAGAAGGAATTAAACAATCAATTTAAGTATTTCATAAGGAATAACTTTTTTCTTGTGAACTTACTGGAACGTTCGAACTGATTTTGAGCAAAATCCTCACTCAAAGCAAGCAGCGGCGCAAGCAAACTCCCGCAACACGCAATCTTCATCGCCAAAACAGGTTTGCAGCGTATGAACTCCTCAATGCGACTCGAATGAACGCCAACGAATAGCAGCTTTGCCCGGAACTCCTTACACGAACATCAGCCTTAGTGATCTCCTCGGGGAACAGTTGTACGACTACTCCTCGCGCCAACGTTGCAGCAAGCGCAACCTCCTTGCGCCAACAAACAGCAGTCACGCGATCTTATTGTGTCGATGAACAGCAGATGCGCGATCTCCTTGCGTCGACAAACAGCAGCAAACCTAACCTCCTTGTGCCGACGAGCAGCTTTGTAACTATCTCCCTTGCGCCAACGAACAGCAGCCCGTGCGACCTTCTTGTGCCAGCTACGAACGACAACACGCCTGAATCCTTCTTGCCGATGAACAGCAGCTACACGATTTCCTTGTGTCGACGAACATCAACAACACGGTTTTCTTGTGTCGACGAACAGTAACCGCGTAACCTACTTGCGCCGACGAACAGCAGCAACGCGATCTTCTTCGTCACAAATTCACCATGCACGAGCATATCTGCAACTGAACTCCCAACGTACGAACTCCGAGAACAGCTGCAAAACTTTGACGAACGAGAAATCCTTACATGTGAAGCATCAAATTATGGACACTTATGAGGTTTGCAATGAGCTCAACTGCGACGACCCCGCTACAAACTGGGGGACTTAATGGTGCGCCATAATGTGGATAATGACACGTCAACCCTATCATGTCAACCACGTCAGTCCTAGAGCTAACGTCCCTCCTAATGCACATCAACTGTTAGGGCCAACATGGAGGCCCAACCCATCAAAGGAAAGCACATTACACTCCTATAACTAAGGATATAATCAGCTTATAAATACCCCATTAATCACAATCAAAGGGTCAACCCATGACACCTGCTTAGGGCTAACCTGGGGCACCCCTTAGTCATAACACACAATCTGACAACAATTAAGAGGCGTTCCACTACGACGTCACTCTACACAACGTGGTAGAGCGTAGTCACACACACTACACAAGGCACAACATGGACCACCTGACCTTTACAAAGGAATGGCGGACGAAAATCTCCCACAAACTGTAGAGATGATAACATCCTGACACTTTCATCATTGTCAACTCAACTGCAATATGAAACTGGGGGACTCTCTATATGATTGAAACAACTGGCAAAATTTGTTATAGCTATGCGAATGATGATGATAACACATGCAACAAACTTTGTCAAGCATCACAACAACTATTTCAAATATCCAGTCACCACACTCAACAATGACAAAATAACACTTCTATTCCAACATTTCAGTCGCTACTCACCTACAAAGGGACACGGTGGAAATGAGAAACAAGGCATGGCTGACAAAAAATATTAGGCTACAAGTTCCATAAATTGGAGTCATGCGCACTCGAAAAACACAACAAGCAATGAGCAAAAATGCACAAATGCTAAAACTCCCATGCCAACAAAGCTACACTGATGATCGCTAGCTTATCAGAATAAAGCATCAGCAATGAAATTAAGGCAAGACCCATACAAGTGAAGACACAAAAACCACACAAGATAATGAAAATAAACTAGGTAAAGAGCCTATTGGGTGAATATCCCATAAAGTAGGCCATTATCGTAAGCCCTACCGAACTAAACTAGGTGAAGAGCCTATTGGGCGAATATCCCATAAAGTAGGCCATTATCGTAATCCCTACCGAAATAAACTAGGTGAAGAGTCTATTGGGCGAATATCCCATAAAGTAGGCTATTATCGTAAGCCCTACCGAAGTAAACTAGGTGAAGAGCCTATTGGGTGAATATCCCATAAAGTAGGTCATTATCATAAGCCCTACCGAAATAAACTAGGTGAAGAGCCTATTGGTCGAATATCCCATAAAGTAGGCCATTATCGTAAGCCCTACCGAAGTAAACTAGGTGAAAAGCCTATTGGGTGAATATCCCATAAAGTAGGCTATTATCGTAAGCCCTACCGAAATAAACTAGGTGAAGAGCCTATTGGGCGAATATCCCATAAAGTAGGCCATTATCGTAAGCCCTACCGAAGTAAACTAGGTGAAGAGTCTATTGGGCGAATATCCCATAAATTAGGCCATTATCGTAAGCCCTACCGTACTAAATAGGTGAAGAGCCTATTGGGTAAAAATCTCATAAAGTAGGCGAGCTGCAAAAGCTTTACCAAATTAAAAAAAAAAACTAAAGAGTGTGCATGGACTCGTAGACAAATTGAAAAGCAAAATCAGGGAATGAAGAACCAAAGTCATGGAAGGTAGAAAGCAGTCTTCTACAAAATGAAGAACAAAAAATCAAGGAAGGAAGAAAGCAAAAACAAGCAAGGAAGAAATCAACTTTATGCAAATTCAAGAACAAAAACAAGGAAGAGAAGAAAGAAACAAGAACACTTCATTAACAAAAGCAGAGATCCAGAAAACATATGTCAACCAAAGCAAAGTACCAGGCATAAAAAACAAGACCATACTTATTCCAGAAAAGACAAGAAAGAAATAACCAATGTACTAGAAGTTGAAGAGCAAATCACATGCAACAAAAAGTAAGGCCAACATGCCAGCTTCAGCTCTCAAAACATCATGACCAGCTATGGTAGCGGCATCATGTCTCATCTTATCTCTCCATGTTCCTCAGCAGTGAAGCCATGGACAACAACATGATGGGCAACATAGTCCGGTCCCTCAACTTCGGTAGGGGGAAAGATGACATCAGCAACAACGTCGTCATGATCATACTCCTCTCCCTGATCCCAAAGATATAAACAGATGCGGTATCACATGCAAAATAGACAAAAAGTTATAAATCAAAGAGACAAACTCAACAACTGTTAAAAATTCAAAACAGGACAAAGGTCCATCAAAGGCAAGGCACAAGAAAATGTACAAAAGCTAGAGAAAGGGATAAGCGCGTAAAATAAATCCAACAAGAGCCACATATCCAACAGATCTCTCTTTAAAAACAAAAATTTTAGTTGTAACCACTTAATGGCTATTGCGCCATTTTTCAAGCGTGTCGTCATAACTCTTATCATGCTCAGCCATGGCCGCCTAGTCGTGCGTCACAAAATTGATATTTGTTTATGCTTTTGCGGCATCCACTGCTACCCTCTTCTGGCCTCTCACAAAAGCCTCTAAGAATAGCCCCTTCTGCTCCTCAAGTGCTCTTTATACAAGAAGCTTTGCCTCTTCGAAAGACTATTTGACATCAAGACTAACGGTAGTGTTTTAACTATTATGGTTTAAAAACGTAAATTATGGCTTTTTGACTGTATATAAGTTTGCAATGCGCCCGTCTGCTACGACCACCTTACAAACTGGGGGACTTATGTTATACCATAATTTTGTGTGATTCTCTTAGTGGGCCTATCAAGACACTCTTGTCCTACAAATGTACCGGTCTAAAAGGCCCATTCACGAGCCATATTAGCCCAAATAAACCGTCCCAACAAAGGGGCTAAAAAGCCCATTATGCCAGCCCGATATACCATATAAGGGCTTGGCCCATCAACATAGGCACATACCTGCTACTACAATCAAGGAGGCTGATCATCTATAAATACCAGGCTCCTCCTCATTTACAAGGGACTTTTTTCTCTTCTCATAATCACTCCTTTAATTGATCTACGGAGATTGACCTATAGTGAATGCGACCTATCGAGATTGATCTACGGAATTGACCTATCAAGATTGATCTACAAAAATTGATCTACGGAGATTGACCTATAGTGAATGCGACCTATAGAGATTGATCTACGGAGATTGACCTATCAAGATTGATCTACAGAAATTGATCTACGGAGATTGACCTATAGTGAATGTGACCTATAGAGATTGATCTACGGAGAGTTTGATCTACAAAGATTGACCTATAGTGAATGCGACCTATAGAGATTGATCACGGAGATTGACCTATCAAGATTGATCTACAGCAACTGATCTACGGAGATTGACCTATAGTGAATGCGACCTATAAAGATTGATCTTCGGAGATTGACCTATCAAGATTGATCTACATAATTTGATCTACAGAGATTGACCTATAGTGAATGAGACCTATAGAGATTGATCTATGGGGAGTTTGATCTACAAAGATTGACCTATAGTGAATGAGACTTATAGAGATTGATCTAAGGGAGTTTGATCTACAAAGATTGACCTATAGTGAATGCAACCTATAGAGATTGATCTACGCAGATTGACCTATCAAGATTGATCTACAGAAACTGATCTACGGAGATTGACCTATAGTGAATGCGACCTATAGAGATTGATCTTCGGAGATTGACCTATCAAGATTGATCTACATAATTTGATCTACAGAGATTGACATATAGTGAATGAGACCTATAGAGAATGATCTAAGAGGAGTTTGATCTGCAGAGATTGACCTATAGTGAATGAGACCTATAGAGATTGATCTAAGGGAGTTTGATCTACAAAGATTGACCTATAGTGAATACGACCTATAGAGATTGACTTATGAGAATTGACCTAGCTCAATGATCTCCCAACTTGACCTAGCTCAATGATCTCCCAAATTGACCTACATCAGTTTGATCTACATTTTGATCTATCAAGTTTGATCTACATTTTTACGGCTCTTTACGACCTATAGCGTGCATATAGGCTCGTTCCTCAATGGGCATCAACTGACCTAGGCATCCACATACAATTATAAACATCGATATCCGATATGAAAAGGTCCGAACTTCACCTTCAACCACGATCGGCCAACATCGAGAAATAATGAACTACGTTCGGCTTGATTCCCTACACGGGATACGTAGGCAGCTTGGCTTAACCCCAAGTTCAGTCCGAAATCAACAAACCCCCAATCCACATCAATGACCTCTAGTTGACGTAGACGCCATCAACGAGCATCAACTGAGTTAGGCATCAGAGTGCCTTCGCCGGGTTAGCCCCGGCCTAGTTCACGTGTCGTGTTTCAAGTGCAGGTATCCCGAACTCAAAGCTAGCTTGGGACCAATCAGGAGCTCGAGCTAGTCTGATGTGGAGTGACAAGTCAGCAGACAAAATTACCCCGCATATATATATATATATATATATATATATATATGTGTGTGTGTGTGTGTATTAGCAACCAGCAAAGTTGTAATAGATATTTGATTAACTATTACCTATTTCTGTGTGACCTCGAATAAATTCGTATATATAAATACACTAAATAAAATGCATATGCGCGACAGCGCGAGCCAAGTAGAAAAAGGACAAATCACTCTGATGTGTTATGTTAAATGTGACAAACTATATGCCGTGTAGTAAGAAAAATTAAATAAGCACTATATATATTGATATATTTCAAAACAACCTTTCCTATACACATGCAGTGTGCAACAATTTAACGTTAGAATAAAAACATCGAACACCCTGAGATATGATCATTTTTTGCAATTTACTCTATAACTTAATTTCGTAGCATGTTAGCCCCAACTTTTGCAGGTTCGTGCGATTTGCTCTACCAACTTTTCAGACGGAATATCTAATAGACTAAGAGGCACATGTTGAAAGACTAGAGGGGGTATACTCGCACAATGTCACTAGATTGGAGGGTGGGGGGAGAGGCTGTATTACGCACAATATTATTTTATTCTATTTTTTTGAGAAAAGTACTCTGGCTTCCAACATGTACCTGGCACACGGAGGAAGTTGACGATGAAGTCTTTAGCTGATAATTTTACTTTGGAAAAATTGCACATACCTGCGTGAATTATGAGGTAAATATCTACAAAACAAAGTTATATATTGTTAGAAATACACCACCATTATTGAGAAAAACGAACAAAGATATCGAAATTGATTGACGAAAAAATTAAACAAATTATAATGATACGATATTATCGTTACCAAACAAACCTCAATCGGAATTGGATGAACGAAGAAACGAGAAGTCGGGGACCTTTCGATTTCCCTAAAACAGATTCGCCCTCTATACGTGCTTGAGATAACGTGAACGGCTGTCTCCCAGAATACAACGACTACGAGCAAAATTGCGTGCACAAGCAAGGACTGCCCCGACAAACTCGAACTGTAACTTTCCTCTACCATCACACGATGAGAAAATATTTTGACTGCGCATAAAAGCCTTTTATGTATGTATGCTTTTGTTTTCGAGGATTAAAAACCCTACGGGGAGCGACCCCTTTTATAGACTAGGTCATAAGGAGAAAGATGGAAAAACATAGGCACCAAGAAATGTGGTTAAGATAATTATGAATCTCGCAAAGATCTTTGGATAAATGTAGACACGTTTCAGTTAATAATACTGATCACGAAATTTTATGGAAAGATTTCATTAAGATAATTAATTAATTATCAATCTTGATGCTTATTATTTTCGTAGTATAAAATATAACAGAAAATTACATTACTCAGTTTAATTAGTCAACGTTAAGCATCAACGTTGAGCATCAATAACTCATTCACCCATGTACCAAACTCGACCTAAAGTCGATTGTACAAAATCCGGTTCCTTGAACCAATTTTCCAACATATATGTGGGTAAAATAAGCTACAAAACGAGTCATACTTCAGGGAGCTTGTGCCTTTTATCCTTTAAAATTATAGCATGTGTAATCTGCCTTATGTTATTTATAATACTACGAATAATTTAAGTAATTGCCAATTTGTTTTTTTCTTTTATTCAAATCGAGGTTATATTTCTTATTTAACATGGATGATTTGTCTATATATTCTTTCACTACAAGATAAACTGGCATTCGCAACCGCCTGATTGCGATGGTCGGACAGTTGCCTGTCAATTGCGACGGCTGAGCAGTCGCTAGGCCCAACAGAGACGTCCTGGTTGTCGCTAACCTTTGACGGGAAAAAATCCCGCCAAAGGCCCCAGTAAGGGCAACAACCCAGCAGTTGTGAGCAGCTAAGTTGCAGCAGTCGCTAATGAGGGGTCTATAAATATTCCCCTCTCCTCCTCATCTCACACACACCACACACTCTCTCCCTCCACCATTTTTGCGACCGTCCACCCCCCTCTTGCAACCATCCCAAAATTATAACCCTGAAGTTTGTAAGTTTTTAACGCTTTCTTCGATTTATGTCTTGTTTTTAATGTTTTTATAATAATTATATTTGTAGAAACGTTATTATAACTTGTTAACATCGTTTATATCTTAGTAATTGTTAGATCTCGTAGAATTGTTAGATTTTAAATATCGTCTATGCCTTTATTTATGAAAGGATTATATTTTTAGAGAATCTCTATAACTTAGAAGTGATAATATTTTTGGGAATCTTTATATATAACTTTGTAATGATGATATTTTTAGGAATCTGTAAAACTTAGAAATGATGATATGTTTAGGAATCTCTAAAACTTAGAAATGATTGTAATTTCAGGGATTCTATATTCGAGTACTCCACATCTAGCTCATGTTGTTGTCGAACCACCCGTCGATATTCACACTAACATTGCAGTCGGGCCACCCATCCAGAGCCAATCATGTGGGTTGTAGGGTGGATCTACGTTATCGACTCCGTCAGAGCGACGCGAAGTTTGTTGTAGAAGGCCCAGAAGTTTGTTGGATCTTTAGTGCCTTAGTGAAGTGAGGAAGAGTGAAAGGTGATAATTTCAGCTTTTGTGGAGCAGCAACTAGCTCGGAACAAGAAGAACTATGTGGAGACCAGAGGGAGATTGTTGATAAGAATGTGCACTCGAAGGAGCTAGGTATACTGATTAAGAATTAGGAAAAACTACCTTCTTCACAAAAAGGGGGAGTTTAATTTCTAATTTATGGTTTCATGTTTCAGATGTGTAAGGTTGGAATAACTCCTACCATATGTCACATATCCATTAGACATGCAAACATCAAATAACTATCAAGTATTGTAAGTAGATTATATGTAGTTTGTCTATGAATTATTATAATTAAATAACTGCGAAGCCCGACCTCTAAACAATCTTTTCAATTATTGTTTACAACCAAAGTCAATCAATCAACCAAAAAAATATATTTAATCAATCTTTCCAATAAATTATGTCTCTAGTTTAGTTAGTTTAGTTAATCAATCTTTCTTTCAACATTCTTAGTTTTAGTTGTTATAATTGATTTACACTCAAAACAAAAAAAAAACCAAAACAAAATATTTAATCATTGTTTTCTGCATAGATAGATTTCCATTGCATTATAGGTTAATCATTCTTAGCATAAAAAGCATTCTTAATATAGAAAACATTCACATCATTCATAAGCATTCATTACATCCGAATGACACAAGACAAAAGATAGTGACAATCGTTAGTGTTTTGCATTAAAGTGATTCATTCATTAATCCACCACTCCCTTGGGATACGATACTTGGTTCATGTACTTATCATTTTATTATTACTTAATTTGTGCACTTGCGACAAAGTGAGATTTAGGTGTAACTTTCCTGTGCTGACTTATATTCTATTTTACTACACTTTATAACACCCATCAGTGCCCAAAGGTTCCAAATCCTTATGCAAAAAATTGACTAATAAGGTGCACTATCTTGGATCAAACTTTTCTTGTGGGATGGTGACTTTTCACCTTCCTACCCATTTCCTTAGTTTCTTCAAGGTGAATTATTTTAACTAGTTAACTTTAGTATTTAATTTCTAATTCATCCCCAATTGATTTTAAATCATTAAATATCTATACGAAATCTATATGAAACCTAGATTTCATTAAGCTAAAGTAATTCTAATTTCATAAATTGGAACCTATTGAAATATATTATCGAACTTGTGAAAAAACTAGTTTTTCCAACAGAAGATGCACAATTTTAAATTCTTTCACGCATGACATATTTTCGAACTTTCAAGATATATTCTTTCTTTAAAAACTTTAAATTTTGTTGGTCCCGTTTTGAATTTTAATTGGAGGCGACGAGGCGTCTCCATATTGCTGCAGGCCTACAACTCAATTTGCTTGGTTGTACTGAAAGGAAAAGCGTCCGTCCTTCTAAAGTATGGTTCCAAATAATATTCTTTATAGCGTGATACTTAGGGTAATCTTTTGTTGTTTCTGGTTCACGGGATGTCAAAGTTTCAACGCCTATTCGATATTTTGATTTGATGACTTGTTAAACAAAAGTAGCCATTATGAACACAGCACAAGGAGAAGTTTCGTGGAAGACACAATATATTTTTGCTTCAAGAACTGTTCGTTTTTACGTATATAACATATTTTTCTAGTGGACTCAAAATTATAAGAAGTTAAACCTTGTCAAAAATTCAAATATTTCAGTTATCATGTCACATCATAAATTAAAAAAATTGTTTTTGTCTAGCTACTAATGAATTGTTTCCAGCACCAGTTCCACTAGTTTGTATGGAAATCATAAGAATGCGAAGACCACACGCATTATATGATGTATCATTTAATTAAGAGAAAAAACAAAACAATTATTCTCTTTTTCAATTATTGACAGTGATCGATCGGGCATCTTATGATATCATCTAATAAATTTTCAATAAGTACGAAAGCGAAAGACTCACACGTGTATAGCTGGCTGATCTCTGACCTCGCTTGCAAGCATTTGATAAGCAGTTCCTGTTATTCTACAACTTATTATAAAATACAATTATTACTTGTTGCACTTAAAAAGACAACTCCCTCTGTCCACACTCCACACCAACAACATTAACAATTCTCTGTTCACCAAACAAACAATGTTGGAAGAGTTGAGTAGTACTTGTAGTTTCATTAGCGACGAATCAGACGGAAATCTGTTGATGGGGCGGTACGAGCTTGGAAAACTGTTAGGCCGCGGCGCATCAGCAAAAGTGTACCACGCACGCGACCTCCGCACGGGCCAGAGCGTGGCGATCAAATCTGTCAGCAAACAGCTTATTTTTAACCGAACAAATGATCACACGCCTGGCCACATTATGCGGGAGATATCTATCATGCGGAAGGTGCGCCACCACCCCCACATTGTTCACCTCCACGAAGTCCTCGCCACCAAAACGAAGATACACTTTGTCATGGAGTACGCCAGAGGCGGCGAGCTCTTTGGTAAAATTGCGAAAAGGGGAAGGTTCAGCGAGGATTTGAGTCGAAAGTATTTCCAACAACTGATATCCGCTGTCAGTTACTGCCATTCCAGGGGCGTCTTCCATCGCGATCTCAAGCCCGAAAATCTCCTGCTCGACGAGAATTTTGAGCTCAAAGTCACCGACTTTGGACTCAGTGCGGATCAGACCGGACAGGATGAAATGCTCCATACACTCTGCGGGACACCCGCTTACGTGGCACCGGAAGTCCTTGCTAACAAGGGATACGATGGCGCCAAAGTTGATGCATGGTCCTGCGGAGTGATCCTTTACGTCCTAAATGCGGGTTATTTACCGTTCAACGACACGAATTTGATGGCTATGTACAGGAAAATCTACAGAGGCCAGTTCCGTTGTCCCAAATGGACCTCACCCGATTTGAAAAGGTTCTTGTCCCGGATACTTGACCCAAACCCTGTAACTCGAATCACGATCCAACAAATCATGGATGATCCGTGGTTTCAAGAAGGAGGGCACTGTAATAAAGAGATAGAATGTTGCTACCCTGCTCTTGGAACAGAGTTGGACTTTAGTCATAAGTCACGAGGGGCGGATTCGTTAAACGCGTTTCATTTAATAGCGTTCTCCCTCGGTGCGGATCTGTCTGGTTTGTTATGTGATAGTGGGAGTCGCGTTGAAAAGGAGATGTTTTTGTCGCGTGAGTTACCGGAGAGGATATCGAAGAGAATTCAGGAGTTGGCGGGTGAGGTTGAGGAGGAGGGTGTAGCGTTGAAGGTGGTCGCAAATAAGGGAATGGGAGTGATATTACAGGGGCAGAATGGGAATTTTGTTGTGATGGTGGAGATTAATCGGTTAACCGAAGAGCTCGTAATGGTGGAGATTACGAAGGGTGGATTTGGATTTGACTTTTGGAAGACAAAATTAAAGCCCCGACTGAATGACTTGTTTGTCGCAAATAATTGTTAAGAAACGTGATGCTAATAACTAAACTCGATGTACCATTTTATCGTGCACCGGACATTATAGGGCTAGATTAGGCTTTCAATCATTGTAATTTGTTATTGTATTGAAGCTTAAGCTTAATCACTAATATTTGTCTTTGGCCTTCTTTATTAGTTGCACCTGGCAAAAACCTTCTTAAGGTAGAGAATGTTTGCGAAGTAACTGCATTATCGTGTTTAATTTTGCTCGTGGTTACCAATTAAATATATATATATATATATTAACTGGTACTATATATATAATTTACTCATGGATCGTAGGGAAACGGGATATTCCTAAGAAGATTTTTTTTTTTTGAGTAAAGAGATTATTAAAAAGGAGCATATTATTATTTAATTCATATGGAAAACGAATATTTATCTGTACCAGGTGGATGATTGGCAAGTGCAGGTCATTATCAGATAAGCGAGTTTTATAATTTAATTAAAAGAAGATACTAACGTGGGTCATCATGCATTTGCTTCGGAAACTTCTCACAAGACGCCAAGAAACATAAAATACTTCCCCACGTTACATTTTGTGGCCAATAATTTACATATCAGTGTGCTGTTTGTTCTGTTGTGATAAGAGAAATGAATGGTCAATTATTTAGGTATATATAGTACATAAGAATAAAGGAAAGAGAAATGAACGGTCTACTTCATGTGCGTAAGTGTTATGATTGATGGATCCATTTTGGTCGCCACAAGCTTCTTTCCGTGTTTGATTAGGTTCGGTCACTTACTATCTTCATCGACGGTTAAAAAGGTTGATGTGTATATTGTGACGTAAAAGTTCAGAAAGGTCGAAGAGTATGTAATAGATTTATGGCCGAAACATTTCTATTGTTTACGCTATGGAAACAAAAACATATGTGCATTTTCCAGGCTCATTACGATAATAATTTTAATAATATTTTCGACACATGCGTGTATTTCGATTTTCATTGCAACAATAACTTTTATGATATTTTATTAACATGCCAAACTAGTTTGAAAATATTACCAAAAAAATCTAATATTTAGGGTAATGAAACATACTACAAAATCAAAACTTTGCATCGTGTTTACAAGTAGCGAGTAATCTTATACAAGTAGCGAGTAATCTTAAAAGCAAGTTTTGGTACTTATGGCCCAAGTGAAACCAAATGGAGCAGCTCATAATTTATTATTAATCCAGTACGACCACTTCTCGCACTTGAAAGTCCCCGTTACTATTTTTTGAACATATGGCATTTTGTTTTGTTTTTTTATGAGCAATGAAGAATATTATTAATTCGGGAGGATAAGTCATACTCTGCAGAAATACATGGTTAAAATTATACAAAGCAAGGGTGGTTCACCCACTCAAAGAAAGAATAAGGAAAAAAAAAAGAGAAATTGTGCCTTACACCACTCGAGGACCTAATATTTATACTTTGAACTAATTTCTCATGATTAGCAGGAATTAGATTCAATAACATGTTATTCCTGGCCCATTATGTCCATATTATTAACATTGAACAAGTGGCATTTATCTCCATATGTTACATAAGAAATACACGTTACTTCCATGGCTACAAACACTACAAGGTAAACGAGCATAGCAACAGCTACAACGGTCGTTGAAGACCTTTTGGCAGTCACTGAAGACTTATTTGCAACTATCGCGCGGTCAAAAACTAGCGGTTGCACCTGCTCAGTCGCAAAATCATCAGCGACCGCATGTCGGTCGAAGATGACCTTTGTGACCGTCAAGCAATCGCAACTACAGCGACGACAGCCTCGCGCTAGAAGGTCATTAGCGACCGTCAAACGATCATTTATGGTCTTTGCGGCCGCCAGGCAGTCGAAACTGTAGCGGCGACGGCTTGGCGATAGTAGGTCATTAGCGACTGCAATACGGTCGTTAATAACGGCAAACTCATTAGCGACCCCCAGGCGGTAGCTACTAACTTGGGGGTTACTACCTTTTGACTACCGCCTGATGGTCGCTAATGAGACGGAAGTCATCAGCATCCGCATGGCGGTCGTGACTAATGCTCAAGTCATCAGCGACCACCATGCGGTCGCTACTAATATTCAAAGCATCAGCGACCGCCCAATGATCACTGGTATTGTTTAACAGAATTAAATATATATATATATATATACATATATTCATGTACATTGGGGGATTACCAGAATATTATTGTTTTTTTGTGAAAGACTAATACAGAAATGTGGTGTTGAGCAAACAAAGAAATGTTTGTAAAACAAAGAAAATTTTGAGGATATGAAGAAAAGTTAGGAAATGTGTTGGGTTCATTTGAAGCTTTGAAGAAAAAGTAAATGCGTTGGGTTTTTTTGAATACGTACAAATATATTTGAAGAAGTAAAATAGTTTGAATATTTGGAAAAAATATTGAAGGTGTGAAGAAGGGAAAATTTGGGTATTTGGTAGTTTTTGAAGAAGTAAATAGGTTTTAAGATTTGGAAAGATAATTGAAGACAAAAAGTAAATGTGTTAGATATTTTTTGAGGAAATACTTTCGAGTGTATTGAAAATGAGGGTGGAGGAATGGAGTATATATATGTGTTCGGGTAAAAATCTTGAAATTTTAGGGTCGTTAGGAACGACCAAGTCGTCGCTAAGTTTTCAAATTTTACGAAAATCTGAAACCTCCGCCAAATTATAAGAAATTATCGATGGCCCAGCCGTTGCTATTGACTTCGCCCGAATTCTTGGAAATTAGCGACGTTCAGATCGTCGCTAATGACATTTAAATATTAGTAGCAACCGCCTGGCGGTCTCTGTTGACGATTAAATATTAATAGCAACCACGAGGCCTTTTTTTTCTCTTATATAATTTCGATGAGTTTATGATTTTTAGTTAAGAAGCTCCTTAATACATGTGAAATGAAGTAATATTCATTAATTAAGACAAGATTTTGGTTGATTCAACTGTCAAAAAAGAGTATACGATAAATTTGGGCCCAATTCGGCGCATTGTTTCTTTAACCAAAAAATGGACCATTCTAGTTGACCTTAATGCAGTTCGAGAAGCTCTTCACATAATTGATCGTACAAAATGACCTTGCCGATTCATTTGCTAAGGGCCTGCATTCCTATGCTCAAGTGGTGGGTCGCGGAGGGACGGGTGGATGAGGTGGTTGTGGTGGGGTTGGGGTGGGGAAGAGAGTGGTTGAGGATGGTGTGAGCGTGGATGTGAGAAATGATTTTGGGGGAGAAATTTGAGGCGGTGGAGTTGGGATGCAAAATCTAAAAAATTGGGATTGTAAAAGTGTGATGTGCATCGGACTAGTTCCTTACCACCACATGTTCATATATTTGTCATCAATATCTTTTCTTCCACAAAGACACAAATATTCTCAAAATTGTACAAGTTATATTTTAAAACGAGACATATCCTACGTGTATATACAAAGTTCTACTACAATACAAATTCCTTACACAATAGGACATCTAATGAAATAAAACAGTTTGATAAATCAATGTTAATGTTTTTCAAAATTAGGTTCACACGCAATAACACAGAATTATCAGGGAGAGTAACTCATTGATTTATCTTAATAGTATAGGGTTTGGGGAGTAATTCATGCGATTTTGAGAGAAATCTTCAAGTTCCAAGCGTACGTGAGAACAGGGCCCTCGTAGTGAATATAAATATAAAAGAGGAAAAAATATGTTTATATTGATATAAGCTGAGAATACAAGTGTAGTGTTCAAATCTGAGATGATTTATAATGAAAATATCCCTTGGTATTTAATTTATTGAAGCTTGAGTGTATTTAAAGTCGTGACGACTTGGTCTCTTTTAATATTGCGGAATGGGCATCCATTAATGTTGTCGTGTGTGATTGATCTGCTGACAATGAATTAATGTGGGTCGCCAACGGTTTTATGGTAGTTGAGCCTAATTATGGTTGGCAAGTCTTTAATATCCACGTGACCCTTCTAAGTGGGCTATTTAGGCCTGTAATTGTCTCCATGCATCTGTCGCACAGGGCCGATGTTAAACTAGGCCCTTTCTTGCTCTTGGCAAGAAGGCTACAGGGAACTTTTTATACAAGGCGTTCTGTCGAGGCATCTTTCCATAATTTGCATGGTATTTCTGACTTTTAGGTACTGAGTTTATTTATGCTTTATCAGATGTACCCCAAGTCTGCGGGTTCGTTGTACACGAGGCCATAGACTTGTGAGTTGAGACTTGCTAGGTTAGCATTGATCCTACTTTTTGGGGTCATGATCTTTTTATGAGCAATATTCATGTGGAGAAGAAAAGCCCGATATTTTTGTCGTTTTTTCTGCTGACGTTGAAACAATGTCATTTTGAGTTTGTCTGTTATGCCATGATGTCGGATGTAAGGAATGCCCTTGTCCCCTTCGCCTTAGAAATAATTAGCTTGTGTTTCAACGGTAAACAGCCTGATCTTTTGGATGCTATGGATTCTATTAAGGTCAAGGTACGGAGTTGGTTTAAGGCAAAGGATAAGAGTTTTACATACTCATTTTTTGAATGGTCTAGCTCTCCTCTTGCTTGTATTTATATTTAACTGTTCCGGGGAGTACTTCTTGTACGTACTTCTTGTGCTTCTCCATTTAATAAAATTCCATTTATGATAAAATAAAAAATAAAAATGCTTTGTCAGCGTATGCACGAGTGGGTGTTTATTAACTGACCTCCATCTTTTATCGATTTCTGCTACGTGTTGGATACGCATGAATAATTGTCTTAATATGAGCGATCGACTCTAGATGGCGTTCATGTGCCCTGATGTTCCTAGTACACGTGAGTTTTAGTCTATCAAAGTACACAAAAAATGCAACTATATCACCAAAATGGAACAATTAATTATTACATGTTAACGATGAAAGGATACAAAACTTATAACAATAACCTCAGTTTGTTTTTTCGTATGATTACTAACTTAAAATAAAAATAAATTTTATAACCCTTAAAATATATATGTGCAATAAGTTATCTTGTTTCATGCGAATCCTATTCTCTAAGCTAGGGCAATGTAACTTTTTTGTTGAGATGAAGTCACATTTCTTGGACCAAGTTTTAAGCTCACAAGTAAGTGTAAATAATTAATTTGCTTGGTATTTTATTGCTTAATGAATAATACAATGATACAAGTATTTATACACAAGTATAAGAGACTAATTCTAAGATAGGAATAAATCCTTAACCAAAAATATACACGGATAAACTAGGAAGGAGATATGATATTATCTTCTTCCCTAATACGTCCCCTCAAAATTGTCGTTCCATCGGCTAAGGCAATTTTGGAATAAAGAAGTAAGAAATGTGCTTGACCGAGGGCCTTGGTGAGGATATCCGCAAGCTGATCATGCGTGCTAATGTGACAAACCCGAAGGAGACCCTTACCAATAATGTCGCGCACAAAATGAATGTCAATGGCAATGTGTTTCATGCGAGGGTGCATGACGGAATGTAAGGACAAGTGTGTGGCACCGATATTATCACAAAAGACCGCCGGGACCGAATGGAGCTTAACGTGGAGCTCGGTGAGGAGGTTATGGATCCATCAAACCTCAGACGTGGTTGTGGCCAAAGCCCTATACTTGGCCTCGGTGGATGAACGTGCAACGGCCCGTTGTTTCCGTGAACTCCAAGAGATGAGATTGTTGCCAAGAAAGATAATAAAGGCCGAGGTAGAGGACCGATCCAGTGGGTTACCCGCCTAGTCCGCATCCGAATAACCACGAAGAGTGAGAGGTGAGTCCCTACGAATGAGAACGCATGAGTAATAGTGCCCTTAAGGTAGCGTAGGACACGTTTGACTCCTGCCCAATGAACCCCGGTTGGAGATGAGACAAACTGTGCTAAACGATTGACGGCAAAGGCAATGTCGGAACGTGTCAAGGAAAGATATTGAAGCTCACCAATAGCTTGACGGTAGATGTCGGGTCACAAGCGGGTGAGGTGTCAAGGAACGTAGAGGCAGCCGTGGATGCCATGGGAGTAGTCACGGTCTTGGCCCCAACCAAGTTATGACGACTGAGGATGTCGTGAATATACTTGTGCTGAGAGAGTAGAAGACCTTCTTTGCACGGGAGGGCCTCAACGCCAAGAAAGTAAGATAAGGTACCTAGGTCCTTGGCCGCGAACGAGTGTTGAAGCTTAGTAATGAATGAAGAGATGAGAAGCGGATTCGTACCCGTGAAAATAATGTCATTAACATAGAAAAGTAAGAATAGGATCGTACCATCACGTCGGAAAATGAACAAGGAACAGTCGGAACGAGATTGAGTGAAACCGAGGCCAAGGAGTGCATCTCGTAAGGCGTGAAACCAAGCACGGGGCGCCTGCTTGAGCCCATAAATGGACTTTCGGAGACGGCATACGTGATCGGGTTGAGCGGCATTGACAAACCCGGGGGGTTGCTCCATAAAGACGACTTCTGATAGGTTGCCATGCAAGAAGGTGTTGCTCACGTCTAATTGGCGAAGGGGCCAGGAGTTCATCACCGCAAAGACAAGCCGAATCATGACGGGCTTAACCACCGGGCTAAACGTTTCTTCATAATCAAGACCAGGGCGTTGATGGAACCCCTTGGCCACGAGGCGCGCCTTGTACTTCTCAATCGAGCCATCCGGATTCCGTTTGACCCTAAAAACCCACTTGCACCCGATAACGTTGAAGGTAAGAGAAGCCGGAACGAGGTCCCACGTACCGTGACGAAGAAGGGCATAGCATCACGCCAGTAAGGATCCTTGAGGGCAGTGGACACGGAGGTGGGCTCGACCGAAGGTGGAAGTGGATGTTTAGAGACGGCGGTGAAGAGCTTGGGCTTGAAGATATTATTTTTAGCCCTAGTGACCATGTGGTGACCTATGGGAGCCGCAGGACGGGCCTCGGTGGTGGGAAGAGGCCAAGGCGAGGTGGGGGCGGGCCGCGGCTCGGAGTGGGCCAAGGGTTTAACTAAAGGGGCTGTGGGTTGGTCCAAGGACCGGACCGGCAGGCTGACCGCGGGTCGGATAGAGATAGGGGCCGCGGGTTGGGCCAATGATCGGACCGACAGCGACGTGGGTTGGGCCATGGGTCTGATAGGTAATGGAGCCGCGGGTTGGGCCAAGGGTCGAACCGGAGGGGCACTAGGTGGGGTTGCGGGTCGGACGGGTGATGGGGCCGCGGGGTGGGCCAAGGGTCGAACCGGTGGGGCATTAGGCTTGGCCGCGGGGGGCGGACGGGCTTGGGTAAGGGCGAAATGAACTGTCCTTCACAAAAGCGAACATGACGCGAGATGTAAAGGCGGCGAGACGTAGGATCCCAACACTTGTAAGCACTCTGCGAGGAAGAGTAACCAAGAAATACACAAGGGCGAGAGGGAAAAGATAACTCCCCTGCCTCATAAGGGCGTAACCAAGGGTAACATAAGCAACCAAACACACGTAGTTTGAGATAATTGGGCGCAACGCCAAATAGTTTTTGAAACGGGGTGGAGTTCGCTATAGCAGAGCAAGGCATGCGATTGATTAAATAAACCGCAGTTTGTAGTGCATAAGACCAAAAAGTTGAAGGCGATTTAGCATGATGAATTAAAGCACGCCCAGTTTCAACTATATGGCGGTGACGTCTTTCAGAAATCCCGTTTTGTTGAGGAGTGTGAGATGCAGTAGTTAACCAAGTGATTCTGGATTTTAGAAAAAATGACTTAAGGGCAAGGAATTCGCCCCCATTGTCGCTAAAAAAAAATAATCGGTTGAGAAAATTGTTTTTCCACGAGAGGCTTAAAATGAATAAAAACTTCTTGAACTTGAGACTTAGCAACCAATGGGAAAAACCAACAATAGCAACTAAATAAGTCCACAAAAATCACATAAAAGCGAAAGCCATCAATGGAGGAATCCGTAGGGCCCCAAACGTCTGCAAACACATAATGCAAGGGATGCAAAGCAACAAAACTAGAAGTATCAAAAGGTAAACAGTGAGACTTGCTGACAGCACAAGAATCACAAAACAACTCCTTCGCAGAGGATTTAATGTCCACGGGTAAATTAAAAGCAGTAATTAAACATAAACTTGTCTTGGCCGCTGGATGACCAAGACGGAAGTGCCAATTGGTGGTAGAGGTTCGAACCCCAAGTGAAGCAAGCCTAGAGGCCGACTTTATGTAGTAGGAAGGGGGTCGGATGTGGTAGACGCCATTCCTACATTGTCCTCTCACCAGTGGGTCCCCCGTAATTTTGTCCTTAACAAGAAAATAATCAGCAAAGAACTCCATAGAAACATTATTGTCACAAGTAAATTGATGAACCGAGAGTAAATTGTATTAGGAAGCCGGAACACGTAGAACATTAGATAGAATAAACGTGCGAGATGGAAATTATAAGTGTGAACTACCAACGTGTGTAATTTCCATACCATGACCATCGGCTATTTGAACTTCATCGGTTCCATCATACTCCGAGTGAAAGGTGAGATTATTGAGGTCGTTTGTTAGGGTTTGATTGGCACCCGAATCCACAAGCCACGAGCCATCACTGGGATGGGAATTAGGGTTAGGCGGCGTGCGGGTTGTGTTCACCGTAGTCCGAGCTGATTCGAGGTTATAGCAACGGAGGGCCGTGTGTCCAAGACGCCCACAAATCTGACATTGAACATTGCTAAAAGGTGAGTTCGAAGTAGTAGGATTTGAACCATGGTTACCTCGATTACAACCCCGAGGGCCACGACCACGGGAGTAGTTGTTGGAGCGGCCACAGGGGTTGTGGGAATGGTGTGAACCCCTGGATCCGGAGTGCGGGCCATGACCATGAGTGGCGGTGTTGGCCGTGGCGACTAGGGATGAGGTGGCGGCGTCGAGGCGCAAAAGGTAAGCCTCGTGAGAGACCAACGCACTGTGAAGCTCCGCAAATGAGAGCGGAGTCTCACGAAGGTGAACGGATGTGGTAATATCACGGTAGTTGGGGCCAAGTTCGTTCAAGACGTACAAGGTAACGTCATCAGCACGCAAGGGACGGTCGATCATGCCAATTTCATCCACTTTGGCTTTGATTTCCGTCATATAGGTCGTCACAGACCGATTACCAAGGGACGCGGAGTTTAGTGCGTCCTTAAGGGCCATAACCCGTGTGCGATCCGGATGAGCGAAATTATGCATGAGATTCACCCATGCTTCGGATGAGGTGGTGGCGGAATTGATGAGGGGAAGGAGCCCATCCGATATGGCGCCAACAAGAGCTCCAAGAAGGAGAGAGTCTTGTTGGAAGTACAAACGGTAAGCATCGCTCTCTGATTGATCGGGGCGCGGAAACGTGCCTTGAAGGTAGCCAATGAGGTTGAGCCCATTGCATTGAGACACAACTTGTAACCGCCATGAGAGATAATTAGTGGTGGTGAGTTTGAGTGGAAAGTGACTATGATGAGTCACGTGTACAAGGCTAGTTGGTGTCGTGAGGGCGGTGGAGGTGGTGGTCGGGCGGAGTTGAGGGCGACAGACGACCCACTGTCGGAGGCGGGTTTGGTAGACATGGAGGCGGCGACTACGTGCACGAAGAGAAGGAACTTTAGGTCGGATCGTGAAGCAAGATCGTGTGATATATTAGGCTAATCTTGATACCATGTAAAGAATTAATTTGCTTGGTATTTTATTGTTTAATGAATAATACAATGATACAAGTATTTATACACAAGTATAAGAGACTAATTCTAAGATAGGAATAAATTCTTAACCAAAAATATACATGGATAAACTAGGAAGGAGATATGATATTATCTTCTTCCCTAATAGTAAGATTACATACAATAATTAAGTTTTATTTTCAATTTGTGTCGTCTTGGTGAAAAGCAATAATTAGGATTAGAATATAATTTTTTGGAGCTATGATGTCAATTTTCTTGCATTTAATTTAATTTACCTCACAATTAACATGACATACAATGAGTTTTACTATCCATTTGTGTTATCTTGGTAAGAAATAATAATTAACATGAATAGTAGAAAGACAAATTACAAACCAGGTTCGTGAATCATGTGTGCACTATATTACTAGATCGACCCATTGTATCTCAACATACAATTATCAATTAGAAGAGAAAAGAATGGCTTGCTTAAATATCTTTATGTGCTTCTTCCTTTGCTCCGTATTAGTTTATTCTGGTGTTTATACCCCAACATCCGCATCATTGTCTTCAAGACGACCAACTTCAGTAAAACCATTTTTTTTTGTTTTGGTTTTTACTTTTGTTGCTCTCAAATTAATATAGCTCATTAATTAACATAGTAAAAAAATGGTGTGAATTATTGCATGTCAAAAATTAAAAGGAAAAAAATGACTAGTCTTTAACCCTAAGTTTATGAATGTGTTTTGAATAAACCAAGAGTTAGAATCTACTAACACATCTTGAAGATTAAAATTTACAAAGCAAGTTTCTACAATGTTTCCCATCTATGATCTAGTTCCTTCGGACTTAGAAGAGATCTAGTACATACAAATTTAAAGTCTAACTCAAGTGGGGAGGCTTTTTTCTTTTCCTTTTTGTATGTGAACGTACACAAACAGAATTTAATTATTTATATTCGTATAAGTATTTGCATGTACATATGTGGGATCACATGACATCTTTTTGTGATTTAAAGATATTGAGAAGTACAGTTCAACAACAACCACCCTTCTCGGTAGATCTGTTGAACCACAAAAGATAAATATAAAGATTAATGACACACTTTAACTTGCATTGTAAAAACAGGTACCAGGTGAACGCAACACTACTGGAAGCTCCACAAGCGCTATATGGTGTGTGGCGAAACATGGTTTGACTCCCGCAAAAATGAGGAGTTTTATAACGACAGCATGCGAGAATACACACTGGGCTCTTGACTGTAGCCCCATTCAACATGGAAAGTCTTGTTACTTTAACAATGTTTCAAAGAAACAAGCGTCTTACGTGATTCACCTCGTTTTCTTAAAATTCCACACTTGCTACGCCGAATATGGAACCCTGGTCCACGTAGATCCATGTAAGTACGTTCACTCAAAAATTTAAGCATTATATTTTTGGAACACCATATTGAGTATTGTGGTATCGTTTTGCAGCTGAAGGTGATTGTAAGTTTGAGAAGCCTGTATTGAACAACTGATACGATGTGGCGGACCTGCATTGGAGATACGTAAAATGGCTTTGTTCAACTTGAGGGACTTGTACTTGTGTAATCTAATTGGGGTAATTAAAATAGAAATAAATAAATGAAATGTGCTTTTCATATATAGTTTCCGTGTATTTGAAAAACTATTGTTATATATGCATGCATATATGTAACTTTTGTTTATTAAGGACGTATATGAAATGACTAAAAAGTAACTGTTTGCCATATACACTTTTCAGGGGTTTTGAAAACCTCCCTTAGATATTATAAAGCCTAATTACAATTTACACCATGAATGTCTTAAATTTGTTGCCCAGCAGAAAATATGTTTAATAAAACTTGACGTAAGTCGTGAAGCGGCAAAATATTAGAGTTACACATCGAAATAAGCTTTAACGAGAAGGTATCGAGAAGCCTTTCGTGGGGCTGAAGATTCGTCTATAGACAAGAAGAGTTAATTTGTCACTGTCGTGAATATATAAGAGACAAGTCCTTTAATTAATACTAATTAAAAAGAACATTTGTTGTCACTGATGATTAATTTGTAGTATTTCCGATGTTTGTATAAGTATCAACAGTCAAGCTATTCATCAGGCACACAACTAACTTGTTTGAATTACCGGTCATATATATATATATATATATATATATATATATATATTAGCAACCAACAAAGTTGTAATAGATATTTGATTAACCATTAATTACCTGTTTCTGTGTGACCTCGAATAAATTCGTATATATAAATACACTAAATAAAATGCATATGCGCGACCCAAGTAGAAAAAGGACAAATCACTCTGATGCGTTATGTTAAATGTGACAAACTATACGCCGTGTAGTAAGAAAAATTAAATAAGCACTATATATTTTTATATATTTCAAAACAACCTTTCTTATACACATGCCACTACAAAAAAAAAGGGTCATCCATCACCACCCGGGCGGTCACGAAGGACCCATTTACGGTCGCGGATGACCACTTGCGACTGGCTGGCCGTCGCCGATGACCGGACTCGGAAGACCTCGGTCGTGAGTCCTTCGTGACCGCTGAGCGGTCATGGATGACCGCGGCGTCATATGTGACCGCTCAACAGTCACGGCGGTCATTAGTGACCGCTCGGCGGTCACGGATGCTGCTTGGGTCATCCGTGATCGCAGCCGTGACCGCCAGGCGGTCACGGGTGACGCCGGGGTCATTCGTGACCGTCGGGCGGTCACGAATAATGTTCAAACTATTCGTGACCGTCTGGTGGTCACAACTCACGAGTAATATTCAAATTATTCGTGACCGCGATACCACTAAACGAAATAAAAAAAATATTCCAGTAATTTATCAGAACTTTTTTTTTTTTTTTTGCGAATAGAATGAATGTTTGGTCGAATTTTTGATATAAATGTCATTTAAGAGAAAAAAAACTTTTTGTTTATATTTTGGGTTATAAGAAAAGAAAGAAAGAGAATAAGAGAGTTGTTGGTGTTTTGTTTTTGGGGATATAAGAAAAGGAAAGAGGAGAAGAAAAACTGTTGGTGTTTTTGTTTTGGATTTGGGAAATGAAGAAAGGAGGAGAAAGTGTTAGGTTTTGTTAGAGAAGATAATTTGAGTGTAGTGAAAATTAGTGGGTGGAATTGTGGGTATATATAGAATTTAGTTGAAATTTTTGAATTTTTGGAAAATTTGAATTTCCCCCCCGGATCCCGCCAAATTCTAAGGTCTTTCGCGACCGCCGAGCGGTTACGAAAATTTGAATTTTCAAAATTCCTAAAATTTCTTGACCGTCCAGCGCTCACGATATCATCCGCTTGGCGATCACGAGGGGTCATTAGCGACCGCCACACGGTCACCCCATATTCTTCGTGACCACTAAAGACCCTTATTCGTGACCGCTGGGCGGTCACGAATAACCCTCATTCAACATTTTTTGATTTTCGTTTGTTTATTTAAGGTGCGTTGTTTGTTAAATTGATAAAATTGTTACTACTAAGTAAATTATAAGGTTTTATCACACAATCGCATATAACAATTAAAACAACTTGGTATATATGATGATTAATTATACAACATATAATAGATTATTCGTTCATAACTCGCCTAATCATAGATCTGTACAATGTTGGGTCAACATTGTCTCCAGTGCCATCCTTAGTAATCTTCACAGAAGAAGACATGGGAGTTTTGCAAGGTTTTGACTCATGTAGCTCAAATCTCTTTACCAGGTTCCTTGCATACTTCTTCTGGTTTAAGAACATACCATTCTCCAGTTGCTTCACTTGCAATCCCAGAAAGTAGTTTATCTCTCCAATCATGCTCATCTCAAATGTCCCTGTCATTGACTCAACAAACTTGTCTAGAGTAGACTTGTTAGTAGAATCAAATACAATATCATCCACATAGATCTGAGCAATACAAACATGAGAACTCTTTCTTAGAATAAACAAGGTTCTGTCTCCATCTCCTCTATTGAACCCAATACTTAACAAAAATTCAGTGAGTCTTTTATACCAAGCTCTTGGTGCCTGTCTTAAACCATACAAAGCTTTTTCAAGTTTATACACATGATTAGGATATTTAAGATCACCAAAACCTTTAGGTTGTTCAACATATACCTCTTTGTCTATCAAACCATTAAGGAAATCACCTTTCACATCCATTTGGTAGAGCTTAATCTTAAGATAACATGCAATAGATGAAGTAATCTAATAGATTATATCCTAGCTACTGGAGCAAATGTCTTATCAAAGTCTATCCCTTCTACCTGAGTATAACCTTATGCAACTAGCCTAGCTTTGTTCCTTACAATTACACCATCTTCATTTGTTTTGTTCTTGAAAATCCACTTAGTTCCTATAACATTCACATTAGAAGGTCTAGGTACTAGATTCCAAACATGATTTTTGATGAATTGTAACAGTTCATTTTGCATAGCATTTATCCATTTACTATATTTAAGAGCTTTAGTCACATTCTTAGGTTCAATATTAGAAACAAAACAGGAAGCATTATTTACAGTGCAAGTTGAAGCCATGCATACACACTACCTTACCATATTTTTGTAGTTTACCCTTTCTTTGTTGCGAGTCTTCATGTGTCCAGTGATTTCACCTATCACTTGTGAAGCTGGATGATCCCTTGGAATCCTAATAGGGGGATCTCTCCTAGGTTCATCAACAATATCATCCTCTGAATTGGACTGTGGGGATGTTGGTCTAACAGCAGCAGCAGGTGTCAGTTCAACATTAGAAACAGTCTCAATTTCAGTGTTTTTAGCTTATGCTCATGATGTTGGGACAGTCTCTATTTCCAATGTTGGGGCAACATCAAAGATAGTAACTTCATCAGTACATGTATCAAAGGTAGAATCATCAAACACTATATTTACTGATTCTTGAACAATCTTCAATCTTGGATTATAAACCCTAAAAGCAGAACTATTCACAAAATAACCAACAAATATGCACTTTTCACTTTTTGGATCAAACTTACTAAGATAGTCTCTATCATTCAACAAGTAACAATCACATCCAAATTCATGAAAATGTGCAATATATGGTTTATGGTGTCATATTTGTACCAGGTCTAATGTAAGCCCTATTACTTATATGACATGCAGTATTCAAAGCTTCAGCCCAAAGTTTTTTAGATAAGTTTCTAGCATTAAGCATAACTCTGGCCATTTCTTGAAGTGTCCTATTTTTCCTCTCAGCTATCCTATTTTGCTGAGGTGTCTTAGGTGCTGAAAACTCATGGAAAATTCCGTTCTTATCACAGAAATCACTAAAACTAGCATTTTCAAATTCTTTCTCATGATTAGACCTAATCTTACAAACAGAGGAACCATACAGATTTTTGATGCTAGCATGTAAGATCATAAATGTGTTAAATGCATCAGATTTTTCTTTAAGAAACTTAACCCATGTATATCTAGAAAAATCATCTACAATAACAAAGGTATATCTCTTACCACTTAGGATGCTCACCTCAATAGGACCCATGAGATCTATGTGTAATAATTCAAAACACTTAACAGTCCTGGGAATTGTACTTTGTACCTGGAGGGGTGTATGAGTAGCTTTAGTTTGCTTACCCTTCAGGCAGTCCCCACATACAACCTTACATGGGCTGGATATCTTTGGTAAGCCTCTTACTGCATCAACCTTCTGTAACTTCTCAAGGTTCCTATAGTGAACATATCCTAGGTTCATATGCCACATAACAGCATCATCAGCTTTAGCATGAAAGCAATATGCTTCTTCCTGAGCAAGGTAGCAATTATCTTTAGATCTAGTACCTGTCATAACAAGGATATTATCACTATTAAATACATCACAAGAACTTTTATCAAATGTGACAAGCATATCATCAGCACAAAGTTGACTAATGCTATATTAGATTTGATTTCCAATGATTCTTCCCTTTGTGCCTCCTTCATAGGTGACAGTACCAGCATTGAGAGGCATCAATTGTTTAAGATTTTCCTTGTCTTCTGTTATGTGTCTAGAGCATCCACTGTCAAAGTACCACTCACCTGCAAGGTTGGAGTACACAACAGAAAAAAACAACATTGCAGACAAGTTTTATCTTATGAGTCTTTATTTTTTTAATCCAAGTTCTACTTTTCTGTCATGTTCCTAATGTTGGGATAACATCTGTACCAGTGACAAACTCAACATTAGAGATAGTTTCTGTTTTCTTCACATTTTCTTTCAAATATTTCTTGCAATAAGGTTTCATGTGTCCTGGTTGAAAACAAAATTGACAGATATAAGTAGGTTTACTTTTGTTGGGATTAGCACAACTCAGGTCTTTTGATTCCTTAACAAAACCTTCTTTAATGAAAACAGAATTAGCAACTTTAGAGGTAGGTTTCTCAACATATCCAAGACCATTTGTTCCTTGATTACCCATGCTCAGTACCTCATCAAGTTTAGATGAACCTGAGTTCCACGTAGCAATGATCTGATTATCTTTTTCAAGATTTTCTTTTACCTCTTTAAGTTCAGCTTCTGTCTTGTCAATGTCTCTTTCATACATCCTTATCAGTTTCTTCCGTCTATCAATCTCCAGTCTCTGAGCTTTATTTTTCTTGGTGAGTTTCTGATTTTCTTTCAGAAGATTATGAAAAGTAGACTTCAAGTCTTCAATGATTTCCTTGGGACATTTCAACTTGAAAGTAATACTCTTCATCTAGATCAACTGAGCCATGAAAACATTCATAGTTAGATTCAAAATTATCAGACAAAGAATTGAGATCAATATTGGTATCATATTTAGCCCAATTCTCAAAAAAGTCTCATGTTCTGATGTTGAGTCCTGGATGTTGAAGCAACGTTGGGACCCGTAGCAGTTCTGGAGATCTTCTTCTGTCCAGTTGACTTAAGTGAATAGCGCAGCTGTATGAATCTCTTCAAAGTTTTCTTCAGTATCAGCACTTGATCCAGAGTTATAATCTTCTTCATTGAAATCATCTACACAAACCCAATAAGACTTTCCCTTCTTGCGGAGGGTAGGGGTGGATTCTAAAACCCGGAATTTGGGTACCCTATTCGACCTGGTCGGGTATTACCTGAAATTCGGGTAATAATACCCGAACCCTACCCAAAATTCGGGTACCACTATCCGAATAGGTTGATTTGGGTACGAGTTCGGGTAGCACCATGTAAAATTTTTGTGGTACCCCCATTACCCGATATGTATTTTTTTTTCCTTTTCCTTTTTCTTTCTTTCTTTCCTTCTTCTTTTTCTTTCTTTCTCTCTTTCCTCTTTCTTTTCTTACTTTCACGGCACACATCAGACCAAGGCAGAGCACACACTCAAATTTTACTCTCTCAAATCTCTCTCTCTCTCTCTCTCTCTCTCTCTCTCTCTCTCTCTCTCTCTCTCTCTCTCTCTCTCTCTCTCTCTCTCTCTCTCTCTCTCTCTCTCTCTCCGGCGCGTACATCGACTCATATAGTGCTGAGAAATAATCACAAGATAAAAAATAGTAAATTCATCAATAAATTCGTTATATTGAGGACACTGCATGTATATCCTTGTATTATGCTTGCACAAATATTTTCTGATTATAGTAATTTAACTATACATTGTTATTACAGTTTATAATTATTGTTGAGGTTGACAAAAATAAACAGATTTTTACAACTAGAACCGAGTAAAGCTGAGATACTGTGATGGAGCCTCCTTTGCTGGCGATGGTGAATTTGAAAATGGAGCGAGTCATTTATTGAACATTATGAACACATATATATACATGATTTGTTGTATATAGTTAATTTAATGTAACTGGACTACGTGCGTGGCATTAGAGGTTGTTGTAGTTAATTATCCTTAATAACATTGTCCTTTATTTATAGTTGTAGAGCAGGAATCTTTATCAGAGTCTCCTGGTGGAATGGACGGTTGTGATTGTGTCATACGATTTCTTGATTTGAAGTCTTGAATTGATGGAATCTTTTTTCTATTTTTGGAGATTTGGGGGATGGTGGTGAAATATTTCCATGTCTTGAGATTTGATTTGCAATCATTTCTATGTTTCAAGATTTGATGAATATTTATTTATTTAATTCTATAAATATTATGATTAAATAATATATATATATATATATATTTATACTTCTTGTATTGTAAGACTTGTCATTATTTTATTTTATTGGATAATTAAACTTCAATTAATAAATAAGACATCATTTAGTTTATCCACCATAAATATTAAAATCAACAAATTTAACTACTTAACTTTGGAAATAAATTTGATATAAATCCAAAATTAAATATAAAATTAAATTGATAATTAATATATTAATTCCACATGTTGTGATTTAATTAGACACTAAATTTAAGTGTCTACACTTCGAACTTAACTCACTAAGTTGGCATCATTTCATGTTACACTTACTATGTTAGCAGTTGGCACACTTCCAAACTCAATCCACTATGTTGGCACCGACGTCGATATTCACCCACCATTAACATGTGGAGTGTGCCAACATAGTGGGTGAATATCGACGTTGGTGCCAATGTAATGGGTGAATATCAATGTCAGTGCCAACATAGTGGGTTAAGCTCGGAGTGTGCCAACATAGTGGGTGAAAAATAAAAAGAAATGTTAACTTAGTAGGCTAAGTTAGGAGTTTGCCAACATAGTGAGTGTAAAATGAAAAGATGCCAACTTAGTGGGATAAGTTTGATAAAAAAAAAAATAACCTACAGATTAACATTACCCGTACTATTTTGAAAATATTCTTAATTAGAGTTAAAATAAAACTCGTTTCCACCCTGATAAAAATCTTCGCATAGAATCCAAAAATCGGTTATAATAAGCTCGTTTTTCCCCTCTTTTAATAAATTAGATGCTGCTTTTGAAAGAACAAGTGATCTAAATCTTTCTTTTACTTTAAACTCATATGTACTACATAACAGCAATATTGTATAAAAATACTCTTCTCTGAAGACCAACTCCAAGGTTGATTGATTGATTAGAGTCCAAACTTTTAAGCTTAAACATAATTTAATTGATTTTATTGCTATCTAAGATTGTAAAACAGATTAAGTAAAAGGTATCTAAGAGATGGATTTCATTAATCTCGGATGCTTGTATTTCATAGACAAAACACCAATGACTCTTATCACTACAAGAAAAAAGGGTCATTCGCGACCGCCCGGGCGGTCGCGAATGACCCATTTCCGGTCGCGGATGGTCATCCGCGACCGCCTAGCGGTCGCGGATGACCGGTCGCGGATGCCCTCGGTCGTGGAGGTCATCCGCGACCGCTCGGCGGTCACGGAAGTCATCCGCGACCGCCGAGCGGTCACGGTAGTCATCCGCGACCGCCCAGCGGTCACGGAAGTCATCCGTGACCGCTCGGCGGTCGCGGATGACCCCGTGGTCATCCGCGACGGCTCGGCGGTCGCAGGCAACACCGCGACCGCCTGGCGGTCACGGATGACCCCGAGGTCATCCGTGACGGCTCAGCGGTCACGGATGACCCCGGGGTCATCCGCGACGGCTCGGCGGTCGCGGCAACCACCGCGACCGCCTGGCGGTCACGGATGACCCCGGGGTCATCCGCGACGGCTCGGCGGTCGCGCCAACCACTGCGACCGCCTGGCGGTCACGGATGACCCCAGGGTCATCCGCGACGGCTCGGCGGTCACGGATGACCCCGGGGTCATCCGCGACCGCTCGGCGGTCGCGCCAACCACCGCGACTGCCTGGCGGTCACGGATGGCCCCAGGGTCATCCGCGACGGCTCGGCGGTCACGGATGACCCCGGGGTCATCCGCGACGGCTCGGCGGTCACGGATAATATTTAAACCATCCGTGACCGCCGGGCGGTCACGAATAATATTCAAGTCATCCGTGACCGCCCGGCGGTCACGGATGACATTATACGAAATAAAAAAAATATTCCGGTAAAATACCGGAATAAATATTTGTTTCTTACGAATATAATGTATGGTTGGACGGTTTTTTATATAAACATCATTTAAGAGAATGATTTGTGTTATAAGTAAGGAAAAGAAGAAAATAAAAGAGTTGGTGTCGCGAAAGACCTCGGAATTGGGGGGAAATTCAAATTTTGGTGAAAATTCAAAATTTTCACGATGAATGTTATTCGTGACCGCCGGGCGGTCACGAATGACCCTCTTTCGCGACCGCCCAGCGGTCACGAAAGACCCTTATTCGAAAATCAAATTTTCGTTTATGAATATTATTCGTGACCGCTGGGCGGTCACGAATGAGTGTCTTTCGTGACCGCCCAGCGGTCACGAACTTGGGAGGAAATTCAAATTTTTTGAAAATTCAAAATTTTCGCGATGAATGTTATTCGTGACCGCCGGGCGGTCACGAATGACCCTCTTTCGCGACCGCCCAGCGGTCACGAAAGACCCTTATTCGAAAATCAAATTTTCGTTTATGAATATTATTCGTGACCGCTGGGCGGTCACGAATGAGTGTCTTTCGTGACCGCCCAGCGGTCACGAACTTGGTGGGAAATTCAAAATTTTTGAAAATTCAAAATTTTCGCGATGAATGTTATTCGTGACCGCCGGGCGGTCACGAATGACCCCCATTCGCGACCGCCCAGCGGTCACGAAAGACCCTTATTCGAAAATCAAATTTTTATTTATGAATATTATTCGTGACCGCTGGGCGGTCACGAATGAGGGTCTTTCGTGACCGCCCAGCGGTCACGAACATACTTCGTGACCGCTGGGCGGTCACGAAAGACCCTCATTCGTGACCGCCCAGCGGTCACGAATGAGTCTCATTCGAAAGTTTTGATTTTCGTTTGTTTAATTAAGTTGCGATGTTTGTTAAATTGATAAAATACTTACTACTAAGTTAATTAAAAGAGAGTTTATCACAAAATTACACATTACATCTAAAACAACTTAGTGTATATGATGATTAGTTGTAGAACATAAAATAGGTTATTCGTTCATAACTCGCCTAAGCACATCTAACTCGCTATTTTAATAAGTTAATTACTAATGTTGTACTAATTTATTACTTCAATTCACATGTAGTAATGAGACTTATTGTTAAAAATCATAAACACATCAAGATGAATCCATAAAATTAAATTTTCTTTTATGAATGTTATTCGTGACCGCTGGGCGGTCACGAATGAGGGTCTTTCGTGACCGCCCGGCGGTCACGAACCCTACTTCGTGACCGCCCAGCGGTCACGAACATACTTCGTGACCGCTGGGCGGTCACGAAAGACCCTCATTCGTGACCGCCCAGCGGTCACGAATGAGTCTCATTCGAAAGTTTTGATTTTCGTTTGTTTAATTAAGTTGCGATGTTTGTTAAATTGATAAAATACTTACTACTAAGTAAATTAAAAGAGAGTTTATCACAAAATTACACATTACATCTAAAACAACTAAGTGTATATGATGATTAGTTGTAGAACATAAAATAGGTTATTCGTTCATAACTCGCCTAATCACATCTAATTCGCTATTTTAATATGTTAATTACTAATGTTGTACTAATTTATTACTTCAATTCACATGTAGTAATGAGACTTATTGTTAAAAATCATAAACACATCAAGATGAATCCATAAAATCAAATTTTTTTTTATGAATATTATTCGTGACCGCTGGGCGGTCACGAATGAGGGTCTTTCGTGACCGCCCAGCGGTCACGAAAGCCAAAGGCTAGTTGGCATTCGCGACCGCTGGGCGGTCACGAATGCCAACGGCTAGTTGTCATTCGCGACCGCTGGGCGGTCACGAATGCCAACGGCTAGTTGGCATTCGCGACCGCCCGGCGGTCACAAACTGCCAGATTTTCATTTATAAATATCATTTCCCTTACTTTTCTAATTCACAACAATCTTCACCATTTCTCTTAAGGTATTCTCGTTTTTTTTCATTTAGATGGTCAACTATATTTTTAAATACTAAATATTGGTATGATATGTTAACTTGTTTATTCATTTCTTGATAGATATTGACGTAAACACATCGAGGGTACTCGTAGAGGACACAAGATTCTTGAAGATCGTTTTTTTACGCTTCAAGAAGTAAGTTGATCAATTTATCACTCTTCAACCTTATCGTGCATGATAATTGTTACATTTTAAATTGTTAATTATTAATTGTTTGTAGTATTAATTGTAATTAATTATTTCCTTTAAAATTTACATCTTAGATAAATAATGGACTATCAAGTAGATAGGAATTGGATGTACGATAGATTCGAGAGCAGTGGTTATTTGCGAGATAGTTTTGTGGTTGGGGTTCGCACATTCATAGAATTTGCTTCGCGACAAGATGGCTATTTAGATCTAGGGGGCGTATTAGGTGCCCGTGCAAAAAATGTAACAATTCAAAGTTTTTCGATCGATACCAAGTCCGTGATCATCTTCATAAGTCGGGATTTACGCCTGGATATTTTGAGTGGGTTTTGCATGGAGAGCAGTTTACCACCACTTCTATGACGTTTATCGACGAACCTCTCGAACCATCACACGCCAATATTCCTGACAGCCCTATTCGTGCTGACGATTCGTTTAGACAGATGGTCGTGGATGCATATGGAGGCCGATTTGATGAGGACGCTGTGCGTAACGAGGATCCGAATCCCGATGCAAGAGATTTTTACGACTTGATGCGTCTAGGTCAGGTGAAGATGCACCCTAAGAAGAGCAAAACCGTCCTGCAGTGGATTGGAGAGTGGGTGAATTACAAAACTATTCACAAGGCGAGTAACATCGTTTCTGACCATTTTTTAAAGATGTCCAAAGATGGGTTCGACCCTGAGATTGAGAAGTTGTTACCTAAAGACACGAAAGGGATGCATAAGATGGAGCGAACCTTGGGGTTAGGGTACGAGAAGATCGATGTTTGCACAAATCAGTGTTTTCTGTTTTACGGGTTTGCGGCGAGCAATGACTTCCTAAAATGCCCGATATGCGGGGTTGATAGATACGAGGAAGGTAGGAAGTCAAAGGTCGCAAAGAAGCATTTGTGGTATTTCCCCATAGGTCCTCGTCTTCAGAGGATGTATTATACCGTAGGTACTGCAAAGCATATGACTTGGCATTTGAAGTGTCGAGAGGCTACGGATCGAATGATTCACCCGGCTTCCAGTGAGGCATGGCGACACTTTGATCGGACACATCCGGATTTTGCAGCTGAGCCTAGGAACGTACGACTCGGCTTATGTACGGATGGATTCACACCGTATGGCTCATCTGGGAAAAAATACTCTTGTTGGCCAGTGATGGTAACCCCATATAACCTCCCCCCCGATCTTTGCATGAGGCAGGAGTTCATATTTTTGAGCCTTATCATTTCCGGTCCAGATAGTCCCGGGAAGAACTTGGATGTTTATCTTAGACCACTAATTAACGAGCTTAATGCTTTATGGAGCACTGGTTTGGAGACGTTTGATAGCTCAAGGAAGGAAAACTTTCAATTACGAGCGGCCCTGATGTGGACGATTAGCGATTTTCCAGCGTATGGAATGTTGTCTCAGTGGAGTACGCACGGGAAGTTAGCGTGCCCTTATTGCATGGAAGATACGAATTCATTTACGTTGAAGAATGGTGGTAAACCGTGTTGGTTCGATTGCCATCGTCGTTTTTTGCCCAAAAATCATAGGTGGCGGCATGACAAGAATTCATTCAAAAAAGGGGAAAAGTCACTAGAAGAACCTATTTGCAGGAAAATGGGCGACGAAATGAGGGAAATTGTGGAGGGACTTGGGGATGTTGGTTTTGGGGCCAAAGTGAACAATCTACCGGGTTTTCATACGGATCATAATTGGCTGAGGAAGAGCATATTTTGGGAACTTCCCTATTGGTCCACAAACTTGATTCGTCACAATTTAGATGTCATGCATTGTGAGAAGAACTTTTTCGATAACATCATCAACACAGTATTGGATGACTCTAAGACTAAGGACAACATCAAGTCTAGACATGATTTGAAGATTTGGACTATCCGTGAAGAGCTATTTTTAGAACAAACACGAGGAGGCGCATATGTGAAGCCAAGGGCAACCTATTGTCTCAAGCGGGATGAAAAGGTCAAGGTCTTGAAATGGTTGGGCGATCTGAAATTTCCGGACGGATACGCGTCAAATTTGGGACGATGCGTACAAAAGCAACAACATAGGCTCTTTGGTATGAAGAGTCATGATTGTCACGTCTTCATGCAGAGATTGATCCCCATTGCTTTTCGCGACTTCCTGCCCACCAACATTTGGGAAACATTGGTGGAGATTAGTTTATTCTTCCGGGCAATTTGTGCTTCAGAGGTTTCGGCCACCGATATGAGAAGTCTTGAGGAATCCATTATAGTCACGATGTGCAAGCTTGAGAGGATATTCCCTCCTTCCTTCTTCGATTCTATGGAGCATTTGGCCATACACCTACCATACGAGGCTAAAGTAGGCGGCCCGGTTCACTACAGATGGATGTATCCATTCGAGAGGTACACAATGTTTAATGAGTTTAATTCGCTACTGTTATTCTATATGTTATTGACTTTTCGGTATTCCCAGGCGTATGTTTGATTTTAAAAAGTCAGTGATGAACAAAGCAAGGGTAGAAGGATGCATAGCGAATTCCTACCTCCTTTCAGAGCTATCCAATATGTGTGCACAATATCTAGGTATCTCCGCGAGTACTAGATATAATCGTCTCAATAGGAACGAGACTTTTGAGAGTTCAGAGTGGGATGATGAGCTGATGTTATTTCGAAAGAAAGGGAAGGCCCTTGGGCCACTAAACAAGAAGAGGCGGTTGTCGTCCGAAGAGTTGGAGCAAATTGAACTGTACACGCTTCTTAATTGTGAAGAGCTGGATGGATGGGTCGAGTAAGTCAATATTCTTTATTTTACGTGCAAACGCTCTTTATTAAGGATAACTTGTATGTATCACGTATTTCTAACTTATTTTGTGTGTAACTCACAGGTTGTTTATTGAGGAGGAGTGTAATGGACTTACTCCCATGGAGGTACAAAAGAAGAGAAACTGCGAGTACGTGACATGGTTCAAGCAGACCTACTCGAGTGGCAAGTACATGACAGACGATCGTGTTAAGCCGTTGCTCGCAGGTCCTCTCAACTCAGTGTTGTACTATGAAGGGTACATTGTGAATGGGTTCCGATTTCACACAGATATGCGTTTGGGCCCTAAGAAGAGTGATTGTAGTGGGGTTTATGTGGAGGGGGACATGGGAGGATCCCACGCCACCAACTTCTATGGGACATTGAACGAAATCATAGAGGTGGAATATTGGGGGCACAGAAGACCGCTATACATTGTATTCTTCAAGTGTAGGTGGTATGATATTAGAGCTCGAGGGACTCGTGTTCACGAGACGTACAAACTCGTTGATATTAACCCTCGATGGTCTCTCACAACCAACGAGCCTTTTATTTTTGCCAATCAGGCCCTTCAGTCGTACTACGCCCCGTATCCACAACTTACGAATGGTCGACCAGGTCAAAATGGATGGATGGCTGTATCTACTATACCGGCTAGGCACGTGATCGACATGTCGTCACTAAGTGATTCCAGCGACACAGAAACAGAAATAGGGATGCCAGCGGAAGTGTTCCAAGAGAACGCATCTGTAGGAATTAATATGTTCGTAGACTTTAGCGCATTTGATATGGATATACAATTGGGGTGGGCAAATGAGTTTGAGATCGTCGAAGATGTACAAGATAGAGGAGAAAAAGAAGCTGAAGAGGAAGACGAAGAAAGTGAAAACGTGGAGCTAACTAGTGATACTGAATAGTTCAAGTGTTTTGTAATAATTTAAAACATTACTTTGTGACGCACTTTAATTGTAACGATTTGGTAGTGTTGTAAAAGACATTACAATAATGAAAAATTAACAGTCAAACATTACAATAATGAAAATTTAACAGTCCAACATTACAATAATGAAAATTAAACAATCCAACATTACAATAATGAAAATTTAACAGTCCAACATTACAATAATGAAAATTAAACAATCCAACATTACAATAATGAAAATTTAACAGTACAACATTACAATAATGAAAATTTAACAGTCCAACATTACAATAATGAAAATACAACTAATCATCATCCGAACTATCATCCAACCCACATCCATTCCCGTCATCATCCTCCCCATCATCCTCACCATCATCCTCCCCATCATCCTCACCACTCCCAACACCATCCTCAACACCCAGCTCCACATAATCGTCAGTCTGCAAAGACGCCATAATATCATCGACATCGTCGTCACCATCGTCATCAGAGTACTCCTCGATATACGCAGGCCTATCGGAAGAACTTGGAGCAAATGGATCTGGCCTACGACGCGGCATACGAACCGGTGGAATCACAGCTCCGTTCCTACGTGCATGCCCCATGAATATAGAATCTGATATCGGTGGAAGGTCCACGTCCACCTTCTCATTAAGCAAGCATCTCCATAGCTCCATAGTGGCTTTCATATCAGTCATCCTTTGATCACTGCGATAGATAGTGCGGTCATTCTGCGTTTGTAAGTCGTCGATGCAGGCCTGTGAATAATCTTCTTGTTTCCTGTATTTAATCTTGAACGCCTCCGGGCGTGCATCCCTCGGCAAGCCTTTCGCCTTCCCCTTCTTCACAGGACCAAATGCCTCGGTCCAACAGTCGGGATCGAACACCGGGAGCTTAGCTGGGCGGGGATATCTTTTCCTCAATAGTTCCATGTAATTTTTCTGCATTAACATTTGAAAGAATCAGTACTTATATTGGAATAAATAATTTAAAGCTAGTTGAGGAAGATAAAAAGGAGTATGCGGTTGAAATAACTTACATATTGCGCTTTCGTCGCAGCATCTACCCAAGTCCGCCGAGCTGAAACTCCTGTGTTACCACCCGTCCCCTTCACCCGCTGCGTGTGACCACGTCTGTAGGCCTCATCATATCGAATAGGGTCTGTTCGTGTTTTGTCCTCCTCAGCCTACACATTTCAAGAAAGAGTACGTTAAAATTGGCTTACGCATATATTAAGATTACTAAATTACACCCATATTGTTAATTTTCATAATTCATACCAGCAGACGTCTGAGCTCCTCTAGGTCGCGGGATCCACCAAAAAAAGTGGGAGGTGCCTTCACCCCCTCAATTGGCTCCTTGCCTCCTCTCCTGTTTTTCTTAGACTTATGCGACACCTCTTGATGATCCTCAGTGGCCCAATGCTTAATCGCCGCCGCCTCTAACCCGTCGTGCATCCAAGTTTTGTCTTTTCCGGTCCATTTTGGATCCACAACCCTCTCAAAGTATTGTTTCTTCGTGTTGTAAATCAAATTCTTATAACACAACTTCGCCTTCGTTTCGTAGGCCAGCTGTACTGCGTGTTTTTCTCTCTCACGAATACCATATATTTTCTGCCAATTAATAAAATTCGATTTATGAATATATTAAATTAAATAATATGATATAGTTGTGAAATAATTCCTCACCGTAAATTTAATAAACATTTTTCCTCGCACAGTTGCGGGCATCGTCAAGTAGGTAGGCCAGAACTCCTTCATGAACTGTCTGATCAACTCTGTGATCGTAGTCGCAACCTCGTTGCTAGAGGGGTTCATAAACAAGCCAAGAGGACACAATTTGATGATCTGCCTTTGAGTCTCGTCATTGGGTTGTTGTGCACCTTTGGAGGTGCCTCTAGTTGGGCGCTGTTGCGTGTCATTAAATACTCCCGATGCTGGAGTATCACTCGGCCTCTCGCTCGGGCCAGCTCCGGTGGAACCAGCGGAAGATGGTGCTCTAGCCCTAGATCCAGATGCAGTCGGTGCGGCATCGGGCACGGCAGCGACATCAAAAGAAAGTCGGCGCTGTAGTAAAGGCGTCAACGATGTAGACGCGTTGGGGATTGTGGCATCGTGACTACGACTGCCACGTGTGATAACTATACGAGGTCCAAGACTACCTCGCCCACTAGCAGTAGGGGGAACATCGGGAACATCCGCATCATCAGGAACATCAGAAACATTTGAACATTGTTGACCACTACCACCCCGACGACGACGACTGCCTGCCATATCGATTATATGCTAGAAAACTACGAGAAATTATCTAAGTTAGACGATTCTAAGAGATTCTCTAAAATTCAGTCGTTACTAAGTTATAAAGATTCCTTAAAGATCATTTGTACTAAGTTATAAAGAACCCATAAAGATTATTTGTTCTAATATATAAAGATTTTGTAAAGGCATAATTTCTAAGTTATAAAATTCCCTAAAGGCGTTATTTCTAAGTTATAATAGTTTAACATTAAATTACCGCGACGGATAATAATACATTAAATTACCTAAACTAACAATTTAATATTAAATAAATATTCTCTAAAGGCATCATTTCTAAGTTATAAAGTTCTCTAAAGATCATTTGTACTAAGTTATAAAGAACCCCTAAAGATTATTTGTTCTAATATATAAAAATTCCCTAAAGGCTTCATTTCTAAGTTATAAAGTTCCCTAAAGATCACTTGTACTAAGTTATAAAGAACCCCTAAAGATTATTTGTTCTAAAATATAAAGATTCTCTAAATGCATCATTTCTAAGTTATAAAGTTCCTTAAAGATCATTTGTACTAACTTATAAAAAACACCTAAAGGCACTATTCCTAAATTATAAAGATTTCCTAAAGGAATTATTTCTAAGTTTGACATTAATAAAAATAAACTTATAATTAAACAATTAAAACTATTACTAAAACATTAAATATAAAACATAATTAAAAAACTAGAAAGATAAATATTTAAGAGAGAGAGAGGAGAGGACTTACAAAGATAAGGATTGAGAGAGGAGAAGGAGGTAAGGAATGAGAGAGAGGAGGGGGGTTCATATAGAAAACCCCCTCCCATCCGCGACCGCCGGGCGGTCGCGGATGCCACTCGTCCGCGACCGCTGGGCGGTCGCGGACGCCAGTAGGCGGGAATTTTCCCGCCTAGTGGCGTCCGCGACCGCCCAGCGGTCGCGGAAGAGTGGCATCCGCGACCGCCCGGCGGTCGCGGACGCCAGGGCGGGCAAAATCCCGCCACTGGTGTCCGCGACCGCCCAGCGGTCGCGGACTAGTGACGTCCGCGACCGCCCGGCGGTCGCGGACGCCAGTGGTGGGCAAAATCCCGCCCACTAGCATCCGCGACCGCCGGGCGGTCGCGGACGAGTGGCATCCGCGACCGCCCGGCGGTCGCGGATGCCAGTGGGCGGGCCATAGGCGGGAAGTTTCCCGCCTATGGATTCCCGTGACCGCTGGGCGGTCACGAGAATTATGTCCGTGACCGCTCAGCGGTCACGGGGCTATCCGTGACCGCTGGGCGGTCACGGACATATTTACCGCGACCGCTCGGCGGTCACGGTGGCATCCGCGACCGCCGGGCGGTCACGGATGCTCGCGACCGCCGGGCGGTCACGGTGGCATCCGCGACCGCCGGGCGGTCACGGATGCTCGCGACCGCCCGGCGGTCACGGGCCGGCGGTCACGAATGACCCCGGATTCTTGTAGTGTATGCAAGACGCTATCTATTGATGATTGTTATGTTTCCAAGTTGATGTAGTAAGTTAGCCACTTTTTGATGTACTAAAGAACCCTCTAATCCCTAATGATGTCGTGCGGTTAAGCATTTTTCTCTCACCAGAAGTTCACCATGTCATAGGATCCGTACAGTATCTTAAAAGTGGATTAAAGTTACCAACTGTGATTTAGATTACACGGACACGCTAATGTCAAAGGTCTAAAGACTTATATGCCTAATCTACTATTCTAGTATTGCGTTAACAAACTCCTATGCATAATTCAATATAATTTAAGGTCATTATATATCACTGCTCTTCCACATAGAAACGCGTGCATCAAACAAACCAAGTAGCATAAGCAACAAATAATATCTAACAAAACAACGTCATCAATAAACATAATCAAAACATAGGTTAAATGTGCATCCATATGAGATTAACTACATCCTCCCTCGGATACTGATAGAATTAGCTACTAATAGTCATATTCAAATCACAACAATTCATCATAGATTATTCAAATAAGGAAAAGGAAACATTAAACTTTTGATTTCCCCGTTATTTCCTCTACTCGGACTGTTGGCTCCTCTTGTTCACCTTTCTCCTTTAACTATGAATGTAGTGCTACAAACGGTAGAATTCTTGCTCTTCTAACCCTGGAATGCTCTTGTGAATGCTTATAATTTGTGTTTGGTGACTTCTAAAAATGGTACCCTAGTTGTTGCACGTAGCCTCATTTTTATAGTTTTTCTTCGTTTTGGCTTCGTTTTAGGGTTAGTGACGTCGGCCCAATTTTAGTCCTGATCGTGCGCCAGGTGCGCGATGCACCATTCATCGTGCACCATTCTATTTTTCCAGCTTTCTTGCGCGATCCTGGTGTAGCTTGCCCTGCATTCTATTTTTTGGTCCCTTTACTAGTGTGGTTGGTAGCGTCGTAGCTCTACTCCCCTTTGTTATCAAAAAGTGCTGGAATCCTCCAATTAAGCATCATTTTGCTCCGACTCAACTCAAACTACAAAAACAACGAAATAATACTAAAACAAGTAAAATTGGCATAAGGATTGTACAAAAGCCTAGGAAATCAGCTACTTTAATCACTATAATAATTTTCTTATCAAATACCCCTAAACTTAGACCTTTGGTCGTCCCGTGCAAGACTCTAAACAAAAGAATTCCAAATTTTGATAATAACAACATGCTCAAATCACAATTTCGTCTCAGAATGCCACCTATGTTCAAAAATTGAAATAATAAGAATCATGGATGTTAAGTCATTGCACACCAAGGTTAATCAAGTTGTTATCACAAATATTTTATCGTGCATAGTAGTGTGATCATGTATCAAACGTATAGAATATAAAACTTTCATATAGGACTCATAAGATCAAGAAACTTCACATATAGTTACTCCTCTTTTGCTTTCTACTTTTTTCACTGTTTTCATGCATGCAAATTTTTCATGTTGAGGATCTGTAGGACTTTGATTGCTTATAATGATAGGATTGTGTATGAGGTATAAATGGAAAAGATATTTATGAGCTCTAGAGATGTCCATAGTGGATGTGCTCATTAATGTTTCATTTCCCTTCCTTGTATGTGCCTTCTTCATTTGGTCATACATTTTAGGCTCATTTTGGCATCTTTTTATTTAGGTTTTCATTTGCGCAACAATTCAATCCACCCTATACTTTATATAAGTATAAATCTTCGAGATGCACCCTCAAACTTAAAGTTTTTGCAAAGGGTTATTTGTGCTATCTATTATATTCATCCTCATTTTCTGTTAATATATCTTTTTAGCTCATGCTTTTGTTTTGATCCCTACTTTATCCCTTCTTCAATCCACTACGTCCATCTCTAGAAATGGGTGGGATATAACTTTTTTTTTGGCTCATGGTAGGTGAATAGGTTTCATAAGCAAAGGCTAGAAAACGCTTCATTGGGGTTCAATGAATATTTCTTCATGAAGGGTTTCGGGTTTGAAAGGCTAAAACTCAAATATAGAAAAGACGGCCTATTTCGTTTCTTCAAAATTTCAAATTCACAGTTACTACAAAGAGTAATAGAATAAATCACTTAAGATTCATAATTTCTATGTAACATCCCTTTTTCTCATAAATCTCATAAAATTATCTCGATATTTTTTACTCATGCTCATCGTAAATGGTGTATATGAAATAATCATGCGTTCAACCAAATTAAACATAATCTGTATCTTCCCAAGTCCCTCTATATTAATATATTAGGCATATATCATCATATATCCTAACTTTTGCATGCTTTTATTAATTCAAATTTTAATTCTAATAGTCAGGCTCGAAATTAACTAAAAATGGACTCTTAAACGAAAAACAAAATTTGAATAAAAAAATTAACTCCCCCCCCCCCCCCCACCCCGGCAAAATAAAAAAAACTTAAGTTGTTCAATGTCCCTATTGAACTATTCTCTAAAAAGAGAAAAAAAAATGAAAAATTAAATTTTGAACAGAGGACTCCCCTGGAAATTCTATTTTTCCTGAATGTTGTTTGGTGTTGTGTCGAATTCCTCCTCGTTCATCTTGTTCAACCTGATCATAACTTCCTCCCATGAGTTGTCAATATCTTCCTGAACCTTTTTTAGCTCAGTTTGGATGAAGTCTTGTAATTTTTTTGTCTGCTCTTCTATTGCTTTCTTCACCAACTCCTCTAGAATTGTTGGCTTTGGCTGCGTCACTTTTACTTTTTCATATCCGTCAATTTGCTTCTTTGTAATAACATCTTCTATAAATTCCTTCGTGTTGGATTGTTTAACTCGAACTCCCGCTGCTCTACAAATTCTTGTGATCAACCCTCCATGTTGGATAGCTCCTGATGTTCTTCATGTAGCAAAAGTATTAATCAAATTCATAATTTCTTGCCCCACATCTATATGGATTCAATCTCGTATCCATGTCAAATATTTTACTCTATCTCAGTGTGCATCTAGCATGTGGTTAGTAGGTGCAATACGTGAAATAATTAAATTATACCAAGCCTTATATTCTGGCCCCAGTTTATTATAAAAGATAAAAGGATTAGTTGAGTTCTACTCTCGAACAATGGTGTCTCAGATAACCACATCCCTCAATGCTTCTTCTGACATAGCCAGTTCTCATTTCTGGTGCTCTCCTTCCGCAATCTTCTCTAAGTCCAACTTGTAATATTCATTGATAATCTTTCCGGAGATATGTACCTTTTTCCCTCTCAATGAAATTGGTCCCGTATTTGGTGCAGTTGCGTTTGTAAAAAATTCAATCACCATAGTTTTGTTGACCTCTCCTGGTTGTTTAGCAAACGCTGTCCACCCCATGTCTTGGATTTTATCGTGAAAAACATCAAAACCTCTCTTAGTGATGAATGACTTCTTCATGAATTTTTGTTTCTTCGGTGCATCATCCTTGGTCTTCTTCTTGCATGGTTGGGCGCGTGGAGATGATGGTGGTGAGTCCTCCTCGTCGAAACTTGAAATATCCCTCAGGCGTTTGTTGGTATTTTTCTGCAATGTCATGGTGTTTGAACAAGTAGAATAAGTGTAGAAAGAATAGAGAATAATAATGAAGAAGCAACTTGGGATTTTAACTTGTGAGGGTGAATAATGTCCTAAACTCTGAATTTACCTAAATAAATAGTATAGTAATACATATAGGTGTAGATGGACTAGGATTCCACCATATAGGTAATTTCAAAACTATGGAAGCATCCCGTCAGAAAATAAATAACATGCTAATATATAAAATCCTGGATAATAGATAAAATGTAGTAAAAAGGTAAGGAAACTTATTCCCATATCAGCAGTGGACAGAAAACAAGTGACTTTGGCGCGCGATCAGTGCATCGCGCCCCCATATCGCGCGTGAGGCACGCGATCAAAATCGCGTTCACAAAATTTTTTTCTGTCTTTTCTAGTAGGTTCCGCGATCACAGTACGAAAAAATTGATTGCCCAAAATCGTCCAAAGGCACGCGTGATCAACACGTGCTATGTGTCATATCGCACCTCCTTCGGTTGAAAAACTGTTGCTGTCAGATTTTCGTTGAAAATCTAACTCCTTTTTATCTTGTATAATTCCAACTTCCTCATGCTTGTTCCCAATTTCTCCCACAAAACAATCAAAATTGTAAAATTAAATAACGTTAGAAATAAATAACTCGAAAAAATTACAAATTTTTGGGTTACCTCCCAAACAACGCTTAGTTCTTACGTCGTCTAGCCCGACGCTACTAATTCTAAGGTGTCTCAATAGCTCCATCATGGTTAAATGAATGAGTCATATTTTCTCCCCTAACTAGCTTCTTGATTGGTGGTTCTTTTAGGTAAACCCTTTTTTCAACCTTAAAACTAACATGCTCGTTAAATTATAAAGTGACAATTCCCTCTCATACATCAATCAAAGCATTATCAATTGCTAAGAATAGTCTTCCCAAAATTAATAGAAATTTATACTTTTCACTCATATCAATAACTACAAAGTCAGTCGGAAAAGTAAATTTACCAATCTTAACCATAACATCGCGCGCGATTCTATTTCTTCGGCCTCTTTGCACGATCTTACTCCTTCTTGCCCTGCATTTTGTTTTTTGGTCCCTTATTAGCGTGGTCGGTAGCGTCGTAGATCTACTCCCATTTGTTACCAAAAAATGCTAAAATCCTCCAAATAAGCATCGTTTTGCTCCGACTCGACTCAAACTACAAACCAACGAAATAATAATAAAACAAGTAAAATTGCTACAAGGATTGTACAAAAGCTTAAAAAATCAGGTACTTAAATAACTATAATAATTCTCATATCAAAAGGTCTTGGAATACATCAAATGAATGTCAAGATAACACTTCTAAATGGTGAATTGGATTAAGAAGTATGTATAGAACAACTTGAATGGTTTGTTGCTTCTAAAAATGAGAAAAATGTGTGTAGACTCATTAAGTCACTGCATATGCTTAAGCAACCACCTATGTAGTGGCACAAAAGAATTTGACAGAACGATGTTGTCAAATAGTGTCAAAATTAATGAGTGTGATAAATGCAAATACGTGAAAGGCCCACCTAATGATTATGTGGTCGTTTGTCTATATGTTGACTATATGTTAATCATGGTAAGTAATCCTGATGCAATCATAAATACAAATAAAATGTTCACCAAATATTTTGACATGAAAGACTTAGGAGTCGTCGATGTCATATTAGGGATTAAAATCACTTAGACATCAAACGAGATTGTGTTGTCATAAGCTCATTATATTGAGATAGTACTCGAGAAGTACAATGCATATGACGATCCTCCAGCTAAAATGTCAATAGACTTGAGCCCACACCTGGGCAAGAATCATGTCAAACATGTATCTCAAATAGAATATGTCAGGACAATAGGATATCTCAAGTAGATCATGAACTGCACTCATCCCAATATTGATTACTCAATTAACAAACTAAGCATATTACTAGTAATTCAAACAAAGATCATTGGAATGTGTTAATTAGAATACTCAAGTATCTAAAGCACACCTTAGATTATGGATTACATTATAGTAGATATTCAGTTGTATTAGAACGATACAATAGTGCTAACTGGATATCAGATTAAGGACACTAGATCCATAAGTGGCTATGTCTTTACCATTGGAGGTGGAGTTGTGTCGTGGAAGTTCTCAAAATAAACATATAGAATCCGAGTTTATTGCTTTGGATAAAGCTGGTGAAGAAGCACAATGGCTTCGTCACTTTCTTGAGGATATTCCTTGTTGGAACAAGCGAGTGCCTACGATTATGCTACATTGCGAAAGCCAATCGACGTTTGGAAGGGCACAAAGTGGCATGTATAATGGTAAGTCTAGACTCTAGACATATAATACCATAAGGCAATTGAGCTCTAATTGTGTCATTTCCATTTATTACGTAAAATCGAAGAAAAAATTATCAGATCCGTTGACAAAAAACCAACATAAAGATCAAACATACTGCTTATTGAGGGGAATGAGTTTAAAACCCAACACTAAAGAATTTTTATGATGAAACTCAACCATGTTGACTGGAGATCCCACGATCTTGGTTCAATGAGAACAAAATTGTAAGGATTCAGAAATAGTACTTTGGAGCTCACTCCAGCTCATTTTCGTGCACGATAAATATGTTACCTATAGAAAGGTAATGTTAAATTTAACGTTTAATAATTTATAAGCTTATTTAAGCATAATATGGCAACATACTCTTTACAATGAGATCACAACTATTAACATGTTTTTTCTGCCGCATGTAAGGAGTTAACTACAAAAATCACCATTTATGACTTTCTTTATGTTATTCTTGACTCAAAGATACCTTTTGAGTAATTTTAATTTTTCAACTGCCACACCTAAAAAAATTGGGAAAATTTACATATAACTGTGTAAAAAAATGATTTGAATGTACGTTTAACCTATTAAATGTTATAATTCTTCTTCTAATAAACCATGAAAAGGGTTACTTTATTCACTTTTCGTCACCACCATCACCAATAGTAACCAAATCGAGGTTCTTCTTCCACCATACACTCTCGGAGAATCGAATTAGAAGAAATTACTGTTGTGAGGTAAATATTTTTATTTCAGCAATTATTTCGATTCTATAAGCATTCTTAACCTGAGCTCGAAAATCTAGGGTTTGTACCTTTTTTTTGTAGGTTTTATTGCAAAAGTAGAAATTAAACTGTTGTTTTTTCGATTCAGCTTATGTTGACTAGTTTGCAGGTGGGTTATATAGGATACATGTCTTGCATTTGATTTATTGCTAGTTAAATTTAAATGTTTTATTGAATTCAATATTTGGTTGCAAAAAGGGTTTAACTTTAGACAAGGGTGTTGCAAATAATCATCTTCAGCTCCGGTTTCCACTCGTTTAGCGCGAAGCCCGGAATTCTAATTGTTCGAACAGCACGTGTTGTTTAAGGCACCATAGAACCTTAAATCCCGTTCAATCAACGGAAACAAACACCGCCTATTTCTTCATTGTGTTGTAAAAAAACCACAATTAATGAGTGCTTGGATCAAATGTATGTGTTAAGATTATGTATTTGAAATGAAAGCTATGCATGGATCTGTATATTGCTTGGCGTGTGTTGAGTATTAGCGTTTTTCCCTTTGCCAATTTTATGGCTTTCACGTGCTACAAGTTAGACTAGCTTTACGAGATTATTCCTCTTTGAATCTCGGTGACTGCAGGGACTTTGATGAGATTTGGTAGGTGGCTATAATTGAAGATAAATATGAAACGTAAGCGTGGAGCCGTGAAACGCAAACCAAAGAAGCTCCCTGTGTCTGCTGATGTTGTGGTAGATCCTCGGTTGGACTCTGTTGAAATTGAAGACGATGACGGATTAGACACCAGAATGGAGAACCTATCCAGGGAAGCAAGTGCTCCTACGAGTGGCCAACATGTGTGTTTAGATAGACCAGTAGTCAATCATGAAACAGCTGGCAGTGCTGCAGCGAAGTTGGCCAGGGTTATAGATTCTTCATATGCAAAGGCAACAGTGCAACATGTGAGAATAGGTGAGAAAGAACCAAAGTCTTATCAACAGGCACCTGTGTACAACAAGCAAGAATTAGACGCGTCACTGTTGGTATGATTAGTCTGCATCACTCAAGTTCCTTAACAGTGATTAACAGTACTGCTCAACGTATCATTGTTTCAGTTTTCATTTTTCCTTCTGACCGTGTTTCGTTGTTCTCCAGGTGATTAAGAAGATTATGAAAATGAATGTAGCCGCGCCCTTTAATTCTCCAGTGGATCCTATTGCTCTGGGTATTCCGGTATGTTGTTTTCGAAATTAAGATATTTCAGGTCCATATCATGTTCCATTAATGGATTGACATCTTTTGCTTGTCTTTTGTTTTCATCTCTTCCTATTTGGTGGATCGGGCTTGACATCAGGATTATTTTGACATCATCGATACACCCATAGATTTTGGAACAATATGTAGCAACCTAGGAAAGGGTCTTGAGTACAGGACTTCAGAGGAAGTGTTCAAGGATGTGCAGCGTATTTGGGATAATTGCTGCAAGTACAATAAGGAAGGTTCTGCTATTCTGGAGCTTATGAAACGAGTTAAGAACAATTTTATGAAGCAGTGGACTGCAGCTGGCCTGTACAAGGAAGGACAGACTGTTATTGATGGTGAGATTTAAATTCTTGTATATTACAAAGCTAGCATTCTGGTGTTTTTCCTTCCAAACTTGAGAGATTGGGTAACACCTTTCATGTTTACCTTATAAATATTGTCAATTTTTACTACTAGTCATGGTGATGTCAAACATTTGAATTGGTAATTCAAAAAATTCTCTAATTCTTTGAAGTCTAATAACTTGGTTAGGCTTATATTGCTTCTATTGACAATCTAAAGATCTTCGTTCGTAAAGATATTGGCTTAAGTTCACTTCTCCAACTTCGAAGATTGCCTTGTACATCTCTGATATCTCACTGGCCATTGAGAAGTTAAGCTTCCATTAAATCAATTTTTTCATTCTTTTGTCGTGTTAGAATATTGTAAAACTGGAGAGTACTGCCATGTTAGCCGTAATATAACGAGTATGTAGACATAATCTCAGTAATTGGCTTGAAACATATTGATCAGCAGAGAGTATTGCATTCAGCTACTATATGAAGTTATATATTTTCTTGTTACTGAAGGACATCAAGAACATCTACCCCATAATCCAGATCTTTATTCTGAGTCAACCATGGGGCATGAAGAAGCCCTGCATGTGTATCCTGTGGATTCAACTGTGAGCAGTTGTGCCAACTTGCAGCAACACGGTTTATCATACTTGAACAAACCGCAGTATCATCAACCCTCACCTTGCTGTGGCAGTAAGTTTGAGCCCCCCCAGATATCCCACCGTTGCCCGGGCTTTTTGCATCCAGGACAGCCACAACATGGACATCACCATCACGGTACATAAAATGATATTGAGAACATTGGTGCATACAGTCTGTTATATGCTTGTAGTTGAGTTTCTTCTCGTTGTCTAAATTTAAGTTAATGTCTCGAATTTTACATTTCATGCTACCTCTCTGAGTCATCTCCTTTTCAGCGTTTCTCCCTACAAAACTATGTTAATTGTTTCTGAATTTGTATTACGAAATTGACTAACAGCAGCATTCCATGGTATTTTTAAGCAATAACCGACTGGCTGAAACCATCATTTTACTTAGGAAGATTTCTCGCTGCCTTCATATGATCGGTTCTTCCCGAGTATAGTCAACATATTTTTCCAGTAGATCATGTTCAGAGCTTCTACGCCATTGCTTTTTTATGTTTTTCAGTTCTACCTTTATTTCTGTGAACTGAACTGTATTCCCAGAAAAGATTGTTATTGTACCTTTCGGGCATGGCTTTTCCGCATTAATTATGACGTCAAATATGTTGGTCTTCAGCTAGTAAGTTAAATATGCAGGAATCATTTAACCATTTGGCATTCTCATTCTGTGGCATTGAGCATGAGATATTCTCTTTGGTAAAATTAATGTGAAACGCATTGTTGAGTCAAATGTTCTTATGTTTTGCATTGTGTCAGTTGACTACTCAGTCTTACATGCGGCCACTCTAGGTGGAAAACATAAGCTATTTTTATTGTTGTTTGGTTCTCGGATATCTGCAATCAACTTGTTGTGTGTGTCTTCACCTTTACTCATCATTTTAATTCTAATGCTTTGTACTTCTAGGTTGACTGTTTGCCATTTTCAGAAATTATATTTTAAATTTTGTAGGTTTGGCTCCACAGCACAACCACCATACTCATTTAAACTCTGTAGAACGTATGAATGATAACTTGTGCAACCAGTGGGTAAATGAGGCACGCCCAGATTTGATGCACCCTTTTCAACCTTCACCAAATTTCTGCGTTTCAGGGCATTCTCAGCAGAGAACTTCCCTTCCTCAGTCAAGCTCAAGCCAACTCCCACCTTCCCAGCTAGAAACTGGCGTCGCCCAGAGTGCAGGTGTGTTGTGTTTGAGTAGGTGAATTCAGTTTTTTTTCTGGTCTTGCTTATTGCGGAAGGACTGTAGGATGGTGTAGTTCCGAGGGTGTGTTGCTTTTCTTTTGATGCAAATGCTAAGATGCATCCTATTCATGCCTGATAGTACTAGAGCTTGTCACTGTGGAATCCAAGGCATCAGTCATAATTAGAATAAAAAAGAGTAATAAAGAAACGCCGAAATTAAAGAGGAAAAAGAGTGCAGAACTTATTTGGCACCAAACCATAACTCTCGACAATAAGGCACCAAATTTAATCAGGAGGGACATGGTTTCTGTTTTGTGCAACTTAATTTGGAGATTCGCCTTCTGTATGTTCACCAATTTAATTAGAAAAGAGAAGTGTAAAGTAAACAGCCCTAGCATACAATAATTCTATTCAGGATTGTTTTGAACAATATAGTAAACCCTCACTTTTGTTCTTTAAAGTTTCTGCAATTTATCTGCTGTAATGCTTGCAATATAGGTATTCCGTTATCCAAGAGAAAATGGTGAGAATATTAACTATTATTTTTTATGCGAACTTATTTTCTTGTAGAATCTTGGGGCTACTCTTGTAGTCCTATTTCATCTCATCCTCTTGTGAGGTTAATTATGGGTTTGGTTTGATTTCTTAAAGTAGATATTGATTTGTTTTTAAAATTTCAGTCGTCAATGTCCAAACAATCGAGATGCTTACTGGACTAGTAAATAAAAAATCGATTGATTGCATTTTCTGTATTAGTATGCACCAAATACAGAAAATAACTTCCATAGTGAGCCTTTACATAGTAAGCTAAAAGCTAGGGGTGGCAATATTTTAATAGCTTAATTTGTTTTTAGTTTACTTTATTATGGGAATGACGTTTGGAATTATCATCTAGTTAGTGAGTGGATCAATTTCTTTGTTTATTCGTCAAATATATGTTCTATATATCTGCTGTGAATGTTTGAATAATCACAACATATGTTCTTTTGTACTAGCGTGCAGCAATAAGCTACCCAAAAATGTTGTACTACATCATCCTACCACTAGGAGTCAAAACCTGCCATCAAGTTCACAAGTGCCGCTGTCAAATTCTCCAGTATCACATACTTCTCAGCCTTCTCCAAATATTTCATCCCCACCTCATGCGATTGCTGAAGATGAGGTACAAGATGAAGATCTTCCGCTGACGTTGAATCCAAGTGAGCATATCTATGAAATTATTAATCATAGTGTTTTTGGTAGAGTTTTTCTTTGTCTTATGTATATAACTGATATATCATTAGAAATCACAAACAAAAGAGGACGAGGAGCAACTAAAGGGAAGGCAATTGAGCAAGAAATCGCGAAAAGTGTTAGTGTTGATTGATCTTTTTCACATATCCTTGTTTTGTTTAAACATGTGAGAATAGTTTTAGGGAATTTTACCTACTTCTAAACAAAGCAATAATAAACAACTATGGATTTTGTCTTAGGGACAAGATGTGCTTGAAATAGAGTTCATTGAAGGTTTTAGGAAGCCGGTTCGACATGCATCACACTTGGCAAGTGGAATTGGAATAATTGTTAGGCAGTGCCCTGAACTTGATTTCACGACTTCATGGAAAAAAAATCCAGAGAGTAGCAAACAGCGTGTGTATGCTGGATTAGATGTAAGTTTTTACTTCCAACAACCATATTTACAATCTATTTTTGCTTGTATTATCACAGAGAAGCTAACATAATTCTTTAATATTTTCTATTTTCAGCGATGGTTTCGTATTAAGGGATTAGACAGTGACCCTGTTGTGAAAATGTACATAGAGGAGATGTTCTATGATAGTTATAAGCATTTAAAGGGGAGATTAAGTGACCATTATAGAAAAATGGTTGAAGCCGGTGCAAATCCAAAGGCAAATACTCCATTTGATTGGGTTTCGCTTGATAAATGGCATGCCCTATGCGATCACTTTGATGATCCTGAGTTTCAGGTGACGTTCCATCTTTACTTCTAAAGCATTGGCTGAGATGTCATTGCATGTCTACTTTCCACTTCTAATTTGCTAATATAAATGCAGAAAAGATCCAAAACCAATGCGAAGAACAGATCATGCGTGCTAAATCCTCATACATCAGGTTCAAAGTCATCCACTACGCGATATATGGAAAAGGTAAAGTACTTTAAATTTGAAATAAAAGTTTTTACAATAAATATTGTTGAGGTTCATTTTAAAGAAATCTTTTGTAATTTTGAAGGAACAATAAAGTTTAGTTGATAATTTTGGTGACACTCGTATAATTATAAGCAATGGAGAGTATGTAATAAGGCTGTACAGAATTATACTTTCGATGTTCATAGTTGTTAGAAATCTTTTGTAATTTTGAAGTTACAAGAAACTTCTGTCAATAATTTTGGAGACACTCATAAAAGCATCAGAGGCTGTAAATTAGGCTGCACAGAATGATATTGATGTTGTTAGAATTTTTTGTGATTTGGAAGGAACAACAAAGTTCCTGTCATTAATTTTGGAGACGCCCATATAAGCAGTGGAGTGTATTAAATGCTTATTGATAAGGCTGCAAATAAACATAGTTTAGTGGGTTCTATATTCATTCTAGAAAACTAAATATGCAATTGTTAAGATGGATTTATGTACGTAATGTTTGATAAACTTGATTCTGGATGAATGACAGAATGAACTGCAAATTCGACGGAGTCAAGCGGATAAAGACGAGAACCCGGTGTCTGAAAGAGAAATTGTAAAGGAGACACTGGATGCATCTGGATATGAGACAGGCAATGGATCTGGAGTTGCATCTTGTAAAAGAAATAAAAAATCGAGAGATGAGTCTTTACAACAGAAGGCAATTCAAATGAAGTTGAGCATGAACAATGATTTGCAAGATGCAGTTTCTCTTATCAAATCTCAACAAGAAATGATTCAAAATCAGAAAGAACGACTTCGGGCTTATGATGAGCGAGCTGAAAAGCAAGATGCAGAAATAGCAAGTCTGAAAGAAGGTCAGAAGGAATTAAAGCAATTGTTGTTGGCCTTGTGTACACAAAAACTCTCATAATCCGTCACCCCCTAAACTTTATCGGTTCCAATGTGGAGTCTCTTACTCATTTTTCGTTCAAGAGTATTTAATTATGGTTGATGTTGTTAATTATTGTACTTGGTTGTTATGATGGCTTTGTAGAATTGTTAATTGACATTTTTTTTTTCAGTGACACGTATGAATATATCGTGCGGATATATTATTCTTCCTCTTTGAGAAATCTTGTTTGGTTGCTTTTGTTTGGCTTTAATACCTACTCAAATACGTGGACTTGTAGCAAACAAGTAACAGCAAATAGGTAAGAACAAATAAGAGCGACTTGTAGCAAATACATTTTGTTCATTTGTTGCCGTAGTGTTGCTTGAAAATTCCTGTTTTCGTTTCGAAAACCTTTTGTGACGCTACACACCAACGCTTTAGTAATAAATTATTACTTGATTCCAAGCATACATTGCGATTCCGATTACGAAAGCTACCAATGTACTCTTTTGACTGACAAGATTACCCCTAAGCACTAACCATCCCTTCGTGTAATCAGTAATAAAATTTTGGTATTCATACACTCAGTAATAACTAGTCACCACACGAGTTAAATTTGAAACTGATATTTTTCGTATTTTGTTTATATACTATGGTCAGGAAAAAATGTGACGCTGGTAATTTTCATAATGTTCTTGGTATATTTTTGAAATTAATAAGGAGAAATAAAAAGAACATTTTGTATGTAAAAACCTAATATAAGACTTATAATTTGTAAATTTATCCATTAGTGTTGCAATAATCTGGAAAATGAATTAGTGTAATATAATATTTTGAATTTCGGAAGTGATTAAATCTAACAAAAAGTTATACATGAGAGCTTAATAATGTAGATATTTTACAGTAAAATGTAAAGTTGAGTATGCAGGCCAAGAATGAATGAGAGTTCTATTAAATGAATAGCACCATATTATATATTTATATATATACAAGTAACGCAACACAAAACGTTCATAAATCTCCAGCTTGTGCACTCACAAGGAAGTTATTTATGATAGCAGAGCAGACAAATAGGGCTGAAAAGATTGAAGTACATGTCCAAAGTGTGCATTGAAGGCCATTTTTATTACATACTAGGTAGATGTCTACGAGGGTTAGCTTTCAAGGTCATACATGTTGGCGTGGGGGATCAGCCACCTTAGCTGCGTCGGTGAATGAACCCTTGGTTGATAATTGTAGTGTTGGAATTTGTGCGGGAAAAATAGGTTTATAGGCATCAAACGAGTTTAAGTAGCGATAGTAGAAATAATATTTCAATAGGAGAATGATTCTTTTATAATTAACTACATATGAATAATGCTGTTAATTATTGGAAGTCATACGCTTAAGATTATTTTGGCATGTAGTTTATACTATTTTATAATTCTACATCATACTTGTATAATTATAATGAACCGGTATCAAATAAACACTTTTAATTACTGTTTTGGAGAATTACACTTATCTATTATTAAATCTCCTACTACAAAAGACAGACACAGGAGTTCAAAGCCGCACTAATGTTTGAATTTTATGCAAATTATATCTTACTATCTTGGTTATATTTTTATAAAACATAAAATAAAATACTATAAGTTAAATTTGAAATGATACAAAAGAATTTTTTTAAAATGCCAAAGTCTTTTGGTCATCAGTATAACTATAACATGTGGTCATTAAATCTTCAGATTTGTTAAAATGCCAAAGATTTGTTAGTTTTAGTCCAAAATCTTCAGATTGATTCCAAAACAATTTTCGGCCATCCAAACATTATCAAAACATGGCTTATGCTGCTATTGTTTCCTTATCTCAAATTCTACAGCAGGTTACTGATGTTGACCGACGACAGATCAAATCTCTCCATGAAAAGTTGTGTTTTTTGCAATCTTTCATGGACGATTGTAATAATTACAATGGACAAAAGTTCGATCTACTCGAAGAACGGATAAGGAAGGTAGCATATGAAGCAGAAGATGTGGTAGAATTACACATCCTGAACAAGGTTCCATCTGAAGGGAGCTGGGTATTTAAGTATGCACGAATGCCATTTCTTGGGATGAGACATCAATATGATTTGTGGAGGCTGAATAAAAAGATCGATTCCATTGTGGAAGAGGCAATGAAGATAAAGAAAAGCTACGAGGACGAAACTCTGATTCCACGTGGAGTCGGTTCGTCATCTAGGCAAGCACCAATAAGCTGCAGAAGCACGGTGGTGGGGCTCCATGATGACGATTTGCTGGAAATGAAAGCCCGATTGTGCAGAGATTCGTCAAAGCTCGAGATTATCCCGGTTGTTGGGATGGGAGGTATCGGTAAGACTACTCTCGCGAAAACCATTTTTGACGACTCTCTGATTGCAGAATGCTTTGATTTTCGTGCTTGGGTGACAATATCTCAAGAGTATTGTATTCGAGACATTTTGTTAGGACTCTTAAAGTCACTTAGTGCATTCACTGATGATCTAAGCAAACAAGGTGACGATGTTTTAGCCGAGTGTGTCTATAAAACTTTGAAGGGTAGGAGGTATCTGGTGGTCATGGATGATATGTGGAGTACAAAGGCGTGGGATGAAACAAGGAGATTATTGCCAGATGACAACAATGGGAGTCGGATCATCATAACTAGTAGGCTATCAGAGGTGGGTCGTTATGCCGACTCGTCTAGTCCTCTTCATCACATGCAACTTTTGAATATGGGTCAAAGTTGGAGCCTACTTCAACAAAAGATTTTTGAGCGAGAATCTTGCCCTCTAGAACTACAAGAAATTGGGAAGACGATTGCTGGAAAATGTGGAGGACTTCCCCTCGCCATTGTTTTGGTGGCAGGAATTCTGTCCAAGGTTCATGGGACATTAAACAATTGGGAAAAGTTTGCGACAAATGTAAGCTCAGCTCTAGAAACAAACGACGAACTTTTATTCACGGTATTTTCTTTGAGCTATAACAATTTGCCTCACCATCTAAGAGCTTGTTTCCTGTACATGGGAGGTTTTCCTGAAGATCATGAAATTCGAATTTCCAAACTTGCGAGGTTATGGACGGCGGAAGGATTTCTAAAACCAATTACATCAAAAATCTCAGAAGAAGTGGCGGAGGACTATGTGGAGGATCTAGTCACAAGAAATCTTGTTTCGATAGCTAAGAAAAAACCTAGTGGTAGACCAAAATCATGTCGCATCCATGATCTTTTGTGGGACTTCAGCATAAGGAAAGCTTGTGACGAAAATTTCCTTTATGTCATGAAGGATGGCTACGCTTCACAAGAAGTCATATATAATAAGCGTCGTCTCTGTAATTATACCAAGAGCTATGTACCTACAACAAGAAGCGACACATCTATTCGTACTCTTCTTTTTTCCAACTACAACTATCGATACTTAACATCTCTTGCTATCTCTTTTAAGCTGCTCAGGGTGCTTGATGATGGATGCAGCAGCTGTCTATCTAATTTTCCTCCTGAAGTAACCGAACTAACTCATTTGAGGTACCTTGCTTTGTTACACAATGCAGATGTTCAATGTGTAGTTCCAGCAAGCATACTGAACCTTAGACATCTTCAAACCTTTATAATTGAATCTTACAACAAATTCGAAATAAAACAGTTGTTTTTGTCTGTCGATACCACTGTACTTTTACCACCTGAAATATGGGAGATGCCAAAACTAAGACATCTTGTGATGGACAATTATTGCTTACTGCCTGTCCCTTTCTCTACAATCTCAGATGGAAAAGTTGATTCTCTAAATAATCTGTACACACTTTACACAGTAGCAGATTTCTGTTTTGCAAAAGAGACCATTGAAAGGATTCCAAATCTGAAGAAGTTGGGAATAGTCTATTATTACAACCATGAGGAATCCTCTGAGATAGAGTGGTCCAAATATCAGCTCAGTAATCTTATCCATCTTCGTCAACTTGAGACATTGACTATCGTTTGCAAGCCACGACGAATCAATTTGCAGCGGCTGGTGTTACCCAATTTCATTAGAAGCTTTGCTTTACCACTGAAGCTCAAAAAACTGGATTTATTCAATTGCAGATTAAGTCCGAGAAATTTGGAGACCATAGGTCAATTGCGCAATCTGGAAGTCCTGAAAATACAAAATTGTGAATTTGTCGACCAAGATTGGAAAATGAATGAAGGCGAATTCGTCCAGCTCAAATATTTGCTCATGAATTTTGTCGACATCAAGTGTTGGCATGTAGAATCTGCCGAACTCCGTAACCTTGAACAGTTGATAATAGATAGTTGCTGGGCATTCGTAGAGATACCTTGTGAGATTGGAGATATACCAGCTCTTCAATACATTGAGGTCATTCGAGGACTTGATTCTCTTAGAGCCTCAGCAATTGGGATACAAGAAGAACAACGGAGCTTTGGGAATGATTCTCTTCGAGTTTATGTAAAACCATTACCAGCTGGTGTTTCTCCATAATGTGGATGTCTTGAACCCTTGTACTCGGATTGCTTTTCAATACTTGCATTTTGACTTTCATCATCTGTGAAATTGTTTTATGTGTCATTTAAATTGTAGAGGCCAGTCTTTGCGTAGTTAATTGTTTTTATTTTCAGAATTACTCTTCCCTATGTTTCCTCTACAAGTGACACGTAATCTTTGATATTCAATATGATAATGATTTATGGAACTGATCCCAAAACACAGAGTTATGACTAACAAAATGCTTATAAATGTCTTATGTCCATCAAGAGTGACTGCACATAGTCCGTCCACTCGGGGTGGGCCACTAAAGCCGAAGTCGGTCAACCAATAATCGACCAAGTATTGGGGATTTTTAACGGAATAGTTTGGTGTGTAATTTGATAGTTAAAATGGAAATCATATATAATTTAATTTTGATTTATAACACCGATTCACCAAACCAAACGCACAAAAAAAAAAAAAAATAGTCTAACTATATTACTCTAATTATTTATTGAATTTGATGGTTAATGATAGTTTGCACTTGAGAATGACCCAATCCTACACTGGGAAATCTCTAGAGAAACAACAAGAATGCAATTTGATCTACACAACAAATACACTTCATAATCAACTTAAACAGCTCCTGGCACATGTTCAATAGTGTTTTGAAAAAAATAATCCAAGTATCATAGGCCATCACAGACAACAAAAACCTATACTTGCAAGAGATGAAGTATAGGTTCAATGAAGATGCTATGAAGTTGCTTAAGTTAAGTTCAGCTTTAGATCTGAGAGATGACTATAAACTCTTTGACATTAATAAGGTTTGGAGACTAGTTGAGAAGTTCTATCCTAGCGATTTTACGAATCAGGAAAGGTCACAAATTAGGTACCAATTGGAGCTTTTTGAAGTGGATATCCGAATGAATAGTAGCTTTCAACATGTCTCAAAATTTCACAGTTGTGCAAAGTATAGTCAAAGACGGGAAAGTCAAAGGTCTACTCTCTTGTTGATAGGCTGATTCGACTTGTTTTGGCTCTTTCGATTTCCACAGCAACATCTGAACGTGCATTTTCGGCAATAAAAATTGTGAAGACGAGATTGCGGAACAAAATGGAATATGATTTTTTATCTAGTAGTCTCATTATGCATATTGAAAGAGAAATTGTTGAAAGCTTTGATATTGATTCAACAATTAACGAGTTTGATCGTATTAAGAAATGTAGATCACCATTTAAAGTGGCTAAGTAATTTTGGTTTACTAACTATTACTCTTGAAGGATGTTTAACATTATTTATTTTTATTTCATCTTAAGGATGAGATACTCTTAGTTGATAATATGTGTTATGTTTAATACTTTGAGTCTCTTACCATATATTTTAGTATATTTTTTTAAAGATGTTGAATGATTTGTTAAACGGTACAATTTAAATATTGTAGCGTAGTTTTGTTTCTAAAAGCACAGCAGCAGATTCCCTTTTTCGTTACTAATAATAGTAGTAGCACCAGCACAACACCAGCAGCGTATTATTACGAACTGCTGCTAATTAATTTAGATATTACAGTCTCAAAAGCAATTCCGCCATGAATATATATTAATTACTATTGAAGAAGAACGAAAGCAAGTAGGAGAAATTGTGCTGCTGAGGTAAATAAATCTCTTTTCATTTCACTACTTAATTATTACGATTCTACCAGCATCTTTACTTCAGTCTTCAGTTAGGGTTTCTGCATTTTTTTTCTTTTTTTACTGTTGTTATTTCGACGAGCACGTGTTGATTATAGCTCTTTGAATTTGATTTATGCGCCGTTAATGTTTCATTGTGATATACTTGTATAATGTAGTGCTCTGTTTTGAACAAGAGTTTAGGGCTTTGATTTTAAGTGTACCATACAGAGTATATAACAGGAGCTTTCAGTAAAGTTATACTCTCTTTGTTGATTTGGAGTAAAGTTCTCCTTAAATTTTCTTTTAAGGTGTTAGAGATTGGAGATTAGAGATAACGGGTTTATAAACGTGTATTTGGTACTAACTCTGTGAATCCAAATTTACCAATTCGTTTGTTCTGCGGCATATATTATATATTTATATGATGTATAAACTTGCATTTTCTTTTACGTATTGTGTTGTAGCGTTTTTCCTCATTTTTAAGTCTTTCACACTCTAGAAATTAGACTAGCTTATTGAGATTGTTCCTCTTCTGTAAAGTTCGGTGTTTTTGATAGCTTTGATGTAATTTTAGTAGGTGGTGATAAATAAAGGAAAATGAAACGCAAGCGTAGATCTGTGAAACCCAAACCAAAGAAGCCGTCCGTGGTTGCTGACGTCGACGTAGACCCTCAGTATTACTCTGATGTGAATGAAGATAATGATAAAATAGACTCAGGAATGGAGATCCTAGCTAGGGAAGCAACTTCCCGCATGAGTGGCCAGCATTTGGTTTTAGATGAACCAGTAGTTAATAATGAAACACCTGGCAGTGCTGCTGCAAAATTGGCCAGGGTTATAGATTCTTCCCGAGGAAAAGCAACAAGCGACAGAGTAGCAATACATCGTGTGAGCATAGGTGAGAAAGAACCTAAATCTTCCCAGCGGGTGCCTGCGTACAACAGGCAAGAATTAGACGCTGCATTGTCGGTATGATAAGTTGGCCTCACTATGAGTTGTTTACAGTAGTTTCAGTTACTGATCAACATATTATTGTTTTGGTTTTCATGTTTCTTTTGATTTATTTGTTATTTAGGTGATTAAGAAGATTATGAAAATAAATGGAGCTATGCCCTTTAATTCTCCAGTTGATCCTATAGCTCTGGGTATTCCTGTATGTTGTTTTGCATATCAAGACATTTTATTTCTACATCCTATTCCTTTCATGAATTGACATCTAATCTTTTCTTTTTCGTCTCTCTCTCTCTCTCTCTCTCTCTCTCTGGGATGGATTGGGCTTGATATCAGGATTATTTTGATATCATTGATACACCTATGGATTTTGGAACAATATGTAGCAACATAGAAAAGGGCCTTGAGTACAGGAATTCAGAGGATGTGTTCAAGGATGTGCAACGTATTTGGGATAATTGCTGCACGTATAATAAGAAAGGTTCCTCTATTCTAGAGCTTATGAAACGAGTGAAGAACAATTTCATGAAGCAGTGGAGTGCAGCTGGGCTCTACAAGGAACAGCAATCTGTTAGTAATGGTGAGATTTTAATTGTTGGTAATCATTCGGGTGGTTCCATTCTGGTGCTTTTGTTCTGGTGCTAAGCAAGCATTCTTGTGCTTTTGTTCCCGACTTGCAAGAATGCACAACCCTTTCTCTGGTTACTTTGTAAACATTGTCAATTTGTTGTACTACGTATTACGATGCCAAACATTTTGTTGGAATTTGAATATTTCTCTCTCTCTCTCTCAACATTGTATGAATCGTTTAGAGCATCATAAGCTGGGTAAACGGTAAAAAATACTTCTATGGACTATGCAAATATCTATTTTCTTAGAGATCTATGGTAACTCCTGCATCATCTAATCTAAAACAACGACAACAACCAAGCATGTAATCCCAATAAGTGGGGTAGGCTATATGAACCATAACTCCTGCATCATCTAATCTAAAAGATCATAAATATCTGTTATCTTGCTGAACTGTCGGTTCCAACTTCTGTAATATTTTAGAGTTTGTGTGGTATTTATTATGCATTAATTGTGAAGCTTCAACCAATTTTTTTCCTTTTTCATTTTTGTTAATGCTTTCATCATAAAAGACGGGAAACAAATGAATATAGTGCCATCAGGGGACAAAGTGAATAGACTTAATTTTATTGATGGGCTTCAAAAACACTTCTGATCAGCAGAGTATTATATTTAGTTGGAGTGCTCAATTATGTATTTCGTTATTTTTGAAGGACATCTGCCCCATAATCCAGAACACTATGCTGACTCTACCATGAGACATGAAGGAGCCATGCATGTGTATCCTGTGGATTCAACTGTGAGTAGCCATGCCCACTTGCAGGGACACGGTTTTCCACACTCGAACAAAATGCAGTACCCACCGCTTCCACCGTGGAGTATGACTAATCCCCACCAGTGGCCCTACTTATCACATCCCGGACAGTCGCATCTTGGGCATCACCATCATGGTACATTAAATGGTTTTGAAAAGATTGTTGCTTAAGATCCGCTATATCTTGTAATCGAGTTCCATCTCCATTTCATGATATCAAGTTAATCAACTATGATCATTCTTTCTAATTTTCTGAGGCATCCCCTTTTTACTGTTTCCCCAACAAAAGTATATCTGTTACTTGTTTCTTGATTTCTATAACCAACAATCCAAGGTATTATTAAGCAAAACCGATAGGACTAAAGTATTGTTTCACTCAGAAAGCAGTCGTTGCTGCACTCATAAGACTTACTTTCCAAGTGTAGTCAGCCTGCTTTTTTCAGGAGGTCATGGTCAAAGCTTCTATTTCATTTTGTTGCTTTTATTGTGTTTCTTGGGTCTTATCTTTCTTTTTTGGTCTATCCGTGAACTGCAGTGTGAGAAAAGATAGATACTTGGGATTTTCTTACGGGCACTGTTTCTACGCATTGTATATGATCTCAAATATGTTCTTGCTCTTCAGCAACTCTGGTAAATATGAAATTTTAACATAAAATTTCTCCTTTTGACAATTAAGCATTTGATTTTCTCCTTGGCGGCACACTGAGCTTGAACTTGGCTTCTTTGGTTTAAATTTAGATGGAACATCTTTTTGGGTCAAATCTGGTATTTGCCATAAACTGGCTCGTTCCACTCTCAATCTCACGAGCTGTCCATCCATTTGCTAAACAAAAGCCAATATCGGTGTTGTTCGTTTTCCAGATGTCTGCAAGTGCACCCGCTGCGTCCTGTTCACCTTTACTTCATTGTCTTATTCTAACGTCATTACGATTTGTATTTATCCTTTTTGCAGATTTGTCTCCACAGCACAGCCATCATGCACATTTAAACTCAGTAGAACTTATGAATGACTACTCCTCCAACCAGTGGGTACACAAGGCGGGCCCAAATCTAATGCATTCTTATCAACCTTCGCCAAGTTATGGTGTTATAGGACATCCCCAACAGAGAACCTACCTTCATCAACCAAGCTCAAGCCAACTCCCACCTCCTCAGTTACAATATGCCAGACACTCCCAGAGTGCAGGTATGTGTGTTTGACTGGGTGAATTCATGATTGTATCTTTTCCTTTATCTTGCTTACTGCATAAGGAGCGTAGGATAGTGGGGTTTGGTGGGTAATGTTCTTCTGATGCAAATGCTAAGATGCAGCCCCATCGTTCTTGTTAAAACTTTTAAGTCAAATTTTAAGTAAGTTCTGTTCATGTCTTCAAAGTTTTGTGTAACTAGGTTGGTCTTCTTATTCAGGGATTTTTTTGGTAAATGGCCATTCCGGCGTTGCAACATAAAGGTTTTTGTGAAGTCTTGTTGACCTACAATATCTTGATTGCTCTCAACTCAACTTTGTGAAAACTTAAAACTTTTGTTGCAGAATATGTCCAGTCATTAGTAAATTTTTAAGCATATCTTTCAATTATTGTTCGTGGAAACTGAACTTCCCTAAATACTGGCTTTGGAAACTCGGAGGATACGTCGACAATTGTATAGGGAATAATAAAGAACCCCTTTTTGTTAGATAAAATGGAACATGAAATCAATACTGCAGAAAACTATGTTATGATTGAAAATCTAGAATAAATGGACATTTTGAGCTCCTAACAGAAGTCTACCTTGAGGTTCAGCATTCAATTCTGGAATAAATTGAGACATCCAATAAATACAAAAGAAGCCATCTTATGTTGAATAAATTGACACTTTTAGCACCTAACAAAGTCTACCTTGAGTTTCAGCATTCAGCTCAGGACGAAACGCTGTTGATCAGAATCACCAACAGCATCAGATGGACTGTGTTCATACACAAGCTTATCAACCTTTCAGTAACCGCAGCATGCCTGCACATGAGTTCAATCGCAATTCTTCATGGCGGTTTCATGGTTCTCGTTCTGAGGGTGGCAGAAATATAGGCTTTACAGGTATGTTAATCATGTATATACATGGATCATCAATTTTGTTCTGTAATTATTATTTAATCTGAAAAAGAGTGAACATGAAACAAACACCAAAATATTTATCTTAAAATAGAACAGCAGTACAATTGGTGATTTCAATGTGGACCACAGCTATTTATGAACATGGCACTGCATCGAATATTGTTGCAGACTGAATAGTTCTATTCTAAAGCTCGTTGCAGTGTAAGGTTCCTTACGCTCCCTTGTCTGGAATTAGGACAAGCTCCTTTTCGTATTGCCAACACAGGATCTCAGTGTTTGTGATCTTATAGATTTTGATTGCAACAAAGAAATGTTTCAGACCTTTGAGATTCTGCAGTGTACTAATTTTAGCTTCAATACGGTGCTCTGTTAAACCTATCGTGGTTAAAAATCTTTTACTAGCTGTCACTTATAGGATTAGTTAAATATAGACCATGTCTACATATCATACTGTTTGGTTTATAGAACTCAACAAAGTGATGCTTTCAATTCAGGACAAAGCGCTGGTGATCAGGATGACCAGAAACATCAGATGGACTTTGTTAATGTTGAAGCTTATCAACCTTTGACAAACTGCACGCCTGCACATGAAATTAATCAGAATTGTTTGCAGCATTTGCATAGTTCACATGCTGAAGGTGGCAGTAATATTGGCTTTGCAGGTATGTTAATATTGTGTCTACATTGACCGTCATGTTCCATACGTTAGCGACTTATATTACCTGGAGCAAAAACGAGACATGCAAAGAGTACCAAAAAATCTCTAAAGATAGGATAAGTTGAAGAAAAACAAGCCAGCTGTACAATTGGGCAATTTGAACAGAGATCACATCTTTTTGTGAACATAGGACTCCATGTATATCGTAAGGGAATGAGTATGCTATTATAAAGCTTGGAGCGTTGTATGTTCTTTTACCAGTGGCGTGGCGTATCCAGAAATTGTATATCGGGGAGCTAATCTTTAGAAAGAAAAATAGACGAGAAATTTAAAAAGAAATATGAGGAGTAAGAATTGAAACCATACCAGAAAAAAAGATGAAAACCAGTTTTTTAGGTGCTTTTGAAGAAGATGAAAGTTTACAAGGGAGTGCTTCTTGTTTCAGCTTTTAGTACGTAGCGAAAATGCCCTTGCTAATATATTTTGCGTCGACTGTATCAATAACTAATAATTTTTATGCATTACATTTTTTTGTCAAACATATATTTATTCTAATATTATAAATATTGAATAATTTATTTGAAAAAATGTTAGTTCTTTATGTACAATAAAGATCAAAATTTTCTACCAGTTTAGGATGTACGAATTAATTAAACAAGGGTAGATTTTGCAATTACACAATATACGCCGGTGTCTCTTACATTCTCCCTTGTCTGAAAGTGGTCAAACTCCTTGCACCTTGTGCATGCCGGATCTCATTGTTTGTTGATCTTTTTTGTGTTGATTGCAGCATATATATTTTCCTGACAAATTGAGATTCTGTAGTATTATGGTTATTACTCTTAGATTTAATGCAGATCACTGTTAAACCAACCATGTTAAAAAACCATCTTCTGTAAAAAACATGAATAGTTATTAAATTTGTCTGTGTGCATATCATTCTATTTCGTTTGGAGAACATTTACAGCATCTTACCAAAAGTCTACCTTGAGTCTCAACAAATGCAATGCATTCAATTCAGGACGAAACGCTCGTGACCGGGCCCACCAGCATCAGCAAATGGACTCTGTTCGTGTTCAAACTTATCAACCTTCCACAAACTGTGTGCCTGCACAACAGTTAAATCAGAATACTTCGCAGCATTTGCATAGATCTCGTTCTGAGGGTGGCAGAAATATGGGCTCTACAGGTATGTAAATCTGTATCTGATTGATCATCAATCTCATCAATCTTCAAATAAAGCAACTTGTATAGCAATTTCAATAGCTAGAGCTACTGAATCTTGCTTCCTTTTTTAATGGTTGGAAACTAGCTTACCCTCTTCTTTTATATGAAATATGGATATAGATGTGCCACCTCCTAAAGAATCAACTATGAATTGCACAAAGCGCAACTCTGGATGCTCACGGCCCCAATTGACTGTTAACAGCAGCAGCGAGCAACCAGATCAGATAAACTCGACTTCAGAACAATCGTCGTCTATGAACATTGGAACATGTCAGGCCCTCCAACCAGAATCAAGCCCATCAGAATGTTCGCATTCAGCGTCACGTATGTTGTGTCATGAAAGCATCATTTTTGTTGGAAAAAACTTTCTTCACCAAGCTTGTAATACCATTCTGAATCATTTTCAACTGTGGTTATCAGCAGATAATAATTTCCCCACAAGGGAAACTCAAGGTCAAGTAGTTGAACAATGCCAAGAGCAATCACTGTCGATCAAGAACAGCCAGGAAAGTCAGCCTGAGGAAATCACCTGCCCCAAAACAAGCATCCTTCAATCACCAACATCACCTCCCACAGCCGGTTTGTCATGACAGTTCTCTTGTTGAAATCTTCATTTCATGTCAGAAGTTGTTTCTGGTGCATGCTTTAAGTTTCATTTTTTCTCCTTGTAGATTGTAATAAGAAGTACAAAAGACAACCTGGAAAACGAGGACGTACTCGATGCCTAGGATTAATAGAAGGCGTGCGCATATCTGTCTCTTTCAATGAGCAATGGCAGCCCATTGGCCCTGAGGCCAAGAAATTAACATCCTTCTTGGGTACTCTTTCACGAAATGGGCAGTTGTTACCCCTGGCTTATCGTAACTGGACAGCAGTGCCCTCAGAATACAAGGAGAATGTGTGGAAGGAAATTGAGGTAAACGAAATCTTAGATGAATTTCTTCAGTTTAGGTTACATTACCATCTACTCAGTCAATTTCATTTGTGCTGAATTGCTGCAGTTACGGTTTGAGATTGATCCTATAAATAAAGTCTCGATCATGCAGCTCCTTGGCAATAAATGGAGGAGCTGGAAATGTGTGTTAAAAGTTGCACATTACAACCCTCATGAAACTGATGAGGAGCGGCTTGCGGATCGTGACGATAGGGTTTCCCCTGATCAGTGGGCAGCCCTTATTGCACTTTGGAATACTGAATCAATGCAGGTATACATTAAGGAGCTGTTTGTAGCCGAGAACCAATTAGACGTGGATTAGAATAGTCAGAGATTATAGTTTGGCATTTGCATGACCACATAGTTGTTTGGTAACATAGTTTATTCACCCAAGAGCGGAGGATTATATTACCTATGCAGTAGTTGGTCTGTTGGAATGCACTACAGTAATCTGGCGGACCCGGTACTAGAATAGGCTTACGTGAATGGCTTTATTATTACGTCACCCTGGATTACAAATCTGTAATAAGGGCGTATAGTGTGCTACCCAGCTGCCCTTAATTGAATTTCAGATTGTTGCCTTGGGATATGCAATGTAATCCTTAAATAGTACTGTAACCTTTCGATGAGATTTTACTTGGAAGAGGTCCTATTGATATTATTTGCCACACTGCAGGCAAGCAGTGCTCGTAATAAGGCTATTGCTAAGCGGCGGAAGCATATTCATGTAACAGGCAGCAAGAGTTTTGCAAGGATACGTGAAGAGCAGGTGTTCTTCATGATTTGGATACTTGTTTGATAACTTTACTATTTCTTTTTGCGGTCATGATATTCATATAGATCTATGTCTAAATTTGTTCCGGGTAGCGAGCTAGTAGACCAGATGGGAAGGAACCATCAAGAGCAGAGCTATTCATATTGACTCGTACACGCAAGAATGGGGATGCTGTAAACGAGGAAACTTCGAAAGTGATCGTATGATTTCAAATTCTTTCGAATTTGACCTTCCATTTACGTCCTCTAATCTTTTCTGCTAGTATTTAAAGACACCTAATTTGTTTTGGCAGAAGCAACTCCAAGATGGATTAGAGAACGACAGTACCCCGCCGGAGAGCAATAAGCAAAGTGATCTTCTATCAGAAATAATCGGTCCTGATAAGACTACATGTGGTGGTGTGCCTCCTACGAAGTCCAAAGCTTTATTGGAGACAAATGCAGAGATACGTGAAATGAAAGATAAAATGGCAGCCATGGAACAGAATTATGCACAGGTGTCATCTCAATTGACTGCAATGATGTCAATGCTGTCTTCCATTCAAGGAAATTTACCTGATAAGAATGTCTCCAGCCCGGTAGGTTCCTTCAATACCACACAACTTACCATAATGTCTTCGACTATTTTTAGAGCACGAATTACAATTAAGAGTATCCTCTTCTTCCTTGCTACAGACTGTGATTACCTCAGCTGCTTCAGACCACTCATTGCCTCAGCAAGAACCAACAAGGTCATCTCCTCGTGCAGTTTCAAACCGGCAGGTCTGTTACTTTTTCTCAGTTGGAAATTACCTTATGTTATGAGTTATGACCTCCGGACAAGGGATTATAATATTCACATGCAGCCTTGAGGTTTGATCCAATTATAAAGCACTTTCTGAGGGAAGTTTTACATATTCAAACTCTAGACAGTGTCTCTGTAATGCGTTTTAACTTTCAGTGCGAGTTATTTAAACAGTGGGGAAAATTTATGTAACTAAGCTAAACTTTAGGGGTCGTAAGTATAGCAATCCAATTTTCTCTAACTATGAATTGGTTAATGAAATGCAGACACGTCGGGGCAAACGAAGGATCTAACACAAATGGTTGTAGGAATTTTCGAGGTGAGTATCATGCAGTTTCATATCCATTTGCTCCTAAATTTTCCTTCTTTTAGGCTGCTTTTAACTCCTAATATGCAATTTGGTCTTTTGTAGGTGCTACTTTGATGAACTCGGTGTTGTGTGTGCTCGTTATGGGATGTTAAAACTTTGTGGCTTGACCTTAATATGACTTGTTAGTTGTTTCTACATATTTTCAGTGTGAAATTTTAGAGGTAAGCCGTAATGTAACCTCTGAACAAGATCTTTGTTTGTTTGTATAATTTAAGGCATCTGTTTTATTTGTTGTAGTTTAGATTATTTGGTAATGATATCATTAATTCCATTTTGAATGATTTCCACTTAATAATATATATTTTTTGTGGGAATATTAGTAGTGGATTCGTATACAAAATGAAACTACTCTGTTTATGAGATGGAAAGAGTGTTTGCAAGATTTGTTATTTCATAGGTTCTAACGTTCTGCGGAGTATGATGAGTTCTTATTCATATATCTTTCAAAAATTATTCAAAAACTCTTTGAGAATCAATTCGTGATACACAAATGCTTCGAAAATATCTCCCTACTCTATTGCAATATTTTTCACACATATTATACTTTCGTACTTCAAACTGGGATACTTCAATGTTTTCTATGTTGCAAGGACAATTATTAGTGAACCTTTAGATGAGCTTTATATTTAAACTGCTCCATTTAACTTTAGATTATTTTTGATGAATCATAGTTCAAATTATAATGCATAAGGTGAAAACATGAACTGAAGTACGGTATCTGCCTTCTAAAGTAACAAAAATCATATATTCGACGCACTTGAGTGACCCACCCAGGTGTGGCTTCACCTGAGCTCCAGCCCGAGCTAGATTTCTACATATCAATACCTAGTTAACAGTTTTCTTCATTATTTATATTTTAGAATACCTATAAACAACTTAATTCCTTTCAGTTGTTGTTTTTTTTTTATAAATAATTCCTTCCCATTCACTATAAATTTAGAAGAAAAGGGTAGTATGTTAATTATAGGAGAATATGGCGCCCCCCCATAAGGAGAATAAGTACGAGAGTAAAGAGGTGATTGACACAATAACATTTATGATAAAAAAATTGTTAGTTGCAAAGGCATGAAAAAAATTATGACTTACGATTAAATTTAGCGCTATCGTGTCTATGAGGCTCAGTCCTTGCAAGTAGGGGGTGGGCAGTTCGGTTTTTAAATGGGTGTTTCGGTTTTGGTTTCCTCCAAAAAAAAAACAGAAACCAAACTGTTTAAAACATGTTGGTTCGGTTCAAACTGTCACCGATTTATTTTTTTCACACCGATTTTGTTTTTTATTCCTACTTCTTTTGCTTTACAAAAGATATATAAACTCTATCTTTTATCCATCAAAAATGAATCTTTGATTAAAAAGAATTGATAAACAATATATAAAAAAAACAAATACCATGTATTAATTAATAAAATTACTTAATAGTCTATATGGATAGTTCATCAATGAGAAAATATCATTTATCATCTATAATTTAAAAAGTGTAAAGTTCGTTGCAATATGAATTGTTATAGAATATTTAACAACACAAATTTTGTACGTACGGATACTTAAAATATATCTATTTATACTTTTGAAGCAATGCAAATGTAATAGTAATAATTTTTTTCTTATAATTTACAAATTGGAACGATTTTTTAATTGGGCTAGATTTTTTATATCACTTCATTTACATTATAAACTTTGTTTAGTTTAAATACAAATTTAACAGGTCAACTACTAGAGTATTAGACCATTAAATACTTAGACAGCGAACAAATTAATACGGTTTCGATTTGGTTCGGTGGACCTGGACTGTAAACTAGAACCAAACAATATATAATTTCAGTTTTGAATATCTAATCATTCATTGAACCGATCATGCGATTCGGTTAAAAAATCAAACCAGTCGATTTGAACAGTTTTGATTTTATATGCCCACCCCTACTTGCAAGCGAGAGTCGTGTTTAGTATCCTCGCTATAGCAAAATGATATTTGGGAGTAAAAGATCCACATATTCATCTTTGCATATGTCTATGTCTGAATTAAATACACACCATCTTATACAATATATACTCTATATAGTCAAGTTTCAACTATATTTCTATACAATTTGATGCTTTGATTTAATTAATAATTATGTTTCAACTTATTCTGACTTCGCTACTCAATATTATAACTATTTATTTAACTTGACAAACAAGATTTAATTATTATAAAAAAGAAAATGAAAGATGGGAATTTATGATATCCGAAAGGGCATATTTGTACAAAAAGTAAGTTTCAGTGTGGAGACAGCAGAAAGAGCGGCTCCCAAGTTGAAATAAAACAAAAGGGTTAACTGTTAACATATGATAATAGATAGATAGATCTATTTGAATTTTGAAACTCTTCCGGTTTATAAACCAAATTCAAATTCAATCAGATTATTATTATTATTATTATTATTATTATTATTATTAACAAATTTTCACCTTTGCGCTTCGTATCGTAAAAACAACCACCACGAGGAGAAAAAAAAATATATGATATTTGATATTTGATTTGATTTACATACAGGTATGTGTGTATGTATTTGTATCTATAGGTTAATGTTAACAACACACAGTCACACACACACACACACAATTATATTCAAATTTCAAGCTACACTTGGTTTATATGCTCTGCTCTCTCTTTCATCTCTCCTTTTTACTACCATCGATGCAATTATTAAATTAGCCGTCAAGATCGAATCTTTTTGCGTTGTTTTGTCTTTGCGTTGTTGTGTAATTTACTCTTTTTAATTGTATAAATTATGTTTGTGAAAGTAGCCTGTAGATCAGTGGTTTTGAATTTTGCGGTTGTTAGGGTTTCTGATTGATGGGTTTTTAGGCTTTTTCTTTTTGGATTTCTTCTGAATTAGAGTTTTGTCATGGAATTTGGATTTTGTTTTTCTGGACATTTGGTTGGAGGTATGGATTTGGGGATTCTTCGATTAGCGTCGAGGTAGCTGACATTGAACTACTTTCTTTTCTTCTGCTGCACTGTAGTTTTCTTTATCAAATCATTGCTATGTTTAATTTTGCCAAGAATGTGTTTGTATATGAGCATGATTATCGTGGTAGTATTTGTTCGTTCTAGATTACAGAATCTCAATTATCGTATCGAATTGTTAGTTATGAGTTACAACAAAGATTGCTACTGATAATGATGATGCGGATAAAACCTATACTGGATCAGCTGTAATATCTGAATTCCATTAAATTATTGTTTTTACAACTTATGGCGCTAAAATTTACAAGTGATTGTGTTGTCAATATGTTTTCCAAATAAATCAGAACAAGTCGTCAAATGCTTACAGTTTAATATTTCCAACCAATCATGTGACTTTTTGCGCGTGGTCTGTTGACATAGCCTTTTAGTTGTACATGGAGATTTGTTAATGGTCTTCTGTCTTACAAATCTAATAGTCCCTTACCTATGTTTTTGCTTAGGCTGAATACATTTGTTCCGGGCGAGGTAATTTGTTATTGTAACAGCTGTGCTTGCTCTGCATTGGGTCGCTTTCTTCAGAGAAAGACAACTGACAGCTTAAATGAAGCGCAGACGTGGAAGTAAGAAAGGAAAAGCAAAAAAACCTAAGTTGGTCAATACAGACGAGGTACCTTCAAATGTTGTTAGTTCACACACAGAAGATAACTCTGGTGGTGACGAGTTTGAAAATGAAGAAGTTGAATCTGGAATAGATGCTGAGACCAAGAAGACACCATCACCACCTGGAACCAGTCAGTCAGAAAAACCTAGTCAATCAGAAAAACCTGCAATTGCCACTACTGCTGATAATGTTGGACGACCGACTGATAATGTATTTGGGAGGGCGGTTTATACAAGGGTAAAAGTGAGGCTTAAGACTTCAAAAAATTTGGAAGCTCCACGTACTTCCTCAGATGCCTTGACGCAAAGTGATACTGATAAGAGTAGCCATCAATTAGGCTCAGAAAAGCAGGCAGTTCCTAGTGAGAAGCTGGAAGATAGTGCCAATTCTCTCTCTGAGACTGATGGGTTGGCATCTGGAAATACATCTAAAAAGTCCATTGGTATTAAGATCAAATCCTCTAGAGGTCTTGGTATGTCGTGTATGAGTCCATGTAATGCTGAACCAATCAAAGGAGATAAAACTGAGAAGAAAGATGGTGGATTGGTTCACCAGGAATCAAGATACAACGAGCAAGAGCTGAAACTAGCATTGGAGGTAAGGTTGCTTTTATATGAAGCTTATTCAATTCATGGCAGATGCATATGTTCCTCGTGATATAAGTGTTTACTTCTCGCAGGTAATAAGAAAGGTTATGCAGATGGATGCTTCTCTGCCTTTCAATGCTCCAGTTAATCCTGTTGCTCTTGGAATACCGGTGAGCTTTAGCTGCTTAATATCATCTTTCTGATGTAGTTTAGAGCTATATATAGTGGTTTATGTTTGGGGTTCATCAGTATACCTTCTTGGGGGGAAATATGGACGGAAGGGATAGGGGTAGGGGAAGAGATAGCGGATGGGGTACTTATAGTTAAGAAAATTTCAATGTGGTATATGGAAATGAGTTCTATGTTCGAGTCGTCACGTAAGTGGATATGTTAGTTCCCAGCCCCGATTACCGTGTCTCTTGTAACAAGGAGAATAAGACTAGAAGTTTGATGCTCCTGGTAAATGATGAATTGTGCTTATCCAAGAATTTGAGAAATAGTGCGGCATAGTCGGTTAATGCTCATATCCTACTTTTAGTTTGAATTTCCATGCTTAATTCTAGTTGTGTGCTTCTTAGGTTTGTGAAATTTAACAATTATGGTTAACTATTGCATTACATTCTTTTAATGCTGGTGCTGCAACAATTTGTCTTGATAAAGTTTGTATGCAATGGAAACAGGACTACTTTGATGTCATCGATACTCCAATGGATTTTGGTACAATATGCAGTAACCTTGAAAAAGGTGTTAAATACATGAATTCTGAGGATGTTTATAAAGATGTGCAGTATATATGGAATAACTGTTACAAGTACAATAATAAAGGTGATTATATTGTGGAACTCATGAAACGGGTGAAGAAGAACTTCACAAAGTATTGGTTAGCAGTTGGTCTGTTTAACGATCAGCCTCAGGAAACTAATGGTAATGTTATCTTTGTGCTCTTCATAATTTGTTTTAACAGGATTATGCACTTGGCTCTTTGCTCCTTCTCTTTTCCTCTATGAATGGGAAATATAATGTTCTTTTCTTGCATGGAAATGTGGAAGGACATGACCTGTGTTGTTTTGGAGTAAATTTTTTAATCCCAATGATACTTACTCAAGTTGGAACTATCTAGAACTGTGTGCCAATATGCTTTTGAAACTTAATATAAATAAAAATATTATGAAAAAGGCATCAAGTATTAAATGTTAAATATGCTTCAACTTAAATTCTGTTTTGCATGAACTGTCCAAAATCCTTTTACTCTGAAACGTGAAAGATGATTTGATGTAGGACATCTGGGACTTAAAATATCTCAGGCAGATTCTAAACTTCTCAAATGTTACATAACTAGTTGAAGTATTATGCTGTCAGAACTTTTTAATGGTATACCATTCTTAAGAAGCCCCAAAACACAAAGTATACACTCTGTTGATGAGAAAATTGCTGGTTCTCAATTTTGGCAATGTTAATATTCCTAGCAAGCTTACATCAGGTGCACTGGGCAGTAGGGACAAAATGAGTGCAGGCATTTAAACTAGAAGCTAGAGAGGTTAACCTTTGCCAATATATATGTATAACTTTAACTCCATTAGTAGTTTGATTAAGTTTATGGCATGGTTTACTTCTCTCATATGAAAATTAAAATCTGACTGGTTATCCTGCTATGCCCTCTCCTTCAATTATTTCTTTTTCTCTGTGGATGTTTTCATGTATGTTAATTCTTTATTTTCCTTATTTTATAGGTGATGAAAGCAATCCTATCAAGGATGAGGCTCCTTCAAGCCAAGGGAACACGACACCGGTGCACAGTGGCTCTTTGAGCCTTTCTAGTAAGAAGTTTCACGGGTATGGTACTACTGCTTTCTGCATGTTGTATACGTATTTCTGCATCACTTGGGGTAAAACTCCAGTATTTGACTTGGTGTAGTTATTTAATTAGTTGGAATTAAAGACGTGGCGATTGTTATAATCCTCTGAACATAATCTCTAAATTAGCCACAAAATAATTCTTGAAGTTAAGATGGCTAATTATAATGAAGAAAAAGAGGCGTGGAGATGAGAGGAATGGGTTGCGATGTCAATTGTCATATTGGTAACAAGAGGAAGAAAAAAAGGACGCAGTTTGTTAAACTGAATGCTTGTGGCATTAGTAAATCAAACTATTAAATCTTTAAGTTGAAACAATCTGCGCCTACACATAATTCTTAATGAGCTCAACTCTGCATCCATCCTATGAAGGTGTCATCCTTTCTTTATTTTCCTCTTCTTTCGTTTCTCTTTGTCTTCTCCAAACTCCTTTCCTGTGTCTTATTTCTGCTGCAGTTCTACTTTAGGCTCTCTTTTTCCCGCAATTTTTCCCTGCCTAGTTCTTGCTTGAATAAAGCTTCTACTTCAGTCTGATATCTTAAAAGTGTGTTGATGCAAGACTCGAGCCTTTGATTTTACCTCATAGAGAATGAAACTTTTGTTGCAAGGTTGTATTTGCTTGATCTTGATTTGCAAGTTGTTCTTTTAGTTTAGGGGGGTGTTCTTGTGTCTCTGTGTATTGTAAGCACTAAGTGGCAACTAGAGTATCAATCTGCTGCCGCTCTTTAGCTTCTTAACCGAATGTGCGTAATTATTTTGCAGACTCAAGAAGCACAAAGACGGTTGCCAATGTGCTATATGTGTGATGATGCGCCGCAGGCAGGAGAGGGAAGAGATTGCTCGGTTGATGGGAGGATCAATTGAAGGTAGTGATGACTCACTTGGTGAGGAGATGAAGGTATTTCTCTTATTGGCCATGATTCTTATTCGAAATATTCGGTGTTTTTCCAAGTGCGGTAATTTAGTTGCTAGATGTTGGTCTGATACTATGATGCACTGGTAATTTATTAGATATTGTCCAACTAATAGTTTAGGTTCTCATAATCTGGATTCAAGAGAAGTAGACGTGTTAATTTTATAAGAGTATATTCCATACAGGTTGAGAAAATTTATCCAACGTCAAATAGTAAAAAGTGTTCTAATATCATAGTCCATAGAATAAAAATGGTTTTATGATGTTTATAGGGCAGTACTACTAGTAATTTCATGGGATTTGTGAATGCTAATTTCTTTTAGTTAATCTAGTTGAAGGGAATCCAATGAATATTGAAGCTTCTGTGGTTGGTGAAAGATAAAGTAGACTTTACGAGATTTTGTAATACTTCTTCTGAGAACGGTACTTCTTTTTGTTGCCACTGATGTTCTTTCTTGCATCTTCCTGAAGGGGATTTTGCATGGTGAGAGTCCCTTCGCTGAGTATACTTCTTCAAATATGGAAAATTCCCCAGACACGGATGGCGACGCAGAAAGAAAAGGACAGGATTTGAAATTGGGACACATCAGAAATTTTTACGGTCAGCAAGGACAGAACGAAAATACATTTGGAGGAAAAAGAGAGGGTTCTCAGGATTTGCAGTTGAGTCAGAGAGATGAGAATAATAGACATATTCTTGCACCACATAATGGGTCGGATGGCAGCACAAAAAATGACAACCGGAAAGAAATTCCAGAGGAAGGAAGCAGTGCAATGTATCAACAGAAGCCCAAGGTAGTGAACCTTTCACCCTCTGTTACACGCAAAACACGTATAGTTTTCTAAACAAGTTTGATTCTTCATAAGGGAAATCTCAAAAAAGAATCCCTACATATTTTCGTGATAGTTACTTCTGAAATGTCGATATATTTTGTTACATTTCAATGCTCTAAAAACAGTTTTATCTATTTTTCCTGGTTTCTGTTGTGTTCTCTGTTTTTTTTTTCTTTTTGTTCTTTTTTCTCTTTTTAATGGAGTGTTCTGTGTTTGTTTGTTTGTTTGCTGCAACTCTCAGCTTGTTCGCTTGGTCTCGTTGTCTCTATATGAGTTTCATCCAGCAATCAGTATTTATATTTTGATATCATTTGAGTTGACATGTGCTTGACTTTGATTACTACTCATTGCAGGAGTTACTTGACAAGAATCAAAGAGCTAAAATGTTGGAAAATCTCCGATATCTGGATAATCCAATGCTTTTGGAGTTATACGCCACCCTCTTTACAGACAATTCGAAGTCCTTCTGGAATGGTCCTCATTCATTGATTGGTCCCCAGCGTTCTGCCCGCAATAGCTCACTTAGTTCCTCTATTTCTTCTTTTATGAAATAGTCGCTCTGTTTCTGCATTTCTTCGGACTGTTACTGAACTGAATTATTAGCCTTCAGTAACGCTTTATGACGAGATCTTAGTTGAAATCTCAAATCTGGCAGAGCCGTTGACTTTTGAGACAATGGGAAAAGCCAAAATGTGGACTTACATCTCATGAGATCTACACCCATAAAATTTCATCAAAATGTTGTGCTGTTGATTCATTAAGAAAATGCCATTACATATATGTTACAGTTTGTTTCTGTATTTCAAAGTTCTAGTAAGCCTTTTTCTTTTCAGTTTTAGCAAAATATCGATTGCGACAACAGAGCATTGAACATAAAAAATCATATTTCCTTTCCATTATAGTAATTCCCGCCAAAAAGTGTTTTCTTGCCATGGGATTTATAATCTTTACTCTATATTCGAGTTCAATAGTCAACACTGATTGATTATTTATTTGTAATTTTATCAGCAAATCATAAATAGAGCCACACCATCCAACAAAAAAAATTATAAGTAAAACAAATAGGAAAAAAGTAAATAAAATTGAGAAAGCAACAGAACGCTAAGATGATTCTTGCTAATAGTGACAATGACATTGACACAAAAAGAAATATGATTCTGCTAACAGTGAATGAAATCGACCCAAAAAAAGAACATTAAACAAAAGGCACTCCTGCGTATGGGAGGCAAGATCAAGACTGCTACCACCACCAAAAACTACTCATAAGCAAAAATAAAGAACACTAAAATCATCCTAAAGGTTGTATTCAACGGAAAAACACAAGAAATTTTTCAGAACACCTAAGGTCCAATGACAGGCGCTTGATAGAGGCACCTCAGTATGTATTCATATACTAAGTGGTTGAGAACCAATCGATAAATTCTTGGTCAAAGACACAAGAGATGAAGCATCTGACTGGTTAGCGTTCTTCACGGCTTGTTCCACATCTATCCCTTCTCCTGCATCTAAATGCTTCTTCACAACCGCAATGCCCTGAAAAGAAACTAGTCAAAAAAGAGAGGCAAAAATAAACAAACGAACAATTAACTTGAACAATTAGGTAACAGAGTAAAGCTGAACTAACCTCACAGTCACCATTTTTAAAACCGTTGGTCTGTGAAGCTGGCTTGGAATCCCTCTTCGCTTTGAGGGTCTTCTCACGATTTTCATAAAAATTGAAATCGTCAAGAACAGATGTCTTCTCGGAGTAACTCTTGAAAATGTTAAGCATTTCCAGGCCTTGTTTCAATCCAATCTGTCAAGATCATAGAATTTATGTTGAGTAAATCTCTAGTTCATCACATCACACAATAAGCAAATATTAACTTCAGTCAAAAATGAGAAACTTATGGATGAAATCAAGGAAAGAGTACCTCCTGAGTATCCCTGCTGTAAGTCACAGGCCTATTTTCATTGTTCTCAAGGATAATGTGTCGTAAAAGCGTGTTAGGGACATCTTTAATTACATGCCACTTAATTGGAAAGAAGCCATTCCACTTATCAAGCTGCCAAAAGTCCATATTTTTGCTGAAATCTACTGACCCAATCATCTCGGCAATGCCTACAAACTGCCCACTTCCGTTCACCTAAAGGTAAATAAAGCAATAACCCTTGTTAAATGTAAAATTTGTTGAACTTGCCAAGCAGAAGACTTGCCAGAAATTAATGAATGGAACACAATGCAAGCCAAAGGAGGATGGCAAGGAGAAAAGGAGAGAACGGTAAAGGAGCATACCGAAAAAAATAGGAAGACCGGACACTTAATGCTGGTTTCTTTTGTTTTAGTATCAGCTTCGCGGTAAGCAGAATCCAGTTTCTTATTCCCATTTGGAGTACTAGACCAAACATCATATTTAATGCACTTGTGAATGTCATCCTCACTGTATGACTTAATCACATAAAACTTAGCATTGTCATATTCTGTCTTAAATTCTTGTGAGTTAAGCTTATCCTTTTCAATAGCCATCACAGGCTTTTCAACTTCAGCCAGCTTACTGTCTGCTCTAGGACCACGGGTTAGCTCATTTAAGGCTTCCATTTGTCCATTTCTGCTAAAATAGTCTCTTGACTTGTATCTGTAGTTGTTGTTCCATACTCTACCATTTGCCGGGTAATTTACTGGACCGTACTGCATATACATACCCGGGTTTTGGTTAGAAAATGATGAAAATTTTCCAGCAGGATGAAATCCTTTCACGAGGCCAGTAGATTGGAAGCTAGATCCTAGCTGCAACACCAAAAACAAAAAAAAAAAGTTAAAAACAGTCGATGAAAATGTCCGTTCTCATCAACAGGACAAGATGACACTACTATACCTTGTTGAGTGGCTTTAGTGGCTGACTCTGGTAGGCAGGCTTTGAGAAATTAGCAGATGGTTGGGCCTTTGAGTTAAAGGGCAAAGCTGAACTTTTGTTTGAGAGACTGTTGTTTATCTTTGCAGCATTTAATCCATTAGACTTCCCTGAGCCACTGGGGCCCATCACAGACTTCACAGAGCTAGACTTGGCAACACCACCAGTGTACCCATTACTAGCATAACTTGAACCATATGTGTAGCAGGGAAAGGCTTCTGATCCATACGAACAAGGTTGCTGAAGATAATCTGTCGGTCCATATGTTTGTTTTCCATCGGTGCTCACATATCCAGGTGCATATGGACCATAACCAGGAAGGTAATAAAGGTAAGGATTATCTGATGGCATACCCTGTTTGATTAGAAAATTATCATTTAAATGCAAAAAATTAAAAGAGAGAAACCCAAAACAGACACTAGTGATGTCGGAGTCCAAGAGATAATCTTAATAAAGAAACGGGATGAGATGAACTTACTGTGTAAGAACCACCAGCTGCATTGAAGTAGCCTTTGTCATCGGACTGTGGGTAGGTGCCATTATACCCTGCAGAAGGAAAAAGTGTGAATATTAATCATAAGAAACTTCAACTCGAGATAAATCATAACAATAGGTGAATAAGCCTTTACTCCGTGGTACTTAATCAATTGAAAAAGTTGCAAGAGATATGAAATAACTCAATAAGCCTCAAGCGTAACAGGCTCTCAAACAATAGTAAGCTTCAAAATCAAACTTATTTTGTGAGAAGCAGTACAGTGACTTGATAGCAACTATATCTCACCTGGATAGTAATACTCATAACCACTGGTAGGAGGGTAATAAACACTCTGCTCAGAAGCTAACTGTTGATCAATGGTTCCATTAATTCCAGGTTTAGCATCAACACCCGAAGCAGCTATCGAAGGTGTCGAATTGGGCGTCAATCCTTTTTTAACCTGAAAAATGTTAATGAGACGTATGTTTTTTTTTATTTTCAAATAAGACTGGAACCAGGGAAGATTAAAAAATGACGATAAATACATACCATGTTTTTCTCAGGAAGATCGGGGAATGACTCGGGCTTAGAAACAGGGGCTATGAACTCAGCTGCAAATGAGACAGCAACATCTTGTAAGTTATGAGACGATGAGTTTGTAGAAAGCAATTAGTTATATAGGAGCCACGTAGATCAAGTAACATATATATTGCTAAAATTCATAAACTATACAATCCATCTTCCAAAATTTAAATATCTTGTTATTAAATTATGTAAACTTAATAAATTTCTTGAAACTTATGAAATGGTATATCAAATATTCCCTGAGCAGGCACTAAAATACACATTAACATTCGTTTCATGCATTTGGATGGCAGGGAAGCCGGGAGTTCTCCATATATCCCCACAGTAGAAACATTGACCAAAAAATGGGTACCATTATACAAAAATAGAACGAAACTGAAAGAAGAAATCAGATATCAGAAACCTCAAAACATATATAACAACTATACACATAATATTACATGACCACAAAAAACATACATGTTTCTCTATTCTTCTGCACAGACATGTATCTCGAAACAAAATATTTGACCTACAAAAAAGATATCAAGAACAAAAGAAAAGGTAAGAAATGAGCACATACACTTTTAACATTCACGTGAGTGAGACACACCATGTAAATTTAAAAGAACCTCCCCCCCCCCACCAAGATATCAAACTTTATTACTCAAAAATAGAACATTTAGGGTACACAGAGAAACTTTAAAGAGAAAGAACCATACCCCCTTGCAAAAGGGGATTCTATTCTTCCCATCAAAAACAAAAAGATAATGATTCTTTATCCTTTTACAATGAGATATATTTACACACAGAAAATGAAACCAAAAAAAAAGCAAGAAACTTTACGTGGCTCTAGATATAAACAAGAAAGATTTTTTTTTCCTGAACACAAATCCCATGGAAAATGGGATATTTTGCAGGATATTTGCACCCAAAAATATCTAATACGGTTGAAATCTGAATAGACAACAAAATGTCAAAAAAGATAAAATTTTGACTTCCCTTTACTTCCCTCCTCACACCCAATAATTCTCAACCACAAATCCATCAAAACGCAGGAATCAAATAGTAAAACACGGGCAACCCTTCATATGTTACCAATGGTGAATGAATAAACAATATAACACACAAATCTCAGATTTAATCCTTAAAAAACGCGTAAGGGCAGATAAACTTCGAAATTCCATCAATAAAAACAAGACATACTCTCAACCCACCAACTAGCAAGAAAGAAAAAAAAAAAACAACTATTTTTCATTCAAACCAAACACCAAACACCTAATATGCGTACACACACCACTACCACAACGCGTCAGCTTACAGCTAACTGAGCTTAAAAAAGAGGCTGAACCAGACCCAGTCAAAAGTCAAACCAAAATTTTCAAAAATATTTTCTTGAACGCAGATCCCACCACTCTAAATACAAATCAAGATAAAAAGAAATGATTTTTCGACGAATTGGCAAAAACCCACCTTCTAAAACCCCTTTTAGTTGAGCGTAAATTGGAAATCCGCTTAATATTATTATGAGAAAAAAGAAAAGAAATGGAAAGCGGATTCCCAAAGAGAAGAAGAGAGAGCGATGTGGCGAGAGAGAGAATAAAAACACAAAGGGAGGCGTGTGGTATAGTAGTAGTAATGGAGGAGAGGGTACAGTGGACTAAAACCCTCGGTATAATCCGACGGCTTATTTTGCTTTCTTGATTGGGAGACAAGTGATCTTGACCGTCGGATTGGTGGGGGAAAAGTGTGGGAAAATATTATGGGTACTAGCTGATATTTTTTGATGTTCTTTTTTCTTTTTTATAAGAGCTGATATTTTTATGTTGTATATATATGTATTGTTGTGGTTAGTTGCTTAATCATTAAGTTCAAGAACACGTATTCAATAGGGGACTTCGTACTCAATTTAATAGGAATTTTTATATTAGTTTGTTTCATTCAACAATTGAGAAAAACTGAAAAAGTAAAGTATAATTGAAAGATTTGTTATTATTATCGGATGAACGTGTGTATGTGTCCTTAGTTATATATACTTGTTTATGTAGTTGGATAAAACGTATGTAAAAGGTCTAGACTCTTGAGTTATCTTCTTCATTTTATATATTATAATTCATGAAAAGTGAATTATGTTACATAAGTAGTATTAAGTCGGTTAGATTGAATTTTGTGGACTCAATCTCGCACTAAACTTATCCAATGCACTAATGATAACAAGTATGTGTTGTCTTCTGCCAAATAATTTCATATTTGGTGACAGGTGATAGTGTTGGTTTATTATGCATCTTATGTTCGAGTCTACTGAAACACAAGAACTATGTCAAATTATATGGTGTCTTGTGCCGCCAAAAGAGTGAACAATATAAGATAAATTGGTCAACATTATCGTCGTTGTGGGCTTGAGTTTTGATCATGTCCATTACACATTGGTGCATGAAGCACATTTGGACTTCGAAATGGGACCAAATATCAAGAATCATTCGATCTTTCTTACAAGGTTGAGCTTCCATCTTGGGGCAGTTTTGGTCTTAAAATGATACCCCCCTCCCCCACCCACCACAACTGCAAGTTTGCGAATTTCTGGGTTTGGCGACGTCGTATTCGACTTTTGAGAGCCTACAAATACCTCTAACGGAAAAGGTCAAGTATGTCACAATTACTCTTCTGAACTACAATCGAAGATTGGAACTAGAACCACACAAAATTTTGATCATTGTCTTGTTCGACCCTTTTTCGAAATTCCACCCTCCTTCCAATCTAGGGCTTGGAGGGATTTGATCATCTTAGCATTGTACTCCCTCTCCACCGTAAGCGAATTTGACTTTTCAACCAAAATTTGATCATTGGTGTTTCAACTCTGATCTTTACAGTTCTCTAGCTTTAGCATCAAAGTGGATCCATCAATTCTGCCAAGGCCTACTTCAAGTTTGCTACATGTTGGCCGTGTAGGTTGTAGGGAAAGTTAACAATATCCAGCCTCACCTCCAGGTCCCTTGTCGACAACCTGTACTTCGCACCCGACAAGCAACAAGCTCTCTTCAGTTTCAGAATACACCATCTCATTTCATCCTCTGTAAACCGAGTAGAAGTGATGAAGAACAGAACAACGAAGACAAAAACACGAAAAAAATGTGAAGTTGTGAGTGATGAATTTAAGCTTTTAAATATTGTAAAAGTTGTTGTATGTGTTGAATAAAATAGTGTGTTTATCCCAACAATTGGTATCAAGAGCTTGGTTTATGTTATCGAAGTCTCTATAAATTTTGTAAGAGTTTTCTATCCCAAAACTATGTTGTGTTATCACAGTTTTGAAGCTCGCGTTGCAAGGATTACATTTTGGAAATTTTATGGTCGCGAGAAAGTGTCGTTCTACACTGACCCGACTCGACGTCCCAAACTTTTGTTCTAAGATTGTGTTTTACTACTACTGTTGAAGCTTGTGTCGTTATGATTTCGAATATATATTTTTCGTAAAGTTTTGGTCATCAAAAAGCGTCGTTTCAAGTTGCCCGAGTTAACGGGCGAGTTAACTCGACCCAACTCGCCAGACGGGCGAAGAAAATAAGATCGAGACCCAGGATTCCACCCCATCCGCCCACTTTCTCGTTCAGTCAACATGTGGTTTGACCGATCAGCTCTGGTCATACCAGACCCCGTCCAGTTCAACCCCTTTTCAACTTGTTTAAAGTTTGGTTCAACCCATTTTGCTTTGTTCTCAACAAGGTTACACCGGTCCGCAAAGTTTTTGGCCATTTCAAATCCCCCTCGTGAGTTTCGTTTATCCAAATTCAGCTTGTAAAATGCAGTATAAAAATATGTGGATCGAGATTGGTACAACTTTTGTAACTCAACACCGGTGTTGACACTCAATGTTGTCCTAACGCCTACTGACAAAGAATGCTCTTACGCAACAGAATTAAAGAACACGTAATGTATTTTTTTAAGGAGCAGAATTAAAGAACACGAAAGGTAATTTAGGCAACATTAATAATGATCTTACAAAATCAATTGAGAGCGTTTAAAGGATCCCACTCCTTTCAATCTTGCTACTTAGATCTACTCTCATTAGGGGTGTACATAAAACTGCCACCCGCCCGACCCGCTTGTCACCCGACCCGTGCCACCCGTAAACTCGCGGTTTGAGTTTATTTTGCAAAGCTAACAGTTCATTTTGATGGTAACTCGCCTCCTGGCGGGTGGGTCACGGGTTATCCAGCCCACCCGCCCGCCCCTTAAATATAAAAGCCTTACCCCTTCATTTCTTTGTTTTTTTTCACCTCACTTGTCTAACTCTCACTCTCACCTCACGACTCACCTCTCCCACTCTCAACTCAGTCGCCACCAGTCCACCACCACCTCTCCGCCGTGCTTAACTCAACCCACAATAGTGCAACCATGACTCCATTGCGTAACCACGACGCCACGACTCCATCGCGCAATCACAATTCCACCGCTCCACCACCTCTCCGTCGAGCTCAACTCAGCCGACAGCTGTGCAACCATAACTCCACCGCTCCACCACGTCCACTTATAATTCACGACGCCACCACGCCACCACCTCAGCCATCGAAATTGTAAGTGTAAGTACTTAAACTTTCTCCAAGTTTTCATCTTTCTTTTTAGATTTAGCTATGAGATTGTTAATTTAGCAAGATTCGAAAAGTTGGTGGTGAATGATGGTGAATGATGATTCTGAAAATTGGTGGTGAATGGTAGTGAATGATGCTGAATGACGATTCTGAAAATTGGTGGTGAATGGCGGTGAATGATGGTGAATAATGATTCTGAAAATTGGTGGTGAATGATGATTCTAAAATATGCCTATATAGTTCATTTTGTGATGTTCAATTGTTCATTGTTCAGACTTCAATTTGGTTTGTGATGTTCAATTGTGATATAATTCATGAATTGACTATTGGTGGAAGTTTTTCAAATGATCGATCATTCTTCTCTTTTCCGTTGTTACATTAATGTTTTTGTTTTTGGACATGTATTGACTATTGGTGGAGAATATGTTATATGTTGTTACTTTTTGGACATGTGTTGATGGACTTTGAGTGATTTAAGAGATTTAATCTAGTTTGTTTATGATATATTTAGTTGATTTTGACATTGTGAGTTTTTGATTTAGCTATTGCATAATTCATACTTATATAAACTTTAGCAAAATATTAAAGCCTTAAAGCTAAATAATGATTATTTTTGGAAGTCTGCAATTTCTTTTTCTTGACATGCGTCTTTTCCACTTTTTATTTTGTAATCTATTTAATATAACCCGCCCGCCACCCGCCCAACCCGCAACCCGCATGGTTTCTAAATTGTTACCACCCACACGGGTGAAAGAATTGATAAACCGCCAATATTGGGTTTGGTGTCTTTTTTCGTTGTCACCCGCTATAACCCACCCGCGTACACCCCTAACTCTCTAATAGCTCTAACTATCTAGAAAAAGTCTTACAGAGTAAGACAAAGACACTTAACAATATTGATTTCCTCTCTAGATATTTTTGCTCTAGTCTTCGTGTCTTTTTCTTGATGCCCAACATGTTTATTTATAATATATTACTTGAAGTTCAAGACATGTTGTGCACGTTGTGATTGCTGTTAAATCTCTTGGATAGTCTTGAAATCTTCTTAGGCCTTATCTTTAATTAAGCCTGGAAGCTTTCCTCTTTGAACTCTACTTCTTCAATAGACGATATCTTCTCTTAAGTGAAGTCTTCATTTATCACTAGAAAATCTTCCATCCTTATCTTCCAATTCCATCATATTTATCTTCCCTATAAAATTAGCCGCACATAGATTCATTCTTCTAGGTATTCTTCTCTTGAAGGACAACTTACTTGGACTCTTGATTCAGCATATGTTGAAATATAAACAAGATAAACTACAACGGTGGAACTAGATTAGTATGCGAAGAAAGGTAAAATAAATATTATAATATAAAACAAATTGTGCATTGATCAGTTTTAAGTTCAATGTTGAGTCAACATTGCATACATTTGTGTAGAATTAACACATGCACTTTCAATCTCCCTCTTTTTGTTGTTCTTCACAAAACCAAAGAAGTACACATTTCTTTTTGTGCACAGTGTTCCAGCAACACAACATCATCAATATCCTAAGCCACTTCTCCTTAATATGGCAATATTAACCAAATAGCCTTAAGATATTAATAAGGATAATGAGTTAAACATCACAATTATACGCATAAATAAGAAAACATATGATATTTCAGAATTGCGGAAGCAATAGAATAAACATGAAGATAAAATGGCTTACTATTTCCCTTTTTGTGAGGAAAGCAAAACCTCAACGAATCATTGCATGGAATAAAGTTCCTATAGCTCTTCTTTAGCAGCTACTTCCATTTTTTCTCTTTAGGAACTCAATCATCCTTTATTTTTTAAAATCCTCCATAGTCATAGTCTTTTTTTCTCCAAATGGGAAGCAAAGTTAGCCTTTAATGTGGATATTACCTCAGGTGTTACCTCTGATGTTGAGTCAACATTGTCCTCAAAAGATGTTGTCGTAACATCTAGCTTAGACTCAGCATCACTAGACTTCTCATAACCTTCTTTCTCATCCTTCTGATCTCCACGATTTCAGAATCGCCATTCTTAATTTACTTAATCATTTACTCAGAACCATCTTTCTCCTCTTCACCACAATATTCCTCGTTCTCGACCTCTTCTTTCTCATTCTCCTCGTCATCTTGCAAATATCCAACAACATCATAATCTCTTTTTCTTTATCAGTACCAGCGGTCGAACCACTATTATCGCCCACTTTAGTCTCTCCAACAACTTAAGTGGTCTTCCCCCTTATTCGAATTATTCTTCTCAGCAAAAAGTTCTTCAGCCAGTGTCTCCTCAACTGTGATTGATGTAAGAACAACACCATATTCCTCAGAATGAACATATTCTGTCTCAGCAACAATGTCTAGAACGGGTGTCGTAACTACAAGAGCAGGGTGAGATTATCTCCTTGATTCTCCATATCAATGGCCACATTAATTGGACCAGAGATTGATGCCATGGATTTCAAAATTGCAAGTAAAAATCTTGGCGTTTGAGAGAATTGTGGAACAAAGAGAGTAGAGAAATTTAAAATCAAAAGTAAAACGAAGTAATAGGCAGTTTCCTAAAATTAATCATGCATAATTACCGCATGTAGAGTCAACATGTGACACCATGTTAACCGCACACGTGAGCAAAGCAGTTTACGAAAAACTTATAAGTCATAGTGTTAAACCTGGATGTTAAGAAAACACATTTACAAACTGGTGTTGGCACAACGCTGACACTTGAATTGAATCAACATTGGTTCTAGTGACTGTGTGGGTACATGGCTTACCTTCAAGCTCCATTCAAGTATAGGCATGAGCTAGAACTTAAGACAAGTGTAGTACATTAGTAACACAAATATTTCAAACTTGTACATAAGTAGGAGGGTTAGCTAACAGAAAACACACATTTTGGATATGAAGTTAGAATTATAATAATCAACTCCTAAGGTATAATGAAACAACTTAGTGTCACTAGCTGCTAAATCAGCCAAGTTGTATGCCTTTACATGAAACATGACTATTTATTATTTCTCTCCCTTAAGCCCAAACCAACACATGCACTACTAGGAAATAATGGATGAATGTAGGCCTATATGGATGCAGAATGCGAATGTTGTGTCAATACGTTTTGGTTTATGTTGCATCAACACTTCTTAGTGACACCTGAAATCATTCTCTTTTTTTTGACTTTGAAACACAACAATACGTTTACTCTCTTTATCAATCACCTGAAAGGTTAAGAAGCAATAATGAATTCACTAAATACAGGCAATAACGAGACCCCATACACTCTAGTTTCTTCATAATCAATGCAAATGCACATGCAAGTACATAGGCATGAACGAAGAACGTGCATGACCGTAACACCTCAGAATCCTGATGCATATTTGTTTATTGTACATCATAAAAAGGTTTTAGCACCAAGTGAGCAGTAATACTGAATGAATGTAGTGGAAACCCCCCATTAACCCCAATATTAAACCCCAATATTATATGCCCATTTTCCAAGCATTACAATGTGAATTAGACACAATTGAATACATCATAGTAGTGAACTTTGTGTGTCCCAACTTCTTCACATACAATGTGTAACTTACATATGAATATGACACAACTAAATAGCATCGTAACAGTGACCTCCTTGCATCTCAGCTTCTTTATATTAAGTTACTAACTCTAGAGAATAGAGAGTTTTAATTAAGATCATGAAATTTTTTAAGAAAGAACTTTCAAACAAATATCAACTTTACAATGTCAAGAACGCAAAAATCTGGCCATGCATGACACATCCATGAATAACAACAAAGATAGAACACAAAACAAACAAAGAAATATAATGCAATATTACAACACCACAACTAGTTTACGATGTTAGCCAGTGGTGTTATGGCAACACTAGAATGTAAAATTGAATCCCATAACACTCATGCCGAGAGTGTTCCTCAACCTGAAGAACCTCTTGCTAAATTAGGGCTTGGTAAGCATATCAACAAGTTGAATGTTTGTGTCTATATGTTCAACGATAATCATCTTGTCATGTACCAAATATCTCAAAAATGATGCCTAATATCTCTATGCTTCTAGAATGTTGCACCAAGTTTCTTGATATAATAATGGCACTTAGGTTGTCACAAAATATTAGGAGGGTGTCACTCTCTAGCCCACAATCATGTAACATGAGTTTAAGCCATATAAGTTGGGTAGCACTGTCAACTGCTACATATTCAGATTCAACAGTTACAAGTGACACAAAGTTTTGTTCATTGCTATACCAAGAAATAAGATTATTTCATAAATAAGAACAACCCCCACTTGTGAATTCTCTGTCACTTAAATCTCCAACCTAGTCAAAGTCACTAAAAACTACAAGGTTTTTATTTGTATCATGTGTATACCATATGCACAAGTCTGTAGTACTATATATATATATTTAAGAATTTGCTTCACAACTGATAAATATGAAGCTTTAGGGTCAACTAGATACATGTTGTATACACAAACCGAGTACATAATAGTTGGTCGGGTAGCTGATAGATACAATAGGCTCCCAATCATGGATCTGCACAATATTGAGTCAACCCTGCCTTCTGTGCCATCTTTTCCAGTCTTCAAGGTAGAAGACATTGGAGTCTTTCTTGGCTTAGATTCCTCCAATCCGAATCTTCTCACCAATTGTCTTGCGTATTTCACTTGGTATGGGAGCATCCCATCATCCTTTTGCTTCACTTGCAGACCAATGAAGAAATCCAGCTTTCCAATCTTGCTTATCTCCAATGTACCTGATACGTGTGCAAAACACCTATATTTGACCCTTGATTATGAACGATATAATGCTTGATTCTTGGTGTTTAATGTACATTTTAGTTACGTTTCATTTTATTTCAGGACTAGAGCCAGTTAAGCCAAAACGTAGAGAATTAAAGAAAAATTACACGGTTTTAGAGAATTCGAGAAAAAAAAATGAATTCAAGCGCTATCTAAGCGTTATAGTACTTGAAAACTTGAGAGTGGCGCGAGCTAGCAGTGGACGCGGAAGCGTAGCGCATAGAATACAGAGAGTAGTGCAATGGGCAGCACGAAGGGATTTTAATCGCACATGTGCCTAAATTTATCCAAGGCTTCTCCAGACGGTCGTTAACCTAATGGGCCTATAAAAAGTATAAAATGAGAAAACCCTGCGACATAAGCACATGATTCACAATCAAAAAACACATGAAAAAATACAAGAGAGCAAGAGCATTATTCAACAACATATTTTGCAAGAAGAAAAAACATGTCGTTCAAAGGAAGAAGAAGGATCATTCTAATATGGCAGAGTAAAAACATGATTAAGAGGAATACGAAACTATCCTAGAATTATTCAACATGATCTTTCTTCTCCCTTCTTTATTTATTTTTATTTATTAGTTATGATGTGGATTTTACTTTTTGAAACGATGAGTGGCTAAGTACTGTATGCTTAGAGTTATAAAGTAATGAATTTGAAACTCCGTGAAGACTTATGAGTTGATTTTATTGATTGATTTTTTTATGTTTCTTTATTTATCTTGTGCTCAATGCTTTATTATGCATGATCAACATAATACTGATACGAAGTTATGGGAGGTAACTCATGTAGCCACATATCATGTTATGTGGATAAATAAACCTATGAGTGTGGTTCTACTAATGTCATCCCATGTCCCCTTGCGGCATCGAAATAAGTCATTAACATAAACACCAGTTAAGGAAGTCAACGCATCTGTAAGAGCATAGTGGATATCAAATGAACCCGAATCTCTAAGCTATCTAATCATCATTGTTTACAATCCAAGTCAATCCAATCAAATCAATGCAATTTAGTCTAGTAGTTAAAAGTAGTTAGAAGCAGTTAGAGGTAGTCAGATTAGTGATTTAGTTTAGTCAATCCTTAGTCTAGTGTAGATAAAAATATTCAACGTGACAATATCAGTGATAAAATTTGCAAGACATTTAAGTGTGTTATTTAATCATTGTTCTCGTGGGATTCGATACTTGGATAGTAATCTCCACTTTCCATTTTATATTACTTGAGCTCGAATACTTGCGATAGAGTGTGTAATGAGATAAGTTAAGAACGCATCTATAATACGCATCAGTATCTATCATTGCCTCAACAAACTTGTCTAAAGAAGACTTGTTAGTAGAACCTCAGACAGTGTTATCAACACATATTTGAACTATGCAACCATCCGAAGATGTGGCAGTCATGCAAACTCTTTATTTGTTGTGCGACTTGATGCCTTCATTGATATGATCAATGACATGTGATGTTGGGCGATTCTTCTGTATCCTTGCAGGAGTATCTCTTCTGATAGCGGGTCCATAAAATTCTCCAGTTACTGTGTCAAAATGAACATGCGTGGAGTTAACATGTTAATTTGTATGTGTTGGCACAACATACGTATGATGGGCATGTCGAGTACCTAAGTCGGTGTTGAGTCAACATTGTCAGTTATATGTGTTGGCTCAACATCTTCATCCAGAAGTGTAGAGGAATTTCCTTCTTTCTCACCTGCAGCACCAGACATATCATCAAAAACAACATTTACAGATTCTTGAACAATGTTTAATCTTGGATTATAAACTCTTTAAGATGTGCTATTCTGGGAGTAGCCAACAAAAAAACATTTCTCACTCTTAGAATCAAGTTTTCCCAAGAATTCTCTATCATTCAGAATATAACAACCACAACCAAACTCATTAAAGTGACTAATATTTGGTTTCTTCTTTTTCAGTATTTCATAGGGAGTCGTAGTGGTTCCTATCCTAAGGTACACCCTGTCAAAAATATGACAAGCAATATTTAAATCTTCAGCACAAAGTCTTTTTGTAACCCCATTCGAATTCAAAATTACCCTATCCATCTCATGTAGAAGTCTATTGTTTCTCTCAGCTACTCTATTCTGTTGTGGAGTCTAAGGAGCAGAGTACTCATGAAAGATACTGTTTGGTTCACACAATTCATCAAAGTTTTTGTTCTCAAATTCTCTCCCATTGTCAGACCTGATCCTAATATTAGAGGCATTGTACAGAGATCTTATCCTAGAAAAAGGAACCTTAAAGGTGTTAAGAGCATCTGATTTTTCTTTCATAAATTTGACCGAAGTGTACCTGGAAAAATCACCAACTATAACATAAGCACAACTTTTCCCAAAAGACTATTAACCTCAATTGAACCCATAAGATCCGTGTGTAATAATTCAAAGCACCTAGTAGTCCCTGAGTTTTGTCCCACAACCTTAACAGAAGTGTGAGAAGCCATGGTTTGCTTACCCATTAAACAGCCTCCACAAACAAGCTTACCTAGACTGAAAGGTTTTGGTATACCTCTAATTGCATCTACTTTCAATAGTTTCTCCAAGTTTCTGTAATACATGTGTCCAAACCTCTTATGCCAGACAACTGACTCATCCATTTTAGCATGAAAATATTTATCTTCTTCATTCATCAGGTAGCAGTTGTCCTTTTATCTTTCTCCTGCCATAACACAAACAGTTGGCATTATCAAAGACATCACAATCTTTATCAAATCTCACAATTAAATTATCAACAAAAATTTGACTGATGTTTATGAGATTAACACATAGTCCTTCAACTTACACTACATCCTTCAGATGTGGGAACCCCTTCACATTTATGACTCATTTGCCAATGATCTTTCCTTTGCTGCCTCCTCCATAAGCAATTGTTCCAGTGGTTATAGGCACAAACTCATTCAGATTGGTTTTAGTCCTTGTCATGTGTCTAGAACAATCACTATCAAAATACCAATTACCAGCAAGATTATTGTGTACTGCAGAGAAGATAACATTGCATATAATCTTAATCTTAGATGCCCAAAGTCTATTTTTCAAAATGTTGTTCTGTTCAGCAGTGTTGTGACTGAATGTTGAACTAACACCAGATCCTAGTGCTGGCTTAACATCAGAAACAATACCTCTGCGTGAATCTTTATCATGTTCGATTGTTTTCTTTTCACAACTATTTTTATACTTAAAATAGTATGGCTTAAGATGTCCAAACTAAAACAGAACTGGCAAATGTAAGTCATTTTCTTAGCTCTGTTAGATTTTTCTTTAGCCTTAACAAATCTTGGGATAACAGATTCAACAGAAACAGATTGGTCAACATGTTTTTGGTATCCTAACCGAGTTTTACCTTCATTATCAATAGATAAAATCTCATCCAATTTGTTTATACCTGAGTTCCATCTGGCAATAGTTTGCTCTGCTGAGTCAAGTTAACAGGTACCTTTTTCAAGTTGAGCTTCCAGTCTGGTGAGATATCTTTCAAGTTCAATGACAGCTTCAATTAAAAACTCATTCTTCTTGCTAAGAGCTCTTTCCTTTTTGATTAGTTTGGTCTTTTCTACCAGCAAGTCATTGTAAATGCCCTGCAGTTCTTCAATAATCTCCTCGTGGTCCATTTCTCCTTCAATGAAATATTCCTCATCTAAATCTACAGAACCGCCAAAATAGTTAAAGTGAGTAAGATCACTAGGCTCATTTATTTCATTAATTAAGCATTCAGAAGTAGTAATACCATCCTCCCAGTCATAAAAATAATATCTCCTAATCTTCAGCTTATATCTAAATGTTAGGCACACACTGAAAAGTGATGTTGTCATAACATTTGGATGAAACATTTTCTGACCAGTTCACTTTAACATATATTGTTGCAGTTTGTAGTTCCTCAGATGCTGGTTCATGTTCGTCGTATTCTTCTTCTACACCCGTTTCATCATCAACATCATCTACACAGACCCAGTTAAAATTTCCTTTGTATCTAAGCTTGTTGGCACATTCATAAGGAAAGTGACCATGCCCTTTACACCAAAACACTGAATGTCTTCAAGTTTCTTTAACATCACTTTCTGTAGGCTTTTTAAAAGTGTATTTAATCATTTTACCAGGAAAATTCTTTCTAAGTTCACCAGGAATATTCTTTTCTTTTATGACCCTATCATGACGAGCAATTTTGGTAAACTTCTTAACAATAGTTCCAAGATAAGAATGAGTCTCTTGCTCATCATCTACATCTTCTTCAATTGCTTTGGGAGCAAGTACTTTTCGCGTTTCACTAGGTTCCTCATTCATTTCAAATTATTTTAGAACATTAAGAAGAGTGTGAAATATAGGGTGGACATATGTCTAGCTTATTGCATAGCAATCTCTTTAACTTCTTTAACTTCTCATTGCTTTGTATACAAGGTGTTTGTTGGATAGAGGATCACCTAGATTTTGACATTCATTGTTAAATCCATTAGTTTCTCAAAATATGAGGACACGCTCTCATCCTCACCCATTCTAATGTTTTCAAATTTGTGTAAAGCAATCCCAAGTCTGGTTTATTTTATACTTAGATCACCTTAGTGATTTTGTAAAAACTCATAGGCTTGCTTGGTTATAGAACAATTTTGAATTAACCTGAACATGTGAGGATCCACCCAACAAAAGATATTGTTAAGAGATTTCTCATTGAATGTGGCATTGTTGATCTCAGCTAGACTCCAATCAGCTTCATGCTTCAGATTGACGTCATTGTCACTATCAAGAGTTGTCATAGAAGTAGTGTAACCATCAATTATTGACTTCCATGCGCGCATGTCAATGGACTTGATGTCAGATCTGAGCCTGATTTTTCAGTAAGCATGGTTGGTTCCATCTAGCACTGAAAGCCTGTTGTTGTTGGGGTTTGCATTGTCGATTCCTTAGTACCAAATCCAAACACTAGTGAAATTAGTGTTTGGCTCTGACCTCAAATGAAAATGTGTGGATCGGAATTGGTACAACTTTTGTAACCCAATACTGGTGTTGACGCTCAGTGTTGAGTCAACATTGATTTTACTCAATGTTGTCCTAACACCTACTGACAGAGAATGATCTTACGCAGCGGAACTAAAGAACACACTATGTAATTTTAAGCAGATTATATTAATATAATCTGCCGAGCCACAGGGCAAACGTTTAGAGGATATCACTCCTTCGGTCTAGAAAAAGTCTCAATAAAACAAGACAAAGACATTTGACAATATTTTTTTCCTCTCTGGATATTTTCGCTAGTCTTCGTGTTTTTTCTTGATGCACAACATGTCTATTTACAATATATTGTTCCTTGAAACCCAAGACATCTTGTGCACCTTTTGATTGCTATTAGATCTCTTGGATAGTCTTGAAATCTTCTTAGGCCTTATCTTTAATTAAGCCTGGAAGCTTTCCTCTTCGAACTCTACTTCTTCAATATAAGATATCTTCTCTTGAGTGAAGTCTTCATTTATCACCAAAAAATCTTCCATCTTTATCTTCCAATTTCATCACCTTTACATTCTCTATAAAATTGGTCGCACATAGCTTCATGCTTCTAGGTATTCTTCTCTTAAAGGTTAACTTACTTGGACTCTTGATTCAACATATCCTAAAATATAAACAAGATAAACTACAACTATGAAACTATATTAGTATGTGAATAAAGACAAATTAAATATTATAATTTAAAACAAATTGTGCAGTGATAAGTGTTAAGTTCAATGTTGAGTCAACACTGCATACTTTTGTATTAGACTAACACATTGATCTAACACCTGCACTTTCACAGTACAAGCAAACTTGTTGAATTTTATTAGGGAAAATTCAATACTGAACACTTTGATGCATCTTACGCCCACAAATAATGATATTTGGAAGCCTTACATGGAGATTTGTCGAATCTAAAAGGCCGTGGGTCAATGGATTAACCACATTGTGTTCCATCATGTGGCACAATAAAACAAAGCTGGTCTTTGAGAAAAAAAAATTGAAATGTATCAAGCAAAGAAAGTCTGTAACCAAACTCCGTAAACGAGGCATTTGCTTAACCACAAGTTGAGAGTGGTACGTCTATAACAAAGCACATGAGTCAATTCTAGGACCTCGTAAACTAGCTAGATGCCTCTATGTAACGGCCCAAAAATTAGGAAGAAAATAAATTTATACTTTAGCCTTAAACTTTTAAAAATTTCTATTTTGACCCTAAATGTTTAAAAAAATTTGCATTTTAGTCCCTAAACTTAAAAGGTTAGTCTTTTATTATTTTTATAGGTCTCTAATCCTAAAACATATATTTCAATTTCAAATCTTAACCAAGATGATCGAATTATCTAGATAAATTACATAAATAAATATGTATGTAACAAAGAAATCTAATTATACCTAATTGAATTTTAATTATAAATAATTGAGGGACTTGATATGCAATTAATCAATTAATGAAGTAAGCCATGACATATTTTTGATGAGGTAAGCCATGACATCCTTAAGAGTATGATTTTTTTTTGTGATTTATTATTAAATAATCAAGGTGGGACCTAAATAAGTATGATTAAATTACTATTTACTCACCCTTCTTCACCATTTTTAACAATCCAAAATAATCTGATTCTGCAAAAGTAAGAAAAAAAAAGTTGTTCCTTTTTGTGTTTTCATTTGGAAAATAATTTTTCAATATTTTTATCTTGCCATTTTCTACCCAAAAAGACGCCAAAACTTTTACTGCGCAGGAAATGCCGATTCTGCACCTTAGAAAAATCATAACAAATCGTAGAAACATTATTTTACTACCAATTTTAGGCTGCATACTCTCCTTGGTGTCTTCTATCTTTTGTATGAAGACATATTTCTCAAATAATATGATCTAGGAGTGCATAATCCATAAACTGTAAACTACTGCTAGGAAATTCGATAGCAACTCTTATGTTGCAACAATTATTTAGCATAGCAAACCTTTGTGTTTTCACAAAATCTTGGATTCACACATCTCTCATGATGCTAGAAACCATAAAGCATAAAAAGATTTGAAAACCTAGTTCATTTGGATGTCCGATCAAAGGTAAAACCAAAACTGCGGTGATTTTTGAGTTTATTTGACACAACCTTTGTTTTCTTAATTTATAAGTTTAATCGCCATCATAATTCAATGTACTTATCACACACATAAATTTAACATGATATAGTATTAGTTATAATTATATTATTATGATTTATAATCATAAATTGACATTTTTGTGATCTTATTTATAACATTTAAATGGTAGATTTATCATGTTTAACATACTATTTTCATAAGTCTTACAAGATTATTCTTGTAACTTCATGACCTAACCATCAAATAAGATTATTTATCATCCTTTATCACATGTTTTGATAAACCTCTCATGTTTATATCTTTATATTTAAGTTATAAAACGAGTATATGCATATTTAAACTTACTATGTAAAATAAAGTAATAAATGACTAAGTTATACATTTTCAGGTGTTATTTCGTATGATACTTATTTGGTGTGTGGTTATTAAAAGTTTGGAATTGATTAAAGACTAAAAAGATGAGTTTTCCTAGAGTTAGTTAAGTAATATGTTTTTCTTTAAATTCATCATCTAAGATTTTCATGTTTTGTGTAATGACATAAATTAAGCTTATGTGTTATTTACTAAGATTTACATTGTAACTAGCATTCTTAACAAGAACGTTCTCAATTTCACCAACATGAGAATTGAACAAAAAGTAAATATTTGTTGTGGTGAATTATAAATTCAGTTGATTAATATTATTAAAATTTGTTAAAGGTTTGACGAACTAATCAACGCCATCAAGGCTCCCCGTACGAGTTAAGGTGAGGTTCTATTTCTGATTTGTTCTAGCCCCGTTTGGCATCCGACCCTGAGGAACTTGGACAGGAAAGTCACTACTCCATTACCAAACCTCGAACAGCCTATATTTCATCATAATCCTGTTTGGCATCTCATCTCATAACATGATTTTCTTACTCATCGTTAAATCATATATAACCATTTATTATTTATCATATCTATTCATAATCATGATAATTCCCCAATATTATAATCTCATCTGCTGGTTTTTGAATTGTGCAAAGAGTAACGAACTATGTTCGGGACATGTAGCTCAAGGAGCAACGGATATTATTCGATTTACTAGCTCGTTTGTTTATTTGTTATAGCCATTGGGATGCCTTTGGGAAGTTGGGCCCAGGGATTGAGTCGGGTTACTGCCGGGCAGTAAGGACTGTCGGTTTAAGTAATTTCGCTTGATACCCATCTATCTAGACGCCGCTTGCAGTCATGAGTTGGTTGTAACCCGCGTGCTGGATCGACATGTACTCGAGCATGTCTCTTGATTGTTTGCGAGGTCGCTCCTCGTCGGGAGGTATAAGGTAGAATAATAGAAGTCACAAGGATGTATTTGTTTATTGTTAAGCGCAAGTTCATTAACTATTCTATGAAAACTTGAGTATCATTGCTACATCAAATTGTCTAGTTGAACTGTTTCTACCGGTAAGATCACTCCCGAAATGTATCCAGTAGGTCACAATTAATTCTTGCATTACGAGTTCTTTTATATGAATCTCACTAAGTCATTAAAGACTTATTCCTCATTGCTTCTGTCCATTCCTCAGGATAAAATCAACATGGCAGCATGAACCAAGTGAATAATTGTTCAATCGTGCATTTTGGAATATTCGTGTTTTGTTTCCAGTGCACAACTATTAAAATAGTCACATTATTTGTAATACCAAGACTGTCATTGTATATATCAAAAACATAATTTAAAAATGTGTATGGTTTTGATCCTGAACGAGTGAGACCCCTTCCTATGAGTTGCACTTTAGTCTGAATTGGGTAAAGTGGCTAGCCACCACTGAACCAACTCGGATCGGAGCATGGCTCGTAGGGCGTGGTCATCACACTCTAAATGGATTCTCAAAGATGAAGAACAAGCCATATTGCTTCTAAGTTCTATACCAGATAATTAGGTGACTCTCATCATCACTCTCAGTAAGTCTGCTCCTGGCGATAAAATATACATGAAGATGATCATAGACGCTTTTCTAACGACGATGCCTGAAGAAAGTAAAATCATATTCACGAGTCATATGCGCTCTTTTATGAACATATAGGGGGAGGCAGAGGATGAGGACGAGAAAGAGGTAGATGCAGAGGAGGAGGAAGAGGCCAGTATAGTAAAGCGCATCATAAGAATGGAACAACTTCATAGACGATGCAAATCAAAATGAATACATGTCGATATATCATCATTGTGGAGATGAGGCCACATTAAAAGAAATTCTCGAACGTTTTTGTGAGAAAATCTAGCACAAAGTAGTCAAGATAATAAACAAAAAAATGGTGATGCGATGATCATCATATTTGATGATCTGGCATAATTCGTAAGAAGAGGGTTTGCTTTTCTCCATAGTTATTCAGGAGAAAGAGAACGTAGGAGTACAAAGAGTATGTTCTTTGCGGCGGTTTATCATTCTCTTTGTTGGTTCAAGAAAAGAGAATGATGGTATACGAAGAATAGTTATATCTCCATGATTGCATTTTCTTTCTCTATGGTTCTTCGGAGAAATAGATAAGTACTATTTTTGTATTTTTTTCCATGGCGACTCAAAAGACATTTGGTATACTAAGATAAGATATATATATACACGTGATTGTTTGCCTTTCATCACAGGATTTCAGGGAAAGAAAGAGAAGTTTTGAGCAAGGGGGAGTACTTACCCCTACATATGAAGTCGTCCTAGGAATGATCCTAGGGGAGCGATAAATCGCGTTCCTCTTTTGCAAGAGAAGAAATAATAAAGAAAATATGAGTTGAGGCTGGATGGGGGGAGATTTGTACGGTAAGTTGAGTGATAAGTGTCTCATTAGCGTGATTTAAGTATCTGTTTACTTCTACTTTTAAATAATTATGACGGCATATATACTTATTTTAGTATTATTTTATGTTTTCTTAGGTATTTAGGGAGTCAAGACAAAACGAGGCTAAATAAGGCCAAAAGGGATGTTTTGGGCGAAAATCAGTCAAGACACTATTTCGAGATGTTCAGGCGCTACGGCACTACAAAAAGGCGAAATACAGAACAACGCGACTGAAGAGGAAGACACCAGGAGGTCTCAAGAAGGAAATCAGAACATCGTGCGACCAACATCGCATCGCGCGGGTGGTGCACGATCAGATGGCGCATCGCGCAGGTGTCGCGCGATTAGAAGGAATTTGGGTTGAAAGTCAGAAACACTAAAACGCAGCCCAGAGCAGAGAAAACTATAAATAGGAGGCCACATTCAACAATAGGGCAACAACTTCCACAATAGCGTTCATAGCCTTTACAACCATTTTCTGACAGAGAAACCCTAAGAGTTTGTCGCCAGAGAGAAAACACCATCAAAGTCTTGTTTGAGTTTAGTTGAGTCATTGTTTGAGAGAAAATAGTTCGTGAAGAAGAAGATAGCAAAAAGGAGAAAGAAGAGAGTCAAGCAACAAAGTTTCACCGGATCCGAGAAGCTTATTTTATCTCTTTATTTTGTCTATGATATTTACTTCTTTATTGATTGTTGAACTCATGACTATGAGAAGCTAACATACTCGTTATTTAGAGCAGGGGAGTAACTCTGATTTATGAATATGTTTATTTGCTTTACTTGATGTGTGTTTGATGATTTTGAATGTCTAGATTGAATAGTTACTTATGTTGTGTGGTTGTCCTTATTCTCGCTGGGATAACACGCAAGCACCTATGTAGGGCCTCCCGGAGTGTAGAACGCTAAGAATATATATATATATATATATATATATTATATATATATATATATGTGTGTGTGTGTGTGTGTGTGTGTGATTTATGACTTTGGATACCTTTAGATCACACTAGATCAATCTTGACTAAGTGCATTTGTTAACACGATTCGGATGGGTTAATTGAATTGCAAATTTGATATCTCTTCTAAAACAACTAACAACTTGTTGATCCATTAACACGATTAGTTATTAGAGACTCATATGTGTATGGCTGGGATAACTGCTGTCATATGTCACGGATCCATTACACATGGAAACATTAAAAAACTATCAAGTAATGTAAGTATATATAGGTAGTTTGTCTATGAACTATTATGGTTAAATCATTTTGAAATCCGCTCTTTAAACAATTTTTCCTATTATTGTTTACAACCACAATCAATCAATCATTAAATTCTGTTATTTAGTTTAGTTTAATTAAAGTAGTTAATAAATATTTTTTCTAAATATTTTTAGTTTAATTGCTTACTTGTTTTTATTAGTTTAATTAGTTTAATTGCTTAATTATTTTCTTGCATTCAAAACCAAAACTCAAAAAGATATTTAATTATTCTTCTTGCATTCTTAGATTAATTGTCATTGCATTCTATTTTAAGTATTCTTAGCGTAAAAAAACATTCAAGGCATCTTTAGTTTAGAAATCATGCAAATCATTCATAAGTATTCATTACATCTTACAAACACAAGAGAAAAGATAGTGACGATTGTTAGTGTTTCGCATTTAAGTAATGCATACATACATCCATCACTCCTTTGGAAAACGGTTCGTAACTATACTTACCATTTTATTATTACTTGATTCGTGCACTTGCGACAAAGTGGCATTTTAGGTGTAAAATTCTCATGTTAACTTATATTTTGTTATATTACATCATACACTCACATAATTGAGAATATCCATCCTCACCTCCAGGCCCACTCTCGACAACACGTGCTTCATACCCGACAAGCAACAACCTCTCTTCAGTTCCATAAATTAACTTCACACCATCTGCATTCATATCATATAAATCGGGTGAAAGTGATGAAGAACATAACAACAAAGAGAAAAACACAAAAAAAGAAGAAGAGAGAAAACGTTAATGTGAAGTTTGAGTAATGCCTATAAGCTTTAAGTACTATCAAGTGTTGTTTGTGTTGAATAAAATAGTGTGTTTTATCCAAACAAAGGGCGCCAAAGACTAAACCGTTCAAGTAAAAATATGTGGAGCCCTAGATCACTCTGACATGTGGTATACAATGTGTTTGTCAAGTTGTCTTTCGAGAATACCTAGAATCACAATTCATGAATACTAGTGGGGATAACTTATATTATTTTATTGGATTTAACAAAACAAATTAGTATCCACTTGAGACATGCCTCACCTCCAGGCCCACTCTTGATAACACGCGCTTCATACCCGACAAGCAACAACCTCTCTTCAATTTCAGAAATTAACTTCACACCATCTGCATTCATATCATATAAATCGGGCATTCATATCATATAAATCGGGTGGAAGTGATGAAGAACAAAACAACAAAGAGAAAAGCACAAAAAAAAGAGAGAAAACGTAAATGTGAAGTTTGAGTAATGCCTATAAGCTTTAAATATTGTAAAGTGTTGTTTGTGTTGAGTAAAATAGTGTGTTTTATCCAAACAGCCAAAAACTAAAGCGATCAAGGAAAAATATGTGGAGTCCTAGATCAGCTTGACGTGTGGTATACAATGTGTTTGCCAAGTTGTCATTCGAGAATACCTCGAATCACGATTCATGAATAATAGTGAGGACAACTTATATTATGTTATTGGATTTAACAAAACAAATTAGTATCTAGTGGAGACCGGCCTCAAAATCTCAACACAGTTGAAACTATATAAGTGTGCTCTTAAATTTGGATTAAATTAAGGGATTCTATAGTTTCTTATTCGCTCGAGGATTGGAGTTCTTCTCATTTATCCTCTTTGTATTGAGAAATCGAATTGATGAGCTAGGTTCATTGTCCTTTGTAGTGTCAAACTCTTATTTCTCAAGATTGCGTCTTATGCTCCATCATCAATGAATTTCCTTATTTATCGTTCTAAAAAGAAAAGAAAATATATTCATGTTACAATTTGAATTGCTACTAGAAAGTAGAAATTATACTTCGTCGGTATGGATGAGAGTTTTGTCACAATAATATAGTCAAAAAAAAAAAGTTTAAGGTACGTTATTCTAGAAATTCCAAGACCGAAGTCTCTGTATAAATTTCCAACTATTAATCAAGCATGTTGGCCTTTGCACTCATAATTAATTTTTCATGAAGATACAATGGGTCGTTTTCCTTGCCTTAATTGTGTCTAATTAAAGTGATTTTCCAACTTCTTAGATTGAAAAGCTACAATGCATGAACACGAACACGAAACATAAATTTCTAAGATTTGGTGTGTCTACAAACACAAACACAAACACAAACACAAACACAACACAACACAACACGTGACTATGCGAATCCACATATGATTTTTTAGAAGTTCATGTGCATCGTGGAGTTTGTAATAATCTTCAAACGATGTGTCTATCGTACTTAATGCCAAAAAAAATGTGGATGTCTTTAACGATTGTGGTAAATAAAATCTTGTTTTCTTATAGAAGAAATATATATAGCTATCTTTTAGCTACACATTAAAAGTAATTTCCAATTACTTTTAAAAATTATGATAAAAAAATAAATAAAATCAGTAGTCATGTAGGGTTTGGCGGGCTAAATTGAAACTTGAAGTGAGCCCATCCTCAATCGGGCCTATTTCCTAAAGAAAGATATAGAAAAGCATAGGCAAACTAATTAAGGGCCCATGCTGGTTTCCCATCCGAATTTTATATTTTTTCGCAAGCTATAAAACAAAATGGCATAATTAATTTTTGGCAGAAATGTCAAAAATGCCCGTTATCTTTTGCCCACTTTACTTTTTGCCCGTTATCTTTTTTAGCTACCAAAAATGCCCGATATCTTTGCCAAAAATGCCCGATTAACTGTTCATCCAAAAAATGCCCGTTATCTTTGCAAAAAATGCCCGTTATCTTTGCCCGATTAACTTTATTATTTAAATTTTAAAAATTTACTCTATAATACATTCCTTTATTAATCTTTATTCATTTAAATTATAAAAAAATTATATATAAATCTTCAATAACTTAATTTTTTAAGAATTAAAAAACTTTTTTAAAAAAAGAAAAATCAAAAATAGTCACCCAACCCCCCCCCCCCCCCCAAATCACCGCCGGCACCACCCCCCAGCCCCCACGCCACCACCACCACCTCCAATTGCACCGCCCCCTCAACCCCCCTTACCCACCCCCACCCATCCCCGACCCCCCCTCTCATTTGCCGGCTTCCGGTCATCTTCTCCGGCCACTTTTATGCCGCCATTAGAGCTTGGTGCAGCTTCAATCTATTTTTTGTGGTGCGATTTTTCGAAATTCGCCATTATTACACTTCAGTAAAGCTTTGATCGATTTAGCTTCGATCCGTTCATTCTGCTCCGATCATGGCAGAATCTGCAGATCCTGCTTCTTCCTTAACTTTCAGTTCAGCTCGCCGTGCTCGCACTGTTCTTGCTCATGGCCGCTTTCGCTGCAAGGTTCAGATGCCCCGCCGCGACCAAAATCGCGGCGGTGGTGGTGGCGGCGGAATCGGGTCCCTGTGTTTGTGCTTGGGGTCCGTGTGGTGGTGGTGATGGTAGTGTGCTTCTGCGGCGACGGCGGTGCAATTGGAGTTGGGGGGGGGGGGTTGGGTGAGGAAGAAGACAAATTTTATTTTTTCATTTTTAAAATTTAAATAATAAAGTTAATCGGGCAAAGATAATTGGCAGTTTTTGCAAAGATAACGGGCATTTTTTGGATGAACAGTGAATCGGACATTTTTGACAAAGATATCGGGCATTTTTGGTAGATAAAAAAGATAACGGGCAAAAAGTAAAGTGGGCAAAAGATAACGGACATTTTTGATATTTCTGCCTTAATTTTTTATTACTGTTTAACTTACAAAATTTTACAAGATAAACTCATGTAATTTACAAAATAATATTAACTTATCTTTCGAAAATAGGAGATTTATACTTATACCACATGAATAATAATAAAAAAAGATAAACGCATAAACGTTATCATGAAAACTTAGCCTCACTCAGTGATTTGACCATCCAATTATTTGTGACATCCATGCTTTTTACTCGATAAAATGTTGGTGTCTGCAGATGTTTAAGAAAATAGCTTATTAGCTTTTGGTTCACATAATTAATTTTTAAGTGCTTGCACTTTTTCTTTTAATTGTACTTGTTTTAAAAAAAAGTTAGAAAACGAGTTAAGGAAATCGTGGTACATTTCAAACGACCATTTCATTAATTTTATGAAAATAAATTAATTATTAATATTGCAAACATCTATTTACTATTTCAAGTACCTTTATTAAAATATTTACAAACACTCCTACTCTCAGTTGAAAATAACTTCTACAAAAAATATTTAAAGAAACTGCTTTTATAAACTCTTGTAAACAAATCCTTCAATTACATTAGAAGTTACATTAGACGTTGTGATTCCGGTTATATATCACTGAAGCTTGTATGTATAAATATAATAACTTTCGATAGTTGTATATTACACATTTTTTCATATTGTTAGATAACTCAATGATTTCCACTACTTTTCAAGAATTTATTTACTCATAAAAAAAAAATTACACACTTTTCCTAGGACAATCTTTTGAAAATAGATTTCTCCTCCAAATAACACTTGCAATGGCCGGCTCATTTCGAACAAAATTAAAGGCTACAAATTCACAAACCAATTGCATTCATCAACTTTGTTCACAACACAATTTTGTTCAGCAACTTATTAATCTCATCTTAAGAAAAAAAAAAAAAAAAGCTTTAATAAAGCAAAAATATACTCGAGACGTTATAGAAAAAACCAAATTTCAACCCGCAAGAAATATAGAGACAATATGTTATTATAACACTATAATACAAGATAACCCCACCCGCCTAATCACCATTACCACCTCGATAATTTTACCACCAACATTCTACTCCTAATTTACTCTAAAAAACAAAATAAAAAGCATAGTACTCTGAAGCATACCTCATTATTGACAAATTTTTGGAAAGTAGACCACGTCAATGCACCATGAAGTTATGGTTCTGCTACAGCTTCAATAAGTTAATTCGAAAGCGCTTAAAGCGGGATGTTCAGCTATAAAACTTGGAACCGTAATAGAAATTACACACAGAAGGTCAATAATAGAAATTAAATTGAGAAGACAGTCGCTTGTATTCACATTCACAATATAACTGCTATATTAACCTAAATTAAACATCCTAAGTCTAGAAATTCAATAAATTTATCACAACTGCTTTAAAGAAAAAAAGAAATTTAAGAACAATAATATACAAAGGTGATGATCCTATCATAATTCCTGTAAATTTGAACACTACGAGCAAGAAGCTGATAATCTTGCAAACATACACTATCGCACACATCGCAAGCCAATAACTACTTGCAACTATCTTGCACTAACTTCCGTTTGAAGAGATGGGTTGACTTCGCTAATAATTCGGTCACTTACGACGAGAGGACCCATGGTGTTGCTGAGCTTTGCTATCACTCTGAATTCTATCGGCATACATCGGTAGGCGAATAATCTCGTTTATATCGCCCAACAATACGTCTTCTGTGATGTTGTCCCTTATACTTCTCATAACCTGTTCAATTTTAAGAAAGTATTTTGGCAGGACAGCACGTGAAACCACAAGGATGAAATGTAGAATCAGTAGAAAAGATATGCGGGACGTACCTTCCTGTAGGTGTTAAACTCGTTAGGGGTACCTTTATCTGGCCTAACACGCATGCATCTCCATACCTCTTCTTCTGAATCCCAAGAGCATTCGATAATCTTACCCGCATATGTTGAAGCTTCATGCCCATCTACGAGCTCATTAAAATACCAATTTAGGGAACAATCATCAGAAAGTGAATATAGAGGGATCCAAAAAAAAAAAAGAAAATGTCCTGGATGGAAAAACAAATTCATACGCAACAGAAAAAGAAAAAAGTTCTCATGGATAACAGATAAAAGGATAATTCACTGCCACATATTTTTCGGATGATATGAGGGATTCATCTTTTACAGGCATAATTACTCAAGAAAGGAAAATCAAATTAGACTCTTAACAAAAAATACAATTAAATGCATTTCGAACTCAGGAACGGGCAACTGCGGAGAGAAACTAGAAAGTATCAGCAATTAACCCATTTATAGAGGACCTGATTCCCATTAAGTAGCTTCATGTTGTGCTAGTCCTAACTTCGATGATAACTAAATGGATTTCTAACCAACCCATAGAAGATGATGACCTGATGCTGAATTTCGTGAGGTGGGGTAGAAGGATAAATGGAGACAAAATAGCCCATTGTCTCCACCTAAATTTATCCAAAGTAAAGAGATTCATCTGGTAAACTACACCACTCTGTTATGCAAGATACAAATGAATCTTACTAAGCCGTCTCATTTTCAGGGATTCCTTTAAGAACTCCTTTTCAGAAAGAGCCAGTTTTATGTACAGTACATCAACAGATCATAATATAACACCTATATCATGGGCTGGCTTGCATCCTGTCTTGGAAAAGTTGGTACCACTACACCGGCACCAACAAATTGAAACATGAATGAGTAGAATTGAGGAGAATAAATGAGGATTATTACACATATTCGGAATACAGGTAAGTTAAGTGATGCAGTGGGATTTGACAGAACATCCTAGTTAGCATTAGAACTGCAGTTGAATGTACAAAAAAAAGAAGATAGTAGCAGTCAATATCAGTGCACACGCTTGTACACTAACAGATAGCTGTCTTTCCATCACCAGCACTTGAATTTTATAAATTCTAGAAGATAAACCTCACTCCATAAAGGTACTATAAATTTAACGAAAAATTAAAATACAGCTTTCTAGATATTGCATTAATTGATATCTTAAGTCATTAGAAAGACACAATCACTTATAAACTTTCAAGCTACAAATTTAAGTGCCAAGATAAAAAAGGAAGCCCTAAGATTTTCATATAAAGAAAAAGTATGAGAACTCTGCATCCAAGTGTATATGGGTTCCAAATCAAAAAGCTCTCACAAATGTGTGAAACTAAACTTTGATTTAGCAACAACTGTCACCAATCTTCTGCGATAGTGGACTGAATGCAAAAATAACAAATCCATTGACCATTACACTACAGAGTTTTTGATTTCTAACATGCAGTATTGCAAATTCAAAACTCCTGCGCACAGCTAGAAGTACACCATCTGACAGCGGAGGACGCAGATATCCCCAATCTAATCATGAAAAGAAACCAAGAGGCAGGTGGAATAAGTCAAGAACTACTAACCAGGGAAAACAACTCTATTCCCTTCCATCAATTTCTTCTTCCCCCGCTCATTTAAATAAAGAGACTGGCGATTGTCAGCCATCTGCCAAGACAACCCAAATGAAAAATACACATCAAAATAGAAGAAAAGTTCTGCACCAAAGGCAGACAGAAAAGAACACTTACAACAACCTCAAAGAGAAAATCCACTGAATTCATGTCTGGGAATTTCCACTTCAAGAGACCCTCATGCGTTCGAGGAACATAGGGATCATCCCATCCCTGGCCATCAACACAACACAGAAAATGTTGAAACAAATCAGTATAATAAACCAAAATCATCATAAACTAGAGCCTATAATCATCATAGAAACTGGCATGCACAACAAATAAGCACAAGTTTTAGGCCCGTCCATACCTTCATAGTACATGGTAAAGATTTCTAAACTAATATAAAATAATGCATCTAATGAGAGAAATAAGGAGTCAAGTATGCAACGAGTTGCTTATTAACTTTAAGGCGTTGGTCCAGGACGGATTCCTTGGGTCTACATATTGGCTTGAGAAACATCATGCTCAAAAATCAAGTGCAATGTCCACAGGAAGAGATAAGGTGAGACATGGAGATACGCACTAGGTGCAGCAGTTGCAAAATCTATGATTTGGCAAGGATTAGGAGATGTCAGATGCATGAACAGATGCACAATACCATGTCCTGAAGTTTCCAACTCAGCTAGCAAAAGATAAGAGGGGATGAAAGAAGAAAACTACAAAATTGATGTGCTACAGAATGATCGAGATTGCTATAAGGATCTCTTGGAAAACGCTTTGCTCAATGTGGGAAATTAATGTAGGGCGATTTTGGATTGGCCATTTCACTAAACAGCAGAGGCCCGTAAAACGTGGGTCACCCAACCACTAAGGCCGAATCTCATTTATAGCAAATAAACCTAACAAAACGACAACATTCTGACCCTTAATTCCGATATCTTCGGCGGGCATCATCCCTTACCACACCAAAATCTATAATTGGTTTTTCAAACTCGTTGGGCAAGAAATACATCAACGAAACACTACATTTTTGGTTCTTGAAAAAAAAAATCAATCAAATTTTAATAAACTAAACACTCTTTTACTATAGGACTCAAGCGATAATCTGGACTAGTTGTTATAAGGCCATAGCAAGGAAACCAAATGAGACCATCGTCAAATTATCCAACTCTCCTCCAGTTCATATAGCCAACCCTAACATTAGTTCTTATGTCAATCTTTATTTTGATTGCATCAGGATAAATCACGGGAAATGCATGTATGATGACAAAATCAAATGATAATCGTGACTGATAAATGCAAAAAATCGACAACATTTTGTCATAAGATTTACTTTAAGTATGCTCAGCACCTGAAAAATAAGACCATCTGCTTCATGCGAAAGCTTTGGAATGAACACCTTTAGAAGTTTCGTAACAGTAGAAAGGAGCCAAAAGTCTTTTCTCCTTACCTATCAAGTTTAAAAAGTCTCATCAGTAATCAACATGAATAAACCGCGATATGATACCTAAGCAGGCAGGGAGAGATAGATCAAGATGATTCAGACCCTGAAAGGTTCCAAGTCATATCTATAACAAGGATTTGAGCTCTGATATATATGTTGCCTCTCGAAGTTCCGAGGTTCAATCACTTCCTTCTCAAGCATCTTCCAACGTTCATAGAAAGGCCTCTGCATGCATGAATATATGTTGTGAGTTTCATTATGAATGACAAAAAATTCATCACAATCGAAACCAATATGCTAAAGGAGAAACATGATGGGAAGCACTAATTCTGAATGTCCAGCTTATATATTGAGAAACATGATGGGAAGCACTAATAAAAATGGCTCGTGCTGCAAAAATGCTAACTAGAGGACCAATACACACTTTCCAGTTAATCACTGCAAAATTTTCAATCCATTTTGAACTCCAGCAAAAATGGTACCCCTCCCAATACTTTCCCAGCTTACTTGAACAAGGGAAATCAATCAACAATATACATGCCCATTCATCGCAAACCATATATTGCTCATACTTATAGCTTTAGATAATAATGTGAAAGCATTCACGATCAACCATCTTTTCTTTTTTGGTAATACAACCTCATAGCATTCACCTAAGGTCAACCAGGAAACAAGAAAATTCCTGTCAGCACACATATTTTTTATGTTAAAGACTAATTAGCTCAAGTAAAGAAAGGGTTACAGCTTCTCTTGACACTTTTTTGTTATGACAATTTTATACGTTATCTGCGAGATACATGAAGCACTTAATGCCACATAATATATATCATATAGAGCTTTTCTTCCAAGAGTTTACGTTTCCAGCGTAAATTAAGATAAATTCTTCTGTGTACCCGTAAAAAGAAAATAATTACTATCCATAACGAAGCACTTCCTAAATATCAACAAGCAAAAATAGAAATTAAAATACATTCACAAGCATTCAATTGAAATTGACGAGTCCTTACAACCCAGAGTTGTTAAGCAGCCAAAACAATTATTCAAACTCTAAATAAATTACTAGAACTAAAAAAGTATTAAGCAAAACCAACTACAGTCACACACTGCCTGCCACTGAGATTTTAAAAAAGGTAATAACAATATGAAGTAAGGAAGCACTATCTACGAAAATATGCATCTCTGCTTCATCTATTCTTCAGGATTCATAACCAAGTATCTCAGGAATTGAACTCAAAAAATGTGGATAGTATGCACTACCACAAAAAAACAGGCGATAATAACATCCAGCAACTACTACCATAATATGACAAATTAGCCACCCACATTGCAATACAACCATAAGATCGAAAAAATAAAGAGCTGCAACCCATACAAAACAAGTACAGTGGTCAATGAGGACAATGGAGCACCAATTGGATAGAAGATATTCCATTATACCTCTACGAGGGGGACCTGGTTGATGGCCATCATATCATAGATAAGGTATCTCCTTTCTTGCTTTTGTGAACCACCAGGCAAGGTATCAATTACCATCTCCCCATCGAGTAATGTGAAATGATGGATTTTCTCAGTCATTCCCTTCTGGTGAAAAAAGAAGTGAATGAATTTTAAAAGTGCAGGTCTAACATGGACAAATATTCATATAATCGAAAAAAGGTGCTTACGTCATTAGCGTGCCTGCAAGGAAAGCGCATCTGGACCCTTCGAAAACTAAAATGCCTATCAATCAAGTAACAACCGTCCATAGTGATTAACATCATATATCTTGTTCCATCAGCCTTCCATGTAGCGTAATAGTAACGTTGCCTCAGCAACTGTAAGTTGTCCCTGGGTATGGCGAATAAATTCATTACAATGTCAGATAGTAAGATAATGAACAAAAAACCTGCACGCTGCAATAGCAAATTTAGGGTAGATACAGACAAATGCTAGTTTATTTGAGCTCATCCATAATAAGCTTCTTAGTCTGTTCTAACCATCATTGTCCAAAGGAAAAAAGGAGAGTCATTGCTCCAAAATGTCTTCATACATCAAAAATCTCTTCAATCTCAAAGGGTTTTTCAAGAACTTGGAATTATGATAAAAAGAATCTCTTGTACCCAAGGATTCTATTCGTTCCCATTTATAATTCCATATAATTTCAGTAACCAAGTATGCATCTCAACAGATACGGCGATAGTCGACCACAAGGTGCACCAGCCACATCTGTCCCCCACTCCCCCGCTCTTTCCCACATAAGACCTAGCGATGACAGGAGCATCATCCAATATTTGCATCCTTATCAAAAATTAATAATGAAACGTATCCACGTATACCTCTCTTACTCATTAAACAAAACATACAAAGATCCAGTAAATTCTACATAGAGATAAGTGTGTCAAAAAAAAAAAATGATCAGTTACAAATAACTCAATTCTCTCACCCCCGTGAAGCACTAAGAGAGATGCATGCAGACCCATACAAAAACAAGTCACATTTCTAAGACTCCGCTAGAAAATCACGTATGGAAGTATCACTAATTATCTTGTACAACTCTTCCACTTCATCCCTTACTATTTCAGCATGACCTCATACAATTTTAAGCTGTCCACCGTCCTCCCTTCTCCTATACGCAGTGAAGGGAATGAAACGTACATAAGGCCCACATCAACAATGTGCACTGACACCATATAACACTCCCCCCCCCCCCCCCCCTCCCTCTCTCGAAAGATGAATGACATCAATGTTGCTTCAGCTATTTTGGATCGGGCCAATGCATACATAATTAACATGTATACCAACTCTCCAGCCCTCCCTTTCACAACGGTCCCAAATCTAGTCTCATACCCCCTCCAATCTCCACGGGCACATTCAGAAAAACTAACCAGCTTAGACATAGTGCTTAATAGTTGCCTAGTTGGCAAGAAATGCCAGAAACTTATGTGAGACGTCAAAGCATCAAATGGAACCCTCATTATGAGTGCTCTCTACCTGACACCACAAATTGATACTTAAAACTTGAAGTGGCTACATAAGAAAAAGATGGATCCAGGACTCAAATAAAGAAGACCTCAAAGCATAATCATACCAAAAATTTAATATTCACAACAAAGCCACGAATTACTCATTCAGAAACAGGACTCACCTATTAAGAGAAACTGGATGTGAACCAGGAAACTGTTGAGGTCCTCTAACCTGCAGATTAAGAGAAAGAACATGATATTAACAAATAAACCAGCACTACTGGATATATCAAGTCATAAAAAACTACAAGTAACATTGAAAATCAAAGCACCCTCAGTATAAATCTCAGAATTTACCCCCCCAGGCAACTTCAATGACTGATAGCAGAACTGCCGCAGCACTGCTTCTTGGTCAGCAGGGATTTTATCTCCCAGAATGTCGTCATTTGTCAGTACCAGTTGCGCCTCGTGATTCTCCTGAAATAATAAAAGTAAACAGTGACTTTCGTAACCAAAACATCAGTAACATAAGTAAACTGAACGCATAGGACATGGAACCGGGCCTTGCTTAAGCTTTCACTGTTATGGACTCATCTTAATTATTTCCATGAATGAATGTGCACCAAAAGACTGCAGTACAAAGGAAACAAAAATTGGAAACAAACATACATCCACTGGAGCTGCTGAATCCCCATCATCGTCATCATCATCTGGAAGTGCATCACCGTTCAGATCAAGCTCAGAAGATTTTTTCCACTCTGGAGTCGAAGGGCAAACAAATATATCCGGTGGTGGTTTCTTCTCATGATAGAAGTTATACAAGGCGTCAACATAATCAGGCTTGTAAATCCCCGGCGGACGCGCATCGGCAAATATTTTTATTGCCTAGCAAGGAAAGAGAACAAACTAATAACCTACAACAGCTGCACTTTGAACAAATGAAGATATAATAACAGCCAACTGACCTGTGTAACAGATATAGTTAGACTGCGCATGAGATAATGGACAATCATATATCCTGTACGATTATGTCCATGAGTGCAGTGAACAAGAATGTATTTTTTTGGAGGCCTCTGCCGAGCAATAAACTGTGAGACCTGATAGCAACATATAAATCAATCAATGAAGTCTCATGTCTTAGGATATCCAAAAGCTCACATTATTTTTGAATTGATAAACAAAATATACACAGATATTTACACATAAAAATTTAACAAACTTAACATATATTTAGCATAAGAATAGAATAATAAAACTTGGAAAGAACATAAAAGCACATATCAGAATCAGGTAACGTGGAATCTCTGAACATCAAACAAATCATCGACCAAGTCAACTCTAGAAAGTCCTTTTCCTAGTAGCATCAAGAATCACCATGGCATGATGGCTCAATCTAATCATCCTCAAAAACTTCCCAGTTTGAAAACAGCAAAATAATTGATTCAACCCCTAAATGAAGAAAAATACGTATTTTGTTGGAGAAATTTTTAAATATGCTCTTTTTTCTGATTTATCAAGGAAACTTAAAGGGACTAAATACTCGTCTCTCTACTCAATTTTCTGATGGCATGACCTGTAGAGAGTTTTCTTGCTTTTTGAACCTTTGTTTTGAGACGAAAGAGTTTGACTCAGAATTGCCAATTCATAGTAATTCCGAGTTTACTCTGAATTTGAAAGTTACCCCTTAAATAGGTTTACGTACCAAGGTCAAATCCAATTAAGTCCGTAGCGTCTACCAATTTCTCCATATCCCCTTCCTTTTGTTTTCTATCATTTATGCTGCACTGCAACCCTTGCATATTTTAGAGACTGATAACTCTTCGAAAAAGTTTTTCTTTCCTAGAGGAAGCCATACTTGATCCAATCAAATTCGGTTTTATCATTTCTATATCGGCAATTCAATATAGATTGATATGTACCCCATAATGCCAAGAACACAAATTAAGTCTTGGGTTACTTACCTTCATTTAGTTTTGCAAATCTGCAAGGTCAACCATCTCATACAAACTGCACCATTCTGTTAATAATTATGCAGTGTAACTTTTCATATTACCAGTTCCAAACTATCATTCAGCTCTCAGTTTTTAAAAGCAGAACACCCATTTTCCATTACCAAAAAAAATCTTTAGTCTTGGCATCCATATTATACCCCCAAAAAATTCTGCTCCTTAAAATCAGAAAGGTCATGGAGTAAAATCAAGAGTGCAATTAAGCATAATGTTTGACTGTCCAGGCATATGTTCACTACAAGGTAGTAAGGTAAACATATTAAAACAGGAGGAAGATGTAAAATATTGTGTGAGAGTCAATTAAACAAACCATAATGCGGCAAGGTGAATTTCGATATCATACTTCTGTAGTTTCTATTCATAATAATTGAAATGCTAGACCAACTGTTCTTTGAGGCCTACACATGAAGAAATACAAGAAAATATTCTTAACATCACATTTTCCAGTGTTTGAATCAGATTGGACACTATTATGTGGTCTGATAGGAGCTCATGAAAACAATTTGAGGCAATAAATCCCGCTACAGAATTCGCACAAAAAAGAAGATTGTAGGGCAAATGATGATTCAACATTTTGAGTGAGAGAGAGAACCATAACTCTGTTTATGTCCATTTCTTACATAACAAACAAAGACTTTTCAACAAAAGCTGGGTCCCGAACAACCTCTCTTATCTAACTACTTGCACAAAATGGGAATAACTCTTACATGCTCATGCAGATCTAATTGAATAAACAGAGATTTTACCTCATAGACAAACTTATTAACAGCCTCACTCTCAGGCACTGAATCACGTCCCTTGCAAGCAATCTAAAGACGGCAATGATTAGATGCTGAAGTATCACAATTAGGAAAGGGACGGCAACTTTACTAATCATGCAAGGAGAAAGAGTCTCAACCACCCACCTTGACGTGCTTAATACCTTCTTTCTTCCAATCATTCAAATTGTAGTATCTACCCGAGTTTGTAAGATCAATCACCAATCCAAGCTGAAATATCATGCAATAAGCACAATATAATTCTCAGAATAATAAAGGTTGCATAGTGTACATAAAACAAAATGATGATTGTCGATTACTACATAAATCGTGAACTATGCTCTCTAATGTAGAACAGGCCTCATCAAAGTAACTGGTAAACAAAGGTGCAAAGAGAGAGATCCCACATTACTCTTACTACACACATATATATATATATGTGTGTATACATATATCAATTAAATTTAATAGGTAATTACTTTTTGACATACCAGAATCCAAATAAGCAAAAGGGACAAATACTATCTGAAATTTTACTAAAACACAAACTGATAATCTTTTCAGAATCCAAATTTACATAATATTTAGCAGACGCCAAACTCATAATTTTAATATATCAACAAATTGCTGTAAATACAAATATATATATATATATATATATATATATATAATTTGCATAATCACTAAAGATCAATCACAGGCTTCACTGTCCTAAAGTGCTTTAAAAATAATTACTAGCATTCAACAAAAAGCTCGGGTTACTTGTTTACTCTATATATGCAAGTCATTTTAAAAAATATTCAAAGGGACACCAATACATCAAATGTTATCCAAAGTGATAAGTCATAAACCAACTGCAGCTCCAGTATTCCTAGAGATAAAAGCTTTCAACAGGCATAGAATTCCAAAAAAAGCAAATATTATGTTGTCAAGAGAGAACTCGAACCAAACTACAATGACCTGCGTATGTTGAGGCAATAAGATGACATGCTAGTAAATAGCCTCTGAGCTCAGCTATAATACCAAATTCATTTCTGATTGACAGAAAGTATCAGACTAGTTTAAGCAAAGGCAGTGGCAAGCATCATAAGTCAGAAAATAAGCAATTGCACATTCTAAAAGCAACAATTTCAACAGTTCAAAGAAACAACAAACTGTTGAAAATACAAATTAAATTCCAAATGCACCCCCTATATTTGCTTACCTTTCTTCCTAAAACTCTTTGTTGATGGACCACCTGCCTATATGAGTATCTTTTACCAGGAGGAATACAATCATTGAAAGCTTCACCCAAAGGTACTTTTGAAGGGATCAAACAGCTTACTTCCTGTCCCATTGCAGGGCAGTCCAACCAACCTGCCACAAGAGAAATCAAGAGTTACAACACAACGACAAATACAAGGAACAAGATAACTCCCCACAGTCACATTCTGAAGTCTGCTGGCCCATCAAACTGAAAATTATTTAGGTAAAGAGCGTAATATAATCAACTTCTCACAAAAATGTCAGCAGAAGGTCTAAAACCCAGGGTGACATAAGGGAGGAACAACTTCTATGAAGAATTATCCAACAGACTCAACCTAGGTACCGACTTACTCTTTGAATCTTTTTCTTTCCACCTTCAAGTATATACTTTGGAATTCAGAGGAAAGAAGAACTAAAGCAACCATAACTGTGCAGATAAATTAAATAATTTCATTATTAGAGTTAACAATATCACGACTTGGAGTTTCTAAGTCGAAAAAGATTGACGGATTGAATAATCCGGAGATTAGTAAAAAGCCCATTAAGAGAACATTATACTACTTATTAGCATATGGCCTGAAGCCTAATATAGAAAGATTGGTATTTGATCTCCAATTACTTGGTGTCGTACTAACACAAAAGCCATCAAAATAAGCAATGATCTGTCCAAAATAACAGGGAAACGACATACCTGGAGGTAGTCTATTATTAGTTTTCTGTCTTTTCACTTGATAACCATGATCGTGCTGATAACCATAGGAAGGTCTGTCATCAGATCGTTGTTTTCTCATCTTTTGAGTCCTTTCATCGCGCTCCTAATATTAAAAAAAAAAATTGTATCAAATAAAGAAGAAAAAGAACATATTGATAAATGCATATCAAGGCTCTCAATCTTCAAAGGTAAAATATATTATATCCTTTTCAAATCTCATGTAGAACACATTGATTATATTCGTGTTCTGATTACTTTACCCAAACTTATCGGCTAATTCAGCCAATAAGGCTACTGATGCGAAGAACGGCAGTTACCAATATTAAATCAGCTAATTAGATACCATATAAGGCTTCAAAGCAGAGTTTGTGGACTAGAAACCAAGAGTAATAAACAGGTAGGCAGACGTTAAAAGGATCGTGCATGCCATAATTGTGGACAGCTCACGTACTTGATCATAATAGGTTATGGATAAATGCAACCACCCCATCAAGAGGTGTTTGTGTGAATTGTGAAGGAAGGCTCAACCGAGAGCCTCCACAACTCTCAATAATTAGCAATGGTTTTGATATTTGACAAGTATCTCGAAATGTAGTCATTTGTTATTTTACCCTAATTTCCTTTCTGTATAGTATTTCATACGCAGAGTACGTGCGCTCAGGTGTGTTACTAGTGAGAAGGCTATATGAGGATAGTTGGGTAAGAGTGAAAATTATGTAGTTGTAACAATTTAATAGTCAATTTTGCTGGGGTCCCTGTGGATTTTCTCCGGTTAAGGAGTTTCCACATTAAATCTTTGTGTTATCGTAATTTTTTTATTTGTGTTGCTTTTTATTTCCGCAAGCGGTAAATACTATTTGACGATTCAAATACCTAACAATAATTATGATTACGAGGCACATTAAGGTGGACCAGCGTGATCAGAATCATCAGCCAACAAGAAAGTAGTGATTGGACACTATAAGTTTCAATGGCCACGCAAAAAAGTAATGCATCATGAATGGTAGGTAATAAGTAATTCACCAAATAAGATAAGCACTCAATAGTGACGATAATACTTCTTTTTCGCACACTGGGCTTGGCAAAAACCAGAGTCAGCACATAAAATATGTCATGTCTCTAAGAAGAAGGCAACAGAAGTATTTGAAGGACTTCTTCATTTGTAAATGATAGTAGAAAAGTAAAGATTTAAGGAACATAATAACTCGTTCACAACCCACGTGGTCAAAAAGAATTGCACCAAGCATCTTGTGACTGGAGATGTCAAATCCCAAACTAAGGTCAACAAAAATGACCAAAGAAAGATCTCAGCCACTGAAGTTGACACGTTATTCAAGAAGTAGTAAAGTAAATTGTCCTAGTTCTAAAGCAGAAGTATTTGCAGTTTTACCTCTCGTCCAAATAACTTATACAGTCAGAAATCTAAAACATCATTGAGAAGTAAACAAGTTAAGAATCTGAATTATATAACCAAATTATCACAAATTAAACAGATACCCTCTTCGCTATCGAAATAGCAGACTCCCCGTGATCCAAATCTTCATGGTATTCTACATGCGCATTATCGTCTTCTGAATGCAGCTCAGGAAACACTTCGTCCTCCTCTGGTTCGGGAGAGGCGTTCAAGTCCATACTAGCAACTATTCAACTCGAAACAAAAGCAATAGCACCAGTGAAGACCATATACCGAGTTGTACCAAAAGAATTATTCACACTTTCTGCTCCAGCAAAACAATGATAAAGATAAAGATTAGACACGCACGCCGCTACAAGGAGATTTAAGCATAGTTAACAAGTTACAAATCGAATCCCATCCTCCGACTCATTACGGTTACCATCCATTTGAAGAACTAATCAATTATTCGACCGAGATTCGAGTATAGCAAACATTTCTCGACGATGGGAATAAGAAAGGCAGAAAATTGTGCTCTACTATGACAAAGTCGTTTACTTGATTGAAAATTAAAATAAAAACAGTCAAAACTATAACGATGAAAATGAAGTACAGATGACGTACTTGTTTTTGTGGTGGTGCACGTAGCAGAGAGAGGTTAGGTTAGGTTTTTTTGGGGCAGTGGGTCGACGGTGAGGTCCGGCGACGGTGGGGACCTCGAGCCCTAATTTCGAATTTTGTGAATTTGGGGTTCGATTTCGATTTCGATTGAATTGGGCGGCCGCACTTTTTTTTTATTTATTTATTTCAATTAGGGCGCTGAGTTGAAATTAACAACAAATCACCAACTTATGAATCATCATCGTCATATTATAATTGGAATTTTACACGCCCACCAGACGCCTTTAGTATTATTATTATTCGTAAATATCTTATTTAACTATGTAAATACATATATATATATATATAATTTTCTATGTATATATACATATAATTTTAATTGTGTCTGTATATATTTATCTTTTCATGACAACCAAGGAAACAACAACATACTTGTTTTGATTGGAGCTTTCTTGAATATACATACATTAAGGGCTTTGAATGTCATTAAACTCATCGGGTCCGTTTGGATGTATTTTCACTAGTTTGGGTTGTCTCATATTTTGGTTGGAGAATTTCAAAATTGTCTTGAAAAAAGTGTCAAAAATTTGAATGAAATTATATATAACTTGGATGTAATTTGAATGTTGGAGTTAATAGAGGAAAAATAGGTGTATAGGAGTCAAATCAAATTAAATTACAAATATAAAAATAATATATTAGTAGATGACGATGGATTGGTAATTGAAAATAAATATATTTTATCATCTGATGATTTACTTGTAGTTATATATATACATATATATAAATATATATATATATATATTGGAGATTGGGTTGTAATTTCGATAATAGGATAATTATGTTAAAAAACAAATCCGTGAGTATTTTACCAATTAAATATAGTAACTTAGAGCCTGAAAATACTTAATAATCTGGTTTTTGAATTATATATAAAGATACACAATAAATTGGTATCATTCGTATATATAAACATACATACATATATATATATACATATATATATATATATTGGATATAATTCATTATCGTATTGTAACACGTGTACTATTGACCCATTTATAAAGTATAAACTCAAACAAAAAAAATCAAATGTTAATTACAATTTACAAGTTCGGAACAAGTTAACAAGCTTGTAATATTACAAAAAATCAAAATGTTCGATACTACTAATGAATATGTAAAGTCATATTAACAAAAAAAAAGTGAATTAACAATAATATGTTCAAGTAATTTACTTTGAACTTTAAACTAAACATCACAATCTACATTATTTTTTCTTCGGTGGAATTTATCTTTTTAAATCGCTAAATATTAAAAGCTTGTAAAAAAGATCCACAATAGTTCCGATACGTCGAGCAAACTTATTAGATACATATCGAGATTTTTATAATTTTTAAAATTAATGGATACACCACGTGGCGTATCAGACACGTTGGATACGGGTATCAGTATCTGTATCGGTATTGGATGTATCGAATATTGTATAGTTGACTCAGTATCAGTATCGGTGCATCATAGAATGGCCTATTCATAAATTATTAACTTTTATAAGAATAACTTGATGATATTAAACTTAAGAACAAATCCACAACTATGAAATTGATGCAGGGCATTACGAGTAGAATGGTGATTTTACGTGCATAAATAAATGTATATCTATAATATGCCAAAAAAAGTAAGGCTTGGTGATATGTTAAGCAGTAAATTATTTATATATTATGGTAGTTAGAAGTTAGAACAATGAGATAGATAGAGAGAGAGCTAATCAACTAGCCGCAAAAAGTTCTGGGTCTGAGCCTGTCACACATGGTTCGCCTAGTGTGGCTTAACTGGTTGGCGAGGTTTGCAGGCTATTTCGTCGACCCGTGGGTTTACCCGGTGCGCACCCGAAGGGTAGTGGCTGAGGGTTCCCGCGTCATCAAAAAAAAAAAAAAAAAAAAAAAAAAACTAGCCGCAAAAAGACACCTAAAAAGACAAAGTCATAGACTAGGGCTAGGCGGCTAGCTATTTAGAAAATGTTTTAGTAAGGTTTCAATTGTTTCACTTGGCTGGGCCAAATTTATTTGGGCCAAAATTTCAAATATGTTCCAACTCATGGTCCAGCGATTGAAACACCGAAATCCTTGGGCCAAACGGGATCCAAACAGGGCCATCATCTTTTGTGTTCGAAATGCGTCAATTAAGATTTTATGGAATGACAAACTATTAGAAGCTTTCAAGCATGCATGCGAATTGATACAAGGAGATCCCCTCTCCCCATATTTATTTGTTTTGTGCGTGGAAAGACTCTCATATTTAATTAATGAAACGGTAGACAAGGGAAAGTGGGAACAAATTGTACCTTGTAGATGTGGGTCCAGGCTTTTCCATTTGTTATTCGTTGTTGATTTGATTTTAATGGGAAATGCCATGTTAAAGACCGCACGCGTTAGGAAAAATATGTTGGAAAAATGGGTTCAATGAACCACGATTGTACAACTTACTTTGGGTCGAGTTTGATACTCGAGTGAATGAGAAATTGATGCTCAACGTTGACTAATTAAAGTTGAAAATATTGTAAATTAATTCTATTATTTATGTTTTTCATACACAAAATTATGTGATTTTCTTCTATATGTTATATATCACAAAAAAATAATAAGTATCTGTTAACGAGTTGGATATTATTCCCTATTTAACGAGTTATTATTTGTGGGTTAGAACGACAATCCCGACCCGAGGGGATTGTTGGGTTTTATTGATTTGGGGCTGGACTCGGATATTTTTCGAGGTACCTACGTATCTCCCGATTGGGAATCAAGCCACTCGTAGTTCTTGTTCTTGGTGTTGATTATTTGGAGTATGACGATTTTATTGAGTGTTGATTTTATCTGTTGAAAGAGTTGACCTTTGTGAAGCCTTCAGAAAGAAAGGAGTTTTTTTCTTCTCTCCTCTGAAGCCTTTTTTAGTTTTATAGAGAACATGAGTTTCCTTGGGAGCGCCCCCCTCCTCCTCTGATCTCTCACGTTTACCTTTTATAGAAGTCTTTTAGGGACAAGTGTCACTGTGCATGTGTTCACATGTGTCATTATGCATGTGTGAAGAGATAGGTTTTATCTGTTTGGTATATCTGCTGACGAAGCGCTGACTAGTATGAATTATCCTTTCCGATAGCTTCAATGTGCCCTGATGGACCGGCTCCTTAGTTTCCTTCTCTCCGATAGGCGGTACCTATCGGAAGTGCTGGATAGGTGGGTGGGAATGCTTGCCCGATGTTGTCGTAGTTCCGATAGTGGTCCATTGTTAGGTTGCCTTCTTCTGATGGGTGCTCCGATAGGTGTTTATGTCTTGGTCATAAATTGGGCATGTTTCCGAGGACTTTGCTTTGTCTTTGTGAAATAATGTTTTAGTATCCAAGCCCTCGGAGAATGTCTTCCAACGTTCTTCTGTATTTAGTGCATTTTTATCGTGTTTTGGCCCTCGGGATGAATTCTCCGATAGCTTTCAGACATCGGAGGGTGCAGGGGGTGCTTTTGTATTTTGGGGGACTCGCGGTCTTCGCCGTGTGATACGGGTATTGTGTGGTTACGCGTATAAACCATAAAATGAATTATAGTATATTTTAAGCACGTGATTTTTTACCCTGTTAACAACCCCCCCCCCCCCCACCCCCCCACCCCCCCTTCAGTTTCTAGGGCAGTTGACTGCACTAGAAACTTAAAAGGTCGAAAGTCACGATAGTCCTGGTATCGTAGCTTTCAGTCATATGGGTCGTCGAAAGCACTGATTTCGGGCTTTTAGGGTATTGTACGTAGTATCAGAACATCTTAGTGTCCTTATAGGTATCATAGGGACTGCCTTGACCCTTTTAAAGTACTGTTGAGTTATCAGAAATGATTCATAAGGCATCGTAGATCCTTGAGAGGGATTCGAGTCGCATCCAGGATTTTGGAAAACCTTGGGGGGGTATCACAGGACTCTTCTGGGTGTCGTAGACATTCGTCATTGACGTTTATGTCTGTTTAACACATGTCTCCCAAGTTCTTGGCCTTGCTTTTGAAGGGATGAGGGGATTATTGTGATTGCCTTCTCCGAGGCGAGAGGTTTCCGATGCCTTGGAAATGTGCCATCGTGGGATTAATACCGGGGAATTAATTATAATTAATATCGTGGCATTTAATTAACTGCAATTAAATGCAATTAATGGTGGTTTAATGCCACGTTCAGGAGTGGTGCGTGGACCGAGGTATTCGGACCGTTACCCTAACCGAAGAGGCGTGGTGGTTTATAACCCGCTAGGCACGATTTCCAATCGTGGGGTGTAATGGGATTAGTGGGTAATGAATGCATTTATTGGGCATAGGGTTTATAAACACCTCTCTTTCAAATTCTATTCCCACTTGCAATTTTTAGGCCAAAAAAATCTCCCGCTTAACTTCTCTCTCTGCAAAAAAACTTTCTAATTTCTCAAAATCTCTCTAATGGCGTCTCTACCCACAACCAATCTGGTGTCTGCCACTTCTGGCACTGGCGGGGTGACAGGAGCTGTTCTTCCGTCTTCTCGAAAGAGAAGCGCGGCGGCGGTTGATGGGGGCCGGTGGTAGCGGCAGTGCAAGGAGGGTGAAGAAGTCAAAGAAAAATGCTGACAAAGGTGGTGCTCCTCGAGCTACCCAGAAGGTCGAAGTGACAGTTAGCACTGCAGAGGAAGAGGAAATTCAAAAGTTGTTCATCGAATACGGTGCTTCTGGCCGGAACGTGGAGGTGACGGTTCCGTTAGCCGATCAACGGGGTAATTCTCCTCCGCCAAAGCACTTAACAATGTATTACTCCCAGGTAAAGGTGGGATTGCGTTCTTTTTTTCTCGCTTTTTTACTGCGAAATTTTTAAGTATTGTAATGTGTGCCCTAGTCAACTCACCCTCAATTCTTTCACGTCCCTAACTCTATTTGTCTTCTGGTGTTTGGTGAGGGGAATTGAGTGTACAAGGGATAGGTTTTTTGCAATCTTTGAGTTAAAGGTGTCCCCGAGGGGGCACCTTTCTACTGTTTTAGCCATCGGGACAAAGACGATCGGATCTCCGAGGGCAACGTTAGCTCTCATAGCACATGGAATAGCAAGTTTTTCTACATCAATCCCACCGAGGGGAAATGGGACATGCCACTTACCTGGAGGGTGCCCAAGTTTCTAGAGAGGGTGATGGACAATACATTGGTGTTTTCATCGGTGTTTTCTGTGAAGCCTTTGGTAGAGTCAAAGGATTTCGCTCGTCTCTATCAGACCGCGGGCTTGCGACATATCGCCCCGATAGACAAAATCAAGACTCCCCTGGCCATCCCCGAGAAATACTTCAACACTTTTGGTGAATTATTATACTTATACTTCTTACTTTATAAGTATTTCTTCTGGTTTATCTAACATTTAGCTGTTTTTGCAGTGGACTTCTTACGACCGTACATGGTGGAAGGAGCCAGTGGCTCGGGTGGTAACGAGGAGATGGGGATTCAGGAAGGGAAGTCGAGGTGGGAGAGGGCGAAGTCTCCGGGGCTGCGGAGGGTGATACCGAGCAAGCGAGGACTCGTTTAACAACTTCGACAGCCATATCCCGATCATCCAGTGGAACGTCTGATACCCCGGAAGAAACGGAGTTAGGCGTGACTTCCGCAGGTGCGGTCCTCGTGGGGGCTTTCTCACTAGGAGAAGGGGACGATGAGGTAGGGATAGGGGGTTTGCCTTTACCCCCCCCCCCCCAGGTGTTGTCGACATATCTTCTCCCTCGGAGGCATCAAGGGATTCATTGGAGATACTACTGGCAATCCCTCCCAAAGGTACTTACCCCTTGTTAGTTTTAAGTAATATTGAGATACTTACATATTTACTTATACGAAACTCTGTTTCTGACAGACAAAGGACATGACCTTCCTACCGAGAACGAAGGAGTATCTCAGGAGGATGCTCCAGATTTGGGTAAGCTTCTCAAGATTAATTCTTTCCTCCTTTAGTTTTTCTTTAGGGAGCAGTTTGCTTACTCGGGAAGTTTTTGATTCGTAGGGGGTAACAATTTATTTAATTTTGAAGGAGGATCCTTTCCCTCGGATCCTTACGTTCCTTCAATTTCCGATGATCCGATGGCCTTATTGGAGGAGCTGATGGCTGCAGCTCCTTCTTTTACGGGTCATCCTGCTCCGAGTCCGTTTGACGCTATTCAATCGGACAGTCCCGTGGTTACTCAAGTACCCATATCGGGGGGAGTACCTGTAGGGGGACCTTCGTCCTCGAATGTTCCAGCCTCGGGACAAGAGCCTAGCTCAGAAGAGGCTAATGTGGCCCTCGATACAGTCACCCGATACTTATCGACTGCCAACTCTCTGCCGTCGGGGGGTGGCAATTTGTCCAGACTTGCACGAATTGGATGGCTATGCTGGTAAGATCTAATTTCTACTTATCTAATTCCTTTAGGACCCACTGTTGGGATCTTTATCCATCTATTTTGCTTTCTAGGCGCCTAAAATGCTTCCTCTTCTATTACTCGAGGTTGAGAAGTTACAAAAGCTGGCGAACGCAGCGGAAGAAAGGTCTCGAAAGGCAGAGGAAGAGAATAAGGATCTTCGAGAGAAGATAGGGAAGTATGAAGAAGCGTGGGCTAAAATCACGCAGCAGAACCAAGAGTTAAGGGGGAAAAACAAGCGGCTCCAATCTTACGTATCGGAGATGGAGGCCTCGGGGATGGTTTTAAAAGAAAAGGTTACCTCCCTTGGGGAAGGGAAGATTGCATGGGAGGCAAAACAGAAGGAATTGGAGCGCAACTTGTATCAAGCGCTTGGTCAGGTGGACGCTCTTAATGAGGAGTTGTCGAAAGCTCCGGTTTCGGGGGGCATCACCTCAAAGGAGATGCAACAGAGGATGACTGCTGCAGTGAAGCAAGCCCAGGAGGAGGCCACTACCCGAGTCAAGGAACTATATGTCCGTAAAAATCACGGATACCTGGTCGGACATGTAATGTGGGGGTTCCTTCAATGCTTCGGGCAAGTGCGCATGAAGATATCTCCTAATGTAGATCCGTGTCTGATAAATATAGCGGAGATGGAGAAGCCCACGCTGGAACAAGCTTATGATCTTTTTGTTAAGAGTAGTTCTCAGCTTCCTCCTTCCTCTGCTGCCCCGAGTTGGGTTCCCTTAACTGTCGTGGTCCCCCTACCTACCACTCGTACTTCTCCTAATACGAGGGCCCCTGCTGGTCCTTCTGGTGCTCCCCCTTCTACAAGCGTTCCGATTCTCGCCCCCGCAACTGGGCCAACCCCCACCTTTACCAGTTCTCTACCCTCCCCCCATCTTAGAGGCTTTTTATTATCGTTAAGCACAATTGTACTTTGTTTTTTAGTGGAATGAAACTTATCTTTTCCGTGTTATAATCATCACAACTTTTCAGCACGTTATGAATACTTGGGTCCTTTCCTTTAATTGTAGAACTTAAGATTGAGTTTAAAGAGATGAGATAGTATCTCATTCTTACTGGCCAAACAAATTACTTAGCATAACGTGCCCGTTCGCAGTGCAAACTTTGGAGATACATTTTCTCTAAATAGAGGTATCCCCCGACACGTAATCGTAGCTGTAACATAGCTTGGACAACTCGCACTTAATTCGGTCATCCGAGGAAAGATTCCTAAGTATATATAGGTGCTTGGAGTTTAGTGCATATTCTCACGTACCTTTAAAGAATCATTTCGATAGGATTATTCATATTCTGGTTACTTTAATTATACAGACTTTTTTAAAATAAAAAAAGCCTTCGAGAAGGGGGCACAAATAAAGGTTCTCCGGGTAAGTGTCCCCGGAAAATCCTTTACAGGTCTTCTATAGACTTCGCATACATACTTATATAGCAATTAGAAAATCCTAAAATTTTTAAAGAGATATACAAGATTGGACTCGAATCACGCGAGTTTGGAGAAATAGAAACTTATCTTCGGAGCGTATCGCCTCGTGGCAGTAGTAACTGCTTTCCGTTTTGATCTTGGCGGCGATCCCTTCGGGCTTGCTCAAGGATTCGAAGACGTTCCCACAGATGGCGCCACTTTGTTAATGGGTTGTATATTATTCCTAATTTAACGAGTTATTATTTTTGGGTTAGAACGCCAATCCCGACCCAGGGGATTGTTGGTTTTTATTGATTTGGGGCTGGACTCGGATATTTTCCGAGGTGCCTACGTATCCCCCGATTGGGAATCAAGCCACTCGTAGTTCTTGTTCTTGGTGTTGATTATTTGGAGTATGTCGATTTTATTGAGTGTTGATTTCATCTGTTGAAAGAGTTGACCTTTGTGAAGCCTTCATAAAGAAAGGAGTTTTTTTTCTTCTCTCCTCTGAAGCCTTTTTTAGTTTTATAGAGAACACGAGTTCCCTTGGGAGCGCCCCCTCCTCCTCTGATCTCTCACATTTACATTTTAGAGAAGTCTTTTAGGGACAAGTGTCACTGTGCATGTGTTCACAGGTGTCATTATGCATGTGTGAAGAGATAGGTTTTATCTGTTTGGTATATCTGCTGACGGGGCGTTGACTAGGATGAATTATCCTTTCCGATAGCTTCAATGTGCCCTAATGGACCGGCTCCTTAGTTTCCTTCTCTCCGATAGGCGGTACCTATAGGAAGTGCTGGATAGGTGGGTGGGAATGCTTGCCCAATGTTGTCGTAGTTCCGATAGTGGTCCATTGTTAGGTTGCCTTCTTCTGATGGGTGCTCCGATAGGTGTTTCTGTCTTGGTCATAAATTGGGCATGTTTTCGAGGACTTTGCTTTGTCTTTGTGAAATAATGTTTTAGTATCCAAGCCCTCGGAGAATGTCTTCCAACGTTCTTCTGTGTTTAGTGCATTTTTATCGTGCTTTGGCCCTCGGGATGAATTCTCCGATAGCTTTCAGACATCGGAGGGTGCATGGGGTGCTTTTGTATTTTGGGGGACTCGGGGTCTTCGCCGTGTGATACGGGTATTGTGTGGTTACGCGTATAAACCATAAAATGAATTATAGTATATTTTAAGCACGTGGATTTTTACCTTGTTAACAGTATCAAATAGATAATTAATTAATTAATTATCTTACTAGAAAATATTTTCATAAAATTTCATGATCAGTTTTATTAACTGAAATGCGTCCATATTCATTCACTAATATATGCCTTAATTTTGCTAAGCGTAATTAGGTTGATTATGTTCCTTGGAAACTAAGTATTTCCATATTTCTCCCAATGACCTAGTCTATAAAGGGGGTCGCTCTCCATAGGTTTTTAATCATCGAAAAACCCCAAAAGTATATATGCATAAAAGGCTTTTCTGTGCAACCAAAAATATTTTTTCATTGTGTGGTGGTAGAGGAAAGACATAGTTCGAGTTCGTCGAAGTTGTTCTCGTTCATACCAACGACCCAACTCGTAGTCGTTGAATCATGAGAGACAGTCGCTCACGTATTCTCAAGCGCGTAAGAGAGTGCGAATATGTTTTAAGAAAACCGAAAGGTCATCAACTTCCACGTTTTTTTGATTGACTGCCAATTGGGGTTATTAATTAATATATTTCGATTACTGTAATTTTTCTCGTTTATTTTCGTTAATAAATTTACATTATTTTGTTCGTTTCTCTCGATTATGGTGCTACAGCCACCACCACCATTGACGGGGATGATAGAGCCACCACTAAGATATTCAAGCTCGTTGCACCTTTAACCGAGCCTATGTATGGCACTTGGCTACATTAATGTTTGATCATGTGATAAAATAATATCCTACCACATATATTTTCATATGTGTATCACGAATAAATGTGGAATTTATACGTCAGACTAAATTGATTATTGTCTCAAATTCTGAATCATGTAGTTTATACTTTTGCTAGTGCTATATAAGACACTCAAGTAACATTGTATATAAGAAATCTCAAGAAAGAGTTATGTACATGTAACGTTATGAGTTTTCATGACTTTAGTGTTTTGAGATTTTGAATTCATATTTCAATTCCTAAAGAGTTGGACTAAAAGATTCTAAACATTGAATAGAATGCAAGTAATTATATATACCCACAATTTGTGACGATCTCCAGTCTATTTTCTGAAATTTAACCCCACGACAAATAAAAAATTCTACAATAACATATTCTTGATAAATAACAAAATAAAAAGTCTATACAGAAAAATAAATAATGAATAAAGCTTGATCTGTGTTTTTATCGACCTTTCTTTCTTCTCTCTTTCTTTCTTTTTTTTTCATTTTTTTAGAATTTTAGAATATATATATATATATACATATATATATGTATATATATATTATCAACTTTATTCAGTTCAAGTTATTAATTTCCTATAAAATACATTTAACAATTTACATGATGTGCTTTATTAAACAATCATGTTGTATAAAAAAAAGGGTACTTATAAGTTCATTACAAATATTCATCAGTATTTACAATTTTTTCTTAATAAAAAAGGAAAAACCCTAAGCAAGTAGGCCACCATATATTATATAAAAAAATGCACTAGCTAAAATGCTCATAATCATCACTGAAAACTTAATTAAGTTAATTAGCAATTGTCGGCACCACCGACAACCCCACCTATATAACAACCGTTAGCACCACATCGACCACGACCACAATTATTCTTCTTTTTATGGCCGCACACAAATATGATAGTCGGAAAAATGGAGAGACAAATCAAGACCATGCATATGAAGATTAGGTTCCCACAACTAGCCACCGAGTTCATTATGTCGGTAAGGACAAGTTCATTTGTAGCATGTAATAGCAACCTAGCCATATTTCGCAACGAATATATAGTATAGATCTAAGTCACACACCTACTATGCAATGTTGAAGTTATATCCTTAATTTATAGTATAAATAATTTATTGAATTTGTAATTAATGCATATAATATTTTGAGCGTGCTCTGCATATTAATTGTGCACGAAATCAAATATAAAGAATTTTGTCTTCATTAAGTTATTCTCGCATTAATTAGGGTTTTAAGTTATAGTGTGGCCATAATTTGATGTAGTCGGTCATATTACTAGCAATCTTAAAACATATGAGTTTTATTTGAGACAAACATGTTATTCGACAAAAGCTTATTCAGGATGGTGGGTTTTTGTTAGGCTGAAAAATAACTTTTCGGATGCCAATGCTCAGTATTTTACAAGAAAATACAAAGACTTGTTTCCCAGTTTCTTTGTGATCGCGTACTGCCTTATGTTGATTAAATTCTAATCTGCATACCATGCGGGCATTGTTAAGGAATTTTTATTCATGGACTGATGATTGACGGAAGTCTTTATGTTATGTTAAAGGAAAATATATTCCGAGAGGTAAACAAAATCTCTTTAATGGTTTATTTAATTCCTTTTGGAATTTGTTTGTTAATAATTGGTTGTCCATATGAAAGTTTGTGTGATCTTTGGATGAATAGATTTGGTAATCTGATTGTTACGTCACCCAACAATAATTTGTGAAATATATTGCTACTATTGCATGCAAATTGTGGTAGAATATGATGATATTCACTAGGAAGACATAATTTTTGTTTTCAAATACTCTCTCATTAGTGAATATTTGATCTATGCGTTCCTAGTGACGAACACGTAAGGTTGGAATTTAACTCAACTACGTTCTGTAAGAAAACGTATGAAAAATGGACATGCGCGAGTAATGATTTGAATGTTGTTCGACCGAACGAGGTGGGAACATTAAGACATCAATGTGATGATGAGCAGAGACGCCACCATAACGCTTCAACTTATAGAGCATGGAAATTTTGAATCTTGTTACATTTGGTTCAAATTTTAGAGTTTGGTAATGTTGAGATAAGTGGTATCTATCTCTTCTTTACATCAATCTCCTAACTAATATTGGAGCCTTGATCTATGATAAATTAATGGGAAATCATATGTGATTATAGAATTTTGCGCAAATGATTTTTGGGATTTGTCCTCATTATATGTGCTTTTGGCTAATAACAGTTATATGATTGAGATTTGTTTTAGATCGAGAAACATAGATATTCATTTATGCGCTTTCCTTAATGGAATCAACTTTGGTAAGTTTATAAGTGTTTCTAACCATTCAGTCTCAGAGCATGATTTTCACTGCGAAAAATAATTTACGCTAAGCGAATTCCATTAAAGTGAAGTGTTCGAAATTGGTGATGCCGAATTGAATTTCTAACAACTGTGCACATAATATCACACATAACGTGTACTTTGGTACGTCCGGTTACTTTTGAACAGTGATAAAGAACTTAACATTGGACCACATTATTTGTGATAGTTGATGATTGCAATGTTTTTGTGTAGTTGGAAGAGTATTTGACTATATTTGCAAAATGGGTAAACTCGGCAGTTAAGAGTACGCGTTATGTGTCGTAAAATATTCATTTCCCTTTTGTTGGAAATAACTTTGGCAAGTAATATAAGTGCATGAGGTATATGGGATATATGTCTCTAATTTTCTTTAATTCATTACAAGTTATCGGTGACTTGTCGTATTTTTTGCAAATGATAAGAGTTGCACAATTATTCATTATATGATTATTGTTGTTCGTTATATGATATGGAAACAAAATTGAAAATTCTCAAAATGACAATTACATGTTTGGAAAAAAGATACCCACATTTGGAACATATTGTGATTCAGAACATGATTTTTATTGTGGTCGTGATACATGGTATAACTATTTTGTGTTGATATTTTTACACTAAAGCTCGACTTGATAACTTGCTTAAAAACCTTAGATTTTTAATTTTGTAATACGAAGATAATATTGCTAACGTGCTTTTCTTTGTGAGGATTTTGTTTGGGTTAAGCTTATGATGGATAAGCTTGTCCACTTGACGATCGAGCCATGGTTAGTCTTATATGAAAAGGCATGATATATTCTTTAAGGTAATGCGTAAAAGACCAACACAATACAACACATTGTGTTGTACCATTGAGGTAATCGTTTACTTATAAATAAGTACCATAACTAAATAAGTGCATGGCTCTCATTCAACAGTTCCTAAGGTGGAAAATAGGGAATGGAACTCTCATATCTTCGTGGTTCGACAACTGGTCAGGAGATATGCGACTTTGCGACGTTGTGGAGGTGACTGACCATGCAGACTACAATCTTACTCTTACATACGTTATTGATTATGATGGAGATTGGAAGATGAATCTGATGGGAACAGAGATTCAGATAGAATGGAGGAATAAAATAATGGAGCGAAGAATTATATTGTGTGAGACAGAGGATAAAGTCTTCTGGAATGCTACGACAACTTGACAATTTTTATGCCAAAGTGCTTACAAGGCGCTGCATCAAAAATATTCATTAATGCTTAACTTATGCGACCGTGTTGATTGGGTGTGGAATTCCCCTTATAGCAACAAGTTTCTGACACTTTATTTGGCTTGCAAGTCATAATAGACTTGCCACAAATCAATTAAGAAGGTGCAAAAGATTACATACAATGTTGAATGTACGTTATGCAATAATCTGGAGGAGTCTACGATTCATATTCTATGTTGTAAATCCCTGGAGTAAATTTAAGGCTATCGGGATATATGGCCATCGGGTGACAAAGAAAATATTTATCATCGAAGGATAAATTACTTCTCGATAACACTATTTCCGATGGCACACGGATTATTACACTCACAGAGCATCCGATGCTAAAGGCACTACCAGTCTTGGATGACTCTACGATGCCTAATAATCGCCGATGCTTTAGCCAGTGAACAATCCTAAGGAACATGAACACGATAAACATGTTCCCCCCGATGGATGTATACTATAATGATATATCAAGGCATATATCCTAACGACACGATGGGCAGACATTCCGATGGCACAACAATAACAAAATTACTCGATGGCACCATTACGGGCAGAGTAATCCGATGGCAATCAATCCGATGGCAAAGAAGTTCGTCCAAAGGCGAACAAGAGAAATGCTCCTAGAACAATAAACAAGTATTACCCTTCGAGATACTCCTGCCATGCAAAGACCAGGTGTCATCACCAATGTCATGTATCAACACCAAATTAACCGGGTGTCAACCTTGCTTGCGACGCATCAGCACAAGAAGAGTTGGGTGGCATTGTTACAAACAGTTGAGCTAGCATGTGAACATTTCCCTATGCCACCCAATATGGGGCATGCAATCTAAAGAGGGTTATAAATACCCTCACTTTGTAAAGTAAAAGGGGGGTGGAGGAGGAACAACACACTTTTATCTTCTATACTCTATAAAAACATCAATGATAGTTTAAATTTGGAGAGGATCCTAAGAAAAGAATATTGATAAAAACGACCTCTTGCCTTGCTTCTTGTATAAATATACCTATCGACTATATGGGCAAGGCGTTCCTCGAATAACAAATTACTCCGATGAGTTAACAAATGTCGCTGTCTCTGGGAACGCCATGAATTGTTGCCTTTGAGTTACGTCGGTAGAATTCGCATTTAGCAAGTAACGTCAAAATTGCAAGCTCACCTCCATCCGAGCACCGATCAGTAAGTCTCAGTGAGAGTATGCGTCAAGAGTCTACAAAGGGTTCCTCCGAAAATCCGCTGCCACCAAACGCTGATTATATCAATATTCCACGAGCAGTGTTTAAAGATCTAGTGGAAGCAGCGTTAATAAGAGCTCAGGCTAATGAAAGACCCCCAGAACCTCAACCCATATTACCCTATGGAGAAAGGTATAGGGTGGAAGAGCAAGGATCAATAATGATGCCAACCCCACAACAAATGCCACTACCGCAATCGGGGTATCGTCAAGAAGGGTATCCAGGAGGGATACATCTACCGAGGAATGGTTTCGAGGATAGAATGCCTCCTTATCGTCCCAACATGTTTCCTCATTCAAGCAACGAGCCAACTCTCTGGGAAATGATGAATCATCTCCGACGAGAGATGCTCAGCATGAAAAGGGACATCACACCAGAGGATGAACCAGTATACCATGGATCTCCGTTCACACCGGATATTGCACAAGCTACAATTCCAGCCCATGTAAGAACGGTTAACCTGCCCCTGTATTCATGAGAGAAAGATGGCAAAGATCCGCAAGATCAAATCAATCAATATATTGCAACAATGGATTTGCAGTCAGCCCCGGATTTTGCGTTGTGTCGGATCTTTCGAGCTACACTGACAGGAAGAGCACAATCGTGGTTTATACAGATACCACCGGGCACCATATCCAATTTCTCCCAACTGGCTAGCTTGTCCGCACGCTAGTTCGCCTGTAATAGGCATTATCCAAAGTCGGCATGCCATTTATTTACCATAAATCAACAAAAAGACGAATCCTTGAGAGATTTCATGAAGCGCTTTTCGGATGAAGTATTGGATGTTCCTAACGTAGATCCTACCATGATAGCCGATATTCTTGCCCAGGGATTACGATCGGGGAATTTCTTCCGATATTTAGTAGGAAATCGAGTGAAGGACATGAATGAACTAATGCAGAAGGCAGAAACGTACATCCTGATGGAAGAAGCGGAAAAGACCAAGCTGAAGGCGGAAAGTGCCGATGCCCATGCAAGGTCAAAAGAAAAAAAGGAATCCAAAAATCCCCCGCCTCGAAGAGACAATCCCGGAGTAGTGAAAAGGCATCTTCAGCATGTACCGTTAACAGCCTTGACAATCACCCAATCCGAAGTTCTAAACGTGATGAGAGGAAATAAAGATTTCTCTTGGCCTATGCCAGTAAGACAACCACACAAGAAAAAAGACACAAGAAAGTTCTGCAAATATCATAAGGCATATGGCCACACAACCGATGGTTGCAAGAACCTGCAGAACGAAATCCATAGGTTGCTGGATTTAGGATATCTAAGATATTACTTGAGCGACAACAGAGAAGACCGATTAGCGGATTGGAAGAAAGCTAGGAGTGAAGAAGGCGAGATTGCCGTCGAACTCCCCCCAATGAAGGCCGAGTGGGACGAATTTAATCAACGAATACCTCCCCCACCAGATACGTATCAAGATAACCCCCCGTCGGGGAGAACCGCCAGCATGATTGAAGGAGGAGATATATCCATATCCCCTACCGGAAAAAAGAAAAAATATCTCAAAGAAGCTAGAAAGGTAGGACAAGGGCTATCGATTTGCGCGATGCATGGAGTAAGGCTACGAACGATATCCTTCGGACTAGAAGATCTCCAGGGAGTAGCGTATCCCCATGAAGACCCGTTAGTAATTACGGCAACCATAATGGGTGTTGAAATACAACGAATCCTTGTGGATACGGGAAGCTCGGTGGATGTGCTGTTTACCCTAACCTTCGGAGCTATGGGACTAAAAAGGGTACACCTTGATCCCACAAAAATACCTTTGATAGGCTTCTCAGGAGAAACCAGTCGAACTGTGGGTACTATTATACTTCCGATGTCTTGGGGAGAAGGAGCGATGAGGCGGACTGAGCACGTGAAGTTCTGGGTCGTAGAAGCCTCCTTACGAACATATAACGCTATATGTGGAAGACCATCTATTCACGCTTTTGAGGCCATACCCTCTACCCTTCAACTCAAAGTGAAGTTTCCCACGATGTCAGGCATCGGAGAAATCCGAGGTAACCAAATCAAGGCTAGGGAATGTCGTATGAATGCTCTACCTACAAGTGTGGAGGAAGAACTTAGCCACCCAGGGAAGAAGCAAAAAATGGAGGAGATACGAGTCCAACCAGTGGAAGAATTAAAACTGGTAGAACTAGAAGAAGATAATAAGAAAGTGAAGATAGGAATATGAATGGATTCGATGATAGAAGAAGAAATCGTTTCCATCCTAAAGGAATACATGCACCTCTTCGCATGGGAAGGAGGCCCACCCAGAAGAATCAGCCCAAGAGTATGCCAACATCACCTCAATGTCAATCCCATCTTCAAACCTATCAGGCAAAAGAAGAGAAACATGGGCCCAGAAAGGAATGTGATTATCAAATCGGAAATACTGCGACTTCTTGGATTACAACAAATAAGGGAAGTTATATACCCTGAATGGCTGTCCAACGTCGTATTAGTACCCAAGTCGGGAGGACGATGGCGAATGTGCGTAGATTTTACTAACTTGAACGATGCTTGCCCAAAGGATTGTTACCCATTACCCAGCATCGACCAGTTGGTAGATTCAACGGCAGGGTGCGCACTACTATCCACGATGGATGGTGACCAAGGATACAATCAGATTCCGATGGCGGAAGAAGATCAAGAGAAAACCAGCTTCATTACTGACGTTGGCATGTTTTGCTACATGGTCATGCCGTTTGGACTCAAGAACGTCGGTGCCATCTATCAAAGGTTGGTGAATCTGATGTTCTCAGATGTCATCGGGGATACGATGGAAGTTTACGTGGATGATTTGATTGTAAAAAGCAAGAGAGCAGAAGATCATCGGAGGGACTTGCGACAAGCTCTAACCATCATGGATAAGTTTGGCATGAAAATAAATCCAAGAAGTGCTCTTTCGGGATCAGAGGAGGAAAATTTCTAGGATATATGGTAACAGAAAAAGTAATAGAGGTCAACCCGGAAAAAGCCAAGGCCATCGTAGACATGAAATCCCCCAGCACAATAAAAAAAGTGCAAAGGCTAACGGGAAAGATGGCGTCACTCAGCCGATTCATATCACAGTCAGCAGAGAAGGGTCTACCATTCTTTAAGGTATTAAGGAATGTGAAAGAGTTTCGATGGACTCCAGATTGTGAAGAAGCCTTCGATAATCTGAAGAATTATCTGGTGAGTCCTCCATTACTAGTAAAACCTGAGCATGGAGATAAGTTGTTTGTATATTTGTCGGCTGGAGAAGAAGTTGTAAGTGCAGTGTTGGTAAAGGATAAAGGAGGCGATCATCGTCCTGTGTATTATGTCAGCAAAACTTTGCAAAACGCGAAGAAGAATTATGTGCAAACAGAGAAGTTAATACTAGCCCTTGTAACGGCGGCTAGAAAACTGAGGTCATACTTCCTAACGTACCATGTGACGATACTCACCAAATATCCGTTAAGAACCATACTCAATCATCCGGAAACATCAGGACGAATGGTAAAGTGGGCAATAGAATTAAGCGAGTATAGTTTGTCATATGCTCCACAACCAGCCATCAAAGCAAGGTCATGTCTGACTTTGTAGTAGAGATAAGGGAAATGCAAGATGAAAAGATACCCCCACTATGGCATGTGTATGTAGACGGATCATCCGTCGGAACGCACGGGGGAGTAGGAATAGTCTTAAAGAATTACGAGGAATGAGAAACTCTATGTTTTGCTGGCATGATTAATTACCCCATGTCTAACAATGAAGCAGAGTACGAAGCCCTCCTGATCGGAATGAGACTAGCCACAGAGGAGAACACCAGTCGAGTGGTGATCCACAGTGATTCACAACTGATAGTGCAACAAGTGATAGGAGAGTTCGAAACAAAAGAAGAACGACTGAAAACCTATACCCAAACAGTTCGGAATAGGCAAAAGCTATTTGAAGAGTTCCAGTTAAGGCAAATTCCTCGGCTGGAAAACCAAGAAGCAAATGCGTTATCTAAAATAGCAACTCAATCTGTAGTCGGAACACGACGAATTACTTTGTTGCAAGCTATGACGTCAGAAAAGCAAGAGCCTCAAGAGAACACCAACTCCATCGTGGCCCCGGTGTTAGCAGGATGGATGTCAGATATTGTTGCCTATTTAGAGGATCCCACACAATATTACGATGACGACAAAGAGAGGAAAAGGATAGAGAGGAAAGCAGCGCGGTACTTCCTGCATAAAGGAGTATTGTTTAGACGATGCTACTCTAATCCTCATACTCGATGTCTAAATGAACAGGAGGCGTTGGGAGTAATAAAAGAAATGCATGAAGAAACATGTGGAAATCACTCGCAAGGTGCGAGCATGGCCAATCGTATCATAAGACAAGGGTACTATTGGCCCACGATGGTTCAAGATTGCCAAGAATACGCACGCAAATGTCCAGCATGCCAAGCCCACGCTTCACAGATCCATCAACCGGCGGCCCCATGGGAACCAAGTCTACTTGCATGCCCCTTCGCCAAATGGGGGATAGACCTGGTCGGGCCCTTGATGCCTAATCCAAGGCGGAAGCGGTACCTGATAGTTGCAGTAGATTGTTTCACAAAGTAGGTAGAAGCAGAGCCGATGGCCAGGATTACAGCTAGTGTTGTTATCAACTTCCTATGGCAAAATACACTATGCCAGTTCGGCATTCCTCGATACCTTGTAAGCGACAACGGGCTCCAGTTTGAAGATAGGCAGGTGGAAGACTGGTGCAGACATTGGGAAATTAAGCATCACTTTGCTTCCGTCGGATACCCCCAAGGTAATGAACAAGTTGAAAGAACTAATCGAACCCTGCTGAAGAGCATTAAAACTAGATTAGACCACCACAAGGAGCGGTGGGTGGAGGAAATTTCGGGTGTGATGTGGGCATATCGCACGACCCCTAGTTCAGCCACTAGAGAAACGCCATACAACATGGCTTACGGTTGTGAAGCTGTAATCCCGCCAGAGATAGAAACGGAAAGTTGGAGAATCCGAGAATATGAGGAGGTTAGTAACAGCTCTAATCTAGCCTTAGCTCTAGATCTGTTGGAAGAAAGGAGACATCGAGCCTCAGTCCGAATGGAAGGATATAAAGCTCGAATGGCCAGACACTACTACAAAAATGTCAAGTTTAGGACATTCCAAGTCGGAGATCTGGTTCTCAAGCGAGTAGGAGCATCAAAGAATGTTGCTAAATTACAGTCAAAGTGGGAAAGACCATACAAGGTGAGCAAAATCATTGGACCCGCTGCTTATCAGCTAAGTACTCTTGAAGGTATTGTACTTACTCGAACTTGGAATACGTTGAATCTTAGAAAGTATTATGCTTAATATCTTGTAAATCTAATGTAAATATGGGAGCCGCACCAGTGTACATGTAAATAAAGTCGTGGTGGAATAAATATGGCTTTTCTTTATATACGTGGAATTCGTACATAGTCACAAAATGCGATTCATTCCGATACATCCATCTAACCCGACTAACTTGCATACACACACATAAATATGGCTGAACTCAAATAAGTTCAGAGATGCCTACGTATCCCGGTATAAGGGAATCAAGCCACTCGTAGTTCAGTTTACATGTGCACTCACATACATAATATATATAAGAAAAGGTTAGTTCTACATGGGACACTTTCCCTCTCGGATAAAGCGATGACGTTGTTCTTCTGAAAGATCAATAGGATCCATAATAGTTACTGATGGAACTATAGATCTTCGGAGAGGCACAGAAGGAACCGTAGTGCTAGAGGAGGTAATGATCTCAAGATCTGGAAAATCAAAATGAGAAGGAAAATTTGGGAGTGCCCTCACTACCTCTTGGCAAATATGAAAACACATCGAAACCATCTCCCGTATCTCCACGCGCAAGGTTGCCCTTATTTGTTCTAAACTTGGAACCGCCAGTGTAGCCTCGGCACGGGCGATCATCACAGTCACTTCATGAGACTTCTCCAAATCCGACAACTTTGTAGCTAGCAAATCTCTTTCGGCCAACAATGAAGATATCATGGCATCGGAAGTACGACTTTGACTCAATAAATTGTTTATACGATCCTCTAAATCTCTGGCACGTTCACGCTCCAAAGTAACCAGTTGTCTCATATCCAAGATGGTATCTTGGGCATCCTTTAGTAAAGCTTCCAAACCTTCTTGGTCAGAATCATACTGAGCGTGTAGATTGGCAATTTGGTTACGTGCACTGGTTAAGTCCTTCTCCAGGTCGGCTAGGTATTGAAACAAGAAACCAGCATTGCTGGATGAATATGCATGATGCGAACCAAGGGTATCCGCAATCAAAAACACCTGCAAGAGATAAGAGGAAATCAAGGAACTAGAAGGAATTCATAACAAAAAGAAGCATGAACGTGATATACCTCACATAATTTGCGGCATAATCTATCATGGAGAAGATCTGTAGAAACAGAACCAAGAACTTCACAATTGGCCTGATTCAACAAGCCGCCTAAGAAGTGTCGATAGTAAGAAGCATCGGAAGTTAGCACAGGAAAGTTATCATGAAAATCTTCTATAGCTACACTAGTCGGACCCTCATCCGATGGTAGGACCATCCTAGGAGGGGAAGGAATCACACTACCAGGGCTTATAGGCGGCACAGTCAGAATATCACCATCTATGACGTTGACTGAAGGATCGTGGGGTGATCGGACGGCTAAGGTCAAAGTGAGAGGAGAAGGAACGTTAAGATCCACATTTAAATCATGCGGGATAGGGTCCTCAAAGAGTGCGTTAATAGAAGGAACAACAGAGTTCCATAAAGAATCGGGTTGCGGGACCATCAGAAGGTCATCGGAATCACGATAAGGATCGGGGGAATCATGCTCGACGGACGGACTTGAACGATCAGAATACTCAGGGAAGGAAGCCAGGGGGCCGAGCATTTCTTCAGGATAACGCCTAATGACGAATCGCTCCATTTCATATCATAGAGAAACAATTAAAAGTTAATCATCAGAACATAACGATGATACTCCAAAAGTAAGTAAGTAGACTGACTTACGAAAGGCAGGGTTTGAGTGCAAGGGCATCGGAGGAATATTCAGCTGTTCTACTCCATGTTGTAAACCAGACATAGTTAGAGTTGACGAGTTCGCCAGGATAGAGCACACGTCATAACTACCCAAAAACATGCCAGTGGAAGATAGATACGCCATTTCTCGCACCGCAATCTCAGGACGAGGGATCACGTACCCCAAACCCCATCGTAAAGGTACACCCCATGTATCCCCAGAGGAACCCCTCAACTTAATAAAAAAATATCTTTTCTTCCAGTCCACCACAAATGCCAGGCGTCGGGGTATATTGAAGCTTCTCCGCTGATCACGATAAACTAAGCTAAAATAGGGAAGACCATTGGGACACGGACGCAGAATAAAAGCAGCACCTACCCGATATGGAGTTAGGGGTACATTCAAGAGGTTACAACAGAGAATGAAACCCATCAGATGACGAAGTGAGTTAGGAGTCAGTTGACTGGGGCAAATCTGCCAGTATTGAAATAATGAGTGTATGAAAGGATGGAAGAGCATGCGCTGGCCACAACGAATTTGCTCAGAGTATAGGGTCAAATAACCCAAGGGGGGCTCGAAGGCCCTATGAAAAGGACGAGGAACGATGATATTGTATTCATCCGGATTCAAACCATATTCACGCAACATGCGAAAGATGGACTCTTGCGATTCAACGCTTTGACAAGAACCTACTCTGTTCCTCCTGATCATAGCACTAACATTCAGGGCAGAGGTGTTAAAAATAGAAAGACTATCGGGAGGGAGATAGGGTTCCCGACGGAGGAATGTGAGATGCAGGGAATCAGCTATGCTCGAGCCAGAACGAGATACATGAGGTTGACGCACAGCAGAAGAACTCCTAAAAATCAGAGACAAACCGCCTACTGAAGGCCTGGCCCTCACATCCCCATTTGAAAGTTCGCCTCGAGCATGTCGGGGAGAAGATTTCTCAGAAGATGATGATGACTCATTGAGGAAGGGAGGCATTGCGGCAAAATATGGAGAGTAGTGGAGGAGTTATATTCGCTATGATAAAGTGCAAAACAAACCGAGAACAGTAAAGTGACAAAAGCAAGATTCTACAGAGAATGCTTTTAGGTGAAAAAGATGGATTTAGGAAATGATGAGAAGACAATTTATAGAAGCACCTGAAGACAACAATTGGATACGTGTCAAAATAAAAATGACATCTGGATCCCTCAAAGTATATGCAAATAAGGATAAAGACACGTGAGAAGAATGTTAGTAATAATGGCAGACATTCTCTGAAACCAGGCATAAAAAGCAGTGCAGAAAGTGACAAGAAAAGACAAAACTGCAGAACAAATAAAGAGAATGGGGACAACAAACTTGCTCGATAATTCATAAGTCAACAAATATTCGTACATTCATACGGTGAGATGAAAAACTTGTTCAAAATACGATTACAAGTCAAAAGACAAGGATAAAATAAAGTAGTTACAAAAATAAACTTGGAGAAAAGCCTAAGAACGACGATCTGAGTGTTGAGATGAAGAAGGGGGGAAACCAGCAGAAGGAGCGGGAGAACGAGCACGGCCGAGTAACTTCTGGTAAGCCTCATGAGCTTCTTGGGACGATGGCGGACGCATCATCAAGGCATGAGCGTTTAATCTCCTCCAGTTCTCAGGACAGTCTATCCTCGCGACATTGATTTATACAACCGAAATACCCTAGCAAGAAGTTACCCAGAAGATGACTCTGATGCCTCTGTTGATATTTTTCCTCGCAGTGTTTCTGAACTTCATCCTTCGTAAGAAGGATAGCCCCAGTTAGCTTCTCTTCAACTATCGCGGGAGAGAGAAACTCCGAAGGAGGAGGTGGCTTCTTCAATTCCTCATTAAGCCGGTTATACTGATCTTGAAGAGTAGAAACTTCTGTCCTTAGGCTGCGCTCCAACCCCCCCCCCCCCCCCCCCACATGAACTCTTCTCAGTCGAAAGCACAGAAAGGTTATCCTTTAACTTTTTACACTCGGACGTGCGCTCGGATAGGATGTTTGTCGTTTCATCCAACTTGGACTCCAACAATTTCTCCCTTGCAAGACTATTGGCAAAACTTTCTCGAAGACTCTTCACTTCGTCTTCAACTTTTTTCAAAGCTATGTTCTGAGCAATTAGCTTTTCCATCGACGCTTGCCCGATCGCCTGAGCAGCATCGACCTCTCGCCAGATGGAGGGAATAATCTTTGGAACCTAAAGAGACATAAGGAGTAAGTTTAGAAATATGAAAATAAAAGCCACAGCAAAAAAGGTAACAGAAAAGTTTACCATTGCGACCATCCACTTAGAAAAGAATCGAGCAGTATGTTCATCATGAGGAGTCGTTGCCGAGGTGGCATTCAGATATCGAGTAACAACCTCAAAGGCTGTACTCAAGTCCAAATTGCTGGGTCTTGCGCTAGACTCTGCCTCGACCCATGTGGTGTGGATAAAGAAAGGAGAGCCCGTCGGAGTAAAACGACTGGAGAAGGGCATTCCCTCGAAACAAGGAAGAGGCGTCGTAGAGGTACCAGCAGGAGCTCCCGAGGGCGCATTCTATACGTGCTTCCTCACCAAAGAAGGCAACAGCTCGTCCAATAGCTCCAAATTGATGGAGTAAGGAGGAGATGGAAGAGAAGGATCGTAAGCATTGCCCTCGGAGGCGCGACCTTCAGAGGGAAAGAGGTCATCAACAGATAAATCCTGATGAGCCAAGGACGGATGTTGAATATCCGAGGGCATAGTGCCTACTCAAAAGAAAACAATAATAAACACACAAGCCGAACACAAGAAACAGAAGCTAGTAAAAAAGGAATTATAAACTACGGAGGAAAAATCTAACCTGCTCGAGCATCCTCATCTTCACTTTCGATCAAGATGGCCTTCTCTTTCTCAGCTGCAGTATAGTAAAGAGAGTGAGCTACATATTACCAGGATAAGAAGAAAACACAAAACCCTTGCTATATATCTGAAGGAGAAGGAACAATTGTAGAAGCAGGTTCTTCATGAGCTATACTTGCTTCTCGAGAAGGCTGTGAGGGTGAACATGAGTCTTCCACAGGTGGCGAAGGAGGAATAGAGGCATCTTCCATAGATTTCTCAGGTTGAGCAGAAAGAGAGGGCAAGGAGGATGAGGCGTCAAAGGTGATTGGAGCCTCGAATACCTCCTGAACAACGGTAGTGTCAGTAGCATCCTTTTGAAGGTTCTCGTCATCGATGCCTGGCTCTGTGGATTTATGAGAATTGACCCCACGAGATTCCTCGGAGTCAGAATTCTCATTTGATGCTTGATAATCGTTGTCCGAGGGCGGCACAATCTTCTTGGACCCCTACCCTTCGGGCGTGAGGCAGCAGGACGAGGAATATCGTTTATATCCTTCTCATGCTCCTCCAAGTAAGACACTGCATAAGAGAAAGTTAAATAAGAAAATGTCGAGTATAAATGAGAAATGTATAAATAGGAGGGTGGTCGTTTTACTCACCAAAAGTAGGTTGTGCGTCATCAGAGAGACATATGAGTTTCTTCCCCGCGAGGGAAGCATCCAAAGGAGCCGTCATATTCAGCCTCGCAGTATCGTACAAGGTAAAATAATGGGCTGACTTCAACAGGGCAGAAGCATCGAGTGCCAAAGTAAAGGAAGTAGATGAATCTATTTTATAAGAGGGGGCCTCGGGATGACGCCAAGAATGGGGAGAATCCCACTGGCCCACGACAGGTTTGATAAAGAGGAATTTGTCCTTTCAACTGCTATAAGACAAAGTAGTTCCTACGACTATTCTTCTCTAGGTCTCGATGAGCAAATAAGTACGATGGGTGACCAGTAGAAGAGACGTTAACCGTAAAAATGGAAAAAAATCTCCTCACAGTACACTCTACCCCCTCGATAGGTACCAAAAAACAAAGGAGGCAAGGATAGTAAAACTATTAGAGGTTAATTGACTAGGGCATACGTCACAGGCTTTGAACACCTCGCAATAGAAAGGAGGGAAAAAGAACCGGAGACCCGCACGTACCTGAACTAAATAAAGGGTGACATATCCATCGGGAGGAGCATTCCCCATATCGTCCTTCGAAGGGAATTTTCGAAGGATGTTCAGAGACGAAACTCCGAAATCGCGAAAAAAATTATCAACCTCTCCCTCAGAAACTGTGCTCGCAACATTTTCCACCTCTTTATAACGACGACTACCCTTCATCTTCACTAGGGCAGCAGAAGCGTCATCAGCAGCAGATGACTTCCTTGACTGTTTAGAAACCCGTGTCGGTTCACCTTCTTTAGCAACAAAAGCCTTTCCCTTCTTCTTACGGCGATAAGTTTCGCCGGAGGGATTATTCTCCGATAACACAGCCACTGTGACGGCGGTGGCATCCTCCGCAACAGTCAGAGGGGCAGTCGGAGCAGAGACAGACTCCGGTGGAGGCGCGAGCAGAACACCAGAAATGTCAACCATGGTGGTGGATAAAGGGAGCGTGGTGGCGAAAGTTTCGGTAGCCATAATTAGAAGAAGAGACGAAGAATTTAGGTTTTTGCTGGGAGGAGATAAGAAGCTTGAAAAGGCAAAGAACAGTAAGAAGAGAAGAATAGAGAAGGGGTTCTTATAAAGGAATCTCATATGATATAGTGGGGAATTAATACACGCCCATTAAAGGGCACGACTTCCCAAAAATAAAAACAGCCGTTACAAACCCTTGAAATTCTCTCTCATTAATGCGGAACTAATCAACTCCCCACGTTCTCCAATGGCTAAACCTCCGATGATCACTTCACTTTAAGTTCCTGTTGATTACCTATAATACACCAGGAACTTCTCGATAACATTATTTCCGATGGCACACGGATTATTACACTCACAGAGCATCCGATGCTAAAGGCACTACCAGTCTTGGATGACTCTACGATGCCTAATAATCACCGATGCTTTAGCCAGTGAACAATCCTAAGGAACAGGAACACGATAAACATGTTCCCCCCGATGGGTGCATACTATAATGATATATCAAGGAATATATCCTAACGACACGATGGGTAGACATTCCGATGGCACAACAATAACAAAATTACTCGATGGCACCATTACGGGCAGAGTAATTCGATGGCAATCAATCCGATGGCAAAGAAGTTCGTCCAAAGGCGAACAAGAGAAATGCTCCTAGAACAATAAACAAGTATTACCCTTCGAGATACTCCTGCCATGCAAAGACCAGGTGTCATCATCAATGTCATGTATCAGCACTAAATTAACCAGGTGTCAACCTTGCTTGCGACGCATCAGCACAAGAAGAGTTGGGTGGCAGTGTTACAAACAGTTGAGCTAGCATGTGAACATTTCCCTATGCCACCCAATATGGGGCATGCAATCTAAAGAGGGTTATAAATACCCTCACTTTGTAAAGTAAAAGAGGGTGGAGGAGGAACAAGAGGAACAACACACTTTTATCTTCTATACTCTATAAAAACACCAATGATAGTTTAAATTTGGGGAGGATCCTAAGAAAAGAATATTGATAAAAATGACTTATTGCCTTGCTTCTTGTATAAATATACCTATCGACTATATGGGCAAGGCATTTCTCGAATAAAAAATTACTCCGATGAGTTAACATATGTCATTGTCCAACGACAATAAAACTTGCAAGAAGTTGATATCATCTGATTTGATACCATAAAAACTCATATAGGTTGAATATGCAAAATGGCTACATACGAATTTAATATACACGATATCAGATTGTTTGATGGTCCAGCATGTGCCTTGGAATGTCATATTTGCAGCAAGTACATGGATTATCTGAAAAACACGTAACTTGAGAATTTTTAAAGGAAATATGGAGTCGGTAAACGCTATTCTTGGGCAAATTAGGCAATCAAGATTGGAACTAATGATGGCAAAGATAAAAAAAAAAGTACAGCAACAAACACAAAAAAGAAGGCCAAAAGTTGGCTAGTGTAAACTGAATGTTGACGACAACGTATTAGCTCATAATAAGTGGGAGGCGCGCTTCGGGATTAGTTAACAATATTACAAGCCCGACTATCCTTGAAGCTGAAACTGAGGGGATCCGTTTGGAGCTTACAATCACTTGGGATAAGCGAATTTGGTGTATAAAGGTGAAAACTGATACTTAGGAGGCATATACTCTGATAACCGATGAAACAATCTGAGACCATTGTCTTCAACACTTGACAGATTTTTGGTCTCCGAAGAGTGGCTCACCCAATGGCCCTCCTTATCTCAATGAGGTTTGAGGAGATCGGTTTCGGATCATTGTCCGTTTCTTCTCAAAGTTGATGGTCGTGATTGGGGTCCTACGCCTTTTAGGTTCCTTGACAACTGGTTAAGTCATAAAGATTTCAAGCCTCTTGTCGAGAAGATGTGGGACGAAATTAATCAAAGTGGTTGGGCGGGGTTCAGAGTAAAAGAAAAGTTTAAGTTCTTGAAAAGTAATCTAAAAATTTGGAATAAGGAGGTGTTCGGCCATGTGGATAAGCGTATTGAGGAGATCCTTCATTCAATCAATGATCTTGACCTTAAAGGCGAAGAGTCAGTGTTGTCCGAAAGTGATCTCATGCAAAGAAAAGGGCTCATAGGAGAGCTAATGCAGAATATAAGATCAAAAGAAAGCATTCTCGCACAGAAAACTAGGATAAAGTGGATGAAGTATGGCGACCTCAATACGGGGTATTTCCATGGTTGTGTAAATAGGAACAGGGCGAGGAATTTCATTCGGGGTCTAAAGGTTAATAATAGATGGATGGAGGATGTTCCATGGATTAGAGAGGAGGCCAGGGAATTTTATGACACTTTTTCAGAAAGTAATTGGAACAGGCATGTCCTAGAAAATATGGACTTCAAGAAAGTTTATGGTGCGGCAAATGAGCTGATGGTTTTCCCATTTTCGGAAGAGGAAATTAGAAGCGCAGTGTGGAATTGTGAGGGTACGAAAAGCCCCGGTCCCGATGGTTTCAACCTTAATTTCATAAAAAACTGTTGGGACATTATAAAGGCTGATGTGTGCGAGTTTGTGCATGAATTTCACCGCAATGGTCATCTCGTGAGAGGTCTCAGTCCGTCATTTATTGTCTTAATCCCAAAGGTGGCAAGCCCTCTCCGTCTTAGTGAATTTCGTCCTATTTCACTAATCGAAAGTTTATATAAAATTATCGCCAAGCTTCTTGCAAAACGCATTAGTAGTGTTATGGATGGAATCATCTCCAAAGAACAAACAACCTTCATTAGTGGACGGCACATTTTGGATAGCATTCTGGTCATCAACGAGATTATTGATGATGCGACAAGGAATAATAAACCTTGCCTTATCTTCAAAGTGGACTTCGAGAAGGCTTATGATTGCGTGAATTGGAGCTTTTTGGATTTTATGATGGGAAAAATGGGATTATGTATTCAATGGAAGAAGTGGATTTGTGAGTGTATTACGTCTGCGACAACCTCGGTCATTGTTAATGGCAGCCCTGTGGAGGAGTTTTCCATGCACCGCGGGCTGAGACAAGGTGATCCTTTATCTCCTTTCCTCTTTTCGATTGTGGCTGGAGCACTTGGAAGAATGATTAGTAAAGTTGTCGAAGGAAGTCTTTTTCGGGGATTCAAAGTAGGGTCATGAGAGTTGGAGGTATTCCACGTCCAATATGCTGATGACAACCATTTTTTGTGACTCAACATATGAAAATATTATTGCTATTAAAGTATCATTTTTAACTTCGAACTTGTGTCTGGTCTGAAAGTTAATTTCCAGAAAAGCAGCTTGATCGACATCAACGTGAAAGAGGGGATATTATGAGAATGGGCAGAGATTTTAAATTGCAAAAAAGAGTCAGTCCCTTTCAAGTATCTTGGGATTCAGGTGGGTGTTAATCCTAGACGGGTCGAGAGTTGGATTCCGGTTGAAGAAAAACTCAAGAAAAGTTTATCTCTTTATTCAAATATTCACCTTTCCTTTGGAGGCAGGGTTGTGATTCTTAATTCGGTGTTTACCGGGATACCGACTTATTATTTCTCCTTTTATAAGGCCCCGATCAAGGTTATCAAGTCTTTAATTAAACTCCAACAAAATTTCTTTTGGGGTGCTGATAATCAAAAGAAAAAGATATCTTGGGTGAGTTGGGATAAAATCTGTATGGATAAAGCTAATGACGGGCTGGGTGTTAAGAATCTTAAATGGTTCAACATGGCTTTATTGGGAAAGTGGCGTTGGAGGTGGTGGAATGATGGGAATGCTTTATAGAAAGATGTCATCAATTCAAAATATGGCACGGGGATGTCGAAGACTTCTGACAATGGAATTCCTTTATCAACAAGAAGGGGCTCTATTTGGTGGAGGGATCTCGCCTCGGTTTTTTTGATTGGTAATCGTGAAGATTGGTTTGTGGGTAATATGGTGAGAGAGGTGGGCAATGGTATAACTACGCGGTTTTCGGAGGATAAGTGGATAGCCCATCTCCATTTTCTGAAAGATTTATTAGATTGTATTTTGTTTCAATGGACAAAAGAAAATCAATTGCTTCCTTAGGTGCTTGGCAAAACGAAACATGGGTTTGGAATTTGAAGTGGAGAAGGAGGTTCTTTCATTGGGGGTTGCAGATGCTGGAAGAATTAGGTAACATCATCCAGTGCATTCAGCTGGATGCCACCAAAGAAGACTCATGGCACTGGAATCTCGATCCCTTGGGCCAATACACGGTAAAAATGGCGTATGTGTGTTTGACGCAGCCATCGGACTATGCGAATTAGGGTATTTTTCATGAGTTTTGGGACTTATCAGCCCCCCCGGAAATGTGTTTCTTTGCTTGGCGCTTTCTTCTTAATCATATTCCTACCAAAGATAACATGATAAGAAGAGGAGTGGACACGTTAATTAATCAAGATAGATGCTGCCTTTGCAACAGCACAGCTGAAACTTCTTGCCATCTTTGTTTTGGTTGCGAGACTTCTCACGAGATTTGGATGCAAGTCTATAGGTGGCTCGACTTCTCCCTTGCTCTACCATTGGATCCTATCACTCACATGTATGCGCATATGGGTCTTGCTAAGTCACCAACCTACAAACGTTTCTGAAAAGGTATGTGGTGCATTGTGGTGTGGATGGTGTGGATGACGAGATAAATAAGTTATTTTCCATGGGGAACCATTTAACTCAACTAGAACATTTGAGCTTATTCAAGCGAAATCATGGAGTTGGGCTAATGTAAATCTTAAGTTTTTTCCGTTTTCCTTTTACGATTGGTGTGTTAACCCTCAAACTTGTTTGGCTTGGAAAGATTAGGTGTATGTTGTAAGGGGTTGAAGCACCCCTTGTGCTTCCTTTTCTTGAATTTATTTGCTTGATAAAAAAAAACACTTAATTGACGAATGTCGAACACTTTTGCTCAAACCCAGAAATTTTGATGGATTGCTCGAGGTGGGAATCGACTTGCGTATGCTATAACAAAACTGCAAAACTCGACAAAGGGTGGCGGCGTTAGTATTATTACTTCCCCTAGTATTATTTTTGTGTTGAACTTTGATGTAGCCTAAGGGCGCTTTTTATCTCAAGTTTAAAAAAAAAAAAACAACAACAACAACATACTTACTAGATAATCTTTGATCTATATAAATGAGTGAGCTAGCCTAGATGAGTTAGACAACAAATTAGGCAATACGAGCCTAAAGTTAAATACTAAATTATGTATTGCTCATTTGGTCATGTCATAAAATTATTATTTGTATAAAATTTATTATTACATAATGTCAACAATAAATCTATTACAACAAAATAACACCAAAAGAAAGACACAGTTATCAAAAACAAAAGCTTCAGACATGACAAACTATAGCTTATAAGTTTTACAACTTGAAAGTTTAGACTTGTTTGAACTATAGTACACTAGTATTGAGTTTTGTTTACCACTATATATTTTATTGTCGTAAGGCAAAAAATAATATCATACGCAACAAATGTCTAAGACTTATTGTTTTTTTTTAAAATTATAGTGCAATATATTTATAAAATCCAAAAACTATACAACAATGCATCTTCCAAAATTTAAATATCTTGTTATTAAAATAAGTAAATTTAGTTTTTCAGAATTTTATGAATGGTATATCATTCAGATATTCCTTGAGCAGGCACTAAAATACAAACATGTTTTCATGTAAATCATGATACATGCTCAAGTAAAATACACGTGAGCCGCATGGGCAGATACCATAATTTTTGTTTGGGGGGGGGGGGGCGAAACAATGACGAGGATTTTCTTTTTTAACACACATATTAAATATATATATATATATAGACATATTGTTGAAAGTAATTTTTTTATTAAACCTTTAAGAAACAAAGAAATTCTTTCAGGTAGTTAGATATTCACAATGAATCAACGGAACATGTACTTTAATGAAAGAAGAAATAATTAACTCACAAAATGTAAATTGATGTTCATGCATTGAGTTGTGGGTTTTACAATTTATATCATATTTTTCGCACATAAATGGATCAAATGGGTACCAGCCATGATATCAAATAAGCAATAAATAGTTGAAGTCGTAAACCAATTTGAAATGTTGGATAAAAGGCTCAGGGGTGCAAAATGATTGGGTAGAGTTAAATTACAACTTCTTCTACTATATATTAATACTAAATCATTAATTAGGGAGAAATTGTGGGGGGAGGGGCCACTGCACCCCCTCTCTAACCCTCACTGCACCCCCTTCTCTATGCCCCTGATGTGAGGAGATAATCATGCACTCTTGCCCCCAAAAAAAGAATGTAATATAGATATGCAATACTTAAAAAAACTCTTTCATCATAACAATAATAATAGATGACATGTCATGATAAACATGGATATGCAATACTTAAATGCATGTCATGTCCATGTAGAAACGATTATCTTCTTAAAAAGATTCTACAACAAATCTTTATAATATTACTTAAATTTTTTAGATCCACAATCCAAATTTTAGCTAATCAAGTATTCATAGTGAAAATTCCCTTAAGATTTCAAACACTTTACATTAACCATTTGAACAACAAGCTACCAGGCTCATGATTTTATTTAGAAAACGTAACAGTGCTCCAAAATGACGAAATGCAACTCATGAGAGTATATATACATTTTTCTATGGTCCAAAGCAATTTAAAAACCCATCTATTCCACAATAGCTACCATAAAGGAACATTACATGTTCAATATTAAGTATTAAAGAAAAAATAATTTTCTACTGTTTAAAATTTAATTGTTATTCAAAGGAATGTCCATACACTCTCCCAGGCACAAATACATTTTTTCAATAATCTTCCGAGATTGAAAATTACTTTTCTTTAATTTTCATAGTTCAATATTTACTAGAAATACTAGATAATATTTTTCTGTTGTGAAAAAAAATTTAATTTACCATTAAATAAAAAAATTAATTATGAAAGAATGGTACAAATTTCAACAAATTTGGACAATTGAAACATATTATTCACAACCAAACACGTTCTTATAGCGAATGAATAAGGGTGTGACACTTGGCACACTCTTGTACATCCATGTTACTTGGACAATCATGCAACATCATAGTGATGTGCAACATCATGACATCACGTGTTGCACTTTCATCTTGTATAATTTTCTTAAGAAAATCAAATTGGCGACATAAATTTAAAATAGCCATAACTTTCTCAATTCATGGGCAAACTTAAAGTTATTTATATAGATGGAAATCTCTTGAAGAGTTCTATCATTCTACACAGCTTATACAACAGTGAAACACAAAACAAAATCCTTAGAAATTCGTGAAAAGTTTTTATCATATATGAATAACTCAAAAAATAAAGATTCATGGATTTTAAGCATTCTAATGTAAAACGAACATGTCAAACATGATAATACATGACTATTAACATCAGAAACCAAGCCTAATGACTCTATAATACCAATGATGAACAAACATAATAACCTTTAACCCAACTTATGAAGCTCTATGAACTTTGATCTTTAATTCGCTTGATTCCATGGTGTTTTGATCCACTTTTGTGTTCCATTAGGTTAGACTTCGATTACAAATAGAACAAAATCGTTTTCCACAAACCAAGAATCATTTTTTACAGTTAAATATGCCAAAATTCTCTTTATTTGACTCGTTCTGTGAGTGGTTATTAATTTGCATGAGAAATCCACATTATTTTCTGCATTTTGTATTTCTTCACTCTGGAGAAAATTGCCCTTGATAATAATTAGAAGAGGAGGGGGGATGGGGGAATGGATAAGTTTCTCCATTAAAAAATGGAGAACCATTATTCAAAATCATATGAGTAAGGTCAATCCACATGGGTGATCTACCACTCTTTTTACCAGCAAAAACATTATTGGTCGAGCAATTCATCAAGTAATAGAGAGCAAATTCTTATTAAATTAACCAACAATAATTCGTTTAACCACATTTGTCATGATAAATGAAAAAATAGGGTTAAGGTACGTTGTTCAAGAAATCCCAAAGCCAAAGCCTCGTTTTAAGTTCTTAGTATTAATCAAGCTACTGGGACTCTATTAATCCAGGAAAAAATATTTTTTTTCATTAATATACGACGGGTCGTATTCATTGGCTTTATGTATCTAGGCATTTATCCTAGATCGTATACATGTAATTTTTGGCACATTTTTCTAGATTGAAGAACTATAACGCACATACACAAACTTTTGACGCATCCGTGCCATGAATATGATGACAAGTATTCCTAAATTTGGTGTGTTCACAAATACACACACAATACGGCACGTCACCAACCTATTGATGATTTTTCATGTGTATAGTGGAGTTGAATATAATATTCAAAAGAAGTGTCTATCGTACTAAATTGAGAAAGCTGTTGTGTGTCTCGTAAGAACGACAAATGATGTTATGAAAATTATTAAATATTCAAGATGTGATTTTGTTACTCAACATGCTGAATTTTTGGCGTCTAATATACCTACTCAAGCTCACTGAATGCTAGAGTTGATCAAATATGGTTTTAGAGGAGCTACTGGTATTTCGTTCGCTTATGTACCAAGAATTCATTCGCATCAAAAACCTGTTGTATCTGAGTCTAGAAATTTCTTGGTGTGTAACTGGTGCAAACCGGAGTTCTCCAGATAATATAATAGAAATTGAAGCTCACATTTCTCCACTTAAATGCCTTATTAAGTGGAGATGAAACTTCTCCTTATCAAACATAATCCAATACCATTCCTAAGTGACTGGTAAATAAATTTTATTTTCTTATAGAAGAATTATTTTCGCTAGAGATAAAAATTAATTTCTGAATACTTTTGAAAATTATGACAAAAAAAAGAAAAAAGAAAAAAACTAGTCATTTAGGGTGGGGCCGGTTTAATTGAAACTTGAAAGCGAGGCTATCCTCAAACGGACCAATTTTCTCAAGAAATAAATAAAAGAGCATAACTCAAGCCCATTAAGGGGCCATGCAGACTTCCAAATTTTGTATTATTTTTACAAGCTGAAAAAACTTATTACAAAATGGTACCATCTTTTATTAATACTTACAAAAATTACAAGATAAGTAATATACAAAGCACAAATAAATTAATAACTTATTTAAAAAAATAGCAGATTTTAATATTTTAATTTTTACGTATTATAGTGAATACTGATGCCATGAAAAGATACGCAAAAAATAATTATGCAAAATTAGATTATCATTGATTTGGTTGACCAATTATTTGCGTGGTATCCTTGGTTTAAAAAATTTGGATGATGTCAACAAAATGCAAATATTCGAGTAAGAACTTATCAAAAAAAAAAATTTTCAATTTTTTTTTTGAATCAAAAAACTTTCATATCACCAAAAAAATCAACCCCAAGTACAAGGTGACGCCAACACGAGTCATTACATCAAAACTGTGAAAACTCAAACGACAAAAACAAAAACGCCTAACAAAATCAACAAAAAAACGCTACTCCCTCAAGAAACCATACTCCTCAAAACCGTCCGCATCATTCACCGCGTTCCTAGCAAGTACATGACCGACCAAATTAGATTTCCTTCCCACCCAATGATTAAAGAACCCCGCATGCATACGAAATAATCCTCTAATGTCGTTCAACACGTTCACCACATGAATGTCCCAGATAGTGTTATGGATCACGTCATGCATAATATTAAGACAATCCCCTTCAAAGGTAACGTCGCTCCATCCTTTCTCCACCGCCCAACTAACAGCCTCCAAAGCTGCAAGCGCCTCAAATCTCGTTGGATTCGCGTGTGATATTAAGCGACGTAGTCTCCATGCAATCATATTTCCATCTTTGTCAAGCACGACCATTCCTACCCCGATTGCCTCTTTACTAGTAAATTGTGTGCCGTCAAAATTAACTTTAATCACTTCCCCTTTCGGGGCCAGCCATCCCTCTTCGCGTGTCAACACGCCATACCCTTTCTTCTTGTTTAGATCACTCCACATTGAAACATACTCCCGCACGAATGTGACAACCTTATCCGATTGTCGCTCCTTCTTACCCGCTAACACACTATTCTAGTTCCCCCATAATGCCCAACAAGTCGTTGCCATTATGCTAACCCTTCGGGACGAGCATGACTTGAAAAGCCGAATAATCCAGTCGCCCAATAGTTCGAATTCCTGAATCCACATACTCACGGGGTTGTTTGATAATGCCCAAACTTGTCGCGCAAACGAACAATCAAACATGCAATGACGTAGCGTCTCAATGCTCGTTTTACAAATAACACAAAGTGTCTCCACGCAAATACACCTTCTTGCCAATTTCCACCGTGTTGGTAAGATGTCCATACAACACCGCCATAGAAACAATTTAACTGTGTTCGCAGAATCCACCTTCCACAGTTTCGCCCATGATGCGTGCGCCTCCGGAATCGTCAAGAAAAACAAGAAAAACAGACCCCGACTCCCTTGCGTTTCTTACTAAACCCTGATCAAGAAAAACATGGTATGCACTTCGGATCGAAAACCCGCCGTTCTTCTCATAGTGCCAAACAAGCCAATCCTCATTACTCTGATCCCCCAACAGAATCGTCAACACCAGCTCAACATCCACCTTTCAAAGAAAGTTGTGCAACACATCGACATCCCACCACCACGTATTATTATCAATAAGCTCACTAACCTTAAAAAATGGTTCATCCATGCTAACGAACATGATAGGACGAAAGGAGACCGGCCGTGGAAGCCGCGTCATGCCACACATGAATTGATTCGCCATTCCCAACATGCCAACGTACCCCGCTTTTCACGATCAGAATAGATTCCCATATACACCTCCATGAAAAATGCCAGGGCTGCTCCAAGCCTTGCATCACAAAGCTCCGTGTTGGGAAAGTACTCCGCCTTGTAAATCTGGCTAACTAAGCTCTCAGGATTCGCCAATAACCGCCATGCTTGCTTTGCAAGAATCACGAAAACCAAGACCCCCCCTTTCTTCCTCCGACACATTTTATCCAAAGAAACCCAATGAATTTTGTTTTGCTCCCCACTACTCCACCAGTAATTGCTAATGGTAGATTCAATTTCCTTAATTAATGCGTCGGGCAGTTGGAAACAGATCATCAAGAAACTTGGGATCGATTGCATGATCGCTTTCGCTAAAACTTCCTTTCCCGCGCCCCATAGAGTTTTTCCTTTGTACCCTTGTGCCCCCTGCCAAATCCGTTCATGAATGAAGTCAACAGTTCCTTCTTGGATTTGCCCACCGCTGATGGCATCTCTAGATATTTGTTGTGACGCTCCGCTACCTCGACCCCAAGCTCATCATCAATCGCGGTTCGAGTTTGTGTATCCGTGTTTTTGCTAAACACAACAACGGACTTCTCTCTATTAATTTTTTGTCCCGAAGCCGCTTCAAACCGCTCTAAGATATCCCGAAGGCATACGACCAACTCCATATCCACGGTGCAAAAAAGTAACGTGTCATCGATGAAAAGAAGGTGCGACATCGATGGCTCATGACGACTGATTTTGACTAAAGTGAGTTCCTCCCGCGTTTCTGCCTTAGCAATCAGTGCTGAAAACACCTCGGAGACAAATAAGAATAGGGAAAAAAGAATCCCCCTACCTAATGCCCCTCTCGGGGTAAGAAAACACTAGACACACGCCCATTAAGCAAAATAGAGTACGAAACAGATCTAACACCCATTATAATTAGAAACATAAATCTCGAATCAAAGCCTAATTTAAGCATTACCTTCTCCAAAAAGGGCCACTCGACTCGGTCGTACGCCTCACTCATATTCAGTTAGCGTCATGTGACCCCGTTTCCCTGTTCGTTTATTTTTCAAGTAGTGGTTAACCTCAAAAGCCACCAAGATATTATCCGTGATAAGGCAGCCCGGGACAAAAACGGAATGAGATGATGAGATAATAGAAGATAAAAAAGGCTTTAGCCGGTTAGCAACAACTTTAGAAGTAATCTTGAAACACACGTTGCTAAGACTAAAACTGCGTCATTACGTCAAGGTTAGAACACTTGGGAATCAGAACAATATAAGTAAAATTAACACACAGATCAAGAACGCGATCATTAAGAAAAGAAAGCACAAAAAGAGTGACACCATCACCCACAACCCCCCAGATTTTTTGAAAGAAAATGACAGAAAAACCATCAGGTCCCGGGGATTTAAAAAGATATATAACTTTGAGTGCCTTGCGTACCTCCTCCGCTGTAAACGGTTGAAGCAAGCTCTTGTTCACTTCAGGAGTAACCCGCGCGTCAACTTCTCGTAACACATCCTCAATGGCCACCTCTGACGGAGCACTCGAACGAAAAATATGAGCAAAGTAGGCGGTCGCAATTTGGTCAATACTCGACAGATCCGTACAAAGTGAACCCTGTTCATCCCGGAGACCCTTAATCTCGTTCTTCTTCTTTCTTTCGGACGCCCTCTTATGAAAGTATGCGGTGTTTCGATCGCTGTCCTTTAACCACTGAACTTTGGCCCTCTGTTTCCAATAGAGTTCTTCCACCTCGAGTAATTCTTCTAACTGTTTACCAATGCGCTGCTCCTCGGCCTTCGCTTCAAGAGTGATAATCCCCGTGCGCAACCGAAGTAGCTCCTTTCTCAGCCCCTCAATTCTGCGTTTCATGTCCATCCCATCAATTTTCGCCCACCGTGTCAACCCTATACAACATCCATCCAGTTTCTCGATCAAGTTTCCCCCGCCCAATTCATTCCAACACTCCTTTATCACCTCATCGCTCTCGGCCTTCAATAACCATGCTACTTTTCGTCCACATAAACAATTTTAATGTTCTTGTACTTTACTTAAAATGTTACATGTGTTAAAAAGAGCTAGAAGAAGCTAGCACAAATTAGGAAAGTTGAAGTGCTCCTCAAACGACAATTGGAAATATAACCTTTTTCAATTTTATGAAAGAAAAAGATCACTGGTCATTATACATTGCAAGCTCCTAATTAGTGGTTATCTTTCTCAAAATATTTACAAACCGTCTTGATTTTTACTAAAAAATAACTTTAAATAAATTAAGCAAAAAATTACTAGAAAAGTTACTTTTATACACTCGCAAACAAACACCCTTCAGTTACATTAAAAATTGTGATTGCAGTAATTTATCATTGAAGCATGTAATTAAGACCAGTTGTATTTAAGAAATCTTATTTCAAAAACCAAAAAGCTTAGTAAAGCAAAAATAAACTCGAGACAAATTAGAAAACCAAATTTCACCCCCCAAGAAATATTAGATACAACATACTATAACACTATGATACAAGATAATTAACCCCCACCTCCTAATCACCATTACCACCTCTATAACATTCTGCTCCTTAATTACTCCTAATTACCCTAACCCTCAAAAGTAAATTAATACCACAAAAGTGTTCACCACACAAAAACACGCTTTTAGCTTCATACCAACAGATCAACCTCTTTACTCTTACTCTTCTTCTTGTCCGCCGGCGACTGAGGTCCGATCACCGACGAAGATTCCGGCGACCGGCGCGGATATTCCGATAGCATCTGCACGACCTCTCTCATCGTTGGCCGCTCGACGCTGTTCTCTTGAACGCAGAGCATGGCGACGAAGAACAAGTGCATGGATTCGTCTTTCGGCACGACGGTTAATCTCGGATCGATGATTCTGGAAACTTCCTCTCTGCGGCATTCGGTCGATGATTTCGTCCACTGAACGATGTCGACGCCCTCCCCGAACTCGCCAACGGGGCGGCGGCCAGTGACGAGCTCGAGGAGCACGACGCCGAAGCTGTACACGTCGCTCTTCTCGTCTACTCGCAATGTGTATGCGTATTCTGCATGTTTCATATAGAGAAAGTATATATATATGCATTAGTAAAGAAAGCCATTAGGAGAAAAATAGGATATGATTATTGTGAGAGAAGCATAAAATTATAATGGCATCATTTAATTTGCTTTAATCTTAAAATTGAGCTTTACGTGTGATGCATGGACACGGGCATCATAGATCTTTAAGCATGTGTAAAGAAATGTTACAAATAGATATGAAAGGTTGTATGAAACAACGATTTATTAAGTATAACTTTTGCAAGATGAGTTGATGAATCGGTTCAGTTATTTGTGTATATACATGGTTGAGATAAGGTGATGATCACTAGACAGTTTTATAGACACTATGTAAGTTTGAAAAGCATTATCGAGAGAAACTTCTCAATTTTGCAATTATTTTTTCTAGAACTTATTCAAAAGACTGGGTCTGTTTTTTGTAATTAGATCTAACTATATCTACTAGGGTTGATACTGTAATTAACCTAAATCTGATGAAAAATAATGACACGAATCATTTTTTTCTTTAACGAATTTCTAGATAATATTAAACTAATAAATCTTTGTGTGCTTATTGGAGGTGTGGATTGTGGAGTGTGGGACAATAGAAAGTGTGACATTTACACGTAGGAAGGAGATGAATTGATCACAGCAATGGGTCCAGCCATTCAGTATTGGAAGGCGTGGGTGGGGTAACCGTAAAAACCAAGTGCTCATATGATATCTGTTCACTTTCACGACTACCAACGCTCCACTGCTTTGTTATTGTTACCTTTCAGATTCACTGCCACACAACACAACTAAAGCCGCAGGGATCTATTCTATTGTTGTTCCCTATAAAATTATTTTTTTTCTGTTATAAAGACTTATTTAGACCATGACTAATTGCCAAAAAGCAAAAGTAACAACTTCCTTCATGTATGTCACCTTAGAATTTTAATTTACAACTTCCTTCATGTAGAATTCCTATGTTTCAACCTAAGATGTAAGAATTAATTAACCATGCATGGTTGTTGATTCAAATTTGTACTTAGCTAAAATCCCCTAACTTGATTAGTACTATGAGGGAAATAAAACAAGTTAACCAACATGAAAATATTATTGCATGAATCATAGCTTAACATTTTAAGGTATCAAAAGTGAAATGTACCTGGAGCAATGTAACCATACGAGCCCGCGATTGCGGACATGCATTGCGAGGCGCCCTCGTCCATCAAAAACTTAGCCAACCCGAAATCCGCAACGTGAGCTTCGAAGCTCGAATCCAACAATATGTTATTCGACTTAACGTCCCGATGGACGATCAAAGGCGAGCAATCATGGTGCAAGTAGCACAAGCCTTTGGCAGCATCTACCGCAATTTTGTACCTCAAGTTCCAGCTCAAGAATCCGCCTTTTTTCCCGTGCAACGCCTCTCCCAAGCTCCCGTTTCTCATGTATTCGTACACGAGAAAATTCGTGTCCTTATTCGTGCAGAAGGCTAATAGTCTTACAATGTTTCTGTGCCTGATGTTTCCCAGTGTCCGAATCTCGGCTTTAAATCCATGATCATGGCTGTTGATGCTGTTGAACCCCAAGAGCTTTTTGACAGCGATTTCGACCCCATTAGGCATTTTCCCGTGGTAGACGATCCCGGCTCCTCCTCGGCCTATCACATTGCCGTCTTTAACGCATTCCAGGACATCGGCAACTGTGAAATCCAGCTTTAAGAAAGCTGTCATTTTCCAGGAATTTGAGCCTTTTTTCTTGAATGACTTGGCCTTGATGATGGCTGCCGTTGCAAATAGTAGCGAACACATCAACAGGCCGAGAGCGAAAACGAGTCTGAATGCATTGTGGGATTTACTTGGTTGGCTTTTGGTGGTTGTGAAATTGCAGGGATTGTTGAGTAAAGGACCGCAAAGTTGGGGATTGCCCGCGAAGGAAGAGGCGTTGAAGACCGAAAACTGGCCTGATTCGGGTAGCTTTCCGGATAGATCATTGAAAGAAAAATCAGCTGTTGTTAGGCTCTTCATTGAGGCGATTGACGGGGGTATGGATTCATTCAAGTGGTTTCTCGACAGATTCAAGTAGTTCAAGATCCGAATGTTGGAGATTTTCTGTGGGATTGAACCAGATAGATTGTTCTGGCTCAAATCCAGATAATTGAGATGAACACATTTCGCGATTTCACGTGGGATTTCGTCGGTGAACGAGTTTCCGCTAAGATCAAGCTTTACTACTTGACGAAGTTCACCTATGGAAGGAGGGATTGGACCAGAAAAATTGTTTCCACTAAGTAACAAAATTTGGAGGGAAGAGAAATTTGAAAGGGACAAAGGCAAAGGCCCCGAGAGATGGTTATTCGACAGGTTTATTTGGCCTAACTTGGTTTGATTCGACGAGGAATCATGGTTTTCAGACAGGGGTCCAGACAACATATTACTCTGCAATTCAAGAAAATTTAGTTCTGGTAGGTAAATAAAACCACTTGGGATGCTCCCATTGAAGTAGTTTTGTCCTAATCTCACCCTAACGAGACTCAAACACGTGCCTAAACCTTCCGGTAACGACCCAAACAGGAAATTAATCCTAAGGATAAGAGTTTTGAGCTGATTTGAGGCACACAAGTCTTTAGGAACTGTACCAGTGAGCTTGTTTGAAGACAAATCAAGATCCTTAAGCCTCTGATTTCGACCAAGATTCTGCGGTATAACGCCTGTGAAGTTATTCATCCATAGTCCAAGTGTCTCCAACTCCGGATAATCAGCGATATAATCCGGTATCGAACCGTGCAGCCTGTTCATGAACAGATTGAGCAGCCTGATTTGCTTGAGGTTGATAAGCTCAAACGGGATTTCTCCGGTGAACGCGTTCACAGAAAGATCGAGATTCAACAAATTCGTCAAGTTACCTAACTCCTTGGGAATTTGGCCCGAGAGTCGATTTATATGAAGGAAAACAGTGTCAAGTAACTTCAAATTCCCCAACTCAGGAGGAATAAAACCATCCAACTCACAGCTTGAAAGATCCATGTGAACTAAATTCACCAACTTACCAAACTCCCTTGGAATCCCACCTTCAAAAACATTGTAGTACCCCAAGTAAATCTCCTTCAAGTTAGTAAGGTTACCTAACTCTTTAGGAATCCTTCCTTCCAGATCATTTCCTGCTAATGACAGATACTCAAGCCCAACCATGCTCCCGTAACTCGGCGGAATCTTGCCATGGAAATAGTTCCCTCCCAACTCCAAATACTTAAGATTATTATTCAAAGTTAAAACTCCCATTGGTAGAAAAGCAGTGAAATTGTTGTTGTAAGCATCAAGAACCTCTAAACAGGTTAAAGTGGAGTAGTTCCAATCCAAATCACCACTAAACTGGTTGTTTGAAATGTTGAGAAACCTCAGAGAGTTCATGTTCTCTATCTTGATTTCACCAGTGAAGTTGTTCCCATCAATGGAGAGGTCAATGAGGCTGTCGAGCCTCGATATCTCGGGAGAAACGACGCCGTATAAGGCCATGTTGGATATGTTCACAGAGACTACTCTGCCATGGAAGCATTTGATGCCACTCCATGAACAAACTGAGTTTGGGTTTGACGAATTCCATGAGTTTATGGCCTCATTAGTGTTCTCAAATCCTTGTTTCAGTGAGGTTAATGCATGGAAATCTGATAATATAGAAGAAGAAGAAGTGTTAATGAGAGAGAAGAGTAGGAGTGTTGTTATTACAATGAAGGTTGCCATGTGAAGGAAATTATTTCATAGAAAGGGAGTAATTTGGCAGGACTTGGTGAGGATTTTAAGAGGCTGACTAGTGATAATGTTAATGTTGGATTTTGTGGAAAAGGGTAGTAAAGTTAAGGGAAATTCTTCAAGTTTTAAAATATGAATCATCTTGTAGCAAAAAGAGTAGTCTTCAACTTCAAGGAAGAAAATAAGCATCCCCTTTTTTCAATCTACTTTGTTCTTTTTTTGCTCTTTATTGTGCTCAGAAGAGATGAAATTTGAGCAAAGTTTGTCTTTTTATTTTTTGTTTGCAGAAGTTTTTATGATAGATGTAGGTAAGGAAGAAGGAGAGGAGGATGGGGGTGTAAAGACCAAAGACTAAAGAGAAAGAAAGGCTTTTGTTGTTGGTGGATGGAATACAGCCGTTGGATAACACAAGTTTAAAGTAGAGATTAGAGGGAGGCAAAAAATTAAAAAAAAGTAAAGGTGATGCTCTCACTTTCTTTCTTGCTCCCTCTTTATTCATAGTGGATAATTGCAGTTTCCACCCCTTGGAGTTTGGTTTAACTATTAAAACAACCTCTAATGTTTGAATAACTACATGAAGATTATTAAGTTAAACACCATGATATTACGTATTTAATTAAGTTTTAGGGGTGTATTTGCAATTTTACCAGAGTAGTGGAGGATTCTAGGAGATATATCCCTAAAACGCTACATAGTACTACAAACAAACCACATGATATTACATATTTTTGAAGTCTCAAGATGTCCTTGTAATTTTTCAATTGGCAGTGGAGGTTTTTGTAGTTATACAAGACCTAAAAGAGTGAAGTTGTAATTGTTCTTTATTCACAGATCAAACAAGCCTATGACTTTATTCAAAGGGATAGGCTTTAATACTTTGAGTGAGAGGTGATGAAATTGCACTTTCAGCAATTAATCAAAGAATGGCTGAGTTGGCTTTCACATTTCTGATAATAAAAATCATGTCCATGGATTCTGATATTTTTTTCCATGGATATGTATAATTATGTTAAAGGGGGAAAAGTTGGTGTCTTAATCAATTCAAGCCACTATTACAAAAAAATATGCATGTATCCATGTACTGTCATTTGACCCTTTTAAATTGATAATGACATCAGAAGAGCAGTAGACTGGCATTGTAGTTTTCAGTATACGTACATACATAACAGTGCTGCATGAAAAAATAAAATAAAAGTAGAACTATATATTTATATCAGAATTTTGGGACCAGTTCTGTGTTAATGAAGCCAAATTATTAGCAGAATCTGCAATGACATTAACCCTGTGCCCGTACCAGAAGCATTGTACAGTGTAATTACTCTGAAGCTTTTTAATTATTTTTTTGGGTAAACTAATTAAGTACAAAATGAGGTATATACAAAGACAATTTACATAAGGTCCTAAATCTCTTATTCAATAAGCTTATTTCGTATGTTTTATAAGAGGTTCTGATATGACACGTACCCCTTGCTCAAATTCAGAATAAGTACATGTATTTCAAGTTTCAATATACACCAGCAACTAAGCCTATGAATTCATTAGCCAAAATAAACTATAAGTAACTACAATTACGTGGAGTTAAACACCTGAATTATATTTTTCAGTTTACATTATTGAGTAAGACATCTTTGTATAGGCTTCTTTCTAGCTTCATTTCATTTTGTTTGAACTTCAACCATGTTTTCTTTGGTCGTCTTTGCGCTTGCTCCATCTGTCATGAGTCATAAGTTTCAACGCATCATAATGGTGCGTTATTGGTCTAGTTTCACATGACTAAACCATGTAAACATTTTTTTGCATTTGCTTATCATAACATTCATATTTCAAGTAATGCACGATTATGCTTAATAGTCCCAACATTTAAAACCACATGCAGGTCTAGTATCATACAACTTTCCCTTCAATTTTAACAGAAAGATACGATTATAATTATAGGTTTTTGTAAAACTTTTTCTCAGTTACAAAATGAAGCCTGAATTTTATGAAAAACTATGCAATTTAAAACACATATAGCACGCAAAACTTTTGTTCTGTTTGCTTTTCCACTTCATACTTTTCTCCCTTTAATCTGTAACATCACTTTACTATTTAACTCAAGAAAAGAATTTCTGGGAAATGATAAGAAGATCCTGTTTGAGTTTTACGAAAAATCCGACTAGAATCTTGGTTTTACATGCAAGTGTCATATCTAAATTTAATGGTGAATTTTTAATCTTGGCTGCACCAGTTAATTTGCATGGCACGTGTGCAGCATTTCACAATCTTTGTTGATATTACACTTAGGACAAAATAATTGTGTATTTTGATGTATAATTATACTAATCAAGGGCAATATTTTGTGCTTCCATTTGCAATTCCAAGAGATAAAGAGAACTAGCTAGGGACAGACAAGTGCCTGCAACAACAGTACTGAAATGTAAGAGAAGTAAAAGTATGAAGATAATTATTCATATATCATTGCATTCCTTTCAATTTGAATAAATCATTAATATATAATTATGTAGCATTGATAGGCTGCATGAAAGAAGCAAAGAAGGAAGCTTTAATTTTCTTTTTTTCGTCTGCTTTATTCCTTTCTCTCCTGCCTTGTCCTACTGGATCGAAATGTGTGTTATTGAGCTTTATTAATTAGAAGATGGAATAGTCCTAAAGAGAGGGCTGAAAAAGTAAAAGCAAAAATGAAAGATCTTTGCTTTTGATCTTCCACTTCAAAAGAAAAAGTAAAAGATAAAGGGATAATTGCATCCACACCCCTTAGCATAAAGTCTAGTTACATAAACATCTGATACTGTTGCAAAAGGACCCTTAGTCTTACAAAAACACTACGACAGACTCATGGCATTTGACTAATTAAAGATTCCAGAGCACATTGGACTACCAATTCTTCAAAAAGTTTAAGCTTTTTTGCATTTACATTAGCAATTTTTATACATAAATATATTCTCCGATACGCTCTATTACAAATATATCGTAAATCTTTTTTTTTTTTAACTATAATTTATGTTTGACACGTGATATTGTTTGATAAGTGTAGGTGCACTGCGATTTGAACTCAAGACATCTTTTTTGGCATGAACTTTGATACCATATTAAGTTGTCGTCTCTTTAAAACACTAAGCTTAAAAAGAAGATTGACATTTATTAATCTATACATAGCCTCCTACAACCCTAAAGATAAGGAAAGATATTACATATAGTTCCAATTTTTTTAAGGCAAGAAATTTTATTGATAAAGAGGAGTACAAGGGGTACTCAACCCGAATACATCGATAATCACCACACCACAGGAGAAAACAACGTAATTCGCCCACAATAATCACACTATACAATCAAGAGGCCGACTTATTACATATAGTTCCTTTATTTTTCATATTTGGAGATCCCATAAATTTCTCTATAATTGGTCAATATTTAGAGGAGATTCTTATATATAATTGGACTAGAACTCAGGGGATTAAAATGTAATTATTCCAAAGTTAAATCCATTACCACCCCACTCTACTTTCACATGGAAAAGAGTGCTCTTGTATTAACTTGAACACAATCCATGACCCCAAATGCATGGGAAAGAGTGCTCTTGTATTGTTCATAAGAAGTTCCAAAACATAAAAGTAAATAAATATGCACACACACGAACATGTGTGTATGAGTGTTTTAAGGTGGCTCCACTCATGTTGAAATCTATTCAATTGTTGCTAAGGCAAGGGCAACAAGAGGAGTGCTTTTGAGGTGTCTCTGTCTTTGAAATTGGTGGACAGCCCCTCACTTTGAAGGGTCATTTTCCATGTGAATGCCATAATTTTGAATAATGATGATACATAATTTTAAATAATGATGATAGTATTTCATATGTAATGATTTTGAGGCTTGTTAAACTAATTCAAGAAGAAAGCAAAAGCAGACATTTGGAAACATTGGAGAAATTTAGTATTAGGAAGAACATGTGAACTAAGTCCCATCAGTCCCCTCAATCTCATATATATTGTCTAATTATACATTTCATAAAAAAACAAAAGAAAGGAGTTAAATCCTTATTATGTTGTCCATTTGATATCCTCGTGCTTTCAGTTTTTTATTTGTTTGGTAATAATGTTCTTCAAGTTAATATTATAAACCAGATCAAGTACGCAGTTTTGATTGTTCTGTTTCCTGTAGACGTGGGATCTCAATTATCATTTCTCTTTCAAATCAAAGAATCATTTTCTTTTTCTTCTTTAAATCATAGTTTTTCATGTAAAATTTAGTACATTAATTGAATTGTCAGTAAGTAGGTTCTAACCCATCCATATCCAATCTCCAGGAAAAAAAATCATCTTTTGTACCCTAACTTGGCAACTTGTCAAGAATGGTACCCTAACTAGGCAGTGATCGCGTTTGGTACCTTAGGTTTCGTTTTTTTTATCAATTTTGGTACCCTCGCGGCGGATCTTCCAAATCGCCGCCCCAGATTGTTACGTGGCACCCCGTTGACCTACTATTATTTGGGGATTTTGACGCCACCTGGACACGCTGACATTGAATTTTTTTTTATATAAAAACAAAATAAAATAAGACTCATGGATGTTGACATGTATAATATAATTAAAATTAAATAAATTAAATAATTCTTAGAAATTTATATGTTTAATCTAACACAATAAATTAATTAATTCTAACAACTTGATTAATTTTAAATACTTATATGTTTATAAATTAACTAATTCTAAAAAAAATTATATTAGCACCTCTAAAAATTAATTAATTCATTCTTAAAAAAGTATATGTAATATTTCTATTAAAACCAATTAATTATTATGTATTGTTTTTATATTCCTAATAAACAATTTTTTTTTAAAAAAAACAGAAAAATAAAAAAGTTAAATTTTTATAATTAACTTTATTATTTAAATTTTAAGAACTTAATCTATAATATATTCTTTTAATGTAATAAACATTATATATAAATCTAATTTCAATTACTTAATTTTTTAAGAATTAAAAAACTTTGAAAAAAATGAAAAGTGAAAACAAAATATTGGAGTCGTCACTTCCACAACCCCACCCCCCCTCCTACCCCCACCCCCACCCCCACCCCCACCCCCACCCCCACCCCCACCCCCACCCCCACTCCCCTCCTCCGCCCCTTAAACCCGTACCGTCGCGGTGGAGAGGTGGGATTTCATGTACGTCGCGGTTGAGAGCGACAGAGGTGGGCGGCGGAGAATTGGGATTTCACGTACGTCGCGGTGGAGAGCGCCGCCTTCATGCCGGCGAGGTAGGGGTGGAGCGTGGGTTGCCGGAGATGGGCGGCAATGGTGGTACTGTAGCAGAGAACTTTTTTAGGCGGGGGGTGATGTAGCAGATCGGCGGGGTACTGTAGCAGATCGGGGGTACTCCAACAGATTACTTTCTTTTTTCTGTTTTTTTTTTAAAAATTATTAGTTATTAAAAGTTAATATTTTAAAATCAAAATTAGTTAAGATTTAACATCTAAAATCTAAATAAATTTTCATTAAGAATATAAACACAGTTTTTAAAGAGTTAATGATTTTATTTTAAAGATATAAATATTAGTATATAAGTTTTTATTTAATTTTGATTTTTTTATTTCCATGTCAGGGCCACGTGGAAGTCCCAGGTCAAAATCCCCAAATTTTTTGTCAACAGCGTGCCACATAGGATCCAAGGAGCGACGATTTAGTGGCACCGCCGTGGGGGGTACCAGTTTTGATGAAAAATCCAAATTTAAGGTAGCAAATCCGATAACTGCCAAGTTATGGTACCATTTCTGCTAAGTTGCCAAGTTAGGGTACCAAAGTTGATTTTTTCCCCAATCTCCGCAAAGACTCTTTCAAAAAAGAAAAGAAGAAGAAGATATGAGCTAGGTACGTATCAGCCAGAAGCCCAGAAGCCTACATTAGAGTAATTCTTTTCGGCCAACTGCAGCATAATGATATAAGTATATAACTAATTATACAATATGATTATTGTTCTTCAACACAACAATTTAGAATTTGGCTGCAGCAAGGTTTAAAACACCTTTTTCATGCTACAACTCCTTCCCTCTTTCTTTTATCGTATTACTTTTAACTTTTTTCTGAAAAAGAAATGAAGGCAATATATAAGATATTTTACTTGATTGTTTAAGATTTATGACTAACATATCAATAAATCTGGATACCAAGCTGCTCAATAGTTTTGAGGTCCAGTCTAGCTAGGACATTTTAATTATTTCATATCTGAATCCAAGTCCTGGTCAATGTATTTCAACGGGGATCTAATAATTAGTGTTTTCAAGGTCGGAATAGTTCCCTATTCATGTAAACTGTTACATTAATTAATGACCACAATCCTGTTAAAGTTAAGTCAGAAAAGATCATTTACAAGTTCACATAAGGAAAAGTAAGACATAAAACATATGCTATAGGCCTGCCCTACCCTTATCCAAACCCTGCCAATACCCTGTGCATAATCCTGGGTAAGGACCTTACCCTACCCTAACTAAGACCCATTAAAGACCCTGTTTTGAAAGACCCTTACCCTACCCTGTTAAATGGGTAAGTGTCTTACTAGATTCATTACAAAACTTTGCCCGCGTCAAATTTTTTTTTTTCGTCGAAAGCAAATCTCGTAACATTCACAAAAAAGTTATTTTGACGAAAAAATACATCGTTTAATGTGATTTTAAATGGACTTTTTAGAGTAAGGGTCAAGACATTTACCATACCCATACCCTGAGTTGAGTTTTAAAAGTTACAGGGTAGGGTCTAGGTCTAGACCCTTACCCTGATTTCAGTGTAAGGGACCCTACCCTTGACAGGCCTAATTATAGTTCACTATGAATGAAATAAATTTCTCCACAAACGACCAATTGGTGCTAATAGCATACTATTTGTTTTTCAAATTGAATATGCTCATATCATTTTTTTTACCTTGTTTCATATGTGAATATACTACAATAGGAAGACAACATACATGTGAAACTATTGCGAGAAAAGGAGTTTTTGCTTATTGCTTTAAATATGTAGTTATGTACAGATATTATAAGGTACCACAATACCTTAGTCCAATAACATTGAGACAACTGACACGCTCCCATCAAATCAAAAAGTCGCGTGATCAATTATTGTATGCATCATTAGCCCGATCGATCTGATGATCAGAACTAGACTGGGGCACCATAGCAGCTAAATTTTGCCCGCAAAATGTGCACTTACTGACTCTTTTCTGGAATAGTGAAACACATTCATTTAATATGCAAATGTGACTCATATTTTGTCCTTGGAGATTATATTATATGGTACAGTTCTGAAGCAATCCCTTTCTCTGTAACATAGGACCACGCAACAACGTACGTATTTTCTGACCATCATCATAGAAATAGGTATAGTAGCTAGCAGTAAATAAATTGTGACTTGTAACTTACATTTAAATTTAATAGTTTTAGACCTCTTCTAGTCTGAATGTTACATACTTCTGCTATTTACTTTGATTTCCATGTAGATGAGACCTATTACAAATAATGCAGAAATACAAACTTTGTCATATAATTATTGCCTTTTGCCACTTTGCCTTACAAGTTTTTGGGTTCGGGAAATACGGACAACATCTTTCCAAAAAACACTTATTTTTGATTAATCGAGTTGAAATCAGGCCTTCGTTCTACGTGGGCGTCTCTTGAGTTAAGTTGTATTCCACGTCATCAAGTTAAATTTTAGGGAAAAGTATATTTTCAATCCGTGGCACTTATGTGGAAACCAAATCAACAAAACAATATATATATATATATATATATATATATATATATATATAAACGATTATAAAGTTAGTAAATATGATCTCTTAAAAAACTAGATCTTGTTTTTGATAATTCTACTTATCATAAATATTTATGTTTATGTTTTTGAGCAAACATAACATCAACATAAAAATTATAAAATTAACAACATTATAGTTCAAAAATGAAAAAAGAAAAAAAAATTAACAACATTAACAAAGCACGTACCTGGCTATCCCCTTCCTAGGGCAACAACAACGATAATAAAGCTTATACATAGTTATCTCATTCCGAGGGTAGCAACATTGAAAGTAGTTAAATCACGTCTCTAAAGACTATTGCAGATAAATTGTGATACTAAAAACTTATCGTAAAGATATTAAGCAAACATGACATGCAAGCTATCGTCGATATTGTAAAAGTGCCACATGCACAAAATTTATGCCATCGTACGTGTATATTGAAATTGTCCCACGTACGTACTATCGCGTATTTAAGACAAGGATACTGTGTCAACACAATCACAATAGTACAATTAAGTGTCAACAAGATAGTAAATGAAGAAAGACACGTGTCCACCCGCTTGACATTTGTCACATGACTATGACACGTGGACAGTAAACAAGTCACCTATCCACCTGAGAGGGAGTATAGCGAGTAGTAAGTAGTAAAGATGCAGGACATATTAATTGGATTCAAAAAAGAAATGTACTATGAACTTTCTAGTAATAGAATGATACGACTGGATACTTCATTTGTTGGACTGGGATAGGCGTTATGAATATTCGTGTAACTACTCCCTGCGTATAAGAAGAAAATAGGAATTGTGTGATCAAATAGTATTAACTTTATTAATGTAACATTTTTAAAATAGAGAAATATCATTATTTATGATAAGTAGAATCATAAAAAATATAATTATGATATGTCATACAAATAAATATAAATATTTATGACATTAAAAAAATAAAATCTGATTTAATCATTATAATGCAGAGATCACTACAAGAAAACGGGGCTTTTCCCGACCGCAGCTCGGGTCGGGAAAAGCCCTCCTGCGGTCGGGAAAAGCCCATTCCCGACCGCAGGGCGGTCGCGAAGCTGCGGTCGGATAAAGTCTGGTCGGAAATACATTCCCGACCGCAATCGGTCGGCAATACTTTTCCCGACCACAAAATATCGACCGGAGCCCGGTCATAACATTCCCGACCGCAATTTGGTCGAGACACCATTCCCGACCGCAGGTTGGTCGGGATAATACCCGTCCGCCACGCGGTCGGGAGATTATTCCCGACCAGAATCTGGTCGGGTTGTAGCCCGGTTGCAAAACCGGGCTACGGGCCAGCGTCCGACCACATGGCGGTCGGGAGTAATATTCCCGACTGCAATTTGGTCGAGAAACCATCCCGTATATATTTTAAATAATTTGCATTTCCCGGCCAACACGTGGTCGGGAACTACAAGAAATCTCGACCGCCGGTTGGTCAAAAATAATATTCAAAGATTCCCGACCACTGTGTGGTCGGAAGTAATATTCATACTTTCCCGACCGGCGTGCGGTCGGGAGTAATATTCATACTCTCCCGACCGGTGTGCGGTCGGGAGTAATATTCATAGAATTAAAAAAAATAATATTCCGGTAAAAATTACCGGAATATTATATTTTATATGTAGCCCAATCTATATGCTCAATATAATTTAATGTTTCTTTATTATATATATTGTTTCAAAGAAAAATAGAATAAAATTGTTTGAAAGAAAAATGAAATAAAAGTGTTTGAAAGAAAAATGAAATAAAAGTGTTTGAAGAAATGAAATAAAAGTGTTTGAAGAAAATGAAATAAAAGTGTTTTAATAAATGAAATAAAAGTCTATGAAGAAAAAGAAAGAAAGGAAAGAAAAGTGTTTGAAGAAAAAGAAAGAAAGGTGTTTGAAGGAAAAGAAAGAAAAAAGTGTTTGAAGAAAAAGAAAGAAAAGTGTTTGAAGAAATAAAAGAAAAAGTGTTTGGAGAAAAAGAAAGATAGGTGTTTCAACAAATAAATGAAAAAGTGTTTGGTGAAAAAATTGTGTGGAGTGATGGCAATGGGGTATGGTTTATTTATAAGGTTTGTGGGATTGGTTTTGATTGGTGGGATGTGAGTGGCGCGGATCATGGTTTGAGTCGTTGGATTGTTTTGGTTAATGAACGGATGAGATTGGATTTTGTTTTGTTGAAAAATTTAAATTTTTGGCGGCCCCGCCAAAACTTTTAACGGTTCCGACCGGCCTGCGGTCGGGACAATTATTTTGCCCAGAAACACACCGATGAATATTATTCCCGACCGCAGGGTGGTCGAGAATCATATGAATATTACTCCCGACCGAACGCCGGTCGGGAATGATAAATTTTTTATTTTTTAAAAATTATTATTGAGCTATAATAATACTAGTTTAATGTTTATTTGAGTTAAAAAATTAATAATTATTTGTTAAATAATATTATGTCGGGGTAACTTTGAGTTTTACGTGTATATCTATGTATATATATCTATATATATTAATTAGTCGTGTGTATATCTATCTATCTATATATATCTATCTATCTATATATCTATCTACCTATATATAGGAATCAACAATTGTTGTAATCGTTAGTGATAAGTAAAGATAAGCCACTTGTGTTATTGAACACATTTGTTAATTAGAGGTATACACATATATATATAACTAAATTATGAGATGATGATTAGTTACGTTACTGAATTATTAGTGTTACGTAAATATATATGACAAGATCAATCGATTCATGATTCTTTGGATAACAAAATATAATATTTTTATTGCACTTATAAAATTTCACCAATGTTTAAAACACTAGATGAATACTAATCAAATAATAATTGAGAAAATATGAATACTAATCGTTACTGAATAGCGGTAAACCCTAAACCCTAAACCCTAAACCCTAAACCCTAAACCCTAAACCCTAACATTCCCGACCGCAAGTTGGTCGGTAAGTTATTTTTCCGACCGCGGCTACAAAGTTTCCCGACCGCAGGGCGGTCGGGAGATGTAACGGCTAGTAACGGTAACAAAGTTTCCCGACCGCTCGGCGGTCGGGAGATGTAACGGCTAGTAACGGTAACAAAGTTTCCCGAACGCCTTGCGGTCGGGACTCTTTGTTACCGTTGGTTTTTCCGACCACCGTGCGGTCGGGAATACTCTGCGAATCTCCTATAAATACCCTCTCCTATTCCCTTTAGAAATCATTCCAACATTCATCATTTTTTAAGGTATGCACGATTTTCCCTTGTTATATCCCAATTTTCCTATTTTATAACCATTAAGCTCATGTTTATTTAGAAACTAATGTTTTTATTGATTTGTTTTAGATATTGCGGTAATTAAATGCAACGAGGGGCGTATGTGTGTGCAACAAATACTTGATCTAAGTATTTTTCTACGCTACAACAAGTAAGCATTTTTTTCCTACGCTATTTAATTTTATAAGATCAAGCTAAATTCTTAGAAGTGTAACAAATTCTTTTTAATTTCCGTAGATTATAAATGGATTATCGTCCCGATAGATCTTGGATGTACGATAGGATAAATAGTAATACCGGTTATTTGAATGAACATTACGTGATTGGGGTTCGTGAATTCATAAAGTTTGCATTAGCACAAACAGATTACGTAGATGGAAAACGTATTAGGTGCCCGTGCAAGAAATGCACAAATTTAAAATATTGGGAACGAAACGTAGTACAAGATCATCTTCATAAGTCGGGGTTTGTGAATCAATATTGGATATGGGACTTGCATGGAGAGGAGGCGAACGAGGCATCCACATCGTATGTACCAGAATCACCGACCCCTAATTTTCACGTTGATAGTCCTGTTCATGCCGATACTTTGTTTAGGGATATGGTTGTGGATGCATATGGGGGTCGATTTGTTGAGGGAGAGGTGCACAACGAAGATCCGAGTCGCGATGCAAAGGAGTTCTACAAATTGATGAAGTTGGGCGACCATAAAATGCACCAGAAGAAGCCTAAGACTGTGCTCCAGTGGTTTGCCGAGTGGTTGACAGTTAAGACGGGTCATAAATCCTCAAATGTCGAGAGCGAAAAGTACTTAGCGTTGTCCAAGGATTGCATGGACCCAGAGATTGAGGAAATGCTACCGAGCACGATTCCAGGCATGAATAAGATGCTCGCGGGTTTGGGTTTAGGGTACGAAAAGATCGACGTATGTTGGAATCTGTGTTTCTTGTACTACGGTGAAAATGCCAACCCGGATCTCACATCGTGTCCGATATGCAAGACAGATAGGTACGAGGCCGGTAGAAATTCGAGGGTTGGAAGGAAAAAGTTGTGGTATTTCCCCCTAGGCCCTCGGTTACAGAGATTGTTTTATACCATCGGTACTTCCCGACATATGACTTGGCATTTGAAGTGTCGCGCGTCACCTGATAGAATGATACACCCCGCTGCAGGCGAGGCGTGGCGACATTTTGATCGCACTTATCCGGACTTTGCCGCGGAGCCCAGAAATGTCCGACTTGGGCTCTGTACAGATGGGTTCTCACCGTTTGGGCAATCTGGGAGACAATATTCTTGTTGGCCCGTGTTTGTGACCCCTTATAACCTCCCGCCGGATTTATGCATGCGACCAGAGTTCCTTTTTTTGAGCCTTATTATACCTGGCCCGAAGAGTCCTGGAAAGAACTTGGATCTGTTGTTGAGGCCGTTGATTGATGAGTTGAAACAATTGTGGAGTGATGGTTTATGGACATATGACAGCTCACGAAAGGAAAACTTCCAGATGAGAGCGACCCTTATGTGGACTATTAGCGATTTTCCGGCTTATGGAATGTTGTCACAGTGGAGCACTCACGGGAAACTAGCATGTCCTTATTGCATGGGTGATATAGATTCTTTCACACTTGATAACGGTGGAAAACCTTCGTGGTTTGATTGTCATCGTCGATTTCTACCACCTGGTCATAAGTTTAGGTACAACAAGAAGGATTTCACCAAGAAGAAGGAGGTGCATGAGCCGCCTATTCGAAGGAAAACAGGGGAGGAGATGAAGGCAATTGTGGATAGGCTACGATCGGTTAGGTTTGGGTTAAATCCCCCTAAGCTCCCGGGTTTTAACACAACTCATAATTGGTGTCGACGAAGCATATTTTGGGAACTACCATATTGGTCCTCGAACTTGATTCGCCACAATCTAGATGTCATGCATTGTGAGAAGAACTTTTTTGAGAACATCATCAACACGGTGTTGGACAGTGCTAAGTCGAAGGACAACATTAAGTCGAGGCACGATCTTAGGCTTTACACAACACGTAAAGCATTGTTTTTGCAACCCGGTGGAAGAAGAGGTGGTGAGTATGCAAAGCCAGTGGCAAAATACTGTCTCACGAGGGAACAAAAGAACATGGTACTTGATTGGTTGACCAAACTCAAATTTCCTGATGGATATGCCTCTGATCTGGGAAGATGTGTGCAAAAACAACAAGGAAAACTGATTGGAATGAAGAGTCATGATTGTCACGTCTTCATGCAGAGATTGATCCCGATTGCTTTTCGAGACTTCTTGGACACCGAGATTTGGGGTACTTTAGTTGAGGTTAGCCTTTTCTTCAAGGCGATTTGCGCCTCAGAGGTGTCGGCTCAGGATATGAAGATTTTGGAGGACTCGTTTATTGTTACTATGTGCAAGATGGAAATGATATTCCCTCCTTCATTTTTTGACTCCATGGAGCATTTAGCCATACACCTCGCGTACGAGGCTAGAGTTGGGGGTCCAGTCCATTATAGATGGATGTATCCGTTCGAGAGGTACAATTTCATATTTTTAAAATTATTATATTTAAAAATATTTGTTGTTTTCTCTAATCTTTCTTTGATTTAATTGATATAGGCAAATGTTCGTCATGAAGGGTTTTGTACTTAACAAGGCGAGGGTGGAAGGATGTATAGCCAACCAGTACCTACTTTCGGAGTTGTCAAATTTGTGTGCTCAATATCTGGATGTCTCGGCTAAGACTACATTTAAGAAACTCAACAGGAACGAGACACTAGAGAGCACGGAGTGGGATAATGAGCTTTCAATATTTCGGAAGAGAGGCGGTACGCTAGGAAAAATTGACGATAGGCCCTTGACTACCAAGGAAATGAAGCAAATAGAGCTCTATGTGCTTCTAAATTGTCCAGAGCTTGACGATTGGGTCGAGTAAGTGCTCTCTAATTATTCTTAATAACGATATACTGAATTACTTTTAGAATAACTGACTAATGTAAATGTTTATGTGTAGATTGTTTGAAATGGAAGAGTGCAGTGGTCTTAGTCAAAGGGAGAAACAAGCAAAGAGGAACCGTGAGTACGTAGCATGGTTCAAACGGACATATGGCAGTGGTAAATACGAGACTGACGTACGAATAAATCCTCTACTTGATGGTCCGAATACTAAGGCAATAACCTCCGAGGGATACATTGTGAATGGGTTCAGATTTCACGTCGACTCGATATTGGGGCCCAAACATAGTGATTGCAGTGGTGTTTGTGTGAAGGGCGCCATGGGTGGTTCTGATGCTACAAACTGCTATGGAACGTTAAAAGAAGTTTTACAGGTTGTATATTGGAGCCACGAGAGACCCCTATACATTGTCATGTTCAAGTGTGTTTGGTATGATATTAATGCAGGTACAGTGGAACATGCAACGTACAAGTTGGTTGACATCGACCCCAAGCGTACAAGTTGGAGAGACGAACCGTTTGTATTTGCTAACCAAGCACAACAGGCGTACTATGTGCCATATCCAAACTTGACGACGGGGCGTCCAGGACAAGAAGGATGGTTGGCCGTAACAACTATTCCTGCCAGACACATAATCGATATGTCATCAGTTGCGGGAGCAAACGATGTCGAATCAGGGATGCCGAACCAAGTTCTACAAGAAAATGTATCAGAAGTGGTTAACTTATTCGTGGACCTTACCTCATTTGATATGAATATCCAGTTGGCCAATGACGAGTTTGAGATGGTTGATGAATATGCAGTAGAAGAGCCCGAGGAACCGATTGTGGAGGTTGACGAAGACGAGGAGGAGGAGGACAACGAGGAAAAGGAAGAGGGAGAGATGATGAGTGACTATGATTCTGAGGAAGATTAATTTTCCGAATTTTTTTTTTTATTGAAATGTGTTCTTTTTTATTGAAATATTGTCTACTTTTTTTATTGAAATATTGTCTACTTTTTTTCCAAATGTGTTCTTTTTTATTGAAATATTGTCTACTTTTTTCATTGAAATATTGTCTACTTTTTTTCCAAATGTGTTCTTTTTTATTGAAATATTGTCTACTTTTTTCATTGAAATATTGTCTACCTTTTTTATTGAAATATTGTCTAATTTTTTATTGAAATATTGTCTTACTTAATGTGTTTGTGTTTCGAGATGAATATTAAAAATTTAACAAAATTAATACAAGTCAAAATATAACCATCATCGTCACAATCAAATATAATACAAGACATACATCACAAACATCCCCAAGATAGTAGAAATACAAAACATAATACAAGCCAAAACATAATAGAAGTCAAAACATAATACAAGTCAAAACATAATACAAGTCAAACATAGTCACAATCGTAAAAACCGAAGGTATCCATGGTAGCGGGTCCAACATCACCATCAAGCCCAAGCTCGGCTCCATCGTCTAGAGAAGGGTCGTACAATGGAACATTCTCCACTCCGGATCATTGAGCCTCTCATAATAGTAATGCTTCGCAGCGTGGTTAACTTCCTTGTAACACTTTTGGGCCTTTTTTAGGAACACTTTATGAACTTCATTGAATATAGTGGGATCAATAATATACTTATCCTGCATTTAATTAAAGTTTATTATTAGTTTTTCGATATATAAAATTGATGAATATGTATATATATATATATTGTAAACTTTTAAAGTCTTACCCGAAAACTAGCCCACCACTTCCCTTTTGTGGCTGCAGGAACCTTGTCAAATCGATGACAAACGACCCTCATATGCTCTCGAATACTCGTGGTAATGGATTTGGCCACCGCGTTGCTATCCTCAAATTCGCCCAGAGGCGTCAAACGGATCGTCGGACGCCTGGTGCGATCCTGTGGAACCTCTGGAGCTCTCGCTGGGCCTCGTCCGGGTCGGCGCTGTGTCGAAGATGATCCTGCCTGGGCCCCGTCTGGTCGGGAAGAAGTAGTGGGCCCCACAGGTGCCGTAGGCCTCGATCCACCAGATGTCGAGGGCGTCGCAGCTACGTGATCATCAAGTAAACCTGGTGGAGTCTCGGCGACGAGGGAATCACGGGAATCGTCCGTATCAGATGGTGCAGCCTGATCACGTAAGGCGAGACGAATAGGTATCCTCGGTGGTGGGGCAGTAGTCCCGACGTCAGTAGGAGGAGCAGTCGACGGAGCAACGGGAGGAGCAGTCGACCGAGCAACGGAAGGAAGACGCGGTGAAGGACCAGATACAGTACCAAAAGTACTACTACGACGGAAGGGCTCGTCACGATCACTACTACCACGGGAAGACATCTAAATAAAAGAAAACGCTAATTGTAATCAAACACTAAGTTATATAGTTTTTTCCTAAAGGCATTAAACAGTTTTCATAAAAGCACTAATATTTTCCTAATATTTCCTAAAAGCACTAATATTTTCCTAATATTTCCTAAAAGCACTAATATTTTTCTAATATTTCCTAAAAGCACTAATATTTTCCTAATATTTCCTAAAAGCACTATTATTTTCCTAATATTAATTAAATCCACTAATATTAAGTCTAACAATATTCTTAAAACAATTTCTACTAAAATCCTAAAAAATTTAACGATATCTAACAATTAAACATTAAAAATTAAACAAATAAAACATTAAACATTAAAAATTAAACATTATAAATTAAACATTAAACAATAAACAAATTAACATTAAACAAATAAAAAAATACAAGATTAGTCGAAAACTTACCGGATCGGGGTCGCCAAATAAATTTCGGTGTAGAAAAGTGGCGTTCGGTCGGGAGAAGGCGCGGGTATCTAATTAATAATTAAATTTTAAACATAAGTATATATAAAAACATTTTAAACATAATTAATTAAATTCTAAACATAAGTAATTAAATTTTAAACATAATTAATTAACTTTTAAACATAACTAATTATTGTAAATTTTACCGGATCGAGAAAGTGACGCGGTGGTGGAGAGGCGGGAAAGGTGGCGGCGCGGCGGTGGACAGGCGGGAAAGGTGGCGGCGCGGCGGTGGACAGGCGGTGGACAGGCAGGGGTGGTTGCAGATGAGAGGGGCGGTGGAGAGGGGCGGTGCGCGGTGGTGGAGAGGGGCGGTGGAGAGGCGGAGGAGAGGGGCGGTGCGCGGTGGTGGAGAGGGGCGGTGGAGACGCGGAGAGAGATAGAGGGGCGGTGCGCGGTGGTGGCGGAGAGAGAGAGAGATTGGAGGTGGAGAGGCGGAGCGCGGTGGTGGCGGAGAGAGAGAGAGTGGAGGTGGAGAGGCGGCGCTGGAGGAGGAGAGAGGGAAGGGACGACTGGAACGCGGTCGAGATTAGGGAGAGAGGAAGGCGTCGACCGAACTGCGGTCGAGAGAGGGGCGGCGCGTCAGCGGTGAGGCGGCGGTTAGGGTTTTTTTGGTGAGAGAAAAGAAAATGGAGAGAAAGGGGGAGGAAGACGACTAAATCGTCTGTCTTCCTCCCGACTGCCGTGCGGTCGGGAACCTAAGGCCCAGCTGCGCGGCCCAGCTGGGCCAAAAATTCGGGCTGATAATATCCGGCCCAATACACTCCCGACCGCCCTGCAGTCGGGAGATGTTTTCCTGACTACAGCGCGGTCGAGAATAGTCCTGGAACGTTTCGTAACCACGCTGCAGTCGGGAATGTTTGTATCGACTATTGCGCGGTCGGGAATGCTCACGACCAAATGGCGGTCGGGAGATTGCGGTCGGGAAAAGCCCCGAAATCTTGTAGTGGATAATTATATTACTAATCCTTTTTTTTTTTTTTGTGATTTGTGTTCCACATACTTTTTTCTCTTACAAAAGATTTACCTAATGATGTGGCGTGCAATTTAAGTTCGGTGGCGTCAAAATAGGCAAAAAGCTTGGTCTCATCCCGATTGAACATAAACTGAGTTAAGTTTATAAAGACGCTATCCTTTTTTTGGTAAGCAAAAGAAGAAAATATTATCACTGAACAATTTTGGGGAGTACAAGACATACACCCAAAAAAGAAAAAACAACACGAACAACCAGCAAACGCGTACTAAAGGCAATGTCTAGAAGATTGTTCCAATCAACACGTTTTTCGTCACGCGCTATTGGCACATCGTGCCCCCATCGCGTCTGCCAGGCGCGATCAAGCCGCCCTTACAATTTTTGCAGCATGTGTTCAGTCAACAGTAAAATTGTTGGAGTAGTACCTCGTTTGTGAAGCTTGTTAACACCTCTTCGTCATGCCCTTAAATCGCTCTCATGCTTCTGACAATAATTCTCCATCTATCTGCCAGAAATTAACTATCTCACTTTTCATCTTTGCTGTTTTTACTAGAGGGCAAAATTGTTGTAAGAACAGTTGTGCCATCTATTCCCATATTGTGATGTTGTTGTTCGACAATTCATTAAGCCACCTATTAGCCCCTCTATTCAAAGGGAATGGAATTAACTTCAAGATTGCTGAATCAAAACTGAATTGAAATACTTTGCACGTTTCAATAAAGTCTTTAAGATGTGCCATTGGATCTTCAGTAATTCCTCCCCTGAATTAATTTTGGCCTATCATAAAGAACATCGTTGACTTGATTGGTTCATGATCTTCAGTTGTTACAATACATGATACAATGCCCTCAAGTGTTGGCAAGACTTTTTGTCTTGTGGGTCGAAGAAAATATCCTCCTCCCAAGTGTTGACCATTGTTTCCTCCTGTTTGTTGTTCCTGTTGTGTTCCTCTTGATGGAGTTGCTCCGTCTTCAATGTTCAACATGATGGATCTCTTTTCTCGGTTGCCTCTGCAAGTTCTTTCTATCTCAGGATCAAATAGTAATGGTGTCATGGTGTCTCTACGTGTCATGCACTATTGTTACCTGAAATATGAATAGAGCAATTAGTATTTCTCACAGATCAACAATAGTGGAAATTGCTAACAAATATACCGCTACTCTCGGACAATGGCGCCAAGAACTTGATATGTGCATAAGTTGCTTTTGCATTCTCAATTTAATACACACAAAATCACAAGTAATAATAAAATGGTAAGTAAGTATAATTGACCATGTATCGAACACTGAATGATTTCTACTTTTCTTTGGTTTTGTTTATGATTGAAGACACAAAAATAGAAACAAACTAAAGATCTAAACTCGAATACGATAGTGATATTAACTACTGATTAACTAAACATTGCAATTGAAAATATTAATTAAATAACTAAAGACAAACTAACTAAGACATAATTTAATTGATTGATTGGATGGTTGCTATCTAATTTTGTAAAATAAATTAATTGAAAGGTATCTAAGAGATGGATTACATTAACCTCGAATGCGTGTACTTAATAGACAAAATACCAATGAATCTTATGCAAGCTTCTATCTATTGATGATTGTTTTGTTTCAAAATTGATGTGGTAACTTAGCCACATTTTGTATGTACTAAAGAACCCTCTAACCCCTAATGATGTCAGGCCGTTAAACACTTTTCCCTCGTCCTAAGTTCACCATGTCATAGGATCCATACAACGTTTTAGAAGTGACTTAATGTTACCAACTATGATCTAGATTCTACAAACACGCTAATGTCAAAGGTCTAAAGATACATCTGCCTAATCTGTTATGCTAGTATCGCGTTAACAATCTCCTATACATAAATCAACATAATACAAGGTTTCTCAATATCACTACTCTGATGTCATAGAAACGCGTGTATCAAGCATACCAAGTAGCATAAGCAACAATAAATATCCAATAAAACAAAGTCGTCAATAAATATAATCAAAACATAGGTTCATGGTGCATCCATATGAGATTAACTACATCCTCCCTCAGATACTAAGAGGATTAACTACTTAGAGTCATATTCAAATTACAACATTTCATCATAAAGTATTTCAATAAGGAAAATAAAAGATTAAACTCCTGATCTCCTTGCTGCTTTTCTCTACTCTAATTGATGACTCCTCTTGTACACCTTTCTCCCTCAACTATGATTGTAGTTCTACGAATGGTGGAATTATGAAAACTGGTGTAAGGCTCGTGCTCTAACTACTTAACGTATCCTCCTATTTATAGCTTTTCCTGCTCTAGGCTCCGTGTCGGCCCATCGTTTGTTCGTATCGCATCCCGATCACGCCTGAGACGCGCGACCTGGTTCCATCTTACCTATGATCTTGGCTGCTTTCATTTCTTCAGCTATCTCTAAGGGGAAATTGAAACTGATCTTTTATTGTGTCGTAGTTAGAGTCTTAGTCCTTTATTATGTTCTTGTTTTTCTTTGGTCCTTTATTTTGTATTTTGTGTTAATTTTGGTCCTCTAGGAGAAATTTGAGCCAGAAATAAAAAAAAAAGTTAAAATATTTTGATCGAGTCGGATGGTCAGAATTTAAAATTTAAAAAAATTAAAATATTGAAACCAAGGATTGCACCTGCAAATTCTCATGTCGGAATTCAAGAAATATTATATCGGGTGCTCCCACGTGACATTTCTGGTTGAAGTTTCTCCCGAAGGACCAAAATCGGAACAAAATACACAATAAGGTACCAATAAAAAACAAGGACACGATAAATGACCAAAACTGTAACTATGGCATAATAAAAGACCAATTTCGATTTTTCCACTTTCTTTTGCGATTATGCTCTTTCTCACCCTGCATTCTATATTTTTGGTTCCTTAGTAACGAGATTGGTAGTGACGTGGCTCTACTGCCTCGTAATACTAAATAGTACTGAAATCCTCCAAATAAGCATCATTTTGCTCCGACTCGACTAAACTACAAATACAATGAAACAATATTAAAGCAAGTAAAATAGCGACAAGGATCATACATCAACATAAAAAATCAGGTACTCAAATCTCTATAATAATTCGCTTATCACACACCTTTTGCGCTTTTGTGACCATTCACCCAAGCACATAAATCATCTTGCAAAATTTACCATCGCTACTTAATCACCATATTTTTATTCATCTCTATAAATTTGAAGGTCAAGATGCACCACAACTGTGAACCTACTAAAGATAGCAAAATGATCGATATCAATTGGATCTGACTGGGACAATGTAGCCTGACCCATATCAATAGGACCTGACTAAAGTTTTGTAGGAATCAAAGTAAAAAAGGTTTTTTCACGATTCTAACCAACTCAGCCTACTTTCACACTCGACATGTAATTCTTGTATAAGTCAAACATTATTTGTAGAACACAAATGTCGATGAATTTGATCTGAGGCGAAGGGTCTAAGTCGAGTAAGATTTTTTTTGCATCAATCTTAAAATACAAAGAGTTTGAATGGACCATGACCGTTGGAAGATATCTGAAGAGAGCGGTTGGATAAAGATAAACCAGATCAATCAAGAAGAGACATCTGAAGAGAGTAATAGGATAATGACCAATTAAGAGAAGTTATCTCGCTACGCCCAGGCGACTGTAGACAATTTTGAAGTGGACTTGAGATTTGAACCAATCGGCTGATTATAAATAGACGAGAGCACATCAAGCTAAGGCATGGGAGTTGATAATAACTCTTGAGAGGGTAGATTCAGCAGTATCTTACGTTTTAGTCTTGGTTTTTTGAGTTGTTTCTAGCTTTTCCCCAAAGTAACTTAGAGGTAGGTTAGCTAGATTGAAATGAATGGTTCTCTTTGTTTATGTGTTTCTTTACAACTCAAACTGTTCGTATAATATGTTGAAAATTAGTTTATGTACATTTATTATTGATAGTGAATATTTTGCTTTGAGGCCTAGTGGATTGTAGAAATAAAATCCACTTTTTTTATCGAGCAAAAAGAACCAGCAAAGGAATACTATGAGTACCCCAACCCCTTACAAGAATAAACTTAATTCATTGCGACCTCGCCACAACGAAACAATAAAACTACTCGCAAAAAAAAATTGGTCACCTATACTTATCGATAAAGGAACAAATAAATTTATTAGTATCCACCCTAAACCAACTGCAAGACACTTTTATCATTTCCACAATTTTCCCGGCGTTGGTGTCCACGTTCTAAAAAATTCTCTTATTTTGTGATTTCCAAGTCGCCCACACGATAAAAAATCAATGTGCAATCCATCATTGTTAACCTTTCTACAAAACCCATGAAAAACAGTGTTATACAAAATTATCTTTGTAATCATTGTGTGGCATTGTCTAAATACCAAGCCATTTACAACAACAAGATCACACCTGGAATGCAACATCGCACTCGAAGAAGAAATAGAAATTTTGAAAATCCTTACCACACAGTTTACAAGTCTGATCATAACAACCCCCTTCTAACCAGTTCCACAAGTGTTGGGATTCTATACGCACAAACTTTTCCACACAAGGTGCAAAATTTGAATGGTGCGACACATTTCTTGAAATTAACGAAGAAGTCCTTATCAAAAAGTTATGAAACCTGCTTCATTAACATGCATGTTAATCTTTTCGTATACACTTTTGAACCATCGGCTTCCCATTTCCGTCATGGACTCATTAAGAACAAATCGCATACACCAAAATTTGAAGCTCAACAAGGTTCTATTCTTCCCAAGCAAACAACGACCTTCTTCATTCCCATATCCATATCCACATACTCTCATTCCATCCCTATTTATGTGCGACGACACAATATTTATAATTTGATAAATCAGAAAAATTGTTGAAACGATCGCAAAGCGGGATATTACCAATCCATCTATCCTTCCAAAACGAGTTTGTCTCCCATTCCTAAGAGTTCTAATCCTCCTTGTTTTCAAACCACTCCTTATACACAATGCTAATATGTGATTTCTAAGTCACTCCACCACATAAACTCTTGATATTTTCTCCTATGTTCTTATTATCATCTTTGAATTCTCTATTGACTCCATATTTCGATATTTGGGCCTTTTTTGTCGTAACACCTTGTCCTTTTTTATCCATCTCGATTTTTATTTTTCCAAGAGAGATGGCTAACTGCTCTAGCTTATGTTCCTCAACATTAACTCCAATGGACTGATTATTAAGATAATTCACTATTAGAACGGAAACAATTTTAAAATTCCTAAAAAAATCCAAATCCCATATACTCTCCTTGTTTGACCCCAAAAAAAGTAGCGTATCATTGGCAAACTAAATGTGAGAAACCTCAAATTGGTCAATTCCCACACAGACGCCTTTCCAAATTTTCCACCTCGATTGAATTTATTACCATCCAATTGAATTCTTCTGTCGAAGTGAGAAACAATAAGGGGGGGGGGGGGGGGAGAGGAAATCACATTGTCTCAACTCCGTGTAGAGATGAAATTCTTCTATCATGCAGTTATTGACAAGGACCAATGTGAAAGTCGTGTTAATATGTTCACCAATACAATTCCTCCACTTTGGATAAAATCCCATTCAACACAATTATACGCCTATCTCAAAATCAACATAAAAAAAAATATTGAACCTTTCTTTTATTAGGCAATAATGCATCTTAGGAAATATTATTGTTGTATCTTTCCTATCTTAGATTAGATGATCATATCTTCTGTATTTATCTTCCGTAATTGTCTCTGTAACTTGTATAAGTATGTAATCTCTTGATCAATATTATCATTCACTTTTCACAGTAATTATATCTCTTATATGGTATCAAGACGCCAATCTCTCTAACGAGATCTTGATCCTATGACGAACCCTTCCGATGACTCCACCACGCCCGGCAACTCCATGGTTGGGGGTCATATCGATGCCTCGACGTCCTTATCGTAGCTGATTCCGGTCCATATAGCGGCCAGCCTCTCTTTTGGTGGTCAGACGTTGATTCCGGTCAATGCCCATCAACAACTACCGTTACAATTCAATGGAAAAATTTCGTCTCATGGTGTTTCCAAGTTCGTCACCTTCTCTATGGGTACAGACTTTTTGGCTTCCTAGATGGTACAATCCCCTACCCTCCCATGGGCTCCGCTCCAGAAAGTATGGCGGCATACGAGTACTGGACACGTCAAGACTCCCTCCTTATTTCTGCCTTAATGGGATCCTGCACTCCTCTGATTGTGCGTTTGTTCCAAAATGCCAAATCTTCGATGGATGCGTGGAATATTCTTCAACGTTCCTATGCGAATCGTTATGGGTCGAGGGTGATGCAACTCAAGGATGATTTGCAAATCATCAAGTTGGGCTCAAATTCTGTCTCTGAATTTCTCCAACTAGTCAAATCCAACGCAGATGAATTGGCACTCATCGATGGACCTCTCAAAGATGATGATATCACACTCTGTGTACTCAATGGTCTCGGATCTGCGTACCATGACATAGAAGATCCCCTCCGTGCTCGGGAACATCCAATTCAATTCCCAGAACTTCAGAATTTACTCCTTAGTTAAAAGGCTTATTTGCGTCGTCTTGAGCAAGAAGCATCGACTCTCGTTGCTACTGCGAATGCGGCGTCCTCACAGCCACGCTCCAACTCTCGTGGATCAGGTCGTAGTTGTGGTGGCCCTGCACGTGGTCAACAACATGGTGAGCAACGTGGGTACTCTAACCATGCGCGAGGATCGTCGACCCCTTATCAACTGCCTCATTCACGTTCTGCTGGACAACCACAACAATCTCGACCTAACATCACTTCTCAACTCTGTGGTATTTATGGTCATGGTGCACGCACATGTCGTTGTTACACACCACCGCATGCTCACTTTGTTACATCCCCGTCGATCACTCTCCTCCCAATACAGATTGGCTTGTTGACTCAGGGGCTTCTCATAATCTCACATCGGATCTCCAGATACTCACTGTCCATTCTGAGTATGAAGGTCCCGATGAGGTTTCCACTGCGGGTGGTACAAGTTTGCCTATATATCATACTGGTACCTCTCGTATTGTTTTGGCTGATCGTACATTTACACTCGATAATCTATTATGTGTGCCCCAATCTCGCCGCAATCTTCTGTTTGTTCATCAGTTTACAAAGGCGAACAATGTTTTTATTGAATTTCACTCGTCCTACTTTCTTGTTAAGGATTGCAATCTATTCAAGGGACCATGTGTTGATGTAGTGTATCACATTCAATTGCCAAGGGTCTTGAGGCCGCGGTTTACATCATTAGTTGGGGAGCGTGCTCACAAGGGTTGTTGGCATGAACTTTTTGGACACCCTTCGTCGAAGACTAGTTCATTTATTTTGAATAAAAACAATTTGCCTTGTTTTTTGCCTAGTGATTTGGATTTTGATCACTGTAGTTCATGTTTTTTGAACAAAAGTCAACAACTCGTTTTTCATAAATCATCTCTAGTTTCAGATCATGCTTTGCAATTTATTTATGGTGATGTTTGGGGGCCTTCTCTGGTTGTGTCTGTTACTGGTGCACGCTACTACTTAATTCTTGTTGATTATTTTACTAAGTATTGTTGGGCGGATATGTTTTCTGCAAAATCTGAGATCTCTACAGTGTTTGCTCAATTTCGCACTCTAGTTGAAAAATAATTTGCCACCTCAATCAAGAATTTTTACTCGGATAATGGCAGATAGTTTTTGGCTTTATTGGGTTATTTTTCTATGCATGGCATTAGTTGGTTCACCACTATTCCGCATACGCCTCAACAAAATGGCACAAGTGAGCGGCGTCACCGTCGTATAGTTACAATGGGTCGCACGCTTCTTACGCGTGCTAGGCTTCCCCCAGAATATTGGGATTACACCTTTCTTACTGCGGCTTATCTATATAATCGGCTCCTTACTCCAGTTTTGCACAATAGATTGCCCTTTGAAGCGCTCTTTGGTCGCACCCCTAATTATCACCTTCGTCTCGAGCTTGTGTGTTTGTTGGATACTCCACATCTCAGACAGCCTACAAGTGTCTTGATCTTGGTACATGACGGTTATACATCTCCAGGCACGTTCGTTTTGTTGAAACGAATTTTCTGGGCAACCCTTCCTTGAGTGACTCATCTCCTCGGCCGGTTATGCCCTCCATTTCACCGTTGGCTGCACCTCGCAAGGTTCTTGTTCCTCCGGACACTTCAGCGTCACATTCTGTTCCTAATGTTGGGTCCAATGTTGGGGCAACATTGCAACCAGAAGCTTTTGCACCTGCCTCTGCACCTTCTGTCCCCAATGTTGGGTCCAATGTTGGGGCAAAATTACAACCAGAATCTCTCGCACCTGTCTCTGCGACTTCTGTTCCGAATGTTGGGTCTAATGTTGGGGCAACATTGCGACCATAGACTTCTGTCCCGGTTGTTTTGCCTGCAAAGCCGCCTTCAGATCATGCTCATTCTATGATCACGCGTTCTCACAACAATATATTGAAGCCGAAGGTTTATTCAGCGGTTACCAACCATCTGGTTCAAGGTTCGATTGAACCTACTTGCGTCTCTCACGCTATTGCAGATCCCAAATGGCGTGCGACCATGGATGAACAATTTACTGCCCTCACTTCACATGACACTTGGTCATTAGTTCCAACTCCCTTTGATTGTGGAATTATTGGATCTAAGTGGGTCTTTCGCATTAAGAGGCATCCCGATGGTTCTATTGATCGCTTTAAGGCACGCCTTGTAGCCAAAGGATTTCATCAACGACCTGGCCTTGACTACAAGGAGACTTTCAGCCCGGTGATTAAACCTGTCAAGATACGAACTATTCTCTCTTTATCTCTCGTGCACTACTGGACGCTTTAGCAATGCATTTCTTCATGGCGCTCTCTTGGAGAAAGTCTTTATGCGGCAGCCCTCGGGGTTCATTGATCCAACTCGTCCTCATCATGTATGTCTTCTTCATAAGTCTATTTATGGTCTTAAACAGGCTCCCCATGCATGGTATCTTGCGTTAAGTGCATCGCTTATCTTGTTTGGTTTTGTTCAAACCAAATTGGATACATCACTCTTTGTGCTCTAGCGAGATTCGATTCATATCTTTGTGCTTGTGTATGTGGACGACATCATCATCACCGGCTCATGTGATAAATTGGTTTCTTCGCTTATCACACATCTTGCAACCAAGTTTGCGGTCAAGGACATGGGTATTCTCTCTTATTTTTTGGGTGTGGAAGTAGTGCGTTGTCATGAAGGTCTATTTCTGTCTCAACAGAAATATATTCATGATTTATTGTCGCGACACAAGATGGATGGTGCCAAACCTCTCACGACCCCTATGGCCACTAATCCTCCCGCCTCAACGTCGGTAGCGGTTGTTGATGCTACGGAGTTTCACCAAATTGTTGGTGGCCTCCAATATCTTGCGCTTACTCGTCCCGATGTCGCGTTCTATGTCAACCGCTTGGCTCAGCGCATGGTTTCTCCCATCGCCATGGACTGGACATCTCTTAAATGTGTGCTCCATTATCTTAATGGCTCTCTCACACATGGTGTTCTCCTTCACCGCCCCGTCTCTCTTTTGCTTACGTCCTTTTCCGACCGGATTGGGCGGGAGACAGTCTCACAGGCACTTCTACTACTGCCTTCATTATTTTTCTTGGTGCTAACCCAATTTCGTGGTCGTCACGCAAGCAAAAGGATGTTGCTCGTTCCACAACGAAAGCGGAATATCGTGCTCTTGCCTTTGTCTCGGTTGAAATTCGTTGGTTACAACATCTTTTTAGCGAAATCGATATCAAGCTTCCAACTGCACCTCTTATCCGTTGCGATAACATGGGAGCTCTACGTCTCTCCTTACATCCAGTGCAACACTCGAGAATGAAACATATTTCGATGGATCTTCATTTTGTTCGTACCCTAGCTAACAAGGGTATGATTCGAGTTTTTTATGTTTATACTCGTGATCAACTTGCGGATCTCCTCACGAAACCGCTAGCTCAGTCACGGTTCTTACTCCTATGCTCTAAAATTTTCGTTGTTGATGGCACGTCTATTTTGAGGGGGCATATTAGGCAATAATACATCTTAGAAAATATTCTTGTTGTATCTTTCCTATCTTAGATTAGATGATCATATCTTTGTATATCTTCTGTAATTATCTTCCGTAATTATCTCTGTAACTTGTATAAGTACGTAATCTCTTGATCAATATTATCCTTCACTTTTCACAGTAATTATATCTCTTATATCTTTATCTTAGCCTCGTCATTTAATTCATTAGCAACCATAAACAATCAGTAATTGACATTCCACAAACAAATACTAATTGTTCTAAAGAAATAACTAAAATAGCACGTTGCTCCATCTCTCTGCCAACAACTTAGAAATAAATTTGTACATGCTATCGATCAAACAAATCGGTCTATATTGTTGGAGGTGTTGTGGGTTGTCATTCTTTGGCTCAATGGAAGACCGCTTAACTCCTCTAACTAATTTCCCATGCTATGAAATTTATTGATAAATTTTCACACATCATTTCTCACCACTTCCAAAAAATGCTTGAAACAATCCAAATTAAACCCGTCTAGTTCGTGGCTTTTAGCGCCATCACTTCTCCATATTGCTTTCTTAATTTCATATTTTGAAATTCCTTCACCAACACCTCATTTAATTCTATTGAGCTGAATATTCCTAATTCTCAGTTTTTCTCATCCTTCTTGAAAGTAACAACATAATACTTTGAATTTCTCTTCTCACATTGAAATTTTCTCATTGCATACCCCTTCGACGTTCAACCTATTAATATCGTTATGCTTCCTTCTGCTTTTAATACAAGTATGATAAAACTTTGAGTTAGTTTCACCCCCATTTAACCACTTTTTCTTGATTATTGGACGAGCCCGAATTCTTTCATCTTCAGGTATTGCAAGAGCAAGCCAAGTTGCTCTCTTGAAGTCCATATCCTTAATCCATTTTTTTTAGCTCTTTTGATTCGCACAGAAATTGCCAAATACTTCCTTATTCCATATTTTCAAAGCTTTCTTCAAAGCCTTCAATTTTTCTATCATAACCAATCAATTCCTTACTCCTCATTTTTTTTCCACGACTTGTCTTCGTCTCTTATAGATGCACAAATGCTATCGAATAATCCAAGCCTAGTCGAGAACGTGATATTCCTACTAAGAGTATTATTGATTCTAAAATTTTATCACTTGGCGACATTAGAGATTAATAACTACTCGTTGATTAACCCTCTCCTTCTCTAGGAAATTAACATTAAGGCTATTCAGTGAAGGTTGAAAACCTTTTATGTTGAAACATACAATCTATGAACTTGAATGGCTTAGACCCCCAATTCATCGTTTTTACTTTGAGGAGAATTGGACAATGGTTGGAAATTGGTTTATACAAAATACAAAAAATTGATCCCAACCATTTCGTCTTCCATTCTTCATTAACCAGCGCTCTATCAATTCTACTCATGGCTGACTTATCACTACAATACCAACTAAACTTCTTCCCATTCAACGATAAGTCAATAAGCTCCGTCTAGAGATGAAATTTTCAAAATCATCCATCTCACTCGTATTAGAAGTGATTTCTTTCCCTTTTCTTTCATCCATATTTCTAAATGTATTGAATTCTCCAACCAAACACCGTCAACTAGTCCTCTCTTTGATCTTTCATATCTCCTTAATTTTCCCACAAAGCTCTTTCCCTTATGTTATTACAAGGTGCTTATCAATGGCATTAAACCGCAAATTCAAGACATTCCCAAACCCCAACTATATACACAATACCATCTCCTACAACACTATGGAAAAAAACTTAACTCCTCGTCTCTTGAAAGCATAAGGATGCTGCATAATCTCCCCTACGCTTCTTTGTGTACCCATCTAAAAGTATCCCTTCCAACACAAAGTTTACTATAATATTATCTATGACATGTGTCATTTACTTCTACTATCACTCTGAGTTTAAAAAAAAAAATTGATTTTACAATGTTATTATAGGTGTTAGAACAATATGAGTTCATTCACAAGATCAACTTTCGGTAAAAATTAGGTACTAAATCTATGTCTATACAATTTTAGTATGTATTCTAAGAACTGGGCTATATTACGTTAGTAGCAATGCATCGTAATAGACATAAACGAACATAATAATATAATATTGATGGGCAAAAGTAAGTACAGAGAATTATAGTAATCGTAATACAATAATTGAAATAACCTCAACCGAGAGTAAATGAAGAAACTTGAAAGTCGATGACCTTTTGATCTCCTCAAAATAGATTCGCCCTCTCTGACGGTGCTTGAGAAACAAGAGCGACTGTGTTCCGGGATATAATGATTACGAGCAAGATTGCGTGCACAAGCAAGAACTGGCATGTCGAACTCGATCTGTGACTTTCTCTCAACCACCACATGACTAACTAGAAAATATTTTTGAATGCACAAAAAAATACCTTTTCTCGCAACAAGTTAAATGAAATAGAAGCCCAAAGCGGGGAAGTTTACAAGATAATAGGGGTATACCCCAATATGAAGCAAAGTCTCATTCGACATCTAATTACAATTGATTGAACCATCGAACTCGAGAATATTATAGCTCAGGTCTATGACTAATAATAAATCCCAGGAAACTACAACACTCAACAAATACACCAAGAGTGTCCTTCACCCTTCCTGGATATAATAGCTCTCTCCGCTTGACTCTAGTCCAGGTCTGTGATCATATCCTTGGCTACCATAGTGTAGTTCTGCTCAGTACTTCAATGCTGGTTTGCTCCCAGCAATCAATTCTTTCTCCGCTTGGGGGATAAGAAGAGTTAGGAACAGAGATATTGCATGCAGGGTCCCAATCAGTTCTTCAGCTCTCTTAGCCTGTTATAGGTTCAACAAAAGACACATCTATCCTTCACAGGAGGTTAGTAACTTACACTAGTTGCAATTTTTTCACAAATATGTCTGGTAGTTCTGTTAGGTTTCTTACCATCCCTACCTTGCAGCTAGTTAGTCAAAATCATGCCTATCTCTTTACTAGTTTGTTGTGGTGTTGTCTGCACTCTTTAAAAAATTCTCATGTTCCTTGCTTTCCATATGGTTGTTACTGTTTCTCCAATTGATGCAGCTCTAATCTAGTATATAGTTTCCAGTTTTGTTTGTAATCTTGCGAACATCATGATTCATTCCCTCATTTCCTAGGGAAAATCGTCATACCTATACTATTCATAATTCCGCACAGAACCTCTTAAGTCCAGCAACATTCGAAAAACAAATGGCCATGTGTTTCATCCCACTTATTACACAATACACATTTAGTATCAGGCATGTGAACATATTTACTGATTCTGTCTTTAGTTGCAAGTCTGTACAGGACCACTAACCAGTGTAGAAATCAAGATTTAGGAGTAGAGTAATGAATCCATACCTATCTCCACCATCTCACCTCATGTTTGGTACTGACGAAACAGTTATACATCGTTTGCTCCTCCTTTATTACCCCTCATTGCTTTAATTCTGGTAATCTCTCTCCTACTATATCCCTTAATCTCAGTAGATACCTCCACCATTGTGAGTCACTATGCTTGGCTTCCAACTCCCATATACTCTTCTCTTTCAATTTATATGCTCTTATCCACCTTTTACATATAGTGAGGGATCTCTATATCATATTCAGTTTGAGAAACTGTATAATAAGGACAGTTTACTCCACCCCAACACTTCCTTTATTTGGATCCCTCCACTCTTGTATTCTTGACATACTGAGTTCCATGCCACCATACTCTTTCTTCCTTCATATTTACTAGCCCAAAGGTAGTTCCTGCAGACTTTGTCCACCTTTCTGGTTACTCCAATGGGCATTGCTAGTATGTGACTCCAGAATTTTTGGATGCTTAGCAATATAGCTTTCAAAAGCTGTAATCTGCCAGCATAACTTAAGTTTCTAGCCTGCCAACTCTCAATCCTCCCCACCATTTTCCTGATCAGATCCTCATATTATGCAGTCTTGATTGTTCTTGGAATCAATGGTATGCCCAGGTACCTGATGGGAAATTTCCCTTCATTGAATCCCCATAGTTGTTGAATTTGTTCATTTATTTGATTATTTACTCCTCCCAGAAAGATGTTGCTCTTAGCCTCCCTAATTTTTAGTCCTGGCATGTCTGAAGATTCTTGCATCGTGTCCTTCAAAATCTTAAATGATTATATGTATGCCCTGCAAAGCAACAAAAGGTCATCAACAAAGATCACCTGACAAAGTTTAATTCTACTATATTTGGGGTGATAGTGGAAGTTCTTGGTATCAATTTTTTGCCTTAATAATCTAGCAAGGTAATCAATACATAACACAAATAAGTAAGGGATACAAGGTCCCCTTGTCTAAGCCCTTGCTTCCTTCCCATATTGCCCTCCAAACTCCCACTGATACAAAATGAATATCTAGGGCTAGTAACACATATCATAATGAGATGCACAAAATGATTCTCAAAGCCATAGCATATGAGAACCTTCTCAAGAAAAGTCCATTTTACTGTATCGTAGGCTTTCTGAATGTCTATTTTAAGCATAGCCCTAGAGGATACATTTCTCCTACCATAGCCTCTCATAAGTTCCTGGGCCAGAAAGATGTTCTGGTATATATCTCTCCCTTGAACAAAAGCTGATTGAATAGGAAGAATTAAACTAGGCATCATATCTTTTAACCTGCTAGCTAGGATCTTAGTGATAATTTTATTTACTACATTGCAACAAGCAATAGGTTTATTATTCAGTAATTTTAGAAGGGTGTAAAGTTTTACGAATTAAGAAAATCGAAGTAGTATTAATCTATTTTAGTAACTTCCCTATTTGGTGGACTTATTTGATTCCTTGGGTGACCAATTCTCCTGTGATTCTCTAGCTACACTTGAAGAAACCAACACTCATACCATCACGACAAGGGCTCTTCTGATCACTCATCTGTAACACATCATCCTTGATCTCTTTTTAAGTGAATGAGGAGACAACTTAAGATTCATCTCATTACTCACCTTAGGACCATGAGAAATGACCCTCTGATTCAAATCCTTAACCTTATACTCAGTCCCCATCAAGATTTTGTAGAAATTCAAGATTTGGGACATGATATCCTCTTTAGTGTTCAGTAGCTTGCCCTCAGAGTCATGCAGGGCAGGATGTTGTTTCTCTCCCTTCTATCCTGGATGTTGTTGAAAAAGAGGCTAAAGAAGCTATCTCCCTCTTTGATTCAATAAATTTTAGCAGCTTATTTTTTTGGCTCATCAACTCTCTCCTATTTTCAGTGTATTGATCTCTCAGCTCCCTCACCCCATTTTGCTTAGTTCTATTTGTAGGGTCAGATAGAGCCTCTTCTTGCTTGTTAGTGAGCCTCTGTAAACTATCATCCACTTGTTTCTCCAAATCTTTGAATTTTCTGGCATTCAGGTTCTTAAGTTCATCTTTAACCCTTTGCATTTCCCCAACCAACAAGTACATTTTGCATCCATTAATAACACTGCTCCAAGCTTCTTGAACTAAGGGGAATAAACTCCTTGTCTTTAGCCAATATTGTCATTGCTTATATTGATGTAAACCATGGCATTGTCTGACATCCCAAGTGGCAAGAACACCACACTAGAATCATTTGGTTGGTTAGCCCAGACCTAGTTGATCTAGAAATACACTTTTGTATGGGTGTATGTTGTGTTTTTCGATGATCAAAACTTATAGGGAGCTACCCCTTTTACAGAATAGCTCACTGTAAGAAAAAAAAACTTAGTCACCAAGGAACGCAATTGTGTTAATTACGCAATGCGTAATTAAGGAAAAAGACTTCATGATGAATATGGATGCATTTTAGTTAATAAAACTGACCGCATAATTTTTTTGTAAGGTAATTTTTATTACCAAAATTAATGATGCTTAAGATTCCTTCTTTGTGTTATAAAAAGAAAGCAGAAAATAAAATAATACTGTTAAGCAAAACAGAAAAAATAAATATTAGAAAGTACAAAACAATCCCAGGCGAGTTGGAGCGCAGCATACCAAACTTAGTGACATTCGGCGTGTATGTCGTCGTGTATTGGATCAACCTAATTTGATGGGTTTTGGCTCAAGATTTGCAACTCTCCCCCCTCCCCCTTCCTATTCCCTGCACAGGCGCGCGCGAGAGAGAGCATCTATAGAACACATTCTTACAATGTAACAAACGGCTTTCTATGTGGGATAGACACCTTTACTTTTTGGGTTTCGACCATTTTTCCAATATTTTTAGCTTTGTGTAACAAATTTTGAGCATCAATTCCCCATTCACCCATGTACCATTTTGAGTGCATAATACATCGTTTCGAAGCCCTCACAAAGAACACATTCCCATATTGAATTGGTCAATATGATAAGTTGAACCTTCTTAAAACCTGACACGAAGTCAGCCAAACAAAACACAGTTCCTTGAACTCATTTTTCAACATATTATTCACATGCACAAGCCTGTATTAATAATGATCCCTATATACATACTTATGAGGCTAAAGATAATGGTGATATACTTAAAGCATAGTTGTGTGATGGTATTTTATTCACAGAACAAGCAATTTTGTCAACAAATTGCAAGTATTGAGCGACAAACCATTACAACTCATTTCATTGTTATTTGCTCTTTAAATTGAAACATGCTTAATTTTCCACTATGTTTCACGAACAAATGACTCTAAGATATAATTAAAACTTTTCATCATGTATTGTTTATTTTGAACAAAAACAACAAGATACCATTGTTGCAGAAGTTAGGAGTATGTCTTTCTTTTTCTTTGTAGTAATTCTTATTGTTTACTTGATTTTTTATTGTTTACTTGATCAATAAAGTTTTACATATGATCACTTATTTATATTACCTATGCCTTTAGCAAATACTCAATACTTACGCGTTCATAAATCAATAAGTTCATGGACTTATCAGTTCATGTATCTATGTATTCATGAATGAACAAGTTCGTGGTCTTGTGTTAGGATCATAGATCCTAAAACACTTGTCCTTATTCGAGGAAGAACGAAAAAAACACCTAAGAAATTAAGATGAGGAAAGAAATTTGAACTAAATTACTTTTAATTTTCTTCTTACTCTCACAAGTCATAATGCGTACAAACACATCTATAAATACATAAAATAAACTAAACTTCCCATTAACAAACTACTCTATAGTCTTATCCCACTACATATTTAATATTATCTAATACATAAAATCTATTAACTAACAATTAATAAAATTATATAAATATTTATTGACACATAATATTAAATAAAATTAGACCCGTAACATCTTGACAATTCATGTATCTAATAATTCATGAATCCTACAATATATTTCATCTATTTACTCATAATTTTTTAAGGTAATTAAACATATTATTTTTAACACTCCCTCTTTATACTCTTTTTCGAAATGCTCCTTCGCATTTTGGAAAATCTTCATCTCCTCCATCTTAATGAATGCTTCATCTGGCAAGAATCTTGTCATGACTCCAAGGAAGCTTTATAAAAAATATCTTTAGCTTTGATAAAGCATTCTAATGGCACTTATGTTGCTCATTTCTTTCTCGATCGTCTCACACATAATGGTCGCCAGTTGCGTATTTTTTTTTGATGATTTTTTTTCCTGCCCTATAACTTTTTCTAAAATTCTTAAATGCACTTTTTGGTTTCAGGCTGATAAATATGCTCCAAAAATTAAATTTTTTCCAACTAAAAACGTCCAATTACTCTTATTCGGACTTTCTTGCTGATGTGGTTGCCACGACGTCGCCACGTGGAAATAATAAAGATCTTCCTCTCTTTTTTTTCAATACACAGTCATTGCATAATAATAAAAATATAATTTGAAAACTACCTTATAATTTTAAAATTGCACTCCCCATAAAGTATAAAAAAAGGAAAAAATTATTATTTACTTAGATTTTATATTTATATCTTAAAAACTAAACTATTAATATTTTAGAAGAGGTTGCGGTTGAAATGGCAAATTAGAGGAACTATATTATAAAAGTGAGCGACTCTTTTGCAATTATTGGTGAACTCCTTCTTCAACCTTCAGCAACAGACGCTGTTTCTCTCCAATAATTTGTAGTAGCCGCCATCTTCCTTCCTCCGGCGTGGACCAATTCACCGGCAAACGGCATACCTCTTTAAGACCACGGAACGGCAGTTATGGCTGCCGCCTGAAGCTCATCACTTAGCGCCGGCGAAAATAAGTTCGTCGGCGTCGATTCATCTCTACTGATTCTCGATTCCCTATAGAATAAGGATTCTATTACCAAGTTTTCTGATTTTGATTTTGATTTTTTCTTTTCCTTTTTAATTTTTTTAATTGTAGCGGAGCAAACAAGATACTTTTTTTTTTTTTTTTTTTTTGCGAAAGCTAGAAGTATGCCTCTCTTCTCTTTAATTCTATTATTTCTTGTAGTTTATTTGATGAAATAATCTTTTATATAAGATGATTTCCTTATACTACTTATGACTTTGATTTACTTAGTACTTATATGTTCGTGAATCAACATGTTCATGAGCTTGTCAACTCATGTATGTCATGGATTGAAGTTTCGGTTTTGAAGTTGGTTTCGGTCAGCTCAAAATTAGAAATCTTTCGTGATATTTTGAAAACTTTCCGACATGTTTCGAAAAAATCGTAAAACTGTGGTGTAGCTAATATGGAAACTATACGTATTTTCCGTTTCAATAAAGTTAAAAACAGAAATATTTTAGTACTTTTCTTGAAAACACAAAGAAATTCTGATCCATGATGTACGTAATATTTCGTGCATTTTTAACATTACGTATCATTTGTAGATTCATGTATGTAACAATTATTTTTAGGGAAAGATGTGTTATTTCTAACACATACAGTGTAACTATGAAAAACATTACTGTGTGCAACCTTAAATGCCATTTGTGCATTTAGGGGAGACATATTCACTCAAATCAGAAGGTGTTATAGGTCTAATATATTAGAATTTTTATATACTATTATTAATTATTAATTATAAAATTTTATGTATTAGATAATATCAAGTATGTAGTGGTATAAGATTGTGGAGTAGTGTGTTAGTGGGAGGTTTATCTTATTTTATGTATTTATAGATGTGTTTGTACGTATTTTGAGGATAAGAAGAAAATTAAAAGTATTTTAGTTTAAAACTCTCTTCTCATCTTAATTTCTTAGGAGATCCGTCATTTCTCGAATTAGGACTCTATCATTGGTACTTTCACAGAGAGAACTCTATCTCTAAAAAAAAAAGCATGGATGTTTTGCTCTCCAAACCGCACAATTTCATAGAATCGTTCTCCAAAATGCAAAAAAGCATAGATGATTCATTCTTGAGAATGGCGGAAAGTTTAGAAGCAACGAGAATCCTTAACGTAGACATGTCTCGCCGATTCAATCGTATTTCTTGCTTATTATCAAAGTTTAAAAGAGATTTGCGTGCACGTTCACAAAATCCTCCACCACCACCACCACTATCCAAACTTCTAACCGTTTCTAAGAACGAAATCAAGTGTGTGATCACATATATCCAAACTTCAATCTACAACCCGACAAGTTTGTTTTCACCATGCCAGCCAATGCACGACGACAAGAAAAGATGCCATTCTACAAGCTTTCTGCTAAAATCTGAAGCATTGGACTTTCATTTTCATCAAACGAGACTACAACCAACACGACTTAATTGGAAAAAGAGGAAGAAAAATGACATAGTTTCACCGATGGTGAGGAAAACTGAAGAATGACAATAGGCCTTGAGGACAAGGCCATTTTCAAGGGGGAAAGATTGTTACAGCCTTACAAGTCTAATATATTAGAATTTTTATATAATATTATTAATGATTAATTATCAGATTTTATGTATTAGATAATATCAAATATGTAGCGGGATAAGATTGTGGAGTAATGTGTTAGTGGGAGGTTTATCTTATTTTATGTATTTATAGATGTGTTTGTACGTATTGTGAGGGTAAGAAGAAAATTAAAAGTATTTTAATTTAAATCTCTCTTCTCATCTTAATTTCTTAGGAGATTTGTCCTTTCTCGAATTAGGACTCTATCAGAAGGTCGTGTCATCAACTATTATATGCATCACTGCCTGATATTGGAAAGCGAAATTGGGTCAAAGAAACCAAAATTTACCCTCAAATAGGAAATATGTACTCCTAACTGGTAAAATATCGCCCCGATCCTCTACTACATCTAAGTGTTACATTCTTTACTACATAGTGTGGATGTACGACATGTGTCCACTTTCATATAAATAGCTCATAATAAGGAATATAAATCAAACCCTAAATTTGAGGAAAACTATAATTAACCATAATTAAGATGTCGTTCACATTTTTTTCGGTTATCTGATGATTAAAGTAAATACTTCAAAGACAAAATAATAATTTTAGATATTCAGTTTCTATAGCTTAAATCTTAATGAACTCATTGCCATTTACTAGAACAAAAAATTAGTAATGATAAAATTGACATGAAACTTCTTTGTTGCACATCTTGTATTTCTTTTTTTTTTCCTGAAATATTCACCATCGATGCAACCTCAATTAAATGAGAGAGTATTTAAGATTAATTGGGTTTGGATTGGTGATGATCTTCACAAATTCAATAAATCATAACCTTCTTCCAAAAATACTTAATTTAAAGAGATCTCTACTATATCAGTGAACCAAACAAATTGCATTGGATAAACATTAAAAATATATTATTAATAGAATATGGATTTTCAGTAATTCATTTGTTTTACTTTCTTTAAAAGCCATAGAGGAACTTTTCTTAGTTTTACATGCTTCCCTTAAATTTCCTTAAATTTAACCCAAAAACAATTTTGTGAACGGCATCTTATGGATAAGTATAGTTTCTCTTAAATTTAGGATTTGATTTATATTCCTTATTATTCTTAACAAGTTGTGAGCTATTTATATGAAAATGTACACATGTCATACATTCACACTATGTAGTAGATGATGTAACGTAACACTTAGATATAAAAGAGAATCCGGAACGGTAAAATATATACAATAGTCTTCGTCGTGACTTTGCCCTTTTGTAGAATGCGTGGTATCAACTCAATAGCACCCCTTTTTCTGTTTTATACATACAGACAATTCATTAGTAGCTAGCAGCAATTCGTTACTTAAAAAAAAGTAGCTAGTAACACATATTTTTTCCTATTTGAAAAACAGTAAGGTGCAACATATTATCACTATCAAAATTCCGATTTATTATGTGACAACTGACAAGAGATAAGCTCATAACTATGTTGGACCTATGTATTTTAGTATGGTTGGTTAAGTTGTTGCTCTTTGCATGACCGATTGGGACTCTCAGAAGTTTTTTATTTAATTATCTTCTCTAAACAATTAACTAGCTAGCATGTTACATTCCTTGTTGAAGGCAGCAACAACGAGAGAATCAAATTCGGCAAAACATATCCAGTTGTGCTCAGTGGCGTATCTAGGAATCGTATATGGAGGAGCTAATTTTTTTTTTTTTTGGAGAACAGTAGGAAATAAAAAAGAGAAAAAAAATCAAAATACTAAGTAAAGAAAAAAAAAATGTTGTATTGAACCGATTTTTTGGAGTTTTTAGAGAACATGAATGCATACAAGAAATTTTTTGGATCAACTTTTAGTTTTTAACCAAAAAAATAACTAATAAAGATTTACAATAACAACAACGATAACCAAACAAATATTTTTTTTATCAAATATGTATATTTATCAAGGTAAATATTATAGACTATGTTATAAACTTTTTAGACATATTTGAACGAGACAAAAGCAAATGAAAATTTGATACACTTTGTATATATGTTTTTACATATTTTGAAGTTAATGTTCTCTTCACAAATATGATAAAAGGTTGTTCAAATTGATTCTTTGCGCATCGAAGAAATATGTTAAGATAAGATTAAATTCAACACGTATGAAATAATTAAATTTAGAATAAATTGTTTGCTATTTTTTAACACCACGAGAATTTTTTTGCAAATTAAAATAACAGATAAGTTATTTTCTTACTAAATATAACAAAAGAATAGTTTGTGTGATTTACTATTTGACTGAGCTTTTAAATCTAAATATCATAGATCTACTCCTTTTCTCTTTCCCTAATACTATATATATCTATATATATATTCGGATTTTTTTTCAAAAAAAATGCCCCCCCCCCCCCCCCCCCAATTTCCTACACACATACGGCACTGGTTGTGCTTGAATATAAAAATTGTGATATCCGGACATGCACTTAAGATTCGGTACCTCAATGCGGGGAAATATTATATACATATTGTAATTAAAGTTACTACAACGAGCTTCAAATCTCATGGCAGATAATGAGGAATTAATTAATTAGCTGGGTCCAATCACGCAATATGAAGGTTATACAAACTCTTTTGAGCAACTATGATTTAACCCTGATTTGATTTAATAATTGCGGTCTCAATATTTAATAGAAAAGAGGAGCACAAAGGGGTGACTGGTGAGTGAGCGAGTCTCCGGCTGTAGTACTTTCAAATTGTTTTTTATTCTTTTTTCTTTTTTTTTTATATATTAACTCTAGCTATAATAACTTAAACAGGTACATCATGCCAACTTATTGAATAGTAATAAAAAAATTAAACCATCTTTGACTTTTGTACATGATAATTGATTAAGATGACAAAATTAATTTGTTGTGAACAGTTTTCAGTAAGGATTATAGTATGATGATTAGAAACGATTGGTACTGAACAATAAAATATTGATATCGTAATAAGACTAAAGAAAAGGAATAGTTACTTAAAGATAATTTGGGCGTGTAAATGGTAATCAAGCGAGAATCTACTAATCGCTCGGTTTCTCGCTATAAGATAATATTTTGCTAAATGAATCTTCTCATTACTCTTGTTGTTCATAAATAATACAATACAAGGCTAATTATGGTAAATTGCCTAATCTAAGATATATACATATCAATCAAGAATATATACTATATATATATATATCTAATACGCCCCCGCAGTCGAAACGGGAGGGTCACGAACAGTGAGACTGAAGCAAAAATCTTCAAAAAGAACACAGTGCAGTCCCTTGGTGAAAATATCCGTCATTTGTGAACGAGAAGGGACGTGAAGAACTCGAACTTGACCCCGAGAGACTTTTTCCCGGACAAAGTGAATGTCTAACTCAATATGCTTGGTGCGTTGATGTTGCACCGGATTGTTGGTGCATTGATATTTTGCTGAATGAATCTTCTCATTACTCTTGGCGTCCATAAATAATACAATACAAGGCTAATTATAGTAAATTGCCTAATCTAAGATATATACAAATCAATCAAGAATATATACAACACATATATCTAATACTAGCTACATAGGTTTCACGACCAAAGACATAAAGACATAAATTTCTAAAAAAAACTAATAAAAATAAATCTCGTTAAACCTCCAAGTTCTAACGGGTTTGGCAAAGTTCCCCATATCGTTAGAATGTGAAAACAACCTCAAACTTCTTGAAACTCCCCTCTAAATCATTAATCAATCGTTTGTTTTAAATATGCGGCTGCATTTTTGTCGGCTAAATTTGGTCTCAGGAGAGTTCCAAAGGGACATTTTCACTTTTTCAATGGATTGATTCCACTTTGTGAAACCCCTTGTAGTTCAAGGGATTAAACGATTTCTACTAAAAAGAAGAAAGGGGGGGGGGGGGGGGGGGAACTGTGCCAAAAGATAGAACTAAAACAGACACTGCACTATGTTAGCAAAAAGGAGTCAAAATTTTGTTTATAAAGAATGACATATGGAAACTTATGTACATTTCATGCATTATATAATTTGTATATATTTTGTGCTTATAAATGCAAAACACTATCAAAACATGGAATATGAAATATATAAAATAATTATATTCACGAATTTTAATTTTTGAATATTTATGACCACAAGTCCATATTAAGTATGATGTAATCAAATAATGTTCATATAACTCATATATATGGATGATAATATCCTCACATCAAATCAGAAAAGTTATCAATTATTATATGCATCATTGCCTGATCTTGAAGAAGACTTGGGCAAAGCAACTAATTTTTGCCCTTTAAGAGATGCATTCACTGACCCTCAATGGAATGAAAAAATACATCATTGTTATGTAAATGTGACTCATCTTAATTTGTCCATTTGTAGATCGCACAGTACAAATCTATAGCAGTCGTTTTTCAGCAACACATTGTGTCACCATTATCACGCACAACTCATAGCCAAAAAAACAAGTACAATTTTTAATGAGCTCTAGAAATATTCAATATTTATGGACAAATGTATTCCCTTTTATAGATTGTTAATTGCAGTCCCGGTTGAGAACTTGAGATGCAATACAAAATAACTTGAGCATGCTTTTTTTTTTTTTTAATATAAGCAAGGGAGCATCAGAGATACTCCAAAAGAGTATATGAGGTTCAACAATTACAAGAAACAGGAGAACAATTTCACTCAAAAAACGAATACGAAAAATGCGCGTAGTTTGCTCTAAACCAACACCATGACCGGACTTTAATGTTGTCCACTAAATCCTCCAAGTCCTTCAAAGTTACCTCAATAGATAGCTTGTTTCTAATAAATAATCAGATATCCCAAATTGTAAAAAGCCAAACTCCACGCCAATCAGGAGTAAGACGCGTGTTGTGATTGAAAAGGCCGCAAATTGTAAAAAAATGATCATCCAGTATTCCTGCAACCACTGAATCAAACACCCATCCAAGTATAAATATTCATTCAAATAGAGTACGTAACCGGGCATCGACAAAAGAGATGAGCAGCATCTTAGTCACCATTGTCACATAAAACACAAGAAATGTCACCTCTCGGGAGATTAACGCGTCTACGGAAGAGGTTGCATTTTGTCTGGATTCTGTTGTGAAACACTTTCCAAGCAAGGGTAACCGTCTTTGAAGGGGCTTTCACCTCCCACAACATTTTAAAGTGCAAATTTTCTGCCGTGGCGATAAAATGATCAATGAGCCCATAAGCGGATCTAACTGTGTATGCCCCACAACTATCGGATCCCCACTTCCAATAATCAGTTTAATTTCTTTGTGGGGAGAAATTCTTGATAACATACTGTAATTCTTCAAAAGATTGCAGCACCCAAGAATAAAGATCACGCCTCCACATCCACTTTCAATTCCATTCGTTAATCAACCATTCGTCATTATTAGCTATCGTTAAATCTTCTTCCTCAGTAATGCTAAATAATTGATGACCAAGCCTTGTCTGAAATATATACATTTGCTGTAATTTACTTTATCTAGTAAGGTTTTACACTTTTGTTAATTAGTTAATTAACCGCTTTCTTTAATTAGCAAAATAGAGCCATTAGAGTAAGTTGGAGTCTGTATATAATCGATCCCGCTCCTGCTCTTATTCTTTTCAACTTTTCTTTTCTAGTATTTTTGGTAGATCAAAACACACCTCTTGTGTGTGCGATTTACACACACAAATTCAATATTGTGATCATTCGATCTGATTCAATAAAGTTTGGTAATGTTGTTAATTTCTATGGTGAATTGTGATTTCAATTCTTATTATGGTATCATTCACCAGATTTTGATCGTTCTGTTGTGCTAATTGTTACTCGTTTTTTGTTGGACTTTGAATCTGCGAAATTAGGGTTCTTATTTTTCCCCAAATTCGATTCCTCTTTTTGATCTCTGCAAATCCTGAATAATGTCTGGTTCAGAACCTGCAAACTCTTCTACTACTGCACCTAGTTCTAATGCTACTAAGAATCCTTGTGAGGATTCAAATTCTGTGTATTACTTGGGGTCATGTAACTTCACATGATCCACCATTGTTGCTGAACTCCTTAATGGTGAGAACTACATTACCTGGACTAAGGATATTGAGATGGAACTCACAATTAAAAACAAGATTAGTTTCATTGATGGTACTTTCCCTATCCCCACTAATGATCCAGTGTTGAGAAATTGTTGGTTAGAGCCAACAATTTGGTTCTTTCTTGGTTACATAGGGTTGTGACAAGTGACATAATAAAGACTTTGATGTACTTTAAGACTGCTATTGAGATTTGGGAAGAGTTGAAATCCAAATATGATAGATCTTATGGTTATATAGTGTTTCAACTCCAAAAATCTTTGTTCACCATCTCTCAAGGCTCCATGGCAATCACTGCTTACTATAATGCTTTTAGAGCCCTGCGGGATGAGTATGTGAATCATAGACCTATCATTACTTGTGGTTGTGGTTTGTGTGTTTGTAACATGAACAAATAGATGATGGATCTCCAACAATCTGACTGTGTTATGTTCTTCTTGGTGGGACTCAATGATTCCTTCACTGCCATAAGGAGTCAAATCCTCTTATACTCTCCTTTACCATCTCTCTCCAGAGTATACTCTATTCTGCTTCAAGAAGAGAACCAGAGGAATCTTCACTTGAGCAGCATCCCTTCTGATCCTTTGGCTATGTTCACCAGAGCAAGAGGAACTCCGAATAATGGTCCTACTATCCAGAATCAGTTCAAGAAGGGAAAAGATAAGAAGAAGCATAAATGCACTCACTGTGGCTTTGAGAGACACACTGTTGATAGATGCTTCCAACTCATTATCCCCCTAGATGGGATGGTCCAACTGGTAAAAGACAACAAGCTTCTCAGAACAACTCCTCAGCTCATCTTGCCTCAACTCATGGAGCTCCTACTTTACAAACTGCTGCTTCCACCACTTCTGATCCCAACCAGCTACTATTTGAGCAGTTTCTAGCATTTACCAGGGCTCAGGGCGCATCCTCCTGCACAACAGCTCTATGTTTTGCAGCAACTGCTACTGATGTGTCAGGTATCAATCATTCTTGCTTGTCATCCATTAGTCTAACAGGTACACCCAATGGGAGGCCTTGGATTCTTGACACATGAGATGCCAAGCATGTTATGATTCATGTTTCCTTACCAACTAAACACACAACACATGCAAAATTATGCACAAATATTCCTCTTACTTCTCCAATTTTTATGGAAGATGCATTATATGTACCAGTATTTGACTACAACTTAATTTCTGTTTCAAAACTAACTAGATTCTCTAATGTTTGCTTAACTTTGTTTTCTGATATATGCTTAATTGAGGACCCAATCACGAGGAAGACGATTGGTTCAGTTAAAGAGAAGAATGGTCTTTATGTTGTTGCATTACATGATTTTGTCAATAAGAGTGCCCCTAATATTCAGTTTTCTACTCACTGTAATGATGTTTCAGTAGATAAAACTCTTTGGCACTCAAGGCTTGGGCACCCTCCTCATGAAAAATTATCCTATATCCCTGCTTTTGATTCAATAAAACATCAGTATGCCACATTATGTGATACTTGGCATTATGCAAAACATAAAAGGTTTGCATTTCCTGTTAGTACTACTTCATCTCATTCAACTTTTGAACTTATACATTGTGACGTCTGGGGTCCATTCTTTACCCTTGTTCATGATGGTTGTAGATTCTTTTTAACAATTGTTGATGATTTCACAAGAAGCACTTGGGTATATTTTATGAAATAGAAGTCAGAAGTGCAGTCTCACTCAGAGCAGTTCTATCTTCTCACTGAAAACCATTTTAACTTCAAAATTAAAACTTTAAGGAGTGACAATGGTACTGAGTTCTTAATGAAAGAGTTTTATGCTAAGTATGGCATTTCGTACCAAACTAGCTGTGTGGAAACCCCACAACATAATGGCTTAGTTGAGTGCAAGCATCAACATCTTCTTCAAGTAGCAAGATCATTAAAATTTTAGTCCAACATACCTCTTATATATTAGACTTACTGTATAGCCACTGCATCATTTCTCATTAACAGATTGCCTTCAGCAGTGCTTCAAAACAAAACTCCATTTAAAATGTTGTTCAAAAGGGCTTCTAATTATTCTATATTAAGAAATTTTGGATGTCTCTGCTTTGCATCCACCCTCAATGCTCATAGATACAAATTTGCTAAAAAAGCACATAAATGCATTTTTCTTGGTTACCCAAGAGGAACCAGAGGATATATTCTTCTAAACTTGAAAACTAATAAGACATTCATTTCAAGAGAGGTCACTTTCTATGAAAAATAATTTCCTTTCAGGATACAAGATATTTCTACTCAGCAACTGTCTACTGGAGAAAAGAATCAGCTTAGTTTCTGCACCGATCCTTTCATTTCTCGAACTGAAGTCACTCAAATTGAAGAAGCTCCTGTTGCAGTGCTTCCAGAACAAGAACCATACAATCATGGACCTCTTAGTCCTGAGGATATACAATCTCAAGTTCACACTCCTGATCTTCAAAACCAACCACATGACACAATTCAAGAGTTACTAAGCAGTTATGACAACAATGTTACCACCACCCAAAAAGTATTCATGTATCTCAAACTCCTATTGATATTACTGATGTTCCTATAACCAGAAAATCCACTAGAAACTCTAAATTCCCTGCTTATCTTAACTCATATGATTGTTCTCTACCCTCATCTATTACTAAGAATGCTCTTTGTAGTATAAGATATCCAATAGAACAACATTTATCCACTGAAAGATTGTCTGCTTCTCATACTACTTTCATTGCTTCTATATCTACTATCACTAAGACTAAGACTTTTAATCAAGCAAATAAGTCACTGGATTGGCAGTTAGCTATGAATAAGGAAATAAAAGCTCTTGAGAAGACAAACACATGGATTTTCGCCTCACTACCTACTGGACAAAATTGTGTTGGTTGCAAGTGGGTTTATAAAGTTAAATTGAAAGTTGATGACTGAATTGAAAGATATAAAGCAAGACTAGTGGCTAAGGGATGCACTTAGGAAGCTGGTCTTGGTTACTTTGACACATTTTCTCTAGTTGCTAAATTCACAATTGTGAGAGTTTTACTTGCAGTTGCAGCATCAAAGAACTGGTTCTTGTAGCAACTGGATGTCAATAATGCATTTCTCCATGGAGATCTTGATGAGGAAATTTATATGACTCCTCCTCCAGGATACTTGCAACCTAATGACATGAGAGTTTTCTTATTGAAGAAGAGCTTATATGGTTTAAAGCAGGCTTCGAGACAATGGTTTCACAAATTGACAACTTGTTTAATCAAGTTTGGTTATACTCGGTCTACATCTGACTCCTCTCTATTCATTAAAGCTACAAATAACTCATTTACTGCATTATGTATCTATGTTGATGATATTATCTTAGCAGGAAATAATCAACTGAAAATAACTGAATTGAAGGAGAAACTTGACAAAGAATTCACTATTAAGGACCTTGGTCCACTAAAATATATAGAGTTGATAGCAAATAACCCCCTTGTGTTATACGAAAGTGGCAAAAAACCTCCTTGTGATAATAAAAGAGGCAAGAAACCCCATTATGCTTTATAACTCATAGCACACTGCCCTCCTGCAGAAAGGTTGAAATTGATTCCAGTCCTTATGCCAGCTGTTAATTACATTTTTGACTTATAAAAATTAAAATTTTGACCCCTGAAGTTTTAGAATTATCCTTTACGAAACCTTAAATTTGGAAATAGTCCATCACGACCATATCAGGCCCAACATGCTTCCGTCCATATAAATAACTGTCAAAATTAAAATAGTACCTCCTTTTGACCAAACTACCGTTGGGTTTCCACCAGGTTTTACAGCTTCCTCAGTTAACCACTCGATCGCAACTGATGGTTCTACAATGGCTCCTTCAACGACAACTAGCACAACCCTAGTTCGTTTCCTACTCTGGGCGTAAAAGATACAATCTCGATATCGACTAGGTATTTAAATAGGAAAACACTGTTTAAGCAGAAGCCAGAATTTTATTCATAAAATGAAAACTTATTTATTACAACAACATAACCCTTATAGAGTAGAGTTACTTGTTTAGCTACTCATGGTAGCCTTGTTTCCTTCACACATACACTCGTATTTAAAAACAGAATTGAAAACTTAATACAAACTAAGCTCAGAATATTTTTCTAATAGAATTTATTTAAGAGTAAGAAAACAGAGGAGGTTGTTTGATGTCTTCTGCTTCCTTTAGCTTGGGTATTTATAAAGGCTCATCTGGACTTGAAACTCGGACTTCATTCCTCTTTTATGGATTAATTCGGCATGGCTTACGTTTTAATCCACCAGCTTGTCTTTATCCCGTTGTCAATGGGAATCTGGTCCCTCCATTTTTATCTCTAGTGGAGGTGGTCTCTGTCTGCTTCACATGGCCTATTTTGTTTTGTCGAAAAAGTTTGTCCTTTTTCCAGCACGAGGCATCTTTCCTGATCTAGTGGAGCCCTCCCTGTCGTATTCCCATTTGTCTTTTTTCACCAGGAATCCTTTGCCAAAAAGTGGCTCCTTCTGCTCAGGGCATTTTGGACAAATGTGATCCTTCCATTTTCCAGCGTGCATCATGTTACATAATTTCCGGCTGGTTTCTGAAGTGGCTGGAATCTCGTTTCTCCACAACTTCTGCCTTTTATTTTCAAAAATTGTCTCGGCAAAATGGGTAGTAGTGCTTGTCATGGTATTAAGCATGAGTGATCCATTTTCAGTTTTGTGAATTGTTTTAAACGAATACTTGACTTTGTCCATCTCCGTTAGACAGACCCAAAGTCCCCAGGCTCTTCTTGTACTGATATCGTCTTCCGATATCGGAGCAACTAAAAGTTGTCCTTCTGGTGGTGGCTTTATAAAATCTAAAGCCTTCATGTATGGCCTTTGCAGCTTGATAAGATGGAAGCTGGGATAAGAGCCTTTTTCGGTAATTTTTGGAGCTGCTGAAATAAATTTCAGTTCTAGAGTTTCTCCTCTTCCGAGTGTATTATTATTTTTCCATGTATCATACACTCCCTTGTAAATCCATTCTGGTAATTTCAAGATTTCCAGAAACCCTAGTGATGTTGTGAAGACTGAGGCTAAGCAGCCAAAGTCGAACCACTCTCATACACTCTCCGGTTTTGCACCTGGTAGAGTCCAAACTCGTTGGTATTTTCCAGACCAATCGGTCAAGGATTTACCTGGGACAAGTCCCATTCTTGTATATAACCTTTCCCATGTTCTTTAATATTCAATCAATGGAGATGGTTTAAGGTTATCATTCTGAACCTTAGACTTTTCCATTTTTGGTCTAAGATTAAGCTCGTTGACCTCAGTCTCTAATTTTTTAGACTGATTTGATTCTTCCGATGTTTCCATCTTGGAATCTTTCTTGACTTCAAAACCCTCATCATAAGGATCTTCTCCTGTATTTGGGTGAATCGTACTTGAGTCCCCTACCTCGATTTTAACGTCATGTGCTCGTAGTTCAGAGACAAGTTTTGACTCTGAGGCATCTCGCATAATGGGGCCGTAAAGGCTATCCCATAACATGGTACCGCAAAGCCTTGCACCTTTCATTGCAGTCTGGACCTTGTTAAGATCCTTCTCTTATACATGTCCTGAAGCCCTAGCATTAATCGTAAGGCTATCAATTGTCTTGTTTAGTTCTTCAAGGATGTCGATGTGATGCTTCCATCTGGTGAGGATGTTGTTGGCTTCACTTGGCTCCATCTCGTGTTAAGAAATCTGCAAGAACATTTTCATGAGATTTAATAATTTCAACGTCAAAATCATAATATTGACATTCCGCTTGCCATCTTAAAAGTCTGGCTTTCTCGGGTTTACTTTCTATTTTGTTTTTTAAGAAAGCCTTGACACTTGTATTATCAATTTTTAGGATAAATTTCTTTGCGAGTAGGAACAGGGGCCATTTTTTAAATGTTCTGTGAACTGCAAAGAACTCCTTCTCGTTGATGTGCCATCTTGCTGCATTATTGTGTGCAAATAATCCACTGCAATATCTGCATGGGACTTCTCTTGTTGGTTCTATTTTTGTTAGAACAGCTGCCCATCAATGGTCACTAGCATCTGTGTATAGCACCATATCGTCTTCATCGTTGGGTATCGCAAGTTTGGGCAGATTTTGACACAACTTCTTTAGTTGTTGGACTGCTCCCGTATGTTGTTCTGTCCATTTAAACTCGGCGTCTTTTTTTAGCAGAGGATTAAACACTTTCATGTAGCTCGCAAGGTTGTTAATAAACATTCCTGCAAAATTAACTAAACCCAAAAAACTTTGAAGTTATTTAACCGTGTTGAGATTGTCAGGGCAATCACGTACCTTTTCCACCAAGTGTGTCTGGAGGATGATACCTGATTCGTCAATCTCAATGCCAAGGAATTCAATTTTCCTTGTTAGAATTATAGCCTTCTTTTCGGATAGCACCAATCCTTCTTTATGGCAAACATCTGAGAATATTTCCAGGTGTTTAACATGTTCTTTGACATTCTTTGAGGCGATGAGGATATCATCGACATAAACAAACATGAAGCTGAAGTAGTCTTTGAAATGAGTATCCATCTTTCTTTGATATATCTGTGGTGCATTTGCCAAGCCCATTGGCATAACAATTCCAGATATAATGTCCCTGCAGTGTAGAGAAAGCCATATACTTCATGCTTTTTTCCTTCATCCTTATTTGATAAAAGCCCGATTTGCAATCGAACTTTGAGAAGATCTTCGCGTTTTGGACGCAATTGATAAGGTGTACTTGGCTCGGGATATAGTATCCATCATATTCCAAGATTTTGTTGATCCATTGGTAGTTGATCACCAATCTTGGTTTTCCTCTTTTGATTTCACTATGATTCCTAACTAGGAACCCTGGACTGCTATATGGCGAGACTTCTGGTGAGATTAACTTAAGGTCAAGATGCTCCTTAAGACTCTTCTGCATATTCTTTCGATCGTTCTGATTCATCAGGATAGGCTCGTATCTAACAAACTCATTTTCCTTGCCCTTTTGAACTTTTAAGGATGTTGTGAGCTCGTTCTTGTTCCACCATGCTAGAGGATCTTCTTCGTAGTTCCTCCTGATTTTGGCTTTGACATCTTCTATTGAGATTTGTTCTTCGTTAGTGATGTCCAAGTGAGGAATTGGTTCTAGGCTAGCCTTTAGGATCTCAATTGTTTGGTTTTTTATCATTGTTTCTTTAAAGCCACCTAAACTGTCAATCCTAAGTTGAAGGATTGCCTTACCATATTTCCTTCGATCTCTCATTTTTGGGTGTCGAAGTTTTCCTTCATCACCACGCTTGCTGCGAAATTGAATTGGCAATTTCCGGAAGAATGCTTGCCTCAATCGTTGTACCAAGATCTTATGATCACATGGTGGTGTGAGGATAAGATGTCTTGATTCATTATCCTGAGTAAAATGTTTAAACGTTTGCAGGAAATTGTTGCCGAGTAGGATATCGGCGCCGGTGTCGTGGAAATATATAGGGGGCGTCTTAACTTTGTACCATGGGGTACCACCCGCTCCTCCAATTAATATTTCCGCCTATTTTATCCCTATTTTGAAGATGATAATCTTCTTTGAGAAATCCCTTCCTGCAATTGCTGGTAAATCTTCGTCGATTTCTTCGGGGAACACTTCTGGTTTTGCTGTGCAAATTCCTGCTCCTGAGTCGATATACGCTGCAAAGTATTCGGTTCTTATTTCTCATACAACATCCCTACTGAGATGTAGATTGAGAACGGACTGGTGGTCATCAAAATCTGTATCTTTTTCCTTCCACCGTGAACTCCATTCCCTCTGGTAATCTTTCCCAAGGTTTATGATCCTCAAGAAATTCAATCCCAAGAACTAATTGTTCTGGGATCTTTCCTGCTCGCCCGTTGATGACGAAATCCATTCCACCTATTTTTAGGTTTCCTTGATATCTTCCAACAATAGGCTGCTTCAGATAATACAATGCCTCGCATGGAAGAGTATTATCCTTTTACGTAATGTCGAAGATTACCTCGACTTCACACCATCTTCCTAGACATTGGAGTTCTCATTTAGTTGTAAATCATTTAGGTTCGATTACAACTTCGACAATCTGCTTCTTTCCCCATGTTAGGCTATGCATTCTGTTTTCATAGAAAGAAATTCTCCTTTGGTCGAACCTTTGACTGGTGTTCTGATTGAACACTGGTTGGTCTCGAATGATCATATCCATTTCATGGATATGGGGCAGATCTAAAATTTCTGGTTTGACTGCATGGGAAACCTTGTCAAAGATTTCAGGTATCTCGACGAACTCCTTTCTTCGGAACATGTCCGAATGGTGAGTGTTGGATAGGGCATAGGAAATATTGTAGGTGATCGAGTATGGCCTATTTCCTTCTTTCATCAACTCCTTGTTTTTGAAGTCTTGATGCAAGGTAAGAACCCTGTTGAAATCTCTATCAGCTAGATTATAAGCAATCTTCGAATAAACAAATGTTTCCACCTTTCCAGCGAATAGATTTCCCGACAACCCTCCAAGACATGCGTCTCTTAGGTTTTGAATTCTCCTATCAAAGATAGCAATGTCAATTGGTGAATTGATACCTTCTTTGAATGTTGCCTTGATCAAGATTCTTATGGCTCCGATATGGATCCATGACATCTTCTGGGCAATCTCTGGATTGAGTCGTCTTAGTTCCTCTCTAATTTCGTTTATAGGAACTAGCTGCATTTCCATCACGTTATTGGTAAGCTCCATTGGGATAGCAATTTCTCCCACCGTAACCTTATAAATGATGTGATGCTTTGTTTGCCTGAAACTTAGCTGGGCTAAGGTTCTTTCCACCTTTCCGATGGTGAATCCATCGTAAACTCATAATTTTGGGTCTTCTCGCATGATTCTCATCAATGCTTTGTGAGATATGCTTGTTTGTGAGAAGAATCCTGACAAATCTTCTTGAACTTCCTGATAGAAGATCTCCTCGTCTTCAGTTTGATTATGATTCTGACTCTGAAGACTCATCTGGTCCTTCGTCTTCTTCATATATACTTTCGTCGGAAGGAATATCTTTAAACTGATATACCTGGACGAGATCCTGGAAGTAGACAGCTTCTTTGAACTCTGGCGTTGCTTTGAATTGTCTGACTCCTCTTTTCTGGTTCTCCGGGCATTCTGTTGAAATGTATCCCTTGGCACCACATGTCCAACAGTTGCAATCTTTGAAACTTTCATTTGCTCGTGTATGGGCTCTTCTGAAAGTTCTCCTTGTTGGCGGTCTGCTCGATCCTCCTTGATTGGAGGTTGACCTGTCTTTGCTGGGTCCTGATCTATGCCCTGATTTGTAACTTCGGGCCTTTTGTTTCGACCAGAATCTTCTTGGTTTCCATGAAGATCTTCTGGAGAACTTGCTTCTTTGCTTATAGGGGTGATCCCTATGCTTTATCCTTTTTTGTCTGTCGGATGCGCCTATGACGGTTGGAATGTCATTATCATCACAGCAAAGACGGACTAATTTGTTGATTTTTTTTATGTCTCTTGAAATTCTTTTGAATTGCTGCCTTCTGGCACCATTTGCTTAACTTGGCTTTGAGAAAGGACATCATTTGGGCAACTGTATCAACCCCAATAGGTGTATATTCTCGCAGTAACATTTCTCGCCACGGACTTGGTATTTTGGCAAAAAACAAGGGGATCGCCGTATCTTCATTGATTCGGCTCTTCCATTTGTACTCGGTGAACAGCTTAATGTATAAGTCAACGCTACATATATCATGTAGCTCTAAGCTATACAATGCTTGTTCGTATCTTCTGACCTTCTCCTGGTCTCCTCCTCCGGTTTGGGGATCAACGAAGTATCCTTCTCCGATGAAGTATATTTTGAAAAGCCTTTCCATTCTGTCAACAATGTCTTTCAGGGCATCACCAGATAAAACCCCATCTCTTATTTCTGGAGTGGCATGCTCCCATCCGGTTTTAACTGATCCCTCGAGGCTCATTTGTAACATCACAATGAACCCTTCTTTGTTGAGTTCCAGCGTTGCTGCTGCAATCCTCATAGCGGATGCCCATTCATCAATCAGGGCTTCTCGATTTTGGAAATCCAAAATATCCAAGTTGAGCATAAGCCCGTAAGGATGGATTGGATCTAATTGGGACCTTCCGTATGGCGTCCCGTGAACATCCGGCCTTCTCGCCCTATTCCGGGTTGGTACTGCCGTGAACATAGATCCTGCAACAAAATCATGCTGATCTGGCATGGGTTCTTCTCGGATTGACTCTGGATTTGGAATGGAAGATCCGACATCCTCTGTAACTGCTGACTGTCCCTGGGGAGGATCTTGCCTCAGCACGACCGAACCTTCAAGTCCCCGCACGTTTTCAAGGTTTAGTTCTGAAAACGATTCTGCAAGATCGGAAAGATCTTGCAAATTTCCGAAGTTGATCTCGTCTAGATTGAATCTGGACATAATCTTATGAGGTGCTGGGCTTTCCTCGTATTAAGGCCTCCATCCTCTCGTTTCTGGTCAACTCCGTTTTGACTTCCACTGCTTTACCCTTTTGATGTAATAAGGGTTCCTTTCCGAATGATGGTGGTAACCATCCTCCTCGTCTCCTTTCGGATGACATTGGCATGGATTCCAAGTTCTTCATCCTTTGTTGGATATCTTGTAGATTCTCCAAGATCTCCTTCTGACGCCTAGACATGGTTTCAAGCTTGTCTTGGAGTTCTTGAATGTGCTCGGGCATATGATATTGATGGTTACCATATGTTTGAACTGTTTTCTGGACTTCCCTGAGGTCCTGAAACAGCTTAGAGCCATCTGTCTCGAGCTCGTAAAAATTTGGCAAAGCCAGATTACTCATCTATTATTCTTTTCGTTGATTAATCTGGTAATCCTTGAAATCTCAGCCGTGAGGCCATTAACAGCTATGAACTTAGCTCTAATGCCAGGGAGATTGTCTAGTCTTTGACTAGCTAGGTTTACTAACTTAGTCATCAAGAGTTGGAGCTCTTGTTCTAAGGTAATACCAGGCATAGTTTAGAGGCTTAGTATTGAACTTTGTTTATTAGCTTTTTTAAGGCTAACTTTTATAAGCTCGACTCTTTCAAGCCTAGCCTTCTTGATGGGGAAAATTTTTCCTTATTGTTCTAGGTCGCAATATAGAACCTCATGGTGCTCGATATGTATTTCATGAAACGGAAGGCATCTTGTTAAAGCATCGATAAAATGCTTAAGACTTGTAGTTTTAGGTCCTCTAAAATAGAACTGAACTGGAGGATACCAAATTTCATCCATAACTGGATTATTCATGTATTTAATTACTCTACTCATAAAGGGATGAGCTATAATGAAATAATTTTCCATTTAAATAAATAAACAAACTGGCTCTGATACCAATTTTACGATTTCGTAACGGATTTGGAAAATAAAACTTTATCGGGTCAGAAATGTAATTTTTTAAAGTTAAAGACAAAAGTATCAAATGGCTTTGAAAAGGTACTGGTCCAAAAAGAATCCCACACTCATCTTTTGGCAAGTGTATCACACTTTCCCAAGGAATGAGGTATTTTGCTATGTTTTCTAGAACACAGGGGTTATTTTTGCTTCTTTTTATAACACATGGGGGTTTCCTGCCTATTTCGCAGAACACAGGGAGGCTGCTTGCCAAAAACCTAAATATATACTTGGCATTGAGATTGCCAGGAGTAAACAAGGAATATGCATCTCATAAAAGGAAATACGCATTGGATATAATATCTAAAACTGGTTACCTGGGTTGTAAACCCTACAACACACCCATGGATTCCTCAACCAGACTTAAATATAATGATTCTACTCCCCTTTGTGATCCTACTACTTACATGCGCTTAGTAGGAAGATTGTTGTATCTAACAATCACTAGGCCTGGTCTTAACTTTAGCATTCAGTCCTTAACTCAATTCATGTCTAATCCTATTGTATCTCATCTTGCAGCAGCTCACAAAGTACTTAGATACATCAAATCATCTCCAGAAAAATGTGTCTTCCTTCTTGCTTATTCCGATCTTCACATTAAAGCATTTTCAGATAGTGATTGGGCAGCTTGTCATGACACTAGAAGAAGTGTCACATGATATGCAATCTACCTAGGAGACTCATTGGTCTCTTGGAAAGCAAAGAAGCAACCAAAGTTGCAAGATCCAGTACTGAAGCAGAATATAAAGTTGTTGTAACCACAACTTGTGAGGTTCTGTGGTTGATAAACTTACTCAAAGATCTTCACATTCCACATAAGAAAACTCCCCTTCTCTTCACAGATAATAAGAGTGTCTATTGCATTGTCATTAATCCAGTTCACCGTGAAAGAAATAAGCATATACAAATTGATTGTCATTTTGTTAGAGAGAAGGTTCAAAGTGGTTTGTTGAAGGTTGTTCACATCTCCAATGATCACCAAATTGCTGACATTCTAACCAAGCCTCTCTCCCTTCAACCATTCGTCTCCAATATTATCTCCAAGATGGGAATGATTAACATACACGCACCTCTTGAGGGGGGCTCTTAAATATATACATTTTCTGTAATTTACTTTATTTAGTAAGGTTTTACACTTTTGTTAATTAGTTAATTAACAACTTTCTTTAATAAAAATAGAGTCATTAGAGTAAGTTGGAGTCTGTATATAATCGAGCCCGCTCCTGCTCTCATTATTTTCAATTTTTCTTTTCCAGTATTTTTGGTAGATCAAAACACACCTCTCGTGTGTGCGATTTACACACACAGAGATTCAATATTGTAATCATTCGATCTGATTCAATAAAGTTTGATAATGTTGTTAATTTCAATGGCGAATTGTGATTTCAATTCTTGTTCCCCATCTTCAACATATGTAGTAATGTTATCGAAAAACCATAATGAGTTGTCACTAATCTTTGTCAAACTATAATTTAGTAAATCCCTCCACCAAAATGATGCTTTATTTGACAAACACCTTACACGTTGAAATATGATGGTTTAAAAGTTACCATATATGGCAGCAATAATTTCACACCTGATAGCTCCTCGTTCGTGTATTAAACTGGTGTTAGGAAGAGTTTAAAAAGTAACTTGTTTCTTATCCTTTTTCTTAATAAAATATATTTTGAACAGTCACTTAAAAGAAAATTAAGCTAGATGTTCTTTGATAGGTGTGTAAAAAATAACTTGTCGTAGGAAGGAATTCATATGGATCTTGTATTAGTCGGCATAAGTTTCAGAGTTGTTTTATTGTCACAATATGGCATTATGATCAATATGTTGCGTAAGAGAAATAAGTAATTAATCAGTCTGTGACTCGATCGTGGCGTGGTTTTGCTATTTGTGGAGAAACGGTTTATCTTGTGTAGAAAAGCTTTCCTCTTTTTGTTGGATTTGGGAGACTTTGTGCACTTCGTCTTGCATGGTCCTTTTATGGTTCAAGCACCTTTGTTAGATCATCAAAATCAATATTTTGTATTCTTTTCTATTTTTGGAAATTATTTAAAAGTTAGTTAAGTTAGTTAGTAACTGCTTACCTTAATTAGAAAGGTGGCAGTGTTGTTAGTTTGTTAGCTGAATCTGTTTCTTTTAGTTTCCTTTCTTGTTGTATTGCACCTAGTATATATAAGGCACAACACACAGAGAGGAGAGACACTTCATATCATCACAAAATTCTCTCAAGCACATTGTAATCTTCTCTCTAAATCTTTCTTCTTTTCAATAATATTTTTCTTCATTATGTTTCTGTTTTCACTTCTGTTGAATCCAATCTGATAACAGAAGTTATCAACCTTCATAAAGGACATAAGAAGTTGAAGACGGAAAAGAGCGAACTATATTATTTGGCTTGAAAGTTGAAACAAATAAGCGAGCGATTTTAGTTGGGAGCAAGGTTTCAAATACCTATTTTTTAGTAAATCCCTCCACCAAAATGATGCTTTATTTGACAAACACCTTACACGTTGAAATATGATGGTTTAAAAGTTACCATATATGGCAGCAATAATTTCACACCTGATAGCTCCTCGTTCGTGTATTAAACTGGTGTTAGGAAGAGTTTAAAAAGTAACTTGTTTCTTATCCTTTTTCTTAATAAAATATATTTTGAACAGTCACTTAAAAGAAAATTAAGCTAGATGTTCTTTGATAGGTGTGTAAAAAATAACTTGTCGTAGGAAGGAATTCATATGGATCTTGTATTAGTCGGCATAAGTTTCAGAGTTGTTTTATTGTCACAATATGGCATTATGATCAATATGTTGCGTAAGAGAAATAAGTAATTAATCAGTCTGTGACTCGATCGTGGCGTGGTTTTGCTATTTGTGGAGAAACGGTTTATCTTGTGTAGAAAAGCTTTCCTCTTTTTGTTGGATTTGGGAGACTTTGTGCACTTCGTCTTGCATGGTCCTTTTATGGTTCAAGCACCTTTGTTAGATCATCAAAATCAATATTTTGTATTCTTTTCTATTTTTGGAAATTATTTAAAAGTTAGTTAAGTTAGTTAGTAACTGCTTACCTTAATTAGAAAGGTGGCAGTGTTGTTAGTTTGTTAGCTGAATCTGTTTCTTTTAGTTTCCTTTCTTGTTGTATTGCACCTAGTATATATAAGGCACAACACACAGAGAGGAGAGACACTTCATATCATCACAAAATTCTCTCAAGCACATTGTAATCTTCTCTCTAAATCTTTCTTCTTTTCAATAATATTTTTCTTCATTATGTTTCTGTTTTCACTTCTATTGAATCCATCTGATAACAGAAGTTATCATGGTATCAGTTTTCCGGTTAGTTCCGATCCTCCTCGCTTCTGCCACTCTGTCAAGATCGTCGATCACCACCGCCTGAGGTTGTCTTCTCCGATCACTATCTGCCATTCTTCATGTCTCTGCAACTGTCCCTGTTTCTGCAGTCTCTTCTGCAATACTTCTCTGTTCTGCTACGGTGTGCCATTGATTGAGATCAAATGACAGAGCCCAGTGCCGCCTCTTCTTCAACAACTACTCTTCCAGTCAAGAATTCCAGTGAGGATTCATCATCCATCTACTTTCTTGGTACTCATGACTACACTGGTCAGTCCATTGTAAGTGAGAAATTTAATGGCTCCAATTACATTGCATGGAGTAAAAGCATTGTTATGGCGTTAAGTATCAAGAATAAACTTCTTTTATTGATGGTTCTTTGTTACAACCTACTGGTAATGATGCATCTTTGCTTGTCTGTTGGAGTAGAGCCAATACTCTTGTTTTATCTTGGCTGTTTAACTCCATTGAGAAGCCTATGCGCCAAAGTTTGACGTATTTCGGTAATCCTAGAGACTTGTGGCTTGAGCTCAAGAATAGGTATGATAGGACAGATGGTTCAAGGATTTATCAGCTACAAAAGTCCCTATACACTATTACACAGGGCTCTCTCACTATCACATAATACTATAATCTGTTTAGGTCTCTTTAGGATGAATTTGTTAGCCAGAGACCCATTGCCATGTGCACTTGTGGGCTGTGTACTTGCAATGTCAATAGGATCATGGTTGACATGAAACAATATGACTCAGTCCTCAAATTTTTAGTTGGCTTGAATGATTCCTTTTCTGCCATTAGAAGCCATATATTGTTGGTCACTCCCTTGCCTGGTCTCTCTAAAGTCTTCTCACTCTTGTTGCAAGAAGAGCAACAGAGAGATTTGTACTCTAACTCTTCGGTTTCGTGTTAGATCATCAAAATCAATATTTTGTATTCTTTTCTATTTTTGGAAATTATTTAAAAGTTAGTTAAGTTAGTTAGTAACTGCTTACCTTAATTAGAAAGGCGACAGTGTTGTTAGTTTGTTAGCTGAATCCGTTTCTTTTAGTTTCCTTTCTTGTTGTATTGCACCTAGTATATATAAGGCACAACACACAGAGAGGAGAGACACTTCATATCATCACAAAATTCTCTCAAGCACATTGTAATCTTCTCTTTAAATCTTTCTTCTTTTCAATAATATTTTTCTTCATTATGTTTCTGTTTTCACTTCTGTTGAATCCAATCTGATAACAGAAGTTATCAACCTTCATAAAGGACATAAGAAGTTGAAGACGGAAAAGAGCGAACTATATTATTTGGCTTGAAAGTTGAAACAAATAAGCGAGCGATTTTAGTTGGGAGCAAGGTTTCAAATACCTATTTTTTACGATGATTGGGGAAACACTACAAGAAAAATGGGTCATTAGGGACCGCAAATTAGCGACCGCCAAGCGGTCGCTAGTCTTCAGCGACCGCATTGGTCAATAAGCGGTCGCTATTGAGATCATTAGGGACCGCAAAATAGCGACTGTTAAGCGGTCCCTAATGACCTCAATAGGGACCGCAATATAGCGACCGTGAAATGGTCGCCATACTTTTTGATAATAGGGACCGTCTGGGCGGTCCCTAATGTGGAATAATTGGGACCGCCCAGACGGTCCCTAATTTTTACAATAGGGACCGCCCAGACGGTCCCTAATTTCTACAATAGGGACCGCTTGGCAGTCCCTATTGTTAATTTAGGGACCGTTTGGCAGTCCCTACTAATATTTATACATCAAAATTATGAATTTTTCGATGGTTCGAAGTGACTCGTTGTTCGAGGTGCCGCATAACAATAAGTACAATGACACATTGTATATCCAAACATTATACAAGGAGAACGGGTCGTTTTGAAGATTTTGCTACTATTTTGTACGACGAATGACATAATGACAAATTAATTCGATCTACATATATACGTATAATTAATAAATACTTGATCTAATGATTATGCCTCATAATCGTATCTATGCTAACGTTTGTGAAGTAAATCATAAACACGGATAACAATTACAACTAACTAATGATAATTAATTAGTTGTACATTTGTGAAATATATCTTGAACGTTTATAACTCGATCAATCGCAATTAATCTATTACTTCACAACTAATATACTATAAGGTTGATTTTGCAATCATTTATTACTACAATTTATATATTACAATGAGTTTGGTTGCTTACAATCACAAACACAACAACATCAATAAAACAAAATCGATTTTTTAGTATGAATATTAGTAGGGACCGTTAAGCGGTCCCTAATTTGACAATAGGGACCGTTAAGCGGTCCCTAATTTGACATTAGGGACCGTTAAGCGGTCCCTAATTTGACATTAGGGACCGCTTAACGGTCCCTAAAATCGAAAATTTTAAATTTTTGGCGAAATTTTTTGGCGGAAGTGAGGGGGAAATTTGAATTTTCACCAAATCAAATCTCAACCGTCGATGAAATCCTAATCTACGGTCATAAGTACCCATCATGTCTTTAACACGGATCGCCAAAAATCGATTTTTAAGTATGAATATTAGTAGGGACCGTTAAGCGGTCCCTAATTTGACAATAGGGACCGCTTGGCAGTCCCTATTGTAAAATTAGGGACCGCTTGGCAGTCCCTACTAATATTCATACATCAAAATTATGAATTTTTCGATGGTTCGAGGTGCCGCGTTGTATGTTTAGTTCATAATAACCATTGGAATAGTTAAAATAACAATAAGTACAACGACACATTGTATATCCAAACATTATAAAAGGAGAACGGGCCGCTTTGAAGATTCTCCTACTATTTTGTACGACGAATGACATAATGACAAATTAATTCGATCTACATATATACGTATAATTAATGAATACTTGATCTAATGATTATGCCTCATAATCATATCTATGCTAACGTTTGTGAAGTAAATCATAAACACGGATAACAATTACAACTAACTAATGATAATTAATTAGTTGTACATTTGTGAAATATATCTTGAACGTTTATAACTCGATCAATCGCAATTAATCTATTACTTCACAACTAATCTACTATAAGGTTGGTTTTGCAATCATTTATTACTTCAATTTATATATTACAATGAGTTTGGTTGCTCACAATCACAAACACAACAACATCAATAAAACAAAATCGATTTTTTAGTATGAATATTAGTAGGGACCGTTAAGCGGTCCCTAATTTGACAATAGGGACCGTTAAGCGGTCCCTAATTTGACAATAGGGACCGTTAAGCGGTCCCTAATTTGACATTAGGGACCGCTTAACGGTCCCTAAAATCGAAAATTTTAAATTTTTGGCGAAATTTTTTGGCGGAAGTGAGGGGGAAATTTGAATTTTCACCAAATCAAATCTCAACCGTCGATGAAATCCTAATCTACGGTCATAAGTACCATCATGTCTTTAACACGGATCGCCATCTTAAACCGTCGATCATCTAAAATCATCCAACGGACAAAAACCAATTGAATATATATATATATATATATATATATATATATATATATCTCACCACTCTTACACCTATTTCACTATCTCCAAAAAACACTATCTTCTTTTCTTCTTTTCACCAACACAAAAACACTTAAATTTTTTTTTCTTATTTTCACCAACACAAAAACTTTTCTTCTTTTCACCAACACAAGATTTTCTTCATTTTCTTTTCTTTCACTTTCTTTATTTTGGATCTTCATTTTCTTTTTTTCACCAATACAATCTTTTTTTCTTATACTTTCTTTATTTTGGATCTACATTTACTATTCTTCACTTTTGATTTCATGTTTTTGATTTCATTCATGTTTTTGATTTCATTCATTTTATATTATTACTCATTTTATTCATCTTTTCACATTCTTTTATTCTTTCATATCAATTGTCATTATATTAACTTTTTATTCAATATTTTATTGTTTTCAATTTGTTAAAATTACAATTTTACAAAAAAAAAACAATTATATTCCGGATTAAATCCGGAATATAATTGTAGTTTTTTTTTTATTTTTTCTGGAGGTCATTAGGGACCGCTTAACGGTCCCTACTAATATTCATACGATGAATATTAGTAGGGACCGTTAAACGGTCCCTGATTTTGATATTAGGGACAGTCAAACGGTCCCTATTGTAAAAATTAGGGACCGTCTGGACGGTCCCTATTATTCCACATTAGGGACCGCCCAAACGGTCCCTATTGTTAAATTTAGGGACCGTCTGGGCGGTCCCTATTGTTCCACATTAGGGACCGCCCAGACGGTCCCTATTGAGGTCATTAGGGACCGCTTAACAGTCACTAAATTGCGGTCCCTAATGACCTCAATAGAGACCGCTTAACAGTCGCTATTGGCAAGCGACCATGGTCAATAGCGACCGTTAGACGGTCGCTACCCCCTCAATAGCGACCGCAGGGGGGTCATTAGGGACCGCCCAGGCAGTCCCTAATGACCCATTTTTCTTGTAGTGAAAGACGCCTATTGTTGTTTATGTTATTCCTTTTGTGTACCTCTCTGTGAATTGTACTCATTTTTTATTTTTGTGTTTAATATAATTTCATCTTTGTCGATAAAAAATAGTGTGGCACTTCACATTATTGCTTGAGTATTTATTTATTTGGTACTTTTTTATGATTTAAAGCGGTAGATTTGATTCGACACCACCTTATATACGTGTGGCGATAATAAAGAGAGTCTTATTGGGTTTATTTAACATAATAAGTCAAATCATCTACAACCAATAAACAAATCATATTCAAGTAAAATCTGGTTTCCCAAACGACTTTCTCGGATGCTCCTAAACTTTACTTTGCGCCGAATATGTTTGAATTTTATTAAGAAAAAAAAAGTAGGATCTTTGGAATTTTGATGTTGGGCTACATTTCTGCATTGGTCTTAACTTTGTTTGCCTTAGCGGAAAAAAATCAATGTATTTAATTTTTCTAAGACAGGAAAAAGAGATCTAGTGAAAGTAAGAAAGAAAGAGAAGAGTAATAAAGAGGGAAAAAAATTACATAATTAGAAAATTTGGAAAGACATTTTTAGGTTGAGAATTCAAAAAAGAAAAAAAAAGTGAATAATTAAGTCTTTAGATCGGCATTATATTTTTTAGGGCTTTCTGCTCACTGGTTAAATTGATGTTTATAAACATAAATTTAATGTGAGCAAGTAAAGATGTATTGTGTTTGGACCCAAAAAGGAGCCAATTATTTTCATTAGCATCTTACTAGGGCTTTTAATACAAACTTTACTCACTAAGACTTTTGGTAAAAATAAACTAATATTTGAATCCTATCTAACTTTTATATTACTCTTAATAAAATTTCCATACTCTATTAATGTATTTTTCTCACCTGTATCACGCTTTTGGCACCCTAATTAGATTCTTCAAATTATTGGGAATAACTTTTCCAACGGTTTAATTGCAAGTGCTACATAATTAAACATTTATATAATGTTTGCATGACAGTATCAAAACAGTCATGCACAGAGAACATCTTTGACAATTATTTGCTTTTATCACGGTTATTATAATATCATTAAAGTTTAAACATTTCCTTCCAAACTTGTGGGCTCGACCTAATTTATACTTATTTTATTTATTACTATAACTTTCAAATTTTTAGTTTAATTTTATTAGTAATTAATTGTTCTTATATAAGAAAATAAAAACCAGCTAATTAGCTTAAGTAGTAATCTTTAAAATTTATATGTTCATCTAAAATAACTTTTAGTTTAAACCATGTTTGTGAGTGATTGTTAAAAAGTTTAACATTTAGTGTTATTAACACAGTGTCACTATTTAGTCTTGCTTTTATCTTTTATGGTGGCAATTATACAATTTGAGTGATGCTTTCCCAATTCCCATGTACGGTGTTAGCAATAATAGTCCTTGTCCCTTGTTTCTATCCATGTTGGCATACATCATCTTGCATCTCCATGGTAGTATTCCAGATGATTTTCCATTCCGTTCCATGGCGTTTTTTAAAAATCACAAACAACTATTGTTCGAGAAAATCCATGAGGTCATACACGGCATTAGAGAAAATCCATTGTTGGGCAAAACAACATTGAGGATGAAGCAAAAGTTTGACAAATACGGGTTCACGTATCATTTACTATGCAGTGACTCTTGACCCTCGTTATAAAATGAGCTTTCTTGAGTACTCCTTTCATAGTACCTATGGTGTGAGGACTACCATGAAATTAGTGAAGGTATGGTTGAATAGTTTGAAGATATAAACAAAGATATGGTGATGATAACACACCAGCTACATCTTCAACTTCTTCATTTAAGCTCCCCATCACTGAATTTGTAAAGAGAAAAAGAGTTACACTTATGCAAAAAAAAAATCAAAAAAAAATCAGGACTTTGAAGAATGCCACCGAAAATGAATGGGTGAAAATGGAATTAGAAACCAGTGGCGGAGACAGAGGGGGTGCAGTAGGTGCAGCTGCACCCCCTCATTTTCTTAATTTTTTAATTACTAGTATATATTACTAAATAAAGACCCCTAAATCATTCAATTTACGCTAAAATGCACCAAGTTTTAAAATAATGTACATTTTTAGCCAGAAATAAACATGTTTTTTCCTAAAGTATTGTCGTTGATAATTTTTTTTTTCGTATGTAGAATAATTATTTTAATCAAGAAAATTTTATTTAAGATACTCTCGCACCCCCTCCTTCTAAATTGTGCCTCCGCCCCTGATTAGAACGTTACTTAGCGGAAGATGTCGAGGCAGACAGCGATGTTAAGGAATCAACATCTCAATGTGATAAAAAAGTGAATTCTATGAGGTTTCCAATTCAGGCACATATGGTTTCCAATTCTAGCACGTATAGCATGTGATGTGTTGGTTGTTCGTCTTCTACGGTTGCCTCTGAGTTTGCTTTTAGCACGAGTGGTAGAGTTTTGCATTTAGTTCTCTATCACCTAAAACAGTTGAAACTCTTATATACATTCAAGATTGAATTCATAAAGGGGCATGATTGCAGTTCTGGAGGAGGAAAATGATGAGATCGGCACCTTTAAAAAGGCATTGAATTTGTTAATTTTAAATATATATAATTATTTTATTTGCTCTTTAATTTGATATGTAAGCATCATAAAAATTTAAATGTAATTATTTTGTGTAGAATGGACAAGTCCATATTCGAAGCATCAGCGATTACTACTTCACTCCAATGTTGTCGCGGTTGTCGGATGATTTGTGGTTTCAAATGTACTAATTATTTAAATGATATTTACAGTTACATAAATTTTAAAATATTTAATCAACTAACTTATTGTTTGTGTGTCTGTGTTTTGATGTTTGTGTCCTTGCTGAAAGCATAGTTTACACGTGTTGAAGTTGAAGCCTCGAAGATGGAGCTGAGGATTCATCTTGTCTTTTGTCATGCATTTGATAAAATGGTCATATCTTTTGTCATTTTGAGAGTCGTAATGGTTGATTGCTTAATGTCATGTTGGATGACTTATATTTCTCGTTGTGTTTGTGTGTCGTACTTTGATATCTTGTTGATTTTTCAACATGATTTAATTCCTTGTAGTTGTGGATGAGGATCTTTGAATTAAGATGATATATTGACTATTATTTAAAATTGTGGTCTTGATTTTAGTTGTTTTTTAAATTGTGGTGTTGTTACTCTATAGCTAGAATTGAATACTTGTTTGTTGTAACTTGTAATTTGTAAATGTTTTATGATTGTTACGTGTCAGTTATTATTGTCTTACGATCGAAATATAGGATTATACTTAAATATAGGGCATGGTTTGATGTTTTGGGGCTTGAGAAGTTTGCTGACAGTGAAAATGGTTTGCCAATTTTCCCTATTTTCCAATTTGAAAGTTGAAAACAGGGGGATGGGGGTTACTCAAATTATCCGCATCATCTTGATAATATATTAGCTCATAAAGCATGTTGCCTCCTCACATTTTGTCGTTTGCGTATGAACTTAAGACTTTTATGAATCCAAAAAATATCAACTTAAGTATACGCGATCGCACATGAAGGTATTTAATTTGTAGCACGACCAACGATAAAAATATGTGTTTTCTTTTTTTGTTATACGTGGATCATCATATATAAAAAGAATATAGAAACATGTATATGGTACCATGACAAGTTTGCGTTTCCAATTAAATTTTAAACATGTCAAGCTGATAACTTTCTCGTGTTTAAACCTTTGCTTATATTTTTTAATGGGGCAATTTAGATAAAATTGTTTAAATAGGGATTTTGCCCTGTGTATATCATGTGTCTTTCAAATATCTCAAACTGAGATGTACACGAATATATATAATGCTACCAAGAGATGATAGTAAACATACAAGTTACAAATTCAAATCACAGATAATTGTCAACTATTTGATAGGATCAGTTGATAGGTTGTCCTAATATTCAGCTGATCTCTCACTCTTATTATAGACTTTGAACAATCTTCAATATATAGTGTTTTCTAGTAAAAAAAAAAAATTTGAGTAAATGATGTTTATTAATCTTAAACGGGTCCGTTAGCTAATTTTCAATTATTATTCGATGATTTTGGTATGCAAAACATCACATTACACCACATAAAGACACTCTTCCATCTATGCAAGTCATTGGATATATAATTAGATATAAGATTTTAAAGTATTGCTTCAGTCTGATATATCCATGACCTTATTGAATTGCCATCTCATTTAAAAGTTTAAGCTTTTAGAGAGTGTAGGCAGTTAATATATATTATAACAACACGCCTAATTAACAATAGATCGTATATATAGAATAGGGTCGGTTACAAGTATGATACAATGAGTTTATCGCTAAACTAGACCTGCTCTAACTATGCTAGTCTCGAGTATGCTTGGTCCGGAACACCTCGAACTATGTCGAAGATGACGTCGAAGGTTATGTCGGGGATCACATCGGAGCCTTCTATGTTGAAAGTGGTCTCCTCCTTATGTCGAGGATGACGTTGGTGATATATATCGAAGATATATATCGGGTATGATGTCAAATACTATATAGGGTTAGGCTCGATATAGATGTACAATAATTACATATAATTAAAGCTTACCTTGATTACTGGGAAACGGGTATTTATAGGCCTCGGGATGCGGAGATCACTCACGTGATAAACACATGAACTGTACTATATCGAATGTAATATTCTTTATGTATGTCGGGGAATGGATAATCCCCGACATAGGTGAAAACACAGGCTTGACCCATGGACGACCCAATACAGAAAATACTCATATCATGTAATCCCCCAATTTGAGAATTTATTATTCGAGGATAATAATTTGCAAATTAAATCTGAGTTTTTGAATTACGAGTATCTCTCGTCCCGCCAGTTCAAATGACGGAACTCTGATGCGGGAATTCATTGTGTGTTGAAGAAATGTTGGTGGACCTCCAATGCAATTTATGAATTTTCTGAGGTTCTCATTTGAATTCTTGTATTTTGTTATTTTAACTTTATATCGAATGTTCTTTGATATAAATGTCAAATTTAAATTTCAACATGGGATTGCCATAAATGTGTGCTTGATACCCTATATCTATAAATAGTGGGCTCCACTGAAAGAGATGATCATTTTATCCTCTAGCGAAAGTTGTTGTCACTTGTGCTGAGCTATGTTTGGGATTTTCGACATAAATTTCGATATAATTTTTGATATGTTTTTCGATATATTTTGTTTAGATTTAATGTTTCTTCTTTGTTTTCTGATTTTGCAGTTTTGCTATCAGTCTTTCCAGAGTATTTTTTGACGCTTCTTTGTACGCATCATTACCATGGAGAGCGAGGCTGATTTTGATTTCACTTGTTTGGGTTCTGAAAATGTGTAGGCTGGAGGCTTCGAGACTGCCTTTATTGATACTGATTTCTTCGGTACAGATGAGTTGGTTGGGGATTACGTAGGTGACAGCGTAGATGAGGACGCCAACGAACCTCTCACGAATCAAAATGTGGAGTATAACAAATGGGGTTTGGCCATGTCCCCTGAAGTGAAGAAGTATAAAATGATTATCAGTTATAAGGACATGGTGTCCCATGTCCCGCATCACCCTGGTTTTTATTCCGCGACGTATCATATCGATGTCGGGTATAAGATTAGGTTTCCCGATGAGGATGAGAGAATGCACACGCCGCCTCAGGGTTGTATCACCGTGCATGAAAAGCATTTTGCCAACGACATGCGATTCCCCATTGATCTTGTCGTTACCGCTATCTTGTCTAGTATTGGGGTTTGCCTTGGGCAGCTGTCGCCCAACTCCCTAGGGTGTATCGTGGGCTTTATCTGTGTTATGAAGGCCCTTGGTGTCCCTCACGGAGTGAATGAGTTTTAGAATCTCTTCACGGTTATCACCAATAAGAAGGGTGGTGACAAGGGTTTTTCTTTGTGCGTTCCCAACCTAAGTCACATAATGCGTAAACGCGAGTGTGTGCGGGTGCACCAGTTCGCCTGTTTTCAAAAATTCACTCCTTAATGAGCCTCTAGTGCGTCTATTAAAAAAATATTAAAATATAAATATATAACATTTTATACAAATTTTAAACGTGATTTTAAAGTCACAATGAATAATTTTGTATGTTAAGTCATCTTCAGCATTTTATAATAAAATTAACCTCACGTGTGAAAAAATAAATAAAACCAACATACTTGATTAAATCCTATAAGTAATTTTAAAGGGATCTTGTCCAATTTTTTACTTTTCAAACTCATGAATGATTCAAACGTATAATAAAAGCCCAACAAAAGTACAATAGTTAAGGATTAAATTAAATATATTAATAATCAGGCCAACTAAAATATAACAAGTAGACTTAGCAAGACCTAAATTTGTTTCCTTTATTCACTCCTCATCAGTGAACATGGCGGCTCGGAGTCTAAAATCTCTTTATTTTCTATTTTTTTTCAATCTCTTCTTCATAACTTCTCCTTCTATTTCGTTTTCTTATTGAACGGGTTATGGTGACTATTAGATCCTCCATCAAATCACAATTTTGCTGGTCGTCTTCTTCACACAAACTTCTATTTTTTCTTCCATAAGTTAAATGTGCGAATTAAGAAAACTTAATGCGTCTTAAGCGCGCTCGCGCCCTGAATTCGTCGGTTCGCGTCCGAAACGCCAGTGCGGCGGGTCTTCGGTGAATTATGTAACCTAGATCACAACATGGACGCAAATTCCTGCATAGTTATCAATCTAGCTATGGCTTCGGAAATAAGAACGAATACTTCTACGTAGAGGAGAAGACAGCTGGGGAGTTCGATGATCTCTCGCATTAATGGTCTACGGTAGAGAAGTATACGAGGCCCGCTAGTATTGGCGGTCCACAATGGACGGTGGATTTTCTAGGTAAATTGTTGACCCATCCATACGACCTCACCATGCTCTGTGACGAAGACGTGCTTGGCGCAAGCGATCTTTCTCCGATGCCATATCGAGGCCCTTTCGACCTTAGAAAGATCATTTCTTATCGTGAGTGGGGCAATTTCGTTTTATGTTCTGTTTCGATGACATTCCTATTGTCTGTCTGTAGCTGCCCTTGTGATGCATCGAAGATTGGATGTAATCGCGCAACACAACACTGTCTCGAGGACATTGGCTAGGGTTGATGCGAAGCTTCTGACAGTTCATAAGAAACGTGGGCGAGAAGGCCATCGTCTTAAGGAAAAATTTGGTAGGTCCTCGCAGGGCAAACAAGCCATGGAAGGTGCAGTTTTGGGTAGCAGCATGCCTACGCAAGGTGGGGCTGGTGCGGGTTCAAGTAGGAGCCAAGCTTCGGGGCCTTATGGAGCTAACACATTCCCTCACAAGAGGAAACAATGTGCGGGCAGAAGTTTTGTTGTTGTTCCAATCAGTATGTATGTTATCTTCCCTTTTGTTTAATTAAAAGTATGTACTTATTGAAGGTACCTCTCCAGTTTTTCTTAGAGTATTAAGATGTGTTTGTCTTCTAGGTCGGGAAATTTCTCGCCGGTTTTTTGAAGACGACGAGTAAAAATAATGTCGCGCAGGTGGAGTCTATCTTTGAGGCTATTGCCCTGCTTGAAATATTGGTTGATTATGATCAAGTGGCGACTGTCAAATTGGCAGTCGAGCGGGATGAGGCCATGAGTGTACTTAGTACCACTGAAGCGAATGTGGACGTCCTCCTTAATCAAAATTGGAAGTGGGAGGCCGCTCTCGATCAAGCCAACCTATCTCTCGTTATAGAGAGGGAGCGGCGGGAGAATGCCGGGTGAAACTCGTTCAGGTGCGAGAACAGTTGGCCCTTGCTGAAAGGGCTAATAGATGCAAAGTGCTCACTCATGAGCAAAAGGTTGGCAATGTTAAAGCCTTTCTTTTGAGTGAGACTTTTAAGGAAATCTGTGCCGAACGTGGAGTACATGAGAAGGAGGAAGCTAAAGACTCGATCATCGGCCAGATCCGTCTTCTTGACGGTTTCAAGGATGACTTCGACCCGAGCCCTTTGAATCCCTTATTGGGCCCCGATGGGAAACTGCAGCAGGACTCCGATGTTGAGGTTGATGACGATCATGTAGAAGATGTCTACGGGGAAATCCTGAACTAGAAGAGTCTTGTGCTGATCCATACGAAGGGTGCTCCTAAATACCCCGTTAAGGGTCTGTTGTGTATTGTATCTTTTGTTTTTTAGGCGATTGTGTATAGTGCCCTTGTGCTTTTGTAGCTATAAGCTTGTTTTGAAATGAGAATTTTTTCTTCAACTTTTAATTGTGTCGCTGATTTGTGTTGTTATTATTTTAAAAGAATGTCCCACCCGTCGCGCCTGCGTAGTTTAATTATTGTCTGTTCGTGGTTGGGCGGAGCTTTATACCTACCTTGTGCTTACCTCCTTGACTGGGTCGTTAGTGACTGCTTTGCGTGTCGGGCCCGCTCCTGACATCTTTATTTTCTTTCTGTATGTCGGATTCTCTCCTCTCTATCTCGGTGGATAGGGGAGTTATCCCATGGCATTTGTAGTCTTTATATATGCCGAGTTGTCTCCTCCCAATTTCGGTGGGTATGGGAGTTATCCCATGGCATTTGTAGTCTTTATGTATGTCGGGTTGTCTCTTTCCTATTTCGGTGGATAGGGGAGTTATCCCGTGGCCCTTTTTTCTTTTTGTATGCCGGGTTATCTCCTCCCTATCTCGGTGGATAGGGGAGTTATCCCATGGCATTTTTACTTTTTTGTATGCCGGGTTGTCTCCTCCCTATCTTGGTGAATAGGGAAGCTATCCCATGGCATTTTTTTTTGTATGTCGGGTTGTCTCCTCCCTACCTTGGTGGATAGGGGAGTTATCCCATGGTATTTGTAGATCTTTAACCTTTCTGTATAGTGGACTCTCCCTGGACTTTGCGAAATGCGCTGGTCTCCATTTCATGTTGTTTAAACAAGATAACAAAATCATTTTATGTTAGAGAGAATGGGTAGATGAAATCCACTTTCCATGTTCTATTCCACTGAGCGAAGAGTATCATTCCTTGTTTTCGGCAAGGATCTGTTTGTACCTGTAATATATAGGTGAAACATGTATATCTGCAAGTGAATGATGATAAAATATCTTAGAATAAAGGTGTGCACGTTTGCACCTCTCATCCACTCCCTCTTGAAGGGATGTACCTGCAACAAGTCATGAATACGTAATGCAATCGAATATATCAATTGAAACGAAATGAGGTTATAATGGATAATGGTCGAAGGCTAGGTAAATCCAATCTGCCTACGTATCCCATTGTATGGGAATCAGACCGGCGTAGTTTTCCCTGTTTTAGTCACAGTCCAGCCTAACGATGGGGCAATTTGGGAAATTAGATATTGTTCGACATTACAGAAAATAAAAAAAGGGTTCCAAGTGGTTCCCCATTGTCGGTCACCCCACTGCTTGATGGTTGCCATTCAGGTCCTCAACTTGTCCTGCGGACTCTCTAATCCTTAGAAGGGTGAGGGAAGTTATGTAGCATAGCCAGCCCTCATCATGATTGGCGATGACTTCCTCCACACCTTCAGCTATTGGGAACTTCATTTTCTGGTGGTATGTAGATAGCATTGCGCGGATGGCGTTGAGAGCTAGCCTGCCTATTATGATATTGTAGGCGAAATGGTGATCTGCTATGGTGTATTCGATGTTGATGGTCCTCATGTGTGGCTATTCGCCAAATGATGTTGGCAGGTTCACATGTCCCAATGGTATCACCTCGGCACCACCGAAGCCAATCAAATGGGTGTGGATTTGTTCCACCACGTGGTGGTCCAATGCCATTTTCTCCAAAGCCTGTACAAATATGATGTTCGTGGAACTTTCGTTGTCTATCAGCACCTTGCGAACACCATAATTGGCAATGTCAAGTTTAACAACTAAAGAGAAATCAAGTTTACCTGCCTGTATGGCCTCACGAGATAGATCCATCAGGTCCCTATTTGAGAAAGTAATGTTCTCTTCCGGCAGCTCATCCATTAGTGACGTGAATCAAATATATCGATCCTCCTCAAGTCCTCTTGCAATCTTTTTCCTGTCGTTGGTGGAGTCTCCTCATGTTGGTCCTCCGTTAATCATGTTGACCACTCTTCTAGAAGGTGCGTTGACAATTGCGTTTCCACGCCCATTGGGGCCCTCTAAGGTCTTCACATTGTCCCTTCTAGGGGAGCGAGATCGATCCTCTTGATCATCTGAATCTCTATTGTTTTGCACATATTAGATCATCTTTCCCTTCCGAATGAGGCGCTCGATTTCATCTTTGAGATCTATGCAATCCTTAGTCTCGTGTCCTTTCTGACGGTGGTACTCATAGTACTTTCTTAATCGCCTGGTGCCATTTGTATCTCTCAATTTTCTTGGTTGGTTCAACCATCTCTTCCTCTGAGCTACCGCAAATACGGTCAAGATATCCTGATTCAGTTGAGTGTATCTTATTGGTGCATTCATGTCTCTGTTCCAACTTTCTCTACCTCAATTGCGATTGGCCTGCTGGGGAGTCTGTTTTATTGCCATCATACTGTCTTGGTATATGGTATTATAAGCAAGATCATTGATTTGATCAATAGTTGGTGACTTGAGCTTGATTAACTCCTGTGCGAACCTCATATGCGATGTCGCATTGAACAAAATGAGCACCACCTGGTCGCCCTGCGGTTCATCCACCTTCATCAGTTCATCATTGAATCTCTTCATAAACTCTTCCAGACTCTCTTTCTCCTTCTACTTCATGGCGTCCAGATGGTGCATGTTAGTCCTCATTCTTTTCTGACTTAAGAATCGACTTTCCAACTTCTGCCTTATCTGTTCATAACTGGTGATAGATCATGTTTCTATCATGTTGAACCAACCAAGGGCTGCTCCAGTTAGGGTCGTGGCCAAAATCTTTACCTTAATGTTGCGCGAGAATCTATGTAGGTTCAAGACACTATCGACATTGTGGAGAAGGTCCCTTGGATCGCTCTTTCCATCATATGCTTTTATGGTAGGAATTTTATCGCCATTTTCTAGCACTTTTGCCTCGATTTCCTCACAGAATGGGGTTAAATTCTTGTGACCATGTGCCAATGCTAGTCTCCGACTGACTTCTATCCTTTCGCAGTCTAGCTGCTCCTATCTCTCATTGGGTCGGTACCCTCTTCCCCTCGAATCCTCGACCATGGGCGGTCTATCATGCTATCATTCGTGTCGTCATGGTCTCCCCTATTCCCGGATCCAAGTCCCCTAGTTCTGGATTTTTGGGGTTGTGGTGGCACGTCTCCTGCTCCTCTATCATTCAGGCGCGGCAATAAGGTCTCTAAGGCTGCCTTTAATACGGTATGCACTGTAGCGTTGATATGCGCCATGATCTCAGGTGCTAACGTGGTCGGTATCGCGGGTGCGGGAGTTGGCTCCCTCGGTGCTTGTGGATGTTCGGGTTCATCTGGTCCATCACTTGTTCTGGGACCGAAATAGGTGGCGGGGGTGCACTTTCTGCCATCGAATTGTCAACCACTGGCCTATTAGACTGTGAGTGGGTCATCCTTCTTTGCATCTTGACGTTCTCGTCCAGGAATTCGGTGTTCCCACAGATGGCGCCACTAATTTAACAATAGATCGTATACATAGAATAGAGTCGGTTACAAGTATGATACAATGAGTCTATCGCTAAACTAGAACTACTCTAACTATGCTAGTGTCGAGGAGGTATGGTCTGGAACACCTCGAACTAACGTTAGATGCAAGGGAGAATGTCGAAAGTATGTCGGAGATGACGTCGAAGGTTATGTCGGGGATGACATCGGAGCCTTCTATGTCGAAAATGGTCTTCTGCTTATGTCGAGGATGACATTGGTGATATATATCATATATATATATATATATATATATATATATATATATATATATATATATCGGGTATGGTGTCGAATACTATATCGGGTTAGACTCGATATAGATGTACAGTAATTGAGAATAATTAAAACTTACCTTGATTACTGGGAAGCGGGTATTTATATGCCTCAGGATGTGGGGACCACTCACGTGATAAACACGTGAGCTGTACTATATCGAAGGTGATATTCGATATGTATATCGGGGATACATAGGTAAAAACACAGGCCTGACCCATGGACGGCCCAATACGGGAAATACCCATATCAACGCCCCATCACGTTAGGGGTGGGTTCGGGTAGCTTCGGGTAGGGTACCCGTATTTTCGGGTAGGGTACCCTTATATACGGGTAGGGTAAAAACTCTACCCGCTACCCTATTACCAATGGAGGTACCCGATTCAAATCGGGTACCCTAAGATTCGGGTACCCCAAACTTCGGGTTTAGGGTACCCGAAGTTAACCAAATGGGCAAAAAACTGCCCTGACCGATCGGGTACCCGATACCCGATCGGGTCGGGTACCCCAAACTCCGGGTTTGGGGTACCCGAAATCCCTCCAGGCGCCATTTTGGCGCCTGGGCAGTGTCTGTCCAGTCCAGTCCCCTGTTTTCGATACGAAAACATGGGATTTTCGTAGCTTAAGTCGGAGATGGTCGCCGACTCGCTGGAGTCGGAAATAGTCGTCGTCGCGGTCGCGCGCGCGTGTGTGTGTGTGTTTGAAAAAAAAAAGAGTGTGTGTGTGTGTGTGTCGCAACGTGTGTGTGTTTGAACTGTGAAAGAAGAAAAAAGGGAATAGTGAGACAGTAAGTGTGCTGCTGGGGGAAAGAGAAAGAAAGAGAAAGAGAAAAAGAAAAAAAGGGGGAAAAAGTGTTGCGGCGTTCGGTCAGAGAGAGAAATAAAAAGAAAAACAAAGAAAAAAGAAAAAAGGGAAAAAAATGTATAATATTATATTCGGGTATTCGGGTACCCTAACATTTTAGAACACCCTACCCGAAACCCTACCCGAAATACCCTAATTGGATAGGGTACCCAAAAATTCGGGTAGAAAAACCCGAAATTCGGGTAATACCCGTTCGCTTAGGGTAGGGTACCCGAATTTCGGGTTCTATTACCCACCCCTACCTCACGTGCAGGCTGTAAATCTTTTGTTACGTCTCTCACGTGTCACTTTTTGATTATTGGGTGACGGTTGGATTTGAACTCAGGACCTCCTCATTGACCTGAGCTCTGATACCATATTAAATTGCCATTTAATATCTATACTATTATATAAAGAAAGGCAAACTGTGACACCAAACTTTTGATTTCCGGTTTTAGCCTTGTAATTTTATTGTCAGCACAATAGTTTAATTATTGAGTTCCTAATTTAGCCTTATAATTTAAGTAGAACAATAACTATAGTAATTATTGTGATTGAATATTTAGTTTCCCAAAATTTAAAACTTTCTATATAAAGTTTCTATCCTTATTTATTTAATCTTTACTTATTCAAATTATTCTTTTACCATATAAATTAAAATAAATTCTTAATCACGCGGGGCCGCGTGCCAGCGTTTCTAGTTTATATATATATTATCTCCTAGCTTTAGTGTATTTTTGAAAAAAAAGAAGAAAAAAGATCTTAGTTTATGGCTCCGAGAAATACATGATAGATTTTTTTATTCTTTAACAATTTTCTTCGTTTCAATACATGATGATATGCAGCATATGGTTATACAAATCTGTATACGGTTGTCTCGGTGTATCAAAAAAAGGTTGGGCATGCCCTCGTCTGAGTTTGATATATCGTTCAATAATGCGAAATTCTCAATCAATTAAACCTTTATTGAGTATATTATTGATTAGCTTTTCTGGTCAAAACTGAAAGTAATGAAAATGAAATGATCCGATTTGTTAAATATATCAAGTTGGATTTAAATATAATAACAAATAACGAGATCAAATAACTAAGATTCGCGTCCCTACATGAATGGTATTAATTAGATTAATTAATTACACCCGGCTTCTAACATTCTCGAAACATTTTTCGGTCCCATCATCATATGATGTAGGCTTATCAGCTATAGTTTGATGACTGTATTCTCATTTGTAATATATATAAAAAAAAATAGAATTAGAAATAATGGGAGTGAGTGACGCGATGCCAGGACAAAAGTGGTTCCACATAACATTCTTCCATTGCTTAGCGCGCTCATGATTAACACGTCTCTAATTAATCTATTCTGTAAATCACACGACTTTTCAGTATTAATAAGATATTTAACATCTTTGACATTTAATTGAAAATATGGGTCTTTATAATAACTATACTAAAGCATCACACTACAGGAAATCCTCTTCATACCAGCTTTTGAGTTTCTGTTTCTTTCTTCTTCCTTTTTTTGGTGAGCTTAGAAAAAAAAAAAAAAAAAAAAGAAGAAGAAGTTTAGCAGACCAATTCATACACTAAATAAGTGATTTTAGTCTAAAAAAATCAGAAGCAGCTTTTGTAAGGTAAAGTGCCAATCATCAACTTTTATTATCCTCTTCAACTCGTGAAGTTTTATCCTCTTCAACTCGTGAAGCTTGCAACTCATGTAACTTCAAGCATTGATGACTCCAGTTGATCATGAATTAGACCTCCTACCATCCTGTTTCATTGGCTATAAACAAAGGTGCTACGAGAGAGAGAAAAGAAAAATGAGAGAGAACAAAAGTTACATAGAAAAGAAAAGGGAGAAAAAGACGTTGAGCAAAATCTTGAAGTTTCGAAAGTTGATTTTTTGTAATGGTCGAGTGTAAGCAATTTTTCTCCTATTGTAATTCGTTTTAGTGTTGAATGAAAAAAATTTCAACCGCAATAGCTTTATGTAAGTCTTTGGCAAACGCCCTTGAAGTGTATGATAAATTAACTTGACTATGCAGACTAAATTTATACAAATATTTAAGAACATATAGCATGGTTAGGCGCAGCTACAAAAATAAAATGTTTAAGGTGTGATGCGGGGTAATTTCGTCTGCTGACTAGTCACTCCACGTCAGACTAGCTCGAGCTCCTGATTGGTCCAAGCTAGCTTTGAGTTCGGAAAACCTGCACTAAAAAACACGACACGTGAACTAAGCCAGGGCAGGCCCGGAGTAGGCGCTATGATGCCTGGTTAGTTGATGCTCGTTGATGGCGTCTACGTCAGCTAGAAGTCAATGATACGAATTGGGGAGGGTGTTGATTACGGACTGAACTTGGGGTTAAGCCAAGCTGCCTACGTATCCCATGTAGGGAATCAAGCCGAACGTAGTTCATTATTTCTCTATGGTGGCCGATCGTGGTCGAAGGTGAAGGTTGGACCTTCATCAATCTTGACAGGTCAAAATGTTATAAGTCAATCTCCGTAGATCAATTTCTGTAGGTCCACCTCCGTAGATCAACCTCTGTAGGTCCACCTCTCTAGATCAACCTCTGTAGGTCCACCGCCGTAGATCAACCTCTGTAGGTCCACCGCCGTAGATCAACCTCTGTAGGTCCACCGCTGTAGATCAACCTCTATAGGTCCACCGCTGTAGATCAACCTCTGTAGGTCCACCTCTGTAGATCAACCTCTGTAGGTCCACCGCCGTAGATCAACCTCTGTAGGTCCACCGCCGTAGATCAACCTCTGTAGGTCCACCGCTGTAGATCAACCTCTATAGGTCCACCGCTGTAGATCAACCTCTATAGGTCCACCGCTGTATATCAACCTCTGTAGGTCCACCGCTGTAGATCAACCTCTGTAGGTCCACCGCCGTAGATCAACCTCTGTAGGTCCACCGCCGTAGATCAACCTCTGTAGGTCCACCACTGTAGGTCAACCTCTGTAGGTCCACCGCTGTAGATCAACCTCTGTAAGTCCACCGCTGTAGATCAACCTCTGTAGGTCCACCGCTGTAGATCAACCTCTGTAGGTCCACCGCTGTAGATCAACCTCTGTAGGTCCACCACCGTAGATCAACCTCTGTAGGTCCACCACCGTAGATCAACCAGAGGAGTAACTATGAGAAGAGGAAAAAGTGTCTTGTAAATGAGAAGGAGTCTAGTATTTATAGATGATCAGCCTCCTTGATTGTAGTAGCAGGTATGGGCCATTGTTAATGGGCCAAGGCCTTATATGTCATATGACATATGTCATATGACATATGTCATAAGCTGTATTCATATGCCATATGGTATATCGGGCTTGCATAATGGGCTTTTGGGCCCCTTTGTTGGGACGGCTTATTTGGGCCGATCTGGCTCATGAATGGGCCTTTTGGGCCGGTACATTTGTAGGACAATAGTGTTTTGATAGGCCCAATAAGGGAATCACACCAAATTATGGTACAACATAAGTCCCCCAGTTTGTAAGGTGGTCGTAACTTATGGACGCCTTGCAAACTTATATAGCCGAGATGCCATAATTTGCAAGTCCGAATTGTCCTGATATATGTTGAGACCACCATTGGTGAAAACTTTACCGGCAGTGTGGAAACCGAACAAGTTCTCTTTGTCGAAGAGGCAAACCGTCTTGTATAAAGGGTGCTTGAGTAGCAAAAAGCGTTATGCTCTTATTAAGAGGCTAAGAGTAGCATAGGATGCCGCAAAGGAAACTATACAAAGAATCACAAGCGGGTGCTAAAGAGCACAAGAAAATATACAAAAAAGGCTCAAATTGCGGCTGGAGCCCGGAGGAGCAAAGCTTCAAATTGATCATAAGTCTCTTTTAGATAGGCTTGACAGTCGGGATAGAACCATCAACAAATACCGAGCGACAAATAAGGCCTATGTAGAGAAAGGCTGTAAGTCGAAGGTGATCATCGCGACTTCGAAGAAACAACATGTGACTGACGTTGCTGCTGTTGTTGTACCCTCCCTTTGGATTATCTTGTGGCATCCGACAATGTTGTTTTTCCTATTGCTAACTCTGGGATTATGACGAGTACCGCCCTTTCTACCGCTGCTGTCGTAGAGACAGAATATGCGGTGGTTCCTTCCTTGACTATTTTTGAGACAGTCGCCACCTCTGAGACAGCATTGACTACTGCTCCAACTTCTTTTGTTTTAAAATCTCATCCGTCTGGTCTTGTTTTGATGGCTTCCATGCTCCGATGAAAGACCTAGAGGTAACTAGTCAATAGGCCAGTGTGAATCTCCTACTGGTTCCGGCTTGTGCCTCAAAGAAAATTAGGTTGGCTTCACTGCTGAGGATCGTGCACGCATGGAGAAAGAAGTCGAGGAACACCGCCGTAGTTATTCCAAAGTTTTGGTTGGTTGTGGTCTTATAGAAGAGCTCTGCCTTGTCATTGATGCAATAGAAGTCTTGGAAGGTGTTACTTATGTGGGGAAAGATGATATTGCCAATGGTGGTCAGACTTCTTGAGAGTGGAAGGTGGCCTTATTGGCCTTACTTTTTTGCACATGTGCCTTTATTTTTCTCTTCAACTTCTTGTACATTTGATACTTATTTCTTATCTTTTTGGGACAAGTATAGTTTTGTTCTTCGCGTTTTAATACTTCGATTTGGTTTCTTCTTTTCTTGATCTTCTTTTCTTTATTTCTTCCTTTCTTGATCTTGGTTTCTTCTTTTCTTGATCTTGATTTCTTCATTTCTTCATCTTGATTTCTTCTTTTCTTCATCTTGCTTTCTTCTTTTCTTCATCTTGCTTTCTTCCTTTTTTGATTTAGTTCTTACATTTGTTTAATTCGGTAGGGCTTACGTTGCTTGCCTACTTAATGAGATATTCACCCAATAGGCTCTTCACCTAGTTTAATTCGGTAGGGCTTACGTTATTGCCTACTTTATGGGATATTCGCCCAATAGGCTCTTCACCTAGTTTAATTCGGTAGGGCTTACGATAATGGCCTACTTTATGGGATATTCACCCAATAGGCTCTTCACCTAGTTTATTTCGGTAGGGCTTACGATAATGGCCTACTTTATGGGATATTCACCCAATAGGCTCTTCACCTAGCTTATTTCGGTAGGGCTTACGATAATGGCCTACTTTATGGGATATTCACCCAATAGGCTCTTCACCTAGTTTATTTCGGTAGGGCTTACGATAATGGCCTACTTTATGGGATATTCACCCAATAGGCTCTTCACCTAGTTTATTTCGGTAGGGCTTACGATAATGGCCTACTTTATGGGATATTCACCCAATAGGCTCTTCACCTAGTTTATTTCGGTAGGGCTTACGATAATGGCCTACTTTATGGGATATTCGCCCAATAGGCTCTTCACCTAGTTTATTTCGGTAGGGCTTACGATAATGGCCTACTTTATGGGATATTCGCCCAATAGGCTCTTCACCTAGTTTATTTTCATCATCTTGTGTGATTTTTGTGTCTTCACTTGTATGGGCCTTGCCTTAATTTCATTGCCGATGCTTTGTTCTGATAAGGTAGCGATCATCAATGTAGCTTTGTTTGCGGGAGAGTTTTAGCACTTGTGCATTTTTGCTCATTGCTTGTTGTGTTTTTCGAGTGCGTAGGACTCCAATTTATGGAACTTGCAGCCTAAAATTTTTTTTGTCAGCCATGCCTTGTTTCTCCTTTCCACCATGCCCCTTTGTAGGTGAGCAACGACTGAAATGTTGGAATAGAAGTATTCTTTTGTCATTGTTGAGTGTGGTGAATGGATATTCGGAGAGCTGTTGTGCAAATAACCACTCCATCTATTTTGGTCCTTTATCTTGTTTGACCAAGAACTTAAGTCACAATGGGTATTTTTGCAATCCCCAACGTCAATTACGGTTGACCCGGTCTTATCTATCATAAGTTAGGTCTTCGGGGGCTATTTTGCAAATAACCATAGCACCTTCTTCTTTCTTAAAACCAGCCGTTTCACATTACCTCCATTAGAGAGAAATCGATCGTGCGACATGGCGGAAAAGATCGGCCGAGCGAGAGAGATCGGGAAGCTACAGTTGACCGTTGTTGGACCAATTCGGAGGTGGATCTGATCGTTCATGGAGTGAATTTGTCCGGGTTCCGTTCAGTTTGGTTGTGGATCTACTTGTGCGTTTAACGACAAGGGAGATCGGAGGGGAAGAGTTTCAGCAAGCCGATCAGTCCGTACATTCTCCAAGGCTGCTAGGAGTTCACCAGGAGTTCGCACGGTTCGGGGAGTTCGGCGAGAAGAGTTAGCCGCTGTTCATCGACGCGAGGAGTTCGTGCTGCCACTCATCGGCGTGAGGAGTTCCGGCGTGCTAAGTTTTGATGGAGGGGTCGTTGAAAAGAGTTTGCGAGTTCGAGAGTTCGCACAGCTTCAAGGAGCAGCTCGTACATGCCGAGAGTTCGTGGCGTTTGTTCAGCGATCGAGCATTTGGAGGTTATGTGTTCGCGGGTGCACGTTTCTGCGTTGGGATCGTTGCATCAACTCTCCTATAGCAGAAGGTTCTTCTCGTTGCTGAGTAGCGGCGTTGATCCTCTTAGTTGCTTTCGTACACCTAGTCATTGTTGCATGTGTTATCACCATCATTTGCATAGCTATAACAACTTGTGCCAGTTGTTTCAATCATATAGAGAGTCCCCCAGTTTCATATTGCAGTTGAGTTGACAATGATGAAAGTGTCAGGATGTTATCATCTCTACAGTTTGTAGGAGACTTTCATCCGCCATTCTTTTTTAAAGGTCATGTTGTGCCTTGTGTAGTGTATGTGACTACGCTCTACCACGTTGTGTAGAGTGACGTCGTAGTGGAACGTCTCTTGATTGTTGTCGGATTGTGTGTTATGACTAAGGGATGCCCCAGGTTAGCCCTAAGCAGGGGCCATGGGTTGACCCTTTGATTGTGATTAATGGGGGTATTTATAAGCTGATTATATCCTTAGTTGTATGAGTGTAATGTGCTTTCTTTTGTAGGAGTGCAATGTGCTTTCCTTCGATGGGTTGATCCTCCATGTTGACCCTAACAGTTGATGTGCATTAGGAGGGACGTTAGCTCTAGGACTAACGTAGTTGACATGATAGGGTTGACGTGTCATTATCCATATTATGGCGCACCATTAAGTCCCCCAGTTTGTAGCGGGGTTGTCGCAGTCGAGCTCGTTGCAAACTTCATAAGTGTCCATAATTTGATGTTTCACATGCAAGGATTTCTCGTTCGTCGAAGTTTTGCAGCTGTTCTCAGAGTTCGCACGTTGGGAGTTCAGTTGCAGATATGCTCGTGCATGGTGAATTTGTGACGGAGAAGATTGCGTTGCTGATGTTCGTCGGCGCAAGTAGGTTTCGCGGCTACTGTTCGTCGACACAAGGAAACCGTGTTGCTGATGTTCGTCGACACAAGGAAGTCGTGTAGCTGCTGTTCATCGGCACGAGGGATTCATGCGTGTTGTTGTTCGTAGACGGCATAAGGAGGTCGCGCGGGCTGCTGTTCGCTGGCGCAAGGGAGATAGTTGCAAAGCTGCTCGTCGGCACAATGAGATTAGGTTTGCTGTTGTTTGTCGATGCAAGGAGATCGCGCATCTGATGTTCATCAACACAAGGAGATCGCGTGACTGATGTTTGTTGGTGCAAGGAGGTTGGGCTTGCTGTAACGTTGGCGCGATGAGTAGCCGTACAACTGTTCCCCGAGGAGATCACTAAGGCTGATGTCCGTGTAAGGAGTTCCGGGCGAAGCTGCTGTTCGTTGGCGTTCATTCGAGTCGCAGTGAGGAGTTCGTACGCTGCAAATCTGTTTGGCGATGAAGATTGCATGTTGCGGGAGTTTGCTTGCGCCGCTTACCATAGTGATGAACACGGGTGTTTCTTTTACAGTGCACTTAGTGGTTTCCCACAGACGGCGCCACTGATGCGGGGTAATTTCGTCTGCTGACTAGTCACTCCACGTCAGACTAGCTCGAGCTCCTGATTGGTCCAAGCTAGCTTTGAGTTCGGAAAACCTGCACTAAAAAACACGACACGTGAACTAAGCCAGGGCAGGCCCGGAGTAGGCGCTATGATGCCTGGTTAGTTGATGCTCGTTGATGGCGTCTACGTCAGCTAGAAGTCAATGATACGAATTGGGGAGGGTGTTGATTACGGACTGAACTTGGGGTTAAGCCAAGCTGCCTACGTATCCCATGTAGGGAATCAAGCCGAACGTAGTTCATTATTTCTCTATGGTGGCCGATCGTGGTCGAAGGTGAAGGTTGGACCTTCATCAATCTTGACAGGTCAAAATGTTATAAGTCAATCTCCGTAGATCAATTTCTGTAGGTCCACCTCCGTAGATCAACCTCTGTAGGTCCACCTCTCTAGATCAACCTCTGTAGGTCCACCGCCGTAGATCAACCTCTGTAGGTCCACCGCCGTAGATCAACCTCTGTAGGTCCACCGCTGTAGATCAACCTCTATAGGTCCACCGCTGTAGATCAACCTCTGTAGGTCCACCTCTGTAGATCAACCTCTGTAGGTCCACCGCCGTAGATCAACCTCTGTAGGTCCACCGCCGTAGATCAACCTCTGTAGGTCCACCGCTGTAGATCAACCTCTATAGGTCCACCGCTGTAGATCAACCTCTGTAGGTCCACCGTCGTAGATCAACCTCTGTAGGTCCACCACTGTAGGTCAACCTCTGTAGGTCCACCGCTGTAGATCAACCTCTGTAGGTCCACCGCTGTAGATCAACCTCTGTAGGTCCACCGCTGTAGATCAACCTCTGTAGGTCCACCACCGTAGATCAACCTCTGTAGGTCCACCACCGTAGATCAACCAGAGGAGTAACTATGAGAAGAGGAAAAAGTGTCTTGTAAATGAGAAGGAGTCTAGTATTTATAGATGATCAGTCTCCTTGATTGTAGTAGCAGGTATGGGCCATTGTTAATGGGCCAAGGCCTTATATGTCATATGACATATGTCATAAGCTGTATTCATATGCCATATGGTATATCGGGCTTGCATAATGGGCTTTTGGGCCCCTTTGTTGGGACGGCTTATTTGGGCCGATCTGGCTCATGAATGGGCCTTTTGGGCCGGTACATTTGTAGGACAATAGTGTTTTGATAGGCCCAATAAGGGAATCACACCAAATTATGGTACAACAAGGTGGATGGTTTCGATTCTAACACACATTTGATTCAAAAATAAATGAAATACAGTAAAAGGTTATGGCGACAAAATTTGAGAGGTTTTTATAAATTTGATTTAAGATTTGATTTGACCATGACAAAAATGAGTTCAAATGAGCTAAGCAGTTTCCTAGAAAAACATTCGCTTAAGTAGTTGTAGACTATATGCCTATATGCATATTGTCTGTAATAATTGACCACGAGGTACATTAATTCACGTAACTACGGTGTTGACCTAGATCTGATTTGTGGGGTCTAATTAAAGGCAAGAATTGGTGGAATTCCAAGTCACAATCCAATGATTTTGTCCATGACCTCTCTTTGTGCCATCATTCTCGATCATTGCCTCGATACATGATAATTGATATACATATAATTTGGATCTTCACAAAAAACATTAAATTAATATATAGCCATAAAGAAAACAAAATTTTATAGAGGACCCAACTTTAGGGGACAGTCGAGCATAAACTAATTTCAGTAATTTGTATGGCCTCAAATCAATCGAACAATTTTTAATAGCTGCTGATTATGAAAATATGAACTTAACTCTGGTCTAGTAGGACTGCGAGTAAACTAGGAAACATAACCTATTTATTTCGTTTAATTGAGTCATGTTACGTGATCTCTAGAACTATAAGAACTGCCTTCTAACTTATCTCTCAGGTCTTAAGTCGCGGGGTTGGAAAATTCATTATTCAATGCTAAAACAAAATACATTAGAAGGAGAATCGCCCACACTCGACTATTACAAAAAAAAACAACCTCGAAACCTCACTTTTATGCCCAACAATTTTTTTTCTCTCACGGATTTCTAAATATAAAGCGCCCTCCCAAAAAGGAGGACCGAACCAGCTTATTCATGCCCTTCTTTCTGGCACTAATGGTGGCTCTGGACAGATTAGTACCCCGATGTTTATTCGTTGCAAGCTTGATCTTTCCCTTGCTAAGCGACCGTTTCGTTTCGAAGTCTTTGTATATTTTGTTCTCTCTTGTTACATCTTTGATCTTTCTCTCTATCATTCTAGCTGTTTATGCATCCTGGATGGAGAGGTGTTATGTCCAAATCAGTTAGCTGGAATTGATAGGTACGTCTTGGGCAAGAAACATGATCAGTTGGTAGCTTGTATGCTTCAAATCAACAATGGTAGGCTGGAACATTTCTCTACGAAACATGATGAGTTGGCAGCTTGTATGCTTCAAATCAACAATGGTAGGGTGAAACATTTCTCTACAAATCTCCCCTTCCAGCCTCAACCATATTTTCTTTCTTATTTCTTCTCTCGTCAAAAGAGGAACACGATTTTACTTTAACACCAACTCACCAACTCAGCAAAATTAACTTTGAAGGATAAAATCCAACAAAAGCTTTTGCTACCACACATGCGTGTTTTGGCCCATTAATCTCAAATTGAAAAAGACTCCATTATAAAAAATGTTGTGATCTTCATTTGCATTCGGAGGAGGGCAAGGGAGATGCTAACTGGTCAATTGAACCAACATCGACAACCAAACCACTCATCAAGAAGATCCGCAAAATTTGGCCCATATAGTTAGAATGGAAATTCAAATTTATCGACCGCAATTTGAACAACTCATCGCATAACCTTGGGTCATCTAGTGCTGATTATTTTGGAGTGATTAAACTCTGTCGCTTATTTTATCATTTTATCATTTTATCATTTTATGTGATGGGTCATGGGGGTTCCCCCTCTTTTTGTAATATGTTACTTTTATTAGCCCAAAATACATCATAACCCAACCCAAATCTAAACCCTAGATTCAGGCATTCAGCCCAACAAAGTGAGCACAAACCCTAGAGATTCAGCAGCCATCTTTTATTCTAATCCAACGGCTAACCACAAAACTGAATTCAATCTCAGCCGTAGATTTCTCAATCACCTTGCATATAATCTACTCAGCGCTGCCACAGTAGCTCATACTGCTAGGTTTTACAACACTACTGCATTTTTGCTTTGCGGCGCTAAGGTAATATCATTCAAGTTCCAATTCATATTCAATTTTCAGCTAAATTGAAATTAAACAAAAAAAAATGGTTTTTTTGATTTGTGATTGGTGGTGTGCTTTGATTTTATCCATTTCATTGTGATGATTAGAAATGTTTGTCCCTTTCAAAAAAAAAGCACAAATCTTTTGTCATTAATAACAAATCAAGGCTGGAATCTCGAAAGAGCTCTGTTGCTGGCACTGCCATGATTATTATTATTATTATTGTGGTGGTGTTTGGTACGGGAAACTGATGAGCTCGAGAATTGGCAATTGTGTAATTGTTGCCATAGGCCTTTGGTATATAGGGACGACTTTATTTCTTTTCATTTACACTGATTTGGATCTGATCTGGTACTCCACCATGTTATGAATCATAATGGATATTGATAAAAGTTTTTTATTAATTTTTTTTCAAAGGGTTGGTAAGAAAGTTTTTTTTTTTTTTTGGTTCAATGCAAATCATGAGTAATTTTTGATTTTACTGTGTAATTGTGAGTTTTGTTACTATGTTGAATTGTTGTCAGTTACTTTCAATTGGTTTGTATTAGCAGATCAAATAATATAGTAATTAAATTCATGTTAGCATGGATGAATTTGATCGATTTGTTGCATTCTAGTATCTTTATTGTTATGGAATTATGAGTGAATATGTGTTGGAGAATTAGAATCTGAGCATGTTGCAAGTGTTTTTGGTTTATTTGAATGGAGCTCAGAGTGTTAGTTTTGCAGTGTGTTTAAAGCAAGAAAGCGATGTCGCACCGTAAGTTTGAGCACCCGAGACATGGTTCCCTGGGATTCCTTCCCCGTAAGAGGGCTTCTCGTCAACGAGGAAAAGGTTTTTATAGCTTTTTTTCTTGTTTTCTACTTATGATTTGTTTGCCTGCATGCTAAACATTTCATGTTGTGCAGTCTTTTAGAGTTGTGAATATATTTTTGATTCCTAATTCTTAGGTTGCACGTGTTAGGACTTGTATGTATAAAATATATGGTGGCATGATTACAGTTTGCAAATATCTATGTGTTGAATACTCGTTTATGATTTCACTTAAGCTGTCTATTTATTTGCCAATTTGCTGTACTTGGTATCATTTGGTAGATGACAATCATTGTCTGACTTCATCTAGTTGTTAAAACTTCAGCATTATATATATGACAAGTTTACATGCAAATTTGTTCTTAAGGTATAAATAATCTTATTACCGAAAGCTTTTTTTAAGTTTTTAAAACTTGCATTTTTGTCAATTTGTTTTTTATTTTGTTTCATTTATCATATCATGTTCATTTTAGTTATCCTATCAGTAATTAATGTTTGGTTGTTGATTTGTATGTGCAATTTTTGCTAGTCTCAGTAGCATAAAAATTATATGTAATATACTCACCTTTGATATTTTCATGTGACTGTTATTTGATGAATCTGACTTGATGTTGTATTTGCTTTCTTATATAACTTGTATTTATCATCATTAGTTGATGTTTCTGACATCTTTTATTGGATTTAAAATATCTACAAGATTGCTTGGTATATATGCCTTTCAGAACTGATTTGGAACATTTGAATTTGTGCTTGTACAGTGAAGGCCTTTCCTAGGGATGATCCAACCAAGCCTTGCAGATTCACCGCATTTCTGGGTTACAAAGCTGGGATGACCCATATTGTCCGTGAGGTTGAAAAGCCTGGATCAAGTTAGTTCTCTCTTCCTTGCCTAATGTTGCAGTATATTGTGTAACTTAATGGAGTGTTGAAGGACTAGCATTGAGGGATAATTTAGTAGTCGTATAGCCTAGTTGTGTTGATATAAGTTTGGTTTACTTATCGTAACTTTTCTTTGTTCAGAACTCCACAAGAAAGAGACATGCGAGGCTGTTACCATCATTGAAACACCACCAATGATTGTTGTTGGAGTTGTGGGTTATGTCAAAACTCCACGTGGACTCCGCTGCTTGAATACTGTTTGGGCTCAGCATCTCAATGAGGAGGTCAAGAGGAGATTCTACAAAAACTGGTGCAAGTCTAAAAAGAAGGCTTTTACTAAGTACTCCAAGAAGCTTGAGACTGAAGAAGGGAAGAAAGACATTCATGCCCAGCTGGAGAAACTTAAGAAATACTGCACTGTCATTAGGGTTTTGGCTCACACACAGGTTTCTACTTTCTCATTACTTAACTCGTCTATCTGTTAGTACAATTTGTATAGAGATATTTTGTTGTACTCAACCTTGATTTTTGATGCTAGATTCGCAAAATGAAAGGGCTTAAGCAGAAGAAGGCTCACCTGATGGAGATTCAAATCAACGGTGGAGATGTGGCGAAAAAAGTTGATTTTGCATACAGCTTCTTTGAGAAGCAGGTTCCCGTTGATGCTATATTCCAGAAGGATGAAATGATTGACATTATTGGAGTGACGAAGGGAAAGGGGTATGAGGGTGTGGTAACCCGTTGGGGTGTTACTCGTCTTCCCCGTAAGACTCATCGTGGGCTCCGCAAGGTTGCTTGTATTGGCGCATGGCATCCTGCCAGGGTCTCGTTCACGGTTGCAAGGGCTGGACAAAATGGTTATCACCACAGGACTGAGATGAACAAGAAAATCTACCGACTTGGGAAGGTTGGTCAAGAAACTCATTCCGCCATGACTGAGTTTGACAGGTTTGTGGATTCTTTCTTAGATGATTCTTATAATAATTTTTAACTTGCTGTTTCTATATTTAATATGTTGAACTGTTTTAACATTCTAGGACTGAAAAAGATATCACTCCTATGGGAGGTTTCCCTCACTATGGTTTGGTGAAGGAAGACTATCTTCTTATCAAGGGCTGCTGTGTGGGACCAAAGAAGCGTGTTGTGACATTGAGGCAGTCGCTATTGAACCAGACTTCAAGGGTAGCACTGGAGGACATCAAACTGAAGTTCATCGATACCTCCTCCAAATTTGGGCATGGTCGTTTCCAGACTACTGAGGAGAAGGCCAAGTTCTATGGGAGGATCAAGGCTTAAGCAGTTTATCATTCTTGACAAATTGAAGATTCACTAGTGCTTAGTAGTTTCTTTCCTTTTCCATTCGCAGGGATTTTCTATTTCGGTTTTCCTTTGTGAGATGAAATTATGTTTTTCTTTTAATTTTTGGAAGATATTATTCGTCATGTTGGGGATATTGGTTTATTGGTTCTTATGAGTATCTCCATTAAATGTGTCTATTAATTCTTATTTTCTTTTCATTATGAATTGCATTTATCGTATTTCTTCCTGAATTTTAGTTTGGTGACTTCAAATAAGTGAGAATTTCTTATCTCTAGTTCTCTTGAGCATATAAATCAATCGTCCAGCCATGTTCAACCTACGTGCTCGTTATTCGTAGACATTCAATTATGAGTGTTCTCCCACGTAACAAATGGAATGGTCTAGTCTCTTTTGACATTTCTCAACTCGGTTGCGAGTACGACTTGTGCTCTTTATGTAGTTCCCTTCATCCCTCTAAGAAAAACAAATAATGTTCTTTAATCTATTAGGGAATATTTGTTTTTTCTACCATTTTCTAAATGCAATTAGTCTTAAATCATTTGTGCCTTTTTCTTGTAATCAAGAATTTCCCTTTTGATGTCTATCGAGAGAGAAACCAGCAATTCTTTCTTTTTTTGATAAGTAAATGAATAAGAGACCAACAATTTGGCCTATTCATGAGAAATAAAAGTGAAAAAGACTTTGCCTTTTTAAGCTTCGTCAACTCTAAAAGGAGGGGGACTGATGGTAGTATTAAGTTTCTCAAACTATTATTATATTAAGAAATTGTGTAGTAAACCTGAACCTATTGACTTCAGAGATTTTTATCTACTATATTGTTTTATTAGTTGTATAATTTGAACGAGGGTTCACTTTTTTCGATGTCTGGTTTGGCTTTAATGGTCAAAACTGTAATGCAACTTTTTCTACTTTTGAGGGGCGCTTCATAATTTTTAACCCCCGCCAAAAAAATATTAACTTTTTCTAATCATTTGAACTCTCATTTTTGTAGAACTTAAGAGTGCCCTGTCATGACTCTGGCGGAATGCGCCTTTCGGGTTATGTTGGAAGTTGTTTGCGTGTCTTAGATAAAGTAGCATTTCCGAGTCCAAGCATTTTAGACTTGATTTGCATTTTAGAATGTTATGTGTTTATTGTGTCATGCTTAGGTAATTGCAAGAGTGCCTAGCACGTGATGTGTTTTATCATTTTCTTTATCTATGTAAACATTTCATTCTTATGGAATAAATCAAAAAATCCAAACTCTTTATCTCTTTTCTTTCTAATTTTCCCTATTCTCTAACTTCTTCCTCAAGTTCTCTTTTATTTTTTTCACGTAATTTCTTTATTTCATGAACTATACATAGAAAAATACAAAAATAGTACAACATTTTCTACACTTCGCAATTTGAAAAATAGATGTCCGAAATTATCTGATCGAAACCCCGGAACGTGACATGCCGGAATTCATCTAGTAATCATAATAGCAAATCCTCAAATGAGCCAAAAATAGGTCGGAGTTCATTCTCAAAATAAATTTTAAACTAAAACGATCAGGAAATCTTGAAAGATGTGTCAATCACAAATGCTTGTTTGGTGGTTAATTCGTCAAGATTTTGTGAGTTCCATGGGGCCCCGCTAATATGCTTATTTAAAAATATTATAGGTCAAATGTGACAAATTTGTTAGGCAACATTTGTTTTAACTTATAAGAAATACAATATACATATAAAGTGAACACGTAATAAAACTACAGCATAACATAATTTATAAAATATGCTCAGACTACATAATAGGTATTTTGTGCTTTTAGATTCCAAAACACAAATTGTCAGACATTTTCTCAAGATGACACACCAAACGTTGTCAAAAGAAATCCAGACAACCGTAAGACGATTTGAAAATGATATGAAACGTGGGTAGGCTTGGTGAAAACGAATGGCACCAATAACTCTTCTCGCACATGTAGAGGATTTTGTTTTGCTAAAGGCAGCCAGAACAAGCTCCGGCGTATTTACGCAAGTAAATAACATTTGCTTTGCATCAATACATGATGAAAATGAAGCATAAGACGAGGGATTTCAATAACATCATGATCTTGTTGAAAACGATGGTTAGCTGAACCAAAGAAATAAAAAATGCACCTGCTCTTAGAATGTCCGCATTGTAACACTCAAATCCAATTTTCCCTCAGCTTTATCAAATGACGTATACGTGAGATAATATTCATCTGAACATTCATGTTCACAAAATAATTATAGTATTGTATATCCTGTATTAATATTTGGAATCGAAGTTGTTCCCAAGAATCACCCTATTATACAATACATGACTTTCAGTGTCACTTGAGTTGTGATGAAGTTCCGCTAGTGCTAGTCTTTAAACATCAAATAATTGCAGTTTAAAAGCATTCGATATTGAGAATGCAGCAAAAAAATGCATTATGATAAAAAGTTTACAACATCAATACAAACAGTGGACAAATTTAAGGTTTGAAACTTAGTGACTGCTACATTACAGGCATCATCAATTAATATACATTCAGAAACCAATGTCAAAAAACTAACTAAATGACGAGGAAAAACCCAAAGAAAAAAAAGAAAAAGAACACCTTGCAGAAAATGTAGCAATGACAAGAGTAACATGAAGTACAACCATATCACCTCCATTACAAATCACAGCTACTCCAAATCTGTACAGAATTCACATCAAATGGGCATGCACCAAAAATTACTCGGCATTTCTGAAATTCTTAATGTTTTTGTGTAAGGTCTCTAGACAGACTGCGTGCAGTTCCCCAATCCAATACTGCATCTAGTTAAACCCAAAATTGCTTCTTCAAGCGATAAACAAGAAAGCTTACTTCGTGTTACTCGAGCAAATCATCATCGGGTTGAACAATGGTCAATAGTGAATACTTGACCCTAAGAGAGATCCGCCCTTTCTCAACGACAAGTCTCGCACCTGAAACAACCCAATAGCCCGGAGGTTCTTGTGGCCCTCTGGTCATCTCTGTTGTATCCACAAACTTCAACAGTTTGGGGGCTTGGACAGGGACTGGAGGGCCGCCGGGGTAAACAGCAGAATTTATATTCACGTCAGCAGGCTGTGGTGGTGGTTTATGAACTGCCGTAAAGTGATGGCTGATTAAAGTTGAGATGAGTCCAGATTTACGACCCAATCCAGGTGAACCGTCCCATTCTGGATACTTCACTGAGATAGCGCCTATGACGGTTGAGAAACAGAGACGGAGGAAAAGAACTTTCTTGAACCCGTAATCTCCGACCTGTAACTGTGCGCCAGTGACGATAGCGAGTTCCTCGTCGGACTCAACCGGAGCAGTGCATACATGGGAAAAGTTCTTCCACTGTACTTTCTCGTAGTATTTGCGGTCGTAGGATTCTTGGCGAAATCGGCCATTTGGATCATCCTCAAGTTGGAAAATGTTAGGGAGTGAGGAGAGGTGTTGCATATGGATGGCTAAACGATTGCATCTTTTACCTTCAAGATACAATCTCAGACCAGTCACAGGCCTCTTACCCACATCAACCTGAAATGGCATACAACTCACATTAGTTTTCAAATGACATGCACAAAGTGGAGCATCAGTAGTGCAGCTAGTCTAGGAGAAGAAGATGATCATGAATTATGACACACGTTCACTCTTTTATCAAATCTTCCAAAAAAAGAGAAAGGTCTTCATCTCTAAATCCTATATAATTTCCAAACATATTGAATCATAAATGAAGCATTTTCCAGTAAGATGGTGTTATCTTCTCGCAACAACAGTGTTTCCCTAGCCAGGTATAAAAAGATGGGCAATGATACGACTCAGCATGCCAATAAGGATCTCGAAAGTCCTACAAACTGGGACTACAAATAATGCACTTGGCCTACCATGGATTTCGCTAACTTTGACACTCAAGAGGAAAGGTCTAACTAGTGAAAAATACATGAGGAAAACTAAACCCATACATGGGCAAGAAGGGGTGAATGTCAGATATATTTGTAACAGAAACTATCTGTCAAGTATCAGGGTCACTCTGAGCTCACACTTGATAAAGCACGTTCAAGCATTGTCCACATTATTGTGATCAACTACACCTAATTTACCCTAACTTGGTTTCACTTTCTTCCGAGTAATCTAAGTTGTAGATACTCTACTCCTAAATGATACAGAGTCTAATTTGCATGACAAGAACGGAGGTCCAAGTAAAACACACTACAAAAAGAAACAAACTAATCCTGCATACGAGTTAAGAGAGTTCAAATTCAGAATAAATGTGAAAGCAAAGTCTATCAATTACAAAATCAATGCGAGCACAGACTCTATAAGGCATGAAGCACATTTTATATTAAGAAATGAAACTATACCTCTACTGGAACCAGTTTTTTCTTATTTTTTGATGTTTATCTGCTTGGTGCTATTCATATACACAACCATTCTAGGATTCCTAATCCGCCTCATAAAAGATACAGATAAATAATCCAAGTAAAAAAAGAGCTACATACAAACAATCCAACTAAAACAAGAGCTTACCGGGGTGGTGTTTATATAAAGTCTGGGACCCATAAGACTGAATTGTAAGGAGACATTACTTTGTTGCCTGCGCTGTGGACCCAGAGGAAGATCACTGAACACAGGTGCCCACTGCCTAGGCAGCTGAAATTCCAGAAACTGATGAAGCTCTTCAATCGGAGGCTTGTCTGTGGCAAAAAAGACCAAGATGAGAATCTTCTAATATGCTACAGTCAAACAGGCACAAAAATTTGATAAAAAGAATCTTAATCTAAATAGCTTTGCTGCCCATGGACCCCCAAACCGCCCATCCACCCCTCACAGAAAGAATCAAGAACGGCACGGCAAGGAGTTTCCCCTTTTTCCCTTCACCAAGAGAAAATACTAGTTCTTGCAATAACTGAAATAATAATAAACACATCTTCTCCCAGCATAGGGAAATAGATAAAATCCTTATGTTGGAGGATTCACTCACAGCGCAAGTATAAATTTATGGCATGGCTCAAATAGCCACTTCCAGAAACACCATTCAACAGGGAGGTTATGGGGATGAAGGACATCGAAATAACATCAGGCTCCAGCTGTACAGTTTGTAACCATTCATTATGGGTCAAATTTCTGCCATCGATTCCGCCTCTCCTCTTATAGATGCTAGCAATGTCCTGTTATGTTACTAAACAAATTAGTAAATGATAAAATATTCATCTGTACCTAAAACTTGAGCTTATAAGAAATCACAATTGAAAGTCATACATCTTTATGTGAATAAGAACTTGATGTGCCAGTATCTGCAAATCTGAGCCGTGTCTCCTTCATTTCAAACTGAATCATAAGGAAATGAAAACGAAATCAGCAAAAAACATGCCAAATTACGACGACTTGACTCCATACTGGAAAAGTAAGTCTTTACTTCTTAATTGTCAAAGCATTAAACTAACATAGCCAAATAATTACTGTGATATAAATCTTCTAATCATGGAATGAATAAATGAATTATTTACTTCTTAGCCCGCGCAGATACTGAAACATATGCTTTATAGTCGTCATAAATGATTACACCTAACAGGTAAAAGCGAGATCAGGAGAACTTTGAACAACCATAAGTGGGTTACTTTTACACCGAACTCTATAGGAGCAAGTAACTTATAATGATGTGTTTATATGCATTAATCTATCAGAACATAATGTAGACTTAGAGAAATAGATAAGCAGAGAAAATAAAGAAAGGTATGCAAGGATAAACACTTGAAGTTGCGCGCATAGCAAAATGGAGGCAGCAAAAGGCTGGTTCAATTAATGACCTTAGGTCACAAAACAGGTATCAGATTATGGTCACTTAATTTAAAAACAATGACTGCAAACAAAAAAGTCATATACACTGAACAGTAACCAAGCATATTATCGATTCTTGGTCCACTTAATCTGGCAACAAACTGAAATTCCGGAAATAAATCATTCTTCCCTATTTGTTCAATATCACATAGAGTATGAAAAGTCCAGCAAGTCTGATAATGCGAATGAACAGATTGTGTTTCTGTGCATATTCAGGATTGCTGAGATTAATAAACAACAAAAATGATGGCAAACCTTCTCATTCGGGTAAATATGCTCTCCGTTCAAGTCATTTTGTCCATTTGACTCTAAAAACCTCTTATCTGCCATCAGCTTTAATTTTTTCTGCACGTCAGCTGGTTGAAGGGATGAAGAATGCTGCTGTTTCATATAAATTACATCCTTCCCACCCATCTTTACACCAACAATAACATGAGTTCCAAATTTATTGATGAACCTGGAGACAACTAAATTCAGCGCTAGCACAATATACAAATTCTAAGAACACATATCGCTAAGAAAAAACATTGCCAGCCAAAAAGACATCTAACAGTCAAACAAAAGAACATTAATTCCACAACAGATAATACCCAATAAAAAAAGGGGGGGTTTTATAATGACAAAAAGAAAGAACTTAAAAAATTACTAGATTTTCATACCATGTCCAGCACATGAACAACATAAAGCGCACATGTTAAACCAGGTACATACGGCCACAGTACGTGAGCATGTGTAAGGTATATGCTGGAAATGTAACACCCACAGAGAATTGAAAATTAGTCTCAAACCTCGCATGTGAGCTTTTACGATCTTCTCATATTCCTCTAATATTTTGCGATCGTCTTTTCTACTAAGCAGGCGCATGTCTTATTATCATCTGAATATTATTTCAAAAAGGAAAATTTGCAAGAAGTTCACGTGATGGTTTTGAATCAAGAGAAAGCTTTATAGCACAGTGTGCACTTTTCACCTGAAGCAAAGTGTACTCTAAAGTGACTTCAGTTAGATATTGACATTTAGGGTTTTGTTTCTGAAATCTAGCAATGATAATCTAAGGTCCGGTTATATACACTGACTGCAGTTCTTTATTATTTTTTGTAGTTGAGTGCTACAATGAGCAATTTATGTGACGTCAGTGCTTAGCTTCATTGTTACGACTAGAATTCCCGTTATTAGTTACAGAAGTTGTTGAGTTATAGAGATTCTTGGTATATACTAAAGTGCCCCAGGACATTTGTGTCCCTTGATAAGAAGGTATGTAAGCCCTTGGTATATGTAGAGATTCTTTCGAGAAAATAATTCGGATGCCACACTTATGATTCCTATGCTGACTAAAAAACACTTACATAGTAGTTAAGGTCAACACAAGTATCAGAGAACAGTCTACGTGTGTGCTGACATGATAATGCAAACATAATGTTTAACCTTGTTTTGACATAAACCAAAGCTCACTTGAACGGTCATAACGTGCTGCTGTGGCTAGCAATTGAACAACAGTATTTGCTAAACTACAAAACAACTAAAGAAGCAATCAAAGCCATACCGTGCCAATGAAGCTGGATCCCACGAAGATGGAACTTCTTTCCTCACATGATCCTGAAGCGTCAATTGTGATTTTTCCAGTGCAACCGTATACAGGTTTATAAATATTCCATCAAAAGCAAGGGTTTTGGTATATGCTGCATCTTTCTGCCAACAGCCAGAATACTCAAACATAGCATTGAAGAGGCCCGAAGGAATTTTTCCTGTCAGTGCTAGCTCTTGATTCAATTGCTCAGACATCTGGAGGGAAAAAAGAAATTTAACGTTAGTAACATAAACTACAAATAACTCAATACAAAAACGCTACTTATGTAAACCAAAAGAGACTAGAAAAAACGTAGCCAATAGACAACGTGTATATAAACGGTGCAGCACGTAAAGTAAAACTGCCATACAATAAGCAAAATAGCAGTTGCATGTCGACATTTGTACGTGACCATATGGAAATTACTGAAACATCATACCATTAGCATAAAGCAGAATACCTGTCAGACACTACATTCCAAAAAGACAAACATGGTGACATCAAAATGCTAATAAGCTAAACTACTGCCATAAATGCGAAACAATCAGACAATAATAGTATTAACAAACCATGCAATTCTCAAAAAAGTATAAACCTGCTGGAAAGTCAGAACGTCGGATCGAAACCTCGTTCGCTCTCCTTTATCACACTTAATCGACTTTGACACGTTAGGAATCGAGATTCCACCAGGAAGAACAATCTCCCGACCATGATCCTCCTCAATCTCAATCAACCGCGACTCTCCCTTACAATACTTTAGCCTAAGATCCAACGAAATGTCGTAACCACGACCAATACACTGAATCGCAACCTTCGCGGCCTCAGCAGCCGGAAGCTTCAGCGCCATTTTTTTCTCAACACCACAATCTGTTAGCTCAAAAACCACATATCTCTCTATTTAACCAATCACAATAATAATGAAAAAATACATAACTATTCTTCAAGCAGCACCAAACTCCAACGTACGGAGTATCAACCTCGAGTACCTCAACCAACACACGAGCAACCTCGAATACGAGGCACGTTTTTTTTTTAATACTAAATTAAGCTTCACCACAAGCTCCTGCACAATCGGGAACTTGTGTTACGATTCTCCAGCATCAGAATCTCGATGACCACAACGAAATCTCAGTCAAAATACGAATTCAGGATCCGATTCATGAATAACCTAGGAATTCAAAAAACAACAAGTGAAAGAGCTTAAATTATAATTGTAATGGGGAATTGGAGTTGAAATTGAAAACCCTAGATTTGCGTGGTGCGAAGCTCAGATCTAGAGGAGAAAAATGTGAAGTGGTGAGTGGTGGATTTGATTTTGTTGGAGATTTTGTGTGTGTGTGTATGGCTGTTTTTAGGAATTTAATATATGCTTTATTTTTGTAATGATGTAATGATAGACAAAGACTTGACTCATGACCACTTCTTTTTAAAGGTCAACTAGCGACGGAGCGCACGCGGTCAAGTTTCTTTTTTGATGTAAAAAATATTTTGATTTTAACGAAGTTTCAGGTCAATTAAATGAACTATTATCAATTCAAATTGTAAGATAGGTGATTTTTTAATATTTTGGTTTAACATATTATTACTTTTATTTGACAAATTTATGATACCAAGAGCAAATTATACATCATGATACCAATAATAATGTTTGTTAACTCATTTTAACATAGAGAAAACCAATTTTTGGCTAATATTATCTATGAAAGCAGATGCGTATGTACACAATTCGCAACATCAAAAGTCCTCCAAAAGAACAATAATCTAAAAGTATTGGCAAAAACTCAATAATAATTTTTTGAATGAAATCCTTCTACAACAATATCATTTACTTATGGTCTCTCAAAATAGTAAAACACCAACCTGCAAAGTCAAAATAATATCTCTCAATATCATTTATCATGATTTGGTTAATATTCATTATATTGAACAAACACATGAATGTTGTAGAATAAAATAAGTATTTTTTTTTTGCAAAAGCTAGAGATTGTGTAAAATGGCACAATGTAACATGACAATATTTTGAACAGCATATCTAAGAAAATATATTATTTACAATAAGAATTCAGTGTCATGTATTGTTTTTTCTTCAAGTTAGAAGAAATTGAGAACTATCTTTACTATATCTTCAAACTCGAGATCAAATATCAACTTTTTTCTCGTATGGTTTTGAATCTAGAAATCTGCAAATATAGTTAAAGAAAAATAGTATAGAAGATTTGAGAAAAAAACATATAAATCCAAAATAAGATTAACGAAGTGATTCTAAATCACAATAACATGAACAATCATTTGAATTTTAAACTAAAATAATGTGAATAAAATTACCTATAATGATACAATAAACAATTAATTATACCTTTCATATTGAGTACTGAGGCGGCCAGTCAATCCATCTGCAATAATAAACATGATAAAAACCTATCAAATAATCAACATGACTGTACTTTTGTAATACTCAAGAAAAAAAAAGAAGAAGAAGAAGATTGGAAATGGAGATGGAGATGGAAAAAGGAACAAATGAAAAGGAAAGAAATTTTGCAAATATCATCCATTGATTAATAATATTAATATCTAATATTCAGAAGGAAAAAAAAAGTAAATTAAGGTTTCTTACCTTGTATGAAAATCTAATTGTCTCTCTCCATATATGCATGACACAAATATTAATTAGAACATTGACCTGCATAATTAAGAATTAGAAAGAGAGAAAATGATATGCTATGTACGTTTTTACAAATTTTTTAATGCATATTTCAAAGTATAAAGTACAATTATGAATTTTAAACGGTTAGATTATAAGAGATACAAAAAAGCTTAAGCCCCCGTTTGGTTTTCATTTGAGAAATAATTTTCAGAAAACAATTCATTTTGAGAGAATTTGGGCTTCTCAGAAAAAATATTTTCGGCCCATTAACAAGAATTTTGGGGGGAAAATGAAAATATCTGAATAAAATTAAAGGGAAATAGGGGGGGAAATATAGCATTTCGCATAAATCGAGGTGAGGATATGACATAAAGCAAATGATAAAGCTGTTGGTATATGCAGGTAATGATTACATAACTAACAATATTAATATTTGAAAATAACGGTTGGTACCATTTGATAAAGAGAGAACAGTAGGTTTGCCGCCATTTTTTGAATATCATTTCAAATGCCCCACTCCACTTTCTGCACGGTAATTTGAATTTGATGTGGTTGACAATTTAATTAATTCTATAAGCAATAATCCCTGAATATTATTGTCTCCAAGGGGAAATAATTATAAAAAAGAAATTTCATATTATATTTGGTTAAACCAAGCAAAGTTTAGTAGATACATATATATGACCATACGTACCAAAACAATCATAATTTATATTATCCCATTACTAGTATATTGAGTTAACGTTGATCACACCAATAAATTCACAAATATGAAACTACGTTACATATTGTTCATCATAGTATAGGTTACTGGAAACAATGTTATGTCAATGTTTAGCCAACATCCATCTAACATTGAAATCCGAATGTGTTCTAACTATTATTTTAACTATAATTTTGAAGTGTGCGTAGAGTAATTAAATCAGACCAGTACATGACCAGGTGTCATGAAAAATAGTGTTAAATGAATTTTTGAAAATAGATAAGTTATTTGATTTGTCTGTTTGTGTACCTATTGCGGAAATTCAAACAAGGGGGGGTTGCAACAGGATTTTCCGTACTCGCAGTTGTCCTCGTGCTTGTTCTTACGAAACTTGGTATCCAGTGGAGCTGTTATAGTTAGATTGCTGAAAATTGTGTTGTACGTAAATATATGCATGGAATGCCTCTCTTGAGTGCTCTATCTAATTTCCCCCCCGAAAAGTGAACTTTGATTGTAACACTTTTGTGTTGCCATTACTACACACAACTGCCAATACATATAGGATACATATTAAATGTGGTAACCATTAATTAAGAAGTAGCCAACTCTACCTGTGACTTATTCAATGCAATCTTGAAAATCTTTTGACGGGATTGGCATGGAAACTCCATAATTGTGAGTCGCCCAGCACATCAATGAAATTTGGTAATATTGTAATACCATAGCTGTGTTGGGCACATGGCTACCTAATTAAATACCCAAGTCAACTCATTTGATTGTTATTGTCAAATATTATTTAAAAACCACCATTTTTTGGTTGCCATGCACGCGATGTTAGCATTACGATATCCCTACTTTATTTCACCATTTAATGAATTTATTAGAAACATTTAAACGTACTCTTGTGTTGAGATGTAATTATCCTTTTGAAAATATAATCTGTACTTTAAGCCTGGGTTGTGAGATTGATTTTGCGTTGCATGTATTTTGATGCAAGGTTGTCCCCGTATTATTTTGTTTTTTTTTTTTCGTATAACGCAAATAGGTTGTTATTTGTAAAAGGGGCGGCAACTCACGGAAACACAGTTAAGTTCAATCGCCGAGTGAAATATCATCTTTTTCGGCCAAATGAGTGCACGCGTCAGTATGTTAATATTATAGCAAATTGTCTCATCCCATTTACGTGGACTTAATAAAAAAAATACATAAGGCAACCAGCGCATATATTGAGAACTACTAATATAAATCGAGGCAGGTACCATTCTAGCATGATAATAATAAAAATCTACGACGAAGCCGCAAAATGTTGGTCGATTGCATGACCTCAATGTTCCCATCTTAGTAACTTTTTGGATGACGCGCATCTCTTTCCCCGAAAATGAACTCCATATAGTCGTAGAGCGGCAAACCGTGTTTGCGAAAGAACTTCTTCCTAAGGTCATCCTGAGAATGCAGAAAACCATAGTTAAGTTATGAATGACTGGCGTCTACGATATTTAACTCAAGTTTAGTTATTTTCCAGGCTGTTACCGCATCGCCGTTCTTTAATCGCTCTAATTTATTGGATACGCTAACACAATTGTTCTTTGGGTCGAAGGTTACGCCCGATGAGCGAATGTAGTCCTTGAATCCGACATACCTCCTGTATAGAATCCGGTACTGATCCATTACATCCGTTATCGAGATGCCGAGATCGGGACGAGCGTAGCATAGCATGAAGTGCACCCGGGTGAGTGCTTCTGCGACACCACGTCGCGTTGTTAAGTCGGCCTCTTTTGCAACGCTGTACAATGTGTTTATGTACAACTCATCCAATGAACGGTTCCATCCCCACTTGTAAATAGCCCGGTTGGTATACATAGTACGCACCCCCTGTGTCTTCCAAAAATAAGAAATGGAAATATGATTAGGTTAAGCACCCGCCAAAATGGATGCACAATATATTACTGTAATGTGGCATGAAATGAAACGGAAACTCATAATAAAATGAACGTCCCTCCCGGAATGGCTAATATTCTCTTAAATTTAATTTTGCCACGTTACCTGAAGTATGGGTAATACATGATATTTTGGGTCCGAGCTACCTCATCCATACTCGAAGTTCTTGCCTCTGCAATCGCCATTAACTTTTTGCTCCATTGCTGCGCAATATCTAATCCTATTAAAAAGATTTACTGATAATAATTGATCAGTGCACAAGATGTTGTAGTAGACAATGCATTTTATAAGGTGTAACATGTCCCATCATGCTACCTTCTGCGGCGATATTGCCTTTATTATCCCTGCATCCGGTAGATTGATTTATTTATTAAATGATGGTAAGCAACGGAGTGCTGTATAATTAATTTCCCCACAGTGCCTTGAACTTATACTATGGCTACTGTAATCACCCGACAACTAATTTGGTCCAAAAAGACGTTTTACTTTTTGGACCTCTAATTATTTATTTTATAATGTAATTACGGAGTTTTATTTTGACCGGCTTCATTAGTAGTAGCTAAATTTATGACTTCCGTTTAGTAATATTTTGAAAAGTTATAGGTTGCCGAGAATATAATGGCCAGTGAATTCCTGTAATTGTTGTACGCAAATTTTATTCAACCTAGAATAAGGATTGTGACGTTATTTTGTCTCAATGTTTGATGCCTGTTGCGTCAACATTGTGACAACATTCAAAGCCGAACCCTCCTATTAAGTGCATATATAGGTAGTCGTTCTAAATACGCGCCCGATGTTCAATATAGCTTACTGCCACACCTCTGTTGACAAATAATCTATGTATTTGGTATCTATTCAAGGTCTTGATTATGACTAGTTTTTACTGGTATCAATCATTATGCAAATTGTAACTAACCTTCAGTAAGTCGTTTGCAGTAAACCATATATTTATAGTATTGGCCATAGTTTGTAGAGTTATGTTCGTTTTCACTTATTCATAATAACCATGCACGTGTACTCTATTCGTGCGTACCAAACGATCCCTAATTACGAACTACGCCGCGAGTTGTTTATAGTTTGATCCGCCTTTGTAGAACAATATGAAAAACCTGCAATATCATTATTTAAAATATATGTTAAGTTAGCGCAACCCATAATATAGTTAATTGGTGTATATTAAAGTTTGTTTAACAGTTCCAGGTGCCGTTGAATTGAAGTTGTGTTGGGCTTGGATGTGTACGCAACGAAATAGCCTCGTGGAATTTATTTAGTGGAGGTGTCCTTCAACAACCCCAACCACCATTTATCAATGCCATGCAATGTGTCTTAAATACCCTAAGCATGTAGCTATATTATACCATCTTCTTGTATATTATTCCTTTCCCCCCTATACTTTGCTCACGAGACATTCATCACGTTCGCAATCATTCCTATCTCTAAAACCCTCAATTGCCATTTCACCATGTCGTATGAATTCTCCACTAGCTCCACCATGGATAGCACGGGCCGAACCCCTTCGATCGAGGTACAGTTATCCACTCATTATTGAAAATAAGTTTGTCATTAAATACCAAAGTTATACAAAACATATGCTTCTTATTGGCTATAGTCTAACCGGCCGATATTCACTTCATATTGTTAGGATAACAACCGAGACTATGGACATCCATTTCACTACAACAAATTTTGGTGCGCCGAAACCGAAGCACAACTTGCATTTGCCCTTCGCGAGTTCTCCAAACCTCATCCGATTTTAGATTGCACCCAAATGTGGAAGGTTATGAAACAGGCGGGCGTTTTCATGTCGAAAACGTTCGTTAACGATATTACACCCGGCATGATACGAGCTCGCGTTGGCGTATTGCGCGAAAGATTTATCAAGTTCCGTCGATATATGTCAATCCCAGGAGTTAATTTCGACCCACACAGTGATTCTGTTCGCACCGATGAACTCTACGCTGAATACGAGCATAAGGTACTCATTTTGCAAAACCCCCTTATTTCTATGTCATTGATCCATTTTTGCATAACATATCTGAAAAAATCATTTAGCACAAATGAGGGGGTATGAATCACGTGTAGACAATTTATTTAGACCTTGAAGTCTGAATCACTCAATTTTCCGTTTATCACCTTTTTGACCCGCGCTATATCTTTGCATTTTGTTTGGGTGGTCCTATTGAAACAGTGAGTAAAATGCGTCGTTGTAACTACTCACACATGGCATCTAACGTATATTGTCCTCTTCACTACTCCATACTCATTATGCAGGAAACACTACTTGACTTCTATTTTAAGGTGCACGGAATGCCCAATTATTTTGAGCTTGATTACTTCTTCAACGTCAAGCGTGCTCCGTTGACACGCGTTGAGGAAATTGGATCTTCAAGCACCCCGTATGAGATTTTGGAAGAAGCATCAACAACCCTTCAGCTGAGCTCTACGTAGAGTGTTAAAAATGGCCATTCAATATTGTTATGTTATCAAGTTATAGCTTGGTGAATGTTGTATTATATATCCAGTCCGGCGCAATGAAACACGTGACCACTTATGGTTGTAACAGTCGATACTTTACTATTGGGTGGCCAAATGTTTTGTCCCATTAATTAAATTGTTGGAACTTTAGTATATATATTTTTGTGGCCGGTAACCTTCAAAACAACAAACATTCAAGTTGATTGTTCTAATTGTCCCATCGGCTGTACATGGGGAACACAAAGCATTAAATGCACAAATCTCTCTCATGATTAACATTATCTCTATAGTGGTTATAGTACAATGTTGGCGCTAAAATTACCCGCCATAACTCCAACATCAGTTTCCCCCCTTTATCTTTTGCCTATAAATTACTTCCTTTGGGCAGGCTATTTGACCAAGTAGTAAAAAAATGCTCTTTGCAATTAGTTAAGTAATATTAAATTATAGAATTGGGTTAAAGTTGTTTTTCAAAGTCTTTAGTCGAGTCTTTGCTCTTTGTTGCTGAACTTTGTCATATTACTCAAAAATATCTTTAACAAATATGGATGCCAAAAATGTGTTGTTCTACGAGTCCCCTTGGAATGCCGATATCGATGGCACTTTCATTGGGATCTTGGCCAAAAATGCGGAACTTCTCGAGCGCAACATACAAAAGAATGATAAAGTTGTGTTTGTCGAGTGTATGGATGAATTGAACGAGAAATATGGCACAACATTCAACCTAAAGGCATTACGTGATCGGTTTGAGCACTTGCATGCTAGGTTTAACTGTTTCTCTTGGCTCGTAGATAATCCTTTCATAAAATTTAATCCTATCACTTTTGAAGTTAGTGCTGACTACCAGTGTGTGTGGGACTTCGCCGTGCAGGTATTATTTTTAATGCATGTAAAGTTATGTTCTCGCAAGTTAATTACAACGTTATTTGCGTTAATTACTGCATTGTTTATTTACATATTAACTGCTGGAACTGTATTTGTGTTACAAAAGTAACTATAGTTCATCTATGTTACCTTTATAACGTTACCACATCAAATGAGTTAAGCATACGTTTGAAGAAATATTTGATATTTCCTCTACATTTTGATAAGTTTTCGCCATAAATACGTGATGTATAATAACAATTTGTTGTACTTTAGAAACACGCCATTTCCGTGGCATATCACACGGAGGGTGAACTTGCGTGGAATGAACTCGTTTGCATTTTTGGGCGACTAGAACCTGCTGGATCCGGCCGCACTTTCCCAATCGTCGATCTCACTGTCGATCCATTTGCCTTCGACGTTGTGGACGCCGAGGACAAGTATGTTTCCGGGTCCTCGGCCGACAATTTCATTGACCTGCCGAGCCCAGATTGCGTTCTCCCTGTCCAGACGCACAAGCGAAAGACATTCACAATTGATGACCTTCTCGAGTGGTCTCACCCCGCAAAAGATCCTCCCGTAGAGGAGCTTGTCCCCAAAAGGAAGAGGGTTGCCACGGCAAAGTGCTTGTTCCCCGTTAAGGAAGAACAGAAAACTCTGGACTCGAAGCCAAAAAACATCGTCATCATCGACTCTAGCCCCGAAACGCCGTCTACCAAGAAGTGATGCGTATGTGCATTACAAAGCTCTGCTCACTAACTAATGAAAAGCCCTTGGATTTGTACCGTAATATGCATTCAATCATCTTAACACTTTAAAGTGTGGCTTTATTTTGGAGCATTGCTGTTTTTGGATGTTTTGTTATAGTATTGAACACGTACACGTTGTGTATTTTTTGTTGGTTGATTGTGGTCGACCATAAGTATGTAAATTTTCTTATTTTGTAATTTGTGTAATCAGTACCAATGTTATTCGTGTGTGGTTCCATTTTGTGATAAGCCTCAATTCAATTTTCTAACAACTACAACTGTGCAACTGCAAATTCGTCTGGACCTATTGTTGAAACGAAGTTGCACCAACTTCGATCTAACATTGACAACAGTTCGGTGTGATATTTATCCAACACAAATAACACAACCAACCATGTCCATACGGGGTTCATGTTTTTGCTACACAAATAATCTTTGTTGTTTTAACCCCAACCGAAAATTAATCAGGTTTAACAAATGTCAATTTTAGGTTATCTATTTAAAAACCTCGACCTAAAACACATAGATACTAATAATAAAACGGAACTGTTTTTTAAGCATCAATAAATTACCAATTAGTTTTTGGGATGCTAACATATGTGCCAGTCACATGTCTATACTAACAAATGAAATACTTGTAGCAAGGCTCAATAAGTTATCCTTATGTTATTAATTTTTGGGATGCGTTTGAAATTTATTTTATTATATATTATACATTGTATGGTCGTCTTGTGTCTAAGTTGGATGGAGTTTTGTTCCTTACTACAAGGGTTAAGAGATGAATGGTAGTGGCATAAATACATTTTTTCATCGGGTTCCCAGGCATGACACGACTTTTAAATTCCACTCCCTCATTAAATGTACGCGACGATTTAGGCTGAACGTTGTACCCCCACTCAGGTTGGGGTTGCAACGGTCCATTATTTGATGTTCATATTTGACGAGGCCTTGACCAAAAAAAAAACAATTAGTCGACGCCCATATAGGCATTCCCAACCCCCCTCCAATTTGTAATTTTCAAATTCTGTAGCACCAGACAAGGAAAAGTTATTATCAAACACTTATGGAACCACTAATCGCCGAGATGAAGCGTCTTGGTTCAACACCTATTGAAAGAATCATTGTATGCTTATTTACTGGCAGAAAAAGCTTGAATTGTTAATCAACGTTGCTTTTATTATATTACTTTTCCATTTCCATTAAGTAGTTGTTGAGAAATTGACATTTTCTATAAATGCGTCAGGAAGCGCCAAATGAAGCGGTCTATGCACCGATGGAGTACAACGACGACTGGGATGACGCTAGAGAAGCAATGTTACTCAAATATCTCCAGTTGTTTGGTGACATATCAAGGGGCAGATCCATGCACATTGCACTAAGAAAACTTTCAATCGAACTACAGAGGCATAGCGGTCCACCCCTGGTTCTAGAGAGCCTTGTGAATCGGACGAAGATTTTGTATCAACGCATGTCTTCCTATTGTGCCTTCATTCGTAGGGAAGGCGTATCTTATGATGAGGGCACGCATCTTCCTACTATTAATATTGACGCGTATTTGGCAGCATTGGCACGCGAAGGGGTAAGTCAAATGTGTATGGCTTTCGTCATAAGAAGCATTCTGGAAGCACTGTTTTATTGGTGTTCTCTAAACATCATCCCAACATTAAAAGCTGAACCGTCGCTGCCGTTGATTTTTGCAATTCGTGTTTCACTAAAACTTTATATTTCATTACTTAATTTTACTAATCATTGTATATGTTAACCCTAGGGTTCTGAGCCTAGCATGTATAAGTTCTTTCGTCTGCACGGGTTACCGAACCACGCGCTTATGTTCGGCGTGTTTGACACGATGAACGGAGCATATCCTAATACAGATGCCGAACTCAGTGAAGGATCTGACGATGAGCACACTAGCGTGGATGGGTCAACAGAGGTCGAATACTCGGGTCCAGTTAACGCAGACGTAGATAACGACGAAGATGGTTGCTCTTTTGATAGTACCAATAGGCCATCGCCCATCAATGACGGAAAAACGCATTGCTTGAAGTGTGGCGATTTTTATGATCTGTGTGTTTGCCCATCTACCGAAGGGTCGGAGGACATGTCAACGGAATCTTATTATGATGAAACTGATTAAACATTGTATATAATTATTTCCAATGCTTTAATTTAATGATTATTGGGTAAGGGCATTTTGTCTTGGAATGTAAATTTGAGTAAAGGTGTTTTTATTGTTGCATTACGGGTCTTATCACAGTTAATGAATTGAAAACGAAGTGCATCTAACTATAGTTTTAATGTTGTTCTTATGTTGGCAGAACATCCATGCAACATTACATCCATTATTGACTCATTTTATAAAGGATCCACTATTACTATGCTTACCACCCGATCAAACAAGCTGGTACTCAGCATATATTTAACGCACATATCCAGTGAACGCGCAACATATCATGCTTCAAACCGTCAAAACAAAACCTGGGAGTTCTACATAAAGCCCCTTACAATTAAGAAACGCAAAATAAATATTGAAATGGTCATGCGATTACACATCACATAGCATAACCATCGCCAAATGGCTTTCATGGGGTGGCAGACAAAACTTCCATCCTGGAAAGCACCTTGATTTGAGGGATGGGGAGCTCCTTCACCACGAACAGATACTGCATTTTTGAATAGTTCATGAATCCCTTCTCCTTGAACCTCGTCTCAATCGTCAGAGGCTGCATGTACAAATTTAGCAATGTTTAAGTCATTCAGATAACACTCATATAAAATTGTGGGATTCAGATTAACTCACGAATCTGGAATGCACGTCATGAAGATTTGGTTTAATTGTCACTTTTCCTGTCTTCTTGTTTAGCCTAACACCAGGGACTTTATAAAATCTGTTGAACAAATTGAAACGGGTGTGCATGATGATGAGCCTTTCCTTGATCATCATAGGGGATATATCAGTCCCCTTCTCCCTCGTTAGTTTTTTCCCCAGTTCCTCGTAAATCTCAGCCATCATCTCCGCCGTGTACCAAATTTGCCGATCGACGATCTTGCGAAGACAGCGTAGTAGTATATTCTCATCTCGCTGACTAAATTCTTTGAAGCTAAGGAACACATTATGTATGTCATCCTATTCATGTGTCGAGTCAAATTAACATGTCATCAGTGCACGCCCTATGAATAATACAATTGAAGTATAATTATTGATAATTTACCTTTGTCGAATCGTAGACTTCCTTCAAATTGCTTCTGGTGGATGCCATTGAGAGAGGATAAATGAAAATGGTCAACAAGAGCGAATAAATAAAAAAGAAATTATGAAACATGGGGTGTATAATGGATGACTATGTAATATAGTCATACCTCGGGATGTACATACCTGTCATTACTTCTCTTAATGGTGCTTTTCAAACTAAAATTCAATGTAATGTACGACGATCAGGATTAATTGGGAGATTTACTAAACAATCAGATTACATATAAAATAATAAATAGCATGTACGTAATATCTATGCGGAATTACACGATAATATGGTGGTGACCATACTGTAGTCAACATTGTTCTTCGTACCACATAGTAAATTGAGGTCGATTTAATATGTGGTACGGGGTAGGGAAAAAAAAAGCCCCAACTAGCAACATTTACAATATATTCACCTAATAATAATGAGATAAATGTAAAATAAAAGGAAACCCAGATCAGCCATGTAAAGTACCTATAGATTTTTTAGGAGATCAGGCTGCGTAGTAGCCATCAGCGGTAATATCAACTTATGGCCGCCGAAAGCAAGATACGTTGTGTACTTCACAAGCCAACTTCGTTGATTATTTGTTGGAGCGGGTATACCAACTCGGTATGTGTATACATTTCAAACCTAGTTGCGTTCCTCCCAAAATTTTCACAAGTATTATTTTAGTGTTATCATAAACAGTTAAGAGGCGCGATAATGGTAGTATTAATTACTAGGATCAAATTGTGCGTCATTGTAAGACACGAAATTTGAACACGTTGTCTTTTGAAACGGATAATTATTTCTTAATAACCTAAAATCAATACAAATGTGACCATTTCCGATTATAAGATATTGTGTGAAGTACGTTGCGCGGGCGTTTTCAAACAAATACAAAATATTTTTGTGACAAGTAGTAATGACAAGGCCAAATATGCCATACACCGGTTATTTGAATATATACACTCAATAGATTTGGAAATAGTAGATTAGTATTCATACAGTATTATGCACCTTATCTGCAGTAATATAAATAAATATATCTCAACCATTTTGTATTTATTATTTTATTTAGATTCAGATGTCAATGACTTTCTAATTTATATTTGGGCGTTCCAAATATATGAACAAAGGCGACCATGTTAAATGGATTTGTGGACACGCTAGTACCAGTCATGTCAAACATGACCGTTGTGAAATAAAATAATAGATTTATAATCTCCATCTATTTAAAAATTCAAAAATAGATAGCGCGGAAAATCTATATAACCATTTCACATAGGGACATAAACCATAATTAATCGAATAAGCGAGTGTTGTATATAATAACTTTGAAAATCAGGATGGAATACGGAGAAAGCTCTGCTGTGAGGGGGCGGCAAATCCCAGGGTCGGTACAAGGCCTGGTTCTGTGCCACTGTGGGCGAGAGTCGGTGATGCAGACCGCATGGAAAATTCCTAATCCCGGTCGCCGTTACTGGAGATGCCCGGTGGGTATATTCATACTTTGTGCATTTTAAAAGTTTTGACCGGGTACTAGTACGTAATATTTTACACCAATTTTTATTACACTATTGCAGGCCTATAGATGCAAGATGGTGTCCTGGATTGACCCCGAACCTTGCCCCAGGTGCAAGGCTGTGATTCCAGGGCTTGTCAATAACCTAGAGGGCCAACAGTCCTTAATAGAGCGTTACCAAAAGCGCCACAGAATTGGAGCATTGTTGGCAGTGGCGGCCTGGATCTTAGCTATGGCAGTGTTTGTTAAGATTAAATTGATGTAAAGTATGATTACCGTTTTATTTGTAATTTCCATTATCCGTGGGATAATGATAATATCGGAGTTAGGCACCTATCTCATTAGTAAAACATCCATTGGGTTGTCATGTGGTGTATCATCCTACTTCCCTTTTAACACCGTCTATATTACGACCATACTGTTTGATTTGTGACGCAGTTTTTGACATAACATCGATCCAACATTGTTATCCGATAAACCAAAATATATCTCAACCATCTATTTATACAACACAGGTCGATATTATACACTTTTTTGAGATCCACAAATTCAACAAATTTAACGAAAAAGCAATCATTGAGCAGTAGGGCAAATATATTATAATACATGTATATATAGAGTAGTCGATTCGGATTGAAAACAGTATAAACTAATTTTTGATTATGTTTGTAAATAATTGCCTTCATTATACGTTAGATATGTCAACCGAAAAAACCTTATAACTAAACTAAAAAAAAATTGAATATTGGGTTATACTTTGTATAGATTTTGAATCAAACACTTTCCAAAATAATGTTAATAAACTTTAAATTAATTTAGTTTTCCTATTTGCCTCAAGTAATACAGTGATGATAATGCCCTTACTTGCCATCTTATCGTGAAATAGTATTTGAATCGTCACGCAGCTGAGGTTCCACACGTTATATATTGATTTGCAAAATACAGATTCAGGATAATTAACTGCACATGGTCTTGTCAAATCAAACAGCTTTTTGAAGGATCTGCGAGATATCACAGAATTGATTTTCGGCAAATCATTTCGGGTAGCCGAAAACACGCCAAACCTATTTCAATGTTGCCACATAGTTGCTATTATGTCTAAGGCTATGCGACAGTATTATATATTTTTGTATTCCAATAATTTTGCACAATAGCTTATCCCGTGATGTCCAACACAAAAAACATACATGTCGTCATGGATAAATTATAACCTTAAACAAATACTTTGATATATAAATTTGTTAAGATCTCATATAATTCTATTTTATTTTTTTTCGTTAAGATCTGATATAATTATATTTATATATTTTATGATAACATGTGTTCAAATTATATCAAAAACCGTTTGGATATTACTTAAATAATACTCAAGTAATAACGTTTATTTCCATCTTTAATTGCACGAGGAGGAACAGTTAAAAACACTGCATAGGTAAAGCCCGCGCCATTTTGACATAGTCCTATAATGTAACTTATGACGCTGATTTTGCACGGTAAAGGGGTAATGTAATATGCCTGAATCACACACTTTATATGCAAAACAATACAACGCATTACATTTTGAAACCGTTATTATTGGTTGTAAGCCACAGCTTTATGGCTAATCAAAGTAGGGAATCTTCTATGAGCTGTGCTCTATAAATAATAGTATGAGTAGCCAAAAGCATTTGCACACATCTCAACTGGAGATCTTTTTCCACACCGAGCCACAGATAAAACATCCACCACCACACCGATAATATGGCACAATTTGTTCCTATGCCACAGGAAGATATGTTTTACAGCAAAGACTGGACAAAGGAAGTTGACACCAAATTCATCGAGGTCCTTGCCGACATTGCACGAACAACAAAAACGACCCTATCGCTGTGTCACTTTGATGCCATAGCAGCAGCCGAAGTAGAGACAAACATTGAATTCGGAACAAGTTTTTCATACACGGATTGCGTATGGCAATTCCATCTACTACAACAACGATTTGATACTTTCACGGATCTAATGGCAAGGGATGGATTTTTCTGGGATGAACAAAATAACCAAATTGTTTATACCGAAGAAAACGCTTTTGACGAAGTATTAAAGGTAATCTTACATTGTATATTGTTTGTGATAACTTCGCCTTGAAAACGATGACTCATATAGACATTATGAGAATATTTGTTTGTAGCATAATCGATTTGCGGTGGTGTACATGGTAAACGGTGAGCCAACATGGAGCGGATTGTGCGATATATTCCGCGAGCGCGCCCATTTTTAAAGTAAGAAATTTTATATGAGGTGTCGTTAAGTGTTAATTACATTTATTTGGCAAATTAACTGCTATCTATTGTCGATAGGTATCGCCGACATCAACCTCGTATTGCACGGGTTGGGGAAGCTTAGCTGTGAATTTGGATTCCAACGGCGAATACAAAGTGGGTCATACTAAGTTCATAATCACCAATTTTACTTCGGGTATTTAAGTTACGGATCTTGCTGTTGCCGTATGTACCCCGACCTATTCAGCATGTACTATTTTAAGAACGTTTTATTGACGATGGTTGGGTCCCACGTGCATGCTAATTAAATATATTAGTAATTCTAACAGTGACACAAGAATATCACATGACATTGTAACTAGTACCCCCAATTTAATATACTACACCACGCATAACTAATTTACCTCTATAGCACATGAATCGCCTCATAGCAAATTATAGCCTAATGTATTCTGGAACGAATGTTGGGCTAATGTTGCGTCTTCGTCGTAACAACATGGAACACAGAAAACTATAGAATGCAGTTTTGCGGCTGGCTGGCCAGGCGTATATTATTTATGCACGGAAACCAATTTATCCAAGATATTTCTGTTGTGGTCTAACAAACAACAAAACACAACGCTATACTCACCTCAAACTTATGAAAGGTTAGCAAAATGAGATACATCACACCCAACCATTCAACAAAAGGGGTTGGTCAATTTGTTGGATCGATGTTGCCTAAACATGCATAACATATTGATGCCAGAACGATCTACTTTCATTGGCATGCATCACCTAAAAAGTCAATTAATTGCTTCCCAAAGGATGATGCGCATGGAATTGACAGGCATGTTCAAGTTAGAGCAAATTAGACACAACACTGATACTACAAACCAACATCATCCAAATACCAAACATACATCATATTCAAAACAAAACAAGCCAGTAGAAACAGAGCAGTAAAAGTTCAAACTATAGCAAGCATGGGTCAATCCATGTCGTTGTTTGCAACCAGCTCTTCCATGTTGTTGATCAGGACACCAAGTTCCTGCATCCGAACTTGTTTAGCTGCAATCTCTCTTTGCAGATCGGCATATGAACTTTTGTACCAAGCTAGTTGGTTCTCCACAAAACGTTTGGTTGTCACCATGGTTTCTACCGCATCAGATTGAGGGACTGCTTGACCAGCAGACAGATGATACCTCCTCTCCCCGTCTTCAGAAGCCTCAACTCCATCACCACCCACCCAAGGCAAGTCCTTCACCCTGTCGTTCGTCAAGTACGTTGATGTGATTGTGAACTTATCATTATTCACCGCCATTTCTCCAAATTCTTCATTGCGCATACCTTGTTCGAGGAGAAGGCCAGTGATCAACGAAGGGAACGGAAGGATCCCTGATTTCCTCCCAGCAAACTCTGCCATAGACCTAAGGACTCGTTCACCAATATTAACGGGTTGACCGTTCTTCAGCTTATATATCAGCACAACAGCATCCTTGGTCAAAACGGTATTATTTTGCGAAGGCAGCCAGTTATAACAGGCAAGTTTGTGCAAAACGGCACTTAGGGACGTGAGCATCGAGCCTGGCATTGAAGCTTGCCACTCCCTCTCCAAACCTCCGGATAAATCCTCAATCACCTCGTCCAGTCGAGGGTCATCCCCTTCCACTACGTCTTCCAGTCCCCAAAAACGGTTGATCGTTTTAGGGCTTATGTCGAACGTCTTCCCCCTGACCCATGCCGTGCCATATTTCGTCGACAATCCGCAGGTGATATGTTTAGATAGATTCATGTAGAATTCCTGAACGACCTCGGCCGAATACAGCCCATGCTCCCGCATACTACCCATGACCCCTCTCGATTCAAGGAATTCAAACATTCTGTATTGTGTCGCGCTAATCTTCTCCAACACCCGCTCCTTACGGATTGTCCTGTTCGTCCGAAACTCCACTGAATGAGATTCTATCTCCTTGGTTAGATAGAACCTAGATGAATCACTGGTACGATAGAACTGCGAAATTGTGTCACGGTACTCTTCTGCTTCTTCTTCTTCTACAACACCATCCTCCACTACACGTGGCCGTTTCCTACCTGCACCGGCCTTTCGCTTGCTACGCTTCTGTTTTTTGGTCTTTCTTGAGGCAGAGCCCGCTCCCATATCACCCAACATCCCGCATTCTTCGTCCAAATAAACCTCATCATCTCCAACCACAGCTTCCCCTTCATCCTCCACCACCACATCATCATCCTCCACCACAGCTTTACCCTTAGAGGCAACTTCAGCATTCTTTTTCACACGACCAACTCGTTTAGTTCTATTTGCCGCTTTTCGCTTCTTACCTCCTTTTGGCGATGTCCTGGTATCTGCCTCGACCAACGGCTCCTCAACGACATCCGTTGCAGGCTCCCCTTCCACAACCCTATCATCTCGTCCCTCTTCCATCTCCTCAACTTCTTCCACAACAACTTTACCTTTACCAACAACTGCAACATTCTTTTTCTCACGTGTGACTCGTTTACCTCTTTTAGTCACGGACTTCTTCTTACCCACTTTCGACGGACCCACATTAACTGCATCGCCCAACGCCTCCTCGGCGACCTCCGTTGCAGGTTCATCATCCCCAACCCTTTCCTCCCGTGCCACTAACAGCTCCTCAACCGCAGCTTCGCCTTCATCAACACCTGTACCTGCACCGACGACTTCATCCCTCTTATTGCCACGGCTAACACGTTTACTTCTATTAGACGCGATTCGCTTCTTACCTCCTTTCGACGCTGGTGCCATAACTGCATCGCCCAAAGCCTCCTCAACGACATCCGTCCCAGCATCATCATCCACAACCCTTTCCGCCCGTTCCTCTCGCATCTCCTCAACGACATCCATTGCAACTTTAACTTTACCCACACCTTCAGCAGTCTTTTTCACCTTACTAACGTGTTGACTTCTTGTAGACGCGGTTCTCTTCTTACCTCCTTTCGCCCTTCTACCCAAAACTTGGTCACCCGCAACCTCCTCAACGACTTCAGTCGCAGCCTCACCAAACTTTTCCGCCGCTACCTCACCAACGCCAACTGCCGCAACCCCCTCCACGTTATCCTCCTGAAACTCCCCCGCGTCTTCATTCGCAACGTCAGCCACGTTTGCACCCGAAGTATCATTCCCGTTTTCCACCGTTGCGGTGGCGTCCGGGGACTGTGCAACGTCATTTATAACAGAGTTCGTCACCTTTTCATACAGTCCTATGGTAATTCGCCTCTGCATAGCTTTTAGTCGGACAGCATCTGCTAACGCCGCTGCCTCACTAACAACACCTCCGCGAGCAGCAGAAACACCACCTAGTCTAGGGTTAGGTTTACCAGCAATTAATTTTGGGAAACCTCCAACCAAATCTGCAGTAGATGTTGAAGGAATGTTGGAGCTTCCCTCAGAAGTTTTGCTTGCTTTCGACTGTACCTTTCCCGCGACTTGCGTGGATTCCTTTACTGAGTTGGGTCCTTGCCGAGCAAGCCTTCTTTGCGAGCGAAGACTCATGGGCTGATTCGGTGCATCCTTGGTCAAAGCAACATCAGCGAGTCTATCCAAGGGGGTTTGATCTGCCATTTCAAATATAGAGATGGAGGATAGATTTGAGGGGGATAGTTGGAATGGTATGGGTAAAGGAGTAGAAAGGGAGATTTTAATTTGCAGCAAAATTAGGGCAAAAATTATGGGTGCGGCGGGAGTGTGTGCGAGAATTCGATAAATTGAATGAGAGTTGGGGTGGCAGTTTGTACAGTGTAGCCGTTCATAAATATTTCATAAGTGCCCCCATTACAATTAATTGACCAATAAAAAATACCTTTTTTTTATTAATATTCGTTTGAATTTGGCAATCACATATAATGGAACACCCCACCGCCAATATGTTTTTTTATTTACAACATGCAAACAACACAAACTTAGTTTTCATAACAATTATGGCTAAATTTATAGATATATTAAATTTATACGTTCCAAAAAAACTATTATTTGAAATAACACTGAAATGGGCTGTGTGTTGTTTCGGACTTCCATGTTATAATGATGTTGGTGTAACATCTGTTCAATATTTAAACCAGTTCTCTTCCAAATGGGCCGCCACCACATAGAAAACAGTTCTCTTGCAAGAAGACCTTGTGCAGACGAGATAAATTACCAAAGTTCATTTTGTGGAATATCCTTAGAATTAATAGCCACCACACAGTGTACCCGTTCATAAATATTTCATAAGTGCCCCCATTACAATTAATTGACCAATAAAAAATACCTTTTTTTATTAATATTCGATTGAATTTGGCAATCACATATAATGGAACACCCCACCGCCAATATGTTTTTTATTTACAACATGCAAACAACACAAACTTAGTTTTCATAACAATTATGGCTAAATTTATAGATATATTAAATTTATACGTTCCAAAATAACTATTATTTGAAATAACACTGAAATGGGCTGTGTGTTGTTTCGGACTTCCATGTTATAATGATGTTGGTGTAACATATGTTCAATATTTAAACCAGTTCTCTTCCTAATGGCCCGCCACCACATAGAAAACAGTTCTGTTGCAAGAAGACCGTGTACAGACGAGATAAATTACCAAAGTTCAATGTGTGGAATATCCTTAGAATTAATAGCCACCACATAATTCGATAAAAAATTCATATGTAACGACACATTCTTATCAGCAAAATAGATTATGTCGCACAATTCAAAATGAAGGCCACGTCGAGGCGATAACTAAACCCTACCCAAAATAGACAACATGTCTAAAGTCATATGTGAATTGCTTTTAAACAGCTAAAGTTGCAGTGCGATGGTCGTCCCACATTGCCCTACCTATTCCGACCCTCCTTCGATCCATTGCTCTAGCTTCGGCAGCAACTGCATTAATTCGACTTCGGGATATAAGGCTGCTGGCACGGTACACGTCGTCTGGGTGAAAATCAAACAAGAAATCACCATCAATTCCGTTCTTGCGTATGAAGTTGTGCAGTGTACAACATGCCATGACAATCTTAGTCTGATGTTTTAAAGTGTAGTTGGGCATCATCTTCAGAACGGGGAAGCGCATCTTCAACACACCAAAAGTACGCTCAATCACATTTCGGAGACTCTAATGTCTGAAGTTAAACAGCTCCTCCATTCCCACCGACTGATTGTTTTGGAACTCACGTAGGTGGTATCTCCCGGATGCAAACGGAGTTAGGTAACAAGTGTATAACGAGAATCCAGAGTCAACCAAATAATACTTGTTTCCCGGTGGATGTTTCCAGGTTGGGTCCCTCGCAATAGACATTTGCAGTGCACGGCAGTCGTTCATAGAACCTTCGTAACCGGCACCGACGTAAGTGAAGTTCATGTCAAAATCACAAACAGCAACAACGTTCTGGCTCAGCTGTCCCTTTCTGTTGATGTACGCCGTGTGTAGATGCATTGGTACGTGTGCTGAAATATGTGTACCATCCATAGCACCAACGCAGTCCTGCCATGCCTCAACGAAGGGTTTTGTTATAATAGTCTAACGAAATTAAAATGGCCCACAAAACAAAACTTCAATAATGTTTGAAGAGGATCTGGATACAATGTTCGATCGATGTTCATTCAACATCAGCTCACCAGTTAATCCTTAAATAATATCAACGTTCAACGCATACTCATTTAAAACACAGAACGTGGGCATGAATGAATTAACTTATCATCGTTAAAAATATACCTTAAAGTAAGGATAAAATCGGCCATCCTTGGCTATGCGGTCATGCACAACGTCGAAGTCCGGTGGTACGATCATGTCAACAGCCATGTTTAAAATGGCCTTCGTCACCCTGCGCACGTGCCGGTGGATGGTCTCGGTTGAGTGTTGGAAGCGCTCGCACGAATCACGGAACCGGTGATTCAACCCAACAGTCCACATAAAGATGGCTAGTGCCTCCATGGACTGAACCTGCGAGTTCCTAGAATCGGTCAAGCCGTAATGGTTCTTGAGCGTGTCGTGTAGCGTGTAAAATGTATCCCGGTTCATCCGCAATGCATCAAAAAACCGATCGTCGTGACCAAGCAGTAGCTCCAGCAGCCATTTCGAACCCGTCAATTCAGAGTTATTCCTAGGGCGCCTCGGATAAAACCAATCAGGTGCCAAACACAAACCAATGAACATGAATTCGCTAAGGCCATCGTCGCTATCATCGTTGCTTCTGTCAGTCAACGTCGAAACAGTGTTATCGCTTTCTGATTCCATTGCTGCAGATTATAAAGTTCGATATATCAAAATAACCATTAGTAAAGGAAAACGGAATGGGGAATCATAGTTAAGCCCATCATAAGGTGACAACTTTAAAATATCGTAACAACCATAGAGCAGTCAAATAGTTAGGGCACAAGCAAACACCATTAACGGTCGTCAACCAAATACAAATAGTTAACAATATGAACTGCAAGAACCTACCACAAAACAAAACAAGGGCATTTTACAAGAGGGCTACAGGGGAGACCAAACATAGAATACAAGTCTTATACTAGTGATTGGGCCGAGAAGGCACAAAATGAAAACGCAGCTCTAGGGGCAAGTCTCCATGTTGACAGGGGGCTGTTCAACCGGCAGACGCATCACCCATTCGCGACGATCATCTTCCTTCATCCGCATAAAAAACAGCCCTGTCTCTTTGTCCTTCAAGCACTTGATGGCTTCGAAAAACAATGACTTAGGCGCAATATCGAGCCTGTACAATGCATCCATGCATTCACCAATCTGGCTGGCAGTTGACTGCGTGATGTTGGCCGCTTTTGTCTCGTTCAACATATTCCAGCACTTAAGAGTAGTGTCCAGCATTGCGCTTCTGGAAGTAGGGTTATCGGATCGTTTCCTGGGGGCACGCCTGGTTGCAAGCCCCTGCTGAGAAGGAGTCAGATTAACCGCATGGGGGGTGGGCACGGAGGCGTTCGGGGGATTAAGACTAGTTGACGCAAATTGTGAAGCTTCCTGTGAGTATCCAGAAGATTCACAACCTTCAGGAATGGCGTCCTGATCAAACGCATCGCTTACCGGATCAACATGATCAGGATCACCCAGTTGCGTAATCTCGTCTTCGGAATCGGAGCCGCCCTGCCCGGAGTATCGGGCCTCCTCGCCGGTGGCAACTCGGTTGTGCCACATCTCCTCCAACAACTCCCAGTCCGGACAACCTTTCTTGCAGCTTATGACGGCAGCGGGATCTTCCTGCAATATGCCAACCAACCGACATATTAGACTGATTTGTAAATGCTACACTGTGGAAATTAAGTCTGCAGTAATAACGGATTACAATTTACCTTGTAGAACTGCGCCCAACGCTCGTCGTCAAACTCCAGCTTGCCAGTAGCTAGGTCCACACCAACGCCCGTCTTCGACCTGCCTAACCTAATGTGCCTCCATAGCACCTTCAGCCTATTATACTTGCCCTTAAGCTGGTCAACGGTGTAATCAAACCTCACCGGACAGTTTGCTCTCATTGCGTACATCAGTTCATTCCATGTTCCGGTGGTAAAGGTGCTCCCTAATAACTTTCCGGCAAGAAATTCCTGGTAGATAAGCTTGATGAAAAAACGCTCATTTAAGTCACCCCAATAGGCATCTTCTTTCTTAGACCGCTTCGGACGTACCGGGGCCTTATCGGCCCTGCCACCGCGGCGAGGTACCATCTAATACTAAATTAACTTGTCCAGTTAGTATCACTAACCAATCGAACATAACCGATTAACTCACACATGGCAAATGGGAAAAGTCAAAATAATACATATCAAAGTGCAAAGTGTTCGGGTTGAAATGCTGGAAAGATGTTGGCCCAACATCAGACCAACATTGATATCAGAAACTATTATGCCACATAGTCATAGCATACAATGCATGTAGTTATGTGCGTCAACATCCTAATATACAAAGTAAGAGCAAACCAAGATTACATGGCATAAGAATATATACGAACATCACATGTTGTAAACAGGTTACACTCCAATGAAACTTTTTTAGAAAAAATGGAAATTTATGCAGGTAAGAATCATGGAACACGTGCTGTGCGTGTATTGAGTGAACGTTCAGATGTGAATGTGCACACAAGGGGGAGAATAAACACACTAGATGCTTGTAGCACGGACATTAACATTTTGCTACATATACATATATATCACACGAACTAAAATCACCAATAGATGAGGTGAAAATTTAACCTTTTGTTGGAAGCAGCAGAGGAGGAAGGGATTTGCTCGCACCTGGCACAGCAACAAAACAATAAATTAGTAAGCAATGTTGAACAAGAAGAGGAATATGTTTCAGAACATGAGGTGTAACAACTAGAACAATTTCTCTCACCTTAACTAACTATGAACCTGCGTGGGAAATAAGGACACCGACGCCTGTAATTTATAGGACATCATACGTGGGAAACGAAAAAATTTGAAAATTGGATTGCTGTCAAAACACAAAATTTTGATTAAAGGAACAATGTTGTTATTATTCACTTACTGAAATTTGGAGGGAAGAGTTGCCGCAATTTTTGGTGTACAGTGCACTGCTTTCGCGCTAAATTGATGAACAGTATGCGTCGCGTCGGACCGGTCACCTTTTCGAAGCTGACACGGCTGAAAAGGTGGCAGAAACCTGAACCTATATTGTAGCCTTATTTCCTATTTATTTTATTCATGAGTTTTGAGACCAAGAATGGGCCATTTCCAATGCTTATTGGGCTGTCTCAGGAGTCCTAAACCAAACAATTTTTTTTGTTTCTGAAACAACTTTTAAATCTCTCAAATGAAAACCAAACAGGGGCTTAACCCTGAAAAGTTATTATGAGCCAAACACAAGAAAAGGAAAAAATTATTTTTTCTAAGGAATTTCCAGAAAACCCTTGTTTTCCCTCATTTTCCTTATTTTTTTTCGTTTTCCCTCATTTTTCGGGAAAACAAACTAGGCCTTAGTTCAGATGGATGTTTGAAATTAATTAGGAAATCTGCATTTAGTACATTGGGCTTTTACAAGATTTTCTAAGATTTGAGGAAAATTGAAGTTTGTGAGCTGAAAGTTGAAAAAAAACTACAAACCTTTGACATTCGTCATTTTCAAAAGCTAAAAAAAAAAGGTATTTGGAACAGTAGTTTACTTTCATTCCAATATTTTCATATGAATTCGTCTTTTATTTTCTTGATTCTTCATTTAAAACAAAAATATATTATCCTTCAGTTTAGCCGCTAAAAACAACTCAGAGATCTTATAATTTGCTTTAAAAAATCTTTTTACAGCTCAAGCAAGTTTTGCAAACACTTTGAGCTCGATTTGCAAACACTTCAAACTGGCAAAATCACATATTGGTGGAAAAATGAATTTTAGCTTTTTTGTTCCTTAAGAATTTGCAAACATTAGCTTTGTAGCTTTCACTATATCCATATGCTCTTTATAATAAATTAGATGTCCACTTATAACACATGTTTTTTGATTTCTTTAAATGATTATTCAAATATTATTGCAACAATTCTATCTCTTGTTGTAGTATATATAAATTTTCCATGTAGTCAACCTTAGGACTTGGTTTGTTTGTTTTACTAAATGTGGGGCTGGCCTTATTCAAGATGATAATTGATTCTATTTTTTTCTTCTAAGAATGGATTGAGCTTGTTCAAAGTGCCAATTTTATATAAAGCACGTCCTTTTCGAATGTGTTGTTTTAGTTTGAATTCAATTTTATAAAGTGCCGAAGCTAAGTTAGACAGATTTTGTTGAAGATTCGGATTTTGTGCGTAGTGCTATTTTTAGGAAACCTTTTTTGTTTTTTGAAAGTAAATGATATCATATATCAAAAGGCAACAGCCAAAATGAATTTGCATACAGTAGCATGCTACACAGGGGAAAAATAAAAGCAACATAAAATAGAAAACAAGGACCATAACACAGCTCTTATCTCGTGCTTCCTCCATATTAGCAAACCAAGTAAAATCGACAAGGCCCGATCGAGCGATATCATGCGCAACACTGTTACCCTCCCTTCCAATCCAGCGAAAAAAGAAAGAAATATTCGCACGCAATATGTCCCGAATATTAGTGATAATAGCTCCACCCTCTGCACCAAAGTCATTTTTGTGAACAATGGAATTTATCACCCTCAAGTTATCGCCTTCGAAAATAATTTTCTCCCATCTACGATCGGTAGCAAAATTAATCGACAAGAATGCTGCCAAAATTTCCAAGTTAAGAGGACCAATATTTCCCAGAATTCTTCGTTGTAATCGTGCGACAACCCGACCATCCCAATTCCGAAAAATAATACCAATCCCCACTGCATTCTCCTCAGCGAACGTAGCGCCATCAAAATTGCATTTAAGCCACGGCTTAACCGGGGGTAACCACGCAACCGTTCTCAAACAATCCACCCGAGGACCTGTACCAAAGCTTTCAACCCAATTCATATGAAAGTTTCTTCCAAAATCTGCAATCTCGTCCGGCGACGATCCTCTTTCACCTGCCATTAGTCTGTTTCTGTTAAACCAAAGAGCCCAACTAATGATAACTGCACATGTCGTCCTCTGCCTATCAAAACCAACCCTCACCCGAGCAAACCACTCCACAAAACATTCATTATCGTTGAGCAGAATCGACGAAGGGAAAAAGGAGATGGCCCACACCTGCCTTGTGACATGACATGAAAACAACACATGTCGATATCTTCATTCTCCCCACCGCAAACCACACAATCTGACTCTAACCCAATATGTCTTGATAACAATTTGCTGCGAGTGGGTAAGATATCCGAGCAAACTTGCCATAAGAAATGCTTAATCTTGTTTGGCGCATGAACCTTCCAAATCACATTTCAATCAAAAATCGAGCTACCGGATGTCGTTAAAATTTTCGTAATAAGTCCCTGCTCCAAAATAAGGTGGTACCCACTCCTTACCGAAAAGCTTTCGAACTTATTATAATGCCATATTTGCTCATCTCTGTTTTCACGGCTACCCAACGGTAAAGAAAGAATAAGCTCTTGCATCCACTTCCAAAAAATATTTTGATTTTAACGAAGTTTCAGGTCAATTAAATGAACTATTATCAATTCAAATTGTAAGATAGGTGATTTTTTAATATTTTGGTTTAACATATTATTACTTTTATTTGACAAATTTATGATACCAAGAGCAAATTATACATCATGATACCAATAATAATGTTTGTTAACTCATTTTAACATAGAGAAAACCAATTTTTGGCTAATATTATCTATGAAAGCAGATGCGTATGTACACAATTCGCAACATCAAAAGTCCTCCAAAAGAACAATAATCTAAAAGTATTGGCAAAAACTCAATAATAATTTTTTGAATGAAATCCTTCTACAACAATATCATTTACTTATGGTCTCTCAAAATAGTAAAACACCAACCTGCAAAGTCAAAATAATATCTCTCAATATCATTTATCATGATTTGGTTAATATTCATTATATTGAACAAACACATGAATGTTGTAGAATAAAATAAGTATTTTTTTTTTTGCAAAAGTTAGAGATTGTGTAAAATGGCACAATGTAACATGACAATATTTTGAACAACATATCTAAGAAAATATATTATTTACAATAAGAATTCAGTGTCATGTATTGTTTTTTCTTCAAGTTAGAAGAAATTGAGAACTATCTTTACTATATCTTCAAACTCGAGATCAAATATCAACTTTTTTCTCGTATGGTTTTGAATCTAGAAATCTGCAAATATAGTTAAAGAAAAATAGTATAGAAGATTTGAGAAAAAAACATATAAATCCAAAATAAGATTAACGAAGTGATTCTAAATCACAATAACATGAACAATCATTTGAATTTTAAACTAAAATAATGTGAATAAAATTACCTATAATGATACAATAAACAATTAATTATACCTTTCATATTGAGTACTGAGGCGGCCAGTCAATCCATCTGCAATAATAAACATGATAAAAACCTATCAAATAATCAACATGACTGTACTTTTGTAATACTCAAGAAAAAAAAAGAAGAAGAAGAAGATTGGAAATGGAGATGGAGATGGAAAAAGGAACAAATGAAAAGGAAAGAAATTTTGCAAATATCATCCGTTGATTAATAATATTAATATCTAATATTCAGAAGGAAAAAAAAAGTAAATTAAGGTTTCTTACCTTGTATGAAAATCTAATTGTCTCTCTCCATATATGCATGACACAAATATTAATTAGAACATTGACCTGCATAATTAAGAATTAGAAAGAGAGAAAATGATATGCTATGTACGTTTTTTTTTACAAATATATAGAGTTTAATAACCAACCAAATCGGAAAAGTAGTTACTTAAATTTTGAATTAAAAAATTTGAAAAATAAAACTGCCAACTCAATAATTTAAAAATTGAGGAGATCTTTTTTTTTTTTTGAGAGAGAGAGAGAACGTGTGCTTTTTTTATGAGAGAGAGAACGTGTGCTTAATTATTTCATAATATATAATTGCTATTTACTTTTAGAAATACACAAAAGTTGGTTATCTATTTTTTTTTGGAAACGTAGTGGTTATCTATTCAAAGTTAAGATTACCTTTTTTTTAGGATAGTAGTGGGGGTAAATTAGGCAAAGAAATAAAATTGGTCTAACAACTGCTGTTGCCACTCAAATGTACAACTTTACCCTCAATGTACTTCACGGAACAAATGAAGTCCAAAATTTTTGAGGGCATTTTCGGTAATAGAAGAATTGGCTTTTTTTAATATAGTAATAGATGTATGATAATAATTAAGATCAAAAGTGAAAATGAGAAAACAAAAATACAAATGATATTATTATTCTTTCCAAAAGTCTCATACAGAGATGTAACTTCTCCCTCAAAGTAGAAGTTTGAAATTAACTTTAGGCCTAGTTTGTTTCCCCGAAAAATAGGGAAAAGAAAAATCTTGAAGAAAAAATTGTTTTTCCTATTGTTTGATAATTTAAGATTTTCCTGGAAAAGAAATGAAATCTTGAAAAAGAGAGAAAAATAAGGGAAAATCTTGTAAAGGAGAAGATTTAAAAATTTAAAAAGTTTTATTTTCACACTAATTTAAACAAAATTTTCGTTTATTAGTCTCTATATAAACTAAATTGTATCTTGTTAATTATACATATCAATCTTCTTCATTTACACAAGGTGAGTAAATATCTCAGTTTTATTTTTATTTTCGTTGCACAAGTTTTTCTTTTTTAATTATATTATATATAACACATATATTTAAAGATAATTATCACAGTACGTATGAAATAGAGTTATGCAAGTTATTGATATTTTACATAAAGTAGTTTCAAGGAGAACTTCAAAATAAAAATATTAACGAAATTAATATAACTTCTTTTTTTGTTTTTAATGCATATTTCAAAGTATAAAGTACAATTATGAATTTTAAACGGTTAGATTATAAGAGATACAAAAAAGCTTAAGAATTTTCCCTGAAAAGTTATTATGAGCCAAACACAAGAAAAGGAAAAAATTATTTTTTCTAAGGAATTTCCAGAAAACCCTTGTTTTCCCTCATTTTCCTTATTTTTTTTCGTTTTCCCTCATTTTTCGGGAAAACAAACTAGGCCTTAGTTCAGATGGATGTTTGAAATTAATTAGGAAATCTGCATTTAGTACATTGGGCTTTTACAAGATTTTCTAAGATTTGAGGAAAATTGAAGTTTGTGAGCTGAAAGTTGAAAAAAAACTACAAACCTTTGACATTCGTCATTTTCAAAAGCTAAAAAAAAAAGGTATTTGGAACAGTAGTTTACTTTCATTCCAATATTTTCATATGAATTCGTCTTTTATTTTCTTGATTCTTCATTTAAAACAAAAATATATTATCCTTCAGTTTAGCCGCTAAAAACAACTCAGAGATCTTATAATTTGCTTTAAAAAATCTTTTTACAGCTCAAGCAAGATTTGCAAACACTTTGAGCTCGATTTGCAAACACTTCAAACTGGCAAAATCACATATTGGTGGGAAAATGAATTTTAGCTTTTTTGTTCCTTAAGAATTTGCAAACATTAGCTTTGTAGCTTTCACTATATCCATATGCTCTTTATAATAAATTAGATGTCCACTTATAACACATGTTTTTTGATTTCTTTAAATGATTATTCAAATATTATTGCAACAATTCTATCTCTTGTTGTAGTATATATAAATTTTCCATGTAGTCAACCTTAGGACTTGGTTTGTTTGTTTTACTAAATGTGGGGCTGGCCTTATTCAAGATGATAATTGATTCTATTTTTTTCTTCTAAGAATGGATTGAGCTTGTTCAAAGTGCCAATTTTATATAAAGCACGTCCTTTTCGAATGTGTTGTTTTAGTTTGAATTCAATTTTATAAAGTGCCGAAGCTAAGTTAGACAGATTTTGTTGAAGATTCGGATTTTGTGCGTAGTGCTATTTTTAGGAAACCTTTTTTGTTTTTTGAAAGTAAATGATATCATATATCAAAAGGCAACAGCCAAAATGAATTTGCATACAGTAGCATGCTACACAGGGGAAAAATAAAAGCAACATAAAATAGAAAACAAGGACCATAACGCAGCTCTTATCTCGTGCTTCCTCCATATTAGCAAACCAAGTAAAATCGGCAAGGCCCGATCGAGCGATATCATGCGCAACACTGTTACCCTCCCTTCCAATCCAGCGAAAAAAGAAAGAAATATTCGCACGCAATATGTCCCGAATATTAGTGATAATAGCTCCACCCTCTGCACCAAAGTCATTTTTGTGAACAATGGAATTTATCACCCTCAAGTTATCGCCTTCGAAAACAATTTTCTCCCATCTACGATCGGTAGCAAAATTAATCGACAAGAATGCTGCCAAAATTTCCAAGTTAAGAGGACCAATATTTCCCAGAATTCTTCGTTGTAATCGTGCGACAACCCGACCATCCCAATTCCGAAAAATAATACCAATCCCCACTGCATTCTCCTCAGCGAACGTAGCGCCATCAAAATTGCATTTAAGCCACGGCTTAACCGGGGGTAACCACGCAACCGTTCTCAAACAATCCACCCGAGGACCTGTACCAAAGCTTTCAACCCAATTCATATGAAAGTTTCTTCCAAAATCTGCAATCTCGTCCGGCGACGATCCTCTTTCACCTGCCATTAGTCTGTTTCTGTTAAACCAAAGAGCCCAACTAATGATAACTGCACATGTCGTCCTCTGCCTATCAAAACCAGCCCTCACCCGAGCAAACCACTCCACAAAACATTCATTATCGTTGAGCAGAATCGACGAAGGGAAAAAGGAGATGGCCCACACCTGCCTTGTGACATGACATGAAAACAACACATGTCGATATCTTCATTCTCCCCACCGCAAACCACACAATCTGACTCTAACCCAATATGTCTTGATAACAATTTGCTGCGAGTGGGTAAGATATCCGAGCAAACTTGCCATAAGAAATGCTTAATCTTGTTTGGCGCATGAACCTTCCAAATCACATTTCAATCAAAAATCGAGCTACCGGATGTCGTTAAAATTTTCGTAATAAGTCCCTGCTCCAAAATAAGGTGGTACCCACTCCTTACCGAAAAGCTTTCGAACTTATTATAATGCCATATTTGCTCATCTCTGTTTTCACGGCTACCCAACGGTAAAGAAAGAATAAGCTCTTGCATCCACTTCCAAAAAATATTTTGATTTTAACGAAGTTTCAGGTCAATTAAATGAACTATTATCAATTCAAATTGTAAGATAGGTGATTTTTTTAATATTTTGGTTTAACATATTATTACTTTTATTTGACAAATTTATGATACCAAGAGCAAATTATACATCATGATACCAATAATAATGTTTGTTAACTCATTTTAACATAGAGAAAACCAATTTTTGGCTAATATTATCTATGAAAGCAGATGCGTATGTACACAATTCGCAACATCAAAACAATAATCTAAAAGTATTGGCAAAAACTCAATAATAATTTTTTGAATGAAATCCTTCTACAACAATATCATTTACTTATGGTCTCTCAAAATAGTAAAACACCAACCTGCAAAGTCAAAATAATATCTCTCAATATCATTTATCATGATTTGGTTAATATTCATTATATTGAACAAACACATGAATGTTGTAGAATAAAATAAGTATTTTTTTTTTGCAAAAGCTAGAGATTGTGTAAAATGGCACAATGTAACATGACAATATTTTGAACAGCATATCTAAGAAAATATATTATTTACAATAAGAATTCAGTGTCATGTATTGTTTTTTCTTCAAGTTAGAAGAAATTGAGAACTATCTTTACTATATCTTCAAACTCGAGATCAAATATCAACTTTTTTCTCGTATGGTTTTGAATCTAGAAATTTGCAAATATAGTTAAAGAAAAATAGTATAGAAGATTTGAGAAAAAAACATATAAATCCAAAATAAGATTAACGAAGTGATTCTAAATCACAATAACATGAACAATCATTTGAATTTTAAACTAAAATAATGTGAATAAAATTACCTATAATGATACAATAAACAATTAATTATACCTTTCATATTGAGTACTGAGGCGGCCAGTCAATCCATCTGCAATAATAAACATGATAAAAACCTATCAAATAATCAACATGACTGTACTTTTGTAATACTCAAGAAAAAAAAAGAAGAAGAAGAAGATTGGAAATGGAGATGGAGATGGAAAAAGGAACAAATGAAAAGGAAAGAAATTTTGCAAATATCATCCGTTGATTAATAATATTAATATCTAATATTCAGAAGGAAAAAAAAAGTAAATTAAGGTTTCTTACCTTGTATGAAAATCTAATTGTCTCTCTCCATATATGCATGACACAAATATTAATTAGAACATTGACCTGCATAATTAAGAATTAGAAAGAGAGAAAATGATATGCTATGTACGTTTTTTTTTACAAATATACAGAGTTTAATAACCAACCAAATCGGAAAAGTAGTTACTTAAATTTTGAATTAAAAAATTTGAAAAATAAAACTGCCAACTCAATAATTTAAAAATTGAGGAGATCTTTTTTTTTTTTTGAGAGAGAGAGAGAACGTGTGCTTTTTTTATGAGAGAGAGAACGTGTGCTTAATTATTTCATAATATATAATTGCTATTTACTTTTAGAAATACACAAAAGTTGGTTATCTATTTTTTTTTTTGGAAACGTAGTGGTTATCTATTCAAAGTTAAGATTACCTTTTTTTTAGGATAGTAGTGGGGGTAAATTAGGCAAAGAAATAAAATTGGTCTAACAACTGCTGTTGCCACTCAAATGTACAACTTTACCCTCAATGTACTTCACGGAACAAATGAAGTCCAAAATTTTTGAGGGCATTTTCGGTAATAGAAGAATTGGCTTTTTTTAATATAGTAATAGATGTATGATAATAATTAAGATCAAAAGTGAAAATGAGAAAACAAAAATACAAATGATATTATTATTCTTTCCAAAAGTCTCATACAGAGATGTAACTTCTCCCTCAAAGTAGAAGTTTGAAATTAACTTTAGGCCTAGTTTGTTTCCCCGAAAAATAGGGAAAAGAAAAATCTTGAAGAAAAAATTGTTTTTCCTATTGTTTGATAATTTAAGATTTTCCTGGAAAAGAAATGAAATCTTGAAAAAGAGAGAAAAATAAGGGAAAATCTTGTAAAGGAGAAGATTTAAAAATTTAAAAAGTTTTATTTTCACACTAATTTAAACAAAATTTTCGTTTATTAGTCTCTATATAAACTAAATTGTATCTTGTTAATTATACATATCAATCTTCTTCATTTACACAAGGTGAGTAAATATCTCAGTTTTATTTTTATTTTCGTTGCACAAGTTTTTCTTTTTTAATTATATTATATATAACACATATATTTAAAGATAATTATCACAGTACGTATGAAATAGAGTTATGCAAGTTATTGATATTTTACATAAAGTAGTTTCAAGGAGAACTTCAAAATAAAAATATTAACGAAATTAATATAACTTCTTTTTTTGTTTTTAATGCATATTTCAAAGTATAAAGTACAATTATGAATTTTAAACGGTTAGATTATAAGAGATACAAAAAAGCTTAAGAATTTTCCCTGAAAAGTTATTATGAGCCAAACACAAGAAAAGGAAAAAATTATTTTTTCTAAGGAATTTCCAGAAAACCCTTGTTTTCCCTCATTTTCCTTATTTTTTTTCGTTTTCCCTCATTTTTCGGGAAAACAAACTAGGCCTTAGTTCAGATGGATGTTTGAAATTAATTAGGAAATCTGCATTTAGTACATTGGGCTTTTACAAGATTTTCTAAGATTTGAGGAAAATTGAAGTTTGTGAGCTGAAAGTTGAAAAAAAACTACAAACCTTTGACATTCGTCATTTTCAAAAGCTAAAAAAAAAAGGTATTTGGAACAGTAGTTTACTTTCATTCCAATATTTTCATATGAATTCGTCTTTTATTTTCTTGATTCTTCATTTAAAACAAAAATATATTATCCTTCAGTTTAGCCGCTAAAAACAACTCAGAGATCTTATAATTTGCTTTAAAAAATCTTTTTACAGCTCAAGCAAGATTTGCAAACACTTTGAGCTCGATTTGCAAACACTTCAAACTGGCAAAATCACATATTGGTGGGAAAATGAATTTTAGCTTTTTTGTTCCTTAAGAATTTGCAAACATTAGCTTTGTAGCTTTCACTATATCCATATGCTCTTTATAATAAATTAGATGTCCACTTATAACACATGTTTTTTGATTTCTTTAAATGATTATTCAAATATTATTGCAACAATTCTATCTCTTGTTGTAGTATATATAAATTTTCCATGTAGTCAACCTTAGGACTTGGTTTGTTTGTTTTACTAAATGTGGGGCTGGCCTTATTCAAGATGATAATTGATTCTATTTTTTTCTTCTAAGAATGGATTGAGCTTGTTCAAAGTGCCAATTTTATATAAAGCACGTCCTTTTCGAATGTGTTGTTTTAGTTTGAATTCAATTTTATAAAGTGCCGAAGCTAAGTTAGACAGATTTTGTTGAAGATTCGGATTTTGTGCGTAGTGCTATTTTTAGGAAACCTTTTTTGTTTTTTGAAAGTAAATGATATCATATATCAAAAGGCAACAGCCAAAATGAATTTGCATACAGTAGCATGCTACACAGGGGAAAAATAAAAGCAACATAAAATAGAAAATAAGGACCATAACGCAGCTCTTATCTCGTGCTTCCTCCATATTAGCAAACCAAGTAAAATCGGCAAGGCCCGATCGAGCGATATCATGCGCAACACTGTTACCCTCCCTTCCAATCCAGCGAAAAAAGAAAGAAATATTCGCACGCAATATGTCCCGAATATTAGTGATAATAGCTCCACCCTCTGCACCAAAGTCATTTTTGTGAACAATGGAATTTATCACCCTCAAGTTATCGCCTTCGAAAACAATTTTCTCCCATCTACGATCGGTAGCAAAATTAATCGACAAGAATGCTGCCAAAATTTCCAAGTTAAGAGGACCAATATTTCCCAGAATTCTTCGTTGTAATCGTGCGACAACCCGACCATCCCAATTCCGAAAAATAATACCAATCCCCACTGCATTCTCCTCAGCGAACGTAGCGCCATCAAAATTGCATTTAAGCCACGGCTTAACCGGGGGTAACCACGCAACCGTTCTCAAACAATCCACCCGAGGACCTGTACCAAAGCTTTCAACCCAATTCATATGAAAGTTTCTTCCAAAATCTGCAATCTCGTCCGGCGACGATCCTCTTTCACCTGCCATTAGTCTGTTTCTGTTAAACCAAAGAGCCCAACTAATGATAACTGCACATGTCGTCCTCTGCCTATCAAAACCAGCCCTCACCCGAGCAAACCACTCCACAAAACATTCATTATCGTTGAGCAGAATCGACGAAGGGAAAAAGGAGATGGCCCACACCTGCCTTGTGACATGACATGAAAACAACACATGTCGATATCTTCATTCTCCCCACCGCAAACCACACAATCTGACTCTAACCCAATATGTCTTGATAACAATTTGCTGCGAGTGGGTAAGATATCCGAGCAAACTTGCCATAAGAAATGCTTAATCTTGTTTGGCGCATGAACCTTCCAAATCACATTTCAATCAAAAATCGAGCTACCGGATGTCGTTAAAATTTTCGTAATAAGTCCCTGCTCCAAAATAAGGTGGTACCCACTCCTTACCGAAAAGCTTTCGAACTTATTATAATGCCATATTTGCTCATCTCTGTTTTCACGGCTACCCAACGGTAAAGAAAGAATAAGCTCTTGCATCCACTTCCAAAAAATATTTTGATTTTAACGAAGTTTCAGGTCAATTAAATGAACTATTATCAATTCAAATTGTAAGATAGGTGATTTTTTTAATATTTTGGTTTAACATATTATTACTTTTATTTGACAAATTTATGATACCAAGAGCAAATTATACATCATGATACCAATAATAATGTTTGTTAACTCATTTTAACATAGAGAAAACCAATTTTTGGCTAATATTATCTATGAAAGCAGATGCGTATGTACACAATTCGCAACATCAAAACAATAATCTAAAAGTATTGGCAAAAACTCAATAATAATTTTTTGAATGAAATCCTTCTACAACAATATCATTTACTTATGGTCTCTCAAAATAGTAAAACACCAACCTGCAAAGTCAAAATAATATCTCTCAATATCATTTATCATGATTTGGTTAATATTCATTATATTGAACAAACACATGAATGTTGTAGAATAAAATAAGTATTTTTTTTTTGCAAAAGCTAGAGATTGTGTAAAATGGCACAATGTAACATGACAATATTTTGAACAGCATATCTAAGAAAATATATTATTTACAATAAGAATTCAGTGTCATGTATTGTTTTTTCTTCAAGTTAGAAGAAATTGAGAACTATCTTTACTATATCTTCAAACTCGAGATCAAATATCAACTTTTTTCTCGTATGGTTTTGAATCTAGAAATTTGCAAATATAGTTAAAGAAAAATAGTATAGAAGATTTGAGAAAAAAACATATAAATCCAAAATAAGATTAACGAAGTGATTCTAAATCACAATAACATGAACAATCATTTGAATTTTAAACTAAAATAATGTGAATAAAATTACCTATAATGATACAATAAACAATTAATTATACCTTTCATATTGAGTACTGAGGCGGCCAGTCAATCCATCTGCAATAATAAACATGATAAAAACCTATCAAATAATCAACATGACTGTACTTTTGTAATACTCAAGAAAAAAAAAGAAGAAGAAGAAGATTGGAAATGGAGATGGAGATGGAAAAAGGAACAAATGAAAAGGAAAGAAATTTTGCAAATATCATCCGTTGATTAATAATATTAATATCTAATATTCAGAAGGAAAAAAAAAGTAAATTAAGGTTTCTTACCTTGTATGAAAATCTAATTGTCTCTCTCCATATATGCATGACACAAATATTAATTAGAACATTGACCTGCATAATTAAGAATTAGAAAGAGAGAAAATGATATGCTATGTACGTTTTTTTTTACAAATATACAGAGTTTAATAACCAACCAAATCGGAAAAGTAGTTACTTAAATTTTGAATTAAAAAATTTGAAAAATAAAACTGCCAACTCAATAATTTAAAAATTGAGGAGATCTTTTTTTTTTTTTGAGAGAGAGAGAGAACGTGTGCTTTTTTTATGAGAGAGAGAACGTGTGCTTAATTATTTCATAATATATAATTGCTATTTACTTTTAGAAATACACAAAAGTTGGTTATCTATTTTTTTTTTTGGAAACGTAGTGGTTATCTATTCAAAGTTAAGATTACCTTTTTTTTAGGATAGTAGTGGGGGTAAATTAGGCAAAGAAATAAAATTGGTCTAACAACTGCTGTTGCCACTCAAATGTACAACTTTACCCTCAATGTACTTCACGGAACAAATGAAGTCCAAAATTTTTGAGGGCATTTTCGGTAATAGAAGAATTGGCTTTTTTTAATATAGTAATAGATGTATGATAATAATTAAGATCAAAAGTGAAAATGAGAAAACAAAAATACAAATGATATTATTATTCTTTCCAAAAGTCTCATACAGAGATGTAACTTCTCCCTCAAAGTAGAAGTTTGAAATTAACTTTAGGCCTAGTTTGTTTCTCCGAAAAATAGGGAAAAGAAAAATCTTGAAGAAAAAATTGTTTTTCCTATTGTTTGATAATTTAAGATTTTCCTGGAAAAGAAATGAAATCTTGAAAAAGAGAGAAAAATAAGGGAAAATCTTGTAAAGGAGAAGATTTAAAAATTTAAAAAGTTTTATTTTCACACTAATTTAAACAAAATTTTCGTTTATTAGTCTCTATATAAACTAAATTGTATCTTGTTAATTATACATATCAATCTTCTTCATTTACACAAGGTGAGTAAATATCTCAGTTTTATTTTTATTTTCGTTGCACAAGTTTTTCTTTTTTAATTATATTATATATAACACATATATTTAAAGATAATTATCACAGTACGTATGAAATAGAGTTATGCAAGTTATTGATATTTTACATAAAGTAGTTTCAAGGAGAACTTCAAAATAAAAATATTAACGAAATTAATATAACTTCTTTTTTTGTTTTTAATGCATATTTCAAAGTATAAAGTACAATTATGAATTTTAAACGGTTAGATTATAAGAGATACAAAAAAGCTTAAGAATTTTCCCTGAAAAGTTATTATGAGCCAAACACAAGAAAAGGAAAAAATTATTTTTTCTAAGGAATTTCCAGAAAACCCTTGTTTTCCCTCATTTTCCTTATTTTTTTTCGTTTTCCCTCATTTTTCGGGAAAACAAACTAGGCCTTAGTTCAGATGGATGTTTGAAATTAATTAGGAAATCTGCATTTAGTACATTGGGCTTTTACAAGATTTTCTAAGATTTGAGGAAAATTGAAGTTTGTGAGCTGAAAGTTGAAAAAAAACTACAAACCTTTGACATTCGTCATTTTCAAAAGCTAAAAAAAAAAGGTATTTGGAACAGTAGTTTACTTTCATTCCAATATTTTCATATGAATTCGTCTTTTATTTTCTTGATTCTTCATTTAAAACAAAAATATATTATCCTTCAGTTTAGCCGCTAAAAACAACTCAGAGATCTTATAATTTGCTTTAAAAAATCTTTTTACAGCTCAAGCAAGATTTGCAAACACTTTGAGCTCGATTTGCAAACACTTCAAACTGGCAAAATCACATATTGGTGGGAAAATGAATTTTAGCTTTTTTGTTCCTTAAGAATTTGCAAACATTAGCTTTGTAGCTTTCACTATATCCATATGCTCTTTATAATAAATTAGATGTCCACTTATAACACATGTTTTTTGATTTCTTTAAATGATTATTCAAATATTATTGCAACAATTCTATCTCTTGTTGTAGTATATATAAATTTTCCATGTAGTCAACCTTAGGACTTGGTTTGTTTGTTTTACTAAATGTGGGGCTGGCCTTATTCAAGATGATAATTGATTCTATTTTTTTCTTCTAAGAATGGATTGAGCTTGTTCAAAGTGCCAATTTTATATAAAGCACGTCCTTTTCGAATGTGTTGTTTTAGTTTGAATTCAATTTTATAAAGTGCCGAAGCTAAGTTAAACAGATTTTGTTGAAGATTCGGATTTTGTGCGTAGTGCTATTTTTAGGAAACCTTTTTTGTTTTTTGAAAGTAAATGATATCATATATCAAAAGGCAACAGCCAAAATGAATTTGCATACAGTAGCATGCTACACAGGGGAAAAATAAAAGCAACATAAAATAGAAAACAAGGACCATAACGCAGCTCTTATCTCGTGCTTCCTCCATATTAGCAAACCAAGTAAAATCGGCAAGGCCCGATCGAGCGATATCATGCGCAACACTGTTACCCTCCCTTCCAATCCAGCGAAAAAAGAAAGAAATATTCGCACGCAATATGTCCCGAATATTAGTGATAATAGCTCCACCCTCTGCACCAAAGTCATTTTTGTGAACAATGGAATTTATCACCCTCAAGTTATCGCCTTCGAAAACAATTTTCTCCCATCTACGATCGGTAGCAAAATTAATCGACAAGAATGCTGCCAAAATTTCCAAGTTAAGAGGACCAATATTTCCCAGAATTCTTCGTTGTAATCGTGCGACAACCCGACCATCCCAATTCCGAAAAATAATACCAATCCCCACTGCATTCTCCTCAGCGAACGTAGCGCCATCAAAATTGCATTTAAGCCACGGCTTAACCGGGGGTAACCACGCAACCGTTCTCAAACAATCCACCCGAGGACCTGTACCAAAGCTTTCAACCCAATTCATATGAAAGTTTCTTCCAAAATCTGCAATCTCGTCCGGCGACGATCCTCTTTCACCTGCCATTAGTCTGTTTCTGTTAAACCAAAGAGCCCAACTAATGATAACTGCACATGTCGTCCTCTGCCTATCAAAACCAGCCCTCACCCGAGCAAACCACTCCACAAAACATTCATTATCGTTGAGCAGAATCGACGAAGGGAAAAAGGAGATGGCCCACACCTGCCTTGTGACATGACATGAAAACAACACATGTCGATATCTTCATTCTCCCCACCGCAAACCACACAATCTGACTCTAACCCAATATGTCTTGATAACAATTTGCTGCGAGTGGGTAAGATATCCGAGCAAACTTGCCATAAGAAATGCTTAATCTTGTTTGGCGCATGAACCTTCCAAATCACATTTCAATCAAAAATCGAGCTACCGGATGTCGTTAAAATTTTCGTAATAAGTCCCTGCTCCAAAATAAGGTGGTACCCACTCCTTACCGAAAAGCTTTCGAACTTATTATAATGCCATATTTGCTCATCTCTGTTTTCACGGCTACCCAACGGTAAAGAAAGAATAAGCTCTTGCATCCACTTCCAAAAAATATTTCGGATAGTCGTTTGATCCCACCACCCCGTATCATCATCAATAAGATCATTAACTTTCAGCCCCTCAAACTCCTCACGCATCGGTGTAATCGGCCTAAACGACACTGACCGTGGCAGCCACGCGTCCGTCCAAACAGAGATGGAATCACCATCTCCAATACGCCAACGAATGCCCCGGGCCAAAATTGGAATAACCTCCTTTATGGTCCTCCAAGAAAAGGATGGACCACTTATATTTTTTGCCTCCAAGATATTGCAGTTAGAAAAATATTTTGTTTTGAAAATTTGGCCCACAAGACTGTCTATTTTTAGGAATTCAGAGGTGAACAAGACTAGACTAATAATGCCCACCAATTAGAGGTCAGAGTCTCATAATTCAGAAGCAAAGTGAAAATCTTTTTGGAACGTAATCATATATTGATTTGTAAATTCAAACTATTTAAAAAAAAATGACCAGACTATTGTGTGTCAGTTATTTGATCTCAGTGTCACTTATTTCTTTAAATAAAGGATATTATATTTTGCATTGTCGTTACTAAATTATTACTTCCGTATAAGCCTCGCTTCTTTTCATATTTTGCTGTTAGACAGTTCTTCAATGAATTCCAAGCCATATATCTATCATGCGTTCTTGAGTTTCAGGGGCGAAGACACTCGCAACACTTTTACGAGTCATCTTTACACGGCTCTTATGCAAGCAGAATTTCACACGTTCCTCGATGATGATGGCTTACCCAAAGGAGAAAATTTAAAGTCTGAGATCGGAAAAGCAATCAGTGAGTCCAAAAGCTCGATCATTATTATGTCGAGTGGCTACTCTTCCTCAAGATGGTGCCTTGATGAACTTGTGATGATTCTCGAGCACAGAAGGAGGAGCGGACATCTCGTTTTACCCGTCTACTACGATGTTGAGCCAACTGATGTACGGAAACAGACCGGAAGGTTGGGAGAGGCTTTTGCACGTTACGAGAAGGAGGTCGAGCATGAAACTGATTCAACAAGGAAAACAGAATTGGAGAATAAGATAAAGCAGTGGAGGGAAGCACTCGGAGAAGTAGCAGATTTGGCAGGAATGGTTTTAAAAGATCAAGTTAACGGGTAATTTAATGCTATGAATATTTACCTAATTAAATCGCAACAACAAGTTATGCTTAAGTTAATAAAGTAAACGTTCTCATTAATAGTGATGGACATAATAAGTGAAAACTGAGACATCATAGCCATGAATTCAAACTTGTTGTGTTTCATTTCTCCTTTATCATAATAATATATGCTCAAACACTATATGCTCCCCCCACCCTCTAAACTAAACCAAGCCTAAGAGAATAGCATAAGACACTCATGATATTCCAATATAAGCCAATTTTAATGATCTTTTTACTTACAACGGTTCTGTTGAAATATCGTAGGCAAGAATCCAAGTTTATTCAGAAAATCGTGGAAGTAATCAGGGGAAAACTGAATCTGAAGGTATTGAGCATGACCCCTTACATGGTGGGGATGCAATCCAGACTCAAAAAAATCAATTTGTGGCTGCAAGATGAATCAACTGATGTTAGCATATTTATAATTAGTGGGATAGGCGGGATTGGGAAGACTACTATTGCCAAGTCTGTGTATAATCTCAATTTTGAAAGATTTGAATGCAGCAGCTTTCTAGCCAATGTCAGGGAGACTTCAAAGCAACAAAATGGTCTTGTTCGTCTGCAGAAACAACTTCTTTCAGATATTTTAAAAACGAAATCAGGCAAGATCAACAGTGCCGATGAAGGATTCATTAAGATTCGAGATTTGTTACGCTATAAGAGATTTTTGCTTGTCCTTGATGATGTAGACAGAGTTGATCAATTAGATGCCTTGTTTGCAATGAGAAACCGGTTCCGTCAAGGATGCAAAATTATAATAACAACCAGGAACAAGCGGATATTAAGGGCCGACAAAACTTGTCAAGTACTTAGAGTTCATAGATTGGACAACGAAGAATCTATGCATCTTTTTAGTATGCATGCATTCGGACAGGGGAATCCTGCAGATGATTACCGGAGACTCTCGCAACAAGTAGTCGACCTCTGTGGAGGACTCCCCTTAGCTCTTCAAGTAATAGGCTCTTCTTTATCAGGGAAATGTTTAGATGCATGGAGAAGTGCATTGAGAAAACTTAAACAATATCCTGATACCGAAGTAGTGAATAAACTCCAAATTAGCTATGACTCACTACCAGATGATCATGATAAAAACTTATTTCTCCATATTGCATTTTTCTTTATTGGGAAAGATAAAGATTTTGCAAGAAGTGTGTTAGATGCATCCGATTTCTATACTGCAATTGGAATTGAAAGCCTCATGGATTTCCATCTATTAGAAATTGACCAATTCAACAAACTGGTAATGCATCAATTACTTCAAGATATGGCAAGAGATATTGTTCGCCGAGAATCACCTAAAGAACCTGGAAAACGCAGTAGACTATGGAATCATCAGGATTCTTTTGACGTGCTAAGGGACAAATCAGTAAAGCTCATAAACCCTGTGATTTTATCTCTTTCTTTCTTTTTTATTCTGCTAGTTACAGTGCATTTTAATAATCTTGAAGCTTTTTTTTCTAGGGCACTGAAACAGTAGAAGGCCTATGCCTTGACATGCATGTCCTGCACAATAAAAAATCTTATGAGGGAGTCTCCAATGTTACAACGGATATGGAACACATGTATAAAGAAGTAGTTGATGAATCAGTGTGGCAGGGGCATGGAAGTTCAAACAAACAATTTCAGGGTGGTTGCATTTTTGGGCATCAAGTATCATCATCATCATCAAGAAAGCGACATGTAGAAGTCCTGAGGACTAGCGCATTTGAGGGAATGCACATATTACGAATATTATTGCTCAATCAGGTTGAATTCACGGGAAACTTTAAAAAATTCCCTAAAAGACTCAAATGGTTAAAATGGCTTAGATATCCTCATACATCTATACCAACAGATTTTCCTTTGGGAGAACTGTTCGCTCTTGACTTGCGCTACAGTAGTTTAAAGAATGTTTTCAAGGGACTCAAGGTACAATCATTCTGCATTACATTCTTTACTAGTTGTGCATTAACAGTACCATCCAACATAATGCTGTAATGAGTGTCATAACAGTCAGATTTTTTGGCTTCTTTTTTTCTTTGATTTTTGCAGGTACTTGGATCCCTGAAGTTTTTGAATCTGAGTCACTCTCATAGCCTTTCCAGGACTCCTGATTTCAATTTTCTCCCAAGTCTTGAGAGTCTGATTCTGAAAGACTGTATCAGTTTGATTGAGATCCATGAATCTATTGGATGCTTACGTAATCTTGTCTTCTTGAATTTGCGAGGATGCAAGAACCTCTCAAAACTTCCATGGAATATAGGCAAGCTTATATCACTTGAAACACTTATCATATCAGGGTGCACAAAGGTTGATCACTTACCAAAATCAATATTGAAGCTGGAGTCTTTGAAAGTGTTGCATGCTGATGAGATTGATTTAAGTCATTTGTCCTCTGCCACCGAAGATCTGAGATCATGGAGAGCAAAATTATTTGGCCGTAGGAGATCAGAAGAAAAGATGATTCAAGGGGTATCTCAACTGTATTTACCCCAATGTTTAGTGAGGCTTAGCCTTGCAAATTGTAATCTCTCAGAAACTGCATTTCCAAAGGACTGGCGCAATTTAAGTTTGTTGCGGGAATTGAATTTGAGCGAAAATCCAATTCGTTGCTTACCAGATTGCATTAGAAGCTTAAAAAACCTTGAAATTCTCGATCTGGATTCATGTGCGAGGATCGAATCACTTCTACAGCTGCCAAAAGTAGAATGGTTAGGTGTGGCCTCCTGCAGTTCGCTGCAAGAAATCACATACCTTTCACCTGATTGTTTTCCAAAATGTATTTCTCATGGCCATTGCATACAACTGTCTGAGATTGAAGGCATAATGAAATTTAAACATCTTTTTGATCTTACACCATTTCAGGTATTTTAATTTGCATCAAGTACACTCTAGAATTCCAGAATATCTTTATGCTACTGAGTGCTGTTGTTTCTTTGTTCCAGGTCCTAGATCGACGTATTGTAGCAAGTGTACGTGTTCCCGGGGAAGTAACAGGACGCAGGTGTAGTTTTGTTGGGGAAGTAACAGAGTCACTCTCCGTGTCTATCACGTGCAGGATGTGGATCAACATGATAGAGATGTACTGTGCATATACTCTTTCAAAAGATTATAAGGAAGTAATTTCGGAACACCCATTTGTATCCTTTAAAATCACCAACAAAAGCAAGAATTTGACGTGGACTTACAGCGAAACATACCCTGACATCCCAGAAGACAAGGAAGAGATGATTTGGCGCCGCAATTTGGAGATTGGTCATCACTTAGCCATAGAAGAAAAAAACGAATTGCTAGTTAAAGTGGATTTTCGACATATAAAGGATCTTTCCACTCATGGTCATCATCCCCCAGCTTATAGAATGAGATCCCTGCAGACTTCTTTTGCTGCTGACACCCTTGTAAGTGTTGTAAAGTGGACCCTTCTTATAAAGCGTAAAACACGGTAATAATTGAAAGACGGAAAAAATAAACGACTCAAAGATTTTACGTGGAAACCCCCAAATTACTTTAGGGTGAAAAACCACGAGCAAGATAGAAGAACTTCACTATGAGTGTAAAATAGGAATTACAATATTCCGACTTTTACCGTAGTAAAGTCGGACAAACTCTCTATTTTTACCTCACACTTACAATACTTTACACCACTCTTTATATTACTAATTATGTATTAATATATAAGAAAAAGAAATAATTGTTTTTGGATGGATGAGAAATGGCGTAGGAAGCCTGCCTTTTATAGCCTCAAAGTTTAGACAATTCCAAGCTCAAATAATGTTGATTAATGACTAGATTCTCTAGGCACATGCATTGCACACATTTTCTTCTCTTCACATGCACCGCTCCTTTTTCTTCACATGCACTTTCTATTAAGCAATACACACTGAGATCTGTTTTAATTTTTCACTTCTTTCCTTTTCTGTAACCTTTCCTTTTATAGTAAGTTCGGTTAATTAGTTTGTTAGTTAGAATAATCAGTATTAACGGCTAGTTAATCATCCTGATTATTAATATAAATACACAGCACACGCTCCCACTGTACCACTCAACTTTTTCATTCTCTCTCCTGTAACAGATAGTAATCATTCAATAAAATTCATCAATGTTTCCTTTTTCAATTCGTTTAGATTTTGCTCTCTGATTCTTTGCTTGAATTGTGAATCAATTCACTAATTTGATATGGTATCATCGACTTAGGTTTTTCGATCCGCTTCCGCGCACACTCTATTTCTTCTCCGGCGCACTTTTCGTTTCGCCACCGTCATTTCTTTATCTGTTATCTTGCCGTCATTTCCTCTGAAATTCACTCCGATTTCCGATAATGACGACTCCGGCCTCGTAATCTACTGTTGCTTCACCTGTTGCTCCACCCAAAAATCCGAGCGAAGACTCATCGTCGGTTTATTTTTTGGGATCTAACGAATCTACAGGTGCTTCGATTGTCAGTGAGAAGTTCAATGGCACAAACTATGTATCATGGTGTCGCAACATCCACATGGCGTTAACGGTGAAAAATAAGACCAGATTCATCGACGGATCTCTACCTATTCTGCCGGAATCTGACGTCATCAACCGCATGTGCTGGATCCGCGCTAATAGCCTTGTAACTTCATGGCTTGGTAACTCTATCACTCCTGAATCAAGAAATCTTTAGTATTTTATGATGTTGCACTCGATCTGTGGAATGAATTAAAGACAACATATGATAGATCTGATGGTTCTCGTGCGTTTCAACTGGAAAAATCATTGTATAGTATATCTCAGGGTCCTAATTCCCTCACTGATTACTATAGTTCTTTTAGAGTTCTCTGGGATGAATTTTGCAGTCAGAGGCCAATAATAGCTTGCACTTGTGGTAATTGCACTTGTAATATGAATAGGAGAATGTCTGATTTACAGCAGCATGACTGTGTCATGAAATTTTTGGTTGGTTTAAATGACACTTACTCTGCATTGAGGAGTCAAATCTTGCTTCTTGATCCCCTGCCTGCCCTCTCAAAAGTGTTCTCCATGTTACTGCAAGAAGAAAATCAGAGGCAACTTCATTGTGCTCATGATAACTCTAATGCTATGGCTATGTTTACAATATATAAGCCACACAGTGATAATTAACAAAGGTGGGTGGTTATAAAATTATTGACAAATCCTTTTTAGCTCTATGTGTATATGTAGATTAGTTAAATAATCACCGCCATCAATCTCTCACTTGAAGATTTGATTAGGAACTAATCAGATCTTCACATCATTCTTTCTACCTCGCCCTTCATGTTGCTTACGTTTTCACAAGACCACACGAGGACCGACACTGAACAAACTTGTCAGTATTAACACTCTTCGTCATGAAATCAACTATGTTATCTTTAGCGTGAATCTTCTGCACATCCACAATACCCTCCTCGACTTTCTCACAAACAAAATGATACTGCACCCGAATATGCTTTGTCTTGGAATGAAACGTTGGATTCCTTGCAAGATGCAACGCACTCTGACTGTCACAGAATAGAGAAATAATCTCTAGTTTGTGCCCGATTTCCTCCAGAACCATTTTCAGCCAAATCGCCTCTTTACTGGCCTGCGTAGCTGCCACGTATTCAGCCTCCGTTGTTGATGTCGCAACAACTGATTGTAACTTCGAAACCCAACTCACTGCACCTCCAGCAAGAGTAAACACATATCCTGCCGTGGACTTGCTTTTGTCAAGATCACCTGCATAGTCAGAATCAACATAGCCCCTGACTGTAAAACTCGATCCTCCATAACATAATGCAACATCTGAGGTTCCCTGAATGTATCTCAGAACTCTCTTTACTGTACTCCAATGCTCTCTTCCCGAATCCGCTATGTATCGACTAACCACTCCCACTGCATGTGCAATGTCTGGTCTAGTACATATCATAGCAAACATTAAGCTTCCCACTGCTGATGCATACGGTACTCGAGACATCTCCCTCATCTCTTCTTCACTGCTAGGACACATACTTGAGGATAACTTGAAATTAATAGGAAGAGGGGTAGAGATTGGCTTACAATTCTGCATACTGAACCGCCGCAAAATCTTCAACAGATAGTTCCTCTGAGAAAGCCAAATCTTCCTGCAATTTCTGTCTCGGTGGATTTGCATCCCTAGAATCTTGTTTGCTGGTCCTAAGTTCTTCATTTCAAATTCCCTAGCCAGTTCAGCCTTCAGTTCTTCAATCAAGCTTTGTTGGGGCTTGAAACCAACATGTCGTCAACATACAACAGCAAAATAACAAAGTCACCACTAGATCTCTTGAAATATGCACAAGGATCTGCATTTAGTCTGTTGTATCCAAGGCTCATTATGAATGAATCAAATCTTTTATACCAACACCTCGGTGCCTGTTTGAGACCGTACAAAGATTTGGTCTTTATAGCTTTCACTATATCCATTAGCTTTGTAGCTTTCGCTATATCCATATGCTCTTTATAATAAATTAGATGTCTACTTATACCACATGTTTTTTGATTTCTTTAAATGATTATTCAAATATTATTGCAACAATTCTATCTCTCGTTGTAGTATATATAAATTTTCCATGTAGTCAACCTTAGGACTTGGTTTGTTTGTTTTACTAAATGTGGGGCTAGCCTTATTCAAGATGATAATTGATTCTATTTTTTTCTTCTAAGAATGGGTTGAGCTTGTTCAAAGTGCCAATTTTATATAAAGCACGTCCTTTTCGAATGTGTTTTATTAGTTTGAATTCAATTTTATCAAGTGCCGAAGCTAAGTTAGGCAGATTTTGTTGAAGATTCGGATTTTGTGCTATTTTTAGGATTTTTTTTTTGTTTCTTGAAAGTAAATGATATCATATATCAAAAGGCAACAGCCAAAATGAATTTGCATACAATAGCATGCTACACAGGGGAAGAATAAAAGCTACATAAAACAGAAAACAAGGACCATAACGCAGCTCTAATCTCGTGCTTCCTCCATATTAGCAAACCAAGTAAAATCGACAAGGCCCGATCAGTAGCAAAATTAATCAACAAGAATGCTGCCAAAATTTTCGAGTTAAGAGGACCAATATTTCCCAGAATTCTTCGTTGTAATCGTGCGACAACCCGACCATCCCAATTCCGGAAACTTATACCAATCCACGCTGCATTCTCCTCAGCGAACGTAGCGCCATCAAAATTGCACTTAAGCCACGGCTTAACCGGGGGTAACCACGTAACCATTCTCAAGCAATCCACCCGAGGACCTGTACCAAAGCTTTCAGTCCAATTCATATGAAAGTTTCTTCCAAAATCTGCAATCTCGTCCGGCGACGATCCTCTTTCACCTGCCATTAGTCTGTTTCTGTTAAAACAAAGAGCCCAACAAATGATAACTGCACATGTCGTCCTCTGCCTATCAAAACCAGTCCTCACCCGAGCAAACCACTCCACAAAACATTCATTATCCTTGAGCAGAATCGACGAAGGGAAAAAGAAGATGGCCCACACCTGCCTTGCGACATGACATGAAAACAACACATGTCGAATATCTTCATTCTCCCCACAGCAAACCCCACAATCTGACTCTAACCCAATATGTCTTGATAACAATTTGATGCGAGTGGGTAAGATATCCGAGCAAACTCGCCATAAGAAATGCTTAATCTTATTTGGCGCATGAACCTTCCAAATCGCATTCCAATCAAAAATCGAGCTACCAGATGTCGTTAAAATTTTCGTAATAAGTCCCTGCTCCAAAATAAGGTGGTACGCACTCCTTACCAAAAAGCTTCCGGACTTATTATAATGCCATATTTGCTCATCTCTGTTTTCACGGCTGCCCAACGGTAAAGAAAGAATAAGCTCTGCATTCACTTCCCAAAAAATATGTCGGATAGTCGTTTGATCCCACCACCCTGTATCATCATCAATAAGATCATTAACTTTCAGCCCCTCAAACTCCTCACGCATCGGTGTAATCGGCCTAAATGACACTGGCCGTGGCAGCCACGCGTCCGTCCAAACAGAGATGGAATCACCATCTCCAATATGCCAACGAATGCCCCGAGCCAAAATTGAAATAGCCTCCCTTATGGTCCTCCAAGAAAAGGATTGACCACTTATATTTTTTTGCCTCAAAGATAGTGCAGTGAGGAAAATATTTTGCTTTGAAAATTTGGCCCACCAATTAGAGGTCAGAGTCTCATAATTCAGAAGCAAAGTTCAGATGTATTTCTTTGTGAAAATCTTTTTGGAACATAATCATATATTGATTTGTAAATTCAAACTATTTAAAAAAAAAAAAAATGACCAGACTATTGTGTGTCATTTATTTGATCTCAGTGTCACTTATTTCTTTAAATAAAGGATATTATATTTTGCATTGTTGTTACTAAAAATGTTTAGCAAAAGTGCTACCTTATGAAAGATCCTTAAATGTTGCTTTAGAACCTACAAATTAATAATTACGTATAAGAGATATTCTTATTGCAATATATTTTATCTAATTTTTTCACGAAGTCAACCTCGCGACTTGGTTAGTTTACTACTTCTGGTAAACGGAATGGTCTTATGCAAACCGTTAATTCATTTCCTTCAAACAACGGTTTAGCTTGTCACAATTGCCAATTGACTACGACACAATTCCTATACGAATATTACTTAATTTTGACTTCAATTTGTGGTATGGGCTTAATCGACTGCCCCAGTGTAATCTTTGGGTCGGCTTACCTAATTAAAGGCTCAACGAAAAATGTCTTGAAATTATGTTTCAAGACACAGTTATGTATATATCGAAATACTGTATTATTTCGATACTCTTTCTGGAAAATCTAGACAAGAGACCTGCAACTCGATGTCTATATATACCTCGGATCACAAAAAAACACATATGTCATTAATAATGTAGCAACCATGCACTCTTGTATCAAAGAATTTATTCAAGTCTCCTTTCGAGATATCCCTTTCAATAAACTTGAACTTTCGAGTTAACTGGGCTTCGAGTAAGGTGTATCGAGACCAGAGTGATTTGAGCCTGGCCTATTTCGACAATCCACTATTTTGATTCATGCCCATTTCGAGAGAACTAGTTTCGAGAGATACAGTTTCGAGATAAGAAAATTTTGAGAAATTTGGTATTTTCAGTAAAGTACTGCTATTTTACCGTGCTTAAGGGTGTTACGGACAAAGCTAGTCTATGTTAGCACATGATTCACATAATTTGGTATAATTTAGGCCCATCTTGTACTGTCGTTCATACGAATTACTATTAAACTAAGTTGGTAACAAAGTTGCGCATATTAAACACATGTTTGAGAAGTTACTGTAATTAAATTATCACTTGTTATAATTATAAATATTATTTTATTTTATTTTTTGATGCTACGGTGCTAACTTTTAACTCTAGTAGATATCTGTATATACTTTATTGCGAAATGGTACATATTCGCTTCGTATTTAATAGTTTCTCAGCGTTGGACGTGGCAGAAACCAAGACGGCGAAAACGAACGAACAATGCAATCTCCATCGGCGGCGAGTGATATTAATCACTTGCCGAAATTACCAGACACTATAGAGCAGCAGTCCAAGGGGTGGCCTGAGATCAATTCACAATTTGAGATCCAAACAACTGATATGCATGGTGTGCAAAAACGACAACGTCATATGTACGAATTCAGTGCGGAAGGAAGCAAGGAGAAGCCAATTAACCTAATGCCCACTGCCCCAATCTCCCCGCAAGCGTCGTATGCGTTCAAGGTCAGACCGAGTGATGTGCGGATTGAAGAAAGCCAAAACGAAGCACTAAGACAGAAAATTAGGGCTATAAAACCAACGGCGGAAGATCCGATCATTAGCCTGGATATGGATGAGGATATTGATGAATTGATGTGCTCGCAATGGTAGGATGCACTGCTCTTAAAAATCCACGGGCGCCATTGGAACTATCATGCGCTAATGAATCGCCTCAGTTCCATGTGGAATTTGACAGGCGACTGCGAATTGGTAGATATGGACTTCGGCGTGTACTGCCTCAAAGGGATTACAACGAGTCAGAGGGAATTCATCTTGACACAAGGTCCATGTAAATTAGCTGGTAGTTTCCTATCGATCCGGAAGTGGACGCCAAACTTCCGTGCAGATAGCGACAAAATTGATTGTGTGATATCGTGGGTATGGATCATGCATATCCCATTGGAGCTATATCATGAGGTAATGATTGAATCCATTGCGGGTCACGTAGGAGATCCCATCAAAATTGACAGAAATACGTTTACAGCTACGAGAGGGAAATATGCAAAATTTTGCGTGCAGCTACCGCTAGATAAACCGGTGGCACAAGGGCTAAGATTGAAGGGAAGAACTTATCAATTGAAGTATAAAAACCTCCCAATTTTTTGTCACACCTGTGGACGTGTGGACCACGATGAAAATATCCGCAAAGCGGGGAAAACATAGGAGAGAATATACGACGTTGAGCAAGAGATAGAGGTAGGGGAGAATACAAGGGAAATAAAAGCGGCTCCGTCGGAATGGCTAGTCGAGAAGGTAAAGAATGCTGAATTTGGGGACTAGATAAAGGCCCAACCGCGTCGAGCCTTTAAAAACAACGGAAAAGGGAGTCATGGGGAAAACGCAACGCGGGGTAATTCGAGGAAGGAAAGTAGGGAAACGGGACCTAGAAGTAATGGAAGTCAGGGAATGAGTTTCCATCCAGGGAAGGAAATTGATAGTAATAAGAAGTCTAAGGAAGGCAGGATACTTCCTAGTTACTTTAATAATCAAAGAGGTTATCTGAAAGGGAAAAAGAAAGTTAATAACTCGGGAAGGATTAAAGGTGCAGCTATTAAAAACACCAAAATTTCTTTTGCCGTGTTGCAAGGCATGGAAGAGGTTTCTCGAAGCAAAGAGAACTCAGAAGGGGACCAGGAGAGGACTAAATCGAACAACATCTCGCAACAGAGGAACATTCAGATCTTCAGCCAAGAGAACCCGGACCATAATGCGACGGGTCAAAATACTTTTTCGCCACGGGGCACTCATTGCGAGGTGGATCGAGATAGAGATTCGAACACACGTGTTTCACTGCATCTCCAAGATATTACGAACCACCCAAGAGTCAGATTTGGTTTAAGTACTGAAAATTCCCTCGACGATTTGGGAGGTCGAAACAAGAGTATAGTGTATAAGGCGGATCGGGGTCCAGAGAACATGGTGGATGATGACATGGCTGATCCCATGGGAGATTCGAAGGCAAATAGTAACGATGATCAAATCACTGAGACAGATGGCGGCGCTATGGATGGGGTTTTATATCGATAACCCTATGGAGCCGCAACATATAGACCGATATCCAATGAGAATTACATCTTGGAATTGCCAATGAGCAGGTGATGGGGAGTTTAGAAGAAATTTCTGAGAGTTGGTTCGTGTACATGCATCGACTATTTTGTTTATTCTCGAGACAAGTGTCAACGCTACAAGGGCAAGAGAAATCGTTGCAAGACTTGGTTTCTCCAAATTTATCCTGGCCCTGACCAACGTGATGGAAAGGGGTATATGGATGTTATGGAACGAAGAGGGGGTCGACGTGGTTATTAAAAGAGTAGATGAACATGTTATTCATGCTCTGGTTCAACCAAGTGCGAATTTGTGTTGGAAGCTGTCCGGAATTTATGCGAGACCAAGGAGGACAGATAAAATCAAGGCCTTTAACAGTCTAGTGGAAATTGCCGAGAAAGATAGTCTCCCATGGCTTGTGACGGGCGACTTTAATGAAATTGGAATTGCCAAGGGGCAGGTGATGGGAAGTTTAGAAGAAATTTCGGAGAGTTGGTTTGTGTACATGCACCGACTATTTTGTTTATTCTCGAGACAAGGGTCAACGCTACAAGGGCAAGAGAAATCGTTGCAAGACTTGGTTTCTCCAGATTTATCCTGGCCCCGACCAACGGGATGGAAGGGGGTATATGGATGCTAAAGAATGAAGAGGAGGTCGACGTGGTTATTAAAAGAGTAGATGAACATGTTATTTATGCTCTGGTTCGACCAAGTGCGAATTTGTGTTGGAAGCTGTCTGGAATTAATGCGAGACCAAGGAGGACAGATAAAATCAAGGCCTTTGACAGTCTAGTGCAAATTGCAGAGGAAGATAGTCTCCCATGGCTTGTGACAGGCGACTTTAATGAAATTGGGCTGTCCCACGAGAAGGAAGGAGGGCGTATAGCATCAGTCAGTAGGCTACGGTTCTTTAGTGACTATCTAGACCGGTGTGGCTTGATTGACTTAGGGTCCCGGGGTCCAAAGTTTACATGGACGAACAAGTGGGACAATGGAGTCATTATCAAAGAACGGATCGATCAGGCCGTGGCTAATAAAGAGTGGATGGACGTGTACCCCGCGAATGTTGTGTTTAATCTCCCACGCACAAAATCTGATCATAGCCCGATCCTAACCCTTTGTTGCGGTCGGGATGAGAGAAGGGGAGCAAGACCGTTTAGGTTCGAGGCGGTGTGGCTTAGACACCCAGAGTGTGACACCATCCTTAAAAAAATATGGGAGTCGAATTTCAATATTCTCGCAGCCATCAAGGAGGTACCGAAAGTAATGAGCGGGTGGAACAAGAATACATTCGGGAATATTTTCGCAAGAAAGAGGAGAGTTTTAGCGCGACTGGAAGGGATCCAAAAGTCTAGCATGCAAGGAACAAATGAGTATCTTAATAAGTTGGAGAATGCCTTAATCTTGAGTTCAATGAAATTCTCAAACAGGAGGAGGTTTTTGGCTCCAAAAGTCGAGAATTCAATGGGTGCGCGAAGGGGAGAGGAACACGAAGTTTTTTCATCAAGCCACGATTATGAGACGGCGCATAAATAAAATACTAAATCTCAAGGTTGAGAATCAGTGGATTAAGGATGGAACCGAGCTCGAAAAGCACGCACGTGGCTATTTTTCTAACCTATTTAGTTTGAACGGACACATCCAGCAATTGGGAGATGGGAGGTCGCGATTTCAATGTACTTTGACGAAGGAGGAAAAATTGGAGGTGGGAAGAATGATTGATATGGAGGAACTCAAAACCGTCGTGTGGAGCTTGAATCCTATGAAAGCCCCCGGACCGGATGGCCTTCATGCAATTTTCTATCAGACGAATTGGTCGTGGGGTTAAAGAATCCCTACTTGACTTTATGAAACGGGTCTACGAAAGGGGTAGCTTAGAGGAAACTTTATGCGAAGCTTTCTATGTCTTATTCCGAAGGTTCCTAATCCAGAGGTAATATCTCAGTTTTGGCCTATATCGTTATGTAATGTTATATATAAATTCATTACGAAACGCATAACGGCTAGGCTCCGAGGAATTATGCCCCGTATTGTGGCCCCAACATAGTCGAGTACACAAGATAATGTGTTCTTACTTTAGGAGATACTCCATTCGCCCAGAGCCAAAAAGAACAACAAGGTGGGAGAGATGATAATGAAGTTGGATCTCGAAAAGGCCTACAACAAAGTGAACTGGGACTTTTTGGAAGACACTCTGAGAGCGTTCAAGTTCCCAGAGAATTTTGTGAAGCTAGTTATGTTCTGTGTCCGAAACACGTCGACTAGATTACTTTGGAATGGCACGCCGCTGGAACCTTTCAGTCATACGTGTGGTCTTCGCCAGGTTGTTGTACCTCATTAATGAGGAAGTCAAAAAGAAAAAATGGAGACCGATCGTGCCTTGGAAGGGTGGGCCACATCTTTTTCGCGGATGATCTTGTTTTGATGGAAAAAGCAACGCAAGAGATGGCTAGACTAATATGGTCAACAAACATTAATCAAAGAAAAATTCATCTTGTAGGGTGGGACAATGTCGTTCAATCAAAGGAAGAAGGCGGACTTGGTATCCGAACTAGTAGAACATGCAACGAAGGCCTCCTATCAAAATTAGCATGGAAGGTGCTAAAAGATGAAAATACGGTGTGGAGTGGCCTGATTAAGGCCAAGTATTTAAAGGAGCAACCCTTTCTTAGTCACACACCGAAGCCGGGGGCGAGTGCTACGTGGAAAGGTATGACGCGATGCTTAAATCTTATGAAACCGTTCCTACGGTGGAAAGTTGGGAATGGTTTATCTATATCTTTCTGGTACGACCAATGGTTGGGAAGTAAAAGAATTTGTGACTTTGTTGAGAATATTGATAATGCCGAGAAGAAACTGAAGCTAAGCGACGTTTTCTCGAATACAAATAATTGGCTGTTAGAAGAGCAACGTACACCGATTCCTTCGTACATTATTGAGGAAATCCAAGAATTTTCTCTCATTTAGAAAGATGAACCGGATGAGGTTGTATGGAGTGAATCCGAAAACGGTGTCTTCTCATGTTAATCGGCGTATCGCACTTATCAAAAACTATATGGGTTGAGCCGAAAAATAAAATCTCTGCCAAATGGATTTGGAAACTCTTGCTAAGTAATAAACTCAAAAATTTCGTGTGGCTAGTAGTGAGGGGAAGGCTAGCAACCAACTCGCTACGAAGAATCCGTAAAATGTCCGACACAGCTATGTGTCCAACTTGCGAATTTCCGGACGAAACAATCCTACACCTGTTGAGGGGATGCCCGATCGCGAAGGAGGTGTGGAAAAATCTGTTGGCTGAGAGAAACCTGCTGGTATTCGATCAATGGGGCGATGCTAACTGGATTCGCAGCAACTTAACGGGAGGAAAATTCACGATAGTACATAAAGATATTATATATATATATATATATATTTATATATATTCTGGAATTATATATGATATTATTTTTAATACATAAACATATTTTTTTATATATATTTATATATTCTAGATATAAATATGATATTATTTTTAATACATAAAGATATATTTTTTTAAATATATTTATGTATATTCTGGATATAGATATATTTTAATTCATAAAGATATTTTTTATATATATTTATATATATTCTGGATATGAATATATTTTTGTTTTAAATATATTCCATGTGGAATCCACATAGTACAAAAAATATATTTTTGTTTTAAATATATTGATGTAGCATGTGTCTTTCCTTCCAAGTCGGCGGACACGTCACTATTTTTTCACATGTGGCAAACACAGGGCATAAAAATTAAGAAATTGCCAAAATGCGGGGCATTTTCAATAATTCGAAACTTAATGGGCATATTCTTTAAATAGATAAACTTACAGGGCACAAATATTAATTTGTCCATTTCCTTAATACGTTAGTTTTCTATAATTAGTATTCCTACATAAAGGATTGATTACTCCGTGTCAATATCACGATTAAGCTTCCATATAATTAAAAATGGAAACTGTACAGTTATACCTAGCCTTTTTAATTAGTCTAGCTTTATAATTAATGCCATAATTATAAGAATGTAAGTATAAAGCCTTTTTAAATAATAAAAATAAGGCGATTCAAAAAAAAAAAAAACTATGTACGTAAACCTCTAAATTGTAGACTAAATAAATCTTTGATTTATATTAGGGGTGTTCATAAATCTGCCCACCCGACCGACCCACCTAATTCCGATCCGCACAAACCGCTACCCGCATGTTTTTATTTTTTTAACTTGTGCAACGGTTGAAAAAGATGGCAACCCGCCCTTGAGCGGGTGGGTTGCGGGTTGAGACGTACACCCGCCCGCTATCCGCCCTTCCGCATATTAAAGAAAATAAAAATATATTAGTTCATTTCTCTAAACACTTCAATGAGAAAAGAAAATAATGGTGTACTATCAAAATAATAGAGATAGCTACACAACACTCTAGTTCATCTATGACGTGAAAACTTAATAATTTGATACGTATTAAGAAAAGACTTTACATACATATAGTTGAAACTCGGCAACAATAATGCATAAATTGAGCTTGTAAATAGTATAAACATAATAAAGAAGAAACCAAAAAAAAAAATGAAAAGATATTTCATAAATACGAATAATATGGGATCATTGCGGCATATAATTTGTGTGTTTTAAAACATGAAAGTTTTTTTTTTTAATTTGTGATTTGATGTATAACATAACCCGCCAATCCGCCCGCCAACCGCTCGCACCCGCTTAACCCGTAACCCGCATGGTCTTCAAAATAAATTCACCCGCTAAGTTGAAAAAGTTGGTAAATCGCAAGTGTTGGGTATGTTGTCTTTTCTTATAACAACCCGCCAAAACTCGACCGCGAACACCCTAAATTAATATGTCATTCTACAAAAGATGGTGTGAGACATTATTACATAAAAGACAAAATATTAAAAAAATGCTAATTCATAATTATGAATAGTTTGACCACATATAAATTATAAATAGTGTGACTTCATGTGTATTATTTTCATCAAAAGTATATCGATTTCTATAACTCAACTGAAATTCTTTTCAACAATCAATTGTAAATAGAAGTATGTTAATTCTTCATTAGAAAGATCAACAAATAAATATAAGTTATTTGTGTTGCTTGCTCTTCATGTATAATATTAATGTACAAGTTATGGAAGAAAAAAAATGCTTTTGCGTTCCTTATAATTAAGTATTATAAATTTAACTAGCTAGTATATAAAGTAAAGCCTTTATGCATAGTCTAAATTTAATCTTATTTTTAATCTGAAAGGAATTATATTTATAAAAGTGTATATGCCATTCTTTTTTTTTTTTTTTGGTAAAAGGGAATTACAATAGTACTAAATCATGTCCATATCTAACAAACTAATCGCACTAGGTCGTGGTGAGTCCGAAAACACAACCCGCTCCCTATCGCCAATGTCTAATTTCGCCATATGATCCGCAAGTGTGTTAGCCTATGGGGGATCCATCTCATCTCTATCTCCCACGGTGATTGTAGAAATTCCCGACACTTTGCAATCAATCCCGCATATAGTGAAGGCTCACGGCTCGATCCTAATACTAGCCTAAGGCACTCTTGTGAGTCCGTTTTCACTATAATCTTGCGTATTCTTTGTTCCCACGCCATTATTTAGTCCCTCTCGAATCGCTTCAAGTTCCATTTCTTGGATCGTGGGAGTCGTAAGTTTCCTTTTAATCCTCCAAATCCAGCTTCTCGTGTCCGCCCGAAGCACGCAACTCGCAGGCCCTTGGAGAGTTTTAGGACAAAAGCTTCCATCAACATTGAGTTTGCACCATCCTTCTTTTGGGCGCAGCCATTTACTATTTTTCCCTCTCGGTTCTCCACGTCTTTGGCAAGCGGTATGCAGCTCGTCGCTCAAGATTTGTATTTGATGAAGTAAACTGTTTATGTCCTCATGGACACCCCGAGAAACTAAGGAATTCCGTGCCTTCCATATGTGCCAAATGGCAGCTGCAAATACGAGCGTCCAACTAATGTTCGACATCGTCGCGCACTAGAATTTCATCCACTTTAAATTCCTTTCCAACCATCCCTCGTTTGATAGCTTATCGAACTCTTTACGGTTATTTTTGAGGAGTAAGCAACTCCATACATCTCTAGCCAAGTCACACTCTTTTAGGAGATGGATCACCGTTTCATCCGACTTGTCGCAAACCGGGCATATTGATGTTAAGGATAATTTCCTCACCTTGCGGAGATGGTTCGTGGCCAATCTATTTCTTTGTGCTAGCCAAATAAAGTATTGAAGCTTCGAATTCAAATTTACCTTCCAAATCCATTTGGTATTGCACTTTATTCTCGGATCCTCGCCATATTTTTCATGGAACGCGCGGTAAGCTGAATTGCACGTAAATTGACCATTTCCGGATTCGCTCCAAATTAATTCATCCTTTTCCTCCTTCAAGACGACGCAACAGTTTTGGATTTCCCTCTTGATGGCCGTGGGAATTTCGGTCTCCAACTGCTCTATATTTCATTCCCCGTTATCCGAAACAACGTCACAAATCCTTAGCTTTTTCTCGTCGGGGTCGATGTGTTGAATCACGTCGTTGAGCTTCCCTTTGCCTAACCACCAATTGTACCAAAATGAGCACGTTTTTTTGTAACCAATCCGCCATCTCAAAAACGGTCGCATAAGGTTCAGGCATCTCACTATGCCTTTCCAAGTCGCGCTCGCCCCGGGTTTCGGTATATGCTTAAGGAAATCACCTCCTCGTACGTATTTAGCCCGAATGAGTTTTCTCCACACTGTCTCCTCCTCTTTTAAAATTTTCCATGTGAGCTTCGCTAGGAGACTCTCATTACTTGTCCGACTTGTTCTAATACCCAGCCCTCCTTCCGCCTGTGGTTGAATAACTTGGTCCCAACCAGCTGAGTGCATTTTCTTTTGCTCAATGTTATTCGACCACAGAAAGTCCATGTTCATTTTGTCCAACTAGTCGCGAATATTTTTTGGAATCGACGAAGACTGCATATGATATATCGGTAATGCAGACGAGACCGATTGAATCAACGTGGTGCACCTTGCAAGTGACAGAAGGTTGCTTTTACTGCTAAATCTCTTGATCACGCGGTCCATAGTCTTCGCAAAATCTGCTCGTGTGATCCGACCATTAATAAGGCGAACGCCCAAATATTTCCCCAAGTTGCGTGTTTGTTCAAACCCGAGCATCCCACTGATTTGCCTTTTCAAGCTCGACCCCAAACTCTTCGAGAAAAAAACCTCAGACTTAGGGATGCTGATTTTTAACTCGGACCTTTTGCAAAATGGCTTCAGGACTTTATTTATTGTGCGCACCATCTATTTTATCGCCTTCCCCATCAAAATAATGGCATCGACGAAGAAAAGATGAGAGATTTTTGGGCCCCCACGGCATGGGATGATAGGCTTCCACGCCTTCCTCTCCACTTCTTCCTGGATCATATACGACAAACGTCCATACAAAGAACAAACAAATACGGGGATAGCGGTTCTCCTTGTCGCAAGCCACAAGTATGCTTAAATAGTTCAAGTGGTATTCCGTTCCACAAAATTCTCGTCGCTGCGTTTCGAACACAGAACATGATGAGATCAATGATATTTCCCGAAAAATCAAACACACGCAAGGTATCCTCTAAGAAATCCCAGTTAACTTTATCGTACGCTTTCTCAAGATCTAATTTTATAATCATGTCTCCCACTTTGTTCTTCTTCTTGGAACGAAGAGAATGTAGTATCTCTTGGAGTAAAAAAATATTGTCTTGAGTATTGCGCCCTCTAATAAAGCTTGATCGCGTCGGTCCAATTAACCCCAGCATAATATCTCTATGTCACATAGTTATACTTTTCTTATAACTTTGTAAGTCACATTACATAACAAAATAGGCCGAAAATTAGATATGTTTATTGGATTTGGGATTTTTGGTATAAGGCATAAGTGTGCCTCACATATTTTCTCATCAAAGTTGCGCTCTCTATATGCCGCAGTCATGAATTTGAGCAACGACTCCTGAATCCAACTCCATCCTTTCTGAAAAAAATATTGCTTGTAGCCCATCTGGTCCCAAGGCTTTGAGAGGGTGCGACGCCCAAACTACGGCTTTTAATTCATCAATATCAACCATTCGGCTCAAAATCCCCTTCTCCTCTTCGTTCAACCTTTTTTGAAAGACCGAACCCGAGAGCACCCCGTGACTGCTCGCCCGCCCCGACGTGAACAACCCTTTGAAGTAATCTCTCGCGTGTTCCTCCAAAATCTTGTTCTCCTTCACCCACACGCCATTAATTTTGAGCATCACTATTCTATTTCTACTTCTCCTCGTCATTGTTGAACGATGAAAGAATTTCGTATTTCTTTCTCCCTCTTTAATCCACTGCACCCGGGACTTTTGATGCCAAAACACCTCCTCTTGTTCCAAGATTTCATTATATTCCAGTATTAGCTCGTTTTCCAATTTTTTCAAGTAGTCATTTTTCCCTCGGCTTCTAGCCTTTTGGATACACCCGATCCGAGCTATCACCCTTCTTTTTCTTCGGGAAATATTGTCGAAAGAATGTTTATTCCACGGCACTAGGAATTTTGGCACTTCTTTTATTGCTTCAAGTAACTTTGGTGATGAGTCCCATATTCTCCTCAAGATGTCATCGCAATCGGGGTGACGGAGCCACGCTGCCTCGAATTAAAAAGGCGCATTACCTCGTGAAACTGGAGCTCCGAAGCAATGGGTAATGATCGGATGATGATCCGATCTTTTGCGTGGGAGGTGAAACACTATATTCTCTGGGAACCGATCCATCCACTGTTGGTTCGCCACGACTCGGTCTATGCGTTCTCTAATACTCACCCCATTGTCGCGTTTATTACTCCAGGTGATGGACGGCCCCCTAAACCCCAAATCCATTAGTCTGCATTTATTCAAATAATTATTGAAGAATCTAAGACAACTCACTAATGCGATTCTTCCCCTTTATTTTTCATGTGCGTAACTTATTTCATTGAAGTCTCCCGTCACGAGCCAATGTATCTCCTCCTCCTCGGCTACCCTTACTAGACTATCAAATGCTCGCACTTTATCCATTTGCCGTAGCCGAGCATACACCCCGGAGAGTCTCCATCTTTCCGTAGAATGAGGACGGATTAGAGCGTGAATGGCTTGCTCCTCTATTTCTTTGATTTCCACTTCCATTTCTTCCTCGTTCCACAACATCCAAATCTCCTCTTCCATTCCCGTATTAGGTGCCATGATAAAGTTCGAGAACTCGGGTCACGAGATAATTTCTTTCGCGTGTTCTCTGTTTACTCTCACTTCAAGAATGAATAAAACATTAGAATTATGGTCTCTCACAAGTTCCCGAACGTTTCTTCTAAATTCTCCATCCCCCGCCCCTTGGCAATCCCACAAAATAATCTTCATAGGAAAATTTTGGGTGTGGAGGTGTTGTCACGGGGTATTCAACATGAATCCCTAACCATATCGACATCAATTGTGTCAGTGTCTCCAACATCAACGACGTTTGTCTCCTTAACTCCCATGGACTCGTCATCAATTTTTGTATCTATAGCCGCGACGCTCCCTCTTCTTGTGTGTGGCCAATTAGTGCTCTGATTTCCCAAACTATTGAGGGAACCTTCATAATGTGGACCAAGTTGACCTCCGAGTTGATTCGTAATGTCTTGGAGACACCTTGAAGATGTACCAAGATTGGAATTTCTATCCACTTCGCAATTAATCCTTTTTGACGAAATAATATCTCCACGTACCTCATTCTCTTTGCTGCGCTCTTTCGGATTTTTTTCATCCAATCAATATTTTCGGTGTCGTTCACAAGGACTAACTTCGTTTCTTTATGTTCTTCGCGGAGTTTTGCAATTGAGGCCGTGGTTGTTTCCTCGCTAGGAATATTTTCCTTTTCCTACGATTTTGTTTCCTTAATCACAAGTGCTGCGAAAGGGTTGTGATTACTCGAAGTTAGGCCAATTAGATGTGATTAGGCGAGTTATGAACGAATAACATATTTTATGTTCTACAACTAATCATCATATACACCAAGTTGTTTTAGATGTAATGTGTCATTTTGTGATAAAATCCCTTTTAATTTCCTTAGTAGTAACTATTTTATCAATTTAACAAACATCGCGCCTTAATTAAACAAACGAAAATCAAAACTTTTGAATGAGACTTATTCGTGACCGCTAGGCGGTCACGAATAAGGGTCTTTTGTGATCGCTGGGCGGTCACAAAGTAGGTTCCTGACCGCTGGGCGGTCACGAAAGAGGGGTCATTCATGACCGCCCGACGGTCACGAATAATATTCATAAAAAAAAATTGATTTTATGGATTCATCTTGATGTGTTTATGATTTTTAACAATAAGTCTCATTACTACATGTGAATTGAAGTAATAAATTAGTACAACATTAGTAATTAACATATTAAAATAGCGAATTCGATGGATTAGGCGAGTTATGAACGAATAACCTATTTGATGTTCTACAACTAATCATCATATACACCATGTTGTTTTAGATGTAATGTGTGATTTTGTGATAAAATCCTTTTTAATTTACATAGTAGTAACTATTTTATCAATTTAACAAACATCGCACCTTAATTAAACAAACGAAAATCAAAAAATTCGAATGAGACTTATTAGCGGTCACGAAGAATATTGGGCGACCACCAGGCGGTCACGAAAAACCCCTCATGACTGTCGAGCGGTCGCGAAAGACCTTGGAATTGGGGGGAAATTCAATTTTTTTGAAAATTTAAAATTTTCACCCAAATTCTATATATACCCACCATTCCAACCACTAATTTTCCCTACACTCAAATTATCTTCTCTAAAAAAACCCAACACTTTCTCCTCCTTTCCTCATTTCCCAATCCAAAATATAAACACCAACAATATTTCTTCTCCTCTTTCCTTATATCTCCAAAAAACAAAACACCAACAATTTTTCTTCTCCTCTTTCCTTATATCTCCAAAAAACAAAACATCAACTCTCTTATTTTCTTCCTTTCTTTACTTATAACCCAAATCATTCTCTTAAATGATGTTTTATATAAAAAAAATCGCCCAACCATACATTCTATACGCAAAAAACAAATATATATTCCGATATTTTGCCGGAATATATTTTTTTATTTCGTTTAATATCATCTGTGATCGCCGGGCGGTCACGGATGGCTTGAATATTATCCGTGACCGCTGGGCGGTCACGGATGGTTTAAATATTATTCGTGACCGCTGAGCGGTCGCGGACAACACCGTGACCGCTCGACGGTCGTGAATGACCCACGACCGGGCTCTTCTGCGACCGGTCATCCGCAATCGCCGACCGGTCGTGGATGGTCAACCGCGACCGCCAGAGGGTCATTCGCGACCGTCTGGGCGGTCGCGAATGACCCCTTTTTTCTTGTAGTGGTCAGAAAAAAAAAATTGTAACTATGGATTTCGGCTTAATATATAACCCGTAATTTTTTTGTTCTCCATGTGAGCTGAAAAGCTGGCCAAATTTTCATTCTGAGAAAGACACCAATGCCATTTTGATGTTTGCTATATCCATGCAGAGTAAATGTTCATTGGTAAGATCACACTCCCCAAAGAGAATACAGTTTAAGGAGAATAACGAAACAAGACACCAATGCTATTTTGATGTTTGCTATATCCATGCAGAGTAAATGTTCATTGGTAAGATCACACTCCCCAAAGAGAATACAGTTTAAGGAGAATAACGAAACAAGACACCAATGCTATTTTGATGTTTGCTATTATTTCTGTTTTTAATCAGATAGATTACAAGGTTTCTTGATTTGTGGCAAATTTCACTGAGTTAGAAGTAACCATATGTCTGCTTTTTTCATATATATACATATATATATATGTATATATATATATATGTGTGTGTGTATGATCTAAGCATTATCCGAGTTAATCAAATAGCAATAGTTAAATTCCACACTACGAATTACCTGTTATTATTAACATTAAGGTAAAAGAGAGCCATATGCCACAATCGGCTAGTTTCAGGGACGCAAAGGCCAGACGGGGCCGACACACTTATACGCAAGGATGTTCAACCACGGGCGCAACAGTCGGCTAACGAGCGAAGGGAACGCGGTGTTAGGGACGGGCGTGCGACGTGGGCGCCACGGGCGCAGCAGTCGGTTAACTGGCGACATGAACGCGGCGTTAGGGACGGGCGTGCGACGTGGGCACAAGGACGCATGGCGTCCAACTGTATCGATGCGACGAAGAGCCGTGCCGCTAGGCGAGCACGATGGTCCGAGAAGTTTGATGAAGGTTCTAGAGCTCTCGAGACACGACGCGAAGGAGCGCGAACGCCTCCTTACGGGAAGGACAGGGGGGCTTCTAGAAACCAACGATGGTGGTGCGAGGCACCGACTTACCAGAACAAACGGGAGGAGTCGGGACTACTCTCGAAAGATCCAGAAGGTCACGTGTGGGACGGTCATACGTGCAGGGCAAATCGGGCATACTGCGGGTAGGTCACGGGTAGGACCACCTTGCGATGCAAATACAAAATTTTGGGGTCACTTTGTAATTACCTATAATTATAGGGATGTTGTAATTAGTCCGTCTCTAGAAGTAGGGCTGTTATGGGCCGGGATCCCGCGGGATCGGGACCTCGACCCCCGAGAACCACCTGGGACGGGATCTACCAAGAAGATCTCATTCCCTCCAACCGGGAGCAAAAGTCCCGGCGGCAGGGAGTCCCGTTGGGATCAGGATTCCCGGCGGAATCCCTATCTCCATTGGTGGTGGTGTGTGTTGTGCGTGCTGCGGTGTGCGTGGGGGTGGTGGTGGTGGTGCATGAATGATTGTGGCGGACGGGACTAGAGTAAGCACCACCTTACTGTTATTGCTAAGGATTTGGCAATCCTACGAGCAGTAAGGTTATAAAATCTGCTAACTGCTTGTGTGGGCCCCAACCCACACTCTATATATAGGAAGGCACCCTTAGGGTCATTTGCAACCTTGCCCACTTTGAGATAAGCTTTGTAAACAATTAGCAAACACGTGTAATCGGTTTGAGCGTTGAGTTAAAGAGTTGTAACATTATTTCAAAAACACTTGTGTTCATCCAACTTTCTTTTATTCCCATCTTTCGAGTTTAGCAGCCTCCTTGGGGAAATTAGGCTTACTAGGTAGCCGACGGGACCGCGCTTGATAGGTCGCACGGATACATCGTCGACTTAAAGGGACCGTAGTCGATTAAAAGGGGCTAAGTCCGTGACACGTGGTATCAGAGCCACGATCGAGAAGATACCGATGCTCTTGGCTTTCGCACTGGTTTAGGAGGCGTTGCTAGAGACTTGTTGGTCAAGAGGATGGGATATCAGAGCAAGTCGAGCAGGGGCCGACGACCCAGATCCAAAGGGCGCACCAACCTTCGAGTGATCCATTTGCTTGGACATTGGGGGACGGTTCCCAGGCTTTCGAACAGTGCGTGGGTCGGATGGAACTGGAACTCATTGAGGCACGGCGCAACGTCTAAGACTTGGCTTCCGCCATAATGGCAGCGGAATGCCTAACCGAAATGACGCCAAGGGACGACGACAAAAAGGGACAAGGATTGACAGGACGACGAGGGACAACACGGCGGGGAGGACCGTGGTCGTTCGAGTCGGAGGGACAGTTCGACAGAGCCGAGCAAAGCCAGGCCGAGTGGTACTAACAGTATGGGACGTCAGGATGAAGCGGACTGGCGACCAAAACTGAAGAACTGTTACCTTTGTGGTGGGGTAGGTCATTTTGCCGACAACTGCCCGCAACAGAGCAAGTAAAGGTAGGACGAGGGTGCCTCTCGGGGCCGAGATGTGTGAGAAGGTGCACGGGCAAAGGACCGATGGAGGCCCGACCGAGTAGCATGCTAGCTAGGCAGGCTCAAGAGCCGAGCGACATCGACGGGGATGAGTGTACGCGATTGGGCAGCCTTGGAGCCGAAAGCCTAAATGGGAGAACGCGGTCACGGGGTGACGGCGTGCTCAAGGAAGCGTTTATGTTGCTAGATTTTCAGAGACGTAGCGAGCCAGAGGCGTGCATCAGCCAAGAATCGGGACAGGTCAGGAGGCGAAGGAACAGACGGAGGCGCATGGTACGCAAGGGAGCCACCAGTTCCAACGGCGCCGAGGGCGTCGCCGTTTTTGGTGGGGAAGTATGTCATGACGGGCTAGTTTTAGGGACGCAAAGGTCGGATGGGGTTGATACACTTGTACGCAAGGATGTTCACCACGGGCGCAGCAGTCGGCTAACGAGCGAAGAGAACGCGGCATTAAGGACGGGCGTGCGACGTGGGCACCACAGGCGCAGTAGTCGGCTAACGGGCGACTGGAACGTGGTGTTATGGACGAACATCCGATGTGGGCGCAAGGACGCAGGGTGTCCAACCGTATCGATGTGACGAAGGGCCGTGCCGCGGGGCAAGCACGATGGTCCGAGAAGTTTGACGAAGGTTCTAGAGCTCTCGAGACACGTCGCGAAGGAGCGCGAACACCGCCTTACGAGAATGACCGAGAGGCTTCTAGAAACCAACAATGGTGGTGCCGGGCACCGACTTATTGGAACGAACGAGAGGAGTCGGGTCTACTCTCAAAGGATCCAGAAGGTCACGTGTGGGACGGTCACACGTGCCGAGAAAATTGGGCAGGCCGCTGGTAGGTCACGGGTAGGACCACCTTGCTATGCAAATACAAAATTTTGGGGTCACTTTGTGATTATCAATTTATAGGGACATTGTAAATAGGGACTTTGTAATTAGTTCGGCTCTAGAAGGGTCTAAAGTTAACCGGACGGGACTAGAGTAAGCACCGCCTTACTGTTATTGCTAAGGATTCAGCAATCCTATCAGCGATAAGGTTATAAAATTTGCTAACTGCTTGTGTGGGCCCCAACCACATATAGGAAAGCACCCTCAAGGTCATTTGTAACCTTGCCCACTTTGAGATAAGCTTTGTAAACACTTAGCAAACACTTGTAATCAGTTTGAGCTTTGAGTTAAAAAGTTGTAACATTATTTCAAAAACACTTGTGTTCATCCAACTCTCTTTTATTCCGTTCCATCCCATCTTCCGAGTTTAGCAGCCTCTTTGGGGGAATTAGGCTTACTAGCTAGTCGACAGGACCGCGCTTGCTAGGCCGCACGGACACATCGTCGACTCAAAGAGACCGTAGTCGATTAAAAAGGGCTAAGTCCGTGACACATAACTCCAATTTCCTGAGCCAACCTATTCCTGGCAGACACGATAGACTTAAATGATGCAGCAAGGCATCCACAAAACCATTAGCAACCATATAAAAAATCGTCGACGAAAGCGTGCTTTTATTTAGCCATCAAACCGTGGCAACATCAAACGTATGAAATCATCTATAAAGGAAATAAGTCTGCCATAAAACCATGGCAGTAACAAAAGTATAAATTCATCCATAAAAGAAGGGAGGCGATATATAGAGAGCAATATGTCTATTATTTTGTATTTACCCTTTTCCATCAATCAAACATAATCTTTAATTCCTTAATTTACTGAGACTTAGGGAAAGAAATCTTCTCTTGTGTCTAACAAAGTTTTTCTTGCTATAAAACATACCAATATGCCTACAACGTACAATCTCTACAAAAGCTATGAAACTGTTTTTTTTTTTTTTTTTTTTTTTGAACTCATATGATCTCAAAAACGTTATTCTTCAATTAATTTTTTAGAACATGTGGTAGATTCAACAATGAGATTTATTCAAAATAATAATTTTGTTACTATTTGACTACGTACATTTATGTCATATATCAATAGTTTTATTATATTAATTATTTCGAAATTCTGTTATAAAGCTTGCTAAACTGCAAACAAAATATTTTGTCCAATATTATTTACAAAATTGTCCATTTACATTTTTATCCATTTATTTAATATATATATATATATATATATCCATACAATTTTTCTAAGATATGGTCTATAAATTAAATACGACAGCTCCATTTTAGATTTACTATATTCACATAAATGTTATTTAGTACTTTACTACATATAATTTTTATGTGCATGAAATTATGAATTAATATCTTATTTGTGAGGTAGAATGGACTTCTTTTATTATTTATAAGTGCTTAAATTTGCTAGCTTATCATTTCTCACATGTTGTAAAGATTATAAAAAAATGCTAGCTTATTGCTAGTTATTTGAAATTAATGTAGGCCAATATTTTATTTTTTTGAGATATTTTATGTTACTTTACTCCATTTATGGTGTATTTAATGAATATAATGTTACACAAATTTTGCGATTCTTTCTATCCTAAAGAAAGATATGTTTCTCCTTATAGTTATAACTTATAAAATACAAGAATGCGATGGATTTCAAAATTTAAATAGATTCCCCACTGATTTTGGGTCAACTAGTGTAAAATAGGATAATTTCCATAAACAAAAGAAGGGTATAATAGCGAAAAATAAGGCATTGCTCAGTTTGGAGGGATTTTGCTCTGTATATATCAATTCCCATAAAAAAAAAACAAGTCAACCATAAAACCATAGCAGCAATAGAAAAATATTTGTAGAGTAGAAGTCAGATTCAAGGGAGAACTTCAATGCATTTAAAGCATCTGCCCCTTTAGGAGCATTCAAATGAATCTAGGCTTCGATGAATCTTTCAACTTCAAAAAGAGCTCTCCCTCCATTGGATCAGGAATGAGCTTGTAGGTAAGGATGATCTTCTAATCTTCATGGAACTCTGTTATCTCTTCCAATTGATTGTAAATACCTTCCCTCTGAGCCATTGTAGGGTCTACAACGACCGACTCGGGATTTGACAATGGAAATGCAATTTTTTCAAAAGAATCGCCTGCCTTATTAATATAGGTCTCCAACACATTCACGATGGCTTTGCTACTGTCGGAACTGTCCAAGGACTTACGCTTCTTGGATAGTTGGATTTAACATGCTTATTTCCCTTACTATCATATTCGGGCTTAGTCACGGGCTCTTCATTTTTGTCATCCTCCAAGCCATCCACCCCCACATCATTGCTAGAGCTATCATCAAGATCCACCATTTGAGTTGTTTGGTCCGGGATTGTTCAAAGATCCTGAATGACGACATTAACATCCTCAACACCTTCACCCGGGCTCGATCTACCCGAACACGTCCACCCAGTCGTCATAGTAAGGGTACGGCTTATTGAGGCATTTTATGATTTCAAGATGAACCTATGTGCAAGTTTCGAACGAAAGGTATGTATCGATTGTGGGAAAAAATGTGTACCATCTTGTATTCAAACTTTTGATACAAGAAATGCTTACCCTCTTGTATCCATCCCATACATTTTTATTATCTATTTTGAGCATGTTTTCTTCACCAAATGATGCAACCCCACTAGCCTCGAAGAGAAAAACAATTGGTTGTACCATTTTTTCCACACAGTGAGTTTTGATTTAATATGTGGATTGCCTTGTAATGTAGTATCCGAAAAGTGTTCCCTTATCATGTTCAAAAGTGTTAGTAAGTAACCAGACCTGAATTCGTTACCTACTCTCCATCCTTTATCTTTCATCTCTTCAAGAAATGCTATAAGTACGTCCTCTTCTTGCGACTAAAACCATTCTTCTCAATACCTACACCAAATTAAATATACAGTTAAATATTAATGTATGAATGATGCTGAAAATACAAGACAATTAAATTGCATCACAATAATAACCAAGTTTCACATAATACAAACATCAATTGCATGTAATAAGTTACTATCAATATCAAGGGTTTTTTTCAAAAATGGTCCTTTATCGTGGCCTCATTATAAAAATAGTCCGTTATCGCGCCACTGTCTAGATTTAGTCCTTTATCGTGGTTTTTCGTCCAATTTTGGTCCTCCGACCAAATTTTCCGGCGAATTTTGGGGATTTTAACCAATTTGGTCGATTTTGACCAGAATTTTGGAGATTTTGACTAATTTGGACGATTTTGACCAGATTTTGAGCAAAAAAAATAAAAAACAAAAATAAATTTATAATTTAAAATATATAGGTTTTATAATTGAAATCCCAAAAAAAAATGTAATTTAAAATATATAGTTTTTATGGTTGAAATCCCAAAAAAATATATATAATTTAAAATATAAAGTTTTTATTATTGAAATCACAAAAAAAAAAAATTAAAAAACACAAAAAAATTGTAATTTAAAATATATAGTTTTTTATAATTGAAATTCAAAAAAAACATAAAAACAAAAACAAATTTGTAATTTAAAATATATAGATTTTATTATTAAAATCCCAAAACAAAATAAAAAAACACAAAAAAGTTGTGATTTAAAATATAAAGCTCTTACAATTGAAATCCCAAAAAAAATTAAAAACAAATTTCTTTTAAAATATATTGTTCTTACAATTGAAATCCCAAAAAAAAAAATTAAAAACAAATTTGTTTTAAAATATATAGTTCTTGTGATTTAAAATATATTGCTTTTATTATTGAAATCCCAAAAAAAAAACACAAAAAATTTGTAATTTAAAATATATTTTTTTTATTATTGAAATCCCAGAAAAAAATTAAAAAATACAAAAAATTGTAATTTCAAATATATAGTTTTTATAATTGAAATCCAAAAAAAAACATAAAAATTAAAAACAAATTTGTAATTTAAAATATACTATTTTTATTATAGAAATCCCAGAAAAAATAAAAAACATAAAAAAACTGTAATTTCAAATATATAGTATTCATAATTGAAATCCATAAAAAACGTAAAAAATAAAAACAAATTTGTAATTTAAAATATATAGTTTTTATTATTGAAATCCCAAAACAAAAATTAAAAAACACAAAAAAATTGTAATTAAATTTTTTTTTTTTTTTATTGAATCCCAAAACAAAACTATGTATATTTGGGTTTCAATAATAAAAACTATATATTTTAAATTTTAAATTTGGTGTTTATTTTTTTGGATTTTACTAATAAAAGTAATTTATTTCGAATTACAATTTTTTTGTGTTTTTAATTTTTTTTGGGATTTCAATAATAAAAACAATATATTTTAAATTACAAACTTTTTGTGTTTTTTTTTTGAGATTTCAATAATAAAAGCAATATATTTTAAATCACAAGAACTATATATTTTAAAACAAATTTGTTTTTAATTTTTTTTTGGGATTTCAATTGTAAGAACAATATATTTTAAAACAATTTTTTTTTATTTTTTTGATATTTCAATTGTAAGAACTATATATTTTAATTCACAACTTTTTTGTGTTTTTTTATTTTGTTTTGGGATTTTAATAATAAAAATTATATATTTTAAATTACAAATTTATTTTTGTTTTTTACGTTTTTTTTGGATTACAATTATAAAAACTATATATTTTAAATTACAATTTTTTTGTGTTTTTTTTTTGTGATTTCAATAATAAAAACTATATATTTTAAATTATAAATTTATTTATTTTTTTATTTTTTTTGCTCAAAATCTGGTCAAAATCGCCCAAATTAGTCAAAATCCCCAAAATTCTGGTCAAAATCGCCCAAATTGGTCAAAATCCCCAAAATTCGCCGGAAAATTTGACCGGAGGACCAAAATTGGACGAAAAACCACGATAAAGGACTAAATCTAGACAGTGGCGCGATAACAGACTATTTTTGTAATGAGGCCACGATAAAGGACCATTTTTGAAAAAAAAACCCCAATATCAAAGTGGTCCGTTAAAATTAAAAGAACCACCAAGTTAGTACGATTGTTCGTAAAATAATAGTATCAAACGCAAACGGGACATAATTCCAAGACAAATGAGAAAAAAAAAACATAATTCAACGCCGGCATCTCCAAGTATCAAACATTTCCCTAACTAAGTTATCATGCCATCCTGTCCAAGCATTTGATGGTTCAAGGCCTTCAATAAATTCATTTGTCAGTTGATTGTCACCTTCTACTTCATCCTCGTCATCACTATCCACCGGATCGTAGGACATCTCCTTAAGTAGATAATTTTGAAGTGCGGCGCAAACTATGATAATTTATTTTGCACTTTTAAGGGTTACATTGAAGGACCCTCTTTCAAAATTTTACATCTTGTTTTTAATCTTCCAAAATATCGTTCAATGATGTTACGTGCTTTTGCTTGTTTCATGTTGAAATATTCTTGATAATCTTGCGGTGTTGCATTGCCTTCACCCCACTCCTTCAAATGTTATTTTTTTTCCACGATACAGTGCTAGATAACCTTCACAATTGCCATAGCCACCATCAACAAGGTAATAATTTCCTAAACAAATACGAACACACATTAATGAATTGATTGCGAGTTATAATCATCTACTCAACAAAATATATTGCGTACCTCATGGGACCTTAAGACCGCCATTTTTGTAAACAACATCTCGCAAAACTCTGCTGACAGCCGAAGATCCCTCCTAACCCGGTAGGACATACACAAACTGCATATTAGTATCGCACACCCCAAACACATTAACCAGTATACGTCATTTTCTAGTTCTATATCGTGGTTGGTCGCGCATCGCAGTCGTAACATCAATATATGTATTGTCTAACGCCCCAAGATAAGCCTTCATATGATAACCAATCATACAATTGAATAAAGAAATGCATTAATGGTATTAAGGACAAACTTTGAACCATTTCCAAGGCTCTTTGTAGTTGCCACTCTTCTAAGATGGGGATCGGCTTCACAAACAACATTGGCTAATCTTTAAGACAACAGTCAAGGTTTTGTTGAAATATTTGTTGACTGTTTGGCCATACCTTCTCCAATCAAATCCTACTGTTCTATTCTTATCGTGGTGTGCTAAATTTTTTAAAAATAAAGATACTTGATCTCTCACTGTGATAAATTTCATGTCTCCAAACTCCCGAAGGTCTTAAGTATTAGACATAACTTCCCAAAATAATTCATATCCATTCTTAGATTGTTAATACAATCTACGTTAGTGATCTCAGCCATCCTATCCATGTATGTATTGATATACTTAATTTTCTTAAGTAGACTATACTGAATAGGCCTACGTCGAGAGTTTTTGTCATTAAGGTAGATGAACATAGTAATAATTAATATAATGACACTTGTGTCCAACTATTAAGAGCCTTTTCCTCCATTGGTCCATCTGAGATACACATAAAATAAGAATTTTTACCTACCAATTTGCGCACATTCAATATAGAGTAAAGTTTATGACAAAAAATAAAACTTAAAAACTACCATAATAAACCCGATACAAGTTATATAAGATATATACTGCATGTAATTCCTCAACCTCAAATAGTACTAATAGAAATTCAAAATCATGCTCTTTGGAGCCACACATATATTGCATTTAAAAACTTGCTATCAATTGGATATATATATATATATATATGTGTGTATGTGTGTGTGCGCGCATGCATACACATATGTAGTGCTGATTAATCTCCAGCATGCTCAATCATCAACAAAATTTAACTTTGGAGTTAAACCTTAATTATCTTCATGCTACATACCATAATGGAAGTTATTCATATTATTTTTCTGATATTGAATACATACATATATATATATATATATATATATATATATATGTGTGTGTGTGTGTGTGCGCGCGCGCGCATGCATACACATATGTAGTGCTGATTAATCTCCAGTATGCAATCATCAACAAAATTTAACTTTGGAGCCAAACCTTAATTATCTTCATGCTGCAGACCATAATGGAAGTTATTCATATTATTTTCTGATATTGAATAGAAACATAACCTCAACAATTATGAAACAAACACCACACATATTTGACTTTAGATACAACACGTAACAATCAACGATCTGGCACAAAAACGAAAGAAAAAAACTCTAAACTCGAAAATAAGATTCACTACGGTGTCATACGAAGAGAGACATATATGGTGAATCAGACCTTAGAATTGGAGACGGATTATTACACACCTTATGACGTGAAATTCGATCGATGTGAGACACATGCGATTTTTCCTTCAAAATTCGAAACTATAGTTGAATGAAGAAGGTGTGAGGTTTTTATTATATAAACTTGCATGTGTATAGATCGTGTGCATATTTGTAGGGGTTGTGATGGAATATTCAAAGTTATATTGAGGATATAAAAGTAAATAGCTGATTTGTTTAGAGGAGATTACGTTAATCGGGGGGGGGGGGGGGGGGAGAGGGGTGTATGCGATTCAATAATCTCCCTAATACGGATTAAGTGCAAAGATTTGGGCAAATCTAAAAATTGCCAAGAAATTTGTCTCACAAACCAAACGAGAGATTAGACAAGATTAAGTGAGATATCTCACCTAATTTTGGGAACCAAACGCTTTCTAAGGTTAAATAATAATGTTGGATCAAGGCGACTTGAAAGGAGTTTATCTACTCTTTTTGTGATTGGTTTTGTTGCTTTGTTCTTCGTTTTGATCTTCGTGTTTGTACGAACTTTGTTGTATGTCTTACACTCTTAAGTTCCATTAACAAAACATCTTGCTTACAAAAAAAAAAAAACTACGAGTAATGAGTGATGTAGCTGTTTGAAATCATTCTGGATTACTTGCCACTACTCCATGAGTAACACTATAGTTTCGAGTAAAATGCAAAAAACTACCCTGTGTTATTTCTAATTGGTAAAAAAAACTCCTGTGTTATTTTTATTAGCAAAAACCCCCATGTGTTATCCATAAATTAGCAAAACCCCCCCATACTACCCTGAATTAATTCGCACATACTGAGATTGATCTCAAAATATGATTTTTATTGTATGTCTTTGATACATATAGAACTAATAATGTTCAAATTAAATTGTATGCATATTTTTATTTATTAATTTTGAAGAAAACCTTAGTTTTTAGATCTGTAAAAATATAATTACGGTACCGACTAATTTTATTATGTTCTTATACAATTTTAAAAAAATCTAAAAATTTATAACACGGTGCATAATATTTATTGTAACAAGTATATGTTTATTATAAAATTGTCATACTTATAAATCCTTAATTATTGATATTGTCATTGTAAAATATGTCATGAAAGGGGTTTTTGCTAATTTATGGATAACACAGGGAAATTTTTGCTAATAAAAATAACACAGGGGTTTTTTTGCCAATTAGAAATAACACATGGTAGTTTTTTGCATTTTACTCCTATAGTTTCAACTAAAAAGAATAACCGTTTAGTTTTATTAATGTTGTTATTGAACTTCGTGCATCTTGTTAGTTTATAATATTTTTAGACTAATGTGTCCTTTCCATCTACCACTAAATAAAAAGCGAGATAAAAAATATTTTTACTTCGGTATACAATGATACTAGGGCGTGTATGGTTTGCTGATAAGATTAAACAGGCTTATGCCATATACAATCGTGGTCCCACTTTATAAGGCTGATTAGACTTGGGCTCATTGCTCGTTTGATAGCGAATTTTACAATACTGTATAACGTCGGATTCATTGTTTGATATGCCAGTTAACAACCATATTTTCAACATTTCAATGTTAAAATACTGATTTAACACCACAAATGAAAATTAATTTCTCCAAAATTTATCAATGGTTATTCTTCTTCATGTCTTTCATGTCCAATGCTGTTGCTTGACTTGCGAAGTGAATGTCCCAGGTGCGATGCCCAATTGATGTTCACTATTAGCTATCTAACAATTTGTAATCATATTTAATTACACGTCCACAATTTTTAAAAAGGGGTTGAGCATGATAACAATATCAAAAAATAGAAGAAAAAAAAATCTCACAAAATTTGCATATCTGGTGCTTTAATGAGATCGTTGTCTTGATGTATTGTACTCGACAAACTCTATCTTAGGCCTAGTTTGTTTTCCCAAAAAATGGGGAAAAAGGAAAAGAAAAAAGAAAAATGAGGGAAAACAAGATTTTTCAGGAAATGCCTTAGAGAAAATAAGGATAGACTTTTTCATTTTCTCCTCTCTTTTCCAAAGATTTCCTTTCTTTTCCAGGAAAATCTCTAATTATCAAACAGTAGGAAAAAATATTTTCCTTCAAAATTTTCTTTTTTTCCTATTTTCCAGGAAACAAACTATTAAAAAAAAATTGATGTGTTCAAAGGTTCAAATTTAGAGATTCATTCACACCCAATTTTTTTGGGATTTCGATTGATCTGCAATAACTAAATTTCAGGGCATGATGGAATAGTAATTAAACTTTGGAGATAAACTTGTACTTCTAACTACCTGTCGTCCACCTCTGTAAAGAAAAAGATAATGAATCCAGAGGTGTGGTGGTGAACTGAATATGGCAATTAACAGCGGGTCGAAAAAATTTTGTATGGCTAACCATACACACACTATTAAGACCACCCTATTAAGGCCTTGTTAAGGGCAACCATACATACACCCTTGACATATAAATTCTCCTCTGCCTAAAGTAGGGGGGGGGGGATGTTGCGGTTTTTCAAGGGAGTGTGCAGTTTCAGTTCTACCTAAAAGCAAACCATGCATCAAATAATTTGAAATGGTTTGGGCCAATTTAAATTTTCAACGGTTTGGTTTAAATCGAGCCAATTTAGGTTTTGTTTGTTCTTTTCTTCTTTTTAAGACAACATATGGATAAAATAATATAATAGCATAAAAATACACCATTAATAAAACATTGACATCCGAACATAGAATACACAAATATAATCTAATAATCAATCACCTACTCAATTTATATAGGTCGTTCGTTAATCACAAAGTGTCATCAACATCAATAATTTAAAAAATATAAATTTTAAGTATCATGCTTCACCAATGCCAATAACAAGCTACACAAATATTAAATATAAATCACAATTCTAGAACATATGCATTGCAAGCCACCAAACAACCAAACAATTCATTCGGTTCATTTTTCTTTTTACCAAATCAACGGTTAATTAATTGATCGGGCTCAATTTGTGTGTCACCCTAGCCTAAAGGACTTTGTAAAATATTTTTGTTATGCGCACAATTTTAAAATAGAAGTATCTAATAATAAGTGAAATCATTTAGTGATCCTAGTAGTATCACAACTATACGAAAACAACCCAATTCAATAATCATGAGCTATATATTGTAACTTCTATATACTATTATATAAAGAAACCCATTGACATTCGAACAGAAGATATCCCTCATGTTGATTGGGGATAAACCTTTTGATCATTCTCGGGATGCTTTTGTCATGTTACGTTTAAACATTGGATTATCTAATCCTTTGATGTAAGTGTAACCTCTGATTTGTTTATTTATTCTATGCTTATTCATAAAAAAAAAAAGAAACCCATTGTGACACCAATCTTTTGATTTTTAACTTTAACCTTTGTTAGCTACATTGTAAAAATATGTTATTAAATCCCCAAAGTTGCTTTACAAATTAAGTTAGACTAAGTAGTTGCATTACTAATTGTAATTAATAATTTACTTTTCCCGTATCTGCTTTTCTTCTATTTTTCTACTCCAAATTTATGGCACATGTTTTCAACCTGTGTATTTAGATGAATCTTCTTCTTTAACCCACATATAATGGCATTGAAAAAAAAATTATGCTAGCGGAAACGGCGTGCTCCATTTGCTAGTATTAATTATATATATATATATATATATATATATATTTAATTGAAACTCATGTTCTAATACAAATAATGCAATTAAATAGGTTAATTTCTTTATAACAAAAATTCAGTCTGATGTTAATTCATACAAAAAATGATTTACTTATTAGCTAATTAACTCATAAGAGAAATTAAAAGAAAAAAAAGAAATTATAAAGATTAGGAAGAAAATAATATTTTTCCATATAAAAATAAAACCCCCGCTATTGCATTCGGTTCACTCTCTTCCATTGCAGTACGCTCTATTAGCTTGATCTGGTGAATCACTGGTAATGAAACTCTCACTTTCTTTCGAATTTAGCTTTCACTCGATCGGATCTGTACAAAATTCGTTTTGATTCCAGTTAGATTCCATTCGCATCTGGATTTTGTGTACTAGCGATGATGTATCATGATTCTTGTGCAAAATCTGTAACATTTTTGTGAAATTACAGCGCTGTTATTGCTTCCGATCTGGATCCACCTCGTATTGTTGATCTGTACATGTCTAATGTGTGTGTGATTTTTGTTTAGGAAGCTGAAGTTTATTGTGTGGCATTTCAGGTGTAGTTTTGAGACGCTTTTTCTTCGATTACGTCGTTTGCGTTGTCGTGATATTCGAGAGGAACAAGATGGTAATTTTTTGATTTTTTTTGGCTTTACATTGTTTTTTGGGTTTGTTTTTGATTATTAGTCTGTGTTGGTGCAATGCAGGTTGTACTTGCGGCTTCGATCATAAGTAAATCTGGCAAGGGTGAGTTTCCGTGCCGTTTTTTATTTCGGATTTTTGCTTTTGATAAGTTATTTCATTACAAGCAGGTACTAGTTTTGATCAGGCTATTTGAATTTTGTGGATATACGCATAGGGAGGTGGTCTGTCTGTCCTTGATGATGGAATTGGAGAACTATGTCGAGCTTTGTAGATTGTTGGTTGAAAGCCTAAATGTTGTGCTTGGATGTACATAACCATTAGTTGTACATCCAATCATTTGTAGGAATCACAATTATGGGGTTAATATATTGAAGAATATAAAGACACTCGGTTTAGAATGTCAAAAAAGCAGAGATCCTCTTAGGATATGAACTCTTTCCACTCCCTGATCATGATTGTGTCTATTCATTTGATCACTAATAAACTGCCTGTTTGATTCCATAACTATTGGTGATGGTGGGGGGATATGAGATCAGATGTCGTACATCGTTCAATGACTTTTTCTCAATGTTTATTATCGTGTGTCTCGTCCAATCAAATAAGGGCGTAGAAGACTACATGTAAAAAAGGTGAAAGATTTGCAAACTAGAGGTTTTGAACAGTTTGCGGCGAGGTGACTGGCTCATCTGAACATTTGTTTTAAGGTGTTCTTTTTGTATAAAATTTAGCTATTGCATATACTCATACAAATTGAGTTCTGCTACCAACTTTTAACATGGTTATCGCAAAGGGTGAACACATGATATTAGCAAAAAGATTGATAGTTTGATGCAATCACAATATTTTTCGCTTAAGTAACCATTCCACATATGCAAAAAGGATTTAATATGATTGTTAGTCGTACCCAGTATTCTTTATCGTCAAAGGCAAGCTGTTTTAGTTTGAACATATTGTTCTCATTGTATTTCATTTGGCCTTTGGTTCATACCCGTCCGTCGGTGTGTTATGGTGGGTATGGCATGTTTACCTCTAATTTTATATGATTTATCAAATGATTGGAATGTATTGTGTTTTAAGGATTAATTTAATCATTATTTCTGTAAGTTTCTCGGAAATTCAAAGCACTTAAGTATAATTAATTATATATGCATATGTTTGTGTGTGTCTGTGTAATTATATTATTTTTGTCTGGACCTTATAGTTTGGAGTCAGTAGTGAGCTTATTACTATTTCCTTGGGGCTTGTTGCTTTCATACCTGTAAAATGATGTTCGTCGTTCATGTTAGACACTATCTTGATGTTCTTATGTTCTTTCTTAGCCATTTATCTTTCTTCGAACTCCTGTTTTTCACATGTTTTCATTGTTGTGGCAATTTTTGTTTTGATTTTCTTCATCGTTATTTTTGTGTCCCTTTTTTATGGTCCCTTTTCACTATATTTGAGTTATATTTGTTGAGTTAACCTAGTTGTTCAATATTTTATTTTCTTGATTCTGTTTATTCTTAATAAAGATTATCAGTTATTGCAGACACTAGGATCATAGTTTTCTTATATTCCTCTATTATGTCAGCACGGTGGAGATGTTTTAACTGTATGATTTTATGGCTCATGCAGCACTTGTTTCGAGGCAGTTTGTTGACATGTCTCGTATACGAATAGAAGGATACCTTGCAGCTTTCCCTAAATTGGTTGGAACAGGGAAACAACATACTTATGTTGAGACTGAAAACGTTCGTTATGTTTATCAGCCCATAGAAGCCCTTTACTTGCTTCTCGTGACGAATAAACAGAGCAACATTCTTGAAGATTTGGAGACACTGAGGCTACTCTCAAAACTTGTATTCCTTTCTATTCTTCATAATCACTTATTTTGTTCGGGAAATGTTAGGTGTTTTTAGTAAAGTTTGGCTCTGTTTCTTTTAACTCTCTTAGGTGCCTGAGTACTCTTACTCCCTAGATGAAGAAGGCATTGGAAGGACAGCTTTTGAGCTTCTTTTTGCATTTGATGAAGTCATTTCACTTGGGCACAAAGAAAATGCCACCGTGGCTCAAATTAAACAGTACTGTGAGATGGAGAGTCACGAAGAGAGATTGCACAAGTTAGTCTTACAGAGTAAGATCAATGAAACCAAGGATGTCATGAAGCGCAAAGCAAATGAGATTGACAAAAGCAAGGTAATTGATTTGGGGAATTAATGATGATTCTCATCTTTCTGTGATTCACGTATAAATTAATTTTATTGTGCAAATGTCTAGATTGAGAAGAGTAGGGGCGATAAGGGTGGATTCATGTCCCTTCAATCAATGGGTTCTGGTACTGGCTTTGGCAGTGACAACAATATCTCTAGTAGCGGTGGTGGTGGTGGTGGTTTTGGAAGTGGTTCTGGCTTTGGATTAAGCACTGATGTGGAGTCCTTTCCATCAAAGCCTAAAGGTTTGTAGTTGTTTTGCCTCATGAAACACAAAGTTACCTAATTATCTGAGCAAGTGAACTCTCTCAGCTTTATCGTGTATTGTAGTGATTATATTGAAAACTGTCCTTTAATCTGGGCTTTCTTGGAAATTAATTTATGATTGTGTTCTCTTAAAATGCATAAATATACAGAATGGAGTAAAGTTCTGTGTAACAAAATAAGAAATCTCAATTTGCATATGATCCTGTTTGTTTACAATATATACCTATTTTTTCATTTCCTTTTGTTCTTCATTCCATTTTTTGAGGGGTGGGGGTGAGGTGGGGATTGACAAAAATAGGAACAGGAAATCATGAAATAAACGAAAGCATTGGAGCCATGCATATTTGTGGTGTACAAGGTCTGTTTAGATTCCGGAACCATGTATCGTGTTTGTTTGATGACATAGAAGAGTAATCCTTTTCGCTCATTCATTTGACGATTGCTATTAGAAAGACCACCACATAACATGTTCTGAAATCAAATTGGGTAAAGTTAGCATTACAAGCATGAGTTGTCGGGGACCTGGGTCAGTCTGATTTGCTCTGCAACATAACGTAGCTGTAATTTCTTGCAAAAGCTAGTTTTGGCAGTTTACGTTTCTAATTATCTACCTTGTATATAAGTTGAAAGTTTTTAGTTAAATGCATTCAAAATATGAACATGTAGCTGACTCCAATAATCTTTCTGGTTATACCGAAAACATTGCATGGGAAGATCTCAAATTATTGTTTGGTGCTATCTATCTTATAATGTAGTTTGTCAAATTAGAAATAAAGAATCAGTGATCAACATGGTGAGTTCTTATTGGCTGACATATAATTTGGCCTACTGAATCTCTATGGTTAGGTCGTGCACCTGCATCTGCTTCAGCTCCACCAAAAGGTCTTGGTATGCAGCTAGGAAAGACACAGAAAACCAACCAATTCTTGGAATCTCTCAAAGCTGAAGGTGAAGTTATTGTTGAAGATGTGAGACCTGTTGCTGGTCAGTCCAAATCAGCAGCTTTACCACCAAGCGATCCTGTTACCTTAACTGTTGAAGAAAAGCTTAATGTAACATTAAAACAAGATGGAGGTATTGCAAACTTTGACTTGCAGGGTACCTTGTCTCTCCAAATACTTAACCAAGAAGATGGACTCATCCAAGTGCAGGTCATTTAGTCTCCTTCATCAATTCATGCCCCCATTGTTCAGTTGATCTACTTTCATTGTGGTTAAATCACTCAGCTTTCTGACGTTTTAGGATTACATCTAACAGAACATTTTTATTGGCTTGTTTTCAGATTGAAACTGGCGGCAATCCTGGAATTCTATTCAAAACTCACCCCAATATTAATAAGGAGTTGTTTTCTGGTGAAAATATCTTGGGTCTTAAGGATCCAAATAGGCCATTTCCTGCTGGTCAGGCCGGTGATGGCGTGAGTCTTGTGAAGTGGAGAATGCAAAATGCAGATGAGTCACTTGTGCCACTGTCAAGTGAGTTCTCTTTTGTGTACTCTGCCACGTCACAATTGACAAAAGCATCAAGTTTTTAATAATATTTTTTAAGCTAGTTTGTACCTTTGTTCTCAGTTAACTGCTGGCCCTCGGTTTCTGGCAATGAAACATATGTGAACCTGGAATATGAAGCTGCACCAATGTTTGAGCTCCAAAATGTTGTGATTTCAATTCCTCTCCCAGCTCTTAGAGATGCACCAAAAGTACAACAGATTGACGGGGAGTGGAGGTGAGCTTTCATCTTAATATGGGCTTATTTTTTGTTATATATTTAACCAACATGGTGCTGCCTTAATTTATATTTTTGAGTTACTGATTGTGTAATTGCCTGGTTTGAGGCGAGCGTAATCTTGATGACTCTTGACATCTGAGTTTCACAATACCTCCTATTTTTTGTTAGTAGTACGAAAATAGTTTCCGAGGATATCTTGTTTAATGTAGATCCTCGAATATGCACTTGGGTGTCCTGTCTGGAGAGGTATGGTATGTTGAATTGCAATGGAAATTGATGATCATATCAGATAAAAATTTGGAGAAGCCTAACATAATAAAAGAATGTAGTTTATTTATGACTTTTGGTTGAGAGAACTATAGAAATGAACTGGCTCGAGTAAAATTAGGTACTTATCAGAGGTTAATCTTCACTCCAGATACTAGGTCAAACATTTAAATTTGGTTTTATCAAGTATGCAAAGATACAGGAGCTTGAAATTGATGAGATTTTTTTTTTTGATAAATTAGTTGATGAGATATCGAGATGATTTTCCTTAAAATAAAACCACTTGTTGGAAAAATGTTTTCATGGTTAACGAGGAAAGCACCACCTACGTCTTACCTTTCTGTGAATAGCTTATACTTTTGCTTAAGAAGTTTCATCATTTGATGAACCCATTTCCTATCGTTCATATCCTATGATGACGCTTGCTTCGTTGCGATATGAATCTTTTTGTCCTCTGGATAATTGTAGCATAAAAATCTTGTTATGCTGCTGTAACTCTATTTAGACTATACAAGCATTGACTAGTACAAATCACTCTTTCATACTGCAGGTATGATTCCAGAAAGTCAGTTTTGGAATGGTCTATAATACTCATTGATAACAACAATCGCAGGTAAGGCTTCACTTTCAGTGAAGCTGCTTTATTTCCTTTCACATTGTTGCACAGTGTTCTTACTGGTTACGTGAAATACTTTGCAGTGGATCTATGGAATTTGTCATTCCTGCGGTAGATACATCAGAACTTTTCCCAATTGGTGTGCGCTTTAATTCCACAGGCACTTTCAGTGATCTTAAGGTTCTTCTCTATCCTTTATTACATTGTCTCGTTATTGTTATATCTCCTAAGTACACATCATTCTGGTTGTAGTGTGTAGTTAGCAGATTAAAGATGCTTGAACTGGAACATGATTTTAAATGCCTCGTGCCATCAGTTAAAGCTTTATATGAACGCAGAGATCCATTCACACCTTTGTTTTTGCGTCCTTGGCATATGCTAGCTAGTTATATCTTTGAACCTCCCTAAACTTGTTTCTCGACTAGGGGCTACATTGTCGTTTTCTTTTCCTTATTTTGAAGAATTCTTGAGTTTCCAATACATGTTTCGATTGCATGCAGGTTCTGAACATTTTACCTCTGAAAGGAGGTAATCCCCCCAAGTTTTCCCAGAGAACACTTCTATCTACTGAAAACTACCAAGTTGTTTAATCATCGGACAGCACCCGGACTTAATATTCTTTTTCAGTGCGGAGGATCAATCTTATTTCCTAAATATTAGGTATAATTGTTACAGCTTCCTGGTTTTGTGCTAAACCTTTTCGAATTTTGTACCGAAGTACCTTGATGTTTTGCTCTTTACATATTAAAGGAATTGAGCGAGGGCTATATAACGTGTTTGAATTCTTTACTATTAAATCTTGTTGTTCTGTTGTATGATCATTAGTATAATTCATTAGCATTCGCGTGGGGGTGCACCTTTACCTACCCGTCTCTGTAACTCTTTGATACTCTGCTTGAGGCTCCTTGGTTTTGTTGCCTCAATTTTATACACTGTTTCATTTCCCCCCTATTGACGTCACTAGATTTATAATGTTTAATTTTATGGGATCAATTCTAGATAAATGTGCTTAAGGTGAATTCCATGTCATTATTCAAACGAAGACGGCAGTGCTTGAAACAAAATGAAAATTGTAAATGAAAATTCTATGGAATTAATTTTTTTTTTAAGTATTGAAAGATCGCGAATAGATCAATATTTCTTTTTAAAGATTTTGTCTGTCGTTTTCTTTTTGATTGTCAATCTTGTCTATCAGTTTTTTTTTTTTTTTCAGTTGATCGTGAACATATATGGAAAAAGATGTTTCAATAGTCTTTAAGAAGCGAATATCCCAAGGAAACTGGGAAAGTGCATTATTAAGTGAAAAATGTATAAAGTACCACAAGTATTAAGTTTCTTGACATTTTAGTATAACAAAATTAATTTGCATTGTATTTCAAAGTTCAAACGAGTTGTTCTGTTCACCTACCCTCCCTATATTTTAACTTTCACCTAGAAAATAGTGAAATACTTCCACATTGATATCAATCTATCAATCTGTAATAGTTCAAAAACAACTATATGTGTGTGCGCACGGTGGGCGTGAATTTATAGATTTTTGATGCGCCTTTTTAACGAACTAGTGTGGACCTGAGTCGTTTAAAACAATGTGGAACGATTTTGACTTGTTGATCAACACAATATTTAGGAACTAATTGACTAATGAAGACCGACACAATGTGTTTTTTTTTTTTTTTTTTTTTTAATTTCAGTTATTAAATATATATATCAAGAATGTGACAGAAAATTCGTTCAAGAGTAGCTGTCGGCTGAAAAAAGGGATCCTGAAAGTCATGGCCACTGCAGACGCTGACACTCAAACCCACTCATATCACTATTATTTTACATTAACAGATAATAATTTAACAATTTGTCACTGTTCAATGTCTGAACACGTACACGGAGTCATGCACACGTATCACACTAGAAGAGACTTGACCGAATTTATCTCCCCAAATTCCGCCTCATGCAATGTATCATAAGTCAAATCTGATCACTACCTTCTTTAACCTTCTTCACAAATCTTGTCCTAATTGCCAATATTCTCTTTCAAACCCTTTCACTTCAATTTATCGAAATCCTAGTATCTTCGAACTATATATATATATATATATATATTATTAGTTACACCGATCACACTTCAATGCAATCGAGTCACACACACATATAGTAAAAAAATATACCACCCTAAATTTCGTTACACCAAGATCATTTGATTATTGCAATTATATAACAAACTAGTCTTCTTACCTTCCATTCAACGTATCTTCTTCTTTCACACCTATATTTTCTTCACATATTACATATCTCAACACAAACACAAAAAGAGACAAATCTTTTCACAACTTATGTGATCAAACAAAAAATCCTAATAACCAATCATGACAGGTTACACCAAATTCAAAAGCTCTCACACCAACAATGAAGATGACAAAATCCCAGATTTACCCTCGTTAGAGCCAGTGGCGTATCCAGGAATGAAAGTTGGCGGGGGGGGGGGGGGGGGGGGGGGGGGCTAACACGAAAGACAATATAAAGAAAAAAAATATTAATTTAGCGATAAAATATTTCCAAAAAGAAAAAGGGATAAAATGCTTCATAAAAGTTAAAATTACACCTTGAATATTCAAAACAAAAATCCTATTGGAGTGGTAAACGACGATCACTCATACGGTAGAATTCATCAATCACCGTATCAGAATCAATATCTTTTGTCAAATCTCGTTCGATGAAGAGAACTATAGAATTCGACAAGTATTCCTCCTCCATTTTGTTCCGACGTGCAGATTTAACATGTTTCATCGCTGAAAATGCATGCTCTGGTGTTGCGGTAGAAACAGGAAGAGTTAAAACAAGACGAATTAATTTGTCAATCAAGTCGTAGTCTTGTGCCTTATTTGTCTCCTTTAATTGTTGACACAATTCTGAAATTGTTGATATGTTTTGAAATTTCTCATGCCCAATAACGTCAACCTCAAAACAATCCAATTGACATCTCAAACGATGCAAATCTGGTCCACTAAAATCCCCAGGATAAAACTTCTCGGCAAGGGTATAAATGCGATCAATGTTGAATGACTTGAAGTTCTCTTTAGGATCCAAATTAGAGCTTAGCTTCAAAAGTTCAACTGCCTCATCACTGAATCTTCTATTGAGCTCCGCCACTTGAAAATCTATTGTAGCATGAAACACGTCGAAGTGATAATGATGCTCAAATGTGATTGGATGCTGACGGCCCCTACCTGATTTGTAAAAACCTTCCATATCCGGTATCTCAATACCATGTTTTTCACAAGCACTTTCCACAAGTAGGATAAGAGAATCATAAGCATCATCTCCTCTCAATTTTTGAAACAAGGCTTTTGAGGTAGTAACATGATCCATCGCATTTAAGATATCAAGAGACTTAGTCTGCAAAGCTCGAGAAAGCATATCTGTAACCCCCATAACTTTATGCATAAAATACAAGTTGAACACAAAATCATATGATACCATCTCCTTCAAATGACCCAAAGCTTCCCCTCGTGTAGAGTTTGAAGAGCTTGAAGACCTATCATCCCTCATAATTTTCAAAACCTCAATCACTGCACTGTACTCATCAATTAAACTGCAAATAGAATCAAAATGTGAACTCCAACGAGTCTTTCCAGCACGTTGTAAGCTACCAACTTGATTAGCCCTTGTACCTGTTGCGCGTTCACCACTAGCTATCTCTCGTTCAATTTCAACAACTTGTGCAGAATGTAACTGAGTCAAGCGTTTAGACGAACCACCAATAAGATTAACTATTTTGTTCAGCTCTGAAAAAAACAACCATATAGACATTTCTTGCTCAGCAGCCCCAACCAATGCTAACTGTAGTCGATGGGCGAAACAATGAACATGATAGGCATAATTATCTTGTTTCCTAAACGAAAAAGCAACTCTAGATTCTCAAACTATCAAATTACCCAATCAATTTATACAAACCCTAATTTAAAATTACATGAACAATAAACAATATAAGCTTTAGTAAATGTTAAAAGAGTACTAAAAGTAGAATAATATCTCAAAGACAATTGTAATCTTCTTCCAATACTTGATTTAGGAAAAAAGACAAGATTTTTTTTTTTGAAAAAGGGTAGGGCGTGTACTGCTGTTCAGTGAGTTAGGAAGAGACTCACTGGAAAAGAAGGATTAAAAGGTGAAATGTTCAGCCGTGACTCTCTAATTCTTAAGCTAGAAATTGCAATTTGGGGCTTCATCTTTTGAAATAATAAAATTCAAACAATGGGCCAATTTATATTTAATGGACTAGCCCATTTATTAAAAAAAAGCCCATCTACATAAAGTAAAGATAGCCCTATAACTATAAAAATTGAAGCCCATTTTTTTTTATAAATATACATATATATTAATACATATATATTATATATTACCTATATCTAAAAAAAAAATTCCAAAAAAATGGGGGGGGGGGGGGGGGGCTCCAGCCCCTTACTACATCCGCCCCTGGTTAGAGCTGCAAAATGGTGATCATTCATCCACTGCCACTGGTGTTGGTGCACCAAAGTTACAGAGGAACAGCTCTGTTTCATCATCTACACCGTCGGTTCAAGTGTCAGCAGTGAAGAGGGCTTTTCCGATGAGGAGATCTTCGTCTGTTTCGGAGAGGTATTGTAGGATTCATGACCAGCGTGTGGTTTTAGCATCTCCCATGGATTGTGATGATATTGATGAAGAAATGGAGAGTTATAATAAAGAGAAAATGAGTAGTGGCAAAGGAGGTAATAGGATCTGGAAAGCTTGTAAGCGTGTTTTTAGATTTTAAAAAGTCGTGGTTGGTGTTTAAGGTCTTTGATTATGCAATCAGAATATTATATCTTGTTCCTATTAATTTTGCTACACTTTTTTTTTTCTTTTTTAAAAGTATTAAACTACGAAATGGACTTTCTTTTACAAAAAAAAAAAAACGTAAAAGAATTTGCATTCAATTAATCGTTCAATTTTTTGACATGTTTCTATATTATGTTGGTTAGATTAGGCCTCTGGGGCTAAAGTCTCTAGTAGCCATATATTGTTTGGGGTTTGTGGGGGGTGGGGGGGGGGGGGGGTGGGGGGGGGGGGGTTACTGTAATTTTTTATATGTTTGGGGGAAGTTTGTAAAAGATGGTATAATTTGGGGGTTAATACTGCATCTTACAATTTTCTGTTGATGAATTGCTGGATTAAATTACAGGGGAGGTGAGACTGATAACTTTCGGTCGAAGTGAAACAAGGAAATTATGAGAAATTATATGATTTGAACATGAACTTTATGAATTGTCAATGCAAGCTAAGGGTGCACATTATTGTCCTTGGTGTTCTTGTGAACAAGGTGTTGTAAATTGGACCCTTCTCGATAGAGCGAAAAATACAGCAATAATTGAAAAGACGGAAAAATACGACACACAGATCTTACGTGGAAAACCCCAAATTAATTTAGGGTGAAAAACCACGGGCAAGGTAGAAGACTTCACTATGAGTGTAAAATAGGAATTACAACTCTTCGACTTTTACCGTAGTAAAGTTGCACAAACTCTCTATTTTTACCTCATACTAACAACACTCTTTTTAATAATTACACTTAATTATAAGAGAAGAATTGTTATATCTTGGGATGAATTTCATGGCTAGAATGAGCTGCTATTTATAGCCTCAAACTGAGCTCCAAAGTGCATAGTAATCAAATACAAAATGAATTTTGTATTCTGATTAAACAGCCGCCCCATTTCTTGATAATGCTGCACTTCCTTTATTAAAAACAGCCGCCCCATTTCTTAAATTAGTGTTGCACTATCAGGAGTAAAGAATGCCGCCCAACAATCTCCCACTTGAAGATTTGACTAGGGACTAATCAGATCTTCACACCATTCTTTCTACCTCGCCCTTCATGTTGCTTACGTTTTCACCAGACCACACGAGGACCGACACTGAACAAACTTGTCAGCATTAACACTCTTCGTCAAAAAATCTGCTATGTTATCTTTTGTGTGAATTTTCTGCACATCCACAGTACCCTCCTCGACTTTTTCACGAACAAAGTGATACTGGACCCGAATATGCTTTGTCTTGGAATGAAACGCTGGATTCCTTGCAAGATGCAACGCACTCTGACTGTCACAGAATAGAGAAATACTCTCTAGTTTGTGCCCGAGTTCCTCCAGAACCATTTACAACCAAATCGCCTCTTTACTGGCTTGCGTAGCTGCCACGTATTCAGCCTCCGTTGTTGATGTCGCAACAACTGACTGTAACTTCGAAACCCAACTCACTGCACCTCCAGCAAGAGTAAACACATATCCTGTCGTGGACTTGCTTTTGTCAAGATCACCTGCATAGTCAGAATCAACACAACCCTTGACTGTAAAACTCGATCCTCCATAACATAATGCAACATCTGAGGTTCCCTGAATGTATCTCAGAACTCTCTTTACTGTACTCCAATGCTCTCTTCCCGGATCCGCCATGTATCGACTAACCACTTCCACTGCATGTGCAATGTCTGGTCTAGTACAGATCATAACAAACATTAAGCTTCCCACTGCTGATGCATACGGCACTCGAGACATCTCCCTCCTCTCTTCTTCACTGCTAGGACACATACTTGAGGATAACTTGAAATTAACAGGAAGAGGGGTAGAGATGGCTTACAATTCTGCATACTGAACCGCCGCAAAATCTTCAACAGATAGTTCCTCTGAGAAAGCCAAATCTTCCTGCAATTTCTGTCTCGGTGGATTTGCATCCCTAGAATCTTGTTTGCTGGTCCTAAGTCCTTCATTTCAAATTCCCTAGCCAGTTCAGCATACAGTTCTTCAATACGAGCTTTGTTGGGGCCTGAAACCAACATGTCATCAACATACAACAGTAAAATAACAAAGTCATCACCATATCTCTTGAAATATGCACAAGGATCTGCATTCAGTCTGTTGTATCCAAGGCTCATTATGAATGAATCAAATCTTTTGTACCAACACCTCGGCGCCTGTTTGAGACCGTACAAAGATTTGGTCAACCTGCAAACCAAGTTCTTTTTTTCTTCTTCAATAAATCCTTCCGATTGGAGCATATAAATCTCTTCTTCAAGATCACCATGAAGAAAAGCCGTCTTTACATCTAACTGTTCAAGATGTAAATCAAATGTAGCACACATCGCCAGAACCACCCGCACAGTTGTCATTCGGACCACCGGAGAAAATATTTCGTTGAAATCAATCCCTTCCTTCTGAGCATATCCTTTCACCACCAATCGTGCACGATCCACTTGGTCATCACTGTTACGTTTGATTTTGTACACCCATTTGTTGCCAATGGGTTTCCTCCCTTGTGGTAGAGACACAAGTTCCCATGTCTTATTCTTATGGAGTGCTTCGATTTCCTCCTGCATTGCTGCCATCCACTGAGCTGCATCTGAACTGTTCATTGCTTCCTGGAGAGTTGATGGCTCCCCGTCCTCAGTTAAAAGACAGTATGCAACATTGTTCTCCATAGAATAGTGTGAGTGCCAGCCTGGTGGTCTCCTGACACGTGTCGATCGACGTATCCCCGAAACTCCAGACTCCGTTGTCTCCTCAGGTTCATGCTCTGGTTCAGCAGGACCCTCCTGCTCGGCATCCTTCTCGACTACTACTGTCGTAGTTCCTGGATCTTCCCCTGTGCTGCTATCATTTCCTTTCTTATCTTCCGTGAAGATAACATCCCTGCTTACAACAATCTTGTGGGCAGTGGGGTCCCACAAGCGATACCCCTTCACTCCTTTAGCATACCCTAAGAACAAACACTTCCTGGATTTTGGGTCCAGCTTTGTTTTCTCTTGAGTATTAAACATAACATAAGCGGGACTCCCAAATACATGGAGATTAGAATAATCAACTGGTTTACCTGTCCACACCTCCATCGGTGTTTTCAGCCCCAGTGCTGTTGACGGAGATCGGTTCACCACATAACAGGCGGTATTGATTGCTTCTGCCCATAATGACTTTTCTAAGCCTGCAGCCTGCATCATGGCTCTTGTTTTATCCAACAAGGTCATGTTCATCCGCTCTGCCACCCCATTCTGCTGCGGAGTGTATGCCGTAGTAAACTATCTCTTAATCCCAACATCTTTACAGAAGTCGTCAAACTCCTTACCAGTATATTCCCCTCCATTGTCAGATCTCAGGCACTTGATCTTTTTCCCAGATTCAAGTTCCACCAGCGCTTTGTACGTCTTGAACATTGAGAACACCTCGGCCTTACTCTTGATCATGTACACCCAACATCTCATGGAATAATCATCTATAAAAGACACAAAATACTTTGCACCTCCCAGGGATAGTACTGGTGCTTGCCACACGTCAGAGTGAATCAATTCTAGAATGACTTTACTTCTAGAATCTGAACTAAGAAACTTTATACGATGTTGCTTGCCAACAACACAATGCTCACAAAAAGCTAAAGATACCTTTGTGAGGCCCGGAAGTAGTTTCTTCTCTGCAAGAACCTTCATGCCTTGTTTCGACATATGCCTGAGCCGCTGATGCCAAATCATTGATGATTTCTCAATCGACTCGGATGAAGCCACTGACGCTTCTCCCACTTGCAGAGCCCTCCCCTGTACCTTGTATAAGTTTTCGGCAATCTTGTCCGCCTTCATCAGTACAAGCGCACCCCTTTTAACTTTCATGATCTTGTTTCGCGAACCAATCTCACAACCAAGATCATCCAGTTGTCCATGAGACAACAAATTCTTGCATAATCCCTCCACGTGTTGGACATCTCGAATGGTCCGAACAATCCCGTCATGCATCTCCAGCTTGATCGTACCGATGGCAACAACTTTCAAGGGTTCATTTTTACAGCTATACACAGATCCTCCAGCGATCGGTGTATACTCATGAAACCACTCCCTCCGGGGAGTCATATGAAAACTGGCTCCTGAATCAATAAGCCATACATCATCGAAGCCACGCATACCTCGAATAGCTGTTGCTGCTTCACAGCATAGTACATCGCCATCATCTGAAGTGCTAGCAACGTTCCCCTGAGGATTAGAACTCTTCTGGTTTGAATCCTTAAGATTCCAACAGTCCTTCTTCAAGTGACCTTTCTTGCCACAGTGCCAACAACTGCCCTTGGTCCTTGACATGGATCTCCCCTGTTTCTTACTCCCACTTGCACCGTGCTCCGTCGTTCTCCCTCTTGTCACCGACAAGGCACCTGCTTGTTGCGAACTTGCCTCCCTGTCTTCTCTGTTTTTGCGCCGACTCTCTTCTTCCAGAATAGCGGCTGCAATCTCGTCGAAGACCAAATAATCCGTGAGGACATTATTTGTTAAGTTGATGACAAGCTGGTCATACGAATCGGGCAGACTTTGCAGCAGAATTTCAGCACGTTCAACCACTTCTATTTTATGACTCAACGACGTCAATTGAGAAAATAGAGTATTTAGAACATTGAGGTGCTCAGTTACCGGGGTAGATTCCGCCATCCTCAGTGTGTACACTTTTCTTTTAAGGAAAATTTTGTTGTGTAGGGACTTCGCCTCATACAGCTTGTTGAGATGATCCCATATCTCCTCAGCTGTCCTCTTCTCCTCAACGCTTGACAACACACCATCACCTAACGCCAGGTGAATATTTGCGATAGCATTGCCGTCCATCTCGTTCCACTTCGTATCATCTGTGATTTCCACCGGCCTGTCGCCGATCGCCGCAAGACACCCATCTTTTCGCAAGATGGCTTTAATCTTCAGTTTCCACAACGAGAAATTACTCCCGTTGAATTTCTCGATCTCGAATTTCGCCGTCATTGCTTCTATCACGTATCACCGTCACTGAAAAATAATTTCAGCACGACACCCACAAATATCACCGAGACCCCGGATATGAACCGAGGCTCTGATACCACTTGTTGTAAATTGGATCCTTCTCGATAGAGCGAAAAATACGGCAACAATTGAAAAGACGGAAAAATACGACACACAGATCTTACGTGGAAAACCCCAAATTAATTTAGGGTGAAAAACCACGGGCAAGGTAGAAGAACTTCACTATGAGTGTAAAATAGGAATTACAACTCTTCAACTTTTACCGTAGTAAAGTCGCACAAACTCTCTATTTTTACCTCATACTAACAACACTCTTTTTAATAATTACACTTAATTATAAGAGAAGAATTGTTATATCTTGGGATGAATTTCATGGCTAGAATGAGCTGCTATTTATAGCCTCAAACTGAGCTCCAAAGTGCATAGTAATCAAATACAAAATGAATTTTGTATTCTGATTAAACAGCCGCCCCATTTCTTGATAATGCTGCACTTCCTTTATTAAAAACAGCCGCCCCATTTCTTAAATTAGTGTTGCACTATCAGGAGTAAAGAATGCCGGCCAACACAAGGCATAACATAATGAGAAAAATATGTTGATGAGACGTCATTTTTCGTTTTCATTGGTATAGGAACTTGCATCAAGTTAGTGTTTAGACCCAATTCGATTTGGTAATTAAATATTATAATATATCTTTATAAATATTTTGCAGAATTTGAAAAAATTGTAGTGGCAAATAATTAATTTCCAACACATGCATTTTTGTGTTTTGTTTTGATAAGAGTGTAAAATTGGAAAACAGTATGTGCACGTTTGCTTGCCCCAAAAGCAAAGATAAAATAAATAATCTTGGCTAATCGCGTTTGGATGACCCTCTAGAAAATGGCGGGCACCCGTAATAAGTGGGATATTTGGCATCATTTGCAAGATAAAAAATCTCACCCAAATTCTTAGAATTATTTATTTCACATTTTATTTGCTTCTTCAAATGACATCTTTGCCCTCCAAATTCATCTCCCGTCTAAACTCAATGTTTAAATTGGGGGTAAATGTGTAATTCAATTTCATGTAAGCCAAGATATCTTGCAAGCCAAATATGGAATAAGAAATGGTATGAAAGTTATAGGTTAGTTAGTGTTACAATCCAAATGTGATATTAAATAAAAAGGCTATAAAGCAATACCTAGATTAATTATTTTTATAGTTAAATTTGGGAAAACCAAACCAGCCCTATACAAAAATATAGGCAGTATGTTATACAGGCCCGCCATATAAAATAAACAAATTATCCATTCTTTCAACCAAAAAAAAAACAAATTATCCATTTGCAATAGTGGTTATGTGAAATATTACCCCTTACAAAAATAAGTATGCAACATGTTACACAACATGTTCTCTTTTATGTATTGCAAAATACTTTCTAATGCTGTGCAGAATCACATAGGATTAATTTGCCCATTTATTTCTCAAATGTGTAATGTGCTAATTTATTTTCACGCGAGGTAGTATAATTATCGATCTTACTTTTGTAAGGAAAAAGGAACCTTATATAACTACCAGAAAGTGTAGTCTTACATAACCCAAAGTGGGTTAAATACGAAAACAAACAAAACTAGTTTATTTAGTTGCGAAGAGTATCATATGCCAATATATCATACATGAGACAGTTCTATACCAATGTTAGTAACAATACTTGAATGACAAACAAAATAGTATATCAAAATGTTTTTTCTTAACATACATCATTATATTAGCGTTTGATATGGATGTCGTTACATTGTAAGGGTTGAGTACCCCTTGTGCTCATTTTAATTTGCATTGATTGATAATAAGAAAAAAACACAAATTAGCATTTCATATGTCATCATATGCTTAAAATTTATTTATCAATAATGATAAGGCAAAAGTTTATGACCAACAAAATATCCTAATGCAAATTTCAATGAACTTAATTCTAGCAAGGTAGAATAATCAAACTTAATGCACAATATAATATGTATTCAAATTTCACAACAGAATAAGGCCACTGCAGTGGTCAACATATTTCGATAAAGTGAATATTTGATTCTTTATTAATGTTAGGAATTGGAATCTGCACATTGGTATAATATTGTCCACTTTGAGCCCAAGCCCTCATGGTTTTGTTCTTGGGGTCCAACTCCCCAAAATGTATCATACCAATTGAAATGTCTCTAATCCTATAAATCCAGTTCAACTCCCTTATATTTCCGATGTGAGACTCTTGTTTGCTCCAACAATTAACATATTCTTATCATGCAAAAATAAATACCTTTTTGATGCACGAAATAAATTTTTATGCTAATCATATTTTACATTAGAAAAGTGTCACTTAAGTACTGCACCAATATTGATCCCTGACGCTTATGCTTATGGTTTAATGCTTTTATATACAGTGATTTATGAAATTATTTTACACAATGGATAAAATCATATTTCAATTTATCCCAACAAATCCCAACTTTACACATTAGTGGAGAGCTTTCACTTAATTACCCCCCCTCTCCATCCCCCTCGAGAAAAAAACAATTTCTCTTAGCCGGCTTTAGGTTATTAAGGCTAAAGCCCAAATCATAAATAAAGCAGAACAATGAAATAATAGAAAATCTGTCAAATAAGTCATACTAGAATGACACAGTACATGTAATATCAAGAGACGACTTAGTACTCAACGTTTCTGCAATTATCTTTTTGGAGTCTTTTCTTCATTCAGTCTTTTAATTAAATATGCATAGCTTTGTCTCATTCAAAGTAAAATGTGATTAATGTGATATGTGTTGCTATAATATAGATTAAGATTTGGGCAACCTCATGAGAATTTAAGGTTTGAGTTTATGTAATTTCTCCATTTTCTCTTTCTTCTCGATAAGAAAGAAAATGAGAGTTAAAGATGTTGCAATGTGTGCTCACAAAGACACGTGTCAAAGGAACATAAAAATTGAAAGGTCTTACAACATAATGAGGGTCTGAGTTGCCAAAGGAGGGGGATATGGATTTGGGTGAGGGTGTTTCTTCTTTGCCGGCACCCCTTCGTGTCGTAGATGAAGTGAGGGCGGCCTTCGCTTATGTTCCAGGGTTGAACTCATACCGGGTTACTTCGAGTCAAGCTCTATAGTGGGCGCTGGAAGGGTTGGGGTGCGTCTAGCACCGTATTAGAGGAGTATGTGTGCCAGTTGTTTGAGGTTCTTTTTTGGGATATATCTAAGTTCGATATTATTGTTCCAACAGCTGGTCAACGAGCATATGATCCTTGTAAGGGGTTTTTAATGGTATACGTTGATCAACTTTGAGCGGTGTTTGTTGGTTCTTCCATCCTTTCGTGTGGAGATTATTGCAGTTTTTACAGGTTTGTCCTAGTTAACTACTTCCTTCATCATTTCTGTACATATTGGGATTCGTGTTGTGCTACAAGTTGTTCGATATCGAGTGCTCTTTTTTTCGATTTTTGGCAGCCTTTCCCCTACGATTCACGCCTTCCGATCCTTCCTTTCTTTATTTTGAGCCGGCGGGTCCTTCTTTCTTCTTAGAGGTTGGAAGTTTCATAGGCGAGGCTGGGGCTTGGAGAGAGAAGTTCTTTTACTTTGCTCCCCGTAATTTTGCAACCGCGGAGTGGGTAATTCATACACGGTAGCACCTGGGTTAGCACGATCACTTCCCTCTCTTGAAGGACATGTGAGACAGGATCTCGAGCGAAGAGGTTTGTATGCGGGTCTTTATGACACGCTTTCGATGTTAAACTACCCAATCACTATGATTATGGTTGGGCTTCAGCATATCGCTGAGGTGTTGGAATATCCTGAGGGTCCTCTCTATACGATCCCCTTGTTTAGTAAGTGTTCCACATTCTTTTTGATTCGTTCTTAATATACTTCGTATCTTCCTTTTGGGCGTGATTATTTACTAACGCGGTTGGGTTGACCCCAGGAGCCGAGATGGACGTCCCCACTTGAAAGGATTCTCGATAGCTCCCTTGCTTTGTCCGCCATATTCAATTGACGAGGGGGCCCGTGGGCCATTATCGAGGGGGTTCAATTCGATGACTTTTATCATTTCTTCTCCGACTCTGTCTGTCGAGGCGTTTCCTAGATTTTTATCGGGTTTGGGTCGGGGTTTCCTAACCTGGAGTGTCGTCTGTCTAGCAAATCAGGCGAGGGTTGTAGTCGTATCTCCCGTCCCTCTAGTGCTCAGATGGTGTGTGGGGGGGGGGGGGGGGGGGGGAGTTGGGCCAATATCCTCTGTTAGGCATGGTGGACGACCTTTCTCTCTTCACAGGGGTGTCGGGGAGCCTCGAGTATTGCGGGTCATATTTGTGCAAACTGCGCAATGAGAGGGATAGGGAATTTCTCCTTCTGGCATTGCAAGATGTTTTGAGCAAGAATGTTTGTGAGGTACGTGCCCTTTTTCTTTTTGTAAGATACTTCTTTGCACGTAATTTTTTGGTGTTCGTTTTTCTCATCCGATTTTCTTGTCAATTTTTGGCTTTGAGGGGTGAACAACTATCACTTTTGCTAGAAGCCATGGGTGAGCGTTTTTGAATTGTTCCTTTTGAGTTGTCGATACTATGAAGGCTTTGGGAGATGCTCGGGGTCAACTGGAGCAGAAAGAGGCGGAGATAAAAGCCCTTCGAGCCATGAATGTATGGAGTTCTGATGGAAGTAAGGAGGTGTTAGAAAAGAATTTGAAGGGTATGTCGAGAGGTTAGAAAGTCTGCTTTTTCGCCTCGGTCAATTGGGTGAGATGCTTCGTACTGCAAGAGTGGAATATGACGAGTATAGGCATCTACGGATGGACTTGAGTCGTCAGTTCGGGAAGAAATTGGCTAGGGCTCAATCTCAAGTTGCGTTAGGAATATCGAGCGTGACACACTTAGATACTTCCTTCAACGAGGAGGCAAAACATTTTCTGTTGATGTGTTATAGTATTTGTCAGGACATGGTTTAGTCAATGCCTGGACTTTCTCCAGATTTGGTGATTCCTAAGATGGTGGTGGATCCTCCCTTGAAAAATCCTTATGTATCTCGAACTTCGCCGACTGTAGAGGCGAGTGGTTCCAGCTTGCATGAATTGGGCAAGGTGGGCGTGTTGACGTCAGATCTTACTCCTTTTACAGCTTCACTGGCTGAGGTGTCGAATGACGTGCGTCAGATTGCTGTTCGAGGAGGGAAACATCATGTTCTTAAAGGGGCAATATCTTTGGTTGTTTGGGTAATTTTAGAGGGTTCTTTCTGTTCTTTTTTGTATAGTATAGACACGACTTTTAAACATAAGGGACTTTGTAGCATAGGTTTTTGAAGATGGATAGGGAGGATAATGTAGCATTGTTATGAAATATATGGGTGGGAGGTGTTTAATGACTTAGTGTGTAAGGCACTCTATTACTTGGAATCTTTGGTGAACTCCTTCTCTTGCCTTTTGCCGCTGGAAGCAAGGGGATTACGTCGACTCCTCTAGTCGTATGTAGAAATCGAGGGTGTCGAATCCCTTGCTATATTCTTTTTATTCGATTTTTTTGCCTTTTCTTGGCATCTTCTTTATATTGCCTGTATTATTTATTTATTTATTTATTTTTTTGCGTGGGGGGTTTATCCTATTTACATTTCTTTTCAAAAGAGAAATCTTTGGCAATCCTAGTGGGACGCGACGTTATCTTGTGGTTTTCATATTGGGTCATCTTTCTTCTTGCACATAAGGAGGGTTTCCGTTTATCTTTCTTTCTACTCGCATGCCCAGGAGTCGCGATGAAGGGAGCGGTACACGCTTAATTGGCTAAGGCCTTTTCCTTACAAAACATGGCATTTTCTTGTCTATACATACAATGCTTTCGGCTTCCTTCATTCCTTCAGATCCTTTCTCTGGTGATAGAAGACCGTTCCCACAAAAGGCGCCATTTGATGATAGACAATTCCACTTATATTTATATCATAATAAAAAAAGTTTGTACAAAGGAGGACAGAGAAGTCACTACTCCGTTACCAAACCACGATCAACCTATATTTCATCATATTCCTGTTTTTGCATTTCATCTCATAACATGATTTTCTTACTCATCGTTAAATCATACACAATCATTAATTATGTATCACATATTGATTCATAATCATGATAATTCTTCTATATTACAATCTCATCTGCTGGTTCTTTTAGTGTAAAGAGCAACGAACTATGCTCAAGACATGTAGCTCAAAGAGTAATAAATATATCTGGGTTACTAGCTTATTGTGTATCACCCATTGGGATGTCTTTGGAAAGTTGGGCCCAGTGATAGAGTCGATTTACTGCCGGGCAGTAAGGACTGTCAGTTTAAGTTATTTCTCTTGAAACCCATCTATCTAGAGGCCGCTTACAGTCAGGAGTTGGCTATAACCCGCGTTCTAGATCGACATGTACTCGAGCATGTCGACTGGTTTGTTTTCAAGGCCGCACCTCGCTTGGAGGTATAAGATAGTATATTGGAAGTAATAAGATTGCATTTTTTTTTTACTGTTAAGCACATGTTCATTAACTATTCTATGAATATTCTAGTACTACTATTACATCAAATTATATGTAAGATCACTCCTCGAAATGTATCCATTAAACCATAGTAAATTATTGCATTGCCAATTCTTTTACATGAATCCCACTAAGTCATTAAAGACTTACTCCTCATTTCTTCTGTTTGTCATGAGTACATAATTATTAAATGTTAATATTTTTTTTCATCATAATGTGTATGGTTTGTCCTGGAAAGTGACACCCCTTCATACGAGACGTGTTTTAGTTTGAGTTAGGTAAAGTGACTAATCACCACCGAACTAACTCAGATCGAATCACGATCATGGGGCGCGTTCGTCACAAGACTCCACCTCTTAGAACGACGAGCTTGCCCTAGATATGTTAGGTGAATATTTGGCCCTGTCTTCTTTTCATAGTCCACTCATGTCGCAAAGAACTGGACTTAAGGTACTTTGTTAGCCTGGTCAAATGATGTTGTCGGCATTGCCTCGGTTTCTTGATTGTTGGCAACTATTGTGACTTGTACAATGGCCAAAATCAGATTCATCAACTTGGGAGGTACAGTCACAAGTGTTGGCGCTTGGTCCACGAAGGATGTCTACGGTTCGGTCTTCCTTATTGGCATTGGTCGTTCCAGTGGCTCAAGCACATGAGGGGAAAATGAAGCGGACGCCCGCTGTCTAGCCCTCGGTCCTAGTTTTGGTTCTCCAAGTTGTTGGCTCTTAGTGCTGAGTTGTCGGCCACCCTCTATGAGCGGGATCAGACAATTCTCATCATAGTTGCACTTGCGTACGTATCTTTAGTTTTCCCGCACAAGGCACCATTAATTTGGTAATAACTCTTATGGGCTACACATAGAATAATAAAGGGTAAAAATGAGGAGCCGAGTTGCACCAAACTATGTTAATCTAGGGGAGCATCGAGGCTGCTATTAACTGCACAACAGCCAAGCCCCATAATGTTATTTCTTTTTATAACTTAGACCCCAAAAGCTTTATCTCTTTTTATAATTAAGACCCCAAATATAATTCTTCTTCTTTTGTAAGTCTTATTTCATTAATTAAATATTTTATTTTCTTTAACCCACTTAATTTTTTTAAGAAGAAATATTTAATCTTATCCTTGATTAACGCCGAAGATATAATCATCCATATTTAGAATAATTTTAGAAAATAATTATTTATCTTATTAGAATAATAGGTTTCATAGACTTCGTATTTATGGTAATAGAATTAAAACTAATTTTTTAAGAAGAACGATTTTATCTTATCTTAGATCAACGTCCAAGATATAATCGTTCATCTTTTGAACAAGATTTATCTTATCTTTGTATTTATGGTATTAGATTTGTTTAAAACTAATTTGTGGGTTTAATCATGAAGAAAATCATGTCGATTTATTAAGAATCATATTCAGAAGGAATTGGACTATGGAAAAATAAAGTCAAGTGATTAATAATGTGCAAAGGTTTATTATCATAATTATTTTGTGTCATAATTAGATTTTTCTTACATAGATTATAGTGGTACGCCGATTTCTTGTAAGAACAAGTTGTAATTCACAGTTGAGTTCATTTTATAATGTAGATTTAGTTTCAAAGGGTGTTTTAAAAAATATTTTAGTTTTTAAAAGTCCTTCGCATGAGGGTTACGTCCCTAACGATTAGGGCTAACGTCTTCTTCGGAAAGGTCTTCTTTGATCTCGGCGCAACATCGTTGACGATTTTCACGGCATTGACACCGGTTCCCTGCACCTAATTCCCGTCTCCTCTCTCCATAAGCGTGTCGCTAGGGTTTGGGGGGTTTTAGTTTTCTCTTAGCGTTTTCCCTTGTTTTTGCTTTAGCCGTCGGCCATCAGGTTTCCGACTTTATTACATTGGTTCTAATTTTTGTTTTCTTTTTGTCTCTTTTCTAGTGTACGTGTGTGTGGAGTTGGAAATTGGCTTCATCTCACGGCTAAATCGTTACTCAGGGTTCGTGTCACGTCTTCGGTTGAAACGACGTCAGCATGGACGAAGCGTGTAATCTGCTACGTAGGGGTTTATCTCTTATGGCTGTTGAAGGAGGCGGGGATGGTTTTCTGCTTCCTGACGATACGTGGGAGCAACATAATACAGGGGCAAATTTGGTAGTGGTAGGGCGGCTGTTATCGGGAAAGGCGAAAAATTTCAACTCTTTCTGTACTATGATCAAATCTCTGTTTAGGACTGGACGGGGTCTTGACATCACGTGAATAAACGGAAATCAGTTTCTCTTCCAGTTCTACCATAAAATTGATAAGAACCACGCGCTTGAGGGTTGTCTATGGTCAATCGATAAAAAACGTCTTGGTGTTGGTTAATGTTGAAGAGAATGAAAACCCTGCAGAGACCAACTTAGATTATTGCAGTTTTTTTGTTCGGATTTATGAGATCCCGGTGATCCGTCAAACATCCGCGACGGCGCGTGCTATTGGTAACTTGCTCGGAATAATGGAAGACGTCGACCTCGCGGAATCATCCGCCTTAGCATGCGAATCCGAGTTAAAATTAATGTTACGAAACCTCTCCTTCAATTCATGAAAGTTAGGGGAAAGGAGGGACAAGAGATGATTGTCTCTTTTAGGTACGAACGACTGCCTAATTTCTGTTATCTGTGTGGAGTATTGGGGCATATAATGGCAGATTGCGAGGAGAAGTGTAACATCGAATTGGACAGTGAGACTCAACTGTCGTATGGAACTTAGTTGAGGGAAAATCAACCTCGGTCGGGTTTTGCGGGGCAAAGGTTTACAGATAAGGGTTGGCGGGGAAATTCTTCATCTCAGGATAATGGAAGAGGCCATGGCTTTTTCTCACAGGACCGAACTGGCAGCAATCAGTCATGGCACGCTCCTAAGGGCGCGGACTCTCGGTCTTCGGAACATACAATTTCACCAATCATTACCCCTAAGCGAACAGTCCGTGAAACCGAAGCGCTGGGGGGGGGGGGAGGAAGTCACGTCCAGGGGTGAGAATACGAGGTTACTGCCTCAACTGAAGAAACCGACGGACGCACAACAAGGGGATAAGAGTGTCTTGAGGGTCATTGGAGTAAAGCACATTTGTGAGCGAATCGTGCGGGACTTGGGGGACGAGCCGGTGGTGAACACGGCTGTTGACGTGACTACAGCAGTTGCGGCACATATAAACGTTACTATGCAATGGGGAGAAAATGGGATGCGATTTGTCAGACGTGAGGGTGTCGTCACCAATACGATGGTTACTTATGAGAATACGGTTCGAAAAAAATGGGTTTTAACATGAAGGACAGTACCGATTGCGGTGTGGATAAAAAGGCGCGTTTAGAGGCCATTTCATGTGACATTGAAACTATTTTGGCGGCGACTGCGGAGCAGTCCCGCCGCACCCAATGAGTGTGTTAGCTTGGAACTGTCAGGGACTGGGGAACCCTTGGACAGTTCGGGAACTACAACAACTAGTTGCCACATATCGGCCCCCTCTGATTTTCTTGTCGGAAACTAAATGCAATACAAGGAAAATAGAGGAACTCAAAAGGCGTTTTAATTATTTTGGTGTTTGTGTTGAGGTGAAAGGCCTCTTGGGGGGGTCTTGCGTTTCTGTGGGATAAAAATTGGGAAGTTCAGCTACTGAGTATGTCGGATAATCATATCGACCTTATTGTCATGGGGAAAGAGGGTGAACTTGACTTGCGTTATACTGAATTTTATGGTGAACCCGACGGGACTCAACGTACTCGCACATGGGACTTATTGAGGCGTCTTCAGGGTGTATCAGTATTACCATGGCTTTGTGCGAGGAATTACAACGAGATTTCGGGTCATGAGGATAAGAAAGGGGGTCCGCGACGAGCAAATTGGCTTATTCGTAACTTTCATAACACGCTGGTGGATACAGGGTTAAGTGAACTTGATTTTTGTGGTCCTCGTTTCACGTGGTGCAACCGGAGGCCGACTCCTCACACGGTGTGGGCTAGATTAGATAGGGCGTGTGCGTCGACGGGGTGGATGGATTGTTTTCCGCTCACGCGGGTGGAGCACGTGGTTGCGTTGAGATTGGATCACCACGCATTAGTAGTCCATTTGAGGGGGGATCAGATTCGGGTTCGTAGCAGTGGAAGGTATCGGTTTGAGGCAGCATAGATTATGAAAGTTGGGTGTGAAGCCGTGGTGGCCCAGTGTTGGGACGAAGGGGGCACCTGTGAATTATATGAAAAACTGCAGGGGTTTCGAGTTGGTTTGGTCAAATGGGATAATATAAGCGAGGTTGACGGCAAACGCAAAATTGGGAATTTACGCAAGGAGCTAGGCCGACTGCACACGAGAGAGATAACACGGATTTCACAGGATGCGGAGATTAGAATAAGTAAGCAACTTGAGGAGTTGTTAGAGTTTGAAGAAGTTTATTGGAAGCAACGGGCCAATGTTCAATGCTTGAGGGAAGGAGATAGAAACACGGCTAATTTTCATCGTCGGGCTAGTGAACGTCGGAAAAAGAATGAGGTCAAAGGGATGAGAGACGATGGGGGTGTGTTGCGCACGAATCCGGGAGATATTGATCGGTTAGCAGCGGAGTATTTTGCTAATATTTTTCGCTCCACAGAGCCGACTGACGCTTCGATTGAGGATGTGCTACGGGATATTGACGGGCGAGTTAGCCATGAGATGAACGACAATCTAACCATTTACAATGGGCAAGGTTCAAATCGCTCTCAAAGATATGTATCCTTTTAAATCTCCGGGTCCTGATGGTTTTTCTGTTATTTTTTATCATAAGTTTTGGCATATTGTTGGGAAAGATGTGACTTGCTTTGTTCTTGCTTTTTTGAATGACAGGGTTTTTGACCCATCTACTAATTTTACTCATATTGTGCTCATCCCGAAAATTCCTAACCCTGAATTGATGGCTCAGTTCCGCCCTATTAGTCTTAGTAATGTGTGTTTTAAGGTTACCTCAAAAGTGCTTGCTAACCGCCTCAAACCTTTTTTGCCTACTATAATTTCTCCATCTCAATCTGCGTTTGTTCCAGGGCACTTAATTACTAATAATATTCTTGTGGCTTTTGAGGTTAATCATTGTCTTAAGAATAGGAGGACGAGGAAATGGTGCTACATGACGCTGAAGTTGGATATGAGTAAGGCTTACGATCGAGTCGAGTGGCCCTTTTTGGAGAAGGTAATGCTCAAGTTAGGCTTTCATGCTAATTTTGTTTCTCTCATCATGCCTGGTGTCACATATGTATCATATTCTACTCTAATTAATGGGCGATAATCGGGTGTTTTTTTCCCCGAAAGGGGCATTAGGCAGGGGGATCCACTATCCCCTACCTATTCTTATTTGTTTCTGAAGTTCTTTCCGCTCTTATTTCAAAAGCGGAGGAAAGGGCGGAGCTCAATGGGGTTAAAGTTAGTCATAATGCGCCCACTGTCTCGCATCTCCTTTTTGCAGATGATACACTGCTATTTTGTGATGCGGATGTGACTTCAGCAGAGTGCATTCGAAACATTCTAGAAAAATTTGAGGCTGTGTCGGGACAAAAAGTTAATCTTGAGAAGTCTGTGGTGGTGTTTAGCAAAAATACGGATGATCAGACGAGGGCGAATGTTGGGGCCGTGTTGGGTGTGGAGATCGCGGAGCTACACGAGAAATACTTGGGCATGCCACCAGTGGTGGGAAAATCAAAGAGGGAATTATTTGATTACATCAGAGAACGCGTGGTGAAACGAGCACAAGGTTACAAAGGAAGAATTCTCTCGGGGGCGGGTAAATATGTGCTCATCAAATCAGTAATGCAGTCTATACCAACATTTCTTATGAGTTGTTTTCGCCTTCCGGATTCCTTAGTTCGGGAAATTGAGTCTATCATTAGTAATTATTGGTGGAGTAGTGGAGAACAGAATAAAATTCATTAGGTAGCATGGAAAAAGATGTGTCGACGTAAGATTGATGGGGGGCTCAGGTTTCGTGACTTGAGGGCCTTTAATTTGGCGCTTCTTGCCAAACAAGCTTGGAGAATAATGATGAATCCCACGAGTTTGGTGAGTCGAATCTATAAGGCCAAGTGTTTTCCTCACTCGGATATTTGCGTGTCTAGGTTAGGAGCGAATCCATCATATTCTTGGCGGTGTATATGGGAAGCTCTCGCGGTTGTGAAGCAAGGAACTCCATGGCACGTGGGGAATGGTGAGCTGATTTCTGTATGGCATGACGCGTGGTTGCCTAGACCACGCTCTTTCAAACCGATAACCCCAGTTCACGCGGAGGAGCCATCCATGATGGAGAATGATTTAATTGATTCGGATACGGGGTGGTGGAATGTGGAAAAGCTGCGACAAGTTTTGTGGGAGGTGGATGTCGAGGTGATCTTAAAAATACCACTTGGGGATGCAAGCAACGAGGACCGAAGGTTATGGCATTATGTGAAGAAGGGTGATTTTAGAGTTCAAAGTGCATATCACTTAATTGTTGAGCAAGGGCTGGGGCGGACTACGAGGGAGGAAGCGTCGACTTCAACGGCTCACGTCGCTTGGCCAAAAATATGGAGAGTGGAGTGCGCGAGCAAGATTAAATATTTATGTGGCGTTGTTGCATGGATATTCTTCCAACGAGGTGGAAACTTGCCAGGCGAGGCGTTTGTGTTGAGACTCCATGCGTTATTTGTCATGGTGAAGAAGAGACGCTTCGCCATGTATGCAGCGACGTGGTGTTCATATAATGGACATAAATGGAGGATAATGAAAGGTGGGGAGGAGGACGAATGGCAAAAATCGAAGGGAGACGTGATTAAAATTAACTTCGATGGCGCACAATTTTTCGAGGATGGGGCCGTGGGTGTTGGATTGGTCGCGCATGATCAACATGGAGAGCTAATTGCTTGGCATCAACGTCGATTCCCCTCACTTATGGACGCTATGTGTTTTGAGGCTTTGGCGGCATCGGACGCGGTTCAATGGGCGATCGAGAGGGGATGGGTTAATGTTTTGGTTGAAGGAGATTGCTTAAGTGTGATTCATGATATCCTTAATGGTACAACGGGGGATGATCGTATTATGAATTTGGTGCGGGACGTGCGGTCAATGTTATGGAATAACAAGGAATTTTATTTTAGGTGGGTTCGACGTGAGTCGAACGCGGTAGCACATGAACTTGCTAGAAACGCTGTTGAGGACGCGGATGAGTTTGAAGTTATATAATTGTGTCTTGGTTGTTAGTTTTATTGAGGAATCATGTAACGTTGTTCGCACCTTAGGGGTGGCGTTGATTTTATTAATGCAAGTTTAAAGTTCCAAAAAAAAAGGTGTTTTAAAAAATTATAAATTCAAAGTTTTAATCTATAAGTAATTATTTTTTCTAATTGAAAAGTATTACAAGCATAAGGGGACTTCTTCAAATAAATAACTGTGTTAAGAAAAGTATTTAGCATACCAATAATAGCTGTGCAGTTAAAAACAGCCCCGACGCTTCCCTAATCTAGACTTCTTTAGACCTGCTTTGTCTGGAACACACCAAATGCACTATGCGACCTAGGCAGTAGATAGAACCTTCCGATAACACGAACTGGTGATATGTTGAAACTCTGATATGTCAGAATTGGGGATACCTTAAAACTGGGGATTCCTCGAAAGCGTTGGATAAGTTGAAACTCTGACTCCCTCAAACCTGGGGATTCCTCGAAAGCGTTGGATATGTTGAAACTCTGACTCGCACAACTAATAACTTGAAAAGTCATATAACTCGAAAAGAGCTATAAGTCGAAAACCTTATGTCGAAACAATTCTCCCGAGTTAAGAGCAGGTGGTTGCAACAGTAATAAAAATTGCGCCTTGATTATCAGGTATGTGGTACTAATAGTCCTCGGGATGCGGGTCTACTTTATGGATTTCACGGATAAATCGCAAGTTTAGTATCTCGAAAGTGCATTTCGAGATACTCGGTGAGGATATTTCGGAACAGATTTTCGAGATATCGGTCACTGGGGCTTTTTCTGGGCTGATCCGACCCAAGGTTTTAATCTTTTGGGCGGGTCATATAAGCATACATCACTTTTTTTTCTTTGCTGACTTTATTTTTGGTATTTTTGTCTATAGATATAACAGAAGAATAAATAATTTATTGGTAGTGACAAGAAGGTTGCTATTAAGTTTATTTGGCAGTGACAAGAAATAATTTATTTGCTGCTCAGAGATATTAGTTATTATTTATATAAAAAGGAGGAGAGAGATCAGTAAAATGTTATGTGTCATAATATCGTTTACTTCGTTCAAGTAGTTTGTTATCCTTCCCGCTCCTTTTATATTGCAATTTAATTTGTTAGTCAGTTACTTAGTTTGTTAGTTAGCAACTAATTACTTGATCACCATCTACTTAAGTGAATAACAATATCTTTCACAGGTAAAAAACGAAAAAAGAAACCCGACTTGTAAATCGCACGCGCGCGAGAAAGTGGGTGAAAATGTTGCTCTTGGGGTACATGCGACAGAGCAATGATATCAACATAATTTCTTAAATGGCCAAAAAGAAATTTAAATTATTTATTTAATTTACTTTTTAATTCACTGTTCAGTGTTTCATGTATCCCGGCCTCCCCCCCGTGGCTAGTATCTAATATACTCATAAATTTGATAAAAGTAACATTTATTTGGTTTCTCCATCTTCTGCGGCCTTCTAGTTCTCTATAGAACAAATATGTCAAGAATAAATAAATAAATTATGAATCGCTGCATATAGAATATTTTCAACTTCCTTTTTTCGCCCAGTCACACATATTTACGCCCAGTCACATGTTTTCGACTTCCTTTTTTCGTTCTATCCTGAATATCGTATTTGGTGAACACACTGCTGAATCCATCGATTTTTTTTTCTATATTCTTTCAAAACGTACCCAAACAAAACCTACATACAATGCAACTAACTAACTGTATTATATTCCTTGCAACAATATAACTTTTAAGAACTTAAGTACGTACTTTCGATATATATTCCTTTCAACTTATAATAACTTACACGCCAAATGTTATGAATAGTTTCAATTAAATTAGTATATTTTGCCAACCGAAATGTAATCCAGAATTGCAACCCAGATGATGTCTGTCTACCTTCTACTTATAAGAGAAATAAGAGAAATAATATTTGAGTGAATGAATAATTCCATTAACCTCAGGAGTACTTATACTAGAGTGCAGGAGTACTTATACTAGAGTGCAAGTAATAAAGTACAACACTAAATAACTACAATAAATACAATAATTAACTAAAGACTAATACAACAATATAATATCATCTAATACACCCCCTCAAAATAGACGTTCCGTCAGTAACAGAGATTTTGCCACGAAGAAGCTCAAATCAAAAACGAGGAAGGGGCTTAGTGAGTACGTCAGCCAACTGATCAAGAGTGTTCACATACGTGACACTAAGAAGACCCTTGGCCACAAGATCACGAATGAAGTGAAGATCAAGGGAGACATGCTTCATGCGAGAGTGCTGAACCAGATGATGAGAGGAACGTAAAGCACCCAAGTTGTCACAACGCACTGTAGGAACCGAGAAAAGAGACAACCCAATCTCCCAAAAGAGGTGCTGAAGCCAACGCACCTCAGACGCAGTGGAAGCAAGAGCGCGATATTCCACTTCAGTAGAGGAATGAGATACTGCCTTTTGTTTCTGAGAGGACCATGAGATAGGATTCGACCCCAACATGATAAGATATGCAGAAGTAGACGTGCCATGAAGAGTATCACCACCCCAATCCGAGTCCGAGTAACCAGAAAGAGAAAGATTAGTATCACGACGCAGCGTGATACCGTGAGTGAGAGTACCTTTAAGGTACCGAAGCACGCGCTTCAGTGCTAACCAATGAGATGCATCCGGACTCGATATACGTTGCGCAAGCCTATTAACGGAGAAGGCAATATCCGGACGTGTAAGAGTGAGATACTGCAAGCCACCAATAACTTGACGATACAACGTGACATCAACATGGTCGGTCGAACCTGGAGCCGTTGGGTTGCGAGACATGGGTGTTGATAGTGGCTTGGCACCATCTATCTTGTGACGAGCCAATAGATCGTGAATGTACTTGTGCTGCGAGAGAAAAAGCCCATCACCCGAGCGGTAAACCTCAACACCCAAGAAGTAATTGAGAACACCTAAATACTTAATAGCAAAGTCGATGCCAAGGTGCTTAACAAGCGAGGAGATAGTCTTGGAGCACGAACCCGTGACCACAATATCATCAACATAAACAAGGACATAGACACGAACCGAACCACACATGAGGATAAACAAGGACATATTCGACTTCGACTATAGGAAGCCAAACGTCATAAGAGCAGCACTAAGAGCAAGATACCAAGCACGAGGGGCTTATTTGAGGCCATAAATGGATTTATGAAGAAGACATACATGATCTGCACGAGCCTTGTCAACAAACCCCGGTGGTTGGCTCATGAAGACTGTCTCAGAGAGCGTACCATGAAGGAACACATTGCTAACATCCAATTGGCGTAACGGCCATAAGTGCATTACGACAAAGACTGGGATGGTGCGAATGGTGACTGGTTTGACCACCAGACTAAATGTTTCTCTAAAGTCAACCCCCGATCATTGATGAAACCCCTTTGCAACCAAACGAGCCTTATAACGGTCAACGGACCCATCCGGAAGGCGTTTGATACGAAACACCCACTTGGATCCCACTACAGTACGGTTGATAGGGGGTGGAACCAAGAACCAAGTGCCAAGACTGGAGAGAGCCGTGAGTTCCTCAGACATGGCGCCACTCCACAATGGATCAGAGAGGGCCACTTTAACAGAAGTAGATTCCAAGTCATGAAGAACCGGATGCGTGGTGGTAGTAAACATCTTAGGCTTGAAGATGTTGTTGAGAGACCTCGTGATCATGTGGTGTGGACGAGCAGAGGAGGGCTGGACCTCAGTGTCGGGCGCACTAGAGTTCGTGATCACGACCGCCGACAGAGCCCTAGAGCTGCTAGGGTGCACGGGCGGCGCAGACCGGGCCATGGGCGAAGGAGACCCATGAGGGGACCGGGTTTGGGCCGAATTTGACAGCTCATGGGCCAGGGTGGACCGGTCCACCTGGTGGGCTGGTGGAATCGACCCAGCAGTCGGATCCAAGCGGGCTGGGGGCGGCCCGCTAGGGTTTGCGGCCTGTGGTGCCCTGACAGGCCGAGTCGCGGTTGGTGCTGGGCCTAGGGCAATAAGAGGCGGCGACTGGGCGTGCTGCGGTGGTAATGTGGGCAAGAAATCCAAACACTTATCCTCAACAAACCACACATGTCGAGAGATGTAAACACTGCCCGTGAGAATATCAAGACACTTGTAGGCCGACTACAAGGTGGAGTAACCAACGAATACACAAGCTCGAGACGGGGGCGTGAGTTTTCTTGGAAAGTATGGACGTAAGTGAGGGTGGCAAATACACCCAAACACCCGTAGACCAAAATAGTTCGGTTGACGACCAAAAAGAGCCTCAAAGGGGGACCGAGAGCCAAGAATAGTAGTAGGTAACCTGTTATAGAGATAAGTGGTCGTGCTAAAGGCAAAGTCCCAAAAAGGCGAGGGGAGAGAAGCACGAGAGAGGAGTGTACGTCTCATCGTTACAATAACACGATGACGATGCTCACTAGTGTCGTTTTGCTAAGACGTGTGTGGGGGCGGTCGTGAGCCAAGAGATGCCATTTGAAGATAGATACGTCTGCATAGCCAATAACTCACCACCATTGTCGGAATAAAAATTCTTAATTGACCTACCAAATTGTTTTTCTACTATACCTCTAAACTGAATAAAAATACGCAGTACATTAGACTTAGCTTTCATAGGGAAAAACCAACAAAACTTGGTAAAGTGGTCAACCAAAAGTAAGTAAAAACGACATCCCATAGTGGAAGTAATGGGTGCGAAACCCCAAACATCACCATAAACATAATGAAGCACAACGTTTGACACAAGAGATGAATCTCTAAAAACAAGATTCTGACTTTTATTTGACAAACATGAATTGCAGAAACTAGAGTCCGACGCAGCGGACGACACAATAGGTAAACTAAATTTGCTAACAATAAACGACCCAACTTTGCCGGAAGGATGACCGAGCCTATCGTGCCAACAACTAACGCTAGTACATTCACCAACCAGCGCCATAACTGAAGAGCATCCAAGAGAAGGCAGCCGAACACGATACACACCATCCACACACGTCTAGCGAAACAACCTACTCCCCGTGCGATGGTCCTTCACAACAAAATAAGACGAGAAAAACTCAATAGAGACATCATTAGCAGTAGTAACCGATGCACATATAAGAGATTTTGCCTGGAAGAGGGAACACATAGAATATTATCAAGTGTAAAAGAACGATCATGAAGAGTAATTTTAGAGGAACCTGTGTGGGAGATAGGTAAACCTTTACCACCAACTGTTGTGACCTCCTCCGGACCATCATACTCAGAGTGGAGAGAAATATTCCCAAGATCAGATGTGAAGTGATGAGAGGCGCCCGAATCAGCCAACCATTCATCACGCTAAGTAGGGGGTGGTGGCGGCGATGCAAAGTTCGCGCTAGGGTTAGGGTAGCGACGACAAGTCCTAGCCTCATGGCCCGTTATGCCACACAACTGACATATGATAGGCCCACGAGTGTGAGGGGGACGATACATGCCCGTGTCGTGACTAGGGTTAGGGTTTGAGGGCCCATTGGAGCCCCTACTGCAGCCGCCACGCTGTGATTGGCCCGACGAGGGTCGATTGCAACCGCGGTTGTTGCCAGAGTTGGACCGCGGCTGGGAGACTACCTGATTCGCAAAAGCAATCGTGGTGGACTGTTCAAGTTCAAGACGACGTAGATACCCTTCTTGACTAACAAAAAGGTCATGCAACTCAGCAAACTGAATTGGGTGCTCTCGAGCACGAATTGGGCCAGCGATGTCACGATAGAGAGACCCAAGACCATTGAGGGCATATAGCGTGATGTCGTCATCCTTCACGGGGCCATCAATGGCAGCAAGTTCATTAGCCTTTGACTTAACAGATTTAAGGAACTCCAAAACAGAACGATCACCCAAGTTTATGTTGTTCAGTTCATCCTTCAACTGCATGACATGAGAGCGTGAGCGACTATCATAGTGTCGTTGCAAGTCGTCCCACACGCTCGCGAAGGTTTCAGAGGAAGCAACAAGTGAAGAGATCTCCATAGAGACAGAGCCAACCAAAGCTGTGACCAAAAAAGAGTCCTGACGCGTCCAAAGGGAGTAGGTCGCCAGTGACTCCGATGTAGTACCCATCGGCGAACATGGATGGGAGCAGTCAACAAAGCCAAACAATCCATAACCATACATGAGGTGACGGATTTGACAACGCCACGCAGGATAGTTTGTACCGGTGAAACGGATCAGAATTTGGTTGGAGTTGATCGGAATCAACGCCACATCGCCAGAGGACGGCCTGTGAAAGGGCGGTGATAGCGGTGATGGAAGGCCAGCCGTGGCGGCGGCGAATCCGGAGGTGTCGCCGACGGCGCCCTCAATGGAGGAGCGGGGAGGTGAGCCTGATTCAGACATATTAGGTTAAGGATCGAAGAGTGTCTCGTTAGAGAAAAAGGTCTCTTGATACCATATAAGAGAAATAAGAGAAATAGTATTTGAGTGAATGAATAATTCTATTAACCACATGAGTACTTATATATACGAGAGTACAAGGGTAATAAAGTACAACAACAAAAAATTACAATAAATACAATAATTAGCTAAAGACTAATACAACAATATAATATTATCTAATACTACGTAATCCTTAATATTTGTAATTTATAGTTTCCAAAAACCTCTCAAAAAGCTGAGTCTGGTTATAATTACGATATACCCCTTAATTAAAGTTTATTCTATCATCAAATTTTACCCATGTACACATAATACTTAAGAGACAAAATCCATGATTATTTTAAGGAACTTTTGAGGTATATATACACAAATTAAAGTTACGCACCACAAAACCAACAATTGCTATATATCTATGCATCATGCACAAGTCATTATTCGTTAATTTGATAAGAAAACCTATTTAAACAATAAAGCAATCGTGCAAAGCATCTAAAAAACGATAAATCTTCTAATTAATTAATAGTAATCAATATATCCAAATGTACTAGCTAGAAGAACGTTTAGGGTTTAGGGTTTAACAATCCAATGTACTACCATAAGAACAGAATCAAAGAAATTGCCTGTTCATCACACAACAAAAATCTTTTAATCTTAAACAAAAAAAGATAACTTTCGACATAATAAATAGGTATAAATAGGAGAGCACGACAGTTTTTCCCAGGTTTCTAGAGAATTTTACTTATTGGTGGGGTTAACGGATAGAAGAAAATTGTTTACAATTGCTGTATCTTTAGGAGCATTTCTCTTAGGGCAAAATATTTTTTTTGCCCTTTATTTTATGCCAACTTCAAGTTTTGCCCTTTAACTTTTCGGGCTTAGAAAATGCCCGTTAACTCCTTAGTTTTTTATAAAAAATGCCCGGCGGGCTCAGAATTGGGTTTGGGCCAATTTTGGCTGACGTGGCATCTGACTGGGACGCCACGTCATTAATTTTTTTATTTTTTAATGTTGGTTCATATATATATATATATATATATATATATATATATATATATTTACAGAAAATAATTTACAGAAGATGGGTGGTGGGACAATAATTTTCTTTTTTATATAAACATAATTCTCATAATTTTGTATGAACCAAAATAAAAGAAAAAAATTAAATCTAATAAAAAAAATAATTGCCATCTTCCTCAACAGGCAACACCTCCCCCCCCCCCCCCCCTTCTTCTTTCAACACCGCCTCTCAACCCCACCACCACCACCAATCCGATCGGATCCGTTCACCAAACACCATCACTACTCAATAATCCCCCTAATCTTCAACCAACTCGCCAATGTCAAAGCTCAAGCCGATGATGCGTCGTTTTGCGCCGATTGCGTCATCTCCGACGACAATCCCTCCTCCGCCGGAGCATCGGACAGATCTTGCCACCCCATTTCCACCCTTTTCCGCTTCTTCTTCTCCGGCCTATTCATCGTTTTGCCCTCTAACTATTCACCGCGTTCTTGAAGGTGGAGGGTGTGGTGCTGTTTGGGGGTGGTGGTGGTCGGTGGAGATGGAGATGGTGGCGGGTTTGGGGGGTGTGGTTGATAGTGATGGCGGCGAGGGTGGTGGTGGTTGGTGGAGATGGAGATGGTGGCGGATTTGGGGGGTGTGGTTGATAGTGATGGCGGCGAGGGTGATGGTGGTCGGTGGTGATGGTGGCGGATTTGGGGGGTGTGGTTGATAGTGATGGCGGCGAGGGTGGTGGTCGTCGGTGGGGATGGTGGCGGGTGCTGTTAGGGGTGGGGTGGGGTTAATTTTTTCTTTATTTTTGAAAAAAATTATTAGTTATTTAGATTAAGTTTTAAAATTAGTATTATATATTAAATTTCATTTATAATATATTTATAATTTAAAGTTATTATAAAGATAAAGATTTAAAGTTATTATAACGATTTAAAGTAAAAAAAATTCTTAATTTCTTAATAATTAAAAACTGAAAAATGAAAGTTAATTTATATAATAATTAATATTGTTTTGGGCTTAAGTTAAGTATTTTAGATACTAAAACTTAAGTTTTTAAAATATTATAAGTTTCAAAATTTATGTAATAAAGTTAATTATAAAGATTTTAATATAAAAATAAAAATGGGGGGTTTTTCTTTAAAAACAAATATGTGGCGCCACGTGGCGTCCGAGTGGTGGCCCAGTCATACGCCACGTTGGCAAAATTTGGACTTGGGCTTCTTTTGAGCCCGCTGGGCATTTTTTATAAAAAACTAAGGAGTTAACGGGCATTTTCTAAGCCCGAAAAGTTAAAGGGCAAAACTTGAAGTTGGCATAAAATAAAGGGCAAAAAAAATATTTTGCCCTTTCTCTTATATATATCAGCTCTCTTTTTTTTAAGTTCAGGTTATAAGTTGTTTTTTGTCCTTTATCTCTATGTCGGAAATACTTTAACTAAGGAATTATACTAATCCAAAAACAATAAAAATATAAGGAATTAAAAAGGTGTGGGCCGCGTTCTGATTTAAATTAATTGATAATATCATGATTAAAAGATTCAAATTCATATCCAACCCAAAAAAAGTTTTAAAGCCTGCAAATTAAACTCGTAGCGCCGCTGGGAACCTAATTGTATCAGGAGTTGTACCAATACTCAATGACTTTTAAGAAGCGCAATAATTGGAAGCAAACAAAAGCAAACATGAGAACAAACGCGACCAAAGCAAACAAAAGCACTCTTGTACTCACCAGACTCACGGCAAGAGATACTCAAAATTCATATCGTCATATTATATATGTTCATATCCTCATGACTACAACAAAAACAATGTTACGAACTATGACAAACTCAAACAATGTAATGTAACTAAGTAGTATATATGTGTTGAGCAATATATCAAAAAACAAAGTAAGTGATCATGATACGTAGTACTAGTACGGCCATCTGCATATGGATTCTGCACAAGAAAGGAAAAAAAGAAAAATCAGAACTAGTTAATGGAAACCAAACAAAGACATTTTATGAGATCCTCCAACCAAGTAAATTGCAAAACTAACACTATATAACCACACTTTCGAGAAAATATTGCCAGTGCACATCATTTTTGATCAAATAAATGCCAAATTATCCCCAAATCTTAGCAAATGTGCATGCACAAACAACAAATACCAGTTGATCGATGTTCAATTTGATCTCAGGTTTTATGACTTATATATCAATTTAACAACTTCAACGGAAACAATAAACATTGTGAAACCCTATATATACTTTCCTCTTAATTCAATAAACATGTACATATATTCAAGTTATACTAAAAATATAACACAATCAAGCTAAGGACATTAAACGAAATTTCCAAATTCATTATACTACGTACTAATTGTCACCACTCACCACACTTTTACCAATTAAAGAAACATATATATGAACAATAACTTATCTTATTTTACCCCCCCCAAAAAAGAACAATTACTTGTCTCAAGTGTCAAACTATTATAGAAATTAACTCATGTATGAATCAGTGAATGACATGCAAGCACAAATAAAGTACAATTAAGAACGTAACTATAACGAAAAAAACGAGCGAGAAGAATGTTTTACGTACCCCTTGTAGTATTTGCATATCTGCGTGCATGCCTAAAAGAAAAGTAACAAATAAAATTAAACAAGTCAACTCCTACAATAATGATAATTAATATTAAACTATGAAGCATTTCTAGAATAATCTATATTATTCTAAATATATTTATATAATTGTAATAATAATATGGATGAATCTAGAGTAGTCCATACTACACTAATTAAAGAATATTCATATGAATATTCTAGGAATCTATCTAGAAAAATCTAGCAAAGACTAATCTAAAATAATGTAATGGGAGAGTTCTAGATACCTCCTCCCACACCTATAAATACACCCCATGGGTGATCTTGCATTGTAAACAAATCCTCAAACACTTGAGCAATACAATCTATAAATTTTGGAGATAAGTACTCCATATTCTAAACACTCTAAATACTCCATATTCTCCACTACATCTAAACTACACTTCTCCTCCACTATCCACATAAACACAAATACAAATCTTCACTATCCTACAAAACCTCTATCATATATAAATCTCCTATTTTCTAACAATTAAGTTTGCGAAGCAAATAAAATATCTTGTATAAGCATATACATATATATATACATAAATATGTGTGTACATTATTATATATAACAAATATATGGTAACTTATAATTATAATAATAACAAAAAACACGATGGACTTGAATTAATCATATTCAATCAAACTCACGGTCAAGATTTTTCGTGTTCTTCTTTCTTTTTACAAACAATTCAATAAAGAGATGACAAATAAAAAAGAAAAGAAAGAGAAAGAGAAAGAGAAAGAATTTCTCACTTGCATTGCATGGCGGTTACTGCGGCTGGACCGCGGGCGGAACGGGAGTGGTATTTAGGGCGAGTTCGGCCTGAGCATTTTGCACCACCGCCGACGCCAGCGGAGCTTCAGGTTTAGGGTACGTGAAGGAGATGCCGATCTTGGTTCCGTGTATAACATGTTGGGTGGGTTCCCAGCTGTTGGTTATTGCATTTTTGGAAATCAGGGAAATGGTGGGTTGTTGTTGATCTGCCATTGATGCTGTGGAGCTTGAAAGAAAGAGGAAGAATGAGTGAGAAAGATGAACGAGAGAGAGATAGAGAGTAGTGAGAGAGATGATCGAGAGAGAGAGAGAGAGAGAGAGAGGAGTGTGAGAGAGTTTCTTGTTTGTATTTTATTTGTAGGGCTTGGTTGAATGCTCTGTGTGAGTGAGGGGTTGGTTGAATGATCGGTTTTGGAGTTCATTTGATCGATGTAACTAATTTCAGTACTACTGTTTGTGGAAATAACTGAAAAAGCACATTGACTCATGATGACACACGAGAACATTATTTGTTAACGAGTAAATTACTCAATTAAATCGAAACAAAATCGACAAAAGCGCTTACTTACATTGTTGATCAACAAAATTGATTTCCAGACTTGATAAAAATCATTGAAAGTATGGAACTTAAATGGGCATAAACAGACTGAAACTTTTTGTGTGGAAAGTTGTTCACAGAAACTTACCCACTACAAGTAATTAGCTAAACTCCATTTTCCTTATTGAAGACACCTCTGGTGTTCTTTGTTTCGGGCGCCGAAGAGTCAGACGAACACATTTTTCTTGGTTGTCCATTCGCCAAATTTATATGGTTTGCGTCTTGCTGGAACTTTCGACTCAATTACGACAACCAAAACTGATTCTGCCAACTGGGTGAAAGACTTTATGCCTTCTGCAAGTGAACGGTTACCGTGGGGAATCCGCTTTCAATTCTCCTCATTCTTTTTCATTGCAATGGAGGAAATTTGGAAGGAACGCAATCGTATCTTTCACTCATCTGAGAAATCTGACCCCGGGAGGTAATGACTTATATACTCGGATCGGAAACTCTGTTCCCTGGATCAGCGCTTCACATGCGTTCGCTTATGGAAGATGCTAATTGGAGTCCACCTGCATCTGGTTTCCAGAAACTAAATGTTGATGCGTCTTTTGAACATCAAGCAAGAGTGTCATTTGTAGGAATTGAGATCTAGAATCACCTAGAAAGATTTACTTGGGTCGAATCTAAGCGAAGCTTGGTTATGGATAGTATAGCGGCTGAATGGATTGGGCTTAATCGTTTGGCTGAACTTAATATCGCACAAGTTTGTGAACCAAGCGCTGGAGATAGACAATGAAACAAAATGTGGATATTCAGAAGAATCGCGATATTATCCAAGCCAAACCGTTCTGGACGCTCACCGATGTAAAGCGAAAAGCTAATATCAGAGCACATAGGACTGCTGAATGGAGCTGGAAAAAGAAATGGACTGGAGTAATTCCCCTGGACATGTTGCGCCGGGGCTGAAATGGTTTGTGGTTGTCCTGTTTTAGTGATGTTGTTCTTGTTAGCATATTATTATATTGTATATTATTGTCTTAAGGGTATTTTAGTCTTTTACTTGTCTTGTATATATATGACTTATCTTGTAAACCCTAGATCTAATTCACATTCTTGTTTTGTAAGATCATGGCTTTGTTCTTGAATGTTAACATGGCATCAGAGCCAAATCTCTGACCCAACCGGTAGGCAAACACGACACCACCCCGATTTTTTTTGGGTTTTCCGTCTTCGTATTGCTACTGGTTTCTGGTAATCCGCTGCACTCTCTGAACTTGTTGGTGTGTTAATTTCGATTTTGATTTGGTGCAATTTTTGTTCGATTTGTTGCCCCAATTCTGTTTCTGGGTTAGTCTTGCTTTGTGTATTGCTGCAATTCTCGATTTCTGTTATCATGACGAGAGGGGATGATTCGTTGCAATCGATTAGTGTTCGTTTTGATGGAAAAAACTATGGGTATTGGAGTTATGTTATGAAAAACTTTCTAAAAGGGAAGAAGATGTGGAATTATATTTCTGGTGTTTTGGTTGCTCCTAAATCATATGATGCTAATTTTGTTGAGTTATTGGATGTGTGGGATACCAATAATTCTAAAATTATTACTTGGATTAACAATTCTGTTGAGCATAAGATTGGTACTCAGTTAGCTAAGTTTGATAATGCGAAAGAAGTTTGGGACCATTTGGAGAGGTTGTATGTGAGGTCCAACTTTGCTGTTCAATACCAACTTGAAGGGGAAATTCGTGCTCTTACACAGGGCGATCGAAGTGTTCAAGCGTTTTATTCTGAGATGACGAACTTTTGGGATCAGTTGGCTATGACAGAATGCGCTGAACTGAGAGCATTCGGTCCGTATATTGAAAGGCGAGAACAACAACGTTTGGTTCAACTGTTGTACAATCTCCGCTCTGAGTATGAAGGCATCCGTGGGTCAATTCTGCACCGTACTTCTTTGCCTTCCGTTGATTCAGTTGTGCATGAATTGTTAGCTGAAGAAACCCGCCTCAAGACTCAAATTGAGAAGTCCACTCATGTTGGTTCTGTTTTGGTTACTCAACCTAGTCATACCAGATCTAAACAAAAGAGTTATGATAAGGATGAGTGTCGCTATTGTCATGAAAAGGGTCATTGGAAGAATCAGTGTCCTTTATTGAACCAGAAAGGCAAACCACAACAGGAATATGGAAAGAGGCCAAGTGACAAACCTTCATATTCACAGAATCTTCGTTTTGGAGGACAGCCTAATACAGCTGCTGCCATGCCTACATTGGATCCAACTTCTGTCGATTCATCTCTGTCAGACAACGCATCTTTGGTTAATCTATTGCAGAACCTTCTTCAGGCAAACAAAAACCAGTCTCCACCATATGTTATGTCTGCTCCATCCACATCAGGTAGAAACTCGTCCTTATGGGTGTTGGATTCTGGAGCATCTCATCACATGTCTCCTGATCGCAACTCATTTGTATCTATGTCTCATGTGTTACCACCTACATCTGTTATGACTGCTGATAGCACTCCTATGCCAGTAGTAGGTGTTGGTACAATTCAAACAGAAAATCTCTCACTACCTGATGTTTATTGTATTCCTAAATTGGCTATGAATCTTATTTCTGTTGGTCAATTGTATGATCGTGGTCTTGATGTTCACTTTTCCTCTACTTCTTGTCATGTGCAGGATCCGAAATCAAAGAGAATACTTGGGACTGGAAGTAGAGAGGGGGGACTTTATGTTTTGGATGGCATGAAGGTTGATGGTCAGTTTGCAGCTACGAGTATTGATCTATCTACCTTTTATTTAAATTCTTCTTCTTCGAAGTTTTACGTATGGCATTCTAGACTAGGTCATGTATTTGGATCTTGTATGCGGTTTTTATGTAATAGTGGTGTTTTGGGAGACTTGCAGTCTCAGGATATTTCTGATTGTAGTGGATGTAAACTTGGGAAGTTTTCTGCAAAACCTTTTAATCACAGTACATCCACTTCTTTTGCACCATTTGATTTGATTCATTCTGATGTTTGGGGACCTGCCCCTATTCCTACAAAGGGGGGGGGGGGTCACGATATTATGTTTCTTCCATTGATGACTATACTCATTATTGTTGGGTTTACTTGATGAAAAATCGTTCTGAATTCATTGATGTTTATGCTCACTTTGCTGCATATGTGAAAACTCAACACTCTAAAGTCATAAAATGTTTTAGATCTGATTTGGGTGGAGAATATACGAGTAAGGCACTCTCTGACACTCTTCTTAGTGATGGTACTGTGCAGCAATCCTCTTGTACAGACACACCTCAGCAAAATGGTGTGGCTGAAAGAAAACATAGACATATTGTTGAAACGGCACGTTCTATGCTTTTGTCTGCTAGTGTACCTAGTGAGTATTGGGGAGAAGCAGTTCTCACTGCTGTTTATATCATAAATAGAGTTCCAACTCCTAAGAACGCAGGTATCTCTCCATATGCTAAGTTATTTGGTCAAACTCCTGATTATTCTCATTTGCGGGTTTTTGGGTCCACATGTTTTGTTCTTCGTCCACATGTTGAGCGAACTAAGTTATCTTCACGTGTTGCAATATGTGTCTTTCTGGGATATGGAAATGGTCAGAAGGGTTATCGGTGTTATGATCCAGTTGCTAGAAAATGTTATGTTTCTCCTCATGTTCACTTTATTGAGCATATTCCATATTTTTCCATTCCGAGAAGCTCCCATAATGTGACACGGTCTGATATTATTCACATTGACCCATTTACTCTTGATGTTTCTGATATTGGAATTAATGATCCAACTGGTGAGAATATTGGTATTGGTGATGTTGTTGGGGATGACAATATTGGTGTTGGTGATGGAGATGACTTGGGTGCTGCTGAAGAGTTACCCCCTCATGTCCCTTCTCTTACGATTTCGGATCCAGCTCAAGAGCGGTATCCCAGGCGCACTTGTAAGTCTACTCAACTGCCTGATTTCATTTACTCTTGTTATTCTCAGCCCTTTGTTTCCTTTTTGGCATCTGTTTGGCCTCTTTGTGAGCCTACCTCTTATTCTGAGGCGGCACAAGATATTGTTTGGCAAGAAGCTATGACCGAGGAACTATCAGCTTTGAACAAAAATCACACTTGGGACTTGGTTCCTCTTCCAGTAGAAAAAAAGTCAATTGGTTCTCGATGGGTGTATAAAATTAAAACCAAAGCTGATGGTTCAGTTGAGCGATATAAGGCTCGTCTAGTGGCAAAAGGATTTGCTCAACAATATGGCATGGATTATGAGGAGACATTTGCTCCTGTTGCTAAGATGATATCTGTCCGAGTTCTTATTGCAGTTGCATCAGTACGACAATGGTATATTTCACAGATGGATGTGAAAAATGCATTCTTGAATGGTGATTTACATGAGGAAGTGTACATGACACCTCCTCCGGGTGTTCCTCATAACAAAGGGCAGGCGTGTAGACTTAAGAAAGCATTATATGGGCTTAAGCAAGCTCCAAGAGCTTGGTTTGAGAAGTTTTCTACAACTGTTTGTTCTCTTGGCTCCTCCTCTAGTCCTAATGATTCGGCTTTATTTGTTAAATGCAGTTCTGCTGGTCGCATTATGCTTTTACTGTATGTTGATGATATGATTATTACAGGTGATGATGTTGAGGGTATCAAGGTGTTGAAACACACCTTATCTCGTTTGTTTGATATGAAGGATTTGGGTCCTCTTCGTTACTTTTTAGGTATTGAAGTCGCCTCATCTCCAAAGGGCTATCTTTTGTCTCAGTCGAAGTATACTTCAGATATTTTAGAGCGAGCTCGTCTTACAGACACTCGTGTTGCTGCTACTCCTTTAGAGGTAAATGTTCGTTATACTCCTACTGGCGGCACACTTCTTCCGGATCCCACTTTGTACATGTCTATTGTTGGTAGTTTGGTATACTTGACTGTTACCCGACCGGATATTGCTTATGCGGTCCATGTTGTTAGCCAGTTTGTTGCTGCACCTACCTCTGATCATTGGGCTGCCGTTACTCGCATTCTTCGTTATCTCCGTGGTACTATTTATCAGAGTCTATTGTTTCCTTCGATTTCTTCCTTAGAACTTCGAGCATATACGGATGCAGACTGGGCTAGTGATCCATCCGATCGAAAATCTACCACTGGATACTGTATTTTTCTAGGTGATTCTCTCATCTCTTGGAAAAGCAAGAAACAAGGTGTTGTTTCTCGCTCTTCTACCGAGGCAGAGTATCGTGCTATGGCTTCCACCACAACTGAACTTGTTTGGTTACGACGGTTGTTAGGTGATATGGGGGTGTTGTTCTCATCCCCCACACCCATGTATTGTGATAAAAAAAGTGCTGTTCAGATTGCTCACAACTCTGTTTTTCATGAGCGTACCAAACATATTGAGATCGATTGTCATGTGACTCGACATCATTTTCAGCATGGTGTTATCTCTCTGCCGTTCATCTCGTCTTCGATGCAGTTGGCTGACTTCTTTACGAAGGCACATACGATTCAGCGACACAACTTCTTTGTTGGCAAACTCTCGTTACTTATTGCAGTACCTTCTCGAGTTTGAGGGGGCGTGTTAGCATATTATTATATTGTATATTATTGTCTTAAGGGTATTTTAGTCTTTTACTTGTCTTGTATATATATGACTTATCTTGTAAACCCTAGATCTAATTCACATTCTTGTTTTGTAAGATCATGGCTTTGTTCTTGAATGTTAACAGTTCTTAGCTTTTACTGTTTTGGCTGTAATGTTTTAAATTGTGTTATGTAAAAAAATTTATGAAAAAAAGATGTGATGCACAACGTACTTTGATTTGATTCTGATGCACAAAGTTGTTGCATGTATATGAATATGCAACTTAAAGTGCATTATTGTTGAGGACTTCATTAGAAGTCATTTTCTTATGCATCCGTTCTCTTTTGTTTTTTTTTTTTTTTTCTGTATACACTACAAGATTTAGGGGTCAATAGCGACCGAATTTGGGTCGCTATTGACCCCCCTGGGGTCCCTGATGCTCAACAGCGACCGCCACTGGGTCGCTATTGCCCGGTCCCTATTGACCACGGTCGCTTGTCAATAGGGACCGCAATTCGGTCGCTATTGAGGGTCAATAGGGACCGGAAAATCAGCGACCGCTTTCCGGTCCCTGATGACTTAATATCAATAGGGACCTAAATGCGGTCCCTGATATTTATAATAGGGACCGGAATGCGGTCCCTAATAACAAAAACAGGGACCGCAATTCGGTCCCTACTAATATTCGTAGATACTCTATGAATATTAGTAGGGACCGAATTGCGGTCCCTAATAACAAAAACAGGGACCGCAATTCTGTCCCTACTAATATTCATAGATACTCTATGAATATTAGTAGGGACCGAATTGCGGTCCCTATTGACCCCCAGAAAAAATAAAAAAAAAACAATAATATTTCGGATTAAATCCGAAATATTATTGTTTTTTTTGTAAAATTATGATTTTAACAAGATCAAAACAATAAAATAATGAAGAAAAAGTTAATATAATTACATGAAAGTATTAATGAATGTAAAAAGATGAACAAAATGACTAATAATAGAAAAAAAAATATGAATGAAAAAAAAATGAATGAATAAAACAACAAGTGAAAGAAAAGTAAGAAAAGAAAGTGGTAAAATAAAGAAAGTGAAAGAAAGAAACAAAAGAAAGATTGTGTTGGTGATTTGTTTTTTAGATTTGTGTTGGTAAAAAGAAGAAAACTTTTTGTGTTGGGTGATTTATGGAGAAAAGAAGAAAGTGTGTTTGTGTTGGAAAATAAGATAGTGTTTTTGTGTTGGGTGTTTTTTGGAGATAATGAAATGAGATGTGTAAGAGTGGTGAGTATATATAGAGGGAGGGTGAAATTTTTAAATTTTCGTCAAATTCAAATTTCCCTCTCAATCCCGCCTAAAATTTTTGCTTAAATTTCAAAATTTTAGATTTCAGTGACCGCATTTAGGTCACTAATAATAATTAGGGACCCAATTTAGGTCACTAAATTTTTTTAGTGACTGCAATACGGTCCCTGTTGCTATTTTAGGGACCTATGTGCGGTCCCTAATAATATTCATCGATTTTAAAGTATGAATATTACTAGGGACCGCATTGCGGTCCCTATTGATTTAATAGGGACCGAATTGTGGTCCCTATTGACTACGCTAATGTCAATAGGGACCGAAATGCGGTCGCTATTGACTCAACAGGGACCGAATTGCGGTCCCTACTAATATTCATACTTTACAATCGATTTTTTTTTATTGATGTTGGTATGTTTGTGATTCTTAGTAACCAAACTCATTGTAACATGTGAATTGTAGTAATAAATGATTGCAAAATCATTCTTATAGTAGATTAGTTGTGAATTAATAGATTGATTGAGATTGAGCGAGTTATTAACGTTCAAGATATATTTCATGTTCTACAACTAATCATCACTAGTTAGTTGTAGTTGTTATTCGTTTTTATGATTTATTTCACTAATGTTAGAATAGATATGATTATGAGGTATAATGATTAGATCAAGCAATCATTATACTTACATATGTATATAGAATTAGTTTGTCATTATGACATTCGTTGTACAAAATAGTAAGAGAATCTTCAAAGCGGTCCGTTCTCCTCACATAATACTTAGATTTACAATGCGTCGTTGTAATTATTGTTATTTGAACTATTACAATGGTTATTATGAACTAAACAAACAACGCGGCACCTCGAACCATCTTAAAATATCGATTTTAAAGTATGAATATTAGTAGGGACCGCAATTAGGTCACAATTAATGTTAGTAGGGACCGAAATGTGGTCCCTATTGACTACGCTAATGTCAATAGGGACCGAATTGCGGTCGCTATTGACTCAACAGAGACCGAATTGCGGTCCCTACTAATATTCATACTTTACAATCGATTTTTTTTTATTGATGTTGGTATGTTTGTGATTCTTAGTAACCAAACTCATTGTAACATGTGAATTGAAGTAATAAACGATTGCAAAATCAATCTTATAGTAGATTAGTTGTGAATTAATAGATTGATTGAGATCAGTTTGTCATTATGACATTCGTTGTACAAAATAGTAAGAGAATCTTCAAAGCGGTCCGTTCTCCTCACATAATACTTGGATTTACAATGCGTCGTTGTAATTATTGTTATTTGAACTATTACAAACAACGCGGCACCTCGAACCATCTTAAAATATCGATTTTAAAGTATGAATATTAGTAGGGACCGCAATTAGGTCACAAATATGGACAATAGGGACCGCAATGCGGTCCCTATTGACTACGCTAATGTCAATAGGGACCGAATTGCGGTCGCTATTAACTCAATAGGGACCGCAATGCGGTCCCTAGTAATATTCATACTTTACAATCGATTTTGTCATATTGATGTTGGTATGTTTGTGATTCTTAGTAACCAAAATCATTGTAACATGTGAATTGAAGTAATAAATGATTGCCAAACCAACCTCATAGTAGTTTAGTGTGAATTAATAGTTTGATTGACATTGAGCGAGTTATTAACGTTCAAAATATATTTCATGTTCTACAACTAATAATCACTAGTTAGTTGTAATTGTTATTCATTTTTATACCTTACTTCACTAATGTTAGCATAGATCTTAAACAATAAACTAATACTTTTCCGGAATATTACAAACACACCAACATGAGAAAAAAAGATCAAATTTGAAGGATGAATATTAGTAGGGACCGCAAATAGGTCCCTAATAAGGCAATAGGGACCGCACTGCGGTCCCTGTTTAATATTAGTGACCTAACTGCGGTCCCTAATTTTTAATAGGGACCGCAGTTAGGTCACTAAGTTTCCTTAGGGACCGTTGTGCGGTCCCTGTTGCCATATTAGTGACCTAAGTTAGGTCCCTACTAATATTCATCCTTGAAATTTTAATTTTTTTGATTGATGTTGGTGTGTTTGTGATTTCTAGCAACCAAACTCATTGTAACATGTGAATTGAAGTAATAAATGATTGTCAAACCAACCTCATAGTAGTTTAGTTGTAAAATAATAGATTGAATGAGATTGAGCGAGTTATTAACGTTCAACATACATTTCATATTCTACAACTAATCATCACTAGTTAGTTGTAATTGTTATTCGTTTTTATACCTTACTTCACTAATGTTAGCATAGATATTAAACAATATATTAATACTATTCCGGAATATTACAAACACATCAACATGAATAAAAAAAAATCAAATTTGAAGGATGAATATTAGTAGGGACCGCACTTAGGTCCCTAATAAGACAACAGGGACCGCGATGCGGTCCCTATTTAAAATTAGTGACCTAACTGCGGTCACTATTGATAATTAGGGACCGCAATATTTAATATTAGTGACCTAACTGCAGTCCCTAATTATTATTAATAGTGACCGCAATTAGGTCACATATATGGGCAATAGGGACCGCATTTAGGTCCCTATTGACAACGACTAGTGTCAATAGGGACCTAATTGCGGTCCCTATTTGGGTTGGGACTTTCAGGGACCTAAATTAGGTCGCTGTTATTTTCAGTGACCTAATTTAGGTCGCTGTTATTTTCAGCGACCTAATTTAGGTCGCTGATGCCTATTAGGACTTTCAGTGACCTAAATTAGGTCGCTGTTGCCTTCAGCGGTCACTGAAGGCGAGCGACCTAATGTAGGTCACTAACTGGGCGGTCCCTATTGACCGCCCAGTCTTGTAGTGATACTTCCACGTTATTATATTTGTCGCAATTTGTTGATCGGGCTTTTATTATAAGGGTGATATATATGAATGTGAATGTTTTTGCACTTTTTAAATATGAAATCACGCGTATAATTTAATTAATTAAAACGTCATGTAACGAAATGGCTGGCCTATTGAATCATCAAGCAGTAAACCTTCCTATAAGTTTCTATCTTGAAATTAGTTAAGCAGTATATTTATATGGGCCACTATTAAAATAAGGATGTTAGTTGTCTTTTTTCTCCTCCATATCAATTGCCATTGTAAACTTGTTCAAACGCCTTCTCGTTAATTCCATGGAAAACATAAATTTTGGGAACGATAATTATTTTACAATGGTGAGACCAACAAAAAGACAATGAGATTCACGCATAATCTATTTATTGACATTAGAATAATAACAAAAATAAATCAGTGCTATGTATAGTATACAGAGATAGTGTTCCAAACCAACAACGTAACTTGGCAACGCGGTGTTGTTGAGATATGGACATAGTTGCAGGACCTATTTGTAAATATATATTGTTGGTTAAATATTTCGTTAGAAATTAGTTTATTAGCTAGACAGTTAACATTAGTTTTTTTATTTTTATTTTTATTTTTTGATAATTTACAGTTAGATCAGTTCGCGCATAACTTCCTCGCGCTTATATATGGATTTTATTTTCTTCTCTAGTACTGAACACACGGAACATATTTGAACAGGTGTCAGGGTGGAAAAATTCGTCCCTTCATTTTATTTTTCACATAAACTAATTTCCTATCTTCTTCCACGTCAAATGAAAATTGCGCTATTACACTTCATCGAACTCCTTTAGTTTCTTCTATTCAAATAAATCGGAAACTTAAGAGTTGAGTTTATTATTATTCAAAAGCGAGAAAATCACTTTAGTATCTCAATAATGAGCCATTTTGCATCTATATATCCGAACTTCCACTACAAGAATACATGTACATAGATATGAAGGCGTAGAGACTGAAGACTAGCTAGTGCTTCTAAGCTGAGACGAAAAAAGTTGTATCTATAAGTCTGGAGACCGATTTTTCAATATGTGCAAGTGCTAGAGACAAAATAGTGTATATCTTACTTTGGAGACCGATTTCTTCTTATCTGTCATTGTTCAGAGACCGTTTTGACAGTTTCAATATTTATAAAAAAAAAAACAAAAAAATTGAAGTAAGAGATTTTGACTATCAAAAATTTGAGAGTGTGATTAACTTTCTTCTTATCATTACCTCTTAAAAATCTTTTTTTTTTAATATTTTTTTTATAATTAATTTCACTTTAAATTTCAAAAAAAATAATATAATATTTCACTAACTTACTAAATAAATTAAAATAAAATATTTAAATAATAAAATTTGACAAAGTACTAGTACAAATTACTAGCTAATTGATCCCATGATGCACGTTTCTTTTATAATATGTTTACATGTGGGATCTCTTCTACGGATAATTATGTAACCTCTAAACAAAAAGCTTTAATTTTACATGGCATGGCAGTATGACACACTGGGCTCTCAAATAAAGTTGAAAAACTGATTTCTTTTTAAAATAAAAATAAAAAGTCGAAAGGCTGATTAACCTCTTCTTCAGTGAGCAGTTAGATTGAAAGACTGATTTACATTTGGGGCATTGATGGGTGTAATTTAGGATTGGCCCAATATAACGTTATTGGGCCGGCCCAAAAGCGCATCGAATAGGGAGAATTCGAGGCGCGCATCGAATCAGCGGTATAAGCTCTCCCAACTGGGCCAGCCCACCAGCGCATCGAATACGCCGGATTCGATGCGTGTATCGAACAACAGTGATTCGATACGAATTACTATATTGGATTGTGGGCTCCACGGGACGGGTTCTATAAATAGCCCGTCCCCTTGTGTTCAAAAGGGACTTTTCGTGAACTGAACCAGCTTAGTACAGTCAGCATCGAACCATCCTCATTCGATACGACCCATATCGAATCAAGCTCAATTCGACACGCACAGAAATATTGTATCTCTGTTCGATACCTTGATACGCATCGAATTCGACATCTACAGCACGTATCGAATTCGATACCTTTCAGATTGCTTTTCAGTTGGTGACAATTGTACCGCATCGAATCGACTCTCATTCGACACGTCAGTATCGAATACTTGAAATTCGATGCGTTTCATTAACATTGTAATTTAATTATTCTGTCTAGAAAGCTTGTATTACGTGTTCCGGACCAAGCTAGTCCGTTAATAATATTGGATAGCATTGTTTGATCTCATTTTGTACAATTTATTGTGTTCTATTACCGTGACGAAATAAGACCAAAACATTGGCGCCGTCTGTGGGAACACAAACTGTATTAGCATTATAGGCAGTATGACTAGAATAACTCGATCTAAGAGTAGAGCTCTGGAAGGTAATACGGGAGAAGAACAATCGGGTACACCCGAGCGGGTTATGCCAGATATAATTGGACCATCAGCATTACCACCGGCGGGTACCAACTCCGGCTAGGAAAGAAAATCAAGGACCTCAAGCTGAGAAGGTACCCATTAATGAAGCCGAGGTGAGTGGAGCTTCAGCGACAAATGCTGCAATTCCAGATAAATTTAAAAGTGAATTATTTGCAATGATTAAAGCGGTCGTGGCTGAGGTGCTCCCTACAGCATTACCCACTATGATACCATCTCCTATTGAGTATTCTGAGAATTTGAGAGAGCAAGGTTCAGCTATCCGAAAGCAGAAAGGGAAGGAAAAGGAAGAGTCACAGCAAGACGACCGAAGAAGTAACCATACTTCGGAAAGGATGGGCAGCAAAGGGAAATCAATTCATGAAGAGCGAGGAAAGAAGCTGGTATCTGTAGAGATACAATCGAAAAGGCCTCATGAGAAGATACAAAAGGAAAGAAAGGCAGAATGTGCTGCTGAACGAAGTAGGAGAGAAGACGGAAGACGGTCGGAGAGCCGTAATTCCAGGAGAGATAGGAATGAGGAAGAGGATCATAGAGAGGAATCGCGGAGAAGAAAGCGTAGAGATGACCAAAGACAGCCAGAAGGTCTTGATTTGCACGGCAAGCATAACACAATAAGAAAGAACGTTGGAAGATTGGAAAAGGGGAAAGCAATAGCCGAGACTCAAACGGCAAGGGAGGACAATTCTTTGAATCGCAGTCCTTTTTGCCGGGAGATAGAGTCGGAAATTCTAGGACAAGGAGATAAAATCCCAGAATTAAAAACATACAACGGAAAATCTGATCCCCGAGATCACCTCTTTCAGTTAGACAGGAAGTTATCCCTTTATGGTTTCAGGGACAATATGCAGGCCAGGATATTTGCAACGACTTTATCAGAAGTGGCTGCTGATTGGTTTAATCGAATACCTCATGGGCAAATTGAGAGTTATGCCCAGTTGAGAAAGATGTTCGAGGATCAGTTTTCTAGTCAGTCTAGACTAGTTTTGGATCACTCCCACTTATACACGATGAAACAAGAAGCTAATGAAAGTTTGAGGGACTTCATGAAACGCTTCAATACAGAGCTACTAAGGATTGATAGTCCGACGGGAGAGATGGTTGCAAGTATAGTTTTTCGTGCAACTACAAACACTATGTTTGGTGGTGAGTTGCTCAAACAAAAACCCACCACCGTTGAAGCAATAAACAAGATAGCTCAAGAGGTGGTTCATTTCGAGGAAATGATGGCAACCAAAGTTCCTAGCAATGTGGCTGTAAGGGATAAGGAGAGAGGTAGAGAAGATCAAAATCGCCACAACAGCAACAACAGGAACAAAAATTACAAAAGGGACAGTTCGCCTCGGAGGTACACCCCATTGAATGCTCACATTATGGCAGTGTTTGGGGCAGCAAAGAAAAAAGGATGGTTAAAGGATCCCAGACCGATGAGAGAATCCAAGGCTACGATGTACTCAAATCAATTCTGCCAGTACCACAATCAGAAGGGGCACAACACAGAGGAATGTATAAATTTAAAGGATGAGATTGAGCGGTTGATAAAGGATGGGAAATTGGTGGAATTTGTCAAGAAGGTGCAAGAACAAGAAAACAATTCCAACCGTAAGAGAACTCCATCTCCTAGGAAAGATAAGCAGAGGGCAATCGATGAACCGCAAATTTTTCAGTATCCCCAGATTGAGGATGGAAACACCAGGAGGGGCATCATCAATATGATAGCAGGAGGACCAGGAGGAGCAGATTCTACCAACGGCCGTAGAAAGATCACAAGGTGTATTGAAGCAGATAATTATGTTCATATGGCCAATATGCTGAGAATCGAAGAAATGCCACACGAAGAGATCATTTTCTCCACTGCAGACTTACGGAAACTAAGTGCACAAGCTATGCAGATGTCAGATTTAAATTGCCCTTTGGTAATAACTGTTGATATAGCTAATTTCGGAGTCACCAAAATGCTTGTGGATCATGGGAGTTCTGTAAATATACTGTTCAACTCTACGTTGCTCAAAATGGGATTGAACAACCAGGCACTACAACCGGTGAGAACGTCACTTCATGGTTTTGGAGGTCCAGCAATAGTGCCGCTAGGAATGATCAAGCTCCCAACTTCATTGGGGACAGCTCCAAAGAGAACGACGATTTTGGAAAACTATGTGATCGTTGACATGCACTTTGCATACAACGGAATCATAGGAAGGCCGGCTTTGAATGCATTTCGAGCGCTACCATCCACCTACCATCAGATGATAAAATTCCCCACCATTGCTGGCACAGGAGAAGTCATTGCAGATCACATTGAAGGTTGGAAGTGTTATGTAAATTCGCTCCGAACACGGCAGCAACCAGAAGAAAATGCAGCAATAGCCTTGGCTCCGGGGCATATGGAGCAAATTGAATAGATATTCTGTTGAAATTTACAAGTATTTTTAGCATTTTGAGTATTTTGAACACGTTTTTATTCGTTCTCTCTGCTATAATACGCATGAGGGACAAGAATGTGTGAACTTAAAACAGGTACCTCAAATCCTGGATCTGAAGGACAGCACTGGAAGTCATGCAAATGAGCAGTGATCAAAGCTCAGTTCAATTTACATAATCTATTTTGAATTATTCAAGAAGATTATGTCGAATTAATTGATTTACGTAAATTCTGTATACTTTGCATAATGTAATCAGTGCAGGTCTAAAAAATCAGAAGAACGGAAACTCTGCCCCAAAGTGGCACGAGATACCGAAAATCCCCGAAGAAATCAGAAGAACGGAAACTCTGCCCCAAAGTGGCACGAGATACCGAAAATCCCCGAAGAAATCAGAAGAACGGAAACTCTGCCCCAAAGTGGCACGAGATACCGAAAATCCCCGAAGAAATCAGAAGAACGGAAACTCTGCCCCAAAGTGGCACGAGATACCGAAAATCCCCGAAGAAATCAGAAGAACGGAAACTCTGCCCCAAAGTGGCACGAGATACCGAAAATTCCCGAAGAAATCGGAAGAACGGAAACCTTGTCCCAAAGTGGCAAGTGATACCGAAAGAAGCCAGAGGCAACAAATGGACGGAAACTCTGCCCCAAAGTGGCAAGAGATACCGAAAATCCCTAAATCAATCAAGAAAACGGATACTCTGTCCCAAAGTGGCATGAGATACCGTTAGAAGTCAAAGACAACATACAGAACGGAGACTCTACCCCAAAGAGGCACGAGATACCAACTAAAGTTCAAGACGAAAAGGATAAGAACCTGCTCAAAATACCATGAGGTACCATAAACCCCTAAAACAAAATAAGGGAGGGACGTGCTATATTGCGACAAACTCAGGAAATCACGAATAACAAATTGAAACAAACATTTCGCCCCAAAATGACTAAGGTCATTGAAGTAGAGGGCAGATACTACGGAAAATATTGATAAACAATTTTCGATGAAAAATAATGAACCAGCAGGTTGTCAAAATAAAGTAAAGGACTGAGATAAGAAATTGAAAGAAAAGACAACAGTCAGTATCCCACAAATTAAGTAACAAATGAAAATTGTTTATAAAAACAGAAATAATAAACAGTCTGAATAACGACCAGTCTCAGTCTTCATCTTCTGATGAGGGATATGGTTCGGGCATTTCTAACGACGGTGATAACCCTCCGAAAACGAGATCCTCCCTATCCAGTAGAGGGGCAAACTCATCAGTTTCTGTAGCCTCAGAAGTTTGACGGGGTGGACGTTTCTTCAAGTCTGGCCCCAGGGACAAGTCTAACCATTCTGGATCAAATTTGCCACGAACATAGCCAGAAGTATAGAACTGATGTACCGTAAGAGCTTGAGCATTTCGAGCCACATGATCATCTCGACAAGCGCACAGCTTTTGAAACGTATTGCCCCGAAGGAACTTTTCAGCAATTTCCAATGATTGCTCGGAGGAAACCTTTTTAGAAGGATAAAAAGATATTAATAAGATTGAAAATAAGAGAATAGATGTCAAATTCTAGGAATAATATATATCTTACATCTTTCAGGCCTCTAAGGTAACCATTGATGTCAGCATTGTGAGCTTCCTCTTTGGCTGCAGCAACCTCCATCTTCAGCGCAGAAATTTGCTGATTAAGATCTTCTTCGACTTTTTTAGCTTGCTCTCGAGCTTCTTTGGCCGTTTGCAAAGTTTTTTCTTTGGCATCGAGGGCAGCTTCAAGTGCAGAGTTATCAGCGTTACTGGCACTCTCCTTGAAATCCATTAAGGCTGAGGCCATAACGTCCACGAAGCCGCCCGCCTGACAACACATGAATGATTAGATAAAAGTTCGCAGAGCAAAATCACAGAAAATGTAAGTCAGACAAGACATCATTACCGCTGTCAGCAGATGCAATGTATTACGCTCCAGCCTTTTTCTCTCTTCGTTGGAAATCGGAAGAGGGACGGACAAACCAGGCAATATTGCCTTCAGATGCTCGATGGTCTCGGCCTCCGATAGTTGGTACCCAGCGACCCGAGCTCGAGGACCCTGGCTAGGTCCAGCCGCGTAACTTGGACCGGATGCACCAACAGGAGGGTTAGAGGAACTTGGCCTGGCAGCTTGGCTAGTCGTAGCAGCAACCCCAGCAGTCTGCGATAAATTTTGCGGCACTCTTCGTCTTTTACGATGAACAAGATTGCCGACATCCTCGCCAGTCTCGGTTGCTCTGCTTTCCAACTCCTCGCCACCGCCTGGATTATCCTCAGGATTACTTCCGAGCAAGTCCTCAAAAGCGTCAACCGGCAAAGCACTAGCAGCAACAGCTGCAGTAGCAGTTGAGGGTTCAGACACTTTCTTTTTACCCTTACTCTTTCTCTTCCGCGGAGGAGGAATTGTACGCGCAGTCTCGGTCTGCGAACTTTCCATATCCGCATCGAGAACCCGGTTCATCCTTGCGTGTCGACTCATGAAGTATTTTTCTGCAACAAAGACAAATCGTTAGAATGCATAATAAACGTAAAACAAGGATATCAAAAAGGTCAGATATGTACCAAGGGTCATTTTTCCCTTGTACTTCACTGGTGACAACCCAGCCAAAGAAAGAACTCGATTTTCAACGAGTTTCTTAACATCAAATTGATGTTCTCTAACTAGGGTGGGAATGAACTCGCAATTCCACAGGGTTATGGAAACCCCACTGGGAATTGCTACCCTTGTACCGGTGAACCACTCCCGGCGGAATCCCAAAAACTCATTTTCATAACTCTCCTTAATGAAGAAGTATCGTCTCTTCCAGTCCTTTCCGTACCCGGTTGCTCCACCGTTTAAAAACTTTCGATTCGTTTGAGCTTTTATATGGTAGAAGCCTTCTTCGCGTCTTGCAATCTCGAATAGCGCGTAGAATTCATTGGGACTGTGTCGTTCGCCCAGAGCCTTCATCACTATGATGAAACCAATCATGCTCCCGTAAGAGTTTGGCGTGAGTTGAGCAGGAACGACATTTATCTTCCGCAGAAGCCATTTCAGTTCATAAGGAATTGGAAAGCGCAATCCGTTTAAAAGTTGGCCGACAAACACAGTGATGTGACCAGGTGGTGGATTATGCATCCGGTCATGTGGGCCAGGAATGACAATTTTATACTTGTCAGGAATATTAAATTTTTCGCGCAATCCCCTACGATTATGCTGGAGACGAGACACGTATTGGTCATAGGTCATTCCTGGGACCTCGATATGATCGTCAAATTCCTTATTAATGTAATCTACATCTTCCTCACCCTCGCTCGCAGCACGGTTATCTCTATAGGGCGAAGGTTCATTACTATTAACCTCAGTTGTCGGGTTCAATTCTGGAGCAGGATTATTATCCGCCGGAGAATCGATAGATATATCGTCACAAACATCTGTATCGCCTGCGGTCGGAACTGCTAGTGCTTTTGAGGGATTCTCTTTGTTAATCGAACTGGAGCTAGAACCTGAACTCGAATCACTCCCGGATTGGGTCTCAATGCTCACCATCTTTGATAAAGAGTTAACTGAAATATGTTTGAAACACGACACTGACTAAGGACGAATATGTCACTACACACTCTCGTATATCACTCATATATATACGGTACCGAACGTGTTAAAAACTAAATGATAAGATACAATAAAAACAAAATATTTTTACCTCAAATATATTCTCGATAAAGGAAAGTCTTGCTTAGTTGCTTGTATCCTACACAAAGTAAAAACGGCAAATCAGAATAACGCGACGATAAGCTCATAGTGAGCAGGAGCGAACTTTTTAACGCATCGAATTTTTACAATTCGATACTGAGCGTATCGAATCACTTATGATTCGATGCAGAACGCATCGAATGACGCAGATTCGATGCGTCTTACCTGAAGAGCGGCGTCTGACAGCAGAATAATGATTCCGCCGAGGCAGCACCCCCTTATATAGGGGACGACAGGCCCACCAGGCCCAGCTATATTGACGCATCGAATAACCGCATCGAATAACTGAAATTCGATGCGTGCTATTTGACGCATCGAATAGTAAAATATTCGATGCGTCTAAAATCATCTTATTATCTTTTATTACAAGAACGTTGAGCTGATCCGATTTTACTATGATTAGAAATATCTCAAATCGGTACACTTATATTTTAGAAAGTTTGGAAGACGATCCCTAAATTGATATCGTCTCCCAAACTGGGGGGACTATATGATGGGTGTAATTTAGGATTGGCCCAATATAACGTTATTGGGCCGGCCCAAAAGCGCATCGAATAGGGAGAATTCGAGGCGCGCATCGAATCAGCGGTATAAGCTCTCCCAACTGGGCCAGCCCACCAGCGCATCGAATACGCCGGATTCGATGCGTGTATCGAACAACAGTGATTCGATACGAATTACTATATTGGATTGTGGGCTCCACGGGACGGGTTCTATAAATAGCCCGTCCCCTTGTGTTCAAAAGGGACTTTTCGTGAACTGAACCAGCTTAGTACAGTCAGCATCGAACCATCCTCATTCGATACGACCCATATCGAATCAAGCTCAATTCGACACGCACAGAAATATTGTATCTCTGTTCGATACCTTGATACGCATCGAATTCGACATCTACAGCACGTATCGAATTCGATACCTTTCAGATTGCTTTTCAGTTGGTGACAATTGTACCGCATCGAATCGACTCTCATTCGACACGTCAGTATCGAATACTTGAAATTCGATGCGTTTCATTAACATTGTAATTTAATTATTCTGTCTAGAAAGCTTGTATTACGTGTTCCGGACCAAGCTAGTCCGTTAATAATATTGGATAGCATTGTTTGATCTCATTTTGTACAATTTATTGTGTTCTATTACCGTGACGAAATAAGACCAAAACAGGCATGAACCAACCTACGTTGGATCCCGAAAAGTGCTTTATTTTTCCGGAAGAAATTTGTTGTATTTTCTGGTGTTCGACGGAGAATACACCATGTTCGCGACCAACGTATCGTTTCTCAGCACCATCATGTGCTACCGCAAAACTTTCAGCATCATCTGTTGCAAAGTGTATGCAATCTGCCTCAACGCCTTCAACCGCTGGAGTTGAAAAAGATCCAGCAGCTCCCAAAAATATTGCTTGTGCCCCTATACTTGTCAAAGTATCCGTCTCATTTTGTCTACAGAAATCCAAAACGTGAACGTCGAAGTCTGTAGTTTGTTGGCACCTAAATCGCACTATGGGTTCGTTAACATTAGCATCCTTCTCACTTGCCACACAATCTAACCACGCAAAAACAATTATAATCTTCTGTGGATGGATTGATTCAACCAAGTGAAAAATCAAACTTTGTGGGTCACTAATTTGCAAACCAAGAGGAAATTGGGCTTCAGAGATACTTGTGATAGCAAATGGCATGATTATTATTGTCATTGGTATCCGACAGTCCGTCAAAATAATTTTGTTATTCGACAAGAGACCTTCCACATCTTGTGGCGATAAAGTGGTACCCACAGCAACTAGTCTTCTGTGTGTAGTGTGATATAAGATATCATGGTAGCGCGGTTTAAATTCTCCACCACCAAGAATCTTCCATGTTTCTTCTTTCGGTGTACACAATGCAATTTCATCATGTGTTTTTCTCTTTAAAATCACGGCCACGATGCATTCGGTGGACTCCCTTGAAAATACTTCCACTCGATGAACGATGCTTGAAAAGTTTATTAGTTTTCCCTTCCCATCGAGTTTTATGTATTTGAGTTCTTTGTATTCGTTGAAAAATGGTAGAGTGGATAGAGGAGGGAGTTTCCGAGTGTCGCCTGATAGCGGCTGCCATAAAAACATGTCTGCAGTTGAGTCAGCTATGAGTAGCCATCCGCGTGAAAACCCGCAGCACCACCAACCACCAGGTGATTTGTTAGCAAATCGGAAACGATAAATCCGTTGTTCAGTTAAACTTCTGAACCGTATCTCTGTCAACCAAGCTTCTGGCTTGTTGTAGGAATCATTAGACAAGATCTGCCATGGAGCCTCGGGCCTCTTGGGAACTTGGTCGAGGATTTGTTTCCACGATTTACAAACTAGCCTAGAGCGGACTCGATCACCTCTCCAAAGGTTTTTGAATATTGTGCGAAGAATGTCGTCTGGCAGCAAATCCCATGGAGGACTCGAGCAACCGGAGACAGTCTTTGTTTCGACGGTTATTGATTGAGTTGGTTCGCTTTTCATCTTCCTGTTCCACCCAAAAACAAAGCAACATCCATACTGGAAACTATATATCTTGATCAAACGAATCATAAACAAAGATTTACGAAGAAGCATCTTTCCTTTTGGGTAATTACATATATCCAAGCCTGTATATTTTTTCTTTTTTTGATAATATATTCAAGCATATAATATGATCATATGGATTTTGAGCGTCTCTTAGCGGCCGTGAGTTTTGAGTCCAGTTAAGAGTTGGTTTTGTTAGTTATGATCGATGATCAGTTTTCCGCTCCTATATATAACTTATTATTAATTAATTGCAATTAGGGGATTTCCTACTAGAGTTATAATTAGTCTAAACCACGTCGTCGAGGTCATTCAATAACTAATTGATTCTTTCCCACCTAACACAAATAATACATGAGGAAATACTTTCCAAGCACTGTTACAAGTTTCCAACCTTCAAAATTAGTGCGTTTACGTAAAACTGAGACCTTTTTACTTGAGGGATATATTTTAATTAGGGATAATGGCATTAAACCCCCTGAACTATGCACGTTTTTGCGTTTTCGTCCTTAAACTAATTTTATTAGCGTTTTCCCCCCTAAACTATGCACGTCTGTGCGATTTGCCCCCTGGCCGGGTTTTCGGCTATTTTTGGCCATTCTTGGCCGGAATTTTTCCCCTTACCCGACACATATGTGTTGTACTAGATGTATATTAGTAGTTGATGACAAAAAGAAGGCGAAAAAATACCTCGAACGGGGCATATTCCGGCTAAGACGAAATCACATTTTAGCGGAATATGCCCCGTTCGAGGTATTTTTTCGCCTTCTTTTTGTCATCAACTACTAATATACATCTAGTACAACACATATGTGTCGGGTAAGGAGAAAAATTCCGGCCAAGAATGGCCAAAAATAGCCAAAAACCCGGCCAGGGGGCAAATCGCACAGACGTGCATAGTTTAGGGGGGAAAGCGCTAATAAAATTAGTTTAAGGACGAACACGCAAAAACGTGCATAGTTCAGGGGGTTTAATGCATTTATCCCTTTTAATTAACCATAAGTTTATTGACTTATGTATATACTTAGTGATGTGTTGAAACTTGAAAGTCATATCCAATTTCAAACTGCAGTTCCTGAAATCTATTAGGACTCCCTGAACGAATTTGTAGATTGTCAAACATATTGAGTTTACCTGCGTGTTGGGGCGCGTGGCGGGTTTATGTTTTTCTTTGGGGAAAATGCATGAATATGTTGGTTTTGAAAATCGACGAACTTTGTGGTTTGATACTTGTGTAAAAATTGTTTGTGATTTCAAAAATCCTAGATAATTATCATATATAATTTAATAAATTTCGCTCTATTTAACTTTTAGAAGAGACGGGTGTATATAAGAATTATAAGTAAATAATTTTTTTCATCACAACTTTGATATTTATACAATGTACACAATTCTTAAAAGAAAAAATATCTTAAATTAAATTATAAGGGAATATCCCAAAAGATATGTATCAAATACAAGGAAATATCTTAAGCAATCATACAAGGAAATATCCTAAAGATAAATATTAAAAAATATTTTTAATACGCCTCTGCAAAATTGACATCCCACCGACGACAGAAACTTTGGAACGTAAAAGTTAAAACCGCTCACGGGAAAGCGGTTTCGTGCGCAAATTTGCAAGTTGGTCAACAATGTTAACATACGAGACGGTAAAAAAACCTTTGTTGACAAGATCACAAACGAAGTGAAGATTAATAGATATATGATTTATGCGGGAATGCAACAATAGATGCAACATGCAACTTAAGAAACACGTGTTTCAACCAACGTACCTCGGCAACAACGTGGGCAAGGGCACAATACTCGGACTTAGTAGAGGAACGTAAGACCGCGCGTTCGCGATGTGAAGACCACGAGATCGGGTATATTCCAAGAAACACCGCATAGACAGAAGTTGACACCGCGAATGTGTGATCACCAGCCCAATCCGCATCCGAGTAGGCAGTAAGACGGAAATAGTTTTCACGACGCAAGAGAAAACCATGTGACAAGGTACCCTTCAAGTACCAAAGAATTCACTTAAGAGCACTGCAATCAATCTATGTCGGAGCAGCCATTCTTTGTGCACATCTATTGACGGCAAAGGCTATATCGGGGCGGGTAAGAACAAGGTACTGAAGTGCCCCAATGACACTCCGATACTCTTTGGCATCGGCAAAGAGGAAGACATAAGGGCCGAGGAGGTAGACGTCACGGGTGTGGCAAGTGGCTTGGCACCATCCATTTTGTGTCGAGCAAGAATGTCATAAATATACTTGTGTTGAGACAACAACAAGCCTTCGTGACAATGGAAAGCCTCAACACCAAGAAAGTAAGGATAACTCGCCAAGGTCCTTAACTGCAAACTTGGAGGCCAATTACGCAATAAGTGGCGCAATTAAAGTGGGACAACTACTTGTGACAATAATATCATTGGCATATACCAAGACATAGATCAAATTTGAATCCCGAGAGTAAACAAAGAGAGAAGCATCTGATTTGGTTTGCAAGAGGCCAAGAGAGCGAATAGCAAAACTCAACACAATATACCAAGCACCAGGGGCTTGCTTAAGGCCACATATCGATTTCTTGAGATGACAGACATGCGGTGGAAAAATAGAGTCTGGGAACACTGGGGGTTGAGGTATGTAGACATCCTCAAGAAGATCACCATGCAAAAAGGCATTACTCACGTCAAGTTGAAGAAGGGGTCATGAGTTCATAACTGCAAGAGAAAGAATCGTGTGAATCATGGTAGGCTTGACAACAAGTCTAAACGTATCCTTAAAATTGAGGCCCTCACGTTGATGAAAGCCTTTAGCAACAAGACGAGTCTTGTACTTGTCAATAGTGTCATCAGGGTGATGCTTGATCCGAAAGACCTATTTGGATCCAATTATATTTTTTCCAATCGAACCAGAAATAAGATGCCATGTACCATGCTTCATAAGAGATATATATTCTCCAGCAATGGCCACACGCCAATTTGGATCCTTGAGAGCAGTGTTGACACATGCGTGCTCAAGACGACCGTCAACTGGATGTTTAGTTGCAAGATTAAGTTGTTTAGGCTTAAAGATGTTATCCATGGCACGTGTGGTCATGCGATGGGTGTGACGCAGGTCAAATGGCAAGAAATATGGTATAGACGATGTCGATTCATCAGTGAAAAAAGGTGAAGCAGACGAACTGGAGCAAGGCTCAGGCAAGCATGGTACAGTTGGTAGGGGATGACGAGACGTGTCTGATTGCATGTCAGATCACGTGACTAACTGATCCGATCGTGAGAATGTGTCGCGATCAGCGTCAGATCGTGCCACATTTTGGTCTGAACGTGTGGCTAAGGCGCGATTATCATTGCCCGAGCTAGATTCTAAAGAATTGGTGCACGACGAGTCTGATTGTGCATTTGGTCGTGCCACATTCTTATCGTGGCGCTCGACGAGAGGCACGATTGGAGGCACGACGGATAGAATAAAAATAGATGGTTAAGCAGGCACAAACGATGGAGACACAAAGGAAACGAGAGACGTATCCGAAAATCCTGTCTCAACAAAACAAACATGGAGAGAAACAAAAACTATGTATGACTCTACATCATAGCAACGATATGCATTCTAAGAGGTGGAGTACCCAACAAAGATGCAAGCACAAGAAGGAGCGTTGTGTTTACCCATAACGTAAGGTCTCAATCATGGGAAACAAAGTAATTCGGTGGTTGACCAAAAAGAATACCAAAAGGAGAGTCCTTGCGAAGAATCAACGTAGGAAGACGGTTAGAGAGATACACCGCAATAGTAAATGCAAATTCCTAAAAGGAGAGAGGCAATTACGCATGTTGAAGTAGAGTGCAACATAGAGAAACCACTTGGCGATGATGACGCTCAACAATGTCGTTCTATTGAGGTGTGTGCGGTGCAGTGGTAAGCCAACTAATACCAGTCTCAGAAAGATAAGACCACAAAACCACAAATTATCCTCTATTATCAGAATAAAAATTCTTGACACTAAAACCTAACTGTGTCTCAACTAGTAGACGGACTTGGCGAAACACTGGGAGAACCTGAGACTTGTGAGATAAAGGATAAAAACAGCAATACTTGGAGTAATGATCAACAAGTAACAAGTAATAACAGTTGCCATTAATAGAAGAAAACAAACATGGACCCACACGTTCCCATAAATATAATGCAGATGATGAACAAATTGCAAAGAACTCGTAGTGAAGGTAACTGAGTGCTTTTATTTGAATAGCAAAAATGACAAATCGTAGCATTCTTAGAAGTTAAATTACATGGTAACTAAAACTTCTTAATAATCAATTAACTAATAACATCAGAAGGATGTCTTAAACGACAATGCCAAACATCCTGATTCATCCTAACTCCCCAAAACCCCATAGGTGATGAGTGGGCCGAGGTAGGAACCGTGAGGTGATAAACTCCATTAGTGCAGGCTCTGCGCAACAGCTTTGCCACCGTGACCCGATTCTTAACAAAAAAAGAAATGAGACGGATATAATTCAAGGGTTACATTATTAGCCAAGGTAAATTGATGAACAAATAAGAGATTTATCTTTAAAGACAGAACACACAAAATAAGAGAGATATCAAAATCATATAGATTAAAAGAAGAAGAACCAATATGTGAAATTGACAAACCTGAACCATCTACAATGAAAAATTCATCAGTACCATCATACTCATAATGAACTAACCAGAATCAACCAACCAAGTGTTTTGATCTTGAGGTGGTGGACAAGGAGATGCAGCACAAGTGTAAGATCAGTGCAGTCATCAGCTGCAACATGCAACACAAAAAGGAGGTTAGTTCCATAATAATGAATAAAAAATGCTATGAATAATTTTACAAAATCATTAAAATAAGCATTATGCATGAAACCCTAAAAATATTTTGACAGTACCACTTTCAGATACAAGTCAACACCCTAAACCATAAACCACTTGCATAATAAATCAAAACTACCAAAATCCAACAACTTTGTTGTTACAGTGAACCCACTGTCAAAATCCTACACCAAAACCACTTGTATGTGCTAGTCAAAACCACTAAAATTTAAAAAAAAAATTAAATAATTAAGTGGGGGGGGGGGGGGGGGGGGGGGGAGAGGGACGGACCAAAACTACTTGTCACATACTCTAAAAGCAATCCCACTTTGCAAACCCCACTATAAAAACCACTCTAACCAAACAAACAAAAACAAATTTCAATCCACAAGACCTCGGAAAACACTATCTAGGCTAAATAACATGACAAAATTGACAGAAAATATGCATGCAAGTAAAATTGAAGTACACACCATTTGTTGGAGGCGGATTTTTGAGCTCCTTTGTCGGTCGAGGTGTAAACATGTTCGATTAACGGTCAATTTCGCCAAAAGATTTTGATTTGGGGGTGAAATTGAAGTTAGGGTTTATGTGATTTGGGGGATAAATAACTTTTAGGGTTTAGATGATTTGAGAATTGGGAGTGAGTGCGTGTGTTATGATTTTCAGACAGCAGCTAGGGGTTTTTTGTGGTTTAAAATCGGACAACAATGCCTTGTACGGATTGTAATGTGGACGGGGGGTGAATCGGTAATTTTGCCCCCAGCCCATTCCACAATTTTTTTTTAAAATGACGTGGTGTCCGAGTCAAACACCACGTAAGCAAAAATGAGCCCATCCATGTTTCGGAGCCCGTCGAGCATATTTTATAAAAGAAAAAGAGTTAACGTGCATTTTCTAAGCCCGTAAAATTAAAAAGTATAATCCATTATTCACGGAAAATGGTGATATAATAATAAAAAACTATAAAATTTTATGGATAACAATTTCTACCTTAACAATATAAAAATGTATAAACTTTATTTTGTATTCTTTTTATTTAAATTAATATTTTTGTAATATATTTTCAATATATGCCAATGGCAAAAAAAGAAATTGATTTTGCAGTTTCTATAGCACAAATATTTATAGGGCGATTTATAACTTTTGCCCATTAATTATGTAAATTTTAAGTTTTGCCCTTTTTTTTACCGGGCTTTATTTTTGCCCGTTAACTTATTTTTTTATTTTAATTTTGTCCAATGGGCTTCGAACTGGGCCAGCTCGAAGCCCGTTATAGGTGGCTGTTGACGTGGCCGCCACATCATATTTTTTTTTATTTAAAACAAAAATTATAACAATTTTTTTTAGTCTAAAAAAAAAAAGAATAAAAAATTTTTCTTCTTCTCCGATCCCACCCCCACCCCCCCTCAATGGAAACCACCACAACCACCACCCACCCACCAATGAAAACCACCACCACCACAACTTCTCGTTGACCAACACGGCCTCCTCCGATTCATCCTCATCCTTCACAAACCCCAAATCCGCGAGCCCATCACGAAACCCATCGCCGTCGTACCCCGCCACACAACGACACTGATACGCCGCCGTATTCCCCTCAATCGGCGCCACCACTCTAACGCAGCTCGAATTTTTCGAACAACGGCAATCACCTCTCATCCACCACCCGATCCTCAAAAGCTACACATCCAACGAAATCGACGAGCTGTTCTCAAACGACTCCATCGATATCCCCGAGAACAATTGATGCTATCGTTCCTCGCATTGCAATCCAACATCTCGAAATTCGTGTGCACCATCGTCGTCGGAAGCAAACACGTGTTGTTCGAGGTCGTGCAGTTGTGGAGCAGGATTCCATTGTGGTTCGTCGGCGCGTAGTTTGCGGTGATAGGCGGCGGAGCGCAGTAACGGGACGGCCGCATGTGGCGGGGAGGTTGACCAAGATGGTGTCGTGGTTGACCGATTGGACGGTGAGATCCGAGAGTAAGATGATGATGAATTGGGGACGAGAATTATAATTGTTGTTGTTATGAATATTAGGATGCAATTTAGGATTTTTTGTTTCATTAAGGAGAGGGCGGCGGCGAGCTGTGAGCGGAGGAGGGAGGCGATTGGAGTGTGGGGGTTGGAGGGTGGTGGTGGTGGTGGAGAGTGGGGTGACGTCGGGGGAGGGTTGTGAGAGGAAGAGGGAGGCGGTTGGAGGGTGAGGGTTGGAGGGTGGTGGTGGCGACGGCGGCGGTGGTGGGTTGTTACAGGCCCGTCACAATAGGTTATAGTGACGAAAACTAAAGTTCGTCGCAATAACTAGCGACGAATGATTTTTCGTCACAACAGGTTGTCGTATTGTGACGAAGTATTTGTCACTATATTGTTTTTTTTCGTCATGACAACCTTCATTCGTCACAACAACACGTCTGTTGGAGTAGATAAAGTGACAAAATTGTTCGTCTCTATAGGCATTATACTGATGTGACAACAGACATTGTCACAACATATCAAATGGGATCACTCTTGTGACAAGGAAGATCGTCACTACAAGCTGATTCTTTATCTTAATATTATATATTATATGTATATATATATAATATTGTTGTATTTACTTTTAATTGTTTTGATATTAAAAGCTGTATTCATACACAAATAGACGTAACTGGAATTCAACAAATTTATTACCATTGTTGAAAACAAACCAAAAAAAAACAACACTAAAAAAAAGAACATTTTCAATTGAATGACAATAGAAATACTAATCATCTGACAACTCTATCCAAATTAAACACGTTTTATACCAAAGAAACCTCAAAGTTTTGAATCACTTCGAAAAGTATATGAAAAGTACATTAAACAAGACAAAAGTCGTAATACTCCACGATCAACTTCAAAAAAATTCCTTTTGAGCGTGAGCGAACTCTTTTAACACTTGATGTACCTTCATAAACAAAAAATCGTTGTAGTAAGAAAACCTAGTAACAAATCAACACAAGTAATAACAACTTATAAAAAAATGTATCTTTTGGCAATAAATTCAGAATTTAGAATATAAAGTGAAATTCTAAACTTTTTTATTCCCAAAGATGCATAAGTCATATACCATAATAAAAGAGACCTTATCCTCTAAAAGAAGTCCACACTCACATTTGTTAACTACACAAAAGTCTAAGGTCCAGAACAAATTGAAAGTGAAACACAAACAATACCACATAACACAATATATACTTCTGGCAATAGATTCACATACTCAAACTTACAAGAATTTAAAATATAATGTGAAATTATAAACCTTTCTATTCCCAAAGATGAATCAATCATATACCAGAATAATAGAAACTTTAAATTCTAAATGAATTCCACACTCATCAAAAATCTCAAGTCCATGAAACAGAAACAATAACATGTAAGCAGATTATTCTTCTAGCAACAGATACATATACTAGTTCCCATATTCAATGTTACAAGCATTTAGAATATAATGCATGTGAAATTCTAAAGTTTTTTATTGCTAAAGATGTTATATGTACAAACTCAAAGATGTTACTCCAAACTCATAGTCATATACAAAAGTAAAAGAAACCTTACCTTCTAAAAGAAATGAAATCCACGTCCTCGTTTGTAAACTACACAAAAATCACAAAGCCCAGAACAAACTTGAAGCGAATCCTCACATGCTCAAATATGATATATATACGAAAATTCAACTACATTACTTACGGTTTTTTTTTTTTTTTTTTTTTTTTTCTGTTTTAATGATAGTATGCCTTGTTTCCAGTTTCAAATTATTACGCATTTCTCGAAATCAATGATGCCATATAAAATCAACTATTCGTATTAAAAAATATTGCCACATTCCTCTGTTTGTTCACTTTCACCATAAATGATGCCCATCACAAAACAAGGATTAAAATATCAGCAACTACATGATAAAAATGAGATAATATTTCAGATTAACATAATAAGCAGAAAGAGTTCTTTTCCAGAGTGCAAAACCATTACTTTCGGAGTTGCGTTTGAAAAAAACTACTAACTTGTTGAATTCAAGCATAACTCCAAACAGTTGTAGATAAATGAAGCACCAATCAATAATCTACACCCAAGACTACCATACTATAATGCCGTAAAGTTCCCAAATGTAAATCAACAAAAGAACTAGTCAATCTAATGCCTTTGAAATTCTGTACAGAATACCACGATACACGTATAGCTATATACTAGTGTTACCAGAGATGCTCAATCATCAGAGCACCCACATCAATTTTATTGTCCAAGTAAAAGCACAAGCTGCTTTAGCACTATAAATATATCACAAGAATAGTCCATTGTGTATAATATGTTCAAATCAAAGCTCTTAGTATTTTTGCCTCTTTTAAAAACAGAACATCAACACAGCTAATTCAATATTATGAACATAAAAATCCAAAAAATATAAACCCAAATCATTCATTTGCAAAACAAGCTCTTCGGAGATCATCAATGTTGAAATAGAGCTAAAAGTGTTCATCCATGCATGATTAATACAATCAGAGCAAACAGAAAACTGAAATTCCAGGCTTTAACTCCCTTTAATATTTGAGTCCAGAATGAATGAATGATGCTATGAGAGTGTGAGCATATAAGGTTGGGAAGTGATATACCAGTATCAATGACTGTATTGTTGTAATAAAGAAATGTAAGTCCACTGAATAAAACACCACCAGCACACTCATTGAAAATAGTTTATACTGAAAATCCCAATCCAATTTTACTTTCTTGGAAGATTATATTTCTTGCACCTCCCACTGATACAAAACCCAACTTCATAACTATATAATTGAAGATTTACGAAATAAAGCCTAACATGGTCCACAAAAGTTATAACTAAGACTTCTACCATGAATATAAGGCAAAGCTATGTAAATCAGCCAATAGCTGCCTTACATATGGAAAATGGAAGTACTGGCTCCCATGAAATATTGACTTTACATATGAATGAGAAAACCAATTGATATGTAAGTAATGTTTTATAGCATTGACGCCGAATTCAATTACCAAGTCCCCTTGCATTTTGCATAGCAAAATTAATAAATGACTCAACACCCTCAAACTATGCACAAGAGTTTCCTTACATAACCAATGAGCATGTTTATCTTTCATCAACTTATTGCCAATTAAAGCCAATAATTCAATAGTTCAACCACAAAATGAAAAATAAACAGTAGAAACAAGAATGGTAGTATACCCTTGAACAAACTTTCTTTAAAGACAACTTCTATAAATACTCTTTCACACTTTGATAAGTTGAAGTAAATTACTTGTAAGAATAATACATATCAAACAATAGCAAAGAACTTAACGATAAAAGTTACCTCAATAATGGTGAGCTTTTTGCTTTCCCCACTCTAAATCTTTTTGCAGGGGCAATCTCCTAGATCACACTTCATCTACAAACCTATAGACAAAATATCATATCATATTTGTAACAACCCTAAAAATGAGTTGAAACTAGAGTACAAAAGCACTTCATATTTCGTACGGTGTCATGCAACCTAGTCTAACTAGGCCTATCCACCGCCTCAAATCCATTGCACAAAATGACCAGACAAGAAAATTACCAAATCCGCAAGTTACTTGGTTTCAAAATTATAAAAAAATGAATGGAAAACTGTCACTTAAATCCTTACTTGTGCATAAGAAATTGGCACACAATACACACTCTGTTCATACATGTAACAAGATCAAACGAAAAATAAATAGGAAAAAATAAGGGAACAAACAAAGCGAGTCAGCCAGTATGAATCAAACGTGGAAGCCAATATAATTTAAAACAACAACAGCAACAACAACAAGAAGAAGAAGAAGTTCACAGCTGAGAGTGGAAACAAAAGAAAGGGAAATTGAAAGAAAGGGAGCCTTAATCCTCACAGAGATGCATACGGGAGCTTGAACGCGTATATCCATTGACGGTTGGCTCATATTCGACAGAATAAACAGAGTATTGCACCTAAATTCTAGTGAAGCGGGACTATTTTGTATGTATCAAAGCAAACCTCGAAATAGGATTTGGGGAAAAGGAAAGGCGCGCGCTCCTCAAAAATTTGGGGGGGAAAGGCTAGGGTTTTGTGGTATTGGAAACAAATGGTTGTGCCTTAGTCAAACTGGGCTTCTTAAGCTGGCCAGAAACGTTTTTTTTTATTCAAATATGCAAACGCGGCGCTTATAATTAAGGAATTTATATATAATTCACATTACTGAAATAATGCAAAAGAAAAAAGTTGTACTTGTAAGATAAATTTTCCACTTATTTATTAGTGAAAACCCTAAAAAGTGCTGCATCTTGTAATGAGTAAGTTGGCAAACAATCCTCGTCATAGAAAAGAATAAAAGTTCCCAATTATCCCTATGTTTTTCTTAATTAGTAGGGATAAAAGAAAATTAGAAGATAGTACCTAATGCTTAAAATTAAATTAGTTGTAGTTATATGCCAATAAAATTTATTTTACTTTTAAGACTTTGTGTCAAATCCATTTTTTCAACTAAATTATACAAATCTCAATTGTTTTTAAAAAAACATATCAATGTTCTTTCATATATTTAAGAGCATTATGATTTTGGACAATACCATATACTTTTTTTGTCAAACAAACTTTTATTTTTTGAACTTTTTAATTATATGTGTAAAGTTCGGTTTATTTATAATTAATTTTGAAGATATATAAAATTAGGCTATAGTGACGAAACTAGTTTGTCATAAGGAGACGTACAATGTGACAATTTAATTTGTCACTATAGAGGGGACATTTTGTCACTAGGCATATGGCGCCAAGTTAGGGAGTTTTTCACCTTTTTCCTTGTGACGAAAATATAGAATTCGTCATAGTAGGTTAAGTTGTTGAGACGAAATATGATATCGTCACAACAGTCTTATCTCATGCGACAACATAAATAATTGTCACAAAAAATGAACCTTTTATGACAATATTTATTTTCGTCACAATAAATTGTCACAATAGGTGATTTTTTTTGTAGTGAATTGATACTATTTTTTATGATATAGAATAATATATAATAAAACTAAATATAATTTTGAATATCAATTTATTTTTAAATTTTACTAGTAAATATAATATTATTTTTAATTTTTACTAGTAAATATAAATATTTTTTTTTAGTTTTTATTAGTAAATATAAATTTAGTAAACATTTTAAATAAACCTTTTTTAATAAACTTATTATTTTTAATTTTTACAAGTTGAGTAAATAAAAAAAATGTTGACGTGGCTCCACGTGGCCGTCGTCTGTACGCCACGTGGGTTGCCACGTCGACTGGGCTTTGACTCAGCCCAAATCGAAGTTCACATGGCTAAATGAAAATAAAAAAAATAAGTTAACGCACAAAAAAAAAGCCCGGTAAAAAAAAAGGGCAAAACTTGAAGTTTGTATAAATTAATGGGCAAAAAAAATAAATCGCCCATATTTATACGTTCAGTTTTTAGAAAAAGTGAGAGGAGCTAGAGCTTTTATTTTTGGGTTTGTTTTTCTCTTTCTTATGAATTGAGAATAAAGAGAGCAGCAGTTATTCAATGCATTTCCTGTGTGGTAGGAATGTCACGTGTTGCAGTTTAATTAGTGGCACATAAAGTGGTATAGAAAAACTGAAAAATCGAAAGGTCTTACAATGTAATGAGAATCTTTAATACATTTATTAAGGGATTTAATAGAGATATGCTGAGATCCAAACTAATATTAGGCAACTTAATAATTATCGGGTAAGATACAGGAAAATGCTTCTATTCCAATTAGGATGGTGAAAAATAAATAATATAGACTTCACCAAACAATCCTTGAAATGACAATATGCATAATTATAGCATAACTCACAAATAAAATATATATGATGAGGTGGATGCATAACCTAATTATTTCATGAGACAAACAATATTCTGCATGTAAAAAGCAACGTAAGGCTCCTTCAATTTGAAGTATTCATGATCTCCAGTAATAAGATATATAGCTTATTTGAGGTTAAGATCCTTTAGCTTATCACAATTAAATTAAACCCGACCATATTTGATCCGTAACATTAAAGCCAGTATATATATAACCTCAACATAACTGGCCGGCACCCAAAATGTGATACATGAAGCAAGATAATAAACTATTTATTTATCTTCTTAACCTTCTTCATTCTTATTGTGGATGATTGATTTCAAAACTCTTGGGAACTACTTAACATTATTAATGTTATATTGGAGAAATTTTCTCTGCTCAAAACAACAAATACATGTATATATTGTTGGCGGTTCTCTTGTGCTGTGGGTCCCAACACCCACATGCAAAATGCATAATTGTGAATTATGCATGTCTATTGCCAGGCCTCAACGCGGAAGAATTAAATTCTTGGTATCAAGAATTTGGCTATAAATAGCAAGCTCATTTGTTCAGTTTGAGCATCTCAATTCAGAGCTTCTTTCTGTATTCTCTAATTATACAATCACTACAAGATTTAGGGGTCAATAGCGACCGAATTTGGGTCGCTATTGACCCCCCTGGGGGTCCCTGATGCTCAACAGCGACCGCCACTGGGTCGCTATTGCCCGGTCCCTATTGACCACGGTCGCTTGTCAATAGGGACCGCGATTCGGTCGCTATTGAGGGTCAATAGGGACCGGAAAATCAGCGACCGCTTTCCGGTCCCTGCTGACTTAATATCAATAGGGACCTAAATGCGGTCCCTGATATTTATAATAGGGACCGGAATGCGGTCCCTAATAACAAAAACAGGGACCGCAATTCGGTCCCTACTAATATTCGTAGATACTCTATGAATATTAGTAGGGACCGAATTGCGGTCCCTAATAACAAAAACAGGGACCGCAATTCGGTCCCTACTAATAACAAAAACAGGGACTACGCTAATGTCAATAGGGACCGAATTGCGGTCGCTATTGACTCAACAGGGACCGAATTGCGGTCCCTACTAATATTCATACTTTACAATCGATTTTTTTTTATTGATGTTGGTATGTTTGTGATTCTTAGTAACCAAACTCATTGTAACATGTGAATTGTAGTAATAAATGATTGCAAAATCAACCTTATAGTAGATTAGTTGTGAATTAATAGATTGATTGAGATTGAGCGAGTTATTAACGTTCAAGATATATTTCATGTTCTACAACTAATCATCACTAGTTAGTTGTAGTTGTTATTCGTTTTTATGATATATTTCACTAATGTTAGAATAGATATGATTATGAGGTATAATCATTAGATCAAGCAATCATTATACTTACATATGTATATAGAATTAGTTTGTCATTATGACATTCGTTGTACAAAATAGTAAGAGAATCTTCAAAGCGGTCCGTTCTCCTCACATAATACTTGGATTTACAATGCGTCGTTGTAATTATTGTTATTTGAACTATTACAATGGTTATTATGAACTAAACAAACAACGCGGCACCTCGAACCATCTTAAAATATCGATTTTAAAGTATGAATATTAGTAGGGACCGCAATTAGGTCACAATTAATGTTAGTAGGGACCGAAATGTGGTCCCTATTGACTACGCTAATGTCAATAGGGACCGAATTGCGGTCGCTATTGACTCAACAGAGACCGAATTGCGGTCCCTACTAATATTCATACTTTACAATCGATTTTTTTTTATTGATGTTGGTATATTTGTGATTCTTAGTAACCAAACTCATTGTAACATGTGATTTGAAGTAATAAACGATTGCAAAATCAATCTTATAGTAGATTAGTTGTGAATTAATAGATTGATTGAGATTAGTTTGTCATTATGACATTCGTTGTACAAAATAGTAAGAGAATCTTCAAAGCGGTCCGTTCTCCTCACATAATACTTAGATTTACAATGCGTCGTTGTAATTATTGTTATTTGAACTATTACAATGGTTATTATGAACTAAACAAACAACGCGGCACCTCGAACCATCTTAAAATATCGATTTTAAAGTATGAATATTAGTAGGGACCGCAATTAGGTCACAATTAATGTTAATAGGGACCGCATTTCGGTCCCTATTAGCAACGCTAATGTTAGTAGGGACCGAAATGCGGTCCCTATTGACTACACTAATGTCAATAGGGACCGAATTGCAGTCGCTATTGACTCAACAGAGACCGAATTGCGGTCCCTACTAATATTCATACTTTACAATCGATTTTTTTTTATTGATTTTGGTATGTTTGTGATTCTTAGTAACCAAACTCATTGTAACATGTGATTTGAAGTAATAAACGATTGCAAAATCAATCTTATAGTAGATTAGTTGTGAATTAATAGATTGATTGAGATTAGTTTGTTATTATGACATTCGTTGTACAAAATAGTAAGAGAGTCTTCAAAGTGGTACGTTCTCCTCACATAATACTTGGATTTAAAATGCGTCGTTGTAATTATTGTAATTCCAACTATTACAATGGTTATTATGAACTAAACAAACAACGCGGCACTTCGAACCATCTTAAAATATCGATTTTAAAGTATGAATATTAGTAGGGACCGCAATTAGGTCACAAATATAGACAATAGGGACCGCATTGCAGTCCCTATTGATAACGCTAATGTCAATAGGGACTGCATTTCGGTCGCTATTGACATTAGCGTGGTCAATAGGGACCGCAATGCGGTCCCTATTGACAACGCTAATGTCAATACTAATGTCAATAGGGACCGCATTGCGGTCCCTATTGGCAACAGGTCAATAGGGACTGCATTGCGGTCCCTATTGACAACGCTAATGTCAATACTAATGTCAATAGGGACCGCATTGCGGTCCCTATTGGCAACGGGTCAATAGGGACTGCATTGCGGTCCCTATTAACAATGCTAATGTCAATAGCGACCGCAATGCGGTCCCTATTGACAACGCCATTGTCAATAGCGACCGCAATGCAGTCGCTATTGACAATGGGTCAATAGGGACTGCATTGCGGTCGCTATTGACAAATGCAGTCGCTGAAGATCAGCGACCGCAATGCAGTCCCTACTGGGCGGTCCCTATTGACCGCCCAGTCTTGTAGTGAATGTAGTATGTTATATACTTGTGGGGTGTAGATTAGGGAGCGGTGAAAGTGAATAAGCTATGTGGAGGGTCATTCAGGTTGAGTGAAAATTATGTAGTTGTACAAATTTTTACATAGTGGATTTTGCTCGGGTCCCCGTGGTTTTTCTCCAGTTTTGGAGTTTCCACGTTAAATCCTTGTGTTGTTACTATCGTCAATATTTTATTCGTGTTGCTTCGTAATTACCTCATGGGCAAATCCTGGAGGCGGTATTTGAGGCGGTTCAAATACCCAACATATATATTTCTCGAAAACTAAATTTTTGGGAGATGAGCCAAATTAAAAGATAAAAATATATACTCACTGAAAGTCTGAAACTCCTTCAAATATGTATTAACATTGCTACTACAAATAAGCATTGTGTATGATCATATGCCTTCTTTTTTCAGTTTATAAACATACACGAACCAGAACTACCAGTAATGTAATTATGAGGAATTGTGGTGATATCTTGAATAATGGTTTAACTTCCAGCCTTGAAGACCAAAGATAAGAGCTAACCACAAAAATATTATAAGCTATTGCAGTGACATGAATATACAGTTGCTCCTCAAATTAAAGAATCTCTAGTCATTGCTAATGCACCAAAGTTTTAAGCAAACCCATGATATGAGACATCAATACAATTAGAAGTATCAAGCGAGATCAAACATTGACTAAAAAAAAATCTCACCAGTCACCACAGTAGGCCTATCATATACCTACCACATTAATCTCTCTAAGACAGTTTATCAAACACCACCACTAGCTGAAAATGATGAAGATCATAAGCAAACATATAAACGAAGAAAAGTAGCCAAAAAGCTTTCAGCCTCGCCGGATTTAGTAGCTTCTCTTCATTGAAGGTCATCATCTTAAGTCTTAACTTCCTCGTAGGTCCTCCTGGAGAGAGAAGCAAACAGAAGAGAATGAATTTAAAATATTTAGAAACTACCATTTCTCACTGAAAGATAAAGAATTGAGGAGATGAAAATGGATTTGACTATTTTCTCACTGAAAGAATGTATGAGGAGAAAATATAATGAGTAAACTGAAAAAGAAATTGCTTGACTTTTCCTTTATTATTGTTTATTATAATTATTGTTTATTGTCATACAGTATTCGAAATAACACTTTTAATTTTTTCCTCAAAATTAAATAAATCTAAGAACCACACACAAAATTGCACAACACATATTAATTACCCGAATTGCCCAACAAAAAATAATCCACTTCATGATGATAACAATCAAGAAGAATACATAATAATGTTCATTACTTTAATATTTCTAATTAATAAGGGACTATAGAGTAAATATCTAGCTAGACATCTATCGAAAACGACAAGAGAAAAACTCTTTTACGTACTATATATTTGCATATCTGCATTGCGTATTTAAAACAAGATTTCATGTTCTTTGTTTCATTTAATTGAATGTAACATAAATAAAACTGAAATAAAGAGTTGACAAATAGAAAAAGAAAAGTACAAGAAAGAGAAAGAACTTGCATGCGTGGCATTTACTGCAGGCGGCAGGGGAACGGGAGCGGGTATCGCCGCAGCGGGTTCGGGCTGAGTAGCTTGCTCCGGCTCCGATAGAGCTTCAGGGAAGGTGACACATGCTACAATCTTCTTTCCATTTCGCTATTGATGTTGGTATGTTTGTGATTCATACTTTACAATCGATTTTTTTTTATTGATGTTGGTATGTTTGTGATTCTTAGTAACCAAACTCATTGTAACATGTGAATTGTAGTAATAAATGATTGCAAAATCAACCTTATAGTAGATTAGTTGTGAATTAATAGATTGATTGAGATTGAGCGAGTTTTTAACGTTCAAGATATATTTCATGTTCTACAACTAATCATCACTAGTTAGTTGTAGTTGTTATTCGTTTTTATGATATATTTCACTAATGTTAGAATAGATATGATTATGAGGTATAATCATTAGATCAAGCAATCATTATACTTACATATGTATATAGAATTAGTTTGTCATTATGACATTCGTTGTACAAAATAGTAAGAGAATCTTCAAAGCGGTCCGTTCTCCTCACATAATACTTGGATTTACAATGCGTCGTTGTAATTATTGTTATTTGAACTATTACAATGGTTATTATGAACTAAACAAACAACGCGGCACCTCGAACCATCTTAAAATATCGATTTTAAAGTATGAATATTAGTAGGGACCGCAATTAGGTCACAATTAATGTTAGTAGGGACCGAAATGTGGTCCCTATTGACTACGCTAATGTCAATAGGGACCGAATTGCGGTCGCTATTGACTCAACAGAGACCGAATTGCGGTCCCTACTAATATTCATACTTTACAATCGATTTTTTTTTATTGATGTTGGTATATTTGTGATTCTTAGTAACCAAACTCATTGTAACATGTGATTTGAAGTAATAAACGATTGCAAAATCAATCTTATAGTAGATTAGTTGTGAATTAATAGATTGATTGAGATTAGTTTGTCATTATGACATTCGTTGTACAAAATAGTAAGAGAATCTTCAAAGCGGTCCGTTCTCCTCACATAATACTTGGATTTACAATGCGTCGTTGTAATTATTGTTATTTGAACTATTACAATGGTTATTATGAACTAAACAAACAACGCGGCACCTCGAACCATCTTAAAATATCGATTTTAAAGTATGAATATTAGTAGGGACCGCAATTAGGTCACAAATATAGACAATAGGGACCGCATTGCGGTCCCTATTAGCAACGCTAATGTTAGTAGGGACCGAAATGCGGTCCCTATTGACTACGCTAATGTCAATAGGGACCGAATTGCGGTCGCTATTGACTCAACATAGACCGAATTGCGGTCCCTACTAATATTCATACTTTACAATCGATTTTTTTTTATTGATGTTGGTATGTTTGTGATTCTTAGTAACCAAACTCATTGTAACATGTGAATTGAAGTAATAAACGATTGCAAAATCAATCTTATAGTAGATTAGTTGTGAATTAATAGATTGATTGAGATTAGTTTGTCATTATGACATTCGTTGTACAAAATAGTAATAGAATCTTCAAAGTGATACGTTCTCCTCACATAATACTTGGATTTAAAATGCGTCGTTGTAATTATTGTAATTCCAACTATTACAATGGTTATTATGAACTAAACAAACAACGCGGCACCTCGAACCATCTTAAAATATCGATTTTAAAGTATGAATATTAGTAGGGACCGCAATTAGGTCACAAATATAGACAATAGGGACCGCATTGCAGTCCCTATTGATAACGCTAATGTCAATAGGGACCGCGTTGCAGTCCCTATTGGCAACGGGTCAATAGGGACTGCATTTCGGTCGCTATTGACATTAGCGTGGTCAATAGGGACCGCAATGCGGTCCCTATTGACGACGCTAATGTCAATACTAATGTCAATAGGGACCGCATTGCGGTCCCTATTGGCAACAGGTCAATAGGGACTGCATTGCGGTCCCTATTGACAACGCTAATGTCAATACTAATGTCAATAGGGACCGCATTGCGGTCCCTATTGGCAACGGGTCAATAGGGACTGCATTGCGGTCCCTATTAACAATGCTAATGTCAATAGCGACCGCAATGCGGTCCCTATTGACAACGCCATTGTCAATAGCGACCGCAATGCAGTCGCTATTGACAATGGGTCAATAGGGACTGCATTGCGGTCGCTATTGACAAATGCAGTCGCTGAAGATCAGCGACTGCAATGCAGTCCCTACTGGGCGGTCCCTATTGACCGCCCAGTCTTGTAGTGAATGTAGTATGTTATATACTTGTGGGGTGTAGATTAGGGAGCGGTGAAAGTGAATAAGCTATGTGGAGGGTCATTCGGGTTGAGTGAAAATTATGTAGTTGTACAAATTTTTACATAGTGGATTTTGCTCGGGTCCCCGTGGTTTTTCTCCAGTTTTGGAGTTTCCACGTTAAATCCTTGTGTTGTTACTATCGTCAATATTTTATTCGTGTTGCTTCGTAATTACCTCATGGGCAAATCCTGGAGGCGGTATTTGAGGCGGTTCAAATACCCAACATATATATTTCTCGAAAACTAAATTTTTGGGAGATGAGCCAAATTAAAAGATAAAAATATATACTCACTGAAAGTCTGAAACTCCTTCAAATATGTATTAACATTGCTACTCCAAATAAGCATTGTGTATGATCATATGCCTTCTTTTTTCAGTTTATAAACATACACGAACCAGAACTACCAGTAATGTAATTATGAGGAATTGTGGTGATATCTTGAATAATGGTTTAACTTCCAGCCTTGAAGACCAAAGATAAGAGCTAACCACAAAAATATTATAAGCTATTGCAGTGACATGAATATACAGTTGCTCCTCAAATTAAAGAATCTCTAGTCATTGCTAATGCACCAAAGTTTTAAGCAAACCCATGATATGAGACATCAATACAATTAGAAGTATCAAGCGAGATCAAACATTGACTAAAAAAAAATCTCACCAGTCACCACAGTAGGCCTATCATATACCTACCACATTAATCTCTCTAAGACAGTTTATCAAACACCACCACTAGCTGAAAATGATGAAGATCATAAGCAAACATATAAACGAAGAAAAGTAGCCAAAAAGCTTTCAGCCTCGCCGGATTTAGTAGCTTGTCTTCATTGAAGGTCATCATCTTAAGTCTTAACTTCCTCGTAGGTCCTCCTGGAGAGAGAAGCAAACAGAAGAGAATGAATTTAAAATATTTAGAAACTACCATTTCTCACTGAAAGATAAAGAATTGAGGAGATGAAAATGGATTTGACTATTTTCTCACTGAAAGAATGTATGAGGAGAAAATATAATGAGTAAACTGAAAAAGAAATTGCTTGACTTTTCCTTTATTATTGTTTATTATAATTATTGTTTATTGTCATACAGTATTCGAAATAACACTTTTAATTTTTTCCTCAAAATTAAATAAATCTAAGAACCACACACAAAATTGCACAACACATTAATTACCCGAATTGCCCAACAAAAAATAATCCACTTCATGATGATAACAATCAAGAAGAATACATAATAATGTTCATTACTTTAATATTTCTAATTAATAAGGGACTATAGAGTAAATATCTAGCTAGACATCTATCGAAAACGACAAGAGAAAAACTCTTTTACGTACTATATATTTGCATATCTGCATTGCGTATTTAAAACAAGATTTCATGTTCTTTGTTTCATTTAATTGAATGTAACATAAATAAAACTGAAATAAAGAGTTGACAAATAGAAAAAGAAAAGTACAAGAAAGAGAAAGAACTTGCATGCGTGGCATTTACTGCAGGCGGCAGGGGAACGGGAGCGGGTATCGCCGCAGCGGGTTCGGGCTGAGTAGCTTGCTCCGGCTCCGATAGAGCTTCAGGGAAGGTGACACATGCTACAATCTTCTTTCCTTTTCGCTATTGAACATTCTGGATTGTTTTCCATTCGTTGGTTTCTGGGTTACGAGCAGGGGCGGAAGGATCTTTTTGGACACCGAGCCACGATTAACTTAAATTATATATATATATATATATAAATATATAAATATACATAATAAAATGAGAAATATTTACCGTTTGGTACAAACATGTTAAATAGATGTTCGCAGAAAGTTAAAATATATTAGAAGCGCAAATCGGAGTATTTTACAAGATGAGAGGAGGTACACCCCTAATGAAAGCATAACTCAAGTAGATCTAAGGCGTTCTAGCCGTCTTTCCGTTCGTCTTTTTTTCAATCTCCCGTAGGGGAGCCCTTAATTGAGAGGGTAGGAAACTTTGTTTTAATCCCTTTCCCTTTAGGGGTAACCCATGTAGGGGAGTAGCAGAGATGGGTAATCTAAAGAAAAAAGGGCCTTTAGAGCCCGCTTCCTAATCCTGATGATCCATCTAGACGCGAAAACCCCCTTCTTTCTCATTCATGCTGGGCAGAGAGCTGCTAGGGCGGTGCACCTATACATCTTGATGAACCTTACACAATGGTAGATCATCCATTCTTTGATGGCTCACATTACACACTTAATGAGCAGCTCTATTAATTTATTATTCCAGATCCGTTTTAAGAAGGGTTTTCATAAGTTTAATAAAATACAAAAGGGTCCCAGAAACACTAATCGATACCATCTAGCCAGGGGGTATTGGAGCTCTAGACTAGGTCTATGACTCCAAATACCGCCCCCAAAACTACAATTCTATGAAAAAAAGAATTAATCAATAGCACTTGTAAATGAGATATTAGGAATATACATGTTTCGCCTTTAATTAAACTAGAAGACGAAAACTTTAGTAGACATTTAAAAAGAGATTTAATTATCTTATTTTAAAGCCTCAACAAAAAAATAAGTTTGGTTTAAATGCACAAGACTCTCATCTACCTGAAAATAAAATTTATTATACTCCTTGTAATGATATAATTTAGTACATCATGCTAAATATCTCAAGATTTGGAGTTGAAGGTTTGAGAGAAAGATGGGTGTTTTGCAAAGTGTAAAGAAATTAAAGATGGACTTTCTTTTTACATTTGTTGATGAATTGAGATCTTTTGGAGATATTGATTATGTTAGTTATTTAGAATTCTTAAGGAAAAATTTAACCAAAAAAAATTTTGTTACCAAGTTTTGAACCCATGACCTATGAAATGCAATTGTAACGCTATTACCGTTTGTACCATGACCACAAATTGTCAGATCCTTCTTGAGTGCACTGTCAAGTGCTAAGAGGTCAAGCCTTGGCAAGAATTAATCTGATTGAAGGGACTGCCAGAGGCAGAGACGAGCTAGGAGATCGAGAACAAGTTATGGTTGTTCTAGGACGAGATTCAAACATTTCGGAGTTCCCAGGCGCCAGAGACGTCGTCTATTCGGTGGGGGAGTATTTCACGGACAACCACACTTTCGCCTGATTTGGCGAGTAGGAACATGCATCATCTAGTTAGCAGCAGAAGCCCGACACGCAAGCAAACCAAACGAGGCATGCGCTGCATGCACAAAGGCTTTGCACTTTGGCTGACCGATCCAACAGCCAGAGTTCTAGGGCCGTTCTGGAATTTTTTTAACACTTAGGCTCTATCATGTAATAGGCTAACTCTACAATAATATTAGACTTCTCTATAACGTGGCTAGGATTGGGCAACTCATTTTATTGTGAGAATAGTGTAAAATCTTTCTTTAGCCTTTAGGGTCGTTAGATTAGATTGATCTCGCCATATTGAGCTCAGCTCCTTGTATATATACTACGTGACTCTTCAACTCACTTGAATAACTTTCAACTATCTTGTTTATTTTTCCTTTTCTTTTTTTATAAATACCTATTACCATTGGTGTCAACATTGCCCCGAGCTGGAGCCCACCCTAGCCTTCAAGGTGGCTCTGCCCCTAGTTATTAACGTCCAACATATATTTCATGTTCTACATTTAATCATCACTAGTTAGTTGTAGTTGTTATTCGCTTTTATGCTTACTTCACTAATGCTAGCATATATATGATTATGAGGTTCAATCATTAGATCAACTACTCATTATGTTGTGGGTTATTTCCCAATTAGAGATGATAAATTAAAGTAGTATCTTTTAAACTTTACTTGAAAAATAACTATTACTTATATCACTACAACACAACGCAATTACTTAAAAACTTGTGTATCATACCGGAGCATTGGCAACTGGCGTTTCCTTCTTTGCTCTTGGTGGTGGAGGAAGGCGTCCATGGACAATGAACTTATGCGCCTCCGAAAGAGATCTTAGTTGCTTGTCCGTTTGCACATGGACATAATACTAAAATTTAAAAAAAAAAGTTGATTTAATGATGAGTGAGAGAGATGATCGGTAGAGAGAGGAGATGAGTGAGAGAGTTGATCGATAGAGAGAGAGACGAGTGAGAGAGATGATCGAGAGAGAGAGAGGAGAAAGATGATCGAGAGAGAGAGAGAGGAGTGTGAGAGCGCTTCTTTTTGTATTTGATTTGAGGGGGTTGGTTGAATGCTATGTTTTGGAGTTCATTTGATGTAACTAATTTCAGTACTCTAATTGTTTGTTAAAACGCCTAAACGAAAAAGTAAAAAAAGCACACTAACTCACTCAGAAAGTGAAAAAAGCACATTGACTCACGATATCTCCGAGTATTATTGTTAATGACTATTTGTATATTCTAAATCATTATTATTATTGGTGAAATTTTTCCTCTTTACTCTGTTTTTTTTTTTAAAATATAATCAAATATTGATAACATAAGTTATGATGTAGTTGGAGTTAAGAAACTAATGTAAACCTTGTAAATATAACAATGATGACCCACGAGGACATGTTTATTTGTTAAGTAGTGTACTCCATTAAATCGAAACGGAATCGACAGAAGCGCTTACTTACATTATGGATCAACAAAATCGATTTCCAAACTTGGTAAATCATCAGCTATGAAATTGAAAGTATGGAACTCAAAATGGCATAAACAGACTGAAACTTTTTGTGTGGAAAGTTGTTCACAGAAACTTACCACTACAAGTAAGCTAAACTCCATTTTTCCTATTAAAGACACCTCTTGTGTTCTTTGTTCGGGCCCGAAAGAGTCAGACGGACACCTTTTTCTTGGTTGTCCATTCGCCAAATTTATTTGGTTTGCGTCCTGCTGGAACTTCCAACTCAATTATGACAACCAAACTGATTCTGCCAACTGGATGAAAGACTTATGCCTTTTGCAAGTGAACAATTTCCGTGGGGAATCCACTTTTCAATTCTCCTCATTATTTTTCATTGCAATGGAGGAAATTTGGAAAGAACGCAATCGTATCATTCACTCACCTGAGAAACTTAACCCCGGTAATTGCTTATATACTATCAATCACCGATATGCGAAAACTACTATGTTCCCTGGATCAGCTCTTCACATTCGTTCGCTTATGGAAGATACTAATGGGAGTCCACCTGCACCTGGTTTGCACCTGGTTTCCAGAAACTAAATGTTGATGCGTCTTTTGAACATCACGAAAGAGTGTCATTTGCATGAATTGAGACTAGAATCGCCTTGAAAAAATTACTTGGGCCGAATCTAAGCGAAACTTGGTTATGGATAGTACAACGGCTGAAGCAAAAGCGTTATGGATTGGGTTTAATAGTTTGGCTGATTTTAATATCACATAAGTTTGTGAACCAAGCGCTGGAGAGAGATAGTGAAACAAACTGTGGATATTCAGAAGAGTCACGATATTATCCAAGCCAAACCATTCTGGACACTCACGAATGTAAATCGAGAAGCTAATATCAGAGCACATAAGATTGCTGAATGGAGCTGGAAAAAGAAATGGACTGGAATTCCCCTGGACATGTTGTGCATTAATGATCGGGGCTGAAATGTTTTTGTAGTTGTGTTGGAAAATTGGTTCAAGGAACCGGGTTTTGTACAATCGACTTTAGGTCGAGTTTGGTGCATGGGTGAATGAGAAATTGATGTCAACGTTGGCTAATTAAAGTAAAAAATATTGTATACCAATAATTAATATTTCTTTTTTGTGCAAACAAAATTATGTAATTTTTTGTTATATTTTATATTACGGAAAATAATAAGCATCAAAGTTGATAATTAATTAATTATCTTAAGAAAACTTTTTCATAAGATTTCGTGATCAGTATTATTAACTGAAACGTGTCTACATTCATCCAGAAATGTTTGCGAGATTCGTAATTATCTTAACCACATTCCTTGGTAGCTAAGTTTTCTATCTTTCTCCTCATGACCTAGTCTATAAAAGGGGTCGCTCTCCGTAGGGTTTTTATAATCTAAAAACAAAAGTATGCATACATAAAAGACTTTTCTGTGCAGCCAAAATGTTTTTCTCATTGTGTGGTGGTAGAGAAAAGTTACAGTTCGAGTTCGCCGGGGCAGTCTTTGCTTGTGCACGCAATTCTGCTCGTAGTCGTTGTATCCTGGGAGACAGTCGCTCACATTTTTCAAACACATAGAGAGGGCGAATCTGTTTTAAGGAAACCGAAAGGTCCTCGACTTCTCGTTTCTTCATTTATCCAATTCCGATTGAGGTTTGTTTGGTAACGGTAATTTCGTATCATTGTAATTTTCATTGTTTAATTTTTCTTCAATCAATTTCGATATCTCTGTTCGTTTATCTCAACTATGGTGCTATATTTCTAACAAGTTGTCATGTTTTGAGATTCCTGTTTTGGTGATGCTGTTCTTTTACCGTTTTAGCTGTAATATTTGTATTTGGCATTTGTTTAAATTAATGAAGCCGTTTACCCATCAAAAAAAGAAGTGCCCTTTTTTTCATCTCAATTGTGTTTTGTCAAAATTTTTATGAAAATAAAAAGTTGTGATGCACAACGTATACGTTGTTGCATGTATACGTACCTTGATTGGATTCAGATGCATAAAGTTGTTGCATGTATATGAATATGCAACTTAAAGTGGATTATTGTTGAGGACTCCATTAGAACTTAGAAGTCATTTTCTGATGCATCCGTTCTTTTTTGTTTTTTTTTTTGTGTATAGTTCCGCGTTACTATATTTGTCGCAATTTGTTGATCGGGCTTTTATTATAAGGGTGATATGTATGAATGTGAATGTTTTTGTACTTTTTAAATATGAAATCACGCGTATAATTTAATTAAAACGTCATGTAACGAAATGGCTGGCCTATTGAATCATCGAGCAATAAACCTTCCTATAAATTTCGATCTTGTAATTAGTTAAGTAGTATACTTACATGGGCCAGTATTAAAATAAGAATGTCAGTTGTCTTTTTTCTCCTCAATATCATTTGCCATTGTAAAATTGTTCAAATGCCTTCTCGTTGATTCCATGGAAAACATAGATTTTGCCAACGATAATTATTTTACAATGGTGAGACCAACAAAGACAATGAGATTCACACAAAATCTATTTATTGACCTTAGAATCATAACAAAAATAAATCAGTGCTATGTATAGTATACAGAGATAGTGTTCCAAACAAACAACTTGCGGCAACGCGGTGTTGTTGAGATATGGAAACAGTTGCAGGACCTATTTGTAAATGTATATGTTTGGTGAAATATTTAGTTAGAAATTAGTTAATTAGCTAGGCAGTTAAGATCATTTTTTTTTTTATAATTCACAATGAGATGAGTTCGCGTATAACTTCCTCGCACTTAGCTATGTATATCAGTATATGATACTAGCAATTCAGTGCACGCGGAGACCGCGTGCAACGTTCTTTTGACATAAAGAGTAGTATTATGTAACAAGTTTATATATTATTCAATCAATAAAATTCAAGTACATATGTCTCAAATAGAGTGTCAATGGTAGTGTATGGTGTTGTGTAAACATTTAAATTTACCAATATGTAAGGTCATATTTAAAATAATATGTTGCTAAGTTAAATTTATCAAACTAAGTTTTTTTAATGTAATAAGTATTATTCTAACTTTCTTATTTAGTAACTTAGATGTTCTAAATCTTTTTAGTTTCTTCTTTCGATTAACTACAAAAAAAAATTGATAAAATTCTAAAGATTGCGGTTGACTTTCCTTGGTTATACATGCTTTTAATTTACTCTGCATGTAACAAATGCTTCAGTAATTTTTAGTCAAAAAAGGTATACTTCAATAATTTACATGAATATAAAATCATGCACCATTAACACTGAATTCGAAACATAATTAAAGTGTTTAGCGATCATGGAATAAAAACAAAATTAAAGATAAAGATGTTAAGAGATAAAAAAGAACAAATATAAAATCTGGTATCTTACGTGAAATTGATAAGACTACCAATCACCATTTGCACATATTTTTTTTTTTTTATAACAACAATCTGCACAATTCAAAAAGAGTACTTAAACCATAAAAAAGAGTAATTAAAATGCTTACAAACCTCATTCGTCCGCGGATATTTACGGAAACGTACTGGATTTGAGAAAACGACATTTTACTGCAAAATAAAAAGAAAGGGGCTGGAATATTAACATTATAATTTGAAGATGATTAATATAAGAAATAACAAAAATGTAATTAATTTGATGATTGTAATCTATCTAACCTGTTAAGAAACAAATTCTAATTAATTCATAAAATAATAAAACGGATATCTCGTACAATGTGATTTGGTAAATCTTGTATATATATACATATCCCCTTTTCTCCAAATATGACCTGCGAAGATAAAAGAAAAATACAAATTTCAAATGATCAGAAATGAGAAGGTTGATCACAAATAAAGCATAATTAGAATGCTAATTACTAATATTTACATAAGTTTTGGGAGGAAAGAGTAATCACCATGGAGTTTTTCTTTCACTCTATTAATATCATAATATGAGTTATTATTCCAAAATCCATGCTTCCGTTATTTGTAATGTTTGCATCGTATGTAAACCTGATAAAAAAAAAAGAACAATAACCAGTTTAAAGAAACAATTAGATAACAAAGAATAACATTCCTACATGCAGTTAGTGTAACAAACAATAATATCAATATGTACTATCCATTATCCAAGAACAAACAATTAAAAGTTCAAGTATTCAAGTAAAATATTCTACACCAAGAAAGAGAGAATTAGACGGAAAAAGTAGGTTTACCTCATATAACAACGATACAGGCTAGTAACATAATTTGCACATTTATTTGTGGGAATGAAAATCTTGTCTGTGACTGTGAGGATTAATAATACATTAAACAACCGCGCGCCAGAGAGAAAGTAGGAGATTGTGGATACTGCAGTAACAATCCGATTGAAAATGAGATTGCTTAAATTGTTGAGTTTAATTAATAAGAGGAGTTATCCCAATCAACTAACTTACAAATTTGGTTTACCGTGCATTTTCAATTTTAAATTGAAGAAGTTGGAAGTTTCTTGGTCTAGTCACAACTGAATTGGATAAGTAGCGGGGTAGTTGCCCACAGTTCCACTTTAAATAGTAAAAATATTTTTTTTTGGACCGATGGTGTCACAGAAAGTCTTCGCTTATATTAATACTAGAAACTAGAAATTTCACACGCGCGGGGACTGAGTGCAAGTTATTTTAATTTTAAAAAATAAAATTTTAAAAGATTACGTTAATAGCTATTTTTGAGGATTGCAGTTGATCCAAATGAGTAAAGTAACAGTATAGTCATTTTATTCTTTTATTTGAATTGAGAGGAATAGGGGTATTTTTGAAAAATAAAAAGTTGGTATTCCAACTGTTTTTTTGTGAGTGAGAGGGCTTTGCTTTTAATATAGTAATAGATATTAATACTAGCAACAGGGTACACGCAGAGACCGCGTGCAATATTTTTTCCTTTAAAAAGCGAGAAAGTGTAATTCGTCTTTCTACAAAGTTTATTTTATGGAATCAATATTATGTGCCTTAAATATTTATAGAATACTAAAAGCTTGAATATGGGTAGTTTAAAACTAAAAAGTAAAATAATTATATTAAAAACTTCAATCATTACATTTGCATGTAAGTTTTATAAGAATAAATAATGTATATAGGTTCTTTTTTTTGTTTATCTAAACCCATAAAAAGCTGATTTCAGACTCCATGTATTAATTAAGGTACATATAAGAGCTGAGTCAACATCACGATGCTTGAGCATATTTGCATGGATAATATTCTCAAACATCATAAACATATACTCACAATGAAACAAAAATAGACCGACTTTGTAATATTTTCAACAATACAAAACATCTCAATTTGTAAGTCTGAAGTATCACAAATAATATTTAAAAGAAGTATATACTATTATGCAATTTCACTTTTCTAGTATATTAAGTCTCATTTATCGAAGAGTAATTCTAAACTTGTACACTTTTATTGCATATTTTGCTTTTTCGACGCACACTCGGCATGCATTTTAAAAACAAAAATAGAAGAAAATAATCATGTAACATATGAATATATATTAACAAAGGCATTTTATTGTAACTTCATAAAACAAATAGGACGAATTATCAAAAATGCCCGCTAACTTTTGCTTTTAATCCTAAATGCCCGTTGTTTTAAAACATGCTAAAAATGCCCTGTATCTTTTAAAATTTCTACTAAAAATGCCCGAAATGAAAAATAAGCACAAAAAACTTACCAATTAGATGAATTCATCTCTTGCATCAACTCAATTTTCAATAATTAATAGAAAGTTTCTATGTGGAAAAGGTCTTGAGTTAAACTTACCAATAACAAATTGAAGTTACCTATTTCTTGGTAAATGCAAAAATCACGCGACCTGCATATTATTTCACAAATGATTAAGTAAAAAAATATTAAAAATGGAAATTGAAATCAATGTCATATTATAAACTTCAACTTATATAAATTTCACCTATTGCGTCAGCTTAATTTCAATAGTTGGCAAAAGAATTATAAATAGAAAAGGACTTGCATGGATAAGAATTAAACTTACCTGGCTGCGTTGCAAATTGAAGTTTTCCTAGTAAAGGCAAAAATCATGTGATAACCACATTTCAAAAAGCAAAATGATGCAATTTTCCAAAAACTCTTGGAAAATTAACAACTAAAACTAATAACGGATTAAATTTCATAAACGAAATAATGAGAACAGCCATTATATTACCTGGAATTCTGAAAATAAACACCTTTGTTGGAGAATCTTTTTTGGAGAAAACAGAGTGGTCACCATGTGATTTATTTATTTATTTATTTCGAAAAGATACAAATGGTTTGAATTTAAAGGATTCTCAAATTTCAAATTTTAACTGCAAGGTTGAGAAAGTGGGGAAGTTGAGAAGTTTAGCCTCGTATATGACTCCAAAAAAACATTTTTTCAATAAAAAAACTCAGATTTTATAGGGATAATTAAACAAAAATTACTTAAATAACAAATGTTTCCTAAAATATAGAAAGAAACTATTGACCCCCCTGGCGGAGACTGATGGTCAATAGGGTCCGCCTTTGGGTCGTTATTATGCAGTCCCTATTGACCATGGTCGCTTGTCAATAGGGACCACACGCCGGTCGCTATTGAGGGTCAATAGGGACCGGAAAATAAGCGACCGCTTTCCGGTCCCTGATGACTTAATAACAATAGGGACCGCATTCTGGTCCTTATTGCCTTAAAAATTAGGGACCGCGAGGCGGTCCCTATTGTTTTTCGTGAAGTAGCGACTGCAATTAAGTCGCTACTTCTTGAAAAAAAAATAGGGACCGAAATGCGGTCCCTAATAACAAAAATAGGGACCGCAATTCGGTCCCTACTAATATTTATAGATACTCTATGAATATTAGTAGGGACCGAATTGCCATCCCTATTGACCCCCCAGAAAATATAAAAAAAAACAATAATATTCGGATTAAATCCGAAATATTATTATTTTTTTTTTGTAAAATTAATATTTTAACAAGATCAAAACAATAAAATAATAAAGAAAAAGTTAATATAATGATATGAAAGTATTAATAAATGTAAAAAGATGAATAAAATGACTAATAATAGAAAATAAAATATAAATGAAAATAAAAAAATGAATGAATAAAAAAACAAGTGAAAGAAAAGTAAGAAAATAAAGTGTAGATCCAAAAAAAAAAAAGTGAAAGAAAAGAAACAAAAGAAAGATTGTGTTGGTGATTTGTTTTTTAGATTTGTGTTGGTAAAAAGAAGAAAAGTTTTTGTGTTGGGTGATTTTGGGAGAAAAGAAGATAGTGTTTTTGTGTTGGGTATTTTTTGAAGATAATAAAATGAGATGTGTAAGAGTGGTGAGTATATATAGAGGGGAGGGTGAAATTTTCAAATTTTTGCCAAATTGCAAAACCAACCTTATAGTAGATTTGTTGTGAATTAATAGATTGATTGAGATTGAGCGAGTTATTAACGTTCAAGATATATTTCATGTTCTACAACTAATCATCACTAGTTAGTTGTAGTTGTTATTCGTTTTTATGATTTACTTCACTAATGTTAGCATAGATATGATTATGAGGTATAATCATTAGATCAAGTAATCATTTTACTTATATATGTATATCGAATTAATTTGTCATTATGACATTCGTTGTACAAAACAATAAGAGAATCTTCAAAGCGGTCCATTCTCCTTATATAATGTTTGGATTCACAATGCGTCGTTGTAATTATTGTTATTTTAACTATTACAATGGTTATTATGAACTAAACAAACAACGCGGCACCTCAAACCATCTTAAAATATCTATTTTAAAGTATGAATATTAGTAGGGACCATAATTCGGTCCCTGTAGAGTCAATAGGGACCACTTTTCGGTCCCTATTGACAATGCTAATGTCAATAGGGACCACAATGCAGTCCCTATTGAGTGCTAATTTCAATAGGGACCGCAATGCAATCCCTATTGACAACGCTTATGTCAACAGGGACCGCATTGCGGTCCCTATTGACAACGCTAATTGTCAATAGGGACCGCTTTGCGGTCTCTATTGACTCAACATGGACCGAATTGCGGTCCCTACTAATATTCATACTTTAAAATCGATTTTTTTTTTATTGATGTTGGCGTGTTTGTGAGTCTTAGCAACCAAACTCATTGTAACATGTGAATTGAAGTAATAAATCATTGCAAAACCAACCTTATAGTAGATTAGTTATGAATTAATAGATTGATTGAGATTGAGCGAGTTATTAACGTTCAAGATATATTTCATGTTCTACAACTAATCATCACTAGTTAGTTGTAGTTGTTATTCGTTTTTATGATTTACTTCACTAATGTTAGCATAGATATGATTATCAGGTATAATCATTAGATCAAGTAATCTTTATACTTATATATATATATATATATATATATCGAATTAGTTTGTCATTATGTTATTCGTTGTACAAAACAGTAAGAGAATCTTCAAAGCGGTCCATTCTCCTTATATAATATTTGGATTTACAATGCGTCGTTGTAATTATTTTTATTTTAACTATTACAATGGTTATTATGAACTAAAAAAACAACGTGACACCTCAAACCATCATAAAACATCAATTTTAAAGTATGAATATTAGTAGGGACCGCAATTAGGTCACAAATATGGACAATAGGGACCGCATTGCGGTCCATATTGACAACGCTAATGTCAATAGGGACTGCATTGCGGTCGCTATTGACAAATGCAGTCGCTGAAGGCCAGCGACCGCACTGCAGTCCCTACTGGGCGGTCCCTATTGACCGCCCAGTCTTGTAGTGAAAATTGGGGGAATCATGGTGTCACAAAATGTTTTGACTTATATTAATAGATTGATAATAATTGTGAAATTTCATTTTATAGATCAGAAGAGATTGGATCGGATAAAGAGAAATATGGGGTGGTTATCCAATTACTCAAATTTTAAGTTCTTTTTTTTTTTTTTAATAACGTAGGGGAAGTTGATAGAATTGGGGGAGTGGGGGGTTTTGGTGATTTGGTCCAATTTGAATTTTGTAAGTTGAAAACTAAAGCTCATAAAACGGGTGGGATTTTAATAATAATAAAATATTAATAGTAATCCTTTTTTAAACTATTTTTTTTTGTCCGATGGTGTCACAAAATATTTTGGCTTATATTAATAGATATATTTTTTGGTCCGATGGTGTCACAAAATGTGTTGGCTTATATTAATAGATGTATGGATGTTATTTTCTCCTCTAGTACTGAACACACGTAATATCAGGACACATCTCACATATTTGAACATGTGTCATTTCAGGGTGGGAAAATACGTCCCTCCATTTTATTTTTCACATAAACTCCCTATCTTGTTCCACGTGAAATGAAAATCGTGCTTTTACACTTCATCGAACTCCTTTAGTTTCTTCTATTCAAAAAAATTGGAAACTTATGAGTTGAGTTTATTATTATTCAAAAGCGAGAAAAGCACATCAATATCTCAATAATGAGCCATTTTGCATCTATATATCCGAAATACAAAAAAATTGCCCCATGCTATTTAAACTATGCGACTACTCTACCACATAAACTCCTAATTTTCAATTTCCGACCAAAATGAACCAAATCTATGTGCAAACTCGACATTTCAAAGAGTCAATGTAAAACGCAAAATGTAAATATAATGCAGAAATACACCGGACACAGAAAGACTAAAATAACTCGCCTGAACTCGGAATACTCTTCGAAAAAAAGCCCCTCTTGTTAAGAGTTCCCGATTGCCCCGGGAGAATATCGCCTCATATAGTCATTAGACCCATATGAAGGGCGTCACCGGTGTAGTCAGGCATCTTAATAGCTTACTCGATGAAATCACGCGTGCCATAAAGGTATGTCTGCCATAGATGTCCCATGTTTTCTTAAGCATTTTCTATTCTTTCCTAGAATAGAGGAATTTGGATTTTAAATAAAAATAAACTTGGCAACGTGTTTGAAGTGAACGGTTGAGAAAAACAAAATAGAATGACCATTGTGCCCTTCCTTTCATGTTTTGTGAATGAGTAAGATCGTGGTATTTTAGAAAACATAAATTTTGGTATCATAACTAACAGTTTGTGAGTATAGTATGCGTTCCCATAATAAGCGTAACTACTAAGTGTGACACACGCAGGGTCCCGAGCAAGTTATTTTAATTTTTAGGTTTTTGTGGCACAACACCTTCTTGTAATGTGCAAAGAAGCGTATTGTCTCACTCTAAAAAATAAATTAGCATATTACCCACTTGTAATCTTAAAATGGTGCAAGATACCCCCTTATGGATGGAGGTGTTACTCACTTGCCAAAATCTGAGAGTGTGATTAACTTTCTTCTTATCATTTCCTCTTAAAAATTTCTTTTTAATAATTAATTTCACTTTAAATTTCAAAATGATAATATAATATTTCAGTAACTTACTAAATAAACTAAAATAAAATATTTGAATAATAGAATTTGACAAAGCACTTGTAAAAATAAATACATGAAAAATTTAGGATAATTTGCTTATTTTAAGATTACAGTGGCGTAATGCGCATCAATATCTAATTGATCCCATGATGCACGTTTCTCTTATAATAAGTTTACATGTGGGATCTCTGCTACAGATAATTATGTTACCTCTAAACAAAAAGCTTTAATTTTACATGGCATGACACACTGGACCCTCAAATAAAGTTGAAAGACTGATTTCTTTAAAAAAAAAAATGTCAAAAGACTGATTAACCTCTTCTTAGTGAGCAATTTAGATTGAAAGAATGATTTACATTTGGGGCATGAACTAGCCTACTTTGTATCCCGAAAAGTGCTTTATTTTTTCGAAAGACATTTGTTGTATTTTCTTGTGTTGGACGGAGAATACACTATGTTCGCCAGCAACGTATCGCTTCTCAGCACCATCATGTGCTACCGCAAAACCTTCAGCATTATCTGTTGCAAAGTGTATGCAATATGCCTCAACGCCTTCAACAGCTGGAGTCGAAAAAGATCCAGCAGCTTCCAAAAATATTGCTTGTGCCCCTATACTGGTCAAAATATCCGTCTCAGTTTGTCCGAATTCCACAACGTGAACGTTGAAGCCTGTAGTTTGTTGGCACCTGAATCGCACTATGGATTCGTTAACGTTAGCATCCTTCTCACTTGCCACACAATCTAACCACGCAAAAACAATTGTAATCTTCTGTGGATGGATTGATTCACTTCAACCAAGTGAAAAATCAAACTTTGTTGGTGACTAAGTTGCAAACCAAGAGGAAATTGGGCTTCAGTGATACTTGTGATAGCAATTGGTATGATCATTATTATCATTGGTATCTGACAGTCCGTCAAAAGAATTTTGTCATTCGACAAGAGACCTTCCACGTCTTGTGGCGATAAAGTGTTACCCAAGTCACTAGTCTTCTTTGTGTAGTATGATATAAGATATCATTGTAGCGCGGTTTAAATTCTCCACCACCAAGAATCTTCCATGTTTCTTCTTTCCGTGTACACAATGCAATTTCATCATGTGTTTTTCTGTTAAAAATCACGGCCACGATGCATTCGGTGGAAGCCATCGCAAATACTTCCACTCGATGAACGATGCTTGAAAAAGTTTATTAGTTTTCCCTTCCCTCGAGTTTTATGTATTTGAGTTCTTTGTATTAGTCGAAAAATGGTAAAGTGGATAGAGGAGGGAGTTTTCGAGTGTCGCATGATAGTGGCTGCCATAAAAACATGTCTGCGTTTGAGTCAGCTATGAGTAGCCATCCGCGTGAATATCCGCAACACTACCAACCACCAGCTGATTTGTTAGCAAATCGGATACGATAAATCCGTTGTTCCGTTAAACTTCTGAACCGTATCTCTGTCAAACACGCTTCTAGCTTGTTGTAGGAATCATTAGACAAGATCGACCATGGAGCTTCGGGCCTCTTGGGAATTTGTTAAAGGAGTTTTTTCCAGGACGAATTATTAAATTTGCCCCTTAACTTTTTTTTTAAAAGTTAATATGCCCCTTTTCTTCGGGCCTTAGATAAATGGCCCATATGTTTTAATTTTTTATAACAAAAATGCCCTCAGCCCTCGACTACGAAGGCAATTTTGGGGTGCAAAGTGCAATTTTATACCGCCACGCAGGCAATTTTGGTAGACTTTTTAAAAGATATGGGGCATAAAAACAAGGCAAAAAAAAAAGACATTAACTTTAAAAAAAAAAGTTAAGGGGCAAATTTAATAATATTAGATATATGTTGTATATTCTCTAGTATATTCTTTATTGATTGTGTATATCTTACATTGATATTGTATATATCTTTGATTGATTTGTACTTATTTAGATTAGGTAGTTTACCTTATTTAGACTCTTTGTTGTACTATATATATTGACCTTAGAATTAATAAGAATTCATTCAGCAAAATACGATCTTACATGGTATCACGAGTCTAAAAAATAGCTGTGAAACCCTTCTCTCCCTCTCATAGCCGCTCACCCCCCCCCCCCCTCTCTCTCTCTCTCTCTCTCTCTCTCTTCAATGGCTGAATCAAAATCTCACCTCGCTATCGTAGTCTCAAATATTCGTAACTTTATTCCGATCACCCTTGAAGTTGAGGAAGGTCAATACTCTTCTTGGGCGGAACTTTTTCGCATTCATTGTCGTGCATATCAAGTCATAGATCACATACTACCACCCTCACCTTCCGCAAAATCAAAAACACCATCACCACCCGCCGCCACGGACACCGCAAATGATGTCGCCCCTTTGTCTTCCGATGCCGCTCCGCCCAAATCGACGGGTGATGACCTCGCTACCGGGACCCACCTCGATGCAATCGTCCTTCAGTGGATATATGGAACAATTTCCAACGACTTGCTGCACACCATTCTTTAGAAGGATTCCACCGCTCATCAAGCCTGGGTCCGCCTTGAAAACATCTTCCAAGACAATAAGAATTCACGAGCCGTTTATTTGGAAAACCAATTCTCTCAGGTACAATTGGACAATTTTTCGAATATCTCTTCTTATTGTCAAGAACTATAAATGTTTGCAGATCAACTCTCGAACGTGGGCGCACCGGTACCCAATCAACGTCTAGTTCTCCAAATAATTGTCGGACTCAATGAGAACTATGACGGTGTTGCCACTTTCATTCAGCAGAGTGATCCCCTCCCTCTGTTCTATGAGGTTCGGTCCCGCCTCATCATGGAGGAGACCCGCAAAGCAAAACATGCCGCAACTACTACCACGGCCGCCGCCGCCCTAGTCCACACTGCACCACCCTCGGACCAACCCCCCCCCCCCACGGACGCGGTTCGACCCCTCCCCACCGCGGCTACTCTTCCCCCACAAGAGGATGTAGTGGTGGCCCCCGCAACTGTGGGCGTGGCCACGTTCTGCCCGGGTCCTTCTCACCATGACCAGCAGCCCATCAGCCTAATTTCTGGGCCCAATACCCTCCTTGGCAGCCCGGCCCATGGTCATATCCACCGTGCCCGTATCTGACCACTGGTTGGGCTCGACCTCCTGCTTCTTCTCAACCCGGGATATTGGGTAGTCGTCCGTCCCAAGCTTACACGGCTCACGGCCCTCCACAGTCCTCCAATGCACCAACGGACATTGATCAAGCCATGCACACCATGTCCTTGAATTCTCCTGATCCACTGTGGTACTTGGACTCCGGTGCTTCATCTCACATGACCTCGGCGAAAGGTACTCTCTCGTCTTATTCTTTTTCGAGCATCAATAATAATATTCTTGTTGGTAATGGTACTGAAATTCCCGTTAGAGGTCATGGTAATGCAACTCCCCTTTTTTCTTCATTTCCCTTACACTTAAAACATGTCTTGCATGCTCCTAATCTTATTAAGAATCTTGTCTCCGTGCGTCGCCTTACTACTGATAATTCTGTGTCTATTGAATTTGATCCGTTTGGTTTCTCTGTGAATGATTTTTGGATGGGGACAATCCTCATGAGATGTAATAGCACTGGTGACTTATATCCCATCGCACCCTTCTCTATCCCATCTTGCCGCCCCCCAACCGCTCTTGCCGCCATCTCTCCCACTTTGTGGCACCAACGATTGGGACATCCAGGCTTGTCTACTTTACAGTTTTTACATAAGAATAATTTTATTCATTGTAGCACTTTTGATAAACGAACATTATGTGAACCTTGTGTTTTGGGGAAGCATATTAAACTTCTTTTTTCTTTATCCTCTAAATATTGCTTACGTCCTTTTGATAACATGGCGATTTGTGGACCTCGCCGGTCTTAAGTTATAGTGGTCATAAATACTATGTGTTATTCTTGGATGATTCCCTAATTTTCTATGGACTTTTCCTATTGGGCGCAAATTCGAGGTGTATTCTGTCTTTTTCTACCTTTGTTACATTCATACGTACTCAATTTGGTGCCACTATTAAAACTTTACAATGTGACAATGGCAGGGGATTTGACAACGACCACTTCAAGAAATTATGTCACAACACGGGCATGACCCTTCGCTTCTCTTGCCCATACACATCCGCCCAAAATGGAAAAGCCGAACGAAAAATACGGTCCATCAATAATATTGTCCGTACTCTCCTCACTCAATCATCCACGCCTCCCCTCTCTATGGCCTCACGCCCTCCAAATGGCCACTTACCTCACAAATATACTTCCTTACAAAACACTCAACCAATCCTCTCCCTCTCAAATCCTATATTACCAAACACCGTCCTATATGCACCTACGCACATTCGGATGTCTATGTTATCCTCTCTTCCCCGCCACCATTATACACAAACTCCAACCTCGCTCTACTCCTTGTGTCTTTCTCGGCTATCCCTCCAATCATAGGGGATATAAGTGCTACGACCTCCAATCCAACAAACTACTCATCTCTCGTCACGTCCTTTTTGACGAATCCAAATTTTCGTTCCAAAATCAACCCAAGTCATCTCCACATAGTTACTCCTTCCTCGATGACCCGTTAACCCTTGCATCTTTCCCACGGGTCCAACGGCCCAACCGCCCTCTTCGGCCCAACCTCCCTCTCCATCTTACTCACCACCGGCCACCACCACTCCGGCCCACACCGCCCCATGTCCGGTACCACATCCCACCCAACCAGCCCAATCCGTGCTCCATTCAACGACCCAATCACCCTCGGCCTCCCCTATCACGACCTCTTCTCCCTCGGCCTGTCTAACCACGGATCCACTCACGGCCTCCCCTTCTTCGGCCAACACCAGCCCTCGTCCTCCTCATCCTTCCTCTCGCACCATCGTAACTCGTAGCATGCACGGTATCCGCACTCCCAGACATCCTTTTAATTTATCTACTTCCGTATCACCCTCCCCCTTCCTTCTAAACCCAAAGTTCCATTATCCGATCCTAACTGAAAATTAGCCATGCTAGATGAATATAATTCTTTGATTAAGAATGAGACGTGGGAGTTAGTCCCTCGTCCGCCTAATGTGAATGTCATTCGTTCTATGTGGATATTTCGTCATAAGACTAACGCTGATGGTTCTTTTGAGCGCTATAAGGCTCGTCTTGTTGGTGATGGCAGGTCTCAACAGGTTGGTATTGATTGCTTGGACACTTTCAGCCCCGTGGTTAAACCCGCGACTATTCGCATTGTCCTCAGTATTGCTCTATCTCGTTCTTGGGAAATCAACCAATTGGATGTCAAGAACGCCTTCCTGCATGGCACTCTCAATGAAACTGTCTGCATGCACCAACCCCTCGGCTTTCGGGATTCTCACCGGCCCGACCATGTCTGTCTCTTGAAGAAATCTCTTTATGGTCTTAAACAGGCCCTGCGGGCTTGGTATCAATGGTTTGCCGACTTTTCTTTCACCATTGGATTCTCTCACAGTAAATCCGACCACTCTCTCATTATCTATCACCGGGGTAACGACGTTGCTTACTTACTTCTCTATGTTGATGATATCATACTTACTGCTTCATCTGTCACTCTACGTCGTTCCTTATTGATCAGTTTAGTGCTGAATTTGCCATGAAGGACTTGGGTACCCTTCACTATTTTTTTGGCATTGCTGTTTCTCACTATGCAGCCGGTCTTTTTCTCTCAAAAAGTAAGTATGCAGCTGAAATTATTGAATGCACTGGCATGGCCTCATGCAAACCCGTGGCCACACCCGTGGACATGAAACCGAAGGTCAGATCCTCGGGTCCTCCCTTTCCCGACCCGACACTATTTCGCAGTTTGGCTGGTGCTCTCATGTATCTCACCTTCACTCGTCCGGATATCTCTTATGTTGTTCAGCAAATATGTCTTCACATGCACGACCCTCGTTTGGAGCATATGGCCGCTCTTATGCGAATCATTCGCTATAACCAAGGCACTTCTCACCTCGGTCTCCATCTCTCATGCTCTAGTATCGACTCTCTTATCTCTTATACCGATGTTGATTGGGTTGGCTGTCCCGACACGAGACGTTCCATGTTGGGGTATTGCATTTTCTTGGAGATAATCTTATTTCTTGGTCGTCGAAGCGGCAACCCACTCTCTCTCGATCCAGTGCCGAGGCCGAGTACCGTGCAGTCGCTAATGTTGTTTCAGAGTCTTGTTGGATTTGTAACTTATTATTGGAGCTTCGCATTCCTCTCTCGAAGGCCACATTGGTTTATTGTGATAATGTGAGCGCCATCTATCTCACTAACAATCCGGTGCAACATCATCGTACTAAACATATTGAACTTGACATTCACTTTCTACGCGAAAAAGTGTCACGGGGTCAAGTTTGGGTTCTCCATGTTCCTTCTCGGTCACAAATTGTCGACATATTTACCAAAGGATTACCTTGAGTTCTCTTTGATGATTTCCGTTCCAGTCTCACCGTTTGCAAACCTCCCGATTCGACTGCGGGGGTGTATTAGATATATGTTGTATATTCTCTAGTATATTCTTTATTGATTGTGTATATCTAAGATTGATATTGTATATATCTTTGATTGATTTGTACTTATTTAGATTAGACAGTTTACCTTACTTAAACTCCTTGTTGTACTATATATATTGACCTCAAGATTAATAAGAATTCATTCGGCAAAATACTATCTTACAAATTAGTTCATCCTTTTTTTTCCACGATTTACAAATTAGGCTAGAGGTACTCGATCATCTCTCCAAAAGTTTTTGAGTATTGTGCGAAGAATGTCGTCTGGCAGCTGTTAGAATATTTTAATAAAATAATACTACGTTCTTATAAAATAAAGAATTGAGCTTTGGCATAAAAACGTGTATTGATCAATTATTCTTGCGTATGAACTTTTGCTACCTTGGTCAATTCATCATTATTATAGTAATTTAATTCCATTTAGCATGCATGGTGGTTGATCAGCTCATTCCATTTTCAGTTTCAAGAAAACTTCAACTTTTTTTTCTGGAACAAAGCGCTAAACTTTATTATAACGAAAATTAGACATTCCAATCCGATCCGTAGATCCAGGTTCACTACTTAATCTACTAATATACCATTCTAGAGTCTAGCTTTATTTCTAGAGTCTAGCTTTATTTGGTAGGCGGTTTAGGCATTGTAACCATATTATGAACACAACTCTTGGTCTTGCTTTGTTACCATATAGTATTTTCCTCCAGGCCACTAGATTTTTTATACCTCTTAATTCCCTGTACAATGTTGCTGTTTTGTATCTGCCTCTCCTTGTCATTCCTTCCCATATGTTAGTCTGCATCATCTCTTTTCCTTTAAGTATGCCTTTCAAAATCCAGGAGCAGTTATTGGTGGGTTGATATGTCAAAATATTTCCCCCTTTCATAAAGTAAGTATGCATCCATTTCACACACAATTCTTCCTCTTTCATATGTAGATTCCATAGGAGTTTTGCTGTGGTAGTTCTATTTCATTCTACTAGAGATATGATGTTCAATCCTCCTGCCTGTTTAGCGTCCACGCCTTATCCCATGCCACATGGGCATTCCTGCTTGCCTCTTCTTTTCCAGTCCAAAGAAAGATTCAACAAATAGCCTCAATATGTTTCAGTACCTTCTTAGGTAATGGAAAGATCTGCATCCAGTAGTTGGTGATGGCAAAAATCACACTTCTGATGAGTTGTACTCTGCCAGCATAGCTAAGGAGCTTTGCTGTCCAGTGGTGAATGCGCTCCAGTATTTAATCTATGAGAGGTCTGCATTGATGTACTGAGAAGTTTTTTTTCTTGTGAGGGGGACTCCAAAGTACTTGAATGGTAAATCTCCTTTGTTGAATCCAGTAGTGTGCAGAATAAGGTTTTGTATTTCTGCATTTACCTCCCCAAAGTATAATTTGCATTTAGTTGGGTTTACTTTCAAGCGTGTAGCCTCAGAGAACTCTTTGAAGTTATCCATAAGTAGTTTAACAGATAGCTCATCTCCTCTACTGAACATCATTACATCATCTGCAAAGCATATATGGGTTATTCCCAATTTTTCACATTATCGGTGGAAGTTGAAATTTGGCTGCTCCTGAATTTTAGTCATACATCTGTGTAAGTACTCCATGACTAGGACAAATAGCAGTGGAGATATTAGGTCACCCTGTCTTAAATCTTAATCCTCTTTCAGCCTTCAAAATTTTGCTAAGGCTGCCATTGATAGCATATCTGTATGACACTGTAGTTAGTGTTGTCACTACTCACTTGGTGAACGGGTTGGGTATTCTCATTTTCCTCATGATTACCTCCAAAGCATTCCATTCCAATGTGTCATATGCTTTATGTAGATCCATCTGAATAGTGCATCTTGGAGATGTATGTTTTCTAGTGTAACCTCTGATCAGTTCATGTACTATCATGATACTATCATGGATGATTTTTTCCTGGTATGAAGGCTGACCGACTTTCATGTACTATATCCTTTACCACTGCTCCCAATCTCCTTGTCGTTATTTTAGATATAATCTTATAGAAAGTAGAACAACATGAAATAAGTCTCATTTCCTTCATAGTCTTGGCATTGCTGTTTCTGGGTATTAGAGTGGCTAGAGAACAGTTGAGTGCAACATATATTATCCATTTGTTGAAGAATTCACTCATAACAGCTATAACATCTGTTTTTATAACATGCCATGCAATCTTGAGATTTTTTTGCATTAAATCCATCCATTCTAGGTGCTTTTTGATCTCCTATTGATTTCAGAGCTTCCCACATCTCCTTATCTGAAATAGGCTGAATCAGCTTATCTCTAGCTTCTCTTCGCAGCTGTTTTCCATTTCTCATCACTTCAATATCTATACACTTCATATCCTTGTTGCTGTTCCCCACTAGGTTTTTGTAGAAGTTTAGTACTTCCTGCTCTATCTCCTCAATGGTTGTAAGGTTTCTGCCATTAACATCTTCCAGTTTGTGGATTCCCTTTCTCTTGTTCTTACTTTTCACTGTCGCATGAAAGTAAGCATTGTTTCCATCCCTAATTTGATCCAAGTTGCTTTGGATTTCTGTAATAAAGCCTTTTCCTCTATCTCCAACATCTCAAGTAGCCGAGTGGTGTTTTGTCTCACCCTGAGGATGTTATTCTCTTTGAATGAGTCTTTTTGGAGTTCTGCTTGTGCCTCTTGTAATTCTTCTCTGGATTTCTGTATTTGACTAGAGGTCCCCTTGATCTTTCTCATCATCTTTTGTATGGTTGGTTATAATCTGAGAAGTTTATGCCATAGTACATACATACGTCTGCCCTACAGTGGTTGTTGCCAATTCTCCTTCATTAGAGCCATGAACTCAGGATCTTCAGTTACATAGTTTAAGAATTTAAAACATTTCCCTTCCTTCTTTGGAGTGTTTTAGTCCAATTTAACTTTGAGGTGGCTATGATCTGATATATGAGCATGTAGTATTTCCACATTACTATTGGGGTAAGTTTAACCATTCCTTATTGCATATTGCGTTATCTATCCTAGAGTGTATTGTACCCTTGACCTGTCTGTTTGACCAAGTGAAGTGCTCTCATGTAGTATCATGTTCAAACAACTCCTGGTTTCTCATAAAGTTCACCAAATCTTCAAATTCATGAGCATGGACATGCTGTCCCCCTACTCTATCATTTACATTCAGCACATTGTTGTAATCTCCTATAATCATCCAAGGACCATCAACACTTATTGCTAAGTCATTGATGTTGAAATTGTGGATCGGGTCGATACGTTGTTGTTGTTAAATTAACACTGAAGTTTTAACAACAGTTTTGTATGATGTTAATTTGACAATGTTACTTTAACAATATACCAGAGCAATAGTGCAGCGGAATAAACAAACACGAATTTAAGAAGTGAATATAAGATTATATTAACTTCCGAGCCGTAGGCAAAATAACCCGTAAAGGTTTTAACAAAGGTCGTTCTCTCAATTCTCAAGCTCCTCACTCTTAAATTGATTGAACTAAGCAAAGCATACAAGAATTGCTTCGACTATCTCTAAAAGCTCCTCACTCTTAGATCTATTCTAACAACTCACAAACTTTGCTAAAGCAAGACAACACCTAACAACTGTAAATTAATCTCTCGGATTGATTGGCTCTTGTCTCGTGTTTGTCTTGATGTACTTCACACCTATATATAGGTTCTTGATCTTGAACTTCAAGGTGTGTTGTACACGGTTGGTAATTCTCCTTGTTTCCTTCTCGAACTCCTCTTCCTTGTTCTCGCAGTTCTTCTTGAATAATAGTTCCTTCGTTAGTGATCTAACTGAGGAAAGACTCCTTCTTCAAATTAGGATTTGATCTTGGAAAGCATTCCTAGTTCCACTCGAACTCATCTTTCCTTGTAGAGCGGTTTGCTTAATTAAGGAAACTTTCCTTCTAGGAAACTTGAGCGTCCAACCTATAACAAGTTTGTTTCCTGAATAATAATCAAAGACAATTACAACTGTGGAACTCAGTTAGTTAAATGAATAAGGCAAAACAATAATAAAGAATATAATCAAGATTGTAAATCGGATTCTACTCCAACAATGTTACTCTAACATTGACTTCTCAATGTTAAACTAACATTGACCGAATACCTGCTCTTTCAATCTCCCCCTTTTTGCCTTAATCACAAAACCTAAGAACATGTTCTAATCATATCAAATTATTCAGACAAACTTTACTATCATATCACAATGGAAAACTAAGTACACTCACCCTGAACTTCAGAAGGGACCACCTCAATGTTATTCTAACATTGATACTTTCAATGTTATCATAACACCTGTCTTTGTCAATGCTAGCTTAACATCGAAACCAGACAGAAGTTCTAACATTGAACATATCACTGTTAACTTAACATCAGAGAACAGTTAACACCTGCAAAACATAGTTAGTGCTTTGTAACCAAAGTTCAAATAGCATAAGTAGACACACTAAGTAACAATACAGAAAAGTACTTAATTACAGACCATACTTAGTAGCAAGGAACACACTCCTTGATGAAACAGAAAAACAAAGAAAATAGAATTGTTCATACTGACAGAAAATTAACAGAACTCAGAAATCTTGAAAATTTGATCTACTCTCCCCCTTTTTGTGAGGAAGGCATATCCTTCAAATGCTTCATGAGGCTGTCTATCTCCTGCAACCTCACTTGCTTGTCTGCTATCTCTCTTTGGGTATCTTTATACTCTCTGTCAAGCCACACCAGTGTCTCCTCCACAAAAGCATCAGCAATGACAGAACAATTGTCACCACTAGCCACGGGAACTGAAGAAGCAACAAACTTGTGAGTCTTCTTCTTCTTCTTCTTCCTGCTTGGACCAGCTGCATCATTGGGATTCCATGGCAGATCCTGAATCCTGACCTGAGTGAAGTAGCTCCTGGTGATGATCATCTTAGCCTTGTTCTTGATCCAGCCTTCTGTCTTCTTTGTCTTGAACCCTTGCTTCACCAGGATGCTGGATATCAGAGAGGGATATGGAATGATTCCCTTTACCTTTGTTGTGACCTCCCTCATGTACCTCAGAACCTCCTCCCCTATATTCACACTCAGCCCATTCTTCAATTTGTACACCAGCTTTGCAGATTCTTTTGTCATAACAGTGGTGTTGGAAGAGGGCAGCCAGTTGTAGGTAGAGAGCTTGTGAAGTACAGCACTTAAGGATGTCAGCCTTGTAGTTGGAAAACTGTCATTCCATTTCCTTGTGAGTCCACCAGTGAGGTCAGTAATCACCTCATCCATGCTAGGATCCTCAGTCTCTTCAGGATCAGGAAGACCCCAAGCTTCATTGATCATATCAGGACTGATGTCATAGACACTCATCCTTACCCAAGCTTTGCCAAACTTGGGAGAATCCTGGTGGGACACCCACTGAGAGAGGTTCATGTAAAACTCTCTGACCACATCACGGACATATGATGACTGGTTCATCACAGAGCCCAACACTCCTCTAGCTTCAAGCAACTCAAACAACCTATTTTCTTTGAACATCTCCTCATCAATGTTCCTCTCCATGTGAATAACCCTGGCTTGGTAAGCCTCCCACTGTTCTTCTACCTCAGCAGACACATAAAAGCCAGAATAAGGCTTTTAGGGGTACTCCTCATCAGGCACATCAAAGTACTCATCACTGCCTGATGTTGGAGTAACATCAGCAGGGTCGTCACCTGCCAGTTGGTCTTCTTCATCAACTTCCTCATCTTCTTCTTCCTCCTTATCCTCTTCCTCCTCTTTTTCTTCTTCAGACTCAGACTCAGAAGTTTCAACCATCACATGCTTTCCCTTTCCTTTCTTAGCAGCAGTAGCTAAGGCAGAGAGAGTCAGGCTCTCTTCTTCTTCTCTCTCAACCTCTTCAGGTTGATTGTCACCATCATCATCATTATCTTGGTTACCTTCAGTAGTAACCTCCTCAACCACAATCTCCTCAACCTGATCATCTTCCTCAGGAAGAGTATCCATCTCATCAGCAGAAGCATCATTAGCCTCAGACGGCTCAGCATTCACCTCAAGGTTTTCACCTTCCTCAGTAACAACCACAGATTCATCCTTAACATTACCCTCAGGGACCTCATGCACAACCTCAGACTCACCCACAGCACCAACATGAGCCTCTTTCTCCCCCTCAATACCAACAACAGTAGTAGCAGGTATATCCAGAGTAGGGTTAGCTATCATTACCTCATTTTCAGGGTTGGTGGGAATGGAGGTTTGCTCTGGAGTTTTTGATGTTGAATCAACATCACCCTTAGAGGCTTTCTTGCCCTTACGTCGTTGATAGGTGGATTTCCTCTTTGGTGCGACGGCGGCGACGGCTTCAGCGGTTGCACGTCTGGTGCTACGGCGACGTGGTTGCTCCATCTGCTCAGCAGCAGCTGCAAGAGTGTCAATGGAAGACTTGCGTGCCATTGTTAGAGTGATTTAGAGAAGAAAAATTGAAACTTGATTTGTAGAGAGTGTAGATTTTGCAAAAATTTTGAGCGCGTACACAGTGAGAAGCGATTTGGGCAAATTATACAATTAATCAGCTGAAGAATAGAGATAGTGGTGTTGTAACATGTTACCAACATAATCGGACCACTGTCACACAATCATATCCATGTTCACCTTACCACGTGTCAGTGTTGGATTAACACGTAACCAGAGCGGTCTTCAAACCTGAAAACTTATAAGTTACAATGTTACAATGTTGAACTAACATTGGCAAGTTAACATCAGGGAGGGAAGTTGCAGGTGCAGGGCTTCATCTAAGGCAACATCATGTGAGAGCGTGAGATATTCATGTATACTGATCTAGAACCTCACCCAGGTACATAGGTAATAAGACATGGATTAAGATCATCAGTATGAGTAAGTAACACATCAGACAGAAAAACACAGAGTGGATGTACATATCCAGGGAAAAGATGTTCCCACAGTATAGATGATCACAAACATAGTGTTTTACCTGCAGTGAGTCACCCACAAAGTATGCCTCAACACATGATTCCTAGGATTACTACTCCCCCTAAGCCCAAACCGACACAAGACATAATGTTGAACAAGAAAGAATGCAACAATGTTAGATCAACATTGGGTGATGGAACCAAGTACAAATAGCTTTACTGACTAGGATCAGGACAAATCAATTTATCTTTATTTATTATCATGAACTCTTTTGAACAAAAACTAGTGAATGTAAAAGGATAGTTTCATCACTGAATGTGGGCAGCACAAGACCCCACACAGCCCAGCAACTTAACCATCAGCTACAGATTAGGCAAGTACAAAGGAACTGAATGAAGACAGTACATTTATCATATACTTCTCCACCCCAACTCCTCATGCATACTTGTTTTCCAACCTGTTTACAAGAGAAGTACAAGTGAACACTATTCCTGAATGCAAGTAGTCGAAACTTCCAAGCACCCCCGTAGTAAGGCTCACCATCATGCATAACCTTAGCCATAGACAAAACACAAAAATAAGCACAACTGAATAACAATGAAGCTCTCAACATCATGTACCCCAACTTCTCTTCATGCTTTGTCTTAACCTAACATGGATAAGTCACAACTGAATAACATCAGAGTAGTGAGCTCTGTGTACCCCAACTTCTCCCAGATGTTAGGTTAACATTCACAGACTAACAACAGAGTTCTTACTTTACAAAACTCTTGATATGTACCTGTCCACCAGTCAACTCAGCTATTTATACAGATTAACCACACAACCCAACATAATCTCTAACAAAGATGTAATATGCAAGAAAGAAGAATGCATAAAGGAAACAAAAAAATTACAGATACACCACAACCAATAACCAGTGCTAGACAGTGGTGTTATGTCAACACTGGTGAACTAACATCCCTAAACAGTGCACATGCCAAGAGAATTCCTCAAACTGAAGAACCTCTCAGAATCTAAAGGTTTAGTGAACATATCAGCAAGTTGATTGTTAGTTTCAATGTGTTCAATGTCAATGAGCCTATCTTCTACCATGTCTCTTAGAAAATGATGCCTTATGTCAATATGTTTAGTTCTAGAATATTGCACAGGGTTCTTAGAGATGCTTATAGCACTAAGATTATCACAGAACATAAGTAAGGTATCACTATCTAACCCAGTAGCATGTGTTTAAGCCATACTAACTCGGTGACACAACTGCCTGCTGCTATGTATTCAGATTCAGCAGTGGAGAGTGACACACAATTTTGCTTTCTACTGTACCATGAGACCAAGTTGTTCCCCAGATAAAAACATCCTCCAAGTGTAACCACTAAGTCATCATCACACAGCTGACTGATACTGCTTAGATTTGCCTTTAACCCATCTACCAACAACACATCCTTTAGGGGTGGGAATCCATCAACATCCAGTATCCCCTTGCCAATGATCCTTCCTTTTGTGCCACCACCATAGGTCACTGTTCCAGCACTTAAAGGTATCATTTGCTGAAGATTCTCCTTGCTGCCTGTCATGTGTCTTGGACATCCACTGTCGAAGTACCACTTACCTGAAAGGTTAGAGTACACAGCAGAGAAAACAACATTGCATACAACTTTAATCTTAGGGGTTTTAGCTTTTTCAATCCAAGTTCTACTTTTCTGTCCTGCACCTAATGTTAGTCTAACATCAGAATCTGTTAAAGTTTTAACATTGGGCACAAAGGCTGTTTTCTTACCACATTCTTTTATGAATTTTCTACAGAATGGTTTAATGTGGCCAGGTTGAAAACAGTACTGACAGATAAAAGTAGGTTTCCTCGTTACAGTGTTGATGGTACCAGAACTCATATTACCAGATTCTTTAACAAAGATTGTAGTTAAATAGGCAGAATTACCATTAGAAGAGGAAGATTTCTCAACAAATCCCAGACCACATGTACCTGTGTTACCCATGTTGAGTACCTCATCTAGCTTGGAAGTACCTCCATTCCACTTGGTTATGATCTGTGAATCCTTTTTGAGTTTCTCCTTTACCTCTTTTAGCTCAGCTTCAGCTTTGTCAAGATCTCTCTCATAGAGTTTCAGCATGTTCTTCAAACATTCAATGTCATGCTTCTGTGCTTTGTTACTCTTCATGAGTTTGACATTTTCTCTCTTCAGTCTGAGGAAAGTTGTATGTAGATCATCTAGGATTTCCTCCTGAGACATTGCTTCTTCATCGAAGTACTCCTCTTCTAGATCAACTGAGCCATGAAAACAATCAAAGTTAGTATCATCACAGTCAGTGAGAGTATCAAAGTTAACCTGTGTATCATTGTTGTTCCAGTCCCCAAAGAAGATCTCCTGCTTTGCTGTTGGTTCTCTAATGTTAGCGTAACAGTGAGAATCTTGGCAGTTTCTGGAGTCTTCTCCTAACCAGGTGATCCGAGTGCAGAGCGCAGTAGTGTTGATTTCCTCTGATTGTTCATGAACACTTGTTCCAGATTCGAAGTCAGCTTCATTGAAGTCATCTACACACACCCAATGAGAATTCCCTCTTGTTCTGAGGGTGTTAGCACATTCATGTTTAAAGTGACCATACCCCTTACATTCATAGCACTGGACATCTTTCAATTTCTCAGCATCTTGAGGCGTACTCTTCGATGCCATGTACTTTACAAATTTTGGGGGTAATTTCTTATAACTAAGGGCAGCATTACCAGATTGTTTTTCTTTATGTTTATCTTTGTAGCCTAATTTACTAAACTTCTTGGTAATGTTTCCATAGTTAGAAGAGATTAACTCATATTCATCCTCATCACTTCCTGTAGAATCGGAGCTAGTACCTAGTAAAGCTAAGGCAAGTTGTTTACTGGACTTTCCTAGGAATTCTAGTTCAAATTCTTTCAAAGTGTTCATTAATGTTTGGAAGTCCATGTTAGCTAGATCTCTAGACTCATTCATAGCAATTCTTTTGACAGTGAACTTAGAAGATAATGTCCTAAAAGCTTTATACACCATGGTTTGATTTGAGATGGTAAAACCTAAGTTTTGACACTGATTAGCTATATCTAAAAGTTTCTCAAAATAGCTATCAATGCTTTCATCCTCACCCATCTCTATCTTCTCAAAGTCCCTCAAAAGTTTTCTATATTTAGAGTCCCTCACAGCCACATCACCCTCACAATGTAATTCAAGAAAATCCCATGCAGTTTTAGCAGTTGTACAAGTTTGAATAAGTTTGAACATATGATTACCTACCCAGCTAAAAATAGCATTGAGAGCCTTTTTATTGAAGTTGTAGAGAGCAATCTCATTGGCTGTCCATTGTCCTCTTGGCTTAGGTACCAGGTCAGCATCTCCATCTCTAGGCAAGTAGGGGATGGTGTAGCCTTCTAGTACTGCGTCCCAAGCTCTCAGGTCGATGGATTTGATGTGGACTCTGAGTCTGATCTTCTAGTAGGCATAGTTGTTGGGACCCTCCAATACTGGCAACCTGCTGGTATTGGGGTTGGAGTTGTCCATCTTGTCGTATCAATGCCAAACACCGGTGAAGTTGGTGCTTGGCTCTGATACCAATTGAAATTGTGGTACTACACTCGATACGTTGTTGTTGTTAACTTAACACTGAAGTTTTAACAACAGTTTTGTATGATATTAATTTGACGATGTTACTTTAACAACAGACCAGAGCAATAGTGCAGCGGAATAAACAAACACGAATTTAAGAAGTGAATATAAGATTATATTAACTTCCGAGCTGTAGGCAAAATAACCCGTAAAGGTTTTAATAAAGGTCATTCTCTCAATTCTCAAGCTCCTCACTCTTAAATTGATTGAACTAAGCAAAGCACACAAGAATTTCTTCGACTATCTCTAAAAGCTCCTCACTCTTAGATCTATTCTAACAACTCACAAACTTTGCTAAAGAAAGACAACACTCAACAACTGTAAATTAATCTCTCGGATTGATTGGCTCTTGTCTCGTGTTTGTCTTGATGTACTTCACACCTATATATAGGTTCTTGATCTTGGACTTCAAGGTGTGTTGTACACGGCTGGTAATTCTCCTTGTTGTATATCCAAACATTATAGAAGGAGAACGGGCCGCTTTGAAGATTCTCCTACTATTTTGTACAACGAATGACATAATGACAAATTAATTCGATCTACATATATACGTATAATTAATGAATACTTGATCTAATGATTATGCCTCATAATCGTATCTATGCTAACGTTTGTGAAGTAAATCATAAACACGGATAACAATTACAACTCACTAATGATAATTAATTAGTTGTTCATTTGTGAAATATATCTTGAACGTTAATAACTCGATCAATCGCAATTAATCTATTATTTCACAACTAATCTACTATAAGGTTGATTTTGCAATCATTCATTACTTCAATTTATATATTACAATGAGTTTGGTTGCTTACAATCACAAACACAACAACATCAATAAAAAAAAATCGATTTTTAAGTATGAATATTAGTAGGGACCGTTTAGCGGTCCCTAATTTGACAATAGGGACCGTTAAGCGGTCCCTAATTTGAATTAGGGACCGCTTGGCCGTCCCTATTGTAAAATTAGGGACCGCTTGGCACTCCCTACTAATATTCATACATCAAAATTTTGAATTTTTCGATGGTTCGAGGTGCCGCGTTGTATGTTTAGTTCATAATAACCATTGGAATAGTTAAAATAACAATAAGTACAACGACACATTGTATATCCAAACATTATACAAGGAGAACGGGCGGCTTTGAAAATTCTCCTACTATTTTGTACGACGAATGACATAATGACAAATTAATTCGATCTACATATATACGTATAATTAATGAATACTTGATCTAATGATTATGCCTCATAATCGTATCTATGCTAACGTTTGTGATGTAAGTCATAAACACGGATAACAATTACAACTAACTAATGATAATTAATTAGTTGTACATTTGTGAAATATATCTTGAACGTTAATAACTCGATCAATCGCAATTAATCTATTACTTCACAACTAATCTACTATAAGGTTGGTTTTGCAATCATTTATTACTTCAATTTATATATTACAATGAGTTTGGTTGCTTACAATCACAAACACAACAACATCAATAAAAAAAAATCGATTTTTAAGTATGAATATTAGTAGGGACCGTTAAGCGGTCCATAATTTGACAATAGGGACCGTTAAGCGGTCCCTAATTTGACATTAGGGACCGCTTAACGGTCCCTAAAATCGAAAATTTTGATTTTTTGGCGAAATTTTTTGGCGGGAGTGAGGGGGAAGTTTGAATTTTCACCAAATCAAATCTCAACCGTCGATGAAATCCTAATCTACGGTCATAAGTACCCATCATGTCTTTAACACGGATCGCCATTTTTAACCTGTCGATCATCTAAAATCATCCAACGGACAAAAACCAATTGAATATATATATATATATATATATATATATATATATATATCACCACTCTTACACCCATTTCACTATCTCCAAAAAACACTATCTTCTTTTCTTCTTTTCACCAACACAAAAACACTTAATTTTTTTTTCTTATTTTCACCAACACAAAAACTTTTATTCTTTTCACCAACACAAGATTTTCTTCATTTTCTTTTCTTTCACTTTCTTTATTTTGGATCTTCATTTTCTTTTTTTCACCAATACAATCTTTTTTCTTATACTTTCTTTATTTTGGATCTACATTTACTATTCTTCACTTTTGATTTCATATTTTTGATTTCATTTATTTTATATTATTATTCATTTTATTCATCTTTTCACATTCTTTTATTCTTTCATATCAATTGTCATTATATTAACTTTTTATTCAATATTTTATTGTTTTCAATTTGTTAAAATTACAATTTTACAAAAAAAAACAATTATATTCCGGATTAAATCCGGAATATAATTGTAGTTTTTTTTATTTTTTTTGGAGGTCATTAGGGACCGCTTAACGGTCCCTACTAATATTCATACGATGAATATTAGTAGGGACCGTTTGACGGTCCCTAATATCAAAATCAGGGACCGTTTAACGATCCCTACTAATATTCATAGAAATTCAACGAATATTAGTAGGGACCCGCCCAGACGGTCCCTATTGTAAAAATTAGGGACCGTCTGGGCGGTCCCTATTATTCCATATTAGGGACCGTCCCAGACGGTCCCTATTGTTAAATTTAGGGACCGTCTGGGCGGTCCCTATTGTTCCACATTAGGGACCGCCCAGACGGTCCCTATTATCAAAAAATATGGCGACCGCTTTACGGTCGCTATATTGCGGTCCCTATTGACGTCATTAGGGACCGCTTAACAGTCGCTATCTTGCGGTCCCTAATGACCACAATAGGGACTGCTTAACGGTCGCTATTCGCAAGCGACCGTGGTCAATAGCGACCGAAAAATAGCGACTGCTAGACGGTCGCTACCCCATCAATAGCGACCGCAGGGGGGTCATTAGGGACCGCCCAGGCAGTCCCTAATGACCCCTTTTTCTTGTAGTGTATGCAATTGAATGAAATATAGTTAAACTTTAGCAATCACGTTTAATTTGAAGAATCAAGAACACACATGCATTATGTAATATCGAGTACTTTAATCTTTTATCATCAAATAACCATCTAAGATACTGAAATTATTGGATCGGGACTTGATACTTGTCGTACAGTGTTAACCCTTCGGTGTTAGTCTAACACTGATCAGCTCTTCCAATGTTAAGCTGATGTTGGACTCTCGATGTTATCTTAACATCCGTTTAACAGCAGTTAACGTTAGCACAAATCTACTTGATAGAGAATATTACGCAACGGATAAATAAAGAACACAAGTAGATGTAATTTTAAGAAGATAATATATTAATATGATCTTCCGAGCCGTAGGTGAAATACCACAAGGGTTTAACAAAAGTCGTTCTCTCAATTTTCAAGCTCCTCACTCTCAAATTAATCGAACTAAGCAAAGCACACAAGAATTGCTTCGACTATCTATAAAAGCTCCTCACTCTTAGATCTATTCTAACAACTCACAAACTTTGCTAAAGCAAGACAAAGACACTCGACTATAAAGATTTCCTCACGGGAGATTTTCGCTCTTGTCTTCGTGTCTTTTTCTTGATGCCCAACATGCCTATTTATAGTGTAGTCTTCCTTGATAGCCAAGACATGTTGTGCACGTTTTTGGTTGCTATTAGATCTCCTTGTATGACTCTAATTTCGTTCATGGCAAGTCTCCTTCAATAGGGAAAGGTTTCCTTGTCCAACTTGAAGTCTTCAATGGAAAGGTTTCCTTCTTTGACTATAAGTCTTCAATGGAAAGATTTCCTTCTTTAACTTGAAGTCTTCTAAGGAAAGTATCCTTCACCATCTTGTAGTCTTCAATGGAAAGAATCCTACTGCAAGTAATCTTCATTCCTTCTTGCAATTCACACGCCATGATCTTTCCATTGCACCGCACACATCTTTCCTTATTTAATTATAGAAAGTTCTTCTTTGGAAACTTCTCTTTGAATGGCAACTTCTCTTTAAGGAAATAGATCCTTCCTTGAAGTCTCTTGACCTGGAGCACATACAAATACCAACTACAACTCGTGGAACTAAGTTAGTAAGTGAATAAAGGCAAAACACAATTATAGTAATAAATCCCTAATGTGCAGTTTCTGTTTTCTGTGTTCAATGTTATCCTAACATTGTAAATACACTGTTGATCTAACATTGACAAAATACTTGCACTTTCAATCTCCCCCTTTTTGCCTTTCTTCACAAAACCAAACATGTTCACAATTCATATTATGCACAGTGCTCCAGCAACACAACATCATTAATATCTTAAGCTACTCCCCCTTAGTATGACACTATTAATCAAGTAGCTTTAAGATACTAATAAGAATACAACGAGTTAAACATCACAATTATAAGCATAACTAAGACGGCATTAGCTATATAAGAATTGCAGAACCAGTAGAATAAACATGAAGATCAAATGGCTTACTTCTCCCCCTTTTTGTGAGGAAAGCAAAATCTTGACGAATCACTTCATAAGATAAAGTTCTATAGCTCTTTCTTTAGCAGCTATTTCCATTTCTCTCTATGAGAACTTTATCATTCACTGTTTCTTAAAATCCTCCATAGCCACAGTCTTATCTCCCAACAGGAAATTAAAGTTAGCTTCAATTGTAGATATTACCGCAAGTGTTACCTCTGATGTTGAGTCAACATTGTTCTCCAGCGACGTTGTTGTAACAACTAGCTCAGACTCAGCATCATCGGACTTCTCAGAACCTTCTTCCTTATCCTCTTGATCTCAACGATTTCATCGTCACCATTCTCAGTTTCCAAATCCTTTTCCTCAGAACCATCTTTTTCTTCTTCACCACTTCATCTTCATTCTCTACCTCTCTATCCTCCTTCTCTTTCTCATTCTCCTTATCACCTTGCAATCACCTAGCAGCATCAACATCTCTTTTTCTTTACAAGTACCAGCGGTATAACACTGCTCCCCCTTAATGCAAGCTATCAAACTCATTGTTGGCATAACATTGACATCTATCAATGTTGTCATAACATCAGACTGTATCAATGTTAACTTAACATTGAGTCCAGAATGTTGTTCTAACATTGACGTTAATCGTTGTTGTCTTAACATTGAACCTGAATGTACCTGCACAAGAGTTTACAAAAACCAGCAATAAAACCACCATTATCACCCACATTAGTTTCTCAGCAACTAACATGTTCTCCCCCTCAATCAAATCAGCTTTCTCTGCAAAATGTTCCTCAATCACTGTCTCCTCAACTGTGTTTGAAGTACCAATAAAAACAACACCTTGTTCCTCAGTTTTAACTTGTTTTGTCTCAGCAACAATGTCCGGAACGAGTGTTGTACCTACGAAAAAGAACTACAGAAGTAGGGGTGGGGTTATATCCTTGATTCACCATACCACGGGCCACAATCAAGATCAAAGATGCATGCCAAGGATTTCAAAAACAATTGCAAGTGAAAATTCATAGTATTTCAGAGAATTATGCACAAAGAGATTAGAGATTCAGAATCACAAGTGAAAAGAAGTAATGAGCGGTTTCTTAAAATAAATCATGCATAATTACCGTCTGTTGAGACAACAAGTGACACTGAGTTACTTCACACATGACCAGAGCAGTTCATAAAAAACTTATAAGTCATAATGTTTAAACCTGGATGTTGAGACAACATGCTTACAGACTGATGTTGGCACAACATTGACACCTGTTCTGAATCAACATTGGTTCTTGTGAATGTGGAGGTATTGAGCTTACCCTCAAGATATTTTCAATTAAAAGCATGAGCTAGATCTGAAAACACATATCTGAAACTTAAGACATATTAGCAAATTAGTACCACAAATATATCTCAGACCTGTACATGGAAAGGAGGGTTAGTTAACAGAAAATCCAACATTTTGGGTATGAAGTTAATTAAAGGAGTTAATCTACTTCCAAGTCATAACAAGAGACAACGTAGTGTGTCACCGCAGCTGAATCACCCAAAATATATGCCTTCATAACTATTTCTCCCCCTTAAGCTCAAACCGACACAGACACATCAAGGAAAGAATGAATGAATGAATGCAAGCCTAAGTGAAATGCAGAATACAGAATGCAGAATACAGAATGCAGAATACAGAATGTTAAGTTAACATTAGTAGATGGTAACCATGGAGTATCAGCTTTATAGACTAGGAACAGATCATATCAATTCAAATCTTTATCAATTATCATGAACTCTTTTGAACAAAAACTAGTGAATGTTAAAGGATAGTTTCATCACTGAATGTGGGCAGCACAAGACCCCACACACCCCAGCAACTTAACCATCAGCTACAGATTAGGCAAGTACAAAGGAACTGAATGAAGACAGTACATTTATCATATACTTCTTCACCCCAACTCCTCATGCATACTTGTTTAACAACCTGTTTACAAGAGAAATACCAAGTGAACAATGCTACTGAATGCAAGCAGTCGAAACTTCAAAGCACCCCAGTAGTAAGGATCACTATCATGCATAACCTTGGCCATAGACAAAAACACAAAAATAAGCACAACTGAATGACAATGAAGCTCTCAACATCATGTACCCCAGCTTCTCTTCATGCTTTGTCTAACCTAACATGGATAAGTCACAACTGAATAACATCAGAGTAGTGAGCTCTGTGTACCCCAGCTTCTCCCAGATGTTAGGTTAACATTCACAGACTAACAACAGAGTTCTTACTTTACAAAACTTTTGATATGAACATGTCCACCAGAATACTTAGCTAACAATCCTGGTCAACCACACAAACCAATAATAACAACCATTCATGAAGACAAACAAGAACAAACACAGAAATCAAACAGAAAAAATCTAATGCAATCCTATACACCACAAACATACTACGGTGTTAGCCAGTGGTGTTATGGCAACACCGGAATGCAACACTAAATCACAGAGCATTCAAGCCAAGAGTCTTCCTCAAATTGAAGAACCTATCGCTATCTAATGATATTTTAAACAAATCAACTAAATGATTGTTGGTCTCTAAGTGATCAATGTTTATAACCTTGTCATCTACGAGTTTTCTCAAGAAATAATGCATAGAAAATGTATGATTTGCTCTAGAATGATGCACCAGATTTCTTGATATGCTAATAGCACTAAGATTATCCCAAAACATTAACAATGTGTCACTCTTTATCCCATAATCATGCAACATGTGTTTAAGCCATATAAATCGGGTAACACAGCTGCAAGCTGCAAATTCAACAGTTGACAATGACACACGGTTATGTTTCTTGCTATAACATGAAGAAAGATCATTTCCCAAAGAAAAACAACCCCCACATGTAGATATTCTATCTCCTAAATCTCCAGCCCAGTCAAAATCAAAACCGGCAAGGTTTGTATTTGCATCATGTGTATACCAAACGCCTAAGTCTACAGTACCAGATATATAATTCAGTGTTCGCTTCACAACAATTAAGTGAAAATCTTTAGGTTCAGCGTAATACCTGGCACAAACACAGACACAAACCGATTTCATAATAAATGGGCTAGTGACAGATAGATATAGCAAGCTTGTGTCTCCTTTTTGAATTACCAAAGTAGAAGACATTGGAGTCTTGCTCACTTTTGACTCCTCCAACCCAATCATGCTCATCCCATCCTCCTTTTGCTTCACTTTCAAACCCAAGAAGAAATCCAGTTCACCAATCACGCTCATCACTAATGTACCTGTCAAAGCCTCAACAAACTTGTCTAGAGTAGACTTGTTAGTATAAACAAAGACAATTTCATCAGCAAATCTTTGATCTAAGCAATTATCAGAATATGTGGCAGACATACAAACACTCAACATTATCATATTTCTACAATTTACCCTTTTCTTGTTGTGTGTTTTGATGTCATTAATGATTTGAACCATAACCTGAGATGTAGGATGATTACTCTGAATCCTATCAGTTGTATCCCTACAAACATCTTGAACTTGGACCTTTTCATGTAAGTTTGACTGCTCGAATGTTGTGTCAACATCAGGACTGGTCGATGTCGGCATAACATCAGCTTCTGGTTCATGTTCCAGTTCAGGTTCTGGATCTGCAGGTGATGTTGGAATAACATTGTCTAGAGTCAATGTTAGAGTAACATCAGAATCCAGTAGAGTTGGCACACCAGCCTCTAACTCACCTGCAACACTCAGCAAATCATCAATAACCACATTAACCGATTCTTGAACAATAATTAATCTTGGATCAAACATTCTAGTATTGTTCCAAGAATAGCCATCAAAGATATGTTCTTCACTTTTTGGATCATATTTGCTCACAAAATCTTTGTCATTTAAAGTATAGCAAACATATCCAAATTCATGAAAATGAGCAAGATCATGTTTCTTCTTTTTCATCATCGTATAAGGAGTCATGGGAATAGAGAATTTATGAATATTTTTATTAAACACACATAAGTCAGAGAATGACCTATTTTCACATTCTCTATCATGATTTGACCAAATATTACCAAAAGAAGCATCATGTAAGTTATCAATACTAGCATGCAATGTTCTAAAGGTATTAAGAGCTTCTGATTTTTCTTTGAAAGATTTAATCAAAGTATATCCAGAAAAATCATTCATAATCACACAATCATATTGCTTACCCCCAACTCTATTTATTTCAATAAGACCTAAGAGATCCATATGAAGTAGATGAAAACAATTAGAGGTACTAGTAACCTGTTCATCCACTTGGATTGGATTATGAGAAGCTTTGGTCACCTTACCTTTCAAGCAATCATAACATACCATCTTACCAGAACTCATGAGATTGGGAATGCTTCTCACGGTTTCAAGTTTCAACACTTTGCCCAGATTCTTGTTGTGCATGTGTCCAAGTCTCTTGTTCTTGGCAACCGAATAGTCCACCTTTGTTTGAAAGCAAGTCACTTGATCCCGCACCAAGTAGTTGTCTTCAAACCTCTTACCTGTCAAAACACACACATTTGCACAATCAGATACATCACAAGAATCTTTAACATACCTTACCAATAAGTCATCATCACACAGTTGACTGATGCTTATATGGTTTTCATAGAATCCATCCAACAACATCTCATCCTTCAAGGGTGGGGATCCATCAACATTCAACACTTCTTTGCCAATGATTCTTCCTTTACTTCCATCTTCATAGGTGAAAGTTCCCGTGGTTAGTGGTGCACACTTCTTCAAATTGGATTTGCTTTCTTTCCAATCATGTGTCTTAAGCAGTGTTAAAGCAATACAATCTGTTCTCAATGTTAAGGTAACATTGGTTATCCAGTGTTGTCTTAACATCGTGTATAACCGTATCAAATCAGATTTGTATCCAGCCATATGCCCCAAACATCCACTATCAGAGTACCACTTACCTGCAAGGTTAGTATGCATAGTAGGAAAGATAATATTGCACATAATATAAGTTTTAGGCACCCAAAGTCTAGTGTTTCTCATCCCACTATTCTGTTCAGCAATGTTGTAACCGAATGTTAAGGTAACACTGGAATAACTAATATCAACATTGGAATGTTCAGATTCCAGTGTTGGCTTAACACCAGCATCAACATTGCATGAATCCCTATTATGTTCAACTATTTTCCATTTAAGAGACTTTTTGTATTTATAACAATATGCTTCAAGGTGTCCATGTTGAAAACAGTATTGACAAATATAAGCTATTTTCTTAGATTCTCTAGAAAGTAACTTTGCCTTTTCAAAACCAAGAATAGTGGATTCAACAGAAGTAGTTGAGTGAGTAACTTTACTTTGATATCCTAAACCAGAATTACCATCATTGCCTAAACATAAAACTTCATCAAGTTTATAAGTACCTGTTTTCCTCTTGACAATGGTATGTTCAGCAATTTCTAGCTTAGAACTTACCTTTTCTATTTCATCATCTTTTCTGTCCAAACTAACCTCAAGTTGAGTGATTGTACCCTTCAAGCTTTCATTCTCTTCCATAGCCTTCTCAATTCCACTCAACTTGTTCTTCTCCTTAAGCAGGTCTTGGTAGATGATCTTCAGTTCATCAAGAAACTCTTCTTGAATCAATTTACCTTCAAGGACATTATCATCTTCCAAACCTATAGAATCATGCAAATACTCAAAGTCAGAATCATCATCAAACTCATCATTAATAGAAATCAAACATTCAGTGTTGTGTAAACAAATGGTTTCATCCCAATTGTCAACAAGAATCTCCTGGACTGGTGTTGTCATCTGGATGTTAACATAACATCGAGCTGTCTGGATGTTGGCAGAACACCAAGCCTTGACACCAGCAGGTATGTCCACCTTTGCACACACTGTTGTTTGAGTTTCTTCAATCGTTGGCACCTGTCCATCACCATATTCTTCAAAACCTGTCTCATCATTATCATCTACACAAACCAAGTCAGATTTCCCTTTTGTTCTAAGGTTGTTACCACATTCATACGAAAAATGGCCCCAACCTTTACATTTATAACATTGAATCTTTTTGAGATGTGTATCATTATGATGAGTAGGTTTACAAGAATATTTGGTCATCTCTTTAGAGAAATCTTTCTTTAAATCAGCAAGAATATTTTTATCACATAGACTAAGCTTATTCAACTTTTCAATCACAGTTTCATTATAAGCTTGAATTTCTTCTTCATCATCTATTTTTTCAAGATTCCTCTCAAATTCTATCAGAGTGCAAAATAGAGTATGAAAGTCTAAGGTGTCCATATTCCTAGCTTCTTGCATAGTAATCACCTCAAATTTCTTAGAAAGAGTTCTCAGAGCTTTATACGCCAGTTGCTTATTAGACAGGGAATCACCTAAGTTTTGAATTTCATTAGCAAGATCCATCAGTTTCTCAAAATAAGCAGTAATACTTTCTTCTTCCCCCATTGTTAAATTATCAAATTTGTTCAAAAACATGCGTAACTTAGTCTTTTTAGTGTACACATCACCTTCACAATGATTTTCTAAAGTATCCCAAGCATGCTTTGTAGTTGAACAATTTTTAATTAACTTAAACATGTGACAATCAACCAAACTAAATATGGTATTTAGGGCTTTTTCATTGAAGAAAGCGTTACTTAGCTCAGTTTGAGTCCACTCTGATTTTGGCTTAGGAGCAGCGTCATGATCTTCATCTGGATCTACAGTGCCAAGAAAGTAATCAAAGTTAGATTCATCAATAATAGATAAGGAATCAGAATTAATACAAGAATTATATTTATTCCAAATTCTAAAGAAAAACTCATGTTCTGGTGTTGGATCCTCGATGTCAGAGTAACATTGAGATCCGTGGCAGTTCTGGGAGTCTTCTTTTCTCCAGTAAGTATGAGCGAGTAGCGCAACTGTATGAATCGCATCTGATTGTCCTTCGGCCACAGTACGTGATCCATAATTGAAATCCTCACCATCGTTATTTTGAGAATTTGAGGCTAATAATGAAAGATCTTCATCTGGAGCATACATAGGGACTGCATACCCTTTGATCACCGTCTTCCAAGCTCGCCAACCGAATGATTTAATGAGTGCACGAATTCTAACCTTCCAATAAGAATAGTTGGATCCATCCAAGACAAGCAATTTGTTGTTGTTCGGATTTCGGTTGTCCATCCTTTAATATCAAATCCAAACACCAGTGAAGTCGGTGCTTGGCTCTGATACCAATTGAAATTGTTGGATCGGGACTTGATACTTGTCGTACAGTGTTAACCCTTCGGTGTTAGTCTAACACTGATCAGCTCTTCCAATGTTAAGCTGATGTTGGACTCTCGATGTTATCTTAACATCCGTTTAACAGCAGTTAACGTTAGCACAAATCTACTTGATAGAGAATATTACGCAGCGGATAAATAAAGAACACAAGTAGATGTAATTTTAAGAAGATAATATATTAATATGATCTTCCGAGCCGTAGGCGAAATACCACAAGGGTTTAACAAAAGTCGTTCTCTCAATTTTCAAGCTCCTCACTCTCAAATTAATCGAACTAAGCAAAGCACACAAGAATTGCTTCGACTATCTCTAAAAGCTCCTCACTCTTAGATCTATTCTAACAACTCACAAACTTTGCTAAAGCAAGACAAAGACACTCGACTATAAAGATTTCCTCGCGGGAGATTTTCGCTCTTGTCTTCGTGTCTTTTTCTTGATGCCCAACATGCCTATTTATAGTGTAGTCTTCCTTGATAGCCAAGACATGTTGTGCACGTTTTTGGTTGCTATTAGATCTCCTTGTATGACTCTAATTTCGTTCATGGCAAGTCTCCTTCAATAGGGAAATGTTTCCTTGTCCAACTTGAAGTCTTCAATGGAAAGGTTTCCTTCTTTGACTATAAGTCTTCAATGGAAAGATTTCCTTCTTTAACTTGAAGTCTTCTAAGGAAAGTATCCTTCACCATCTTGTAGTCTTCAATGGAAAGAATCCTACTGCAAGTAATCTTCATTCCTTCTTGCAATTCACACGCCATGATCTTTCCATTGCACCGCACACATCTTTCCTTATTTAATTATAGAAAGTTCTTCTTTGGAAACTTCTCTTTGAATGGCAACTTCTCTTTAAGGAAATAGATCCTTCCTTGAAGTCTCTTGACCTGGAGCACATACAAATACCAACTACAACTCGTGGAACTAAGTTAGTAAGTGAATAAAGGCAAAACACAATTATAGTAATAAATCCCGAATGTGCATTTTTCTGTTTTCTGTGTTCAATGTTATCCTAACATTGTAAATACACTGTTGATCTAACATTGACAAAATACTTGCACTTTCAGATACCATGCATTATTGTGTCCAAGCTAAGGGAAATAAAAATGAAGGTTTTATAAACAAGAGGGGTATGTCAGTATGTGATTGTTTCATATTGTGATTTCAATTCGTTAATATGGACCAACAAAATAAAGCATTTTTAGGCTGCTCAACTTGGGGGTGGTGAATGTATCGTTTGGTCAAATTTCACAAAGAAGTTCATCTTTATCGTATCTTTCTAAGTTAATTTTGATACTAGCTATATGCAATTGAATGAAATATAGTTAAACTTTAGGAATCACGTTTAATTTGACGAATCAAGAACAGACATGCATTATGTAATATCGAGTACTTTAATCTTTTATCATCAAATAACCATCCAAGATACCATGCATTATTGTGTCCAAGCTAAGGAAAATAAAAATGAAGTGTTAGATTATTTCTAATAATCTATTTAGTGGACAAATAAATTGAAACAATTATATTTAAGCTAATAAATATATTAGGCTAATTAAGTGATCTAAATTGAGGAGCTCAATTAACATCTAATTAAGTATGGGCTTTGTAATGTGTAATACCCAATAGTAGTCTAACTATGATTTATGGGGTTCTAATTAGATTACTATATAAAATTCGGGTTTTGGTCCCCAAGACAATTCTTGAAACACTCTCCTCCTCTTTTCCAATCAATTGAGCGAGATCCCACCGAGAGCTAGAATTTGTCTGTGGAAAACCGAAACATCACCGTTCTCGCGTAAAAGCTTATATGTATGGATCAAGGTACGCTTCTCGATTCATGACTTATGAATGTCTTTATGGTTTAACACGTGGCGGTCTTAGATACGTGAATTTATTCATGCTAAAATATTTATTCCAACGAGTGGTATCAGAGCCACCATGTAAAACCATATTGGAATTCGAGATTTATTTATTTGAAATCTCGTTGGTGAATTCCTTGTCAATATGCAATTTTGATCCTAGTTGTTAAGTTGGATAATTATTCATATTGAAGCGTCAATTACAGGAGATGTGCAATAGGTATTTCCATGAGATAAGATGAAACCTTTGTTTTGTAATTTTGTGCATGATGGCTCATGAGCAGATTTTGGAAAAAAGTTCATGTTTTCTTGTCTATGTTAAGATATTGGGTTTCGATTGGCTTGTTTCATAATTTGTTAAGTTGCATGCTTAATTAATTGCTTACTGATACGAGATTGTATTAAGATTTATTTTCTGATGGCTGATTGGAACAATTTGCAATAAGAGATTTTTCATTCATTCTGTGAAACTAACTATGGGTCCAAGTTTCAAACTTAGTATTTGATTTTGGATAAAATTCTTATTATGGGATATATAATTAGTTAATTAATTATGAAGCATCTCCAATTGCAATTTCGTAATTCCTGTCAATTACTTGTGAAATGAAATTGTATATGTTTCCTTTAACGTGACATATTTTATTTGGAACGTAAATTTGAATTCCAGTCAGGCAATTTGGTGAAAAGAGAAATTGGAGCAATTAAGAGTTATGTTTGAGAAGGTTAATTGGGAGTGGTTTTCTTTCTTTTAAGGTAAAGTTAGTCCTTGTAACATATTCTTGTGGTTGAAGGACTATTTCAGCAATTAACCTTAAAAAAAGGGGCTATCTTCTTCGCATCCTTTTCTCACGAGTCACGTCCATGGCCAAATCTATCGCCGTCAACAACGGGGGATTCACCGCAATTAATGATCACCCGTGCATTCCTTCGTCACCTTGCTGCTAAGGTGGACGAAATTCAGCCGCACGAGCCTCCAGTTCAGTCGCGACGGAGACGACATGATCTGGTTTCGCCACTAGTCTGAAAAGGCACGTCATAAGGGCGGTTCTTGAAGCTCGATGAACTCGCAGTGGCGGCGATTTATTAAGGTGGAAGCGGCGTTGGTGGCCATGGCGTGATGAAGAAGATGAAAGCAACTGGGCAAACTTTTGTTTTTCATTGGGCCTGGAATTGTTTTACTTTTGGTATGGATTGTGCTCTTCTCGGCAACGAATTTAATTAAAACCTAAGGCTCCAGGCCAATGTTTGTTTAAACTAATCCAGTTCTTAGGCCTGGTTTAAGGAATCCTTGTTAGAGTAATTCTGTTGTTGTGACCCACTTCAGTATTATTTTATGATAACAATTTAGTTTATCAGGAAAATTCATTCGATCAAATTATGTGAAATTTCTTTGCAATGTCTAAAATCTATGCAGAGATTAATCGGCCCCATGAAAGGATAATTTTTGGCCCGATAATAGACATTAGTTGATGAATATTTGACGAGTTAAGTTTAGTCCATGCATATAATATTTCTTCCTAAAGAAGGTCACATTATTGGCAGGATTTGGTTGTCAAATATTATCAATGTAGATAATAAATATGTGATATTTGAGGTTTTTCATGCATATAGTATATCGGCCCATAGAAGATGTATTATTGGCGAAAATTTATTATCAATATTGATTATTTAGGTTTTTGAGGGTGCCACTTACAACTGTTATTTTTGTCAAAAGACTAAATTTCAAGATTGTGTTTGGTATCTCATAAGGATTCACCTAACTTCAGTTCTTCACATAATTTAAATAATTGGTGTTATCATTGGGGGGTTGCATGGAAATAAAGTTAATTCATATTCTCTTGTATGGAGTGCCCTTTTATGTGTATAAACGCATGTGACTTGTTTTAACTTTTAGTTAAAGTATTTGGTGTATCTACCAAATTTCATGATGATCATGTATAATGTTTGCTTGTGATTTTATATGATGCTTGTCTTTGTTAATTATGCATAAGGGTATTTTATGTATTATGGTGTATGGTAATGACAGACTACAGTTCATGACTATATTTTTATAGTCATAATTTGGTATTTTGGATTGGGCACTTTCTTACAACCCGATGTCCTATATTTTGAGATAAGTGAATTTAAGTAAAATGTTGCCAAAGTAACCTCTTACGCTTGAATTTATTTATTTTTAGATAATAAGATGCGTGTATTTCTTGTTTATGCGATTGATGATCGGCCCAAAGGAAGGTCATTGGTTGGCCAAATAAGGAATGCACATGTGGAAATGGTGTCTGATGATTATAAAGTTTCCATGTGAACAACATGCCGGTCCAAAAGAAGGTGGTTGTTTGACAGGATTTATTATCAGCAATTGATTTCTGCGTGGAAAGTACCACTTACAAATTGTTATTTATGTCCAAAGACTAAAATTCTATGTTGTGCTAGGTATCTTGTTCAATGGGCCCACCATACTTCGATTGATTGAAATTGATGTCTTACATGATTATTTTAGTAAACTTTGCATGATATGACATGATTTTCTACTAAGTGAGGTTATGTAATCTGTTTGTCTTTTATTAGTTATTATTTCTGCTGTCAATATTATTGCCGACATAATCTGAATTATGTTGCTTAACGGGACAACTTAAGAGCTGGAAAGAGAGCATTCGGTTAGTTCTCTGTTGCATGAATTTAGACTTAGTGTTAAGGATAGAACAACCTACTTCTCTTATAGAGACAAGTTCCATTCAAGTCAAAGTGAACTTTGAGAAGTGGGAAGATTCTAATCACTTCAGTCTGAATTTACTAAAGCGCGGCGTTCCAAAAGTATTTAGGTTCGGTATGTCATATGTGGTATTTGTGAACTTTTTCATTCAAGAAAATAAAACGTTTTGTAAAGAACGAAAGGGTTGTAACAAGCATACTTTTAGCTAAACTTGTCCACATAAAGTATAAGGATGAATGAAACATTAGGGAGCGCACTCCGCAGATGTCTAACATTGCTAAATTAAGGCACTAGCTTGATCTGCTTGATCACTTACTTTTGCATTTGGTACTTATATTCTTTCCTGCACACTGGTGAGTTTATAGTTTAACTATAATACTAATAAGGATAAATGGACTCTTAATGGTTCATTTATATTTTGTGCAAGAAGAGGATAGATTGAAGCATGAAAAGACTAAAGGTGCTTGAGTTACAATTACCTCCAAGAGCCTTAAGCAAAAGAAGACTGAAAATAAGGTTACTACAGTGGGAACTTCACAAGCCACGACTCAAGATAAAGAACTTGTTTGTTTCTTTTGCGAGACACTTGGGCATGTGAAGAAGTATTGTTCCAAATATGCCAAATACGTTCTATGGCGTGCAAAGAAAGGGTTGCATTCAGAGTCAATCGTCAAGTGATGATGAAAGAATCATCTATATGGGGCGATGACAAAACAGTTTTAACTTGAAGAAATTGGAGCATACTTGATTATCTTTTGGGACTAGTCATTTAGTTGAATTAAAAAAGAATTATGTAGTACCGTCATTTAGACGGATATGGTTTTATTTCTTTTGGACAAACTTAGTAATTATTGTTCATTTAGAAATCTTAAATTTAGTCTTTTACTTAATTCTATTTTGGTTACGACTAGTACCTTAATTGATAAACTATGTATGCTAAAACAATTGTTTCATTTAATAAACCCCTGCAAATAAAATCAAGAGGCACTAAAAGTCTGTAGTATACATACTCTGTGATTTAGAATCTAAGTCCTTCTTTGAGACAAGATATCTGAGATATCTTGAGAAAGTTGTATTTGAGGGTGGAGATAGTGTTGTCTTTGCAAGACAACAATGAGGACTCACCTATGGAATCCGTGCCCAATATCAACAACTTGCTTCAAAAGAGCAAACACAACAACCTCAAGAGGTAGTGTCACGTATGTGATACAAATAAGTATTCTTGTCAATGGTATCACAAGTATCATCACGTCATTGCCTCGTGCAATTTTAAGTTTAATACACAGTATATCATTAGTTCAGCGGGAGTAATTTATACTCCTAATGCTCGGTATTAATGACATACTTTTATAAATAAAAGAGATACAAAACATTCATTTTGCTTTTGAAACATAAACTTTTGTATGCTCAAACTTGTATGCATCTAGTTTTAGCATATATAATTAATATGTTGGGCAATTACATAAGTGAACCCATATGGATCATTGGATTGTAGTCAAATGGGTTATAAGGTACTTAATAGAATAAAGATTACATGCTCATCAACTGTAAGTCAGAAAATTAGGAGATCATTTGGTATTCTGACTACAATATGGGGTTGCCAAATGATCTAGATCTTATTATTTTTTATATGCTATCAAATGAAGCTATATTATGGCAAAGTGTTCAGCAGACACTTATAGGTTCTTTCAGGATAGCATTATAGTTCATAACTTGTTATGTGGCAACCAATTTTGTGATATGACTGTGAAATTTGTCACAATGCTGTAAGTTGTGGATAAGCTTTGAAAGACCACTAAAGGTTTATGGTGACAATATATTACAGTTATATATTTGAACAATAGGAGTTCTTCAAGGTCTAGCCACATAGACATTGAAGTACCTAATTGTTATAAGAGAATTCAGAGTTAGTTAGTGTTTAATAAGTGTATAGTAACAAACGCAATGCTAGCTTACCCACTTATAAAAGTTTGACACTCAAGGTCTTACATGAGCATACTGCTTACACGATTGTTGTCTTATTTTATGATATGCAGTTTTAGTGGGAGTATATTTCATGTGTTTGGCTCATTTATTGACACAATACATTGGTTTATGTATGTTCGGTTTTCTGCCGAAAAGGTTGATGGTTTTCTTATTATAGCTCTGAATATTTTATTATTTATCTTTCAATTGTGGTTTGACATAAGGTTTGAAAGACTAAGGTTGATCTCAATAAAGACTTAGGACCCATTGGAAATAGGCATGATTCAGATCACATTGCATGTAATTTCCAGTTACACATCCATGCTTGATCTATGTCATTGAATATATTTAGCATGTGTGATCATTGAGGGTCGAGTTACGATAAATGTAACAAGGGTCGCTTTGGTTTCATGTTGGTATGGGAGATGGACCAGATTGATTCAAGAATATGCTTCAGTATTAGCAAATTTGGTGCGCACCTATGGTTATTAATGTAATTGTCATTTGAATTCAATTTATAGTCCTAGTGAGAGATTGTTAGATTATTTCTAATAATCTATTTAGTGGAAAAATAAATTGAGACAGTTATATTTAAGCTAATAAATATATTGAGCTAATTAAGTGATCTAAATTGAGGAGCCCAATTAGCATTTAATTAAGTATGGGCTTTGTAATGTGTAATACCCAATAGGAGTCTAATTAGGGTTTATTGGGTTCTAATTAGATTACTACATAAGGCTCGGGTTTTGGTCCCCAGGACAATTCTTGAAACACTCTCCTCCTCTTTTTCCATCAATTGAGCGAGATCCCAGCGAGAGCTAGAATTTGTCTGTGAAAGATCGAAGCTTCACCGTTCTTGCGTAAAAGCTTATATGTATGGATCAAGGTACACTTCTCGATTCATGACTTATGAATTTCTTTATAGTTTAACACGTGGTGGTCTTGGATACGTAAATTTATTCATGCTAAAGTATTTAATCCAACATAAATTTACGCTAAAGTATTTAATCCAACATGAAGAAGACGAGCATACATCTCCAGTTACTTGCCGTGCATGGGTTTATGAAAATATTTAAATAAAATTATCAAATTTGACCAACTAACGTAAAATAAAAAGCAAGCGGCTCATCACTGATCTATACATATATCAAATGCGCATGTACGTATAATAATTACGAGACAGAGTTATATAGCAAAGTGTGCATACTCCGACCTTTCATGATTCCATACACCAGCTAAGTTTATGCGGTTAATTAAACTAGATCAAACAAAAAGATATTAATAACCACCAGTATTACTGTTATTTGACCAATATTTGTACATGTGCATGTATCCTCACATCGACCCAATCAAGATATCCAAGAAAATATTGTACGTATAACACGTAAATTCTAACCGGTAAAATGGAGAACTGAAAAATACAAATGTACCACAATATATTGTTTAGACGACCTCTAGTGTATGATCGAAAAGTAATTAGTGAGCTACACCTATGAAAAATAGAATGTAAATTGATGTCGATAGCCAGTACGTGTGTTGTTCCATGTGAGCATGCATGAGTTTGCGCATTAGTGATGTCATCCATTTGAAATTCTGAAAATATATTTTATAATTTAATGAGAAAGGAGTAGTGCAATAGTGAAATGAATTAAAGAAAAAGAATTGTGACAAATTGAGTGTTCAACTGAAATTTATAATAATTACTAAATACAATCAAGAAAATATTTATCGAACTAACCGTAGGCAATTCACGGGCGGGGTTGATATATGGTTGGCGGTGGTATAGGGAGACGGGTGCGGGTTCTATAGCGCCTGTGGAGCTGGTGGCGCCACCCCATTTTAGGCCACTAAGAACGTAACTCTTCCCTTGACGGGGACCAGGGGCGAAAGAGTTATAAGTTGGGGGGGGCAAAAAAAATTTCCTCCATCAATCTAAATAATTTATGTAAAAACTATTAAAAAAATTAAGCTTAAATATGTAACAATGGAACAGCAAAACGAAAAAAAAAAGAAAAAAAAAAGAAAAGAAGAGGAAGAAGAAAAAAGCCACATGGTTTTGAAGAAATTAAAAATAAAAAGAATAAGCAAAAACTATATTTGTTTTCTTTATACACGAAAGTTTCTTGCATGATCTTTTGCCTTACATATATTATATGATGTTTGCTTCGTGCACATAATAAATTGAGTTTCCATCTCTTTTTTCTTTTTTTCGTTTTTTCTTTAATTCTCTCTCTTTTTTCTCAAAGAGTTATTTTTCCATACTATTTGTATCACATGGGGTTTATTTTTGCCAATACCTTTTTTTCTTTGTTTAGAAAAATTTATTGCAAGAGCACAAGAGGTGCTCAACTCTTACAACAATAATGGAACATCAACTGAAATTTCTATCCCGAACAACCTCTATGTGTTGTTTGTTTATAAAACGAGAGTAAGTAAGAAAATAATAGTATAATACGTCACAGATGAAGTATTGGAAATTAAGTAGTGAAAATGAAAGAACCAAACATTAAACAATTATTAAAATATTGGTGGGCCACAACAAGAAACTTCCTACACCTAAGGTGGGAGTTGAACTTCAGCCGTAATTTTGAACTTGAAGCGGTGGACAATAATTCTAGGGGTGCAAAAATCATAAAACTTATATATCGTACAAAATAATATCTACACAATACATTACTTATTCAACATAATGGGAAGGCTGGGGGTGCAAGTGCACCCATATGCACCCCTCGTCATTGCGCCCCTGACGGGGACCCAAGTTTTAACATCTCTAAGAGTAATTTCTTGCATTGATATTACTTGAGGACTTCTGTCCGTTGTGTTGAAGGAGAGCAAGACGAAAGCGATAACGAGAGAGAGATGAGTTAGAATAAGAGCTTAAAATTTTAGTTTTGAATGGCGTGAATTGTATATGTTATTTATAGGCTTTATTAATTAACCGCTTCAGTTTGAGTTAATACCCTCCACGTGTTTTATTTAACTGCTTTTGTTCTCGGTGTGGTGTTGATATGCCATAATTTCTTGATTGAAACAATTTGTTTGTTATTTAATACTTTTTTCAAATACTCAAATGTGCATTGTACTTTTTAACCACATGATATGCGGGCACAATTAATGTCACAACAACACACATGTGCAATCAAATTTTGTATCTTTTTTAACTTTTCGTAACTATAGTTTTCTTTCGATTTTTTGTACACTAGTCTAAATTATGTCGTACAGTTTATATTTCTTAACTGCCACCTCTTTGATAACACAACATTTTTGCTTCACTTTAGGATTATAAAGATAAATAACAACTTATTTATACTACTCCACTTCTTAATGAACGATATTGCTCGATTTGGTCCAACAATTACAAATATAATTCTTTCAAATTCTAAAAAGTCCGTAAAATATATGTACAACACTCCACATGGTTTGAACTTTTTTTTACACTCCGTCAATGTATATGATATGACTCTTATATATATATATATATATATATATATATATATATATATATAAGAAAGGAAAAGTTAAAGATTAGTATCTCAAGGTTGGCAGTTTTTGCACTTACATGGCTAAACTTTAAAACATTAACGTTATATTTGCTTCTTATGTTTTTCTGACGCCATGCTTTCCTCTATTTAAAGTTTTTGAAGGTTTAGCATTTGAAGATGGCCGGTCCGAGTGAAGAAAACTCCTAAAAGAAAGTGTGTCGTTTCTCCCGTCCACATGTATCCGTACACGCTCGGTGCAATGCGTTTGTTGTTTTGGACGATGAGTCATCCGAATCTGGTTTCTCGTCTGGGGGTGACGGTGGGCCAGAGCCCCCACCTTTAGACAGTTCGTTAGATGATGGTCTTATGCAGGTACCTGGTATTGCTGCTAATGTGAGGCTTCCTCGAGTTCGTCTTCATCAACGAGAGTCTCGATTCCCGAGCCGCTTCTTGGTTCTACAACCGAATGAACATGTATCCAAAGTTTGTTGCACTGGCACTTAACTGTCTCAACTTAAAATCAATTACACGGGCATAGTGACATCACTCTTTTCAGCATTGTGACGTACAAATTGTTGCACATTGCTATTTAAATTTTCATTTTTTTTGTTCACCCGTCTATCTGAAGTAACGCCATGAATACGTCACAATGTCACAAAGTGTAACGCCATGAATACGTCACAATGCCGCAAAGTGACGTCACTTTGCCTGTGTAATTGACTTTAGGAATGTAAGAGTAAGCCACTCCTTTAAGATCCAATTTTGAAAAGCAAGTAGATTTAAATGCCAACCAGAGAGAAGCCAAGCCTGGCAGTGAACGAGCAATGAAGAAAGATGTGATCAATAGATTCTTCATAGTTATTACGAAAGAGACAAGAAGTATCGTGGATGTTGAGAATCATATTAAGCCGAGATCGAGTGGGTAAGGCATTGCGCATCAATTTCCAAAGCAAGAGTTTGTGTCTGCCATGGATACGGGAGTTCCAGATTTTCTTATAAAGTAAGGCATCATTGCTGGAAATCGGAGGATGACGGTGGGAAGTGTCAACAAGGAAAGCACTCTTCGTGGAGAATTTCCCTGACTTGGAGGGGGTCCATAGAGGCATGATATTCTGATTATCAGTTAGGGGAGGCTGAATCTAAATTTTCAGAATTTCATTAGTAGTAATAGAGTCAAAAATGGACAAAAATTTTTCATTATCCCAAGAATTTGTGTCATGGCAAAACAGATTGTTTACCACAAAGGTAGAGTGCTTGTTTGGGTTAAGAGGGTTTAAAGGTTTGGGAATGAAGTCTTTAATACTAGGTACCCAAGGTTGATCCCAAATGATGATATTAGAATTTAAATGAGTAGGGAGGCAAAAACCTTTAGAAATAAGGTCCCTAGTATGAAGAATGTCTTTCCAAATCCAATATGCATTATTTGGGTTGGTTGTAGCTTTAAAAAGATTTTCAGTTCGGAGATAGCGAGCTTTAAGCACTTTAACCCAAGGGGCATTGTGATCTGTTGCTACTTTCCATGCTAATTTAGCAATTAGAGCTCAATTAAAGTCAAAAGTTTTTCGAAATCCAAGTCCACCCTTAGCCTTCGGTAAACAAATATCCGACCACGCAATAAGAGAAATAAATTTATTTGAATCAGTCTTACCCCACCAAAATTTCCTAAAAATAGAGTCAAGATTTGAGCAAGTAGTTTTAGGAAGAAGGATATTTGACATTGTGTAAACAAGGGTAGTCTGACCAACAACTTTAATAAGAATGGTTTTCCCCGCTTGAGAGAGATTGATGCTATTCCAATTTGACATGTGCTTAGAAAGCTTTTGGCTAAGAGAAATGAAAGCTTCTTTTCTAGTTTTAACACGACAAAAAGGGAGGCCCAAGTGCGATAAATCGTGGCTGCATTCATTTATCTCAAAAATATTTTAAAAAAAATATTTTTTTTCTTGATCTATGCAATTCTTACTAAAATGAATAAAGGATTTGGAAGTATTCATAGTTTGGCTAGACTAAGAAGTGAAAGTATTGAGCACATTTTTAATGGTGGTGGCATTGGAGGGGGAAGCATGGCCAAAAATTACTAAGTCATCCGCAAAAAGGAGGTGGGAGATAGAAGGGGTTGTTCTAGCAACTTTTATAGCTTTAAAATTTCCCAAAAATTCATCATGAATAATAAGCCGGGAGAGCTTCCATATAAATGACAAATAGGGAGGGGGGAGTGGGTCGCCCTGTCTAATACCTCTAGAAGGTGTAAAGAAACCAAAGATGGAACCATTTATAATCATAGAAAAAGAGGTAGTAGCAATGCATTGATAGATAAGATTGATAAATTTTTTGCAAAAATCCAAATTTGAGAGAATGCAACAGAGGAAATCCCATTCCACTTTATCAAAAGCTTTGCTTAGATCAATTTTGAAAGCAAAAAGACCATTTTTACCTTTTCGATTATGTATGAAGTGCATGATTTCATGAGAAAGGATGGTGTTTTCATTTATATTCCTCTCTTTGACAAAGCCGATTGAGCAGGAGAGATAATGCGGTCAAGGAAAATTTTAAGCCTATTTGAGATAATTTTCGAAAAAAATTTATAAGTGATATTGCATAAACTTATAAGCCTAAATTCTTCAACAAAATAAGCATTATCTTTTTTTTGGGATAAGAGTAATAAGTGTATGGTTAAGAGATTGAAGCATAACACCAGTGCGAAAGAAATTTTGGACAGCAGCAATAATGGAGAATTTTGTGAGACTCCAGATTTTTTTGAAGAAAATGGCGGGTAAACCATCCGGACCCGGACTCTTTTCAGATCCAAGTGAAAAAAGGGTTGCTTTAATGTCCTTTGGGGAAGGAATGGCACATAACAGAATATTTTCATCATCATTTATGATGGAAGGAAACAAATTTTCAAGATTCTATGGGAAATGAGGATTTTCAGCATTGTGGTCACTTTTAAACAAGTTTTTGAAGTAATCACAAAAAGAATGGCCAATATTTTCCCAATCATATAGATTTTCACCAAAAGGATTTGTAATAAACCTAATCTGATTATGCCTCTTATGTAGGGTAGCTTTAAGATGGAAAATTTTTGTATTTGCATCACCTTCTTGAAGCCACTTATCCCTAGAGCGTTGTTGCCAAAAACAATTTAGCCTATTGAGCCAAAGATCAAGGTCTTTTTGAAGGGTGTGGTTTTTGGAAATATTGTTTGCACTTTGAGGCCCTGCTTGAATCTGTGAGATTTCTTTAGAAATCGAGCTAATGGTGGAATGAATATTTTCAAAATGAGTTTTGTTCCATTCCTTAAGACCAAGTTTCACATTTTTACATTTTGAAACAAGTTTGATAATAGGAGGGCCTGACACATACTTATTACAAGAATTTAAAACAACATTAGGCATAGAGGAATCAGTAAACCACATTTTTCGAACCTAAAGGGCTTGAAGCCCTTGAATCCATGGTTGTGCATTTCGAGAACAATTGGACGGTGGTCGGAAGCAATAGCGGTAAGATGTGTGAGATGGGCTTGCTGGAATTGAGTGCACCAGTTTGCATTTGCAACACATCTATCAAGTCGCTCCTGGATATTGTGTGCACCATCACGTCCATTGTTCCAAGTAAAATCCTCGCCTGAGAATCCAATATCAAAAAGAGAGTGAGAAATGAGATTGCTATGAAGAGTATGATAAGGGGAATCAGCAAAAGCTTTACCCCCCATTTTCTCATTTTGGTTACAAATATCATTGAAATCACCAATTAAAGCCCAAGCCTCATTCATAGAATCAGATATGTTTTTAATATGTTTCCAAAATTGTAGTTTTGCAGAAACATAGGGGGGCAATAGATCCCAGTAAGGTGCCAATTTGGTTGTTGGGGAGAGGTGATTTGGCAGCTTATGAGAAAGGAGTTTTGGTGAGTGATGGTTAAAGTAATATTATTTCTTCATGCAAGGCAAATTCCACCAGCTATACCGACGGGACGAACAAGAAAGTTGATGGAGAGATCATAAGAAGAAAGAGTAGAAAATATGGGGCTCAGATTCGCAGTTTTAATTTCTGAAATAAAACATATCCGGGCGATTGTTGCGGAGCAACAATCGCAACGCTTGGACTGCCCTAGGCTTACCAAGCCCTTGACAGTTCCAAGCAATGATTTTCATAATCGATTAAGCATTCGACCCCTCTGTAGTCGAGGGGTCTCCACAGTTTATTTCCTGCTCAAGTAAGTAAATATCAACAATGAAATTGGGGTTAAAAGAGGGCAACATGCAAGCTCTTTGCTGGTGAGAGGGGCTCTCAATTTTTTTATGGGGTTTGGATTAGTATCAGGGGATTGGCTTGAGGGTCTGTAACGTTTTGGCTTTGGCTTGGGGTTTGAGGAGGGTGAGTTTGTGGAGGATTGGGAGAGGGTCGGTGAGGTGGGTGTGGATGGTGTTGGAGCAATTTTTTATGGCAGTGTTTGGGCTCATGAGGGGTTTTGTGTTGGTGGTGTCTTTAGCGGTGGCATAGGTTGTGAGAGGGTGGGGTGATTGAGGGGGTTTGTGGTGGTATTAGTATTTGGCAGCGGAGTGGGTTCTTTTCACGGTGGAGTAGAGTAGTGGTTATTTTGGTTTTTTGGTGGTGTGGGAGTAGGTGGTGGGGTATACTGGTATGAGGGTATGCGGGTAACAAGATTTGGGTTATGGTTTTGGGGGGTTGGGATTGGGTTGGAATGTTTTTAGTTTGGGCTGTATAATTTTCAGTGGGTTTTGGGTTTGGTGCAATTAGTGGGCTTTTTTTGATTGGGCTTGGGTTAGGGTTGGGAATTGGAGGCCCAATATAAAAAAAAAGGTTTTTGAATGAATTTATTTTCAGATTTCAGCCATGGTCCTGTTAGCCCGAGAGAGGTGGCGGCACCACCAGAAATTTCATTACATTGGTTTACTTTGTGGCCCAAATGGCCACAAGCATAGCAAAATTCTCCGATTATGTCAAAACGGACTTCAGCAGTAAAGATTTCATTATCTTTTGTGGTGATTGTGACTTTATCAGAGAGAGGGTGAGCAATAGAGATTTCAACTTTGATTTTGAAGGTTCCCTTCCAAACGGCTACAAAATTATATTCCTCCATTTCAAGAAATGTTCCCAATTGACTCCCAATAAGTGCAGCATTTTCTTTTGTCATATAAGAAATAGGGAGTTTGTGTATTTGACACCAGAAAATGGCACGGGACGTGTCTATTTGGTGGAGGGCTTTGTTGGGTGGCCATCGATTAAGAATAATTTGTTGATCTTTGAAAGTCCATGAGAGATTCATGACTTGCTCAAGATCTTCTTCAAGTTCGAAGACGCATGAAAGGAGATTGTGGTTTAGATGATTGAAGAAATTTTTTTCTGACTTTTCCAAGCATTTGAGATTGTATTTGTGAAAATATTGAGGGGTTGTGGTTTTTCAGAGAAAATGTTAACGAGGAGTGTGTAGCCAGTTTGGGGGGTGGGTTTGTTGTCGTTGGATTCAGATGGGCAGTGTATGGAGGTGTTGTTTAGTAGATCTGCAATCTGTGCTTGTGGAGAGTTATCCATGGAGAGAAAGGTGAGAGAGAGAGAGAGAGAAAAAAAAAGAGGAGAAAAACCAGCAGCGGCGGGGTACGGCGGTGTACGAGAGACACCAGAAAAACCAAAGAAGAGCGCCAACGGTCAAGAGCAGAGAGAGAGAATTTTTCTTGTCACTTAATCTGTGTAATTGACTTTACAAAGTTGAGAATAGTAAAGTGTCACTAGAGCAAATTTTGGATATCCAAGTGTAACGTTTTAAAGTTTAGCCATTATGCGAAAACCATCAAACTTTGGATACTATTCTGTAATTTTCTCATTTAAGAAATTAAGAGGAGCCCTAAAATTTCTTTAAGATGGTGATATTAAGTATATTCTGTTAATTATTATTATTGTATATGTAATAATAATATATATATTGTGTTTAATAGTACTACTATTGTGTTATTATAGATAAAGGGTAGTGAGTAGTTATTTAGCAGTGAGTAGGAGTTACGTTATTCCTTTTATATAGCAGAACCCTATATGGAGATTATGGATGGATTATGACGTTCTTAAAATTCTTTTCTTAATATTTCTTCTTTTAGGAGTCAGACCCTACTCGAAAGTGGACAAGTTTGCACTGTTTTCAGACCCGGACCGGACCGGCCAGTCCGGCCAGTCTGGCATGGAACCGGTGGCTTCACCGGTTCGGGTCTGGCTAAAAAACGGGTTGCTGGAGTGCTGCGGCCGAACCAGCGACTCAGACCGGTTCGGCCGGAGAACCAGTCGCCCGGTTCAGTCTTCCGAACCGGTCAGCGCCAAATTTTTTTTTATTTTATTGCTGCTGCAGTTCTGCCTGTTCTAAAAAAGGAAGAAAAAAAACTGAAAAATGAATGGTATGAGAATAAAGAAAGAGAAGAAAGAGAAAAAAAAAATGAATTGAAGAGAAAGGGATGGCTGCAATTGGCATGAGAGAGAAGAAAGAGAAGAAAGAGAAAAAGAGACGGCTGGTGCACTTTGTTTTTAAAATGATAAATTAGGTTAAAAATTTAATATTCATGAAAATGAAGTTGGGCCCTAAAGCTGACCCAAATAACTATCAAATTCATTATCAATTAAATAAGATATTATTTATTTAAGAAAAAATTACTATATAATAATTAAACCTCATATAATATATATATATAACTTTTTTTAGTAAAAAGTAAAAAAAAAAATAGCCTTTCATATTAAAATTTTCGATAAACATACATATTATGTTCAATAGTATCATGGCTATAAACATGAAATATTTGTTTTGTTTGCAACTTTGCATCTAACATATAGTTTTTAAGTTGAGCAACGAGTCGTTGACTAAAGTTAACAAACCGGTTCAACCAGTGGTCAGACCGGTCCGACCTGCTGACCCTCCACCCAGTAGTTTCACCGGTTCTGTGACCGGGCCGGGTCTGAAAACACTGCAAGTTTGATACTCTTAATTATTTAGATAAATTGATAAATTACTTGTGAAAAACAAATTAATCAAATTCTTTTATGTGATCTAAAATAACAACATTCACTTCTTTTGCATCGGGGTTTAGTTAACTCTGCCATACATGATTGAGGGATAAAGTTATTTAAAAAAAAAAAGACATTCATACTCTTTTTTTCCCAGAAACATATGTATATCTTTCATTTCATTTGTATATTTTAAACTATCAAAGAAAAATTTAATTAAATCACAAGTTTAAGATATATGTAAATGTCTTGTGTTTTAATTTACTTTTATAAAGGTAGAAGAATTTAGTAAAATTAAATTCGATATTTCACAAAAAACAATATTACTCCCAAGTGTATTTTGGCTATCAATATATATAAAAAATAAATAAATTATAGTACAATGCTTTTTAGGGACATGGTGTGAAAATTTAGAGATCAAAGTGGAATATTTTGCCAACTTATTATTTCAAGGAAGTAATTTGCCAATCCAACATGACACGAGGTAATTTGCCAAAATTCCTTTATATATTTATCAAAATTAAAGATAGCTTTCTAGAAAATGCCTTTTCACAAATCTCATGACTTGAACTGTATTATTATGGGTGAACATACCTATACCATGCATACGCACTGACGAATGTATTTATACGCATATACATTGCAAAATAACCTCACGCGTACGTAGTTATTAGCAAAGGTGGTGTGCAGCTTATTGAAATTGAAATCATAGTGCATAATATGCCGATTTAGCATATAAACATATTGGGACAGTTTACCTATTTTCGTCTAGTATAACGTAGTAAATACAAAATAGGTGTGTACCTGAAACTTTTTACAAGGGGGAAGTATACCTATTTCACATTACACATTACAGAAGGTAAATTGGCCATTAGGTGATGAAACTATGATCCCATAAGACTCACAAACCAAATGCATGCCAAGTCTCGATTCGAGGGTATGATTATAAATAGAAAAGTGAACATTTTACGATAAGATGAGGTAAAAACTCAAAACCCCGCTATTTGTACAAGTATATAGTGTAGAGCTTTGGCATTAACCAAAAAGAGGAGCTGAATAGCAGCATGAGCTGCTGTTCAGATAAAGTGCAGCTACCTCATGTTCTTCCACTTCAAAAACGTATGAACTGAGCTGTATAAATTTCTCAGCCTCCTCTGTTTGACCCAAACGTGTGAACAATCTGATCATGCTAGCGTAATGTTCATCGGACGCTTTGATTTTATATTTTCTAACCATTAATGTCAAAAACCTCTTCGCGTCGTCTACCAATCCAGCCTGCTCACAAATACATAGAACCACCTTAAAAGTAAACTGGTTTGGCGAGAATCCATTGGACATCATCTGCTCAAAAAGTTGTATAGCTTCTTTAAACTGATGATTCCGTCCATAAGCTTCGATAATGGCAGTCCATGTCATTGATCCTTTAACGGGAATGGCATCAAAAACCAACTTGGCCTTAGTAATTGCTCCAAACTCCCCATACATTTTCACAATCTCTGCAGACACAAAGGGGACCGATTCTAAATCTTTTCTCAAAGCCTGCGCGTGAATCTCCTTACTAAGTTTTTGAGCTCTAAGTTGGCCACAAACGTTTACTATCCTTGCAATGGTAACAGAATCGGGCCTGTGCTTAGATAGTTGCATTTGTCGGAAAACACCAAGTGCTTCCCACAAGCACCGTATCTCTATATAGCACTCAATCATGGCTGTCCACGCTATCACGTTCTTCCGATCCATATTATCAAATATTCTTGAGGAATAGTGTGGAATATTACACTTTGAGTACATCATCATCAAAGAAGTCGAAACTGACACACCGGGAAGAAATCCGTTTTTTATTGCGTAAGCGTGAAGCTCTTTTCCTCGCTTCAATGCCTTGAGTTTTCCACAAACGGGAAGAACTGTCGCAACTGTCACGAGGTCTGGTTTGAACCCTTCTTGTTGCATCCATATTATCGACCTTAACGCCTGGTCAAGCCTCCCGTTTGCAACATAACCAGATAAAAGAGCTGTCCAAGAGATAGTATTTCTCTCCATCGACCCATAAAATACCTTTCTACCAGATACCATATCCCCACACTTTCCATACATATCAACCAAAGCAGATTGAATAAACAACTGCTTCGAGTAGCCCTTTGTTTTGATAACGTAAGCATGGACCTCCTGCCCTATTTTTCTCGCAGAAACTTCCCCAATGACTGGAAGAATGCTGGTCAATATGACGGAATTGACCTCGACGCCCTCGCTCACCATCCATCTAGTATACTCCAACGCCTCCCATTGCAACTTATTATGAGCAAAACCCGCGATCATCGCTCCCCACGCCACCACGTCCCTCTCCTCCACCTCCTCAAACACGCTATGCGCTAGCTTAACCTTCCCACACTTGAAATACATATCAATCAGACAAGTCCTAACTATATTACTCCCCCAAAAACCATTTTTCACCAAAATCCCATGCGTCTTCAACCCTTGACGAAGAGCACGAGCCCCCGCCAAGCTCTTGATCAAGCACGAAAAGCTATAAACATTCAAATCCACACCCGAAGCCCGCATTTCCGAAAAGGAACCCAACACCTCACCATAATTACGCTGACCCAACACCACATTACCCCTAAGCAACGCATTCCAAGCGTAAACACTCGTCACACGCATTTCATCAAACAGGTTCTTCGCATCTTCGATACTCCCGCAAGAAGCATACATGCCCACAAGCTTCGTCTGCAAGAACTCATTTTTCTCCAACCCATTTATCCTTATGTGTGTGTGAACTACTTTCGCTGCTTCAATCGACTTAACTCGCGAGCACGCCGCGATAAGCGACGAAAAGGTCGTAACGTTGGTCGGGATTCCGCGGTGGTCGAGGTAATCTAGTATGGCGAGAGCCTCTTTGAGCTTGTTTTGTTGGGCGAAATTCTGAATGTCTTTGTAAATGGCTTGTGGGTTTTTGTTGTGGATTGGAATGGAGTTGGGGAATGCTCTGTTTTCTTTGAATTTTTTGGAAGAGGAGAGTGGGTAAAGGGTTGTTCGTTTTGATACTCTTAAAGTGAAGGTTTGTTCATTGTTATTACTTTTGTAGTAGTGGTTTTGTTTGAGTGGTGGAATTGAAGGAATGATGTGTTTAAGACACAGAGCCTCCATTGGCCTTACAAGGTGTTTGAAACCATCAAGGTTTAAGAGAGTATTTGACTATTTATTTATTCTAAGTGGATAAGATAGTTAAATGTCATTGGTTGAATTTAAGTGGATAAAATTATTGTATTATCTAATAATTAATAAATTAGACCTTATTGGAAAGATTATTTGGTGCAGTCGCTCTATATGTGCATCCACTACCAATACACGGTGGGTATGAGGTATTGGGTGATTATTCCTACAACTTAGATATCTACTTTTAATCTCAACTATCGGTTGTACATACAGCGGATGTATATAATAATTTCTCAAAATTGATACAAGTTTGTGTTTGCTTTAACACATCCAAAACACTCCACTAATTTCGGCTCACTATGCATGTTAATTTGCTCTAATACCCTCAATATAAATCTAAGAAATATTATTTTATGCAACCATTGCACTGGTCGACCGACGATCCAGATTTAAATTTTCCCATAATTTAGGAAAAATAACCACCATCATCTCCTCATCCCAACTATGTATTGGTAGTGATTGTACCACGTCAGAAATACAACGGTTGTGTGAAATAATTTCTCTGAGTCTAGACACTTATTGTACACTTTATGAAAAATTGTATTATGTTCTTGTCTGCATGTAAGATGAAGTGTGTATGTTTTTTTTTTTTTTTTGATTTCATTGCGCTTGTTATTTTGCTATTACAGGTGTAAGAATAAAAAATATGTTTCATGTATTATATTGGCCTTATTCACGTGCAACATATTTTTATATGATATCTCCTATCGTTTCTAAAATCTTTTTAAAGTAATACAAAAAAATCAAATTTCTTAACTAGAGAAAAATATCAAAGCATAATACAACTAAAAGGGTGTCGCTTTTAAATATATTCTTATTCAAAATAACTTGTAAATCCAATTTTTGGATTATCAATCATAACAAGTTATGCTCAAATGTTTAGAAGTGTAGCCATTTTTTCTTTTTATGAATTTGTACCAAAAGCTAAGATACACAAGAGGTCCTTGTTTTATGATTTATGAGGTTTTGTACAATGGATGATAACACGTACTAATTGAGAGAAATTTAGTTAATTCAGTTTTTAAACTTATTATTTATCAACACTACAAAAAAATCGGGTCATTCCCGACCGCAAAGCCGGTCGGGAATGACCCTTTCCCGACCGATTTTCGGTCGGGAAGGTCCGGTCGGCATTGCTGCAGTCGGTAATACTTTCTCGACCGAAGTTCGGTTGGCACCGGCTTTTCTCGACCGCCTTTCCCGACGGAAATTCGATCGGGAGTTTCCCGACTGCCAACCCCGACCAAATACCGTTCGAGAAAATTCCCGACCGGTCAACGGTCGGGATAACATATCCCGACCGATTCCCGGTCGGAAGGTCCTCAATTTCTTTTTCGACCAAAAATCGGTCGGTAATACTTTTCCGTATTCCCGACCGAAATCCGGCAGGCAATACTTCCCGACCGCGGGCCGATCGAGAATGATATTCATGCTATTCCCGATCGATATTCAGTCGGGAATAATATTCATGCTCCTCCCGACAGCACATCGGTCGGGAATAAAACTCATCAGAATAAAAAAAAAATGTTCCGGTATTAATTACCATAATATTTTTTTTTTACTATTTTGAATTATTTTAAAATATTATTTAGCTTTTTTGTGTTCTAGATGAGCAATTAAGTTTTTGATTCCTTGCTCAATCTCAAACACACAAAAAATAAATAAGTGTTTGATTATTGAAAAGTTGAATAAAGAAGTGAAAAAATTAATTTTGAAGTTGAAACAAAAAAGTGTTTGAAGATGAAAAAAGTGTTTGGAGATGAAAAAATGAGGAGAATAATGAAGTGTATTTATAGAAAAAGTTAAAAAAATTTGAATTTTCGTCAAATTTGAATTTTCCCCCGGATCCCGCCGATTTTTTCTATTATTCCCGACCGAAAATTGGTCGGAAAAGTTGAAATTTTTTGAAATTTTTAAAAACCGCCAAATTTTCAAACATTGTCGACCGAATTTCGGTCGGCAATACTATGCTGCCTAGAAACGCGGCCAATGTCGACCTCGATTCGCTCGGGAAAATCTTTGAATATTATTCCCGACCGATATTCGGTCGGGAATAACTATGAAAATTATTCCCGACCGACTTTCGGTCGGCAATAAGTGTCAATGCCGACCGAAAATCGGTCGGGAATGACCTTGAATATTTTTCCCGACCGAAAATCGGTCGGGAAACATAGTAAATTTTACTTTTTTCGATCTTTTGGAAAATTTTGATGAGTTTGTCAAGTATAACTATAGAATCTCACTAAATACATGAATTGCACTAATAGTTAGTTAATTTAATGTACTTTTAATTATTAAATTAGTATAGATTACCGGAATATAAGTTAAGTTAGTTTGGAGTTTTAAATATAATAATCATACGTAGTATAGAGGAGTATTCACAATTGGCGATTAACATTTGTTACGAATGTTAGTATAGAGAGGCTAATTGTGATATATATATTAACATATGTTTAACATAATCGTAACATTATTAGCAGCTACATATACCAATCTATTTATAAGTGACAATATGAATCGACGCTTCAAACGATTCATCAACGTGCAACTAAATTTAATTTTTGTTGATATTTTTAGTAATATATAACTAATATTGATTTACTTGATCATTAAATCAATGATTTATCTAAAATTGAGAGCGAAATTGTGAAATTAAGATTATGAATATTATTCCCTACCGAAAATCGGTCGCCAATACCCCTAAACCCTAAACCCTAAACCCTAAACTCTAAACCCTAAACCCTAATATTCCCGACCGCATAACAACGGTAATTGTTATTCCCGACCAAAATTCGGTCGGACATAATAACGATAACTATTATTCCCGACCGAAATTCGGTCGGGAATAATATTCCACTTGAGAAATCATTCCAACACTCATCACTTGCTAAGGTATCCACGATTTCCTCTTGTTATAACAATTTTTTGTTAGTTTTTCTCAATTAAGATTATCTTTATTAATTTTTTTTTCATGTTTCTTTGTTTTAGATATTGCGGCAAATGCAACGAAGGGCGTGTGTTTGCAAACAATACTTGATCTAAGTATTTTCTACGCTACAACAAGTAAGTATTAATTGCCTTGGCTTCTATGTACTCGTGTTTTAAATTTTTTATATAAATGATAAATATATTGATTGGTGAAATTAATTGTAACAATTTCCTTATAATTTTTTTAGATTAGAAATGGATTATCGTCCCGATAGATCTTGGATGTACGATAGGATAGATAGTAACATTGGTTATTTGAATCAACATTATGTGGTTGGGGTTCGTGAATTCATACAATATGCATCACAACAGAGAGATTACGTAGATCTAAGAAATAGTATTAGGTGCCCGTGCCAGAGATGCATCAATTTAAAGTTTTTGATCGAAACGTAGTACGGGATCATCTTCATAAGTGGGGGTTTGTGTATCCATATTGGATATGGGTGTTGCATGGAGAGAAGACGAGCGAGGCGTCTACATCATATGTACCTGATTCACCGTCTGCTAGTATACACGTTGATAGTCCGGTTCATGTCGATACTTCGTTTAGAGAATTGGTTGTTGATGCATATGGGGGTCAATTTGTTGAGGGAGAGGTGCGCAATGAAGATCCGAGTCCCGAGGCAAAGGAGTTCTACAAATTGATGCAGATGGGAGACATAAAAATGAACAGTAAGAAGTCGAAGACTGTGCTCCAGTGGTTTGTCGAGTTCTTAACTACCAAGACGATGCACAAAGTAGTTAATGTCGTTTGCGAAAAGTTCTTAAGTTTGTCTAAATATATTATGGACCCAGAGATTGAGGAAATGCTACCGAATACGGTTCCATGTATGAATAAGATGCTCGCGGGTTTGGATTTAGGGTACGAAAAGATCGACGTATGTGGGAATTTTTGTTTCTTGTACTACGGCGATAATTCTAGCAAGGATCTCACATCGTGTTCGATATGGAAGACCGATAGGTACGAGGCTGGTAGAAAGTCCAGGGTCACAAGGAAGAAATTGTGGTACTTCCCCCTAGGCCCTCGATTACAGAGGCACTTCGAGACATATGACTTGGCATTTGAAGTGTCGAGAGTCAACTGATAAAATGATTCACCCAGCAGCAGGCGAGGCGTGGAGAGCTTTTGATCGTACGTATCCGGACTTCGCAGCAGAGCCTAGAAATGTCCGACTCGGCCTATGTACTGATGGTTTCACACCGTTTGGGCCATCTGGGAAGAACTACTCTTGTTGGCCCGTGTTTGTTACCCCTTATAACCTTCCGCCGGATTTATGCATGCGACCGGAGTTCATTTTTCTGAGCCTTATTATACCCGGTCCAAAGAGTCCTGGAAAGAACTTGGATATTTTGCTGAGACCTTTGATTGATGAGTTGAATGATTTGTGGAGTAATGGTTTGTAGACATATGACAGCTCACGAAATAAAAACTTCCAAATGCGAGCAACCCTAATGTGGACTATTAGCGATTTTCCTGCTTATGGAATGTTGTCCCAGTGGAGCACGCACGGTAAGCTGGAGTGTCCTTATTGCATGGGTGAGACAGATTCTTTTACACTTAAGCATGGTGGAAAAGCCTCGTGGTTCGATTGTCATCGTCGATTTCTACCAGAGGGTCATAAATGGAGGTACAATAAGAATGATTTCTACAAGGGTAGGGAGGTACTTGAAGCGCCCACTCCAAGGAAGACATGAGCGGAGATGAGGACAATTGTGGATAGGCTACGATCGGTTAGATTTGGGGCAAACTCCACAAAGCTTCCGGGATTTAACACAACTCATAACTGGTGTCGTCGAAGCATCTTTTGGGAACTACCTTATTGGTCCACGAACTTGATTTGCCACAATCTAGATGTGATGCATTGTGAGAAGAACTTTTTTGAGAACATCATCAACACGGTGTTGGACGATGCTAAGTCGAAGGACAACATTAAGTCGAGGCACGATCTTAAGCTGTTGACCAACCGTAAAGAATTGTTCTTGAAACCCAGTGGCAGAGGAAGTGAGTATATAAAGCCAAAGGCACAATATTGTCTTACGAGGGATCAAAAGAACATGGTGCTTGATTGGCTGACCGAACTGAAGTTTCCTGATGGATATGCCTCGGACTTGGGACGATGTGTGCAAAAACAACAAGGGAAATTGTATGGAATGAAGAGTCGTGATTGTCACGTCTTCATACAGAGATTGATCCCGATTGCATTTTGCGAATTCTTGGAATCCGGGATTTGGGGGACCTTAGTAGAGATTAGCCTTTTTTTTAAGGCGATTTGCGCCTCAGAGGTGTTGGCCGAAGATATGGAGCGATTGAAGGAATCGTTTATTGTTACCATGTGCAAGATGGAAATGATATTTCCTCCTTTATTTTTTGACTCTATGGAGCATTTAGCCATACACCTTCCGTACGAGGCTAGAGTTGGTGGTCCAGTTCATTATAGATGGATGTATCCATTCGAGAGGTACTGTTTTATATTTTTAATAACAATTATCTTTTACAAATATCGATTATTTGCCTAATATTTTGTTTCTATGAACTAGGCGGATGTTCGACATGAAGGGTTCAGTAAAGAACAAGGCGAGGGTGGAGGGATCCATAGCCAATCAATACCTACTTGCTGAGTTGTCCAATATGTGTTCTCAATATTTGGATGTTTCTTTTCAGACTAAATATAAAAAACTCAACAGGAACGAGACACTAGATAACACGGAGTGGGATGATGAGCTTACAATATTTCAAAAGAAAGGGGCGCCAATAGGGCCACTAAACAAAAGGCGATACTTGACTTCCGATGAGATGAAGCAAATAGAGCTTTACACGCTTCTAAACTGTCAAGAGCTTGACGAATGGGTGGAGTAATTGGTCGTTAATTATTTTTAATAACAAAATGATTAAGCGCTTTAAAGACAACTAACTTATGATGATTTTCCTATGCAGACTGTTTGTAAAAGAGGAGTGCGGTGGACTTAGTCCAATGGGGATACAATCCAAGAGGAACCAAGAGTACGTAGCATGGTTCAAGCAGACATATTCAAGTGGGAAATACGAGACCGATGTACGAATAGATCCTCTAATCATAGGTCCGACTTATTCAGTGGCAACCTACGAGGGATACATTGTGAATGGGTTCAGATTTCACACCGATATGATTTTGGGCCCGAAGAAGAGTGATTGTAGCGGTGTTTATGTGAAGGGAGACATGGGAGGATCCGATGCTACCAACTTCTATGGAACGTTAAAAGACATTATACAGGTGGAATATTGCGGCAGAATCCGACCCCTATACATAGTCTTGTTCAAATGTGTTTGGTATGATATAAACGCAGGTACGCAGGAGCATTCAACGTACAAGTTGGTTGACATCAACCGGAGGCGTACCCTCAGCACCAATGAGCCGTTTGTATTCGCTAACCAAGCAAAACAGGCGTACTATATGCCCTATCCAAAGAAGATGACAGGGCGACCGGGACAGAAAGGATGGTTGGCCGTATCCACTATTCCTGCCAGACACATAATCGATATGTCATCAGTTGCGGGATCAAACGATGTCGACGCGGGGATGCCGAACCAAGTGCTACAAGAGAATGCATCTGAAGGGTTTAACTTATGCGTGGACCTTTCCTCATTCGATATGAATATCCTATTGGCCAACGAGGGATTTGATGTGGTTGACGAGGAAGAGGAGGGCAATGAGGGCAATGAGGAAGAGGAAGAGGAAGAGATAATGAGTGACTCAGATTTTGAGGATAGTATGTATGACTAGCATCGATTATGGTTTAGTGGTCGATTTTTATTTTATAAAAAAATTTTGAGTCACGTTGTTTAATTTCATATTATAGTTTGTATTCGTGCTTGTAGTAATAACAACATTACATAGTTACCAATAAACAAATAACCAACACATTTTTCAATACTTAGATAAAAACGAACAAATAATACTACTACTCCGCATCAAACGAACAAATAATACACAACTACTCCGCATAATTACACAATAAATACGAAACTAGTTTAACATTACATAATTGGTCCAAGCATAAAATGAATTACATAAATACAAACAACTAACACAGTTTTCAATACTAAAATAACCCTAAAACAAATAAAACTACTACTACTCATAGTCCTCGTCATGAAATCCAAATGTATCAGGAGCTGTGGAGGGTCCAGCATCATCACCATCACCGGCAAGATCAGTTGCATCACCACCGAGAGTGTCATCCTCGGGGTCATCCTCGTACTCATCATCATGCAGTGGGCAATCTGGAGCACCATGCGCAAAAGGATCAAGAGGCGGGGGCGAGGAACGCTGGCCGGCTCGACGAGCATCACTCATGAATCCCCATGTAGGCATGGGTCGAGAAGAAGGATTACCTGTAGTCTGGGTGATGTGCTGGGTCAAGTACTCTACGTGAGAAATAAGCTTGTCAACCCTCTCATCATTAGCAGTCCTAAGACGACGGTTCTCCCTCTCCAACGCCCGCGCATAGTCATGTGTCGTGTCTGGCTTTTTCTTCGTCGAGAAACCAAACCGATCGTGAGATGCATCCGTAGGGAGACCCGCAGCCTTCCCCTTCTTCAATCCTCTTATCGCCAGACTCCACAGCTCCTGATCTAGTGGTGGCCACGTAGAACGATCCGCCTCGTATCTCTCGGTCATACGGCCTATGTAGTCCTCATGTTTATTTTGTCAGAATTGTTAGTACATAATTAAGGAAGATATATGTTAATATAGTAATCAAAGAATGCTTTACAAGTTAAATACTTACGTAGATAGCCCTATACTTGGGGTGAACCCAAACACGGCGACGTGGAGCTCCCTATGGCAGGCCACTGGGCAAATGTGTGTGCTGATAACGATATGCCTCATCGTGTCGAGGCTCAGGGGCCCCTGGAGGTCTCGAAGCAGCCTGCATATGGATATACATTTGTTTTTTTAGCTATTTAAATTTAAAACAATAGTTATTCGTATAGAAACTCAATTTAATAAGACATACCATCCTACGTCGAATCTCCGTGTAGCTCCGGGACCCACTAGCATGAGTAGCTCGTGCAGGGCGATCAAGGTTTGGTGCCTCTCCTCCTCCTCCACGCATGTTCTTCTGTCCTGACACTGATTTCTTCGCATGGTCAATCGACTCCCAATGCGTCACGAACATCCTCTCTAACTTGTCGCTCATCCAACTGTTCTTCGGACGCGTCGCCCACCTCGGATCATCGAGCATATCGTAATAGTTCTTCTTCGCATTGTACATGACTTCCTTGTAACACTTCTTAGCCTTCGCCTCGTATGCGGAATGTGCTCGAACCCTGTCAGCCGGATCAATGTAGTATATGCTCTGCAATTAAATAAGGTTTTTAATTAAGGTTTCGTTAAATAAAAATCTTACTATGTATATATATTTAGTAAACTTTCAAAATCTCACCTTAAACTTAGCCCACATCTGTCCCTGTACTACTGGGTCGACCTCGGTGTATGAAGGAATACACGTCTTCATAAACCCCCTAATGATCGAGGTAATCGCCGCTGCTATCTTCCTCCCATCAAGAAATACGCCGTGCTCATCCAGATGTACCCTAAGACGGGCTCTACGGTCAGCCGGAACCTGCGGCCCTCTCGATATGCCTCGGCCCGGTCGCTGAAGATGGTCATGCACCGGCATCGTCTGCAGAGGAAGAAGTACTAGGACCCGCCGGTGTAGACTCTATAGAGCGTGGCCTAGGTGTCGTAGGCCTCAATGATGACGATGGCCTCGATGATGACGATGGCCTAGATGGCGACGATGGCGTCGATGCTACGTGATCATCATCTAGTCAAAATGGTACTACTAGATCTGGTGGAGTACCGCCGCTCGGTCCGAAACGCCTATGTGGCTGTGAAGAAGTAGGGGACTCGCCAAGATCGCTATCAGGTGCATCGACAGGAGCGGGTGGTGCACCGCCAGAATGAATGATCCGTAGATGAGGACCTATCCTCTGTGGACCAGTAGGTGGAGTACTCGATGGAGTGCTCGATGGACCATTACGCCCTCTCTTCGAGGGCTGGCCACGATCGATATCACGGGACGACATGTCGTCGAAGAGGAGTGCTACGAACTAAGGGAATCACTAAGTTATAATTTTGCTAATTGTAGAGATGACCTAAATTTAATCAATACTAAGTTATATAGTTTTTTCCTAAAGTCATAAATATTTCCCAAAGCCTAACAATTCCTAAAGGAATTTACAATTAAATCCTAACAATTTCTACAATATCTAACAATTAATATTAAAACATTAAATATAACATAAATAACTCCATAATTAACGTCCTAATAAATAAATTAACACATATAAAGTTCATATATAGTTTTCCTAAAGTCATAAATAATTACTAAACTATAATATTTCCTAGAGCCTAACAATTCCTAAAGGTATAAATAATTACTAAAATTATAAAACTATATCATTCCCTAAAGGCATAAATAATTACTAAAATATAAATAATTATTAAAATCATAAAACTATAACATTCCCTAAAGCCTAACAATTCCTAAAGGCATAAATAATTACTAAAATCATAAAACTATAACATTTCCAAAATCCTAACAATTCCTAAAGGCATAAAAATCTAACATTTTCCAAAGCCTAACAATTCCTAAAGGCATAAATAATTACTAAAATCATAAAACTATAACATTTCCTAAAGCCTAACAATTCCTAAAGGCATAAAAATCTAACATTTTCCCAAAGCCTAACAATTCCTAAAGGCACAAATAATTATTAAAATCATAAACTATAACATTTCCTAAAGCCTAACAATTCCTAAAGGCATAAAAATCTAACATTTTCCCAAAGCCGAACAATTCCTAAAGGCATAAATAATTACATCCTAAGAATTTCTACAATATCTAACAATTAATATTAAAACATTAAATATAAAATAAACAATTAATATTAAAACATTAAATAAAATATAAAAAACAAGAAAAAGCGAAAAAATTTACCGAATCGGAAGTCGCGACGGAAATTCGGTCGCGAATAAGGGGCGGCGGTCGGGAAAATCGGGAGAGAGAGAGAGAGAGAGAGAGAGAGAGAGAGAGAGAGTTGTGTGTGTGAAATGAAGAGGAGGAATTCCCGACCGGATTTAGGTCGGGAATGCCACTAATCCCGACCGAATTTCGATCGGGAAGTCTCGGCCCAGCTGGGCCGAGATTAGAGCTACACTCTGGGCGGGAAATTTCCCGCCCAGAGTTTCCCGACCGCAATTCGGTCGGGAATAATATTCTCGACCGAATTGTAGTCGGAAATACACTTTCCCGACCGGTATGCGGTCGGAAATTGTTTTCTAAAAATGCCCGACCGAATATCGGTCGGGAATGCTCCCGACCGAAATTCGGTCGGGATTTTTCGGTCGGGATAGGGCGCGAAATCTTGTAGTGCAATCTATCCAAAGGAGTTTAACTTTTTGACCAAAATAAAATAAAATCTAAAATTAGAACGCATGTATATACGAACAATAGACCGGCCACAAGTGAAAATTAATGCAACAAAAACCTACATGGTACTTTTTAAGAAATATCTTAATGCCATAGTATGTGAAAGTATCAACGTAATTTAGTAGAGTGATTCGATATGAATGCTACATGAAGCAAAAAAATATTTTTTAGACACTAATGATAAAATAATATACATAAGTATTAACTTATTATCATTTAAATAGTTCATATTTGTTTTATAAAAAATTAGTTGAGTAAACACTGTTAAAGGAAATGCGATTTTTTTTTTTTGTTATAGTTGGCTAGTTACTGAGAAAATAAACATATTTTAATATATTCATGTCTATATATATACTTATAAAAATTAGAAACAAGATCGTCAAGTTGAAAAGTTAAATAAATCACCACTTAGTAAAAATGGAGGGACATATGTCTTTAATAAGTGGGGCTTAACCCTAGAACTTTGACTTATTAAGTTAGGACTCCTTAATTTGTTAAGTTCTACTATCAAAATTCAAACACCCTACTATATACATTTTTAATTAAATCCTCTTTAAAACAACCAAACTAGTCCTCAGAGTATAAATGGCGTTAGAGTATAACACAACCCCTTTTTTATTCGAATTGACAAATAACTAATGCGTGATTTTTGGTTTGCCAGCATTGGTTGGGTTTTACTTAATAGTGTACTAAAGAACTGTTCTTTTTTTTTTTAAAGGAAAATAACTAACGTGTATTTTTTATTAGCAAATATAATTCAAAATTTTAGTAAATATCCTCGATACAATTAATTCATCTGTATTGTACTTGCCGAAAGTGATGGAAAAAATATTAGGTGTATCTTCTAGTGCATCAATAGTTAATATAATTCAATCTATAAAGTTGTGCATTTAAAGGATTAAAAGCTAAAGATGTTTCATCATCTCTTCTTTATCTGAAAATTAAGCAAAGCATATGTATGCATAATGCATGTCATACAAAACGCTATATTTAATTTCATGAATGTGACGCATATATTGTAACATTAAATAAAAGGATAATTTGATGCGTCCATGTGTCTATTAAAGTTAAAACCGAAAAAGAATTAAATAACGACGCCACGCAGACGCACAGTAGACTCTACATGAAGTAGTCAATTAATACTTAATACCAACCAAACAATAAAATAAAATAAAAAATCTCGACAACAAATGAAAACCGTCGAGTTCCAACCTATCATATACAACAACAGCACGTATTATTAGTATAGTTCACCAATCAGATACCATATAATTTTTAAAATAATTTAATTACAAAAATTAAGTCAACTACACCACTCATGTGCCACTCCGTACATTATTATTTCCCTTACACCAAGTAGTTACTAGTTAGTCAATCTTAATATTTCCGACAACAAATGGAAACCGTTAAGACTCCAAAAAACGCTCTCTCCCATTCCTTTTGAAAATCCATAATATTTGTATCTTTGGAGGTTCGGAGATCATCATTTGGGATTTGGGATTTGATTGTTTGGTCTCTCTCATTAGTAACATAATGTCGACAGATAGTGCCTCCATTCCGACCGACACCTTGTCAATTGGTTCGGCGCCTAGTTCGCCTAGGTACCGGGTTAAATTCTTGTGCAGCCACGGCGGGAAGATCCTCCCCCGCCCCGCCGATGCGCACCTTAAATACGTCGGTGGCGAAACTCGTGTCATTTCTGTCCCCAGGGACATTCCCTTTCAAGGCATGAATCCTGCTTTCTTTCATTCATTCTTTTTTATCATCATTGACTATTATGTGTGTGGAATGACAATATGATATGGTATAATTCCTTCCGCAAATAATTCGTTCCGCAAAAATAAGTCAAAAAAAAAAAAAGAGATAGAGACTGTGACCTATCGAAAAATGTGTGGTTTGTCTCTGGTCGATTTTGTGTTAATTTTTGACAAGTATTCTCCAATTTTATGGCATATTCCATGAAATATTTCGTCAAAGTTGGCGCAATGTGCCACGTTTGACGGAGTATTATTGGAAAGTTGACCAACCACGCGTTATTTGAATGGTTGCTAATTTGCTATGGTTTAGATTTCGTGATACCAACGCATTTGTTGATGGACTTTTGTTTTGTGTTCGAAAAATGATCGGTACACTTGGAAATAGTCTTGTGAGATGAGTTTAGGAGTTTGGAAAAAAATGGGGAACCCCATTTGTTCAAAAATTGTGGTTGTTGTCGTTTTCGGAGAATTTTTTGAGTTGTGTGTCGTGTTTTGTTTCATTCCCAGTAATTTGATTCAAGAGATCTATAGATTGTTAATATGTCAAATTAGTTGGTCACATGCCTAGGAGAGGCGATATGAGTTGAAGGTGAACGCCTCATTTTTGTCCATAGGGACATTCCCTTTCAATGCATGCTTTCATTTCTTTACTCATATGGTTCATATTCCAAACATATTCCTTTTATGTGTTCTATAATAATCAGTCTGCTGATGGTTTTAATTTTCTTGAGATCATGCATTCTTTGATTGGTTAAAATGAACAAGTTTAGAATTGTTTGTGAGATAATTTTCTGAGATGAGATTGGCATTTTGAATGGTTTTGGAACGCATGTCATTCGGAAAGTGTTTTGGAGTTCTTTTCGTGTAGTATTTTGAGATGTGTCTCGTGTTTGGTTCATTTTTAATAGGTCTGTTTCAAGAGATGTATATAGGTCGTAAAATCAGTTCGTACGCATTCTCTAAGAGAGACCATATGAATTGAACGTGCACGCGTCGTTTCTAACCTTTCAAGCCATGCTTTCATTTCTTATCATCCATTTCTATATGTGTTTCTTTCAATTTCAATTTGCTCCGGTATTGATTTTCTTGTTCATGCATTCATTGATTAATCTATGTTCGTAGTTCAGAAAATGAACAAAGTAAATGGCCGAGTTTGAAATCGTTTTCTGAGGTTATCTTCCGAGATGAGTTTAGGTATTCGAAAAGTTTGTTTGGGGTTGTTTCCGGGGACTTTTTTGAGTTGTTTGTCGTGTTTGGTTTCAATTTTGTAGCTATATGTCAAGAGATATATAGCTCGTAGGTGTGTCGCTATTCACAATACACATGAATCAATACACAAAAAAGACTGAATGCTAGTGCATTTAACAAAATTTATGCACAATCAAACATTTTCTGAATAAAGCAAACCTCAACTGAGTACGTAGTTTCAATTTTCAAAACATTAATATTGTTCAGAAGTCTTCATAACTTTTCGAAACCAAACAAGATTTTCTGTTTTTGAAAAGGCTGAACTTTTTACCAGATTGAATCCAAAACTTTCTGTCATTATAGGTGATAGAAAATAAAGATGCATGAGTTAGTCATTATGAGACTCCTCAAAAAAGTCAAGAATGATGAGGATTGTTTTATTACAAACATTGCTGAATTTGTTTTTGAGTCTTTTAGTTTATGATGACAGAGCTTATGAAGAAGCTTACTTACCTGATTGATGGCGAAATGATCCTGAAGTACCAGGTTGTGTCCGAGGATCTCGACGCCTTAGTCTCGGTAAAGTCTGACGAAGACCTTCGCCACATGTTCGACGAGATTACTCAATACGAAAATGCCGGAGCCCCAAGGCTTCGAGCTTTCCTCTTCCCTGCCAACCCTCTTCTGATGGAGAACCAAATGGGCAATATGGACCCTCGAGCCCTCGAGCAACGATACCTTGATGCCGTCAATGGCGTTACCCGACCTTTATCTTTGTCCATAAAACAACATCCCACCTTCAACAATGTCCAACAAGGCTCGCTGGTATCCTCGGCCTGTTCTTCCCCACGATCTCCCGATAGTTGCACTACAGAAGCTATGAACAATGAATCAGTGCTACACGGAATGTACCAAAATAACCGACTCAATATGCATAGAGTCCAGAGTTCACCCAGCGTATACAACATGAATATCCCACCACAAAGCAGCCAACATATTCATCAATTCTCTCCCCATTATTACCAAAATTATAGGCAGTCTCACCAGCCAGGCCACCAATCTCCTAAGCCACCAATTGATCATCACAAAAGCATTGCACCGGATCGGCTGATCTCCGTGAGGTCAGTTGGCCGAGCTGAGGGAGTGAGGTATCAAATGGATCCCACGTCTAATTACTTCTATCCGGTTTCCAGGCAAAATCGAGGAAGTGGGGTGTATGGGAATGTTCATACTGATGATTGCGGCCAATTTTTGGATAGAAGAATGATCGATAGAAATGGAAACCTTGTCATGCACTCTGTTCCGTCAAGTCCTTCCCGTGGCCACAATGGGATGAAGGCATGGGACAACACAGTGGGCGGGGAAATGTGAAAAGATTTGGGAGTTTGTGAATTGGGTGAGGAGGTGGAGAGGACATTTTCAGATGTAAGGTTGAAATTAATATCACGTTACAGTTAGAGTTGCCGCGTTGTGAAGTGAGCATCGTGGCTGAATCAGCATATGATTTTTTTGCTCTAACGTTAGCTTATGCAGCATTTTTTCTTCTAGGCGTGATTCTTGAAGTTGAGTTTAGAGTTTAAGACTTTGAGTGCTTTTGTTAAACCAACTTGCAGATTCTGAAGGATCCTCGTTTCCGAAAACATTACACAAACTCCCCAGATTAAAATGTTACTGTCGGATCAAGCTGCTTGAGGAATCTGATTTCTGGGATTAACCATTTTGGTGTTAGCTGCACTTGTAAATACAGAACATTGATTTGTAGCCCCTTTGGCTAATTTGCGTACCATATCTTGTGATTCAGTTGTATAATCAGGGTGAATCTGAGGCTTTTTGACCTCTAGCGTACTGTGTAAAGTATGGATCGAGTCCTTAACATGGCAGATTCACATTCCCTGGCTTCTTTTGCACTAAGTGTTATAAAGTTACATCAAACTGTAAAAACTAATGGTTTGGAAATTTTATAAAATATTAAACCAAGCTTTAATATCTTTCTGTGCATACCCTGATTCCCATATAGATTCTCCCTCATTTATGTCGGATAAATTTTGTTTCCACATTGGAATGTCATGTGATGGTATATGGTTTGAATTGTAAATTCATTGCGACTCTTAAACTACGAACACTGAAAAGGAAATATGAATAAATATCTCAGCCTACAATACATAAACGAGAGAAATTATTCTTGTTGCCGCCCACATATCTCCTATATCAATGACCTAGTAATTAAATATCTTTTATAACCAACTCTTCTTCTTAAATCTCAATAGAACAATCCCACAAAAATGTCTTATACACAATTTTCGTTTGCTCCCATGCGCTCTCATTTGCTGTCTGTGAAGTCGGCATCAATAACATCACCTTCTCCTCCTTTGTCTGATTCCGATGGACTAGCCCCTTCACCGGGTGTTGGGCCAGCACCAGGTGCTGCACCCCCTGGTTGGTTGTAAAGCGATTGGCCAAGCTGCATAACTTCCTGATTTAAAGCAGCCATGGCATCCTTCATTGTCTGAGTTGAGCCTCCAGAGATGGCGTCTTTAAGTTCTCCTAGTTTTGCTTCGACCTTTTCTTTTACCTCAGCCGGGACTTTGTCCCCGAGTTCCTTCAATTGCTTCTCTGTTTGGTAAACTACGGAATCGGCCTGATTCTTAGTGTCTATGGCATCTCTCTTCTCCTTATCTTCCTTTGCGAACTTCTCAGCTTCGCTAACCATTCTCTCTACCTGTAAAATGCAAATGTGTTAATTCAACGCTCACTTTCCTCTTCACCAAAGGAGGAGACAATAACTTATGCATCCTTGAGGTCTGTCCTAATATAAACTTCCCCTCAGGTTTTTTACAATTACAAAAACACCAACAGAACTACAAAGTTAGAAAGAGTAAACAATCAATCTGGAATACTTCCTGACCCCACTGAGTGTCTCAGTTACTGTTCAAACCCTGTAAGAATCTATCTGTGGCATGTTATTTAAATGCTTTCAAGAGTTGTTTGAGAAATTACTAAAACAGTGAAGGAGGGTCACCAAGAATCAAGAGGTGTAAATGTAATTATCCGTACCTCGTCACCAGGTAATGTGCTAGCGCCCGTAATTGTGATATCTTGCTTCTTTCCAGTACCCTTGTCAATAGCAACGACAGACAGGATTCCATTTGCGTCAATGTCAAATTTGACCTCTACTTGAGGAACTCCACGTGGGGCCGGTGGGATTCCATCTAAACGGAAGCTACCTAAAGATTTGTTGTCCCTAACAAACTCTCTTTCACCTTGAAGGACATTGATTTCAACACTTGTCTGGCCATCGGCTGCCGTAGAGAACACTTCGGACTTTGACGTGGGTAATGTGGTATTTCTTGGAATGATCTTTGTCATGACTCCACCAAGAGTTTCCAACCCCAAAGACAAAGGTGAAACATCAAGAAGGACGATATCACTAACATCTCCAGCCAAAACACCAGCCTAGAAGAAACAGAAGGCAGGGAATCTAGTTAGCCAACTTCATTCACACAGAATATACAACAATGATAGGATTGGGTACAACCTGAACTGCCGCTCCAAGAGCAACGACTTCATCAGGATTCACTGTAACATTTGGGTCCCTTCCTGTCAATTTCTTAACAAGTTCCTGGACAGCAGGAATACGTGTTGAACCACCCACAAGGATGACCTCATCTAAATCACTGAAGGACAGCTTTGCATCTTTCAATGAATTTTGGACAGGAGTTTTGAGTCTGATAAAGAAACAGCACCACTTAAAGCAATTGCCAAAAAGAGGAGTAGGGGTTGTACAAATAAAACATTAATTTACCAGTAGAGGACATGTTCTAGGCTTACCTGTCGAGCAAATCTGAGCACAGCTCTTCAAACTTAGCCCGGGTAAGAGTGGTTTCAATATGTTTGGGGCCATCAGCAGTGGCAGTAATGAATGGCAAGCTGGCCAACAGAAAAATAAATGATAAACATGTATGAAATATATAAGGCTGCACAAGAAACTTAAACAGTGAACATACCTAATGTTAGTTTGCGTCAAAGAAGACAGTTCCATTTTAGCTTTCTCCGCTGTCTCAGTCAGCCGCTGAAGAGCTTGTTTGTCCTTCAACAGTTCTATCCCCTCATTCTTCTTAAAATCTGCAGCTAGCCAATCGACGATTCTCTGGAAAAAGCAGCTCAGATAAGTAAAGGAAGTACATACCACAACCAAATGTAGCAAAAAGAAAGCAATCTTTAGTGAACCAGCAAAAGAATACAAACCTTGTCAAAGTCATCACCACCAAGATGAGTATCTCCAGAAGTAGATAGAACCTCAAATACACCATCACCAACCTCAAGAACTAAAAGCATAAAAAACAAAGCAAAAATTATTAGATAAATTGTTGCAAATGCTACTGGCTGGACTACTATAGTTAACTAAAGAAACCCACACTTGTTAACTGATTCAACACGTCTTGGCGTACATGGAAGAGAGTGAAACCAGTCACTAATAGAAATATATAAAAGACAGATGCCTAATAACCCCAATCAAGCATGCCAAAGAGTTTGAGAATAAGTATGATTAGGAATTGAAGTCAAACTAGAAGACCATGCAATGTTAAATCAAAAATAGCATACGAGGATGAAATTGGTCGGTAGAAATAAAAGGCAAGATGCTGAGTAATATTGGAACATGTCAGCCATACCTGAAACATCAAAAGTACCACCTCCAAGATCAAAAACCAGAATTGTTTCATTGCTTTTCCTTTCAAACCCATAAGCCAATGACGCAGCAGTAGGTTCATTTATAATACGGAGAACCTCCAAGCCAGCAATACGACCAGCATCCTTTGTTGCAGTCCTCTGAGAATCATTGAAATAAGCTGGAACTGTGACCACAGCTTTAGTGACCTTGTCATTCAAAAACTTTGATGCATCGTCCACCAGTTTCCTCAGAACCTAAAACCAGAAAGCAGAAAAACTCCTAAGTTTCTACACACCATTTCACTATTCATAACATCCAAACCGTAAAACCCGACAAACAGACAACCTTTTGGTTTTCCTAATACTATGAGAAAGAAAAACACCACTTTACCAAAAAAAAATGCAACTTTATACAATCTTGATAAGCATTGTATTTTAAATATCTGCACCAATAGACGCAAACCGCAGTGGATTAAAGCAGTAAGCCTGGAAGGTGCAGTGATGATTAATCTGTGAGACGAAACTCCAGAAAAGCTATATTACATTATATGCCTTTCCACTGTAATTTTCTTCTCATTCAACACATACGCAAACATCAGAACCATGCTATTGCCAGCAAGCTAAGGCAGACAGTAGTAGCGAATATCAACCCTTGCATACAAGTAGCTTTTACCATTATAACTGGACTCCATAAAAACCAATACCAAATATTCCACAAACATCATATACCTGAGCAGAGATTTCCTCAGCCGCAAACTGCTTCCCAATCGCGGGACACTCGAGCTTCACATTCCCATTCTCGTCCCTCACCACGCGATACGAGACCTGCTTACTCTCCTCGTCCACCTCCGACATTTTCCTCCCAATAAACCTCTTCACCGAGAAGAACGTGTTCTCCGGGTTCACCACCGCCTGCCTCTTGGCAATCTGCCCCACCAACCTATCCCCAGCCTTGGTGTACGCAACCACAGACGGCGTCGTCCGCTGCCCCTCCGCATTAGTCACGATAGTCGGCTTCCCTCCTTCCATCGCAGCCACGGCGGAATTCGTCGTTCCGAGATCAATCCCCACCACTTTCTCCGCAACCACTCGGAACGGAGTGTTACGTCGCGAGTTGTTGCTTCTCGCCTTGCTCTTCAACTTCAACCCAAACGACACCGTATTACTGAGCTTCGTACCGAAGAATACGGTTTTACTGGGGTTTGTTCGGGTTGAATTTGCGGATGTGAAGTGAGCTGTGGCGCCTAGGGCGTGTATTTGAGCCGTTGAAGACGCCATTTTTAGCAAAATTGTTGGCAAGTACGGAGATTTATGGCTTAATTTGGAGGGGATTTGAAGTGGAATTGAAAAATCTGCAACTCAAAAAGAAACCCTAGAAAATTGGGGGCGGATGTTTTGAGGTGAGACTTTGGTGAAGAAGATAAGAGAATTGAGGGGGTTTATTAGAGAGGGAGAGGGAGGAGAGAGTGAGGGTTAGGTGAGGACACGTGGACGTTCCAGAAAGGTCTATTGTCTTTGCTTTGTTTGGTGATGGAAAGGGTTTTCAGCCATTGGATCTCTTAGATGAATGAATGCTAACCTACTTAGAAAGAGGATTGCCTTGACGAGTTCCTCTTTTGAGAATGAGAAGAAACTAGCAAGGAGCTCGTTAGTAAGGTTAGACGTAGAAGTAGTGATTCTTTGCGAGATAACACAAATGAGAGCACAATCAAAAATAAAAATCAATAAGTTGCAACTACTGAAACAAAAGAGTTCATTCCAAGTGATCAAAGGAGTCCATAAATTAACTTCATGTCACTATTCATGTGACTAGTTGCTCATGTATCTAACACCTATGACTTGGTTGCAATGTAATCAGAGGTATTTGATTGAACTAGGTGATCAAAAACCTTACTAACAACAGTGGTTGCTGCAAAGTGATTATCAGTATCAATCGATGCTTCATTATTCTGCCACAATCTGGTAAAAGCCGGAAATTGTTGAAACAAAGCCTAATGTGGTACAATTGTCGTTGATGTGTTTTTTTGGAGCACTCTAGTCCTCTGGAGCAGAAACCATGTAGGATGAATGAGAACTTGGCGCAGACCTTCTATTTGTTGGACCCTTCTATCCAGGTGGATGTCTTATCAACTAAAAACACTTTTCAATAGTGTGACCAATGTAACCATGGTGAGTGCACTTCGATTTCTTCTTATCATTTCTTAAGGATAATTTAAAAACTTGTTCTGAGGGTTGTAAGATGAAGCTCCTGATATTGTTCATGTGTAGGTTTGGTTTTTGTAAACATGGGAAGAGGATCTAAAGTAGTGGCAGTGTTCTGAAGGGAATGTTGGTTCTCTTCTTAAAGCACCATTAAATGCACCTTTGACAGTGAGGGCGGTGGAGTATTGAGCAGAATCTGACTTCTAATAGCTCCATAAGAATCATGTATACAACCAGAAATAATATGACACAGTTTGATTGTTGTAGCCGCGTTACTTGCATGTTCACTTGATAATTACAATTACCACAAGCACATGCCATAATTGGCCTTTTACTAACAAGCTCATTCAACAAACTCCTAGAATTGTTGTAGTGTCTAGTGATTGAGTGGGACCCTTTTGTAATTGTTGCAAGAGCCTTCTGAATATGAAGAACCCTTGCACTCTATGTTTTTGCATACTTGGTTTTCAATCATTTTCCAAACCTCACATGCATTGGTGTAAAACAACAGACTCATATGAATCTTTTTACTCACAAATTTCATAAGCGAAGAAAGAACTAGAGTGTTAGCTCTAATCCTTGCACAACACCATTAGGCATAGGCAAACTAGCATTAACAAACCTGACTTTATTTTTGATATTAAGAGTCATTTTAGTGCTTCTACTCCATGAAATATAATTCTTACCATTCAAGAACTCATTAACAACGACAAAACCTGTGTACTCATGTGAACCCAATAAGTAGACTTATGCATAGTCATCGCTAGGGTTCTTATGGGGATTTGGGGTTATAACATTAGCTGGGGTTGTCATTTTGTATGAATGATGATCAATATAAAATAAATTAAACGCAAAAAACTGAGAAGATACAATGTGATCAAACTTGTTATCACCAAAGAAATTGAATCAAATTCTGATATTAAACTCGCAAAAATTGAAATCACAACAGATGAATCCACGAAAGAGTAACACATCATTATTAGATCGAGAACTCAGCGAATGATATCATGTGAAGATTAAAAGAGAAGAATAAAAGAAAAAAACTTTATTAATTGAATGATTCTTGTGATACAAGTGTGATTTACAATGTCATTCAATGTGTTTCTTGTTGTGCAATGTCCTATATATGCTGGTGGAGATGAGCATATGATGATATGGATGGCCACACTGATCAACTAAGAGAAAGCACTAAAAGAAACACAATGAACTGAATAACATAAACTAACAACAACTTGCCAAAAGAGGAAAGCGATTGTCTAGCTAACATACTGAAATTTGAAGTCTTAGTATAAAAGGAAACTGAATTCTAAATTTAATTAAAGACTCCCATAGAGTCTTCTCTAGATTTATTACGATTAATAGAATAGAGAAGTTCAGTGACAGTGCAATGTTGCTAAAAATATGGCAGTTAGGTACAATTGTTGATAATTATGTTCTTATCAAGCTTAAGGGGAGTGGAGTGAATTTTTCATATGATTCTATAGAATGTAATACAAAAAATAATTGGTGGTAGTGTTAACTCTTGAGAGGTTAGGACACTAAAAAATAAGGGCAATGAATGAGAGTCTAGGAGCGGGTTTAATGGTCCAACATAAAAAAAGGTACTTGTTGAGAGGACTTATTTGTTCACATCGATCAAGATTTTATGATCGATCTTCTACTCAGTTAGAACAACTAATATATAAGCATTATTTTTCTCAAACATCAAATGTGGAATAAGATTGTCGAAGAAAGGAGGGGACATGTAAGAAATAAAGAGGAAAAAACACCAAATATCACCTCAATTCATAACACCATCATTGATACCCATATTAAATATATATGAAATATGCTTATATCTAGTGTTAAAGATGCTAGATAGATGAAAGTGGCTACTTTGTTTACTTGTCATCATTCTAATAAGGACGAATTATCAAAAATGCCCGCTAACTTTTGCCTTTAATCTTAAATGCCCGTTATTTCCCAACATGCTAAAAATGCCCTGTATCTTTTAAAATTTCTACTAAAAATGCCTGAAATGAAAAATAATCACAAAAAAACTTATTTTGTCTGAAAAATAATACTAAAAATGTCCTGTATCTTTTAAAATTCTACCAAAAATGCCCGAATTTTAAAATGCGACTTTTTGATTCAGCAGTGCGACTCTTTGATTCGGATGCCACGTCGGATAAAAAGTCCGAATTTTTAAAATCGGGCATTTTTGTTAGAAAATTTAAAACTTAACGAGCATTTTCAGCAGGTTTGGAAATAACGGGCATTTAAGATTAAAGGCAAAAGTTAGCGGGCATTTTTGATAATTCGTCCTTCTAATAATCGTAATTAATAAATAATAGCAAGGCATAAAACAAAATTACAGATTGTTCACATTGAAGGCTCTATTATATTCGTTCGGTTAGTTTTTTCTTATAATAATTAGTAACAACGTCATTGTTTTGGTCTTATTTCGTCACGGTAATAGAACACAGTAAATTGTACAAAATGAGATAAAACAATGCTATCCAATATTGTTAACGGACTAGCTTGGTCCGGAACACTTAATACAAGCTTTCTAGATAGAATAACTAAATTACAATGTTAATAATGCGTATCGAATTTCAAGTGTTCGATGCTGACGTGTCGAATGGGGTTCAATTCGATACGGTACTGTTATCGCTGAGGGAAAACCAATCTGGAAGGTATCGAATTCGATACGTGCTGTAGATGTCGAATTCAATGCGTACTTAGGTATTGAGTAGAAACAAGGTATTTGGTACGTATCGAATGGGGAGAATTCGATATGACTCGTATCGAACTGGGCTGGTTCGATGCTGACTGTACTGAGCTGGTCCAGATCTCGAAAATCCTCTTCTGAACATAAGGGGACGGGCTATTTATAGAACCCATCCCGTGGAGCCCACATTCCAATATAGAAAGGCGCATCGAATCATCCTTGTTCGATGTGCGCATCGAATCCGGTGCATTCGATACGCTGTTGGGCTGGCCCAATAAGAAAAGAGTATACTGCCCATTCGATGCGCGCATCGAATTCTTCCTATTCGATGCGCTTATGGGCCGGCCCAATAACTCATATTGGGCCAATCCTAAATAACACCCATCATATAGTCCCCCCAGTTTGGGAGACGATATCAATTTTAGAGATTGTATTCCAAACTCTTAAAATGTATTCACACTGGTTAGGGATATTCCTCATCATGTTAAATTCAGAGTTGTTCATAGTACTTGTTCTAGAAAAATGAATAAATTTTTAACGCATCGAATTGTACACCATTCGATGCGTGAAATAGTACGCATCGAATTATAGCTATTCGATGCGCTCATTCGATGCGTGAAATAGTACGCATCGAATTATAGCTATTCGATGCGCTCATTCGATGCGGCAGCTTAGCTGGGCCTGATGGGCCTCCCGTCCCCTATATAAGGGGGACGCTGCGTTGGCACGATCATTCTTCTGCCAACAGATTTTGTTCTCAAGGTAAGGCGCATCGAATTTGCGTCATTCGATGCGACTCGCATCGAATCTATAAGTGATTCGATGCGATCAGCATCGAATTGAAAACATTCGATGCGTTAAAATTTCTGCTCTTCCCCGTTCTTAGCGTTCCGTTGCGCGTTTTTGATTTACCGTTTATTTTGTGTAGGAAATAAACAATCAAGCGAGAAACTCTTTTACTGAGAAAATATTTTAAGGTAAAAATTTGTCTTTTTATTTTTATTTTGCTGGGTTAATTAGTTCTTAACACGTTCAATGCTGCATATATATAAGTGATATACGAGAGTGTGGAGTGACGTATGCGTCCTTAGTCAGTATCGTTTTTAATTTATTTCAGTTTGTTTATCATCAAAGATGGTGAGCGGTGGATCCACTCGTGGACGTGAGTCAAGTAGCGGTTCTAGTTCCAGTTCCATTAATAAAGAAAAGCCTCCGGTTGAACTCATGGGTCCAAATACGGAGATTAATAAAGGGGAACCTTCAGCTGCACCTACGGGGTCAAACACAGAGGATACTGATCTATTCGATTTAATAGATATAACAACGGTAGATCCACCCACGGTTAGCGCCCCCGCGGCAAACATTGAGCCTGCAATGGCCGAAGAAGATAGTGATGACTCGTATACGTCATCTTATAAGGATAACCGCGCTCCAAGCGAGGGTGAAGAGGACGCAGAATATATTAATAGGGAATTTGACGATCATGTCGAGGTCCCAGGAATGACCTTCGACCAATATACCTTTCGCCTACAACATAATCGTAAGGGTCTTCGCGTTAAATTTGACATTCCTGATAAATATAAAATTGTTCTTCCGGGACCAAATGATCGAATGCATACCCCGCCACCCAAACATATGACTGTGTTTGTTGGGCAACTTTTGAATGGTCTGCGCTTCCCGATCCCCTATGAGGTAAGATGGATTCTTCGGAAAATAAGCGTCGTTCCCGCTCAACTCACGCCAAACTCATACGAGAATATCATTGGTTTTATCATAATTATGAAGGCTCTGCACCAACCGCAAAGTCCCAATGAGTTTTACGCGTTATTCGAGATTGCGAGGCGCGAAGAGGGATTTTACCATATCAAAGCTCAAACGAATCGGAAGTTCTTAAACGGTGGGGCGACCGGATATGGAAAAGATTGGAAAATGAGATACTTCTTCATCAAAGAAAGTTACGACGGCGAATTCAATCAATTTCGTCGTGAATGGTATACCGGGGCCAAGGTAACGATTCCCAGCGGAGTTGATATAACCCTGTGGGATTGCAACTTTATCCCCAATCTAGTTAGAGAACATCAATTTGATGTTAAAAAACTAGTTGAAAACCGGGTCCTCTCTTTAGCTGGGTTGTCTCCAGTTAAATACAATGGAAGGATGACCCTTGGTAAATTAGCATGGCCTTATTAGGAGTTTTGATTTATGCTTGTTGTGGTTCTAATGATTTATTTTATTTGCAGACAAGTTTTTCATGAGTCGACACGCAAGGATGAATCGGGTTGTTACTGCGGATATGGCAAGCTCCCAGACCGATACTTTGTCTGGAATTCCTCCTCCTCGGAAGAGAAAAAATAAGGGCAAGAAGAAGGTTTCTGAATCCTCAACTGCTACTGCTGCTGCTGCTGCTAGTGTTCCGCCAAGTGATCCTTTCGAGGAATTATTGGGGAATAATCCTGAGGGAATTCCAGGCGGTGGCGAAGCGTCGGAAGGCAAGGCAACTGAGACCGACGAGGATGTCGGCAATCTCGTCCAACGTAAGAGACGAAGAATGCCGCAAAATCTATCGCAAACCCCAGGGTTTGCTTCTACGATTGGCCAGACTAACAGGCCAAGTGCCTCTAACCCTCCTACCGGTGCATCTGTGCCAAGTTACATGGCCGGACCTAGCCAGGGTCCTCAAGCTCGAGCCGCTGGATACCAACTCTCGGAGGCCGAAGCCATCGAGCATTTAAAGGCATTAATGCCTGGTTTGTCCGTTCCTCTTCCAATTTCTGACGAAGAGAGGAAAAGGTTGGAGCGAAACTCACTGCATCTGCTGTCAGCGGTAACGATTTCCTTATCTGATTTACATTTTTGTGAATTTGCTTGTAAATTTTGGTCTAATCGTTCATTTGTTGTCAGGCGGGCGGTTTCGTGGATGTCATGGCCTCGGCCTTAATGGATTTCAAGGAGACTGCCAGTAATGCTGATAATTCCGCACTTCAAGCTGCCCTTGACGCCAAGGAAAAAGCTTTGCAAATGGCCAAGGAAGCTCGAGAAGAAGCTGAAAAGCTCAAAGAAGATCTCAATCAGCAAATTACTGCGCTGAAGAAGGAGGTTGCTGCAGCCAAGGAGGAAGCCCACAATGCCGACTTCAATGGCTACATTAGAGGTCTCAAAGATGTAAGATATATTATTCTTATAATTTGGCGTTTGTTCTCTTATGATTGCTCTTATTAATATATATATTTTTTCTTTTAAGGTCTCTCCTGAGCAAACATTGGAAATTGCTGAAAGGTTTCTCCAGGGCAATACGTTTCAAGAGTTGCGCGCTCGTCGAGATGATCATGTGGCTCGAAATGCTCAAGCTCTTACAGTGCATCAGCTATATGCTACAACCTATGTTCGTGGCAAATTTAAACCAGAATGGTTAGACCTATCCCTGGGGCCAAATTTGGAGAAACGTCCACCTCGTCAAACTTCTGAAGTTACAGAACCTGATGAGTTTGCCCCTCTGCTGGATAAGGAGGATCTCATTCTCGGAGGGTTATCACCGCCACGAGAAATGCCTGAACCATATCCCTCATCAGAGGATGAAGAAGAAGATTGAGCGTTGCTAAGGCTGTTTATTATTTCTTCGTTTATAAACAATTTTCATTCGTACTTTAATTTGTGTGTGGCGCTGCGTCGCTCTAATGTGTTTGAAACAATTTAATATCCGTTGCCTAATTTTTGGGATAATAAGCGTTGTCTTTTATTTCAATTTCCTTTCTCAGTCCTTTACTTTATTTTGACAACTCGATGATTTTTTATCGTTCTTTGAAAATTGTTATACCATTTAGAAAGGATATTATATTTGTCGCTTTGGACATAATATTTTTCCTTTCTTATTATATTTTTGCTTTATCATTGTTAATCTTTTGAGAGCTTGTTTATGTTTTTTGAAGCATAAATGTGTAACCCTTACCATTTCATATGTAGTGTCTATTCATTACATTTGGAGCATTTTTATTAAGCTTCTTCTTATTTCTCGCCCTTTGCCTCCTTCGGCATTTCATGTCACTTCTGGGCTGAGTTTCATTTCTCATGTCGTCTTAGACTTCTTCCGGTATCTCGTGCCACTTTGGGGCAGAGTTTCCGTTGTCTTGATTTCTTTAAGGATTTTCGGTATCTCGTGTCACTTTGGGACAGAGTCTCCGTCCCTATAACTTCTTCTGGGATTTTCGGTATCTCGTGCCACTTTGGGGCAGAGTTTCCGTTCTCCTGATTTCTTTAGGGATTTTCGGTATCTCGTGCCACTTTGGGGCAGAGTTTCCGTTCTCCTGATTTCTCTAGGAATTTTCGGTATCTCGTGCCACTTTGGGGCAGAGTTTCCGTTCTCCTGATTTCTCAAACCTGCACTGATTAAATTATACAAAGTAGATAAAACTCACGCAAATCAAATAGTCGGACACAATCTTGTTTGAATATTTCAAATTAGCTTATGTAGATAGAATTGAGCTTTGATCATTGCTCATTTGCATGACTTCCAGTGCTGTCCTCCAGATTCATGACTTGGGGTACCTGTTTTAAGTTCATACATTCTTGTCTCTCATGCGTGTTATAGCAGGGAGAACGAATAAAAACTTGTTCAAAATATTCACAATGCCAAAAAACATTGATAAATTTAAGCAGAATCTTTAATCGATATGCTCCATATGTCTTGGAGGCAACACCCTTGCCGCTGCTTCTTCTTGTTGTGGCCCAGTCCTGAGTGAAGTTACGTAGCATTTCCATCCTTCTATATGATCTGCTATGACCTCTCATGTACCGCTAGAAGTTGGAAACTTCACCATTTGATGATAAGTTGAAGGTAACGCTCGGAAATTATTGAGTGCAGGTCTTCCTATGATTCCATTGTATGCAAAATGCATATTAACGATCACATAATCCTCCATAAGCGTCTTCCTCTGTGGTGCTGTTCCCAATGAAGTTGGTAGCTTGAGCATCCCAAGTGGTGTTATTTCCGGACCTCCAAAACCATGAAGAGATGTCCTTACTGGTTCTAACGCTTGATCATTCAAGCCCATTTTGATCAGCGTAGAGTTAAACAGCACATTTACTGAACTCCCATGATCAACCAACATCTTAGTGACTCCGTAGTTAGCTATATCCACTGTAATCACCAAGGGGCAATTCAAGTTTGACATCTGTAAAGCTTGTGGATTCAGCTTCCTCAAATCTGTTGTAGAAAATGTGATTTCTTCATGCGGTATCTGCTCGATTCTCAGTATACTGGCCATGTCCACGAAATTATCCGATTCAACCATTCTTGTGATCTTCCTTCGACCATTGGTGGAATCCGCACCAACAGGACCTCCTGATGTCATATTTATCATCCCTTTCCTGGTGTTCCCATCTTCGATCTGAGGATATTGGAAAAGTTGCGGTTCATCAATCATCCTCTGCTTATCCTTCCTTGGAGATGGAGTTCTCTTCCGGTTGAAATGGTTCTCCTGTTCTTGTACCTTTTTAACAAACTCAACGAGTTTGCCATCCTTTATTAACCGTTCTATTTCATCTTTTAGGTTTATACAATCCTCTGTTTCATGTCCTTTCTGATTATGATACTTGCAGAATTGACTTGAAAACATCGTGGCTTTAGATTCCCTCATTGGCTTGGGATCTTTCAGCCATCCTTTCTTCTTTGTTGCCCCAAAGACTGCCATGATGTTGGCATTTAACGGCGTGTACCTTCTCGGTGAACTATCCCTTTTGTAATTTTTGTTTCTGTTGTTGCTGTTATTGCGATTATGATCTTCTCTGCCTCTTTCTCTATCTCTCACAGCCACACTGTTAGGAACTTTGGTCGCCATCATTTTCTCGAAATGAACCACATCTTGAGCTATTTTGTTGACTTCTTCAATGGTGGTGGGTTTTAGTTTCAGTAAGTCTCCACCAAACATGGTGTTGGTAGTTGCTCGAAAGAGTATACTCGCAACCATCTCTCCCGTCGGGCTATCAATCCTTAATAGCTCTGTATTGAAACGTTTCATGAAGTCCTTTAGACTTTCATTAACTTCCTGTTTCATCGTGTATAAATGGGAGTGATCCAAAACCAGTCTAGATTGACTAGAAAATTGATCCTCGAACATTTTTCTCAACTGGGCGTAACTTTTAATCTGTCCAGGAGGAATTCGATTGAACCAATCTACAGCTACTTCTGATAAAGTCATTGCAAATATCCTGGCTTGCATATTGTCCTTGAAACCGTAAAGGGACAATTTTCTATCCAATTTGAACAGGTGATCTCGAGGATCCGATTTCCCATTGTACGTTTCCAGTTCCGGGATTTTATCTCCTTGCCCCAGAATCTCCAACTCTATTTCTCGGCAAAAAGGACTGCGATTTACAAGACTGTCCTCCCTTGCTGTTTGAGTCTCAGCTGTTGCTTTCCCTTTTTCCAATCTTGCAACATTTCTGCTCACTATGTTGTGCTTGCCATGCAAATCATAACCTCCTGACTGTCTTCTGTCCTCTCTATGTTTTCTTCTTCGCGATTCCTCTCTTCGATTCTCTTCCTCATCCCGTTCCTTTCTGGAATCACGGCTCTCTGAACGTCTTTTGTCTTCTTTTCTTGCTCGCTCAACAACACATTCTGCCTATTTTTCCTTTTGTCTCTTCTCATGATGCCTTTTTGATTGTATCTCATCAGATACTAGCTTCTTTCCCCGCTCCTCATGAATGGATTTCCCTTTGCTCCTTGTTCCCTCCGAAGTATGTCTACTTCTTCGGTCGTCTTGCTGAGACTTTTTCTTTTCTTTTCCCTTCTGCTTTCGGATAGCTGAACCTTGTTCTCTCAAGTTCTCAGAATATTCAACAGGAGATGGTATCATAGCGGGAGGCGCTGGAGTGAGTGCTTCAGTCACTACGGCTTTTATCATTGCCATTAATTCATTTTTCAATTTATCTGGGATGGTGGCACTCGTCGTTGAAGCTCCAATTGCATCGGCTTCGTTATTGGGGTCCTCCTTAATTCTCTTTCCTGGCCGGAGTTGGTACTGCTGGGGGTGCTGCAGACGGTCCAGCAATATCTGGCATGTTCCGTTCAGGTGTATCCGGTCGATCTTCTCCCATATTTCCTTCTAGAGCTTTACTCTGGGATCTGGTCATTCTAGTCATGCTACCTATCAAGCTAATATTATTTGTGTTCCCACAGACGGCGCCAATGTTTTGGTCTTATTTCGTCACGGTAATAGAACACAGTAAATTGTACAAAATGAGATAAAACAATGCTATCCAATATTGTTAACGGACTAGCTTGGTCCGGAACACTTAATACAAGCTTTCTAGATAGAATAACTAAATTACAATGTTAATAATGCGTATCGAATTTCAAGTGTTCGATGCTGACGTGTCGAATGGGGTTCAATTCGATACGGTACTGTTATCGCTGAGGGAAAACCAATCTGGAAGGTATCGAATTCGATACGTGCTGTAGATGTCGAATTCGATGCGTACTTAGGTATCGAGTAGAAACAAGGTATTTGGTACGTATCGAATGGGGAGAATTCGATATGACTCGTGTCGAACTGGGCTGGTTCGATGCTGACTGTACTGAGCTGGTCCAGATCTCGAAAATCCTCTTCTGAACATAAGGGGACGGGCTATTTATAGAACCCATCCCGTGGAGCCCACAGTCCAATATAGAAAGGCGCATCGAATCATCCTTGTTCGATGTGCGCATCGAATCCGGTGCATTCGATACGCTGTTGGGCTGGCCCAATAAGAAAAGAGTATACTGCCCATTCGATGCGTGCATCGAATTCTTCCTATTCGATGCGCTTATGGGCCGGCTCAATAACTCATATTGGGTCAATCCTAAATAACACCTATCAGTCATTCTATGTCTAATACAAAAAGAAAATATCAATATAGTAGATATAATCTTTTACGCATTTGATTTTTCCTTCTTGTGCAGACTAATATCTTTATTTGCAAATGATTAAGTTTATTATGATGATAATTTTGATAATTAGCATGCAACGTTGATCTTAAGAGTATATATCATCTTGATGTAGGATGTATGTAGGTTGACTAGATTCTCTACATAGAATCAATTTTAATTTCTTTAAAGTAATGAATCAACTTTTGTTTGTGACCATCTACACCAAAACACTCCCTGTGAGCAAAGGATATATAATTTTTTAATAAGAAATTTATATTAGATAATAAAAAAGAGTAAGAAATATGCTCCATGTGAATAAGTTGACTTGGTATAAAGCCTCCAATGCCTAATTTAGGACCATCTACATGCATGTAATGTGCCCAAGTTAAAGAACTCATAAGAACGAAGACCAAGATTTGATCAAGTTGAACAATCTAAATGAGACTATGAGAGTCGAAGTAGGCTAGAATGGGTCAAATTACCATAGGTCTGCTTCAACATGCATAAGACGAATTCAACTCTCATAGATTGGGCTCAATGTTAAAAAAAAAAAATCTTTATGCATTTGTTGCATTCCTTATGTGGTGCAACCAATGATCTTCATTATATGTGAACTTTTCTTAGAATGTATTAAATAACTAACCCTCATGACCTCATCCCACCGTATAATGGTAGCGGTTACGCCATGTCAGCAATACAACAGTCATATGAAATAATTTCAGTATTGGTCAAAAACTCAAAATTAGCACACACAGCTCTAATGTAACAAGTCTAGTGTCAAATTCTCAGCATTATATAGCCCACAAGGTTATGTACATTTTTACACTAGATTCTAGAGTACTTATTGGTGATTAACATCGAGGTATTCGGTGAAGTATCACGGTTTTAATTTTTTATGGATTAAAATTTCGGTTTCGGATTACGGTTCGGTGGACTAAATATTAGAAACGTTTCGTAAAATTTCGGAAACATTTCGAAACATTTCGAGAAAGTTTCGAGAACAATATAATGGAGAAATATGAAAAATAAAAATAAAAAAGATAATTAGATTAATGTAAATTTTAATAAACTAAAGTAAAATAGTTACGCCTTAAAAATTATTTTTGTATAAATGACACATCAGAACATAATTTTGCAAGTACTGTAGAAAGTTATCTCAACAAAACAAAATCAGAGAAGTTAATTATATAAGTAAATCCATGTTAAAGCCATAACCAAGTAAACAAACTTATACTATATATTATATATATAAGAATCGAGGGGCATCTATTGCACAGCTATTTTTTGAGAATCCATCACGAAGCAGTTATTTAATTTCTTTTATTTGCACTCATTTAGTCAAGATTTAAGAAAATTAAACGATTTTCCCTCCATGATATTGTATGTTCCCTTATTGCGGTTTGGTCGATTAAGATTTGCATGTTTCTTTTTTAATTCTTTTTATAAATGATATATGAAAATTGTCTATTTAGTCTCCAAATTTTTGAAACTGTTGTTTTAGTATAGAGTAGAATGTGTCACTTCGCGTCTTAAAATTTTTGGGACATATCCATTATATCCAAACATATAATAATTCCTTCGGTTTCTTTCAAAATAAATTCATTCACATGCAAACATAAACAAAGAACAAGTTCCGAGGCATGTTCGGCATGGCCAGGGGCGGACCGAAGGGGGGGGCATGCAGGGGCGGTGGCCCCCCCCCCCAGCTTTTTACCAAACTACTAGTAGTATATATGATATATTATATATATATGTATATTATAGTGTTGTTTATGAATTAAACATGGGCCTGATTTAGTAATGGTTATTGGCCCATTTAATTTCCATTCATACGTGATATTATAAGCATTAGGCAATAAGGCAAGTGTTTCTTTCTTTTTCTTTTTTTATTACTGATTGCATACTATATTGCCCACAATAGCAAAACCTATACGGCTACAATTCACAGGAAAAAAAAAGAGGCTCTGCTGCTCTCTGTGTCAATTCACAGAAAAAGAATGTATCCACTCTTTTTTATTTCTTAGTCAAATTAGGTGTGCTATACCAATTCACCATAAGCAACAAAAAACTATTGCTGCCGCCTGCCTTGTAAGTTTTTTTTTTACTTTTCTTTGATTTATTTCTCTGCTCATTATTGCATATTATATAATTAAATCTATCAAGTTGATAATTATAATTTAGTTTATAATTTTCTTGTTAATTTCATTAGATATAATGTATGAAGAAATTATTTTTTTCTATGTACTCATGTAGGAGGGGTTTAACCATGTCTAAGAAGACAATTGATTCTTACTTTAAAAGAACTCGCGATGATGAAGATATTAGTTCTCCTAATGCCGAGAATTCTAATAATAATGGTAACACTTCTAATTCTGTAAGTGCGAAACCACATGTCACATCTTCGGATTCTCATCGTGACAAGATTCCAAGAATGGATAAAGAATCAGATTTCACTAATATTGAGCGAGATCCGGGCTTACGTCGAATGATATGGGACTATCCACCAGATATAATGGATCAAATTCGACGATCTTACTCAACATATGGACCGTATCAACCCGATGCAACAAAATCTGGTGAATGTGCTGATAACCGTGGTAGGAAATTTCTTAATTCTTGGTACAACTTATTTCGTGATTGGTTGGAATATTCTCCTACAAAAAAAGCAGCATTCTGTCTCCCATGTTTTTTGTTTGGTAAACCATCTACAGTATCTGGTTCGAATACTTTTGTTATTAATGGATTTCGGTCATGGAAGAAAGTGAATGGGAAAAATTGCTCTTTTTTGAATCATGTGGGTCATGCTCCTAACTCGTCACATAATATTTGTATGGGAAAGTATCTTGATATGAAGAACTCATTGCAGCATATTGACAAGGCTCTAGAAAAACATTCACCAGAGACAGTTGCAAAAAATCGACTACGACTCAAAGTTTCAATTGATGTTGTCAAATTATGTGCGCTTCAGGGTATTGCATTTAGAGGCCATAATGAAAGGGTGGACTCAGAAAATCGTGGTAATTTCTTAGAAATTATAGAGCACACGACTTCTTATATTACTGAAATAGCTCCACTTGCTTTGAAGAAGGCTCCGAAAAATGCCACTTATGTTTCTCATAGAATTCAGAAAGAGATTCTATCAATATATGCAAGTAAAATTCAAAGATTTATCCGAGCTGAAATTGGTGATGCTAAGTTTTGCATTATCGTCGATGAATCTAGAGATGAGTCCAAAAGAGAGCAGATGGCAATTATTTTGAGGTTTGTTGATAAAGTGGGGGTTGTCAGAGAAAGGTTCTTTGATATAGTTCATGTTGAAGACACAAAGTCTTCTACTTTGAAAAAGAAAATATGTGACGTTCTTTCTCGTCATAATCTTAGCGTACATGATATTCGAGGACAAGGGTATGACGGTGCCAGTAATATGAGAGGAGAATGGAATGGTCTGCAAGCTTTGTTTTTAAGTGAATGCCCTTATGCTTATTACATCCACTGCTTCGCTCACCGCTTGCAACTAATATTAGTGGCAACATCCCAAAGTATCCTTCCAATTGAGAACTTCTTCTCACACTTAAATAATATCATCAATGTAGTTGATTCTTCTTCAAAACGCCACGATCAACTACAAATTGCAAAGTCTCTCCAGATTATAGAGTCAGTTGCAATGGATGAGCTAGAAACTGGTAAAGGAAAAAATCAAGTTGGAAATCTACAACGTCCATGTGATACAAGATGGAGCTCTCACTTAAAGTCTCTTCATAGATTACTTGAAATGTTCGATTCTGTCCTTGTGGTTTTAGATGCAATTGTAAATGATGCAAGTCCAGTTTCTTCACGAGCTGCAGCAAATGGGGAATATGAAGTGATGATGACATTTGAGTTTGTATTTATATTGCATTTTCTAATTGAGCTTTTGGGAAGAACAAGTGATCTTTGCTACATGTTACAATCCAGATCTCAAGATATTGTTAATGCCATGGATGAAGTGGCAAATACAAAAGAAACTATTCAGAATTTTAGAGAAAATGGATGGGATAAATTATTGAAGGAAGTAAAGAGCTTTTGTGAGAAGCGTGATATAGATATCCCTGACATGAATGGTCCTCGTCGATCAAGTAAGGGTCGTGCTCGAAAAAACAATCCTATTACACTTGAGCATTACTATCGGATTGAGATATTTACCGCAACAATTGATCGTATATTACACGAGATGAATATCAGATTTAATGAAGATGCGGTGGAGTTGCTTAAGCTTAGCACGGTTTTGGATCCTCGGGATGGTTATAAGCTATTCAATGTCGATGATGTTTGCAAATTAGTTGACAAGTTTTATCCAGCTGATTTTACTACTCAGGAGAAATTGCATCTTAAGTATCAGTTGGAAACTTTTGAATGTGATATACGAAAAAATACTGTCTTCCAAGGTGTATCAACGCTCTCTCAGTTGTGCAATGTATTGTCAACATCAAGAAAGTCAACTAATTACAATCTTATTGATAGGTTGATTCGACTGCTTTTAACCCTTCCAGTTTCTACTGCAACATCAGAACGTGCGTTTTCGGCTATGAAGATTGTGAAGACAAGACTCCGGAGTAAAATGGAGGATAAGTTCTTATCAAGTAGTTTGCTAATGTATATTGAGAAAGAAATTGCTCGAAGTTTTGACGTTGACTCGATCATTGATGAGTTTGATCGCGTTAAAAAGCGTAGAGCACAGTTCAAGAAGCCTAAGTGAAAACTATGTGTGTGACCGTCTGACGTTATTCTTGTTATTCTTGCTATTATTGTTATTTTGTATGGTACATTAATTTTTTTTTAATAAGTATTTTTAATAAATTTCGCCCCCCCTAATATAAATTCCTGGGTCCGCCCCTGGGCATGGCTTAGTATTTTATTAAAGAAGTTGACTATTCAAAATCTGCAGGAAAGCTGGATCTGAAAGAGTTAAATACCTTTCAGTGTTAGGTCAATTTGATCCTGGTGGTACCACCACTGGTGGTACCACACTCAGACCTATACATACACATGTGTATGTATATTGGGTCTGAGTGTGGTACCACCAGTGGTGGTACCACCAGGATCGAATTTTCCCTTGGTTAAATACAAAACTCGAATTAAAAAGTGCCATGCACAATAATTAACTTGTTGGATGCAATCAATTAATTATAACTAGAGGAACAGGAAAATCTTATAGAATCAGTGGGGTGATAATTCAATTATATCGCGCTCCATACAAGGAGAAAAGCCATCGCGAGTAGTTAAGAGATATGATAATATAAATAGGACACATGATATTTATATTCATCTCCCTAACCCCAATAATAGGAATCAATATTACAAGTCACAAACGCATAAGATAACGTCATTGTGGGTACGAGAATAAGCTTGTTCGACGTTGTTAGGTTATGCATTGCAGAAAACGACTAGTTAAATCCAACCAATAAATACAGTCTCCACAGTTGGACAACAATTTCAAACTGAGTATTGGTTGGGGTGCGCCAGGCCAAGGCAGTAGTGCAACACCAAGGCGACGCTCGAGAGCCCCAATAGCAAGCTACTGTGGTGTGGGCCCTCCCCCTCAAAAAAATTAATTTAATATCGTGTGAGCCGATGGCCCACATATCAGATATTAAACTGATAAGAACAGATACTACACTTGATCTTAGCCAAAAGGCCGAGAAAGGTATGAGCTTTAACAATGCACTAACAGCCCTTTTTATAATATCTGTTACTTGAACCTCAGTGTTTCCATTAGCAATATGGGAGGACACTAATAACTAATAATAGATACCATTATCTTAGCCTTCCGAAATATTACGAAAAATGTGGGATAACTGAAAACCAGCTCTACTAGTAAAAAGATTCGCTTTCAGTTGACTTCCCTAGCAACGACTCTTTCATGTAACTTGATGCAGCAAATCATAAACTGCAACCAACCATCACCTATTTATATAAACCAAATCTTTTCATGATTTATCTTGCTTATTATATATGATTATGTTTGTTTGTGTTTGTGTGTGTGTGTGTGTCTGTGTGTGTGTGTGTGAGTGTGTGTATCAATAGAATGTTACAAGTGTCTGAGATCATATTTCACAAACTACATTTAATTCAATGCATGGCTCTCTAACAATGTTCTTTTCGGTACATTCAACACCAGAAAGAAATATATCAAAACTTGCATTGGTTAATTATCTCTTGAGTGATATACATAGGCAACACAAATAGCATAACTAACATGCTACCTCGAGAACGTAGTCGTGGCTTTAAGAATCCAAAATCCTCGAAATCCTCGGCTTGGTTTGGAATTAATTATATGCAACCGAACAAAACACGTGATACTCCTTAGTAAGAACCTCAGTAAAGTAGGTTGACAATTGTCAGGTGAATTAGTAGATGTATGAAGATCAACATAAAGGACTGGTACAACATTCATTAGAGGCACACAATCTAGATATCTCATGTCTGTAAAGATGCATGGCCAAAACACCTGTGCCTAAGAGTTAACAAATCAACCTATTTGAGTTGTTTCTTGACATCTATGGAACGTGAACACGTCCAAGCTGCTTAGGAGATAATGATCCCATAACAAAATAAGTTAATTGTTTCATGAACTATGGATATGAGGAGAAATTTGCTGTTTAGGTAGCAAAATTTCCACTTTTCCAGTAACTCACTTTCACCGTGTAACTAGTTTTGGTGGAGAGCCATTAAGTTGGAAAACAGATTGAACACATTAGCATGTGAACCATGACTTAGTTCTGTCTTAACCATTAGAAGTGTTACTCACAATTAGTGAAAGTTGTGAGATACTGAACGTTGAACTTCTTTGAAACATTGAAACACTTCTCATTGGATGCTATTCGTAGGATACCACACAACTTCAGGTCCAAAAATTTTTTTTAATTGGTTCTATAGCCCTTGTTCTGTGGTCAAATAAACCTGTAGCTTTCAAAGTATATTACATGAACTTGAAAGATAGCCACTGAGAGTTTAAAGAAGCAGGAAAAGAAGGTGTTCACGGCATAGTCGCACCATTATGATTAATTGTCCTCATAACTACGTGTGCATTTACAATACGAAGAGATTATTTTCCTTTGAAGAAAATTCTCTATCATGATGTTTTTGCTCTTCATATGTTCAATATAGAGCTTAGTCATGACTCATGACAAAGTTATAGCGAGCAAAATTGTGAGATCTATATAACTTAATAATTGGCTGATATTATTTATGTAACTTAGTCCAGAGATACAAAGTTTCCGCACAAGATAAAGAAAGAAGAAAACAATATGAAACTATTCTACAAATCTGTCCTCCTGAACTTTAAGTTATATATCATAAAGCTTACTCATGACAAAGTTAGGAGAAAAAGGCGATATCAGTACGAATAGGATGACTTGGATAGTTAAGCTTTTGCACCTGAAAATGATTGACTTCCATGTATTAGTATGTAACTTTGTCCAGAGATAAAATTCTTCCACACAAGACAAATCAAAAAAGGAAAAAAAAATGTGAAACTAATCATCAGTCCTAAATTCGCAGCTACAAGTCATCTGTTCCCACGTGGGAGGTTAAGACAATAAATGAATCTTCACTGCACGGAATAGTGAGACCACCCATTCGATGATGGAACCTGAATTCTTCTTCAGCTTGATATAGCAAATTTTGAAACTTAGGGTGATTCAAGTATGATAGTGGAATAATAAAACGCTTCTTCTCACGTTCTCCAACATAAACTGCCAAATGTCCCTTTAATTTGGAACGTCAGTTGCTGCTGTTCTCTTTCCAGGTGAGGAAGAACGTCTAAGAATCTTGGGAATCGCCATTGGTATACTAGAATGGATCATTTTGAAATCTAGGATGCTACTGAAAGAAAAGAGAAGTTGTTTCGTAGTAAGTGATAGTAAGGAAATGAAAATCTGTTGCATTATAAGTGAAAATGGGAGTTATTTATCCTATAAATTTCAGATTGAATGGTCAATATGTGGTGGCTGGTAGAAATTTGAGAAACAAAAGCATATGGATTTGTCTTCTAACCAAGTTATAGAAAACAAGTGAAGCATAGCCAAAAGCTTGATGACATTGTTCCCTACCAACTCTTTCGAAAGGCCCCTGAATTTAATTGGATTACAAATGAGTAGTGGCTTATTTTCTTTGATCTTCTTACTTGAGATCCAGACAATCACACATTAAGTCTGTATCAACATGTTATACTTTCCATAGTAGTAATCTTGTCATATATATGTTCTGGAAACAAGGCGTTATCTTGATCCAAACTAATGAACTAGATTATCTATTCCTATTGCAATTCTACTTAGTTACGTTCTATTATATAGGTTTTCCAATTATCAAACAGAATGTACCATATTCTTTGATGTCTTAACACAGTCAAGGATGACATAGATGCAAATTCATATAACCATGTTTCTCAAAATATAGAAAAGTTTTGAACTTCAAATTTGGTTCAACCAGAGACTACGTTGACCACAAATATTGGCGATGAGGCAATAATACTTCTAATAAAGAATTGCCATGTACATCCTAAAGAAAAAAATTAGTACAACTACTAGAGAAGAAGAATAATGTCAACTGAGTACCATTTATGTTTTGAGAATAATTATCATTTTGAGGGATCGAAATTTGATCTAGCTATTGTGGTTAGGCACGACTCACGAGATGAGCATCAGAGGCGGCATATTTTTTGCGTGTTGTAAACTGCAAACTGCATGGTAGTTTCGATTCAGCAGAAACACAATCTTTGTCGTCATATGAGCTAAATTCTGGTTCAGTATAAACTCATTATCAGTTAACAATTAACGCAGTTTTAGGATGTGTCGAAAAAATAAGGAGTAAGCTCGCGTAACAAGTTGTCTTGGTGAGGAATTGTACAGTTATTGCAAACATTATCGCATGAACAATGACGACATCTCATAAAAGTACAAATTATGAAACATAAAGTTTAATGTGATTTCAGTCGGACTACTCAAATAGAACAACTTAATTTATATACAATTCCATAAACCAACAGACAATCACATATTCCACTAAGGGAGAAACAAATTTGTCAATATTTGAACTGAGTATTGGGTGGGGTGCGCCAGGCCGAGGCAGTAGTGCAACGCCAAGGCGACGCTCGAGAGCCCCAATAGCAAGCTATTGCGATGGGCCCTCCCCCTCAAAGAATTAATTTAATATCGTGTGAGCCAATGGCTCACATATCAGATATTAAACTGATAAGAACAGATACTACACTTGATCTTAGCCAAAAGGCCGAGAAAGGTATGAGCTTTTACGTTGTACTAAGAGCCCGTTTTATAATCTCGGTTACTTGAACCTCACTGTTCCATCAGCAATGTGGGAGGATATCAGGACACTAATAACTAAATAGTAAATATAGATACCATTATTTTAGCATAACCAAATATTACAACAACTTTTACACATAACGTTGCCTCTGTTTAACTTCTCTAAACACAAAAAAATAATCTTATTCTATAATGAGATTATCACGGAATGAAGATTTTGTCATTGTTTGTAGATATTATGACATTGTAAACCAATTTTTGTCTTTCATCTCTGCATTTGCGAGGACATTTTTCACTCTGCCAATCATTTTCTTCCCAAACTCTACAAGCATCACATTAGCATGTCTCTCAAACTATAGTTACATCAGTAAATATTTACCAGTTACCAGAATATATACAAAGCATAAAGCAGACAATAACTAACATAAAACATACTCACACTAAATAAAATGAGAAAATAATATAAAACACTACAGATAATGTTCAGAGGAATTGTGTGTTAACTTTCTCAGCAATTGATTCATTTGTGTTTCAAGGAGAAAAAGATAAAAGAGATCCCTACATTGTGGTTCAAGAACTCCAATTCACCTTCATGTCTAATCAAATTGAATTCATCCGTGATCACATTTTTCTAGGTCGAGTTTGTTCAGTTAATTTAAATCACTGCATTAGCACATGAACCATGACATGGTTTTATTTTAGCCATCAGAGGTACTAGTAATTAGTGAAAGCTAGGAGATACTGAACCATGAACTTCTTAGAACATTTCAAGCACTTCGAATATCAGTAGACAGTAGGGAAACACAACTTGAGGTCCAGAAACAATTTTAACAGGATTATATTGCTCTTGTTCTGTGACCAAATAAACTTGTAACATTCAAAGTGTATTACATGAATTTGTTAGATATTCATTGAAAGTCTAAAGAAACAAAAGTGTTCATGGCATAGTCGCACCATTATAACTAATATCCTGGTGAATACGTATACAAGTTACAATGTGAAGAGCTTATTTTCCTTTGAAGAAATATCTGTTTTTGCACTTCATATTATCTATATCATCGAGATCTATGTACACTTAAAAATTGACTAATATTAGTTGTGTAACTTTGTCCAGGTATACAGTCTTGCCACATAAGAAAGAAAACTGTGAAACTAATCTAAATCTGTCCTAAAATCTCAGCTTCAAATCATCTGCTTCCCAAGCCAGAGCTTAAGTCAATAAATAAATCTTCACTGCACAGAATGGTCAGACCACCCGAATTCTTCTTCAGCTTAACATAGCAAATTTTGAAACTCTGGGTGGTTCAAGTACGACAGCGGAATTACAAAACGATTCTTCTCATATTCTCCAACATAAATCAGTTGCTGCGAAAGCAGTTCTCTTTCCAGCTGACAAAGAACGTCTAAGAATCTTGTGAATCGCCATTGATATACTAGAATGACTCTTGTGAAATCATGGGATGCTACTGAAACAAAAGAGAAGCAAATGTTAGTTAAGAAATGCGATTATGTTTAGGATTGATTGTTGTTGCTAGAAGCTGAGACATGTGTGTATTTATTTATAAGTGGTCAAAGGATTAATTGATCCTAGATAAATCTCTGATGAGTGGTAGCATATGTAGTGGCTGGTGAAGTTTGAGAAACAAAAGCACATGGAATTTGTCTTCCCACCAATTTTCAAAAGACTCATAGCAAATGACCTTTGAATTTAATTAGACAGCAAATGACTAGTGTCTTATTAAATTCTTTTAATAATGAAAAAAATATTATCTGGTATTCTTTGATCTTCTTCCTTCAGATCAACATCATTCGTTAAGTCTGAAGTAAGATGTTTAACTTGCAATAATAATATGAACTAGATTATTGATTCCTATTCCAAATTCCGAGTTGTGCTTTATAATATTGGTTTACCAATTATTGAAACATAATGTACCACTTTCTTTGATGTTTTAACAAAGTCAAGGATGACAGCGTCGGAAGTTCAGGAAATTGTGCTTTTGAGCATTTAGGAAAATGTAAACTTTGATTATTTTGTACTTAATTATCCAAACTTAAAATAATTACACTAAACCATGCAAAGCGAAGCTTTCCCCACTTAAACTTTTTTACTTAAGAATTGTGGACTATAAACGTGAACTTATACCTATTAAGTTTTCAAAACTATAAATGTATTAGTGCCTTAACTTTTAATAGAAAATAGTACCTTATGAAGTTATGAATCATGTGTACAAAATAGGGTTATGAATCGTGTATCCACAAATAGGAATAAAATTTGACGGAAAGTAGTCCCTTAGAAAACAATATAATTAGCAACACAATCGTAGTTAAACCGTGGACATCATAAATGTTAACTGATCTCGCAATTTTTTACAAAATAAACCTTGAAACTTGTATTTGGCAGGGGCCGCGCGAACGCAGGCCCCCAAAGTAACAAATTATGACGTAGACTCGACAACTTGTGCCGATCTTAGGCGGGCGCTCCTTCAAAGTGCAATGAAGGTCGCCAACCTAGGCCATGGGCCTTCTTGATCGCCCATTGACCCCGTCCAGGTAAGTATGTAGCTTAGTGCAATATGTTCGATTAATATACTACCTACTCTATCCATATAACCTTATTCCAAGACAATGTGGGATAAGCATCTATGATAATCGATATATACAGTGACACTATATGGCCAAATCTTTTCATGACTTATAATGCTTATGATTATATGTTTGAATGTTTGTGTGTGCGTCTCCAATAAAAGTTATAATTGTCTGAGGTCATATATACTTCACAATCTACAGTAGAAAGAAATATATCAAAACTTGCATTGATTAGTTATCTCTTGAGTGAGATGTATAGGCATCAGAAAAGGCGTAATTAATATGCTATACATATTAATCAACCATGTTCAAACATCCATATGGTATCCCTTGAGTTAGAACACAAGAGCAATTAAAATGTCTTATTGATTTAGTTCGTTTAAATTCTTTCGCCTGCTCCCACTGTGTTTCATTAAATTAAAAACTATTGTAAAATGGCAGCCCGGTGCACGAAAGCATCCCGCAATGTAAGGCAGTGGGGTAAGGTCAGAAGCACTGGCGAAAGAGGAGAATTGGAAGCTACGCTCATGGAAAATAGCACCCCTGCAGGCACTTAAGATTGTACTATCAAGCTGGAGTGTGTTTTGCTGCAAAAAAATAAAAAATAAAAAAGCTGAAGTGTGTTTTGATGTTGTTTGGATAAGTGTCATATATCGCAAGCTGCCAAAGTGTTTAGAATATTCAGTTACACAATCTAGATGATGTTTCATGTATGTAAAATTAAAGGTGCATGGCCAAAACAATTATGCCAAAGAGTCAAACAAATCAACCTATTAGAGTTTATTAATTAGTATGTAAAGCACTAGTCCAACGCAAAGTTACTGCATTAGAGAAGCTGAGAAGTGTGGTGGGATTATTTAGTCCTGGCGAAGTTTCAGATTGAAATATATGGTGGCTGGTGACTTTGAGAAACAAAAGCACATGAATTTGTTATCCAATCAATCTTAAAAAGATGTATAGCAAACAAGTGAAGCATAGCCAAAAGCTTGACATTGTTCTCTACCAACTCTTTCAAGACCCAGTGCAACAAGGTAACGAGCCCAAGGGCAGAATCATGAATTTAATTGGATAACAAAATGAGTAGAGGCTTGCTGGCTTTTTTTCTTTGATCTTCTTACTTCAGATCCACGTCACGCATTAAGTCTGTAGCAGCATGTTACACTTGCAAATTGCAATAGTAATCTTGTCTTAATTATGTTGAGGGAACAAAGCATTATCTTGGTCCAAAGTGATGAACTAACTTATCTCTATTACTATTATAAATTCTAAGTTATGTTTCAATAATATTGGTCTTCGAATTATTCAAACAGAATGTGCCATCAGAGTGTGTTTTTGAAGAAAAATCTCTCTCAGCATGTTTTTGCACGTCATATTATCAATATAAAGCTTAGCCATTTGGATCAAAAGGAGATATCAGTAAGAATAGGATGACTTGGATTGTCAAGTTTTATAGAATTAACAAAAATAAGTCACATAAAGCTATTGCTCCTGAACTTGAATGATTTTTATTCTGCAACAATATTGTCCACGGATGCAATTCTTCCACACAGGACAAAGCCAAAAAAAAAATGTGTGAAACTAATCTACAAAAATTTCCTAAAAACGTCACTACCATCGATGTAGTTAATATGATCCTCTAATAGTCAGAGGATGCTATGTATAGAAATGAAATTTCTTTCTTTTTTAAGAAAGTGACTATTGAGAAATATGAGTTTCTTGACTGGTTGCTTGATAGTAGCAGAGAAATGAGTTGTATATTAAGTGGTCAAAGCGTTCATTGATCCTAGAGAAATTTCGTATTGAGTGGTAACATATGCGGTGAACTTTGAGAAACAAAAGCACTTGAATTTTTCATCCAACCAATCTTAAAAAGATTTATAGCAAACAAGTGAAGCATAGGCAATAGCTTGACATTGTTCAATACCAAGTCTTTCAGAAGGACCCTGAATTTATATGGACAAGACATGAGTAGTTAGTGTCTAGTTTTCTTTGATCTTACTCACTTCATATTAACACCAAACAAGTAATTGGAGTTGACTATGTTCAGGGAACAAGGCAAATCCTGGTCCGAAGTTATGAACTAGATTATACATCTTTTTGTTTTAACAAAATCAACGTTGACAACCTTGGAAGTTCAGGTATGTTTCAAAGATTAGGAAAGTGTTGAAGTTCAAATTGGTTCAAGAGAAGACTACATTGATCAGAGAATTGGCGCTGGCACGAATCCATAGACATGACAATGTACTCCGTATAGAAAATTCAAGTGCAATCACAAGAGAAGTACTAACAAGATAAGTACTAGATCCTTGAATATTTGTTTTATTGCCAGAGAAATCTTGTTTTAGATCCCTTGACTGTGTATTGTCGCCAAATAATTCTTGGTTTTGAAGAATAGAATTGCATAAAAAGAAGATTTTAAACTCAGTACCATTTTTATGTTTTGAGTGTTATTGCCTGATAAATAATTCTTTTCCATTTTCACATTGCAAACAAATTGTCTTTTTCAATGAAGAACCAAAATTTGATCTTAGCTACTTGAGGTCAGGCAGGAGAAAATAGAGATCTGTATTAAAGAAAACAGCCTGTTTAATAATTCTTTGCACACAGATTTGACACAGCATCTCATGTTTTTAGACTTGGTATTGGGTGGGGTGCGCCAGGCCAAGGCAGTAGTGCAACGCCAAGGCGACGCTCGAGAGCCCCAATAGCAAGCTACTGTGGTGGGCCCTCCCCCTCAAAAAATAAATTTAATATCGTGTGAGCCGATGGCCCACATATCAGATATTAAACTGATAAGAACAGATACTACACTTGATCTTAGCCAAAAGGCCGAGAAAGGTATGAGCTTTAACAATGCACTAACAGACCTTTTTATAGTATCTGTTACTTGAACCTCACTGTTTCGTTAGCAATATGGGAGAACACTGATAACTAATAATAGATACCAGTATCTTAGCCTTCCTAAATAATACGAAAAACTTCTGCACATTAAGTTTCGTCTGTATAACTTCTCAACACTCAGAAAATTTTATAATTCTATAATGAAATTGCCACCAAATGATGATTTTGTCATCGTTTGTAGATATTATGACATTGTAAACGAATTTTTGTCTTTCATCTCTGCATTTGCAAAGACCTTTTTCACTCTGCCATACACTTTCTTCCCAAACTCTACAAGCATAGCATTAGCATTTGTCCTCACACTAAGGTGACATCAGTATATACGTACCAGTTACCAAAATATACACAAAGCATAAAGCAAACAATAACTAACATAAAACATACTCGCACTAATTATAATGAGAAAATAAGATAAAACACGACAGATAATACAATGTTCGGAGGAATTGTGTGTCAACTTTCCCAGCAATTGATTCATTTGTGTTTCAAGGAGGAAAAGAGGAAAGGGATCCCTACACTAGCACTTTGTAGTTTAAGAACTCTTATTCACCTTCATGTCTAATCAAATTGTATTAATTTGTGTTCACTTTGAAGTTGGAATGTGTTCCGTTAAATCACTGCATTAGCATGGTTTTATATTAGCCATCAGAGGTATAGCAATTAGTGACAGTTGTAAGATACTGAACTATGAACTTCTTAGAACGTTTAAAACACTTTTAATATCCTGGTTTCATTTGTGTTTCAAGTAGGAACGGAGGTGTGTATGCATAGTCGCACCATTACAACTTCTTTCCTGGTTATAAAGGGCGAGCCAGATCCACAAATAACTCATAGTCGATTTGGCGTGTCTAAGAGGAAATTGAGATACATTGAGGTATATGGTTTGTTGGATGGGTCCTCGACTCTTGATATTTGGGTACTTAATGACTATAATTCTAGAGATTGGTATTTGCAGCACAGAATCAACCACTTTGATATTCACTTTGATGCTTATCTTTTGCAACCGAACATTGTTAAATCATAAAAATCAATATTTTGTATAAGTTTTTATTTTTGGAAACTGTTTGAATTTCAGTTAGTTAGTAACTACTTTCATATTTTAGTAAGTTTCATTAACAGACTGTTAGTTAGTTTAGCAGTGTAGTTAGTTCTGTAGATTAGTTATTCCTTTCTTGAATTGGATTGGGATTGTATCACATATATAAACAACACACACACCGAGAGAATCGGAACACAATTCTCTCTTCTTGATCTTGTAACAAACTCTCCAAGTTTCACTTTCTTCTTCAATAATATGTTTACAATGTTTCTGTTTTCTCTCTTGCTTAATTCGATCCGATTATACAAGTTATCATGGTATCAGTTTTCTGGTTAGTTTCGATCACAACCGCTTCCGCAACTCCGTCAAGATCGCCCATCGCCGCCGCCATTGGTTGTCTTCTCCGATCACTCCCTTCTGTAAATTCTCCTGTCTCTGCAACTATTTTCTTTTCTGCAACTTTTCTCTGCTCTGCAACGGTGTGCCATTGATTGAGATCAAATGACAAAACCAAGCGCCTCTTCTTCTTCAACAACTACTCTTCCAGTCAAGAATCCAAGTTAGGATTTATCATCAATCTACTTCCTAGGTACTCATGACTACACTAGTCAGTCCATTGTAAGTGACAAATTTAATGGCTCCAATTACATTGCTTGGAGTAAAAGTATTGTTATGGCATTGAGTATCAAGAATAAATTGTCTTTTATTGATGGTTCTTTGTTGCAACCTACTGGTAATGATGCCTATTTACTTGTGTGTTGGAGTAGAGCAAATACTCTTGTTCTGTCTTGGTTGTTTAACTCTATTGAGAAGCTTGTGCACCAAAGTTTGATGTACTTTGATACCCCTAGAGAGTTATGGCTTGAGCTCAAGAATAGGTATGATAGGACATATGGTTCAAGAGTTTACCAGCTACAAAAGTCTCTCTCCACCATCACACAGGGCTCTCTCACTATTACTGAATATTACAATCTGTTTAGGTCTCTTTGGGATGAGTTTGTAAGCCAGAGACTCATTGCAATGTGTACTTGTGGGCTCTGTACTTGCAATGTCAATAGGACCATGGTCGACATGCAACAGTATGACTCAGTCCTCAAGTTCTTGGTTGGCTTGAATGACACTTTTTCTACTATTAGAAGTCACATATTGTTGGTCACTCCCCTGCCTGGTCTCTCTAAAGTTTTCTCCCTCCTGCAAGAAGAGCAACAGAGAGATTTGTACTCTAACTCTTCAGTTTCAGACTCTCTAGCTATGGTTACTAGACAGAGGGGTGGTCAAGATTCACAAAGTTATCAACAGCAAAGCATTCAGAGATCATTCCCTCAAAATACAACTTCTAAGAACTCTAAACCTCAGTTGTCAGAAGAGGAAAAGAAGAAGCTACGTTGTCCCCACTGTGGTTTCAATTGGTATACTATTGATACGTGTTTTCAACTACATGGTTATCCCCCTAGTTGGGAAGGCCCCAAAGGCAAGAGGAAAATGCAGAACAACTCAGCAGACATTGTTCAGTCATCACCTGCTGAAGCCTCCTCCAGTGCTAAACCTCCTGCTGCAACTGATCTAGCCCTCTTTGAGCAATTCTTGGCTTTCAAACAAGCTCATGATCAAGATCACACTACTTCAGTTGGCTTAGACACATCTCAGCATGGAAAATTCTTACATGGACTCGGTCCATGTAAATGCTATGCACCTTGTGGCTATTATTAAATATGGTCAAGTGGGCAAGCTCATGAACTGTACTTGCTGGTACTATAGCAAAAACTTAATTCATTGAAATTTCGTTACTTGTTTCTAAAGAAAAAAAAAAGTTTATTTTTATCATTTTCATTAATTTATAATATAACTACTATTTTTTTTGGCTAAGATTATACTACATCTGTTGATTCATATAAAGGAAAAATTAGACGAAATTGTGGTTGTTACTTATCTGATTATTTAACTGATTAAGAAATTAATTGTTAGGGATAGAGTTCTATTCGAGCTAGAACGGGCTCCAAGAAATATTTGGGAGAGAAAAGAGAACTAAAATTAAATTAAACTAAGATTTATTGTTCTTCAATCAATAAAAATTACATGACTCAAACTATTTATAATAAAACTAACAATCCTCAACCAATTAAACCTAGACTCCTAAAGGAAATAACATAATTAAAAGGAATTAACATAATTAAAGAAAGTCTCCTAATTTAAGAACAAAATAACATAATTAACTACTCCGCACAATCCCTAAGCCATGTGGGCCTCGTCTTTGTACGATTGGGCCTAATATTAATAGATGCAGTCTGTTGGGCCGTATCAATGCCCGCCTCTGAAGAAAAAGCCTTGTCCTCAAGGCCCAAGTGTAGCTCATCACGGCCCAAATCACCTTGGCTCCTATGCAACTCTTCCAAGCCCAATAACCCTTGGCCCGCTGCTATAAAGCCTTGAGAGGCATTAGGGTTTTCATTCCCCTTTGCAACCCTATCAGCCGCCTCCCACCCCATTTCGCCCCCTCTCTCAGCCGCCCCCCTCATTTCACCAAGTTCCTCCATATCCACCATCAAAGGAGGTCCTTCACGGCGATTGCCCTCGCCGTCGTCCTCCTCTGCACCCCCAAACTTCTCCAAATCGCCGTCCCTTTTCCGTCATTTCCTCCGCCAACGGGATGTCTGCACCCCGTCGCACGCGATCGCGCGTTTCCTCCGCGAACAGCTGCTCCACCTTGGCCGCCTCGACCCACGACGCGTCCACGCCATGTCCTTCTTCATCCACACCCAAGGATGAAGCTTCAACCACTTGTCCGCCAGCGCCATCTCCCTTACCCCACAGCTGCACGACTCCTCTTTCCTCACCCTCGGACGCGTCATCACCGTCCGTTAGTCCGCCCCCGTTCGCCATCGCTACTTCCTTGCTCGTTGTTTCCTCCGTCAACGGAGTGTCGCCAGCCCGACGCACTCCACCGCTCCGTCCCTCCGCGAAAAACCGCTCCACCTCGGCCGCATCTACCCACGACGCGTCTTCACTCGACGACCCCGGAGTTTTCCCTCGGTCTTTGGGAAAATAAGTATATTTTGTACTCAAGTTGGTGAACTCGGTGTAAGATGAATTAGATAGGATTGGATGGGTTGGGAGAGAAAGGTTGTGTGTGTATGGAGATGTTTCTGGGATTCTCGACATTATAGACTTCGGGGGAGTTTGTTTCTTTCGTTTGCGAATGGAAGTTTGAGTTTGTGCAATTGGGATTTTTTTGTGTTTCTGAAAGTTAGTTCCTCGTTGGGCTTTGGGCTCGGTATTTGGGGTGATAGGAGTTTTTGGAATAGGTTCTTGTTGAATGTGTATAGGGGGGTGTGGCGGTGACAATGGTAACTGTGTCGGCGGCGGAAGAAGCGGTTTAGACGAGGGTTGTGGCTGGAGTTGTGGCAGTGGATACTTGGAAAAATTATTTTCCAACTTACTTTGCCTTTCTTCATAAAATTTAGCCATCCGCGCTTCATGACGTGCGAAAATTGCATTCACCTCAGATTGGAATTGCCTTTCTTCATAAAATTTAGCCATCCGTGCTTCATGACGTGCGAAAATTGCATTCACCTCAGATTGGAAATCCATTACGATAGGTAATAGAGTACAAAGCAATGAAAGCACCAATGTTAGGGATAGGGTTCTATTCGAGCTAGAACGGGCTCCAAGAAATATTTGGGAGAGAAAAGAGAACTAAAATTAAATTAAACTAAGATTTATTGTTCTTCAATCAATAAAAATTACATGACTCAAACTATTTATAATAAAACTAACAATCCTCAACCAATTAAACCTAGACTCCTAAAGGAAATAACATAATTAAAAGGAATTAACATAATTAAAGAAAGTCTCCTAATTTAAGAACAAAATAACATAATTAACTACTCCGCACAATCCCTAAGCCATGTGGGCCTCGTCTTTGTACGATTGGGCCTAATATTAATAGATGCAGTCTGTTGGGCCGTATCATTAATTAAAAGCAGCCTCTGAAACGTAACTCAACTTTTATTTTTAAAAAAAAACGGCATGTCTACGGTTATTGTAGTAAAATTCTAATTCTTTTAAATTTTCCTTCCTTCTTCCCGAAAAACAAAAGACTGCTACTCCCCCCAATCCTCATATGCATAATAATATCACAATAAGTGTAAATTACACGTGTATATATAGCAATTATTCCAGGACCTCCTCTTCAAAATATAGTCTTGATTGTAAGTATATAAGTAACACGAACAAAATATTTTTTGCATCAAACCTTAATAAATTAAGTATGCTTAACCAAACCTTAAGTATTTGAACTGTTATATTTAAATTAGCACAAACATATAGTATTATAGTTATATATTTTTTCAAACAGCTAATATTAACAAAAAAATAAATAAATAACAAATTTAAGTAATTACTCACTTCATGCAATTTTGTCTAACCTTTGCTTAGTATGCATCGGTAACAATAGCTCAGAATTAGTGAAAATAAACTTTTTTTTTCTTTTGAAACAACAAAAGATACTTAATAAAATTAAATTAAATTGCTGCATGCAGTACCATCAAGTACAGTTCAGACTTGGGTGATGTAATCAAATGACCAGATTCAATATCATCCACAAGGTGCATAGCTTTTTATATGGACTCGGTCCATGTAAGTATTTTCCTCTCAGCATTATGCAGCTTCAGCAGCTACTGGTATTTCTGTCCCTTTTGCACTCTCTTCTCATACTACTGTCTCTTCTATATAAATGGATATTGGATACAGGGGCAACAGATCATATGATATGTCAACAACATTGGTTTATTCATACTCCTAAACATGTTAACATTAGCATTTATTTGCCAAATAATAGTATAACTGTTGCCATATTAGTTGGTTTCGTTAACCTACATTCTGGACTTATACTACATAATGTCTTGTTTGTTCCCTCATTCACTTATAATTTGTTGTCCATTTCCAGACTCACCTCTCATAATAAGCTTCTTGTTATGTTTATGGCTTCCTCTTGTTTATTTCAGGACTACATAAACAAGAGGATGATTGGTTTTACTAGCTTACAAAATAACTTATATGTGCTTGATATTAGTCACCACACTGCTGATATTGTTTCCTGTAATGCTGATACTTCTAATAATGTTTGGCATTTGAGACTTGGACATGCTCCATTAGCTAACTCAGGGATATCCACCCTCTCTCCATCACTGGATCAATTAAAGATCATCACTTTGAAGTTTGTCATCTAACAAAGCAGAAAAGACTTACTTTTTCTTCCAGTGATACTTGTAGTTCTTTTACTTTTGAATTGATACACTATGATGTATGAGGACCCTATTATGTACCTACTAAAGAAGGTTTTAGATATTTCCTCACTATTGTTGATGATTTCACTCGTTGTACTTGGATTTATCTCCTTAAACAGAAGTCATAAGTCAAAGATCATTTACTTTCTTTCAATCAAGTTGTATTGAATCAGTTTAATGTCTCTATTAAAATCATTAGAACTGACAACGGTACTGAATTTCTTCTGAAGCACTTCTATAATACATATGGTATAACACACCAAACAAGTTGTGTGAAAACACCACAGCAAAATGGTCTTGTAGAAAGGAAACATCAACATCTTCTTCAAGTTGCAAGAGCCTTGAGATTTCAATCTAATGTACCTTTAAATTTTTGGCATTTTTGTGTGTCTACTGCTGCTTACATTATAAATAGACTACCCTCTGTTACTCTTCATAACAGAACACCCTATGAAGTATTAAACAATAAACCTCCTGACTATAGCTTGTTGAAAAGCTTTGGTTGTTTATGCTATGCTTCAACTATCACAGCACACAAAACAAAATTTGATCCTAGAGCTGTTAAGTGTGTTTTTGTTGGTTATCCAAAAGGCACAAAAGGTTATATGTTATATGATCTTCTGCAAAAGAAAACTATTATATCAAGAAATGTAATCTTTCATGAGAACATATTCTCATTCAAGACACATACATATAATTCTGAAAATTCCAACTCTATAAATACATAACCTTCTCTGTGTACTGATCCATTCATTAAAGCTAATGTTCCAATGCAAATTGCTCCTAGAAATTTTGTTCACCAGAATGAAGTACATGATATGGTACCTGCTCTACCTGCTGATAGTTTCAGCAACAATTAAATGCCACAGACTCCTGAATATGAGCAACAGTTAGAAGTTGAAAGCTCATTCACTCAGTCAGCAACTCCAGGTTCCACCTCTCAACAATGTGAAGTTGTGCAACATTCTCATGTTGCACCAGGCATTCCTGAAACTCATGAACCACATGCTGAGTTACCTGTTACAAGGAGATCATCCAGGACTATACACACTCATGCATATCTCAATGTTTATGATTATAATCTACCTCAATCTCTACATAAAGCTAACTGTGTATCATCTACTAATACTGTCATATATCCCATTTCTCAGTTTTTGTCTGCCTCTCATTTATGTTCCTCTCACAAAGCTTTCACTGCCTCCATAATTATGGCTCAAGAACCAACTTCCTACACTCAAGCTAGTAAATCTCCTAAGTGGATTACTTCAATGAATGCTGAAATAAAAGCCTTAGTTAAGACCAAAACTTGGATTTTAACTGAACTTCCTTCTGGTCAGAACCTAATTGGATGTAGATGGGTGTATAAAGTCAAACACAAAGCAGATGGAAGTATATAGAGATATAAAGCAAGACTGGTAGCTAGAGGTTTCACTCAAGATGATGGATTAGATTACTTTGATACCTTTAGTCCAGTAGCTAAACTTACCACAATTAGAGTATTAATAGCTGTTGCTGCAGCAAAGAACTAGTTCCTCACTCAATTAGATGTGAATGATGCATTTCTTCATGGAGATTTGGATGAAGAGATATACATAAAACCACCTCCTGGATATCTTAAACAGAAGGATAAAAGAGTTTGCCTTTTAAAGAAAAGTCTCTATGGCTTGAAGTTAGGTTCAAGACAGTGGAATCAAAAGTTGACATCATGTTTAGTGTCTTATGGTTTTGCTCAATCAGTTTCTGATTCATCTCTTTTTACTAGATAGGATAATAATACCTTCACTACTCTATGTATTTATGTTGATGATATCATCCTAACAGGTAACAACATGGATGAAATCAATAATATAAAGAAGCACTTAGATGATATGTTTACAATAAAAGATCTTGGATCTCTAAAGTATATTTTGGGGATTGAAATAGCAAAATCAAAATCTGGAATTTCTCTCTGTCAAATAAAATATTGTCTTGATATCTTAACTGAGACTGGATATCTAGGCTGTAAACCTAGCTCTACTCCTATGGATATCTGATCCTTCTGAGTATCGCAGGCTTGTTGGTAGACTCATATATCTTACCATTACAAGACCAGATATTAGCTATAGTGTTCAATGTTCAACACAACACATGTCAAAGCCTACAACTTATCATCTTGCAGCTGCACACAAAGTGTTAAGATATCTTAAAGCAACATTGGGAAATGGTATATTCCTCTCATCAAATGTAGGCCTACAAATCAAGGGATTCACAGACAGTGACTGGGCAGGATGTGAAGAAACTAGGAGGAGTATCTCAGGATATGTCATATTCCTTGGTAACTCTATTGTCTCCTGGAAGTCCAAGAAACAACCAACAGTAAGCAGGTCTTCAACAGAGGCAGAGTACATAGCATTAGCTACAACAACATGTGAAGTAATATGGTTACAACAACTGCTCAAAGATTTATCAGTTCACAATACAAAAGTTCCTCTCATATGCACTGATAACAAGAGTGCAACAGCAATTGCTTTGAATCATGTTCATCATGAAAGGACAAAGCACATACAAATCGACTGTTTCTTTGTAAGAGAAAGAGTTCAACAGAAAATCATTAAAGTCATTCATATTCCCAACACTTCTCAACTTGTTGATATATTGACAAAGCCTCTGGCTCCTCAACCATTCAAAGAGCTTACCTCCAAGCTAGGCCTTCTCAATATCCATGCTGAGCTTCCGGGGGGGGGGGGGGGTGTTAAATCATCAAAATCAATATTTTGTATAAGTTTCTATTTTTGGAAACTGATTGAATTTCAGTTAGTTAGTTAGTAACTACTTTCCTATTTTAGTAAGTTTCATTAACAGTCTGTTAGTTAGTTTAGCAGCGTAATTAGTTCTGTAGATTAGTTATTCCTTTCTTGTATTGGATTGGGATTGTATCACATATATAAACAACACACACACAGAGAATCAGAACACAACTCTCTCTTCTTGATCTTGTAACAAACTCTCCAAGTTTCACTTTCTTCTTCAATAATATTTTTACAATGTTTCTGTTTTCTCTCTTGCTTAATTCGATCCGATTATACAAGTTATCAAACATCTTGATGCATGCAATCTCCTTTGATCCGTATGATTCTGACATTATGTATCTGGGATATACAAATGCATTTGCCTCATTTAACATCAAGACGGAAAAACTGGAAACCCATGGTCAACCACTTAACGCCGGAGAAATTACTGACCCTGAAGCATGTGTAATTAGTTAATGGCAGTGGTCTTGCTGGTACAACAACCCAATATTTCTGATTCCACCATGGCCAACATTCATCTCTCATGACTCATTTGGATCTATTGAGAAATGATAAACTCTCATGTCCTTAGTGGCGTATCCAGGATTTGAGTATTGGGGGCCTGATTTTTTTTATTTTTAAAAAGTAGTAGGCATGAATTTTGAATTGATTTTTTCGGGCTTTCAAACATGATGAATGCTCACAGAACTTGGTGTTTTATGACTTTCATCATGATTGTATAGATAATCTATAAAGTCTTTTCATGCATTGCTAGATAATCAAATATATAAGTACTTAAAAAGGTAATGCTATAACTCTTTTACATTTTCTTGAAATTGAATAAACGCATCATAAAACAAGTTTATACCATGCTTATGTCCTTATAGATCTAGAAACTATATTTTCTTAAAAATGATAAAAAGGTATGCATATAACTAAATTTAAACAAATAACATTGTATGTCTTATTTAAAATAATTAAAATCAAGTCTTTTGATTTCATTACATGTAAATAAATTAGTTAGTAGTACGGTTTTCGCTAATTTTTTATATAAATAAGAATGGTTTGCTAACCAAATACTATATGAGGCTATTGTGAATCAAACATAATACATGGGTAAATTTTGCAATGTTCCAATTTCAGCTTTAAGTCAGCGTTTGTTTCTATTTTGATAATTGTTGTCTATAGATTTATACTTTTTACATATTACATCAAGACCCCAAGAAGTTTTATAAAATAGCCCCACTATATGTATACATGGGTAAAAAATAATTTCAAAAAATGGGGGGAGGGGGAGCTAGTACCCCTAGCCCTTTAATAGATCTGCCCCTGATGCCTCCTTCAATCATCTCTCCATGTGGATTGGGTATGTACACATATTCTCCTTTGACTATTTCTTCTCCTTTCACATATGGAAGGAAAATATAAGTGCATCTAAGTGTTACCAACTTCTCATAATAATCTTGAAACTCATTCTCGCGAGCATGCTGCATTGCACCTTTTTCCTCAGTTAGGAATAGAATCATCATTCAAAATGAGGGAGCCAGTGTTGATGGAAAGTTGGAGGTGATTACGTTAAAGGTTTGGTCTTGGTGCAAGGCTACTGTGAAAGACACTAGTTTCTCATTCTGAAACTAGTATTCTAATCATGGGCCTATCTAGGTAGGTTACGCCTATATATATATATATATATATATATATATATATATATATATATATATATATATATATATATGTTGTGATTAGGGATAGAGAAGGAAGATTAAATGCAAAAACCTACAAAATTATATCACCTAAATAAGTAAAAAAATAACAACAAATAAGATCCCATAACAATGAATAAGATCTTGATATGCCAACAACACATCTTATGATACCTCCATTTAATAGTTCAGTCAAACAGTAAAGGACGAATTATTAAATATGTCCTTTAATTGTTTTTTAAAAATTAAAACGCCCTTTTTCACCGGCCTTGAATAAATGCCCCATATGTTTTAAATTTTTTAACAAAATTATCTCCGGCCCTTATTCGGGCCAACATTGCCTACGTGGCGGTACAGTCAACAAGTTGCTAAGCATAGTCAATAAGTTGTCAATGCCACATCATATTTTTCAGCCAAAAAATATTTTTTACACAAACCCTTATAATTTTGAATATTGTATTTGCACCCCAAAATAAATTGCACTTTGCCCCCCAAAATATACATATAAATAATAAACATATATATATAACCATTTGTAAAAATAAAACACATATATATATAAATAATAATAATAATAATAAACATATATATAACTATTTGTAAAAATAAAAACATATAAATAATAATAATAAACATATATTTATATAACTATTTGTAAAACTAATATATATATATAAATAATATATATATATATATAACTATTTGTAAAAATAAAAACATTTATTTATATATAAATATTTGTAAAAATAATAAACATATATAAAAATTATAAATTTATAAAAAAATGTTAAAATAGTTCATTCCCTTTCCTGTACTCTCCCCCCCCCCCCTACCACCACCACTGCCCCCGTCGCGCCGCCTCCACCACCACCACCATCAACGACGCCGCACATCACCACCACCACCACCCAAAATTTCCCCCAAATTAGAAACCTCTAGTTCAATCAATCTCCAAATCCAATCAATTCTCCTCCTCCACCGCCTCATACGCCGCCACCACCGTCACTGTAACCCGCTGGAAATTGAGCTCGCCGGAAATCGAAGTCTCGCCTGAAATCGAGCTCATTGTAACCCGCCGAAGATTCAAAAGGCTTGAAACACTAACGTCGTAAATCGAGGTCTCGCCACGTAAATCGAGCTCTCGCCTGGTGGTGGAGGCGACGCAACGGGGGCAACGGTGGTGGTGACGGTGGCGGGGGTTGGGGGGAGGGGGTACGGGATTAGTGTGATGAAGATGATGATTAAGTTTTTTTATTATTGTATTTTTTTTGTTGTTTATTTATTTATTTTTATATATTGTTAAAATATTTATTATTTTATAAATAGTTATATTCATATATATGTTTATTATTAATATTATATATATCTTTATTATTATTTATATATATATATCTTTATTATTATTTATATATATATATGTTTATTATTTTTAAAAATAGTTAAATATATGTTTCTATATATATATGTGTTTATTATTATTATTATTTATGTACATATATATTTTTTGGGTGCAAAATATAATATTTAAAATTACAAGGGTTTGTGCAAAAAATATTTTTTGGCTGAAAAACATGAGGTGGTATTGAAAATTATTGACTAGGCATAGCAACTTGTTGATTGTACCGCCACATAGGAAATTTTGGCCCAAATAAAAAATTAAAATATATGGGGCCTTTATTCAAGGCCCGAAAAAAAAGGCATATTAACTTTTTAAAAAAAGTTAAGGGGCATAAGTAATAATTCGTCCAATAGTAAAATGCAAAAACTCCCCTTTTGTTATATTTAGTAAAAAAATAAACACATATGTTATTAATTTGCAAAAAAATCATTGTGGTGCTAAAAAAAATTGCAAACAACTTTATTCTACACTTAATTAATTCGTAATTTGATCATATCTTAACGTATTTGTGCGATACGCAAATAATCAATGTTGTTCAAATTAGATATATGAATATATTTGATCATATTTGTGAAGAAAGTATTAGCTTGAAAATATGAATAACATATATACAAAATGTATCAAATTTTCCTTAGCTTTTATCTCGTTCAAATATGTCTAAATTTTTTATAATAGAGTCTTTAATATTTACATTCATAAATATATATTTGATAAAAAAATATTTGCTTGGTTATTGTTGTTGTTATCGTAAATATTTATTAGTGAATTTTTCTGATAAAAATTAAAAGTTTATACAAAAAACTTCATGTACGCATTCATCTTCTCTAAAACCTTCAACAAATTGGTTCAAAACAACATTTTTTTCTTTACTTAGTATTCCATCCCGATTTTTTTCCCTCTTATTTCTTTCCTATTGTTCTCCAAAAAAAAAAAATTTAGCCCCTCCCCCCATATACGATTCCTGGATACACCATTATTGCGTTTCTTCAATGTGCTGTTGTTTTATTGAGGATAGTTGGAGATGTTCATTTTTCATGTTTTTACTGTCAAAATTTTCATGGTACACCTAAGTCTCTATAGTTTAGAGTTTCAAAGACACGCATAAGCTATATATCACTGTCGGAAGAAACATTAACGAACAATACCTAATAAGCAAGCTTCCATTCGCGCCCACTCGATTCGCTTGCATCAAAGAAGGATTTTATCATTCGATGCTTCATGCTTCAAAGACACGCAAATTATATAATACATTGGCTAATACTCTTGTATTGAATAAATATCCTCTCATTTTTTTCTTAGTTTTTTCTTTCGTGTTCTTATACTAATTTCAAGTAAATTTTATGTATTGACGAATATTTAGTTTCATCACTACGTATGTGAAATCCATTCACGTCTATTTGTTAGATGAAGTACCATGTTGTGTAGCTATATTTATTATTTGACTATTACTCAACTACTTTTTTTTTCTTTCTTCATTATAGTGTATAATGAAATAAATTAAGTTTTTAATCTTTTGCTTTCATATGCGCGTATGCGGAAAGACGGATGGGTGTATACCCACAACCCACTCGCTAAAGTGCGGGTTTCCATCATTTTCCACCGTGACACAAGTTAAAAAAAATCTATAAAATCAAGCGAGTATTGGGTTGGGCTTAAACTTTAAACGGGTTGATTGGATGGGCGGATTTATGAACACTCCTAGTCCTAGAGTACTAATATTGCAGATAAAAAAATAAAATCACGTTGAAGATCTCGAAAATAAAAACTTCTATAAAAAAATTATAAATAGAAAAGAAACCGGTTTTATATAATTTATTTCTTTAAAGCTTTATACACAAGTTAGCCCTAATTAGGGTACGTAACAGTTCATTCATGATTCTAGTCTTTCAGAGCATTATATTAGCTGTTTGTTGATTTTACACTACAGGGTTCCTTTTTAAAATTTTTTTTTTTTGAGACATGACTAAAAGTAATAAAGCTAGCATTGATGGTTCTGAGATTCTGAAAACAAACAAGGTCGCTGCGATTATGGAAGATGGTGATTTAGCTGAATGGTTTTTAATGGGTTTGCTTATGAGGCTGCCTGTGAAGCTTATATTTAGGTTTAAAATTGTTTGCAAGCATTGGCTATCTGTAATCTCGGACCCCACTTTTGCGCGTATGTTTATTTCTCGAGCCTCGTTACAGCCAATGCAGTCTTGGGTTTTCGTTTCACACATCATGTTTTTGGATCGTTCTAAATCCTCAAAGTTTCTTGAGTCAGTCAAAAATCGTAAAATCAAACACCCGAATATTAATCTTCGACTTCTACCAGTTGGTCCACCAACATGTATAATTCGCGGAATAAGCAATGGATTAGTGTTATCTCAAATTGATGGTGATCTCAAGGGTACTGAATTAGTATTTAACATTTGCAATCCAGTTACCGGACAATGGGTTGCCCTCCCTCCACTAACTTGTAAACTCAACAATGTTGACTCGGGGTTTCTTACTCGAGTTGAAGATGGGATGCTGAAGAGCTACCGAGTGGTGTGCCTTGAATTGTCTTCTCTAACAACAAAAACGCCAAAATTCCACGTCTTCATTTCCGAAAGTGGTAACTGGAAGGACTTCAGTGCGTCAAGTGATAGTGTGTCAGCTGATCTATGGGTCGTACGGAGTTCGAGGCCGCCTATTGATTTTCATGGGAATCTGCACTGGGTACTTTCTAAAAAGAGATTACTTGCATATGATCCTTACCTAAAACCCAATGAGTTGCACATTATTAAGTTACCTTCCTCTTCAAATGTTAATTCTGCCTATCTAACTACAAGCTTTGTTAAAGAATCTGATAATGTGAGTACAGGAACCATTAACACTATAAAAAGTAAACCTACCTTTATCTGCCAGTACTGTTTTCAACCAGGCCACATTAAACCATTCTGTAGAAAATTTATAAAAGAATGTGGTAAGAAGACAGCCTCTGCGTCCAATGTTAATTCTACAACAGGTTCTGATGTTAGACTAACATTGGGTGCAGGACAGAAAGGTAGGACTTGGATAGAAAAGGCTAAATCCCCTAAGATTAAAGTTGTATGCAATGTTGTTTTCTCTGCTGTGTACTCTAACCTTTCAGGTAAATGGTACTTCGATAGTGGATGCTCAAGACACATGACAGGCAGCAAAGAGAATCTTAAGCAAATGGTACCTTTGAGTGCTGGAACAGTGACAAATGGAGGAGGCACCAAAGGAAAAATCATTGGCAAGGGGACACTGGATGTTGATGGATTCTCTCCCTTGAAGGATGTGTTGTTGGTAGATGGGTTAAAGGCAAATCTAATCAGTACCAGTCAGCTGTGTGATGATGACTTACTGGTTACATTTGATAAGATATCTTGTGATGTTTATGATAGTGACAATGTTCTTGTGATGACAGGTACTAGATCCAAGGATAACTGCTACCTAGCCCAGGAGGAAGCAGAATGTTTCCATGCCAAGATAGATGAGGCTTCCATATGGCATAGGAAACTTGGACATGTTCACTACAGAAACCTTGAGAAATTACAGAAAGTTGATGCTGTAAGAGGCTTACCAAAGCTGTCTTGTCCAGGTAAGCTTGTGTGTGGTGATTGCCTCAAGGGTAAGCAAACCAGAGCAGTTCATACACCTCTACAGGTACAGAATGCTAACCCTAGATCTGGTAGATGTTTTGAATTGCTGCACATGGACTTAATGGGTCCAATTGAGGTAAGTAGTCTCAGTGGAAAGAGATATGCCTTTGTGATTGTATATGACTTCTCTAGATACACTTGGGTAAAATTTCTTAAAGAAAAGTCAGAAGCTTTTGATCAGTTCAAAATTCTTTGTGCTAGTATTAAAAACTTGTATGGCTCCACTGTGACTAAGATTAGGTCTGATCATGGTAAAGAATTTGAAAATGCTAGTTTTGATAACTACTGCAATGCTAAAGGTATTTTCCATGAATTTTCAGCTCCTAAGACTCCTCAGCAGAATGGGATTGCTGAGAGAAAGAACAGGACTCTTCAAGAAATGGCCAGAGTTATGCTCAATGCTAAGGATTTATCCAAAAGACTCTGGGTTGAAGCCTTAAATACTGCTTGTCACATTAGTAACAGGGTGTATCTTAGACCTGGAACTAACATGACTCCATATGAACTCTTGAAGGATGTAAAACCAAATGTTGCATATTTCCATGAATTTGGATGTGATTGTTATCTACTTAATGACAGGGATTATCTGAGTAAATTTGATTCTAAAAGTGAAAAATGCATCTTTGTAGGATACTCAGCCAATAGTACTTCCTTTAGGGTCTACAATCTTAGATTGAAGACAATTCAGGAATCAGTGAATGTTGTGTTTGATGATTTCACTCTTGATACAGGTACTGGTGACATCTCAGTTCCCAATGTTGAACCAACAGTGGAAACCGAGAATGTTACTTCTGACAATGTTAAACCAACATTGGAACTGGAAGCTGGAAACACTGAACAGGAGTCAGGGAACGATGTTAGACTAACACCACCAAGACCTGATGTTAGACTAACAACAGAGGATTCTGACTCAGAACATGAAGTTGCCTCTGAACCGAGAAGAGATCCCCCAGCTAGGGTTCAGAAGGATCATCCATCATCCCAGGTAATAGGTGAACTCACTGAACGGGTAAGGACACAAAACAGAGAAAGACTTGACTATAGAGATATGGTAAAACTGTGTGTCTGTATGAACTTCACTTGTACTGTTGATAATGCCTCATGTTTGTCTCCACCATAGAACCTAAGAATGTGAATGAAGCCCTTCTTGATAACTTTTGGATTAATGCCATGCAGGATGAACTATTACAGTTTACTAAGAACAATGTCTGGATACTTGTACCTAGACCACCTAATGTTAATGTAATAGGGACAAAGTGGATAATTAAAAACAAGAGTAATGAGGAAGGGGTTATAGTTAGAAACAAAGCTAGACTAGTTGCTCAGGGGTACACACAGGTTGAAGGTGTAGATTTTGATGAGACATTTGCTCCAGTTGCTAGGATTGAATCTATTAGGTTACTTCTAGCCATAGCATGTTGTCTTAAGATAAAACTATACCAAATGGATGTAAAGGGTGCGTTTCTGAATGGGCTGATTGATAAGGAAGTATATGTTGAACAGCCAAAGGGATTCACAGATCCTAAGTATCCAAACCATGTGTACAAGCTTGAAAAGGCACTGTATGGTCTTAAACAAGCACCTAGAGCATGGTATGAAAGGCTTACAAAATTCCTTTTAAGTCTTGGTTTTGTTAGAGGTGATGGAGATAGAACACTGTTTGTCTTGAAGAAAGAATCGCATGTCTGTGTAGCTCAAATATATGTAGATGATATTGTTTTTGGCTCAACTAACAATTCTATTCTAGAAAAATTTGTTGAATCAATGACAGGGCAGTTTGAGATGAGTATGATGGGAGAATTAACTTTCTTTCTTGGTCTTCAAGTAAAACAAACAGGTAATGGGATTTTCCTAAGTCAGGAAACGTATGCAAGGAATTTGGTGAAAAGGTTTGAATTGGCAGATTCAAAGCCTTGCAAGACTCCCATGTCTTCATCTGTGAAGATATCCAGGGATGTTAATGGTGCCAATGTTGATCCAACATTGTACCGTTCAATGATAGGAAGCTTACTCTACTTGTCTGCTTCAAGGCCTGATATAATGTTCTCTGTATGTGTTTGTGCTAGGTACCAGGCATGTCCAAAGCAGTCTCATCTGATTGTTGTGAAGAGAATTCTTAGATACATTTCTGGCACCTTGGCCCTTGGAATATGGTATTCCTATGACACTAACACCAATCTTGTAGGGTTCAGTGACTCAGACTGGGCAGGTGACACTGATGACATGAAGTCTACAAGTGGAGGATGTTTTTATCTGGGGAACAACTTGGTCTCATGGTACAGTAGAAAGCAAAACTGTGTGTCACTCTCCACTGCTGAATCTGAATACATAGCAGCAGGCAGTTGTGTCACTCAGTTAGTATGGCTTAAACACATGCTACTGGATTATGGGTTAGACAATGATACATTACTTATGTTTTGTGATAATCTTAGTGCTATAAGAATTTCTAAGAACCCTGTGCAACACTCCAGAACTAAACATATTGACATAAGACATCACTTTCTGAGAAACATGGTAGAAGATAAGCTCATTGACATTGAACACATTGAAACTAACAATCAGCTTGCTGATATGTTCACTAAACCCTTAGATTCTGAGAGGTTCTTCAGTTTGAGGAATTCTCTTGGCATGTGCATTGTCTAGGGAGCTTAGTTCACCAGTGTTGACATAACACCACTGTCTAGCACTGGTTATTGGTTGTGGTGTATATGTAATTCTTTTGTTTCCTTTCTGCATTCTTTCTTCTTGCATATTATATCCTTGTTAGAAATTTTGTTGGGCTGTGTGGTTAAACTGTATGAATAGCTGAGCTGACTGGTGGACATGTACATATTAAAAGGTTTGAAAAGTTAAGAACTCTGTTGTTAGTCTGTGAATGTTAGCCTAACATCTGGGAGAAGCTGGGGTACACAGAGCTCACTACTCTGATGTTATTCAGTTGTGACTTATCCATGTTAGGTTAGACAAATCATGAAGAGAAGCTGGGGTACATGAGGTTGAGAGCTTCAATGTCATTCAGTTGTGCTTATTTTTGTGTTTTGTCTATGGCCAAGGTTATGCATGATAGTGGTCCTTACTACTGGGGTGTTTGAAGTTTCGACTGCTTGCATTCAGTAGCATTGTTCACTTGGTATTTCGCTTGAAGACAGATTGGAAAACAAGTATGCATGAGGAGTTGGGGTGGAGAAGTATATGATAAATGTATTGTCTTCATTCAGTTCCTTTGTACTTGCCTAATCTGTTGCTGATGGTTAAGTTGCTGGGGTGTGTGGGGTCTTGTGTTGCCCACATTCAGTGATGATACTGTCCTTTTACATTCATTAGCTTTTGTTCAACAGAGTTCACAAATAAAGAAAAAGTGATTTGTCCTGATTCCAGTCAGTATAGTTGTTTGTACATGGTTACCATCTCCCAATGTTGCTCTAACATTGTTGCATTCATTCTGGTTCTACATTCTTTTTTCCCTTGTGTCGGTTTAGGCTTAGGGGGAGTAGTAATCCTAGGAATCATGTGTTGAGGCATACATTGTAGGTGACTCACTGCAGGTAAAACACTATGTTTTGTGATCTTCTATGCTATGGGAACATCTTTTCCCTGGATATGTATATCCACTCTGTGTTTTTCTGTTTGATGTGTTACTTACTCATACTGATGATCTTAACCTATGTCTTTATACCTATGTACTTGGGTGATGGTTCAGATTAGTGTACAGGAATATCTCACGCTCTCACATGATGCTGCCTTGGATGAAGCCCTGCACCTATAACTTTCCTCCCTGATGTTAACTTACCAATGGTAGTCCAACATTGAAACATTGTAACTTATAAATTTTCAGGTTTGAAGACAGCTCTGGTTACGTGTTAATCCAACACTGACACGTGGTAAGGTGAACATGGGTATGATCGTGTGACAGTGGTCCGATTATGTTGGTAACATGTTACAACACCACTATCTCTACTCTTCAGCTGATTATTGTATAATTTGCCCTAATCTCCTTCTACTGTGTACGCGCTCAAATGTTTTTGCAAAAACAACTCTCTCTGCAAAATCAAGTTTCGATTTTTCCTCTCTTAATTCACTCTAACAATGGCACGCAAGTCTTCCATTGACACTCTTGCAGCTGCTGCCGAACAGATGGAGCAACCTAGACGCCGCAGGACCAGAAGTGCAACTGCTGAGGCCATTACCGCCGCCGCACCAAAGAGGAAATCCACTTATCAACGGCGTAAGGGCAAGAAAGCAGTGAAGGGTGATGTTGATTCAACACCAAAAACTTCTGAGCAAACCTCCACTCCCACCAACCCTGAAAACGAGGTAATGATGGCTAACCCTACTCTGGATATACCTGGTACTACTGCTGTTGGTATTGAGGGGGAGAAAGAGGCCCCTGGTGTTGTCGTGGGTGAGTTTGAGGTGGTGCATGAGGTCCCTGAGGGTAATGATGGGGATGAATCTATGGTTGCTGAGGAAGTAGCTGAGCAGGATACTGCTGATGAGATGGAGACTCTTCCTGAGGAGGATGATCAGGTTGAGGAGACTGTGGCTGAGGAGGTTACTACTGAGGGTAACCAAGATGATGGTGAAGGGGATGACAGTCAACCTGAAGAGGTTGAGAGAGAAGAAGAAGAGAGCCTGACTCTCACTGACTTAGCTACTGCTGCTAAGAAAAGAAAGGGAAAGCAGGTGATGGTTGAAGCTTCTGAGTCTGAGTCAGAAGAAGAAAAAGAGGAGGAAGGGGATAAAGAAGAGGAGGAAGTTGAGGAGGAAGTGGAGAAAGAAGACCAACAAGTAGGTGATGACCCTGCTGATGTTACTCCAACATCAGATGAATACTTTGATCTGCTTGAGGAGGAGTATCCCAAGAAGCCTTATTCTGGCTTTTATGTGTCTGCTGAGGCAGAAGAGCTGTGGGAGGCTTATCAAGCCAGGGTGATTCACACTGAGAGGAACATTGATGAGGAAATGTTCAAGGAGAATAGGTTGTTTGAGCTGCTGGAAGCTAGAGGAGTGTTGGGCTCTGTGATGAATCAGTCATCATATGTCCCTGATGTGATCAGAGAGTTCTACATGAACCTCTCTCAATGGGTGTCCCACCAGGACTCTCCCAAGTTTGGCAAAGCTTGGGTCAGGATGAATGTCTATGACATTAGCCCCTCTGTGATCAATGAGGCTTGGGGACTTCCTGATCCTGAGGAGACTGAGGATCCTAGCATGGATGAGGTGATCACTGACCTCACTGGTGGACTGACAAGGAAATGGAATGACAGTTTTCCAACTACAAGGCTGGCTTCCTTAAGTGTTGTACTTCACAAGCTCTCCACCTACAACTGGTTGCCCTCTTCAAACACCACTGTTATGACAAAAGAATCTGCAAGGCTGGTGTACAAACTGAAGAATGGGCTGAGTGTGAACATAGGGGAGAAGGTTCTGAGGCACATGAGGGAAGTCACAACCAAGGCAAAGGGAATCATTCCATATCCTTCTCTGATATCCAGCATTCTTGTGAAGCAAGGCTTCAAGACAAAGAAGACAGAAGGCTGGATCAAGAACAAGGCCAAGATGATCATCACCAGGAGCTACTTCACTCAGATCAGGATTCAGGATCTGCCATGGAATCCCAATGATGGAGTTGGTCCAAGCAGGAAGAAGAAGAAGAAGAAGACTCACAAGTTTGCTGCTTCTTCAGTTCCTGTGGCTAGTGGGGACAGTTGTTCTGTCATTGCTGATGCCTTTGTGGAGGAAACCTTGGTGTGGCTGGACAGAGAGTACAAGGATACCCAGAGAGAGATAGCAGACAAGCAAGTAAGGCTGCAAGAGATAGACAGCCTCAGGAAGCATTTGAGGGATCTGCCTTCCTCACAAATAGGGGGAGAATGATCAAATTTCAAAAATTTCTGAGTTCTGTTATGTTTCTGTCAGTATGAACAATTTTATTTTCCTTGTTTGTTTTCGGTTTCATCAAGGAGCATGTTCCTTGCTACTTAGTATGGTCTGTAATTAAGTACATTTCTACCTTGTTGCTTACTGCTTCTGCTTATGATCATTGAACTTTGGATACAAAGTACTAACTCTGTTTTGCAGGTGTTAACTGGTCTCTGATGTTAAAATAACATGGAGATGTTCAATGTTAGAACAACTGTCTAGTTTCAATGTTAAGCTAACATTGACAAAAAGAGACAGATGTTATGACAACATTGAAAGTATCAATGTTAGAATAACATTGAGATGGTTCCTTCTGATTTTCAGGGGGAGCGTACTTATTTTCCATTGTGATCTGATAGTTAAGTTTGTTTGAATAATTTGATCTGATTAGAACAGGTTCTTAGGTTTTGTGATTAAGGCAAAAAGGGGGAGATTGAAAGTGCAGGTATTCGATCAATTTTAGTTTAACATTGTAAGTGCAGGTATTCTGTCAATGTTAGTTTAACATTGAGAAGTCAATGTTAGAGTAACATTACTGGAGCAGAATCCGATTGACAATCTTGATTATAGTCTTTATTATTGTTTTGCCTTATTCACTTAACTAACTGAGTTCCACAGTTGTAATTGTCTTTGATTATTATTCAGGAAACAAACTTGTCATAGGTTGGACGCTCAAGTTTCCAAGAAGGAAAGTTTCCTTAATTACGCAAACCACTCTACAAGGGAAGTTGAGTTTGAGTGGAACTAGGAATGCCTTCCAAGATCAGTCTTGATTTGAAGAAGGAGTCTTTCCCTAGTTAGATCACTAACGAAGAAACTATTATTCAAGAAGGACTGCGAGACCAAGGAAGTAGAGTTCAAGAAGGAAACTAGGAGAATTACCAACCGTGTACAACACACCTTGAAGTCCAAGATCAAGAACCTATATATAGGTGTGAAGTACATCAAGACAAACACGAGACAAGAGCCAATCAATCCGAGTGATTAATTTACAGTTGTTGAGTGTTGTCTTGCTTTAGCAAAGTTTGTGAATTGTTAGAATAAATCTAAGAGTGATGAGCTGTTAGAGTTAGTCGAAGCGATTCTTGTGTGCTTTGCTTAGTTCAATCAATTTAATAGTGAGGAGCTTGAGAATTGAGAGAACGACCTTTGTTAAAACCTTCACGGGTTATTTTGCCTAAGGCTCGGAAGTTAATATAATTCTATATTCACTTCTTAAAACTGGTGTTTGTTTATTCCGCTGCACTATTCTTCTGGTCTGTTGTTAGAGTAACATCGCTGAGTTAACAACGTTGCAAATCTGCTGTTAACTCTCCAGTGTTAAGTTAACAACAACAACGTATCAACCCGATCCACAATTTCAGTTTTACTATGTTGTCCATTGTTTTTAACGATGTGTTTAACTAACTTATTGTGGACATAAATGTGGAAATTGAAGATGAAAATTTCAAAGGCTTGAGATGTGACTTGGGATATTACTACTACTGTATCGAAGAATTGTGATGTTTTGTGATTGTTGTTTATCTCATACTGATGCGGGGTAATTTCGTCTGCTGAACGGGTATGCCGCATATTGGGCTCGTAGCTTATTTGGCCAATATTGTCGGATGAGAGGTCTTTGAACCCAGCAGGTTGGATGGGATGTCATTCCGTGCTGAATATGAACTAGGCGGGGACTGACACCGTGAAGGCACTCCGACGCTCAAGTCAGTATACGAGAGTTGTATGTAGTATGCAAGTTGTAGAACTGGATTTCTAATATAGCTTATTGTAGAGTATCTCGAAATTCGGGTGATAAGTAGTATGTCGAAAGTGCTTAACCCGAAGCTTATCTATCTCGAAACAAAGTTGTCTCAAAATAGCTCTATCTCTCGAAATTCGGGTGATAGGTGGAGCTCTGGTCTAGCACGAACTTAGGGTGATAGGTAGTATGTCGAAAGTGCTTAACCCGAAGCTTATCTATCTTGAAACAAAGTTGTCTCGAAATAGCTCTATCTCTCGAATTCGGGTGATAGGTGGAGCTCTGGTCTAGCACGAATTTAGGGTGATAGGTAGTATGTCGAAAGTGCTTAACCCGAAGCTTATCTATCTTGAAACAAAGTTGTCTCGAAATAGCTCTATCTCTCGAATTCGGGTGATAGGTGGAGCTCTGGTCTAGCACGAATTTAGGGTGATAGGTAGTATGTCGAAAGTGCTTAACCCGAACCTTATCTATCTCGAAACAAAGTTGTCTCGAAATAGCTATATCTCTCGAAATTCGGGTGATAGGTGGAGCTCTGGTCTAGCACAAGTGAAAAAGTGAATCTCCTTTATGAGTAGAGGTGGGGGTTTATATAGTAGATGAGGCTCATAAATTAAGCCACCAAATTCGCCCATGATTCCACCAATCACGCTTAACCTGAAATTCCTTATGCCGAAATTACACTGTCTCAAAATTAAGTTATCCTGAAACATTGTCCCGAAAGTACCTCTAACCCGAAACATTATCCCGAAAGTACCTCTAACCCAAAATATTGTCCCGAAGGTGAGATTTAGGGACATATTTCCATATAAATTTCGAGTGAACCTTGCTTAGTCCTTTTTATTGTGTTTTCTTGCGTGTCTTCTTCGATGAAGTGCCGTGTTTTATTGGTGCCACCTAGCAATACAAATTATGGTACAACATAAGTCCCCCAGTTTGTAAGGTGGTCGTAACTTATGGACTCCTTGCAAACTTATACAGTCGAGATGCCATAATTTGCAAGTCCGAATTGTCCGCCCATGATTCCACCAATCACGCCTAACCCGAAACTCCTTATGTCGAAATTACACTGTCTCGAAATTAACTTATCCCGAAACATTGTCCCGAAAGTACATCTTAACCTGAAACATTGTCCCGAAAGTACATCTTAACCCGAAACATTGTCCCGAAAGTAGCTCTAACCCGAAACATTGTCCCGAAAGTACCTATAACCCGAAAAATTGTCCCAGAAATGAGATTTAGGGACATGATGCGGGGTAATTTCGCCTGCTGACTAGTCACTCCACGTTAGACTAGCTCGAGCTCCTGATTGGTCACAAGCTAGCTTTGAGTTCGAGAAACCTGCACTAAAAAACACCATACCTGAACTTGGAGTTTGTTGATTTCGGACTGAACTTGGGCTGGGCCAAGCTTCCTACGTATCTCATATAGAGAATCAAGTCAAACGTAGTTCATTGTTTCTCTGTGCGGCCATTGTTGCGGGTCGACCTAATGGCCATGTTGAACGGGTATGCCGTATATTGGGCTCGTAGCTTATTTGGCCAATATTGTCGGATGAGATGTCATCGGACCAAGTAGGTCGAATAGGATGTCTCTGCAATAAACTAGGTGGGGGCTGACCGTGTGAAGGCACTCTGACGCTCAAGTCAATATGTGGGGGTTGTATGTAGTATGCAAGTTGTGGAACTTGATCTCAAATATAGCTTATTGTAGAGTATCTCGAAATCGGGTGATAAGTAGTATGTCGAAAGTGCTTAAGCCGAAGTTTATCTATCTCGAAACAAAGTTGTCTCGAAATAGCTCTATCTCTTGAAATCGGGTGATAGGTGGAGCTTTGGTCTAGCACGAATTTAGGGTGATAGGTAGTATGTCGAAAGTGCTTAACCCGAAGCTTATCTATCTCGAAACAAAGTTGTCTCGAAATAGCTCTATCTCTCGAAATTCGGGTGATAGGTGGAGCTCTGGTCTAGCACAAGTGAAAAAGTGAATCTCCTTTATGAGTAGAGGTGGGGGGTTTATATAGTAAATGAGGCCCATAAATTAAGCCACCAAATCCGCCCATGATTCCACCAATCACGCCTAACTCGAAATTCCTTATGCCAAAATTATATTGTCTCGAAATTAAGTTATCCTGAAACATTGTCCCGAAAGTACCTCTAACCCGAAACATTATCCCGAAAGTACCTCTAACCCGAAATATTGTCCCGAAAGTGAGATTTAGGGACATATTTCCATATAAATTTCGAGTGAACCTTGCATAGTCCTTTTTATTGTGTTTTCTTGCGTGTCTTCTTCGATGAAGTGTCGTGTTTTATTGGTGCCACGTAGCAATACAAATTATGGTACAACATAAGTCCCCCAGTTTGTAAGGTGGTCGTAACTTATGGACGCCTTGCAAACTTATACAGTCGAGATGCCATAATTTGCAAGTCCGAATTGTCCGCCCATGATTCCACCAATCACGCCTAACCTGAAACTCCTTATGTCGAAATTACACTGTCTCGAAATTAACTTATCCCGAAACATTGTCTCGAAAGTACATCTTAACCCGAAACATTGTCCCGAAAGTACATCTTAACCCGAAACATTGTCCCGAAAGTACATCTTAACCCGAAACATTGTCCCGAAAGTACCTCTAATCCGAAAAATTAACCCGAAAATGAGATTTAGGGACATACTTCTATATAACTTTTGAGTGAACTCTGCTTTGTCCTTTTTATTGTGTTTTCTCACGTGTCTTCGTTGACAGAGTATCCTCCCTTGATTAATGCCACGTAATACGATTATAATGTGGTATAACATAAGTCCCCCAATTTGCAGGGGGTCGTAGTATACGAGCGTCTGTAAAGTTAATGCCTCAGTTCAATCTACCAATCTTTATTCCTTCCGAAATTTGGTTGAACAAACTTATGCAATGCCTTGGTTGAATCTGTTAGTTTGCAGCCGAAGAGAAAATGAAGGAGGTTGTTGGTGAGGCAACTAAGGCTAGAAAGCCACTCGGGTTGAGCTCGGAAAGCTTCAGATTGATCATAAGTCTTTTGTTCTTCCATTGCATAAGGCGGCTTTCTTCGTTTCTTGTTTTTGCTTTTTACCTTCCTTGTTTTTATTCTTCAATTTGTATAAGGCTTCATGAAGGCTCCTCGCGTAGTTTATTTCGGTAGGGCTTACAATGATTGCCTACTTTATGGGATATTCACACAATAGGCTCTTCACCTAGTTTATTTTAGTAGGGCTTACGCTGATTGCCTACTTTATGGGATATTCACCCAATAGGATCTTCACCTAGCTTATTTTGGTAGGGCTTACATTGATTGCCTACTTTATGGGATATTCACACAATAAGCTCTTCACCTAGTTTACTTTGGTAGGGCCGTTATAGAACACTTAATTGATGGGAATTTCACCCAATAGGCTCTTCATCTAGTTTAATTCGGTAGGGCTGTTATAGCTCGCCTACTTTATGGGAATTTCACCCAATAGGCTCTTCACCTAGTTTAATTCGGTATGGCTGTTATAGCTCGCCTACTTTATGGGAATTTCACCCAATAGGCTCTTCACCTAGTTTAATTCGGTAGGGCTGTTATAGCTCGCCTACTTTATGGGAATTTCACCCAATAGGCTCTTCACCTAGTTTAATTCGGTAGGGTTGTTATAGCTCGCCTACTTTATGGGAATTTCACTCAATAGGCTCTTCACCTAGTTTAATTCGGTAGGGCTGTTATAGCTCGCCTACTTTATGGGAATTTCACCCAATAGGCTCTTCACCTAGTTTAATTCGGTAGGGCTGTTACAGCTAGGGGTGTTCGTCGTCCGGTTCGGTTCGGTCACCGACCGGACCGGTAAACCGAACAACGGCTTTTCGGCCAACCGAAACCAAACCGTATATAATACGGTTCGGTTCGATTAAAACCGGTTCTGAACCGGTTCGGTTCGGTTTGGTTTCCGGTTCGGCAGTTTTTTTTTTTTTTTTTACTTACTTGTTGACCATTTATCGAGAAAAAAATCCATGTTTTAACCTCTTTTTTCAATATTGTTGTACGAAATATTATATTGACCCCCAAATATATAATACTAGTATATTACGCCGAAAAAACAATGCACCGTAAACTTAAACTATTAGCAAAAACAAATGATGAAATTAACAAAATACTTATCTAGTAATCTTATATCCATTTTTTTTTAGAATTATAATGTTCATTGTTAATGAGTTCTTGAAATAATGTTACTAACAAACCATAAACAAAGTAGATTGTAGAACAAAGTTGAAAATACTCCTTGTAATTAAACATCATCCAAACAAAGTAGAAAATACTCTTTATAATTAACTATGCAATACCATTATACCAAATAATCCAAAACTTGTGTCGGTGCACAAATAAGCCTCGCATAGGCATAAACCGAATTACCGTAATGCTTAAACAATTCTTTGATCAATATAACATACTGAGCAAATCAAAATATCATAATTCATAAGAAACAATAAAACATCGAAGCATGCCTCCATTTGCTATGGATGCCTTCTCTCGACAGCTCTTTCTCTTTCTCGCCCAACCGTCGCCTCTGATTGTCCTACGGGCTCCTACGAATCAATCATACAAGATTATACAATTGAAACGGTTAATCAACGAACAATACAAAAAAATATAGTAAAAAAACTAAGTTCACAAGTAAAAATTCTTACTTTTTCAATAAGGCTTAATTTTTCAAATGATTCCTCAATAGATAGCAAAGGTGTCTCCCTTAGCCAATTTTGTGTACATATCAAGGCTTGTGCTGAAAACGGGGTCAAAGAGGATCTAAAATCTGAAATAACTCGACCTCCAGTACTGAAAACTGATTCAGACGCCACACTTGATATTGGCATAGCAAAGATATCCCGAGCAACCTTGGCCAATATCGGATATCTAGGACTTAGTACTCTCCACCATCCCAAAATATCAAATGTCTTGCTACCTACCTCTTCGGTGTTTTTTTCTGGCCTCTCCTCCAAATATGTTTGCAACTTGGTCACCTCATCAAATCCCATACTAGACCTTCGTTGAATCAACTTCATCCTATCAACTTGTTTTTGCAATGTCCGTTGGTCAGAAGCACTAAGCTTCTCCATATTTGTTTCTGGCATTTGAATATGCGACGAAGAACTAGAAGAAGGTGTTTCTTGTGGCATAGGAGCATATGTCTCCTTATACTCGGCATATAGGTTCTGAAGACATAACCTTGCTCTCCGTGTCATTCGAATCCCACAATGCATACCATGCATCTCAGTCAATACCAACTCAACATAACTCAACTTCTTGTGAGGATCTAAAATGACAAGAATGTACAATAACATGTTCATATCAGTTTCTCCCCCCCCCCCCCAATATTTGTCAAACTTTTTCTTAATCTTAAGAGCAACCTATATTCAGTAAAAACAAGTTTCAAAATATAAAGATATCAATTACAATAGCTTCTCGATATCTACATTATTTTACGTAATTAGTAGTCAATTTACTAACCTCAGCCAATTGCGAAACTTTATCTTGTATTGCGTCCTCCTTGATCACACTGTATACATTCGCAATCTCATCTAAAAAAATGTTTGAGGTCACATACGAGGTACCTGATACCTTTGGTGTAAGGGCATCAAAATATTGTAAGACCTTTGACAGTTTTTCTACAGAAAGCCAATCAATCCTTGTTGGAGGGCCAACATCAGCGTAGGTGCCCTTAGTTCCATTAAAATCGGTTCGGAATTGGGAATCAAATCTCGCATACCTATTCAAAAAAAGCTTATAAAGTTAATAATAATTGACATAGATAATAAGTAATAAGTAAAGTTAATAATAATTGACATAGATAATAAATAATAAGTAAAGTTAGAGTCTTGACATGTATTTGTATTAAATACCTATCGAAGGCTGCCTGATACTCTAGTGCAACAACCAACATCTGATACGTAGAGTTCCATCTCGTTGGAACATCTAGCACCAAGTGTAACTTGCATTCAATTTTTTCCTCCTTGCAATATTGACGAAACTTCTTTTCTCTCATAGGTGTTTGCCTAACATACCTCACCACTTCCCTCACCCGATCAATAGATTCTCCACTTTCAGACATACCATCTTGTACCACAAGATTGAGAATGTGAGCAACACATCTCATTTGTAGCATTTTACCACCCAGAGGACACATATTTCTCGCACTATATCGTTTTGCCAAATACTCCAAACACTTATCATTCGAAGTTGCATTGTCCACTGTGACTGAAAAAATTCGCTTGATACCCCATTCATCCAAACAATTCTCAATCATAACCCCAATATTAGCTCCTTTGTGACTTGGACATGGGATAAAATTCAGAATCCTCTTACATAATTTCCAATCATCGTCAACAAAGTGCCCTGTCAAGCAAAGATAAGCAATCTCTTGTAGCTGTCGTTCTAGATATGGTACCAAACATAGGATAAACTATCATCATGAATTTTCTAAATCCCTCATTCTCAACAAATGAGAAAGGCAACTCATCAATGATAATCATCTCTATTAATGCCCTTCTGATAGCAATAAGATCAAGCTCCCAATGCTTACCCAGCTGTCTAGCACCCTCAGGTACATTCTCCCATGTCATTTGCCCTACATACTTATCAAGTGTGTTGTTTTCTTTTACCTTTGTCTTCAAATAGTCCTCACATCTCCTTAGATGATTTGCCATGCTAGATGTACCATTTCTGCTAGAGTCGGCAGCATAGTGTTTTATCTTGCACTGTTTGGAAATTGCCCTCCACCTGTTGTATTTGTCCTGGTACTTGTCAAAATGTCCCCACACCCACGAGCGTTCTTTTGGCTTCTTTCTCTTTTGCTTTGATTTTGAAGGCTTTGACTGTGACTTTGAAGGCTTTGACTGTGACCGTGACCTATGCCTACTATTCTAAATAATCCCATCACTCACTTAAAACTAATCTAAAACATCATTGGCAGTAAATAATCTAAATCATTGGCATTGTTTCTTTTTCCTATAAACAAGGTTCATGGAAGCAAAATAATGTGAACAACATTTAGTTCATTACAAGATTCATTACAAGGCACATTGTTTTGTCACACCATGGAGAATTACTTTTATAAATCAGTATAAATGAACCATTTTTCATAATATCAAATCAATCAATTTGGGAAAAACATTATTAGGGTTTTTTTAAAAATTACCTTGAGGTTGAGGAATTGGAGCCTTTGATGAATTTTTAGGAGGCCTCATGGTCGGAGCGGCGGCGCGGAGCGGAGCTGCCTTTTTTTTTTCCTTCTCACTTCTCAGTTTTCACTTCTCTTCTCACAGTCGACTTCACTGTTGCAGCACCATCAGTTTTGTCTTTTTCGTTTTAATTAATATTAAATTGGCTATTGGGCTAATTTAAATCAATTCAGATTATATTGGCTATTGGGCTATTCAATATTCAGATTATATCTCTTTATTTCGGCCCACAAGCAATTAGCCCACAAACAATTAAATCATTGATTTAATAAAGCCCAAGTTTTAAAATTACCTGAGCTCAAACAATTAAAGCCCTAAACTAAAATTACCTAACGGCAAAAAAACCGGTTCGGTCACCGAAAAAACCGAAAACCGAAAACTCGAAAAACGGTCGACCGAAACCGAACCGTGTAACAAACGGTCCGATTTAGGTTCGACCGGTCCGGTTCGGTTCCGGTCGGTTCGGCCGAACCGACCGGATTTTGCACACCCCTAGTTATAGCTCGCCTACTTTATGAGAATGTCACCCAATAGGCTCTTCACCTAGTTTAATTCGGTGGGGCTGTTATAGCTCGCCTACTTTATGGGAATTTCACCCAATAGGCTCTTCACCTAGTTTAATTCGGTAGGACTGTTATAGCTCGCCTACTTTATTGGAATTTCACCTAATAGACTCTTCACCTAGTTTAATTCGGTGGGGCTGTTATAGCTCGCCTACTTTATGGGAATTTCACCCAATAGGCTCTTCACCTAGTTTAATTCGGTAGGGCTGTTATAGCTCGCCTACTTTATGGGAATTTCACCCAATAGGCTCTTCACCTAGTTTAATTAGGTAGGGCTGTTATAGCTCGCCTACTTTATGGGAATTTCACCAAATAGGCTCTTCACCTAGTTTAATTCGGTAGGGTTGTTATAGCTCACCTACTTTATGGGAATTTCACCCAATAGGCTCTTCACCTAGTTTAATTCGGTGGGGTTGTTATAGCTCGCCTACTTTATGGGAATTTCACCCAATAGGCTCTTCACCTAGTTTAATTCGGTGGGGCTGTTATAGCTCGCCTACTTTATGGGAATTTCACCCAATAGGCTCTTCACCTAGTTTAATTCGGTAGGGCTGTTATAGCTCGCCTACTTTATAGGATATTCACCCAACAGGCTCTTCACCTAGTTTATTTTGGTAGGGCTTACGTTGATTGCCTACTTTATGGGAATTTCACCTAATAGGCTCTTCACCTAGTGTCCTTTCATCATTTGTGTGATTTTTTTTTTTTACTTGTATGTGTCTCACCTCATTCTCGATAGTTTGTTCTGATATGCTAGTGATCATCAGTGCTACTTTGTTTGCTAGAGAGTATCAACATTTGTGCATTTATGCATGTTTCTTGTTGTGTTTGTCAAACACTTGTGGCTCTGATTTATGGGAGTTTCTCCCAAAAGGCTAGATACATGTTTAGTTGCGGGTGCTTGTGGCTCTTATTTTTCATTCCTCTATATAGTTGCTTATTTGTGTGTCTTGTCGCGATCTGATGCATTAATCTCGTTCGACGTGCTGCTTTTTGATTAAATCTTGCAGATAGTTTGGTGTTCTTGGGCTCTTTAGCTAGAGTGTAATGATAAGTGCCTCTTGTGCCTGGTATAAAATAATGCTCTTTTGAGTTGTCCATTCCTTGGTTAAAGCTTGAGCGCTGGTTTGATCCCATTAGATCACTTAAATGGTTGTTGTTGCATAGCTGTCGTCTGTTGCATAACTGTCGTCAGTGGTGACTTGCTAGTTGTATGTGTTGTCTTTGTTATTGGCATATCACTATAATTTGCATAAGTTGAACCGGCCATACGGTGAGTCCCCCAATTTCGTATTGTAGTTAAGTTGATAATGATGAAAGTGCCAGGATATCAACATCTCAAAAGCCTGATTGTCTATGAAGGAGTATTTTATCTGCCATCCTTTTGTAAAGGTTGGATGATATGTGGTGTGTCTTATGATATACATGCGTATGCGTTCTATCACGTTCTGCAGAGTGACGAGGTAGCGGGATATCTCTTCATAGCTGTGAGATCGTGTTTTCTTAGCATGAGTTTGTTTCCTTCCAGAGTTGATCATCGTGCATCACTTTGATAAGTGGAATTATCCTCTTCATTGTTCTAAGCTTTAGGAATGCTAAGCCTTCTATACTCGAGCTTTAGGAATGCTAAGCCTTCCATACTCGGGCTTTACTAATGACTAAGTCTTCTTGACCTTTGCAAAAGTTTATTTTTTTTAGCACTTGAGCTTTTTCTTCATCGCTTTATCGATGAGTATTTAACCTTGATGTTTGTTCAATTGTACTCAAATGAGATCTTGTATCTTGGGTTCGGTTAAGGTGTTGGACCGTGCTGGCTGGACTACTAAAGTCAAAGATTTGAGATCTCATAAAAATTGTATCTTCATCGGTGCAAACCCTCTTGAAGTCGCATTCAATCTTTAACTGTGCGTATCCTCTCAGGATCATATTTAATCTTCATGAAGCTATTCTTGAGCATCGTAACTTTAACTTGACAGATTTGAAGCAGTCTTGCTTTATTAGAAATAAGATTCATAAAGCTTTCCATCTATATATGGCATGCTTTCTGAAACATCACCAATCGGAGCAGTTTGTCTATCACTTCACAATGTGTTGTAAGAAAGAGCATCATATCTTGTATCCTTTCGTGACTAATCAGTAATCTGCTCAATCTTCAGCAATCCTAGAAAATAATTATATGAGGGTCCGAATGCAATTTCATTTGGAGTCTATGTGTTGATACCACGGGCCAAAGCTTTGAATTGTTCATCCTTTATTTTCTTTAATGCAGCAGCCTTGTATTTCTCCCTTTCGTAATCTTGATTTACTCCTCGCTTGATCTTACTTTCTTCATTTCTTGATATACTATTTTCCTTTCTTGATATTGATCTCTTCCTTACTTGGTCTTGCTTTGTTTCATTCGTGATCTTGCCTTCTATTTTCTTGAGCTTCTTGCCTTTATGGGTTTATGGATTGTGCAACAATTGATGTTATTCCTCTTGAATTTGTTGTTCTAATGTCGTTGTATTGGGGGTTAACAAGTTCAGACTTTGGGGAGGATCCTTGATTTTGTTGAATAGTTGTGGTAGCGTTGGCCTTTTTCGATTGCTCTTGTAGACCTTGCCATGGTGATGAAGACGAGTGTTTTTTCTATAGTGCACTTAGTGGTTTCCCACAGACGGCGCCACTGATGCGGGGTAATTTCGTCTGCTGACTAGTCACTCCACGTCAGACTAGCCCGAGCTCCTGATTGGTCCCAAGCTAGCTTTGAGTTCGAGAAACCTACACTAAAAAATACCATACCTGAACTTGGAGTTTGTTGATTTCGGACTGAACTTGGGATGGGCCAAGCTGCCTACGTATCCCATATAGAGAATCAAGTCAAACGTAGTTCATTGTTTCTCTGTGCGGCCATTGTTGCGGGTCGAACTAATGGCCATGTTGAACGGGTATGCCGCATATTGGGCTCGTAGCTTATTTGGCCAATATTGTCGGATGAGATGTCGTCGAACCCAGCAGGTTGGATGGGATGCCATTCCGTGCTGAATATGAACTAGGCGGGGACTGACCTCGTGAAGGCACTCCGACGCTCAAGTCAGTATACGAGAGTTGTATGTAGTATGCAAGTTGTAGAACTTGATTTCAAATATAGCTTATTGTAGAGTATCTCGAAATTCGGGTGATAAGTAGTATGTCGAAAGTTCTTAACCCGAAGCTTATCTATCTCGAAACAAAGTTGTCTTGAAATAGCTCTATCTCTCGAAATTCGGGTGATAGGTGGAGCTCTGGTCTAGCACGAATTTAGGGTGATAGGTAGTATGTCGAAAGTGCTTAACCCGAAGCTTATCTATCTTGAAACAAAGTTGTCTCGAAATAGCTCTATCTCTCGAAATTCGGGTGATTGGTGGAGCTCTGGTCTAGCACGAATTTAGGGTGATAGGTAGTATGTCGAAAGTGCTTAACCCGAAGCTTATCTATCTCGAAACAAAGTTGTCTCGAAATAGCTATATCTCTCGAAATTCGGGTAATAGGCGGAGCTCTGGTCTAGCACAAGTGAAAAAGTGAATCTCCTTTATGAGTAGAGGTGGGGGGTTTATATAGTAGATGATGCCCATAAATTAAGCCACCAAATCCGCCCATGATTCCACCAATCACGCTTAACCCGAAATTCCTTATGCCGAAATTACACTGTCTCGAAATGAAGTTATCATGAAACATTGTCCCGAAAGTACCTCTAACCAGAAACATTATCCCGAAAGTACCTCTAACCCGAAATATTGTCCCGAAAGTGAGTTTTAGGGACATATTTCCATATAAATTTCGAGTGAACCTTGCTTAGTCATTTTTATTGTGTTTTCTTGCGTGTCTTCTTCGATGAAGTGCCGTGTTTTATTGGTGCCACGTAGCAATACAAATTATGGTACAACACATACTATTTTGTTTATTTATCATATAACTGAAACGGGGATTGACGAATACATTGCTTGTTGATTATCAGTTTAGTTTTATGATATATCATATGTTGATGTGTTGTGTTACGTCGGATATATGATATTTCGGTATTATATATTTTTGCATAAAGATAGTATATACGCTTATATGTTTGTTTCTCATAATTTTTTTCGACTTCACTTGATTTTTAAGGAATTATATTACTGGATTCACTACAAGATTTCCAGGTCTTTTGCGACCGGAAATCTGCAACCGCATTTGCGGTTGCAAAAAGGTTTAGGACCGCATTTGCAACCGCATTGCGGTTGCAAATTCCCAATAGGGTCGGTTAATATGGGCTTTGTAGGAATATGGGCCAACTGTTGGCCCATTTGGAAAATAAAAATTAGGGCTGGCCGCCCATATATCCTCTTCCTCCCTCATTTGGAACCGCAAATCGGTTCCAAATTTCCATAGCCACCGCCGGCGTCCTCCATAGCCACCGCCACCACCACCTCGTCCTCCATAGCCACCACCCCCCGCCACCACCGCGTCCTCCGTACCCACCTCCATCCCCACCGCGAGCCTCCCTAACCACCACCACCTCGTCTTCCATAGCCACCACCACCACCCGCCACCACCGCGTCCTCCATACCCACCTCCACTGCCACCGCGAGCCTCCATAGCCACCACCACCACCCGCGACCACCGCGTCCTCCATACCCACCTCCACCGCCATCGGGAGCCTCCACCCCACCGCGAGCCTCCATAGCCACTATCATATCTATCATACATCCAAGCTCTATCCGCTTCATAATTCATTATTTATCGATCTAAGTAGTAAAATATAAAACAAATAATTACAATTTAAACTCTAATAAATTTATATCATGCAAAATCGATTTAGAAAGCTAAAGAATTAACAACTTACTTCTTGAAGCGTGAAAAGCGATCTTCAAGAATGTTGCTTATACCACGATTATACTCGGTGTGTGTGCCATTTATCTATCAACAAACAAATAAACATAAGTTAGAATTGAATCACAAATTATATTATTTAAAATAAGAATTTGAGATAGTTATGGGAAAAAAACGTAAATACCTTAAGAAAGAGTGAAATTTGGAATGAATGTTTGAAGAGGAGGGAAAGGCCTTTATAAAGGCCAAAATTAGCTTTCTGCAACCGCGTTGCGGTTGCAGAAACAAACGGCCAAATGATTTTGCAACCGCAAGGCGGTTGCAAAAACAAGTATACGTTAGTTTTTGCAACCGCAATGCGGTTGCAAAAACTAGTATACATTAGTTTCTGCAACCGCGATGCGGTTGCAAAAACAAGTATACGTTAGTTTTTGCAACCGCAATGCGGTTGCAGAAACAAGTTTCGTTAGTTTCTGGAACCGCAATGCGGTTGCAAAAACTAGTATACGTTAGTTTCTGCAACCGCAATGCGGTTGCTAAGAACATTCATACTTTCAAAATGGCGTTTGTTTATGATTCAAGGTGTCACATTGTTATTTTGGCCCACATATCAGATATTAAACTGATAAGAACAGATACTACACTTGATCTTAGCCAAAAGGCGGAGAAAGGTATGAGCTTCAACAATGTAGAATCGCCTCCTTTTATTGTTGGATACATATGAATGGCTTCTTCAAAGACCAATGTGGGATAATCAACCAAGCTCACATCTATACGTTATCTCTTGAATTAAGTTCGTTTAGATTCTTGGCCTGCTCCCATTGTGTTCCATCAAATTAAACAATATTTTGTAACCTTTTGAAAATTAATGAAGGCAGTTGGGAGTAAGGTCAGAATTATGCACTGCTCATGGAAAATCAAGTCTCTTATCAGGGAGTGTGTTTTGATGTTGTTTGGATAAGGGGCATATATCACAAGCGGCTAAAGTGTTCAGAAAATTCAGATACACAATCTAGATGACGTTTCATGTGTGTATAAGATGCGTGGCCAAAACGATTGTGCCAAAGAGTCGACAAATCAACAAATTTGTACAATTTATTAGTTTGCATTACAAAGATGCAAGTGATCGTGTAGAGATCATTTAGTAGGGTCTTGAAAATATGACGAGTGGAAGAAAATGTGAATTTTATGTTCGAGTTTTTTGGTTGGCTGGGAATAGAAAGCAAGTTGAATTTGAAATATCGGACATGTAAAGTTGTTTATAGGCAGGTGAGGTGAATATTTCCATTGTGCTTAAGTGACTTAAGAGAGCCATTAGGTAAAACACAGGGGTGTGACCTCATACTTCAGTTATACGCTTGTTCGGTTACACATCATAAACACAGGCCTGCAGGTAATTGGATATGAGGAACAATTTGTATTATATGGAATTGTGTTTCTCAAAACGGAGAAAGGAGAAATCGGCTGCTTAGGTGACAATGTTTCCAATAACTCACTTTCACCGTGTAACTCACTTTCATCTTGTAATGAGCACATGAACCACGACATGATTATGTCTTAACCATCAGAGGTACTAATAATTAATGAAAGTTGTTAAAGCACTTCTAATTGGATGCTATAGGGTGGACAACACAACTTGTGGTTCAAAATATTTTAGCAGGATTATATTGCTCTTGTTCTGTGACCAAATGAACCAGTACATCTCAAAGTGTATTACATGAATTTGTTAGATACTTGTGAGTATGTATACATTTACAATGTGAAGAGATTGTTTTCCATTGATATACTAGTTTGACTCTTTTGAAATCTATGGATGCTACTGAAACAAAAGAGAAGAAAACGATAGTAAAGAAATGTGATTATGTTAAGGATTGATTGTTACTCCTAGAAGCTGAAAAGGTGTTGTATTTATTTATAACTATAAGTTAACCTCAGAATTATTTATCCTAGAAAAAAATTCAGAATGAATGGTCAATATTTATAACTATAAGGCTGGTGGGCTTTCAGAAACAAAAACACATGGATTTGTCTTCCAACCATCACAAAAGCTTTTATACCAAACAAGTGAAGCATATGCATTAGCTTCACATTGTTCCCTACACTCCCTGAAAATTTGTCGAAGAATTTATTTAGATTGAGTACTGATCAATATTCAGGTGGGGATATGTGGTTTTACTGGTGAACCTTGAAAACCATAAGCACATGAGTGATGATCACATGGATTTGTCCTTCTCTCATAAGAATAGATTTAAGAGCAATAAATGGATATGATTACCCTATGTTTCGTACCAGCAATTTCAGAAGGTCCCCTGAAGTTGACTAGACAACAAATGTTACCGCCTTAGTATAGCATAAATTAATCTTGTTGTAATTGAAAGTTATCCCCTTTGCGCGCTACTTAAGAACCAAGAAACCATGAATATGAAATTGTTGTATGCAGAGTAAGAACGTACAAAGAGTAGGACTAAATGTTTAAGGGACATTCCTGAAATTGTTTATGGACTTTGCCATAAATATCCCATTAATACTGTGAAAGATAGTTTTTCTGTTTACAACAGAACAGCTCTTCCCTGTGTTTTTCTACTTCATATAAAAGCAATATTTGGTCTTTTGTTATTTTTGGACTTTCCTTTGATGTATTATTTTGTTCTTTAAAATAAAGGTTTCCAACTCACACACAATTGTAGTGAGATTTGTTTTATCTTACATTGAGTTTGTATGTAAGTAACTAACAGCACAATCCCGAAAATGCTTTGCATATGAAAAGTCTAAGATTGCATTGCAATTGCATGTACATAATTCTATAACTTTGTCCAGGAACACATGACAAAGCAAAAAAAAAAAAAAAATTAGAACAGAAAAAATATTTGAAACTAATCTACAAATTTGTCCTAAAACTGTAGCTACAAACCATCTGGTTCCAAAGGGGGACATTAGGTCGATGAGTAAATCTTCAGTGCAAGGAATGGTTAGGCCGCCCATTGGATGATGGAATTCGAATTCTTCTTCAGCTTGATATAACAATTCTTGATATTTTGGGTTGTTCAAGTATACGATAACGGAAAAACAAAGCGTTTCTTCTCACTTTCTCCAACATATACTGCAAAATGTCCCTTTGGAACATCAGTTGCTGTTTAAGCTATACTCTTTCCAGGTGACGAAGAACGTCTAAGAATCTGGGGGATTGCCATTGATGTAGTTAATTTCAACCTGTAAGAATCAGAGGAAGCTATGTAAGGAAATGAAGTTTATTTCTTTTTGAAGGAAGTCACTATTGAGAAATATGTAAAAAAAAATGAAGTTTAACTTGCAAGACTAACCTTGTTTGGCTTTCCAGTTAGGGGTAATTACATTAAACCCCCCATCGTATGGTCCATTTCTGAGTCAACCCCCTTAACTTTGTTTTGACTCAGTCAACCCCCCATCGTTTGCCAAAATCATCACTTTGCCCCAAGTCAACTTTTTGCACTTTTTTCAGGGGTATTTTCGTCAAATGTTAAAAATTTTAATATTTATTTTTAAAAAATGTAAAATTTATTAATCGACAAATATTAATTTTCGCCAAAAAAAAAATTCAACCAAATTTTTTCCCGAATTTTTTTTTTCGGCAAATATTTTGTTTAAGAAATTTTTTTTCCGACAAAATTTTTTTTCTACAAAAGAATTATGTCTGAAAAATTTTATTTGAAAAAAAAGTTATCGAAAAAAAAAATTTGTCGAAAATTTTTTTTTTGCCGAAAAAAAAATTTGTTCGAAAAAAAAAGTCGGAAATAAATTTGGTTGAAAAAAAACTTTTTTTGGCGAAAATTAATATTTTTCGATTAATAAATTTTACATTTTTTAAAAACAAATATTAAATTTTTTAACATTTGACGAAAATACCCCTGAAAAAAGTGCAAAAAAGTTGACTTGGGGCAAAGTGATGATTTTGGCAAACGATGGGGGGTTGACTGAGTCAAAACAAAGTTAAGGGGGTTGACTCAGAAATGGACCATACGATGGGGGGTTTAATGTAATTACCCCTTCCAGTTATACAAACATAATAATGTACCACAATCTTTGATGCTTTAACAAAGTCGAGGATGACTGGGTTGAAAGTTCAGTTAATTATGTTTTTCAATGTTTAGGAAAGTGTTGAAGTTCAGATTGGTTCAACAATAGACTGCATTGACCACAGAATTGGCGATGAGGTGTGAAAATAATTCAATCCAATAACGAGTTGACCATGTACATTATCCCATAGAAAATATAAGTACAATCACAGAAATGAAAGAAGTCATTGAAGTTACAAAAATTGGATCATGGACTTGGATGAAAGCAAACAATCCTGACTTTTTGTATTCTATCACAGATTGGTTTTGTAATCCTAGATATTCTCTGAGATAGGATTTCTGATGTAACTTCTCGATGTTATGGGACGAGCACCCCATTATCTTTTCTGTGAGGAAACTAAATTTGATCTTGGCTACTTGAGGACAGGCATTAGAACATCTTAAGCTGAACAAAATATACCAAGTAATCTATAATAATTAAATTTTGATATGATATTCTACTATGAAATGCTTTTGACTAAACTGTAGGGGTCTAGTAGTCAACCTAGCACCCTCCAAAAATAGGTGTATGCCGTTTGAATGCAGCAAGCACACGGTATTCTTTAGTAAAAGGCGAAAGAATAGTTCGCTTTGTGCTTACTGCACGGCTGCATGAAGTTTTACATAAGCCTGCATCAGCAGTCTTCTAACAAATTCTCAACCTTCTCGAACTGTAGCTACATGATGTGGGATACTTAACGTTTCAATGCACTTCCCTACCATTATTTCATTTTTATTTAGAAAACAGTGAACCGAGGAATATAGTAAAGAAGGGAAGCTCGAAACCGCTCCAAGTTCAGGTCTTACATTACACATCAATATTGACTTTCACTTATTGACTTTTACTAGCTTAAAATAAGTACTTTAGTGATCTTAGATTGTGAACCAAACACTCTAAAAGCGCTTCGGTTTTTCTATTCCACATCCCTGTTACACTATATGTGCCACCAATTAGAGATTGACACGTATCATTGTGGACTAGGTAGAAAATGCATCAAATCACTACCTCCTTCTTCTTCCATACGGATGAAAGAGAAAAGTAAGAAATAAAAAAATAAAAAAATAAAAACAGACCAGCTGCTTATCGTCTTTCCAGCTCCACCACGAATCACCATTGCACAATTTTTACAATTACAAGAAAGAAAAAAAAACAAGACAAGCTTTCCACAGTGACAATCCTAACGGCCGCCATCACCGCGACCTTCTCCGATGCCGCTTCTCCTCCCTCGCCGTGGTAAAAAAACGTGCTCGAGCTCCTCGATACCGGCGTCTCGGCCGCCAGTGTCGTCATAGGTATGATCGCGCGTGAAACCTTGACAGTTTGCTTCATCCGGGTGAGCTTTTCGATAAAGCACGGACTCCGGCGCCGGAGAGCTTAACGTCGTCGTCGACACTCGTCGTCGTTGGCTGACTAACCGTCGTCGGAACTCGCCAAAAAAGGTCGCATCGCTGTTTGCGTCTCCACCGGCGCCGCCCAAAATCTCAACTGACGGAGCGTCGTCGGAGGGATGGACGTCAGAAAACGTCGGCGGTAAGAACGTCGGAAAACGTCGGAAAATGGCGCCTCTCAAATGTGAATGACATTCTCAGTGATGGAAATTAAGAGAGAGAGAGATTGCAGAGGATCTGTTTTTATTTTTTTATTTCTTTATTTCTTACTTTTCTCTTTCATCCGTAGGGAAGAAGAAGGAGGTAGTAATTTGATGCATTTTCTACCTAGTCCACAATGACACGTGTCAATCTCTAATTGGTGGCACATATAGTGTAACAGGGATGTGGAATAGAAAAACCGAAGCGCTCTAAAAGAGCTTAATTCAAATTAAAAGCTGATTATAGCTTTATAAGAGTTTGCAAACACCACATTGGTGTCGTAAAGCGTAGTAAGGCAACAAACATTAATGACCTTACAATAAATATAGTGTAAAGACGAGCGATAAATAACTTTGAACGCATGCCCCCATAACCATTACAACGCAATATACATTTTTAACAAGTTCTACTGCTCTTGTTCTGGGAAAAAACTTGTGTGGACTTGGTCCATATTTCAAATATGCACCGTGTGACTTAAAATGTTTCATTCATTCTTTTAGTTAAAAAAGTAAAAATAGAATTTAAAATACTAACCCAACTGAGTTACAACCTTGGTTAAGGTGGGTCTTTAAAGAAAAAGGGAACAAATGGATTTCTCCATTCCCGCTATTACTGTTCATGGCCAAGGAAAAAAATAAATCCGCCATGTGAGAAATAGAACCAAACAGAGCTCATCAATTTATTTTTCTGATGGGTGAAACAGTGCTTTTCGTCTACAGTGAGAGTATTTGTTTTTTGTTTATTTTCTCCATTTCTTACTCTCATTTATTTCAGTTGTTGCTCTTCTTCATTTTAGTTGTTGTTTTTCTGAAACAGAGAATAAAAAAAAATTAGAATGCTAAACAAAATAACACATTTACACATCACAAATCAGTCAAAATTTATGTTCTAATAGAACTTAAGCTTGTAACATCTTTTTTAGTAAACACAAAAAAACAGACTTTTTTTCCAAAAAAAAAAGAGACTATTTTTTTATTGTTAAAAAACAGAGACTTCAGCTAATACCAACAGCTTTTGTTCTAGGCTTCTAGTATTTGTTTTCATGAGAAATAATGAGATACGAAGTCAAAAAAAAAAATTAGATTTCCATCGACTTGTTTATCTTGCATTGTTGGAAAATTAGGAGACTGGTTTTCTGCATTAACTTCCATTGTGAAAAGATTATTTAAAATAAGATTTATTTATGGATCAATTGGAGGAGATTTTTGTTTTCTTGTGTATGGACAGTAGCGGGAATGATGAATTGAGTCTTTTTCGTTTATTTTGAAAGCCCTTACTTAATCAAGGTTTAACTGAGTTGGGTTTATTATTTTAATGTTTATTTTTACTTCTTTTTTTTAATGAATGGTGAATTCTGAGCCACACGGTGCATGTTTGAAATGTGGACCAAGTCCACATAAGTTTTTTCCCTTGTTCTGTGACCAAATATATCCGTAACTGTGAAAAAGCTTAGTCATTACAACGCTAGGTGCAAAGGAAATATACTGATATTGGAATAACTTGAATTATGATTAGTTAGAAAATACATATATGTGTAACAATTAGCCTATCGTTTCTTACAGTGAGTGTAAAAACTGGTTTCAATAACAATGACATGTGTACCACCCTTAGGCAAAAAACTTTAGAACTTGTATTGAGGCAGGAGCTGCGCGAACGCAGGCCCCCATAGTAACAAATTATGACATAGACTCGACCACTTGGGCCGATCTTAGGCGGGCGCCCCTTTAAAGTGCAATGAAGGTCGCCAACCTAGGCCATGGGTCTTCTTGATGGCCCATTGACCCCGTCCAGGTAAGTATGTAACTAAGGGCAATATGTTCGATTAATATCCTACCTTCTTTGCTAATACAATGTGGGATATATTCCACCACTGTTTTAATGTCTTTCATCTGTGATAAACGGTGTATTCAGTGCCAGTATGTGTATTACAAAGATGCAAATGATCAACTAGAACATTTAGCAGGGCCTCGAACATATATAAGTTTCCCACCAGTTAGTCTGCCATACATTACCTTGGTCCAACGTGAGAAACCGTTCGGTATTCTCATATGATTATGTTATTATGTCTTAGAAGATAGAACATAAATCACAATCAAATGTATTTGAGAAGTTTCCAAAAATGGAAACTGTTCAAGATTCTCTTAAGTTAGTTAGTTAGTTATTTCTATTTATAGTAAGTCGATAGTTGTAGTTTGTTAGGCTATTAGATTCAGTTAGAGGAGATCTCCCAGTCAGTTTCCAAGCCTATATAAGACCTGAATATGCACTCTTTTCGATGATCAATTCAGTTTTACAGATTACACAAGTTACATTCGAGATTGGAGAGGATTTTCTCTCCACATTCATCAATAATAGTTCTGTTTTAGTTTTCTGTTATTCTTTCTTCTTCTTGATCTGCTGCTACTATTTTTCTTCTGTTCTTGATCAATTAATCCATCAACAATGGTGGAAACACTATCATAGTGTTATTATGGTATCATTCGGCCAGATCCTCCTTCTCTCTTCCGCTGCAATCTATTCTTCTCCCCTCTTGTTCATCTGATTTCACTGCTCTCAAATATGGAAATCAGTTGAAATGACAACCCCTGCTTCTTCTTCAACTTCTGTCACTACTAAGAACCCTAGTGAAGATTCAAGTTCTGTTTACTATTTGGGAACACACGACTTCACTGGATCATCAATTGCCAGAGAAAAACTCAATGGCGCCAACTACCTGTCATGGAGCAAAGGAATCACCATGGCACTCAACATCAAGAACAAGATTAGGTTCATTGATGGAACTCTCCCCAAGCCAGATTCCTCCGATGCTGTGAATGAAACCTTTTGGATTAGAGCCAACACACTGGTGTTGTCATGGCTCATGAACTCTGTATCAGGTGATCTTCACAAGAGCCTACTGTATTTTGAATCTGCCCTGAATCTATGGAAGGAATTGAAGCTGAGATTTGCAAGGGTTGATGGTTCAAGAGTGTATTAGCTTCAAAAATCTCTCTCCACCATATCTCAGGGAAGTCTTTCTGTCACAAACTACTACAATGCTTTTAGATCTTTGTGGGATGAATATGTGAATCAACGACCTGTTGTTGCATGTTCTTGTGGATTATGTACTTGTGGAGTAAATAGAACCATGATTGATTTGCAGCAACATGATTCTGTTATAAATTCCTTGTTGGCATGAATGAATCTTACAGTGTTGTGAGAAGCCAAATTCTATTGATTAATCCATTGCCCTCTGTGTCACAAGTATACTCAATGTTACTCCAAGAAGAGAATAAAAGAGAACTTACCTTAACTTCTCTCCCTACTGATTCCCTTGCTATATTCACTAGACAAAGAGTCACTCAAGAACAGCTCAACAGAAACACTTTTTCCATCCCTAACCCTCAACCCTACCACCAATCTCAGGGTTACAACAACTCTAAGAAATATAAAAAAGAAACTAAAGTGTACACATTGTGGATACACTGGTCACACAGTTGACAAATGCTTTCAAACCTATGGCTATCCCCTTGGATGGGAAGGACCAAAAGGTAAAAGAACTACTAGTCAGAATCATTGTGCAAATGCAGTGAACAGCTATGAGCAAGTTGCTGTTAGTGAAGAATCCAAGCCTCAGAAGCATACTACTGATTTTGCTAAGGAGATCATTGAGAAATTCTTAGCCTTCGAGCAAGCTCAATCTCAGCCTCTTACTAGCTCTGCAAGACCAGATTCAAGTTCAAAACACTATGCAACAACTGCAATTTCTGGTAAAAATATTGCTATTTCTACTAAAGCATATTCTAAACACACTGTTTCAAAATGTTGGATACTAGATACTGGTGCAACAGATCATATGATCTGTTAACAACAATGGTTCATTGATAAACCTGAAGCATTAGATATAGATATTCACCTCCCTAATAATAGCATTACAAAAGCTACTCACAAAGGTTCTGTTCAATTCCTTTCTGGTATTGTGTTACACAATGTACTGTTGGTTCCTTGTTTCACTTATAATCTCCTGTCAATATCAAAACTCACTGGTCATACCAACATTACACTACACTTCCTCACTTCAACTTGTGTATTGCAGGACCAAATCACCAAGAAGATGATTGGTTTTGCTAGGCTTGAAGAAAATCTGTACATTCTACACTCAGAGACTAACAACATTAAGAAGGATACTGCTTACTCTGCTGCTGCTTATAATGCTACTGTTGATAATGAAACTTTGGCACTATAGATTAGGTCACACCAGCAATGAGAAACTATCTGCTATTAGTGAATTATACATTTCTACTTGTAATACATCTCATGAATGTGATATATGCCATTTATCAAAACAAAAGAGACTTCCTTTTCCCTTAAGTACCAGTTGTACAAGTCATGCATTTGAGCTAATACACTGTGATGTTTGGGGGCCCTTTTACTGTTAAGTCTCATGATAATTTTAGATTTTTCCTGAAAATAGTGGATGACAGTAGATGTACTTGGATCTATCTCTTACAGAACAAGTCTGAAGTACAAAAACATATGTATCAGTTCTACAATCTAGTGTTAACTCAGTTCTCAACTAAAATTAAAACTATTAGAACTGATAATGGGATTGAGTTCATACAAAAAGGTTTCTATGAAAAATATGGCATTTTGCATCAAAAATCTTGTGTAGAGACACCTCAACAAAATGGCTTAGTTTAGAGAAAGCATCAACATTTACTACAAGTTGCAAGATCTCTCAAATTTCAATCTAATGTGCCTATTGAATACTGGAGTAACTGCATACTGTGTGCTACATTTATCATCAACAGGATTCCTTCAAAAGTATTGAATAACAATACTCCTTACCAAATGTTATACAATAAACCACCAGATTATACATTACTGTGCTCATTTGGTTGTCTAGCATATGCCTCTACTCTCTCTGCTAACAGGAACAAATTTGATCCAAGAGCAACAAAGGCTGTGTTCCTAGGTTACCCTCAAGGAACAAAGGGATATCTCCTGCTCAACTTGCAGAATAGAAAACCTTTTTATCTCCAGAAATGTTGTTTTCTATGAAAACACATTTCCATTTCAACAGAAGATAGCAGATCAACACTCCAACTCAAAAACTGTAACTACAGATTTGTGTAATGACACATTCATATCCCCAAGCAGAATACTTCCTCAGACACTGGAGACACCAGAACACCAGAGTCCACCCTCATCTCCTGATATGTCTCACACACTGCCAAGCACTCCTCATTTACATGTCAACAATGAAGTGGACAACTCATACACCTCAGATGCAGATACACTACAAATTCAAACATCTACAAATGACTCTATACTCCAAAGTACACAACCAGCTGAAGCAAGTGAAGAATTACCAGCTATTGAAACTCAGAATACAGGATTGTCACACTCCAGTTCTAAAGTACCAAATACAAGACCACACAGATCAGCTGGACCACCTGCATACCTCTCAGTGTATGATGTATCACTTCCAAAATCACTTCATAAAGCAAATTCCATCACCTATAGTAAACATTATCCTATCTCAACTTACTTATCTACTGATTTACTTGGTGATTCTCATAAAGCCTTTACTGCATCCATATCTCAAATCACTGAACCTAAGACATTCACTCAAGCAAACAAACTCATTGAGTGGAGAAATGTTATGAAAAGTGAATTAGATTCTTTAGAGAAAACAAAAACTTGGGAACTAACTTCTCTGCCACCAGGTCAACATTGTATTAGATGCAAGTGGGTGTTTAAAGTAAAATACAAAGTTGATGGCACTATAAAGAGATATAAAGCTAGGTTAGTAGCAAAGGGATACACCCAAGAAGAAGGGTTAGACTACTTTGATAATTTCTCTCTTGTTGCAAAATTAACTACAGTTAGAGTAATACTTGCCTTAGCTGCTTCACAAAACTGGCACCTACAGCAACTTGATGTAAACATTGCCTTCTTACATGGTGATCTGGATGAGGTAATATACATGACCCCACCCCCTGGATATTGTCCTAAGAATGATAATAGAGTCTGCATATTAAAGAAAAGCTTATATGGTTTAAAGCAAGCCTCAAGACAGTGGTTCATAAAGCTCACTCAATGCCTTATTAAACATGGTTATTCTCAAACAGTGTCTGATTGCTCTTTGTTCACAAAGATCAAAGGGTCTAACTTTACAGCCCTCTGTGTCTATGTTGATGACATTATCCTTACAGGAAATGACATCACAGAAATTAACTGTATAAAACAACAGTTGGACACTGAGTTCACTATAAAAGATCTTGGAAATTTAAAATATATCATTGGCATAGAAATTGCCAGAAACAAAACAGGTATTTCACTCTGTCAAAGGAAATATGCACTTGATATTTTAAGAGATGCAGGTTACCTTGGATGCAAACCAAGCAAAATTCCTATGAGCAACAAAGCAAAGCTGGCTGCTGATGATTCTCCTCCACTTGAAAATCCATCAGAATACAGGAGGCTAGTTGGAAGACTACTATATCTACAGGGGGATACACTACAGCTCAAACTCACAAATACATCTCAAAGCATTCTCTATTAGTGACTGGGCAGCGTGTCCAGAAACAAGAAGAAGCATTGCAGGATATGCAATATACCTAGACAAGTCTCTAATATCCTGGAAATGGAAGAAGCAACAAACTGTCAGTAGATCATCTACTGAAGCTGAGTACAAGGCCCTAGCAACTACAACCCGTGAACTATTGTGGCTGGATCAGTTATTAAAAGACCTTGGCTTCACACAACAGAGGACATCTCTACTTTTCACAGACAGTAGAAGTGCATATTGCATTGCAAATAATCTTGTACACCATAAGAAGACAAAGCACATACAAATAGATTGTTACTTTGTAAGGGAAAAATTTCACAACAACTCAGTGAAGATCATGCACAGTGGGAAAGAAAACCAAGTTGCAGATTTGCTAACAAAGCCATTATCCTTACAACCATTCAACAACATGATTGCCAAGATGGACATTCATAATATTCATGCACATCTTGAGGGGGGCTCTTAGAAGATAGAATAGAAATCACAAATCAAATGTATTTGAGAAGTTTCCAAAAATGGAAACTGTTCAAGATTCTGTTAAGTTAGTTAGTTAGTTATTTCTATTTACAGTAAGTCGACATCTGCAGTTTGTTAGGCTGTTAGATTCAGTTAGAGGAGATCTCTCAGTCGGTTTCCAGGCCTATATAAGACCTGAATATGCACTATTATCGATGATCAATTCAGTTTTACAGATTACACAAGTTACATTCAAGATTGGAGAGGATTTTCTCTCCACATTCATCACTAATAATTCTGTTTTAGTTTTCTGTTATTCTTTCTTCTTCTTGATCTGCTGCTGCTATTTTTCTTCTGTTCTTGATCAATTAATCCATCAACAATGGTGGAAACACTATCATAGTGTTATTATTATGTAACTTTGTTTTCTTGAAATATACGGAACATGAACGTGTCCAGGCTGCTTAGGTGATAATGTTTCCATAACGAAATAAGCTTTTGTTTTCCTGAACTATGGATATGAGGAAAAACTTGCCTCATATGAGTATGCTATTGCCTAAAGCCTAAAGGAAAAAAACGCCTGCTTAGGTGACAATGTTTCAAATAACCGTGTCTTTAGTTGTGGGAAGTTGGAGAACATATTAAGCACGTTAGCAGATAAACCATTTAAGGTACTAAGAATGAGTGGATGCTGTGAGATACTGAACTATGATTTTCTCAGAACAATTAGAACACTTCTAACCGGATGCTATATAGCCTATAGGTAGGACAACCGACAATACAAGTACTTGAGGTCCAAAAACAATTTTAATAGGTTTGTTCTGTGACCTGTAACTCTCAGAGTGTATTTAAGTTATGGAAGAAAAATCAGCCACATCTCCCTATTATCATATTGGAGTCTTCATTAGTTGGTCAAGGATGAAGAAATTAAAGTGGGACCTTAATCAAAAGTATTTTAATTTGATTTTTTGGTTATAAATATTAGGCTTTTCCACCAATTTTCACACCAAAAATTATTTCGATTTTTCCTTCTTTCTTGCTATGAATCTCTCATTTAGTAAGTCTACTTTCAGGGAAAATTCATTCCAAGTTCTTATTTCATCATTTTCTACCCGTAAACACCCCAAAACTTTTATTGCGCAGAAATTATCCATTCGACCCTCCACCTTAGAAAAATCATAACTAATTGTAAAAAAAATCCTTTTTGTTCAAGGCTAACGGCTGAATACTCCTCATGATGTCCTCTTACTTTTATATGAGAAATATTTTTCAAATAATGTGATTTAGAAGGTCAAAATTTCAAAACCGTAAACTGTTTTCTAAAAATTAGAAAATAGGTTCTATACTTTCAAGAATTATTTAGCATAGCAAACCTTTGGATATTCCTTCCCATTTTGGTACTCATGTTTCTAGTGATGTTAGGTATCAGTTGCCATAAAAATATTTGAAAACAAAGTTCATTTGGATATCTGATCAAAGGTAAACTCGAAACTACGACGATATTCAGCTTATTTTACATACTTTAAATTCTTTTTTTATGATTGAAAATAATCATCATAATTCCATGATTGATCACTCACACATGACTCTTATAAGATATAACAATCATTAGAATCACTTTAATATGATTTGTATTCACGAATTAATATTTTTGAGATTTTTCACTAGTATATAAATAGTATAATTATCACGTTTAACATATCCTTACATAAGTTTAATAAGATTATCATATATACTTTTGAGGTCTAATCCTCTTATATTGTTATGTATCGTAAGTTAAACATTCTTTGATCATTTACCTTGATTAGGTTTACGTATTAATATTTTTATAAGTTATAAATACAATGTTATGTAATTTAAGATAATCTTGAAACAAAATAATATTAACTAAGTTATACAATTTATTGGATTGCTTCATAAGATAATCGTTTGATGTCATGATTCCTGAAATTTTTGGATGTACTAGAGAATTAAAGAACGATTTTTCATAAATCAGTTAAGTAATATATTATGAATATTTATTATGCATCAAATTAAATAGTTTATCATACTATACTTGATATTATTGTATACTTACCATTTGAAATGATTTTCTAACATTACAAAAACTATAACTACAATTATAATTATAAATATATGGTTGCTTAAGATAAATCTTGAGATATAAAATACGTATACAAAGTATATTTGATATTTAACTTAACCTTACGACATCAAAATTTATCGCGTAAGATTTTCATCAATGATATGTGTTATTTACTTAAATTAGTATTAGCTACCTTTTTTAAACAAGAACTTCCTCAAATTTCATCAACACGACAGTTGAATAGTACATATGTTTATAGTGGTGAGTTATGATTATTCAATTAACTGATATTATCTTAATGATATTAAAGGTTTGACAAATTAATCAACGACGCGCAAGATTCTCCGTACAAATAAAGGTGAGGTTCGATTTCTGATTTTGTTCTGGCCTAGTTTGGCATCCGGCCTGAGGAACTTGGACAAAAAAGACATTATCCTGTTACCAAAATACGAACAACCTATTATTCACCGTATTCCTATTTTTGCATCTTATCTCGTCTCATAATATGATTTCCTTACTCATGGTTAAATCATACTCAACCATTAATTATTTATCACATATTAATTCATAATCATGGTAATTAGTCATTATCTCGTATGCTGGTTCTTGAACTGTGCAAAGAGCAACGAACTATGTTCGGGACATGTAGCTCAAGGAGCAACGGATATTATCCGGTTTACTAGCTTATTTGGTTATCACCAATTGGGACGCCTTTGGAAAGTTGAGCCCAGGGATTGAGTCGATTTACTGTCGGGCAGTAAGGACTGTCGGTTTAAGTAATTTCGCTTGATACCCATTTATCTAGGCGCCGCTTGCAGTCAAGAGTTGGCTGTAACCCGCGTGCTGGATCGGCATGTACTCGAGCATGTCGCCTGCTTTGTTTGTGAGGTCGCTCCTCGTTGGGAGGTATAAGGTAGTATAAGGTTGGATTGGTTTACTGTTAACGCACATGTTCATAAACTATTTTCAGAATATTCCGGTACCATTGTTACATTAAATTATCTTCTTAAATTGTTTCTATCGGCAAGATTACTCCTAGAAATATATCAATTGAATCACTGTTAATTCTTGCATTGCCACTTGTTTTGTATGAATCTCACTAAGTCATCAAATACTTATTCCTCGCTTTTTCCTATCTGTCCATTCCTCAGAATAAGATCAACGTGGCATCATGGATCACATGAATAATTTTGCCAATCTTGCCTTTTGGGAATATTCATGTAATTGAAAATGATTAATCATCAGTACGTAATTATTACAGTGTTAAATTGTTTGTATTTTCCAGACTTCCGATGTGTATATTAAAGTCAATTTTTATCATTATATGTACGGTTGATCCTGGACAGTGACACCCCTTCTACGAGACGTATTTTAGTCTGAGCTGGGTAAAGTGTCTAGCCAACGCTGAACCAACTCGGATCGGAACACGACTCATGGGACGTGGCCGTCACAGAATATGTCCGTTGACCCAGCAGTAATGACACACTTTTCTTGTGATCTAAGATTCCTTGTGTGTCGATGAAGCTATTGTGATGATCAATAGGTCTTTGTTGTTCCTATATCAGAAGGCAATTTTGATTCGACATGATCTTTAGTGATTCTTTGTGCTTCTAGGATATCATTTAGTTTGATTGCTTCATCACTTAGTCGAATGATGTTTATCTCAATCCTTTTTAGGTAATTCATTGCTTTTATCATCTTCTGTTGAGCTTCATTTTTGGCAGATCGTGCTTAAATTAGGTCTGAGACGGTTGTGTCATATGCTGTCTTGAAAGTATCGATCTCCATTTCAAGGTTTAGTAACTGCATATCTTTATCACGGGACTTGTCTGTCAGCGGCCCAAGTTGCGCCTCTAGATCGATATTCCTTCTTACGACAACATAACATTTGACAAGAGTTGCATTTATCTCGTTGTAGTCTATGTTTTGTGATGTATCATCAGTGTCTGATTCCTCTTTGGACTCATTAAGTATGTTAGTGGTAGTAATACCATTCTCGGTTTCTTCAGAACAAGATGATACGTAAGAAATTATGGCAGTGAGGGCCAAATCAGGCACTGTTTTTTCTTCTTCATATGTCGCATCTGAGTCATTGTCACTCAATGTTGTGACTAGAACACGATTTTTATTTTCTCCAATAAGTTTGCACAGTCTGCTCTAATATGCCCAAACCCATGGCATTCCCTGCATTCAATACCTTTCTCTTTTCTTTTCACTTCAAGATAATTATCAGCGAAATTATTTTTGATAAAATCAGAGTTAGATGAACCAAGTGACGAAATTTGCCTCTGAAACTTGATTTGTTCATCTTCTTGAAGTTTTTTGTTAGAAGGGTTATGGACTTCATGAGATCCATTCCTTATTCATTCTGTGGGGTTGTGGATTTTAGAAGAGTGCTTTTGGCCAAATTATCTCCCTCTTGTTTCAGTTTCATTTCATATGTTGCAAGAGGACCTATAAGGATTTCAAGAGGCATATTGTCCGTATCCTTGGCTTCTTCAATGGTCTCAACCTTGATTGCAAACTATGGTGGAAGAGATCTGAGAGTCTTGTAAACCAGTTTGCTTCACTATATTCTTCACCTAATAAAACAACTTATGTCGCAATGCATCTAAGTTTTGCATTATATTGGGCAATGGTTTCTGAAATTGTGGATCAGGTCGATACGTTGTTGATGTTAACTTAACACTGAAGTTCTAACAGCAGTTTGTGTTTGCTGTTAGTTCTACGATGTTACTTTAACAGCAGACCAGAGTAACAGTTTGCAGCGGAATAAACAAACACGAATTTAAGAAGTGAATATAGGATTATATTAACTTCCGAGCCGTAGGCAAAATACCACAAGGGTTTAACAAAGGCGTTCTCACAACTCTCAAGCTCCTCACTCTCGAATTGTTCGAACTAAGCAAAGCACACAAGAGTTGCTTCGACTATCTCTAAAAGCTCCTCACTCTTAGATCTATTCTAACAACTTAAAAACTTTGCTAAAGCAAGACAACACTCAACAACTGTAAATTAATCTCTCGGATTGATTAGCTCTTGTCTCGTTCTTTGTCTTGATGTACTTCACACCTATATATAGGTTCTTGACTTGGACTTCAAGGTGTGTTGTACACGGTTGGTAATTCTCCTTGTTTCCTTCTCGAACTCCTCTTCCTTGTTCTCGCAGTCCTTCTTGAATAATAGTTCCTTCGCCAGTGATCTAGCTAAGGAAAGACTCCTTCTTCAATTCAGGACTTTCCCTTGGAAGCTTTCCTAGTTGCACTAGAACTCTTCTTTCCTTTTATAAGCCGTTTGTTTAATTAAGGAAACTTCTCATCTTAGAAACTTTGAGCGTCCAACCTAATGCAAGTTTGTTTCCTGAATAATAATCAACGACAACTACAACTGTGGAACTCAGTTAGTTAGATGAATAAGGCAAAACAATAATAATAATAATAACTAGATTGTAAAACAGTTTCTGGACGTGCAATGTTACTCTAACATTGAAAATCTCAATGTTATCCTAACATCCAGAAAACCTGCACTTTCAGTTTCTGTTTCTTGCATCTGCATGTTCTCAAATTAAGTGGTTAGCAGTTGTAACTTATACCTGCGAACACTAGAGGTACCTTCATGAGCAGTACGTATTATATCCCATGCCTCTTTAGCTGATACACAATTGAAAATTATATTATATTGATTCATATCAACAACACTTAGGATAGTGTTTGGTGCATGCGAATTTTGTTTAGCAAGAAGATCTTCTTCATTTGTCCAAATGAGTTTTTTTTTGTTACCGTCTTCATCTGTATGGGTGACCAACCTCTTAAGATGCTTTTCTAGGCTTTCTAATAGTGTTGTTTGATGAAGTTTTGGAGACGATTCTTCCAGTATGAGTAGTTGGTGCTCGTCAGCATCATTGGTTTTTTTGTTGACAATCCTTCCTTGATATCTTCCATCCCTGAGAATAAGGTCTTTTTAAAGCAGAATCTCACTAAAATAAACGTTAGTGACCAGCTCTTGATACCATTGCAAGACCTTAATTGTTTACTTATTACTTGTTTTCTACTCTTAATGGTTATTACTTGTAATGACATGTAAAAGTAAAACAATAAAACATGGATTTATAGTGGTTCGGTCACAACAGACCTACTCCACTCGGCTTTCGCTTGTTCTCACAACTCCAGTCTCTTTCATTTAGTACAAGACTTTGACTCACTTAGGCTATTACATGTACTAGTATTCTAGACTCCCTCTAATTACTTTCCTAACGCCTGAAGCGACGCCTTACTAAAGAACCCTACTAGAATATGGAAATGATCGAGTTTACACGAAGTTCCTTCGCCTTGATATTTCGTACAAGAATAATAAAATGCTTTTGATTCTCAAACAAATAAAATACAAATCTTTAAAATCTAAACTTCAGAACTTGTCTTCAATCGTTTTCGAGTTTTCTGCTTTTATAGAGTGCAGAATCTCCACACGGAAGAACATCTCTTGTACCAGATCTTCGATTCTTCAAGACAGCTTGCAAACATTCCTTAGTTCATCCGATTTTATTCTGCTAAATATGTAAATAGAATATTCCCATGTATGCATATATATATATATATATATATATATATATATAATTCAGTCTAAATACACTTGGAATAAAATCGAATCATACAAAGACAAATATAAAGCTGAATCTTGTTTCCATAAATAATCTGACACGGCAATATCTATTTCTATAAGGAAGCTATAAGATTCACGTTTTAATAATTATATAGATATTCCTTGACTTTAAATTTTTTTTTGCTCATAAGTTATAGTTTACATATATGATTATTTAAATTTATAAAAAAGTATTCCATAATTAGAACAAAAATAAAAAATTAGTAAGTGTAGCAAGGGCTTTTGCCAAATTTTAGAATCAAATAAGGGTTTCGCCAAATTATAGATAACACGTAGAGTTGTTTACTATGTATAAATAAGGTATAGTTATATTTACGTCCTTGGTGTATTATGTAACGTTTTCTCGGAGGGTTTCTTATACTCCATCATCTTTAATAAATTTATTTTGCCAATAAAAAAAAACATTTACGTCATTGGTGTGATTAGAGGATGGCCGTTGATTGAAAGCACACGGGAATCATTTCCAGATCTAGTAGTTGTAAGTACTAGTTCACTAGAATTAGGGAGTTAACCGTTAAGCATTCACAAGGAAGGGGTACGATTGGAAGAACCAACTGACTCTAACCAATATATTTTAGTCGAACTCTTTATTGAAGGGGAGCCAAAGAGTTGTAGTTACCTCCTTGTAGCTTGGAAAATCACAATCACCTCCCCTCCTATCAAAAACCATAAATGAACTCACAAAAAGTTGCCTTTGGTCGATTATTTTTAAGGGCTTTGATGTAATGTAATATAAGAGGGGTCTCCACGAATGATTTGCACAATATCAATTTAAAAGTTATCAATAGTGTTTTATATTTATTAAAGTAATAATAAAATAATTTTATTCAATAATATAATTATGTTATTACTTATTATTAAAATTATACAAATAATTTAACCATCCCACTTTCAATAATTATAAAATATCAATAAATAATCTTAGCACTTTACATTCTAGTTTGTGGATTTATATTCAAGTTATTTCTTGGACTAAATCAGAAAAAGAACATGTCATTAATAAAATTCATTTCTATATACGATAAATGCATAATTATTTTTTCCTACAATTAAAGCATGCAATCTACTTTTGAGTTCTAATAATAATTCTTGTAGATCAATAAGAACTTAATTAAGTGATGTATATTGTTATTTTTTGTTAGTGCCTAAATGAATTTAAAAAATATAAAGAACAAGTAAATAGCGTTAGTTAGATAATTGATTAAAATTATTTTAGATTCAGTTTTAGTATTTTTGTTAAAATTTTATAGTTATTTAAAAAAAATACAATTATGAAATCTTTTTTTAAATTTACACGTATATCTTGATTAAATAAAATGAACACTACAATCTTCATACTAAATATCTTCATAAAAATTAATTGTTGAAGGACAAAAATATTTTTTTTTGTACGTACTTTTGGTTTGAGCGGAGGTGATTGTTATTTTTTCAAACCAGAGGATGCATCTGTAGTTTCACCAAATCTCACGGAGCGTGAGCTTAATTAATCATCATTAAAACATGAAATAGGAGGTTTTCCAATTTACTCAAAAAGAACAATGCGCTCTCACTTTCCTTTTTCTCTTTCCGTAATCTTCTTTTATATCTCCAAATTTTTTTTTTCTCTTGCTACTCCAGATTATGCGTGCTTTCTTCTCTACTTTTCTTCTATCTCTCTTCTTCTAACAATTCACCTTCTACAATGGAACTTTAATCATTGACTAAATTAGCAAACCTAGATAATTTGAAGAAATTCTTATATTTTATTTCTTAGAAGTACGCTCATTATTGTAAGAAGTCACAAGAAGATCATTGCAACTATGCAAACAAAACTGATAAAGAAAGCCAAGGTGACAAGGCTGTCAAGCAGTAGTGGAGAACTGATGATAACTTGCAATTCCATAGCTGTAAGAATATCCCATGCTGATCATCACAACCATGTGAATAACAGCAAGACAATCCAACACTCTTCAGCATGTAAGAAGCCACATGATCGACATGAATTAGTGGAGATTGACAGCAAAGCAGAAGAACCTTTATATTTCAGCTTTTAGATTAGTTTATTGATTAGCAGATCGCATTGTCATGTTTAGTTGTTGTTGTTGTCTGATTGTGATGTATAAATATAGGATCATGTAATGCAGTTGATATACAAGAAAAACATTCTTCTTTTATACAACAGAAAGCTTCAATATTTCATTCCTTCTTTCACTGTTACATTGCTTCAATTACTTGTTTTAGTTCTAAATGAATCTCAGTTCATTACTTGAAATGGTATCAGAGCAATGATTTAATCATTAGCTCAGGTATAGATCCAAAACACACTTCCGCTACCACTTGTTTTATACACCATTACCTATTAAGAATCCATGACAAATCCAACAGATTCATCCACAGTTTCTGCACCACAGGTGGAGAAACAAAACACTGCAACACAAGATGATCACTTTGACCCATTCTTTGTACATCATGCTTAAAATACAGCAAACTCTCTGGTGAGTCAGAAACTCACAATACAAAATTATCATCGCTGGAGTAGAGTCATGTATGTGGCTTTACTTGCAAAGAATAAAGTTGGATTCATTGATGGTACCTATCCAGAACCAGTAGCTACTGATCCATCTTATACAAAATGGATGCGCTGCAACTACACTGTCTTAGGATGGATTTCTGCCAGCATTTCTGATGAGTTAGGAGATCCAACTATGTTCTCTGACTCTGCTTTTCAGGTATGGAAAGACATAAAAAGGAGATTCTCCAGATCCAGTAATAATCATATATATATATGCTTGAACAACAACTTGCTAACACCAAACAAGAAGGAGCTGCACTTTCTTTATACTTTTCAAAATTAAAGTCAATATGGGATGGGATAAACCAATATGAAGTTCCATGTGTGTGTACCAATTCTGAATGTGGTGCAATGGCTATGCTAATAAAAAAAAATGAACACAAGAAAGTAATGAAATTTTTGATGGGATTGGATGACTCTTTCTCTTTAGTCAGAAATCAAATATTGTTGAGGGATCCTCTCCCCTTGTTAGATGATGTGTTTGGTCTGGTGCTGCAAGATAGGGGTGTTTGGGCCGGGTCGGGAACTTGGAATCCGACCCGACCCGGTGGGTTTTTCTCGAGCCAGGGAAAACCCGATATGTTCCCTCCCGGTCAAACCGGGAATTTGCTCCCGGTTTGACTCCCGCCGGGAGGTAACGGGATCCGGATCGGATCCCGTTACCTCCCGCGGGATCCCGGGAGGCAATAGGCAATTTTTTTTTCCTTCATTAGTCCTCTTCTTCTTTTTTTTCAGCTTAACAAGCTCACGGACATGGCAGTTGGTGACTTGGTGGTGGTGACTGCAATTTACATAAACAAGAGGAATTGTGTATCTGTACAAATAATAATTATTAAATAAAAAAGGTGAAAGGAATAGGAGGCATGGGATGAAAGTGGACGGATGGTGGGCTTAATATTAAAAGAAGATTCACACAATATCAATATTTAATAATTATAATAATAATTTATAGTACAGTTCGAATATATTATAGTAATATATTATAGTACAGCAATCACGCAACACAAAACAAACATATATTATAGTAATATTTTGTTTTCTATTACTCTTTATTTGTTTTCATGTCTTTAATTTTTTTTTTCTAACTCTCTTCTTCTTTTTATAGTTACCCTCTCCTTCACGCACAGAGCACACACTACACACACGCAGCACACCACACACACCTAATTTTTTTTCTTAAACTCTCTCACACACACGCACACACTATACAGTATACACACACTCACTCACCACCTCTCCGAAGCACCACCACGCCGCCGCACCACCACCGCCGCACGTCCAACAATTATCAAAAAACATTACTTTTTCAATATAGAAAACAAAAAAAAGGGCTGAAATTTTCCAACCCGCGCAAACTGTCGATCGGGAATCGGGATCCCTCCCGTCCCGACGGGAGTCCCGTTCCGCCGGGAATAGCGTTCCCGGCGGGAGGGACGGGAGCTGTTCAGCAGCTCCCGCCCCGGAAGATCCCGATGGGCCGGGGCGGGACCCCGGCCCATAACACCCCTACTGCAAGAGGAATCAAATAGAGAGTATCAAACTTTCACCACACACCTATTGACACAGCTGCCATGGCAGTCAAGACACAGATCAACCAACAGAACAAGTCACAAGCTACTGTGATGGCTGGAAACTTTCAAAGACAAAAGCCATAGAACAAATTCAGTACTGGTAAGAACAGACCACTCTGTGCCAAGTGTGGAAAAACAAATCACACAATTGATAACTGCTATGAAGTATATGGATATCCTCCTGGCCACAAATACTCTAAGTTCAAACCTGCTGTTAATCAAGGTGTCAGACAATTTTCTGGTAATGTGAATCAGGTAACTCAAGGCAGTTCAAGTTCAGGACATGCTTCTGTTCCCATATCACAAGAACAATTTCAGCATTTGTGTAATCTCTTTCAAGGTAACACAAGCTTAGTCAATCAAGTTAACACTCAACCAACAAACAATTTGGTAACAGAAATCGACTGTTTCTTTGTAAGAGAAAGAGTTCAACAGAAAATCATTAAAGTCATTCGTATTCCCAACACTTCTCAACTTGTTGATATATTGACAAAGCCTCTGGCTCCTCAACCATTCAAAGAGCTTACCTCCAAGCTAGGCCTTCTCAATATCCATGCCGGGGGGGGGGGGGGGGTTGTTAAATCATCAAAATATAAGTTTCTACTTTTGGAAACTGATTGAATTTCAGTTAGTTAGTTAGTAACTACTTTCCTATTTTAGTAAGTTTCATTAACAGTCTGTTAGTTAGTTTAGCAGCGTAGTTAGTTCTGTAGATTAGTTATTCCTTTCTTGTATTGGATTGGGATTGTATCACATATATAAACAACACACACAGAGAGAATCAGAACACAATTCTCTCTTCTTGATCTTGTAACAAACTCTCCAAGTTTCACTTTCTTCTTCAATAATATTTTTACAATGTTTCTGTTTTCTCTCTTGCTTAATTCGATTTGATTATACAAGTTATCAAACATCTCGATGCATTCAATCTCCTTTGATCCGTATGATTCTGACATTATGTATCTGGGATATACAAATGCATTTGCCTCATTTAACATCAAGACGGAAAAACTGGAAACCCATGGTCAACCACTTAACGCCGGAGAAATTACTGACCCTGAAGCATGTGTAATTAGCTAATGGCAGTGGTCTTGTTGGTACAACAGCCCAATATTTCTGATTCCACCATGGCCAACATTCATCTCTCCTGACTCATTTGGATCTATTGAGAAATGATAAACTCTCATGTCCCTAGTGGCGTATCCAGGATTTGAGTATTGGGGGCCTGATTTTTTTTTTTTTTTAAAAAGTAGTAGGCATAGATTTTGAATCTATTTTTTCGGGCTTTCAAACATGATGAATGCTCACAGAACTTGGTGTTTTATGACTTTCATCATGATTGTATAGATAACCTATAAAGTCTTTTCATGCATTGCTAGATAATCAAATATATAAGTACTTAAAAAGGTAATGCTATAACTCTTTTACATTTTCTTGAAATTGAATAAAAGCATCATAAAACAAGTTTATACCATGCTTATGTCCTTATAGATCTAGAAACCAATATTTTCTTAAAAATGATAAAAAGGTATGCATAAAACTAAATTTAAACAAATAACATTGTATGTCTTGTTTAAAATAATTAAAATCAAGTCTTTTGATTTCATTACATGTAAATAAAACAGTTAGTAGTACGGTTTTCGCTAATTTTTTATATAAATAAGAATGGTTTGCTAACCAAATACTATATGAGGCTATTGTGAATCAAACATAATACATGGGTAAATTTTGCAATGTTCCAATTTCAGCTTTAAGTCAGCGTTTTATTCTATTTTGATAATTGTTGTCTATAGATTTATACTTGTTACATATTACATCAAGACCCCAAGAAGTTTTAGAAAAGAGCCCCACTATATGTATACATGGGTAAAAAATAATTTCAAAAAATGGGGGGAGGGGGGGCTAGTATCCCTAGCCCTTTAATAGATCTGCCCCTGATGCCTCCTTCAATCATCTCTCCAGGTGGATTGGGTATGTACACATATTCTCCTTTGACTGTTTCTTCTCCTTTCACATATGGAAGGAAAATATAAGTGCATCTAAGTGTAACCAACTTCTCATAATAATCTTGAAACTCATTCTCGCGAGCATGCTGAATTGCACCTTTTTCCTCATAGAATCATCATTCAAAATGAGGGAGCTAGTGTTGATGGAAAGTTGGAGGTGATTACGTTAAAGGCTTGGTCTTGGTGCAAGGCTACTGTGAAAGACACTAGTTTCTCATTCTGAAACTAGTATTCTAATCATGGGCCTATCTAGGTAGGTTACGCCTATATATATGTTGTGATTAGGGATAGAGAAGGAAGATTAAATGCGAAAATCTACAAAATTATATCACCTAAATAAGTAAAAAAAATAACAACAAATAAGATCCCGTAACAATGAATAAGATCTTGATATGCCAACAACACATCTTATGATACCTCCATTAGTCAAACAGTAAAGGACGAATTATTAAATATGTCCTTTAATTATTTTTTAAAAATTAATACGCCATTTTTCACCGGCCTTGAATAAATGCCCCATATGTTTTAAATTTTTTAACAAAATTATCCTCGACCCTTATTCGGGCCAACATTGCCTACGTGGCAGTACAGTCAACAAGTTACTGAGCATAGTCAATAAGTTGTCAATACCACATCATATTTTTCAGCCAAAAAATATTTTTTACACAAACCCTTGTAATTTTAAATATTGTATTTGCACCTCAAAATAAATTGCACTTTGCCCCCCAAAATATACATATAAATAATAAACACATATATATATATATATAACCATTTGTAAAAATAAAACACATATATACAAATAATAATAATAAACATATATATATATAACTATTTGTAAAAATAAAAACATATAAATAATAATAATAAACATATATTTATATAACTATTTGTAAAAATAACATATATATATAACATTTGTAAAAATAAAAACATATATTTATAAATAAATATTTGTAAAAATAACAAGCATATATATAAAAATTATAAATTTATAAAAAAAGGTTAAAATAGTTCATTCCCTTTCCTGTACTCTCCCCCCACCTACCACCACCACTGCCCCCGTCGCGCCGCCTCCACCACCACCACCATCAACGACGCCGCACATCACCACCACCAAATCCATCACCACCACCCAAAATTTCCCCCAAATTAGAAACCTCTAGTTCAATCAATCTCCAAATCCAATCAATTCTCCTCATCCACCGCCTCATACGCCGCCACTGTAACCCGCTGGAAATTGAGCTCGCCGGAAATCGAGGTCTCGCCTGAAATCGAGCTCACTGTAACCCGCCGAAGATTCGAAAGGCTTGAAACACTAACGCCGTAAATCGAGGTCTCGCCACGTAAATCGAGCTCTCGCCTGGTGGTGGAGGCGACGCAACAAGGGCAACGGTGGTGGTGACGGTGGCGGGGGTTGGGGGGAGGGGGTACGGGATTAGTGTGATGAAGATGATGATTAAGTTTTTTTATTATTGTATTTTTTTGTTGTTTATTTATTTATTTATTTATTTTTATATATTGTTAAAATATTTAATATTTTATAAATAGTTATATTCATATATATGTTTATTATTAATATTATATATATTTCTTTATTATTATTTTTATATATGTTTATTATTTTTACAAATAGTTAAATATATGTTTCTATATATATATGTTTATTATTATTATTTATGTACATATATATTTTTTGGGTGCAAAATACAATATTTAAAATTACAAGGGTTTGTGCAAAAAACATTTTTTGGCTGAAAAACAGGAGGTGGTATTGAAAATTATTGACTAGGCATAGCAACTTGTTGATTGTACCGCCACATAGGAAATTTTCGCCCAAATAAAAAATTAAAATATATGGGGCCTTTATTCAAGGCCAAAAAAAAAGGCATATTAACTTTTTAAAAAAAGTTAAGGGGCATAAATAACAATTCGTCCAATAGTAAGATGCAAAAACTCCCATTTTATTTTATTTAGTAAAAAAATAAACATATATGTTATTAATTTGCAAAAAAATCATTGTGGTGCTAAAAAAAAAAATTGCAAATAAATTTATTCTACACTTAATTAATTCGTATGTGTTGAATTTGATCATATCTTAACGTATTTGTGCGATACGCAAAGAATCAATGTTGTTCAAATTAGATATATGAATATATTTGATCATATTTGTGAAGAAAGTATTAGCTTGAAAATATGAATAACATATATACAAAATGTATCAAATTTTCCTTAGCTTTTATCTCGTTCAAAGGACGAATTATCAAAAATGTCCGATAAGTTTGGCCATTAACCTTAAATGTCCGATTTTCCCAGACCTGCTAAAAATGCCCGTTAAGTTCTAACTTTTCTAACAAAAATGCCAGATTTGAAAAATTCGGACATTTTATCCGACATGGCATCCAAATCAAAGAGGCGCGCTGCTGAATCAAAAAATCGCGTTCGACACCTAGGATTTTTTTGTCCGAAAAAATATTTCTACAAATTGTAAAAAACAAATAAAATAAAATAAAAAATACTCCCACCCCCGTACCTACCCTGCAACTACTGTCACCCGTACTGCAACTATCGACGGGGGGACGTCGCCACCCGCTGCAACGGCGAGTTGCAGCGGTGTGGGGTGGGGGGGTCGCGATCTGACGCGCAGGGGGGGGGTGCGGCGTCAATCGACGCCGCCACCCGCTGCAACGGCGAGTTGCAGCGGTGTGGGGTGGGGGGGGTCGCGATCTGACGCGGGGAGGGGGGAGGGGCGGCGTCGACTGCAACGGCGAGTTGCAGCGGTGTGGGGTGGGGGGGTCGCGATCTGATGCGGGGGGAGGGGGGCGGCGTCAATCGACGTCGCTACCGCTGCAACGGCGAGTTGCAGCAGCGGTGTGGGGTGGTTGCTATCTGACGGGGGGGGGGGAGGGGGGGCGGTGATGAAGATGATGATTTTTTTTTTTAAATTTTTTATTTTGTTAAAATGTTTATTATTATTATATATATTTATTATATATATATGTTTATATCTTTATTATTATTAACATATATATACATTAGAAACGTTTTTTAGTCAGTGAATAGTAAATGCGGCTTTTTGATTAGGCAACGCGATTCTTTGATTAGGCAGCCACGTAGGATTTGTTTTCCGAAAATTTCATTTCGAGCATTTTTGGTAGGAATTTTTAAAGAGACCGGGCATTTTTGGCAGGTCTGGGAAAATCGGGCATTTAAGGTTAATGGCCAAACTTATCAGGCATTTTTGATAATTCGTCCTCGTTCAAATATGTCTAAATTTTTTATAATAGAGTCTTTAATATTTACATTCATAAATATATATTTGATAAAAAAATGTTTGCTTGGTTATTGTTGTTGTTATCGTAAATATTTATTAGTGAATTTTTCGGATAAAAATTAAAAGTTTATACAAAAACTTCATGTACGCATTCATCTTCTCTAAAACCTTCAACAAATTGGTTCAAAACAATATTTTTTTCTTTACTTAGTATTCGATCCCCGTTTTTTTCCCTCTTATTTCTTTCCTATTGTTCTCCAAAAAAAAAAAAAAAAAAATTAGCCCCTCCCCCCATATACGATTCCTGGATACACCATTGATTCTAATACTCTAGCATGAGTTATGGGGATTGCGTTTCTTTAGTGTGCTGTTGTTTTGTTGAGGATAGTTGGAGATGTTTATTTTTCATGTTTTTACTGTCAAAATTTTCAGGTACATCTAAGTCTCTATAGTTTAGAGTTTCAAAGACACGCATAAGCTATATATCATTGTCGGAAGAAACATTAACGAACAATACCTAATAAGCAAGCTTCCATTCGCGCCCACTCGATTCGCTTGTATCAAAGAAGGATTTATCATTCGATGCTTCATGCTTCAAAGACACGCAAATTATATAATACATTGGCTAATACTCTTGTATTGAATAAATATCCTCTCATTTTTTTCTTAGTTTTTTCTTTCGTGTTCTTATACTAATTAATTTCAAGTAAATTTTATGTATTGACGAATATTTAGTTTCATCACTACGTATGTGAAATCCATTCACGTCTATTTGTTAGATGAAGTACCATGTTGTGTAGCTATATCTATTATTTGACTATTACTCAACTACTTTTTTTTTCTTCATTATAGTGTATAATGAAATAAATTAAGTTTTTAATCTTTTGCTTTCATATGCGTGTATGCGGAAAGACGGATGAGTGTACACCCACAACCCACTCGCTAAAGTGCGGGTTTCCATCATTTTCCACCGTGACACAAGTTAAAAAAAATCTATAAAATCAAGCGAGTATTGGGTTGGGCTTAAACTTTAAATGGGTTGATTGGATGGGCGGATTTATGAACACTCCTAGAGTACTAATATTGCAGATAAAAAAATAAAATCACGTTGAAGATCTCGAAAATAAAAACTTCTATAAAAAATTATAAATAGAAAAGAAACCGGTTTTATATAATTTATTTCTATAAAGCTTTATACAAGTTAGCCCTAATTACGGTACGTAACAGTTCATTCATGATTCTAGTCTTTCAGAGCATTATATTAGCTGTTTGTTGATTTTACACTACAGGGTTCCTTTTAAAAAAAAAAAAAATTTGAGACATGACTAAAAGTAATAAAGCTAGCATTGATGGTTCTGAGATTCTGAAAACAAACAAGGTCGCTGCGATTATGGAAGATGGTGATTTAGCTGAATGGTTTTTAATGGATTTGCTTATGAGGCTGCCTGTGAAGCTTATATTTAGGTTTAAAATTGTTTGCAAGCATTGGCTATCTGTAATCTCGGACCCCACTTTTGCGCGTATGTTTATTTCTCGAGCCTCGTTACAGCGAATGCAGTCTTGGGTTTTCGTTCCACACATCATGTTTTTGGATCGTTCTAAATCCTCAAAGTTTCTTGAGTCAGTCAAAAATCGTAAAATCAAACACCCGAATATTAATCTTCGACTTCTACCGGTTGGTCCACCAGCATGTAAAATTCGCGGAATAAGCAATGGATTAGTGTTATCTCAAATTGATGCTGATCTCAAGGGTACTGAATTAGTATTTAACATTTGCAATCCAGTTACCGGACAATGGGTTGCCCTCCCTCCACTAACTTGTAAACTCAACAATGTTGACTCGGGGTTTCTTACTCGAGTTGAAGATGGGATGCTGAAGAGCTACCGAGTGGTGTGCCTTGAATTGTCTTCCCTAACAACAAAAACGCCAAAATTCCACGTCTTCATTTCCGAAAGTGGGAACTGGAAGGACTTCAGTGCGTCAAGTGATAGTGTGTCAGCTGATCTATGGGTCGTTCAGAGTTCGAGGCCGCCTTTTGATTTTCATGGGAATCTGCACTGGGTACTTTCTAAAAAGAGATTACTTGCATATGATCCTTACCTAAAACCCAATGAGTTGCGCATTATTAAGTTACCTTGCAATAATGATCAAGAGTATAATAAGCCAAGAGACGACAGAAACTCTAGCCTATGGGGTGTGTCTGATGGAAAATTGAGGTTCTTAGAATTAGTTGGATCAAATGGCCAATATCAATTCTCATGTTGCGAGATTTGGATACTTAATGACTATAGTTCAGAAGATTGGTCTTTGCAAAGCAGAATAAGCCGGGATGACATTTTCTATGATCCCATTCATTGGGGCCCAAAAAAATGTATGTTCCCTATCTCATTTGATCTCGTGGATTCAGACATTGTGTATCTAGGATATCATACTGTATTCTACTCATTTAACTTCAAGACCAAAAGATTGGAGGCTCATCATGATTGTCCAATTGTCATCGGAGGATGTCTTGACAATGACCCATATGTTCATTACTATTGGTATCCTTGCATGTTGAGCCTGATGTTTTTGATCCCACCATGGCCAACATCCGTCCCCCCTCCCTCCTTCAGATCTATCGAGAAATTATAAGCTCTTGGGATCTTCAATAAGTCAGCTTCTTGATGGATAGTAGATTAGGTATCGATACATAAGACTATTTTCATTAGTTTTTGCTTATTTTGTGGAAACAAAGCTAATTATATTTAATGTGCATTTGTTTATTTCTGGCCAGTCCTCTTTTCAATAACTATAGGTTGCACATCAGTTTTATCAAACATATATATTGCCCTATCTCTTAACTATCGCATGACAAGCTGATTAGAAACTGGTTGGTTTATCGGCAAATAAACGCGTTGAGTTTCTGGTTAAGTAACTGCAGATCCAAAAGGACTTTAAATTCAAAAAAAAAAAAACGCTGATGAGTAATGCTACTGGGCAAGAGAAATTTGTAGAATCTAGTTTACAAGTTTTTTGATTTACTGCATTGAAGTAGTTACAAGTTATCACCGAGGTGTAGTTACACAGCAATTGGAGAGAATTATAAAGTCTCGTTGTAGAATCTAACTTACTCATTTCTCTTTTCGGGCTACTAAGTATGCAACGTAATTATTGTTCAGGTACGCTAATCAGAATATGTGCTTGAATGCTACATGTATAAGTTAGTTATCATAATTTTTTTTTTGTTGAATACTCACGGAGTGATTGAATAAACTTCACCAAATTTCTAATATCGTTTAGTTTTACGATGTTGTCCATTGTTTTTAAGGATGTATTTAACTAACTTATTGTGGACGTAAAAGTGGAAATTGAAGATGAAAATTTCAAAGGCTTGAGATGTGACTTGGGATATTAACTACTACTATATCGAAGAATTGTGATGTTTTGTGATTGTTGTTTATCTACTATCACTACAAGAATGGGCGGTCATTAGGGACCGCCCATTAGCGACTGCCAAGCAGTCGCTTGTCTTCAACGACTGCTGAAGACAACAGTGACTGCTTCGCAGTCGCTAACAGCAACAGCGACTGCTAAGCAGTCACTGTGAAAATTTGCGATTGCTAAGCAGTCGCTATTGTCCTAATGGACAATCAGCGACTGCTTAGCAGTCGCTACTAATTTAAAAATTACTGGGCCACACATTTTGGCCCCAGTTGGGCCAATTTTAGGGCCGAATTTACCCTAGTTCGGTCCTAAATAAATCAGCGACCGCTAAGCGGTCGCTGATTTAGGTGTATAAATAAAAAAAAATCTTTTTTTTATTTCCTCATCTTCTTCCCCAAATCAGCGACCCTTATACGTGATTTCAGCCGATTTCAGCCATTAGCGACTGTCGAGCTCAATTTGCGACCAAAAAACGGTCCCTAACTCATAACATCCTTTTTCCCTCCAAAAATTGCCGGTATTTTTAAGCTCCGCCTCAAATCTTCCTTGCTCCGACGACTCCGCCGTTTGAAACACCTCCTTGCGCCGCCTCCTTTGCCCATTTCCGCCTCTCACCGCCGGTAATGTTAGATTAGATTAGTTTTTCCTTTTTTTTGTGTTTTACTAATATTTTAATTTAAATCCGAAAATTGCCTAATTTAAATCCGAAAATTGGTATTGTTATATTGTTAGATTTGTTGTATGATTGTTAGATTTGTTGTTAGATTTGAAATAGAAATAGAAATAGATTATTGTGAAATTAGAAATAGATTACAAATATATTATTGTGAAATTGTGAAATTAGAAATAGATTAGAAATAGATTATTGTTAAATTGTGAAATTAGAAATAGATTAGAAATAGATTATTGTGAAATTGTGAAATTAGAAATAGATTAGAAATTAGATTAAGGAAAAAAAAATAGAAATAAATTAGAAATAGATTAGCAATAGATTAGAGATTAGATTAAGGAAAAAAAATAGTAATAGATTAAAAATAGATTAGAAATGAGATTAAGGTAAAAAAAAAATTAGAAATAGATTAGAAATGAGATTAAGGAGAAAAAAAAAGAAATAGATTTGTGAAATTGATTAATGAATGATTAAAGGAATAAAATAGAAATAGATTTGTGAAAATTAGATTATATATTAGATTAAATTAGATTAGTTTTTACTTAGATTCTTTAATTAGATTGTAAAAATGAGTTTAAGTTTATACTTAGATTCTTTAAATAGATTGTAAAAATTGAATCGTTAGATTTGTTAAATTGTTAAATTAGATTAGTTTATACTTAGATTCTTTAATTAGATTGTGAAAATGAGATTAAGTTTATACTTAGATTCTTTAATTAGATTGTAAAAATGAGATTAAGTTTATACTTAGATTCTTTAAATAGATTGTAAAAATTGAATCGTTAAATTTGAAATATTTTTGTGTTAGATTGTTAAATTGTTAAATTAGATTCAAATGTTGATTTGATTTTCTAAATGTTATATTTTCATTTTTACAGTATATACATATTTTCGGCATGACGTCACGTAAGACCACTAGCGGTACTGGAGGTCGAGGTCGAGGTCGTGGAGATGGAGGTCGTACTGGGGTGTTGGGTACTCGTAGCGGTGGACGAGTCACGAGTAGTGTTGGATGTGGTGGTGTTGGCCGTGGTGGGTTGGTGCCAGTGCTAGTGGCGGGGTTGGTGTCATTGGTAGTGGTAGTGTAGGTCATGGTGGTGTTGGTCGTGGTGGTGTTGGCCGTGGTGGGGTTGGTGCCAGTGCTAGTGGCGGAGTAGGTGGTAGCGGTGTTGGCCGTGGTGATAGTAGCAGTCGGGGGGGGGGGGGGGGTCGAGGTAGGTTCGGACCTGTACAGATTGTCCGATCGGCGACTCGTGCATCGGATGGCCATCCAGCCGAGCCATCCGTCTCGGCACTAGAGTCAGGTGACGTCTCTACGTCGAGGACACCAGTGTTGCAGCGGCAGTTATTAACAGAGTTTGAGACCGCCGAGGTGCCAGAGGTGCCACTACCCCGATCATCAGAGTCCACCAGGTCCGAGGTGCCCCCATCTGCCGAGTCTACCAGACTTCAGACTCCATCACCTGTACACGACATCGGAGCTAGACAGAGTCAGAGGTCGAGTGAGTCACCACTATCGAGCCAGTCTCGCCCACCGAGGGGACCAAATGCACAATGTACGACGGTCTCGGTGGGACAGAAGATTCCGCTTATAGAAATGCATCGGGGTTGTTTTTCCAAGCCCCCTAGTCGTGAGATCGTGAAGGTGATCACTGGCCTCATTCGTCAGTTTATGACTGAGTTTTGGCCCTCCTACACAAAGATTCCCCTCGGGATACGGGAGGAGATGTATGCTCGATTTACGGTGAGTTTTTAATTTATTGTTTAATATCTCATAATTTAGTTTATTAAATTAGGGCTTTTTTAAAAAAATTATGTTGAATTTATTTTATTAATTTATTGTCGTAATTAATTGTTCAATATTAATTTTTTTTTTTTGCAGAATAGGTTTGGGATTCGTTACTTCGATAGGGTTGCAGTACACAGGGCATACCAGGAGAAGGCGAGGGAGCTTTACAAACGAGCGATGAACAAGGCGCATAGCTATTACATGGAGAGGAAGGATATAGAGAAGTATCACAACAAGAGAAAGACGTCGTGGATGAGCGAGAGTATTGAGAAGGCGGCGGCAAAACATTGGGCGACGGAAGAATTTAAGAAGAAATCTGTCAAGGGAAAGAAAGCTAGGAGAGGCGGTAAGGAGGATGGCCCGGCGCCCGCCACCTTTTTCGGTGGTTCTATTGATTACGAGGAGATCTGGCATTTGACATTAGGGACCGTTTAACGGTCACTAAAATCGTAAATTTTGAATTTTTGGCAAATTTTTTTTGCGGAAGTAAGGGGAAATTTGAATTTCACCAAATTAATTCTCAACCGTCGATGAAATTCTAATCTACGGTCATAAGTTCCCCATCATGTCTTTAACACGGATCGCCATCTCAAACCGTCGATCATCTAAAATCATCCAACGGACAAAAATCAATTGAATCCCATCATATATATATAACCTCACCACTCTACACCCATTTCACTATCTCCAAAAAACACTATCTTCTTTTCTTCTTTTCACCAACACAAAAACACTATCTTTTTTTTCTTCTTTTCACCAACACAAAAACTTTTCTTCTTTTCACCAACACAATCTTTTCTTCATTTTCTTTTCTTTCACTTTCTTTATTTTGGATCTTCATTTTCTTTTTTTCACAAATACAGACTTTTTTCTTATACTTTATTTATTTTGGATCTTCATTTACTATTCTTCACTTTTGATTTCATGTTTTTTATTTCATTCATGTTTTTGATTTCATTCATGTTTTTTATTTCATTCATTTTATATTATTACTCATTTTATTCATGTTTTCACATTCTTTTATTCTTTCATATCAATTGTCATTATATTAACTTTTTATTCATCATTTTATTGTTTTGATCTTGTTAAAATTACAATTTTACAAAAAAAAAACAATTATATTCCGGATTTAATACGGAATATAATTGTATTTTTTTTTATTTTTTCTGGAGGTCATTAGGGACCGCTTAACGGTCCCTGTTTTTGATATTAGGGACCGTCAAACGGTCCCTATATTTGATATTAGGGACCGTTAGACGGTCCCTACTAATATTCATAGAAATTCTACGAATATTAGTAGGGACTGTTAAACGGTCCCTATTGTAAAATCAGGGACCGTCTAACGGTTCCTAATTTTTTTTCAAAATGTAGCGACTGTCAAACGGTTGCTACTTTCTGAAATAAAATAGGGACCGCTCAGACGGTCCCTATTGTAGAAATTAGGGACCGTCTGAGCGGTCCCTATTGTAAAAATTAGGGACCGTCTGGTCGGTCCCTATTATTCTACATTAGGGACCGCCGAGACGGTCCCTATTTTTCAAAAGTATAGCGACCGTTAAGCAGTCGCTATATTGCGGTCTCTATTGAGGTCATTAGAGACCGCTTAACAGTCGCTATTGTGCGGTCCCTAATGACCTCAAGTGGGACTGCTTAACGGTCGCTATTGACAAGCGACCACTGTCAATAGTGACCGCTAGACAGTTGCTATTGGCCAATAGCGACCGCAGGGGGGTCATTAGGGACCGCCCAGACAGTCCCTAATGCCCCCTTTTTCTTGTAGTGTATTTTGTTTATTTATCATATAACTCTGAAACGAGGATTGACGAATACATTGCTTGTTGATCATCAGTTTAGTTATATATCATATGTTGAGTGTTGTGTTACGTTGGATATATGATATTTTGGTATTATATATTTTTGCATGAAGATAGTATACGCTTATATGTTTGTTTCTCATAATTTTTTTCGTTATAATCTTTATTTTTAAGGAATTATATTACTGGATTTTTGTTATTATGTTTAAAAAGGTAGAAGTCCGAATCATTGAATAATTATTGAATCGAACATGGTAATTATCGAATTGTAGCAAATGAGCTAGATTAGAGAGAAATACCAAAAGCATTAATTAATGCGATAATACCGAATTAAACCTTGACAAAATTGTTGACGCATACACGATATCTAAGGCACATCAATATAATCCTCAAAGGCCCTCTGTATATTTCATATACGAAATTATGAGAATATAAACTTTATTTATTTATTTATTTATACATAGCTAAAAGAACTCATAAAAGTATAATGCTTCATTGATTAATGAGTATCCATTTACAAAAAGGACATTAAATCTATTTGGCAAATAAATTACTTAGTCACTAAACCCCGAAAACACAACAAGCATGTATATATTAAATTAAACAAATAAAAGCTATTGTATACTCTACAGAATTCTTACTAGGACGAATTATTATTTCTCTCCCAATTTTTCTTTTGAAACGCTTACTAGGACGAATTATTATTTCTCTCCCAATTTTTCTTTTGAAACGTAAATGCTTATGTTGGTTCGGGCTTTAGTATTTTTGCCTACTATTTTTGAATTTTTCTATCAAAATGCCCTAAAACATTTATTCGGGCTAAAATGCTTACGTGGTTGTATAGTCAACAAGTTGCTAAAAGTCTAGTCAATAAGTTGCTCCGTCAATAAGCCTAGGCCATGGATCTTCTTGTTCGCCCATTGACCCCGTCCAGGTAAGTATGTAACTCGGTGAAATACGTTCGATTAATATACCACCTTCTCTGCCCATATAACCTTGTTCTAACACAATGTGGGATATATAACCATCTATGATAATCGGCGTTGTATCTAGTACCAGTACATGTATCACATTAGAACTTGCGGCACAGCAAATTACTGCTTTAAAAACCCCAAACTAAATCAACCATTAGTTACTTAAACTAAATCTTTTGATGAGTCATAATGTTTATGATTATATGTTTGTTTCTTTGTGCATGTGTGCTCCAATAGAAAGATACAAGTGTCTGAGATCATAGTTCACAGTGTACAAGGAATTTAATGCATGGCTCCCTAATAATTGTCTTCTCTGTGAATTCAAAGCAATTCAAAAACAGAAAGAATCATATTAAAACTTTATTTGATTAATTATCTCCTGAGTAAGATACATATAGGCAACAAAAAAGTATTACTAGTATATGCTATCCATAATTAATTACACAAGAGCAGTTAAAATGTCTTCTTGATCAAGTTCTTTTAAATTCTTTGGTCTGCTCCCATTGTGTTTCATCAAATTAAACAATATTGTAACCTTTTGAAAATTAACGAACGCAGAAGGTCAGAAGCACTTGTGTAAGAGGAGAATTGGAACCTAAATGATCATGGGAAATCACATCCCAGGCAATTAGGATTGTACTATCTGGGACTGTGTGCTGATATTTTTTGGATCAGTGGTACATAACACGAGCGGCTAAAATCTTTAGTATGTAAAGCAGTACAACGTACAAGGCAAAGTTACAAGAAACGACAAGGAGCTTTGCATTGCAAAGATGCAAGTGATCAACTACAGAGCATTTAGTAGGGTCCCAAACATATAACTTTCCCGCCAAGTGTCCTACATCAAGTAACCCATTGGTCATGAGGTGATTCAAATTACGAGTGTAGAAAAATGTGAATTTGATGTTCGAGTTTTTGGATAGTCTGGGAATAGGAGCAAGTTGAACTTGAAACTGGGGCATGTAAGGTTGTTGTAGGCATGTTTTGGGGGTGGGTGAATATTTCCAGTGTGCTCAACTGATTTCATAGGAGCATTCGGTAGAACACAGGGGTGTGACCACATAATTCAATTTTATGCTTGGATGATTTTACATCGTAAACACAGTCATGAACTTAATAGGTCAACAATGTTAGTGTCTTCTTTACATAATAAAAATACAGATTTTTTAATTTCTACTGCTCACTTCAGATTGAAATTATTTGTTTCAATGCTTCATTTTGCAGAAGAGCAATGTTGCTTCAGTGGATGAAATAGTTAGGTTCGTCTCAAGCTACGAGATTTTGAAATCTGAATGGACCTTGTGCCATTAGATTCTTACTTTAAGTGTTATACTTTTTATAGGGGAGGTATCGAGACCATTGAGGCCTTACGAGGGCAGCTATCTTCTGCTCTGGAAGATGCTGATACTGGAATCGAATCTGCCTTCATCCACTGACTGTAAGATAACATCCACTCTGCATACATTTTCTGGGAGACAGTCTTACGCAAAGAATCCTAATTTTGAAGAAATTCTACAGGTTCATTTAAACATGACCATGAAGCTAACCGGGATCTTGATTCCAAGATTCTTGTTGTGACCTCAGAAAAGTGAATAGTGTGCATAACCACAAGTCCACAATATTGTGAACAAATATGAAAATGCAGGAAAATGCTTCCTGGAAGAATACATGGCAAGAACATGCAGCAACAAAATCCACTTTGTTTTGTTTGCCTCAATTGAAACAGAAATATACAAACAGAATAACCACATTCTTTGATGTTTTAAAAAAGTCAAGGATGACAGGGTTGGAAATTCAGGTTATGTTTTTTAACAGCTAGGAAGGTGATGAAGTACAAATTAGTACAAGGAAAGACTATAGCGACCACAGAAGTTGGCGCTGAGATGATAAGACTTCAATGTAATATAGATTCCACAATATACATCCTATAGAAAAATATAAGTATAATCACAAGAGAAGTACTAGATCATTGACTGTGTGTTAGTTCCATGGTTTTAAATCACTTGACTGAGTGTTGTCGCGAATGATGAGCAAAATAAACTGATTTGAGGATCGGCCTTGCCTCCGCGGTAGGAGCATCCGAACAAGCAAAGATGTATGTAGCTGCAAAAAGGACAGAGCCTTGAAAATCTCTTCAAAAATAGCCTGAAGTCGCTCCAGAAGCTTTCAAGTTACTTTTTATCCAGTTTTTATTTGGTTTTGTCCAGCAGGTTCTAGCATCTTGCTAAATGTATGAGGATATTTTTGCAACTTGACCCGTCAAATGCAGTTGGGATTCGGAGGAGATGTTCTTGATTAGCCAACATAATATCTATCTTCGCGTCTTTGTGGATGATTGAGTTCCTAAACCTCCAAGTCCATTCCATCACAGTGGCCACATAAATGATGAACTCCATGTTTTCTTCCTTAGAATAAAGAAATTCAAACCTGCCATCAACAAGTAGAGTGATCCAATCAGTAATTTGCAATACCAGAAAAGGCTCGAGTCTAATTCCTCATTTAGAGGAGAACCACACAATCTTTGAAATGTGACAACGAATAAAATATAAGTTCGAGAGATTCCGTTTCTTGGTTGTACGTAGGGCACAAGAGATCGTTTATGGGGAACATAGAGTTGAGTTTAGCTCTCGTAGGCAGCGCATTTGAGAGACATTTCCAGAGAAAGAGCTTGTGTCGGCTATACAGATTAGTTTTCCAGAGTGTTTCCCAAATTAAAAAAGGCTGAACAGGTGGACAACTTAAAATACATGTGAAATAAGCTTTGTATTGAATTATCCTGACTCCAAAAAAGCTATCCACTGCTCTCTCTTGTGGGAACAAGGACGAGACAAGCTCAACATTCCACTGTTGACTAGATACATCAACCAAATCCTTCACCAACGGGCAAATAATCTGACCATTAATTAAATCGTCAACCAATGGGTAAATTTACTGGCATAGCTTTGGGATATATCAAATGGAAAAATCGAATTAACTAGTTCTCTGATGAGTCAGTGATTGTACAAATCTGCATGTAACAGTGATTTTTACCTTCTGATTATCAATTGCATTTACCTACTTAAGTTGATTTTTAGAATACTACACATTTGACATACTTTGAATACCACAAGAAAAGGCATTTCAACAATTTACACTAAGTATTGGGTGGGGTGCGCCAGGCCGAGGCAGTAGTGCAACGCCAAGGCGACGCTCGAGAGCCCCAATAGCAAGCTATTGCGATGGGCCCTCCCCCTCAAAAAATTAATTTAATATCGTGTGAGCCGATGGCTCACATATCAGATATTAAACTGATAAGAACAGATACTACACTTGATCTTAGCCAAAAGGCCGAGAAAGGTATGAGCTATAACATTGTAGAATCGCCTCATTTTATTGTTGGATACATATGAATGGCTTCTTCAAAGACCAATGTGGGATAATCAACCAAGCTCACATCTATACGTTATCTCTTGAATTAAGTTCGTTTAGATTCTTGGCCTGCTCCCATTGTGTTCCATCAAATTAAACAATATTTTGTAACCTTTTGAAAATTAATGAAGGCAGTTGGGAGTAAGGTCAGAATTATGCACTGCTCATGGAAAATCAAGTCTCTTATCAGGGAGTGTGTTTTGATGTTGTTTGGATAAGGGGCATATATCACAAGCGGCTAAAGTGTTCAGAAAATTCAGATACACAGTCTAGATGATGTTTCATGTCTGTATAAGATGCGTGGCCAAAACAATTGTGCCAAAGAGTCGACAAATCAACAAATTTATACAATTTATTAGTTTGCATTACAAAGATGCAAGTGATCGTGTAGAGATCATTTAGTAGGCTCTTGAAAATCTGACGAGTGGAAGAAAATGTGAATTTAATGTCCGAGTTTTTGGGTTGGCTGGGAATAGAAAGCAAGTTGAATTTGAAATATCGGAAATGTAAAGTTGTTTATAGGCAGGTGAGGTGAATATTTCCATTGTGCTTAACAGACTTAAGAGAGCCATTAGGTAAAACACGGGGGTGTGACCTCATATTTCAGTTATACGCTTGTTCTGTTACACATCATAAACACAGGCCTGCAGGTAATTGGATATGAGGAACAATTTGTATTATATGGAATTGTGTTTCTCAAAACGGAGAAAGGAGAAATCGGCTGCTTAGGTGACAATGTTTCCAATAACTCACTTTCACCGTGTAACTCACTTTCACCGTGTAATTAGCACATGAACCACGACATGATTATGTCTTAATCATCAGAGGTACTAATAATTAATGAAAGTTGTTAAAGCACTTCTAATTGGATGCTATAGGGTAGACAACACAACTTGTGGTTCAAAATATTTTAGCAGGATTATATTGCTCTTGTTCTGTGACCAAATGAACCAATACATCTCAAAGTGTATTACATGAATTTGTTAGATAGTCCTTCAGAGTCTAACCAAGTTGGAACGAAGGTGTTCATGGGATACTTGTGAGTATGTATACATTTACAATGTGAAGAGATTTGTTTTCCATTGATATACTAGTTTGACTCTTTTGAAATCTATGGATGCTACTGAAAGAAAAGAGAAGAAAATGATAGTAAAGAAATGTGATTATGTTAAGGATTGATTGTTACTCCTAGAAGCTGGAAAGGTGTTGTATTTATAACTATAAGTGAACCTGGGAATTATTTTTATCCTAGAAAAAACTCAGAATGAATGGTCAATATTTATAACTATAAGGCTGGTGGGCTTTCAGAATCAAAAACACATGGATTTGTCTTCCAACCATCACAAAAGCTTTTATACCAAACAAGTGAAGCATATGCATTAGCTTCACATTGTTCCCTACACTCCCTGAAAATTTGTCAAAGAATTTATTTAGATTGAGTACTGATCAGTATTCAGGTGGGGATATGTGGTTTTACTGGTGAACCTTGAAACCCATAAGCACATGAGTGATGATCACATGGATTTGTCCTTCTCTCATAAGAATAGACTTAAGAGCAATAAATGGATATGATTACTCTATGTTTCGTATCAGCAATTTCAGAAGGTCCCCTGAAGTTGACTAGACAACAAATGTTACCACCTTAGTATAGCATAAATTAATCTTGTTGTAATTGAAAGTTATCCCATTTGCTCTACTTAAGAACCAAGAAACCATGAATATGAAATTGTTGTATGCAGAGAAAGAACGTACAAAGAGTAGGACTAAATGTTTAAGGGACATTCCTGAAATTGTTTATGGACTTTACCATAAATATCCCATTAATACTGTGAAAGATAGTTTTTTTGTTTACAACAGAACAGTTCTTCCCTGTGTTTTTCTACTTCATATAAAAGTAATATTTGGTCTTTTGTTATTTTTGGACTTTCCTTTGATGTATTATTTTGCTCTTTAAAATAAAGGTTTCCAACTCACACACAATTGTAGTGAGATTTGTTTTATCTTACATTGAGTTTGTATATAAGTAACTTACAGCACAATCCAGAAAATGCTTTGCATATGAAAAGTCTAACATTGCAATTGCATGTACATAATTCTGTAACTTTCTCCAGGAACACATGACAAAACAAAAAAAAAAATATATTAGAACAGAAAAAATATTTGAAACTAATCTACAAATTTGTCCTAAAAATGTAGCTACAAATCATCTGGTTCCAAAGGGGGACATTAGGTCGATGAGTAAATCTTCAGTGCAAGGAATGGTTAGGCCGCCCATTGGATGATGGAATTCGAATTCTTCTTCTGCTTGATATAACAATTCTTGAAATTTTGGGTTGTTCAAGTGTACGATAACGGAACAACAAAGCGTTTCTTCTCACTTTCTCCAACATATACTGCATCAGTTGCTGCCTAAGCTATACTCTTTCCAGGTGACGAAGAATGTCTAAGAATCTGGGGGATTGCCATTGATGTAGTTAATTTGAACCTGTAAAAATCAGAGGAAGCTATATAAAGAAATGAAGTTTATTTCTTTTTGAAGGAAGTCACTATTGAGAAATATGTAAAAAAAAATGAAGTTTAACTTGCAAGACTAATCTTGTTTGGCTTTCCAGTTATACAAACAGAATGTACCACAATCTTTGATGCTTTAACAAAGTCGAGGATGACTGGGTTGAAAGTTCAGTTAATTATGTTTTTCAATGTTCAGGAAAGTGTTGAAGTTCAGATTGGTTCAACAATAGACTGCATTGACCACAGAATTGGCGATGAGGTGTGAAAATAATTCAATCCAATAACAAGTTGACCATGTACATTATCCCATAGAAAATATAAGTACAATCACAGAAATGAAAGAAGTCATTGAAGTTACAAAAATTGGATCATGGACTTGGATGAAAGCAAACAATCCTGACTTTTTTGTATTCTATCACAGATTGGTTTTGTAATCCTAGATATTCTCTGCGATAGGATTTCTGATCATCTGATGTAACTTCTCGATGTTATGGGACGAGCACCCCATTATCTTTTCTGTGAAGAATCTAAATTTGATCTTGGCTAAATTAGAACATCTTAAGCTGAACAAAATATACCAAGTAATCTATAATAATCAAATTTTGATATGATATTATTACAACTACTATGAAATGCTTTTGACTAGGCTGTAGGGATCCAGGCTCTGTTGAGTTTAGATCCCTCCAAAAATGGGAGTATGCCGCTTGAATGCAGCAAGCACACGGTATTCTTTAGTAAAAGGCGAAAGAATAGTTCGCTTTGTGCTTACTGCGCGGCTGCATGAAGTTTCATATAAGCTTGCATCAGCAGTCTTCTAACAAATTCTCAACCTTCTTGTACTGTAGCTACATGATGTGGGATACTTAACGTTTCAATGCACTTCCCTACCATCATTTCATTTTTATTTAGAAAACAGTGAACCGAGGAATACAGTAAAGAAAGGACGCTCGAACCCGCTCCAAGTTCAGGTCTTACATTACACATCAATATTGACTTTCACTTATGGCTGCCAAAGAAACTTTTTCGAGTTCAAACCTTTCAACATAAAAAGACCAAAGTAATTTCCCTGCAAAATTAATGTTGAAGATGATGCACTCCATCTGTCACTATTTTGGATTTTAATTTGCATCTTCGTATAAACTATATCTCATGGCACAGGGGATGAAATTCCGAATGGAGCAATGCGTATCAAAACTACAAACTCAGCAGGCTTAACCGTGTCACATATCTGGTGAAGATAAACTCATTCATTTGACTTACGATTTTACAGCACTCCTTTTGTGTAGCAGGGTGATTACAGAAGAAGATAAACAAGATAATAAGAACCGCTAAGTTTGTATAGAACTAACAGCACAAACCAGAAAGTGTTTTTGCATTTGAAAATCTCTAATGTTGCATGTAATAATTAACTAACTTTGTCTAGGGGTATAATTCTACCACACAAGACAAAGCAAAAAACAAAAGAAAAAGAAACAAAATGAAACTAATCAACACTTATGTCCTAAAAAACATAGCTACAAATCATCTGCTTCCCAAGTGGGACGTTAGGTCGATGAGTAAATTTCAAGAGAAAGGAATGGTTAGGCCACCCATAGGATGATGGAATCCAAATTCTCTCTGCTTGATATAGCAATTATTGAAATTCTGGTTTGTTCAAGTACGACAACGGTACTACAAAGCGTTCCGTCTCAATTTCCCCAACATATACTGCAAAATGTCCAAATGATAACGAACATCTAAGAATCTTGGGAAGTGCCATTGATGTATTTAATTTGGCCGCGTGAAAATCACAGGATGCTAAGTAAAGGAAAATTATATGAAATAAAACGGTTTCATTTGTAACATGTGTTTATGACTAATACTTGGGGATTACCCGGACAAAGCACATCACTGAAATATGAAGAACAGTCAGGCGCTGACACTGAATCAACTTGAATTAATTCAGGACAGAACAACACAACGTAAAATTTAGACTTAGAATTGGGTGGGGTGCGCCAGGCCGAGGCAGTAGTGCAACGCCAAGGCGACGCTCGAGAGCCCCAATAGCAAGCTATTGCGATGGGCCCTCCCCCTCAAAAAATAAATTTAATATCGTGTGAGCCAATGGCTCACATATCAGATATTAAACTGATAAGAACAGATACTACACTTGATCTTAGCCAAAAGGCCGAGAAAGGTATGAGCTTTAATATTGCTGGATCGCCTTCTTTTATTGTTGGATACATATGAAAGGTTTATTCAAGGACCAATGTGGGATAAATACAAGCCTTACTAGTAAATAGATTCGCATTCACTATCCCTACTCTTCCATATTACTTTCTTACTTTGAACTTGTGACGCAGCAAATTACTTGGAACTTATCTCAACAGTTATGTATGTCACAGCAAATTACTGAATGATTGCTACACAAATCCCAAACTGAAATCAACAATCAGTTGCTAAAACCAAAACTCTTCATCATTTATTATGGTGTTACCACATAAATCAGTTATATGCTTGGATGATTAGTCGATTACACATCATGAGCACAGCCCAGAAGTTAACTGGTCAACTATGTTAGTGTCGTCTTTACCTCATAAAAGTACTGGTCATTTCAGATTGAAATTACACATCATATATTTACAGATTTCTCTTCATTCTTTGATGTTGAACACAGACAACGATTTACAGGGTTTGGCAATTCATATGACCATTTTTCAAGTAACTCACCTTCGCCGTGTAACTAGTTTTGGTGAAGAGTCCTAGTCGGAAAAACAGATCGGACACAACCATCAGAGGTACTGACAATTAGTGATTGTTGTGAGATACTGAACTATGAACTTCTTAGACCATTTAAAACACTTCTAATATCAGTAGGACAACACAACTTGAGGTCCAAAAATAATTTTAACAGGATTCCATTGCACTTGTTCTGTGACCAAATAAACCTGTAACTTTCATAGTGTATTACATGGATTTGTTAGATATTCATTGAAAGTCTAACGAAGCAGGAATGTAGGTATTCATGGGATAGTTGCACCATTATAACTAGTTATGCATGTGAATATGTATACATTTACAATGTGAAGAGATTGTTTTCCTTTGAAGAAAAATCTCTCTCAATGTTAGGGATAGGGTTCTATTCGAGCTAGAACGAGCTCCAAGAATTAATTGAGAGAGAAGAGAGACAAATAATTAAACTTAACTAAAACTTTATTGTTCTTTGAATGAATAAAAATTACAAGACTTGGACTATTTATACTAATAAACCTAGACAAAATAAACCTAGACTACTAAAGGAAATCGAAATCTAATACTACTTTAATTAAATAAAGATTCATAATCTAAGACTAACATAAGACTCCTAATATAGACTAACATCACTTAATAAACTAATTTCCTAATAAGTAAACCCTACGGCCTTCATCTTGGGCCGTATCAATCTTTCCCCCTTAACAGGGTCTTGTCCTCAAGACCTTTTTTCCGCTTTCTCCAATTCATAGTCACTAGGTCTTTATAACCTGAATGAAAAATCATCAGATTGTTGCTATGGCTCACCATCTTTGAATTGCTTTTATCCTTTGCAAGAAACAATAAGGCTACTCTAGTTTTAATTTGAGGTTGTGGTAAGCTTGCCATGTTGATGTTGAACTTCACTATTCCCACGTTGGTCTTTATATTTGTGGACTCCTTCGGGTTTTCGAAGAAAACTTCAAAAACACGAACTTGAGTGTTGCAGGTTGTTGACGGCGACTGTGATGCTGGTGGCGGTGGAGGCGGCGTTTGTAGTGGTGGAGGAATTTGGGAAAGTGCACTCAAATTTCCTTCAATCTTGGACATTAAGCCAGTCATACGATCGAAGTGGCGAGACATGCCTTCTTTGTAAATTCTCATTGCTTCCATAATTTTTGACATATTGGATAAACACGCATCCATGATTTTTTTTTTTTTTGATATAGTGACTCTCAATGAAAGCACCAATTGTTAATGTTATGGTTCTATTCGAGCTAGAACGAGCTCCAAGAATTAATTGAGAGAGAAGAGAGACAAATAATTAAACTTAACTAAAACTTTATTGTTCTTTGAATGAATAAAAATTACAAGACTTGGACTATTTATACTAATAAACCTAGACAAAATAAACCTAGACTACTAAAGGAAATCGAAATCTAATACTACTCTAATTAAATAAAGATTCATAATCTAAGGGGCTGTTTGGTTGCAGAGACAGTTATATATGTAGATTAACTATTACTCAGTTAAAATAGTCTTTTATTTCATATGTGTAACAGTAACCGTGTTTGGTTGGATAGTTGAATAAAGTTACTATTTTATCTTGATTTATAAAACGTGTTTGGTTCATGTCATGTCCCCATTTTATTGCAGGTAATTACCTTATTGCCCCCATTTTATTAAGAAAATATACACCAAAAATATTTTAATTACATTTTTTAATTACATTTTTTAATTACATTTTTTTAATTACATTTCTTAATTACATTTTTTAATTACATTTTTTAATTACATTTTTTTAATTACGTTTTTAATTACATTTTTTAATTATATTTTTTAATTACATTTTTTAATTACATTTTTTAATTACATTTTTTAATTACATTTTTTTAATTACGTTTTTTAATTATATTTTTTTTAATTATATTTTTTAATTACATTTTTTAATTATATTTTTTAATTACATTTTTAATTACATTTTTTAATTACATTTTCAATTACATTTTTTAATTACATTTTTTAATTACGTTTTTTTAATTACGTTTTTTAATTACATTTTTTTAATTACGTTTTTTAATTACATTTTTTAATTACATTTTTTAATTACATTTTTTAATTACATTTTTTAATTACATTTTTTTAATTACGTTTTTTAATTACATTTTTTTAATTACATTTTTTAATTACATTTTTTTAATTACATTTTTTTAATTACATTTTTTTATTATATTTTTTAGTTACATTTTTTTAATTACGTTTTTTAACTACATTTTTTTAATTACATTTTTTTAATTACATTTTTTAATTACATTTTTTAATTAAATTGCTGCATAAAAAGATTAAAATTGAAGAAACATGGGTAAATAAGTCATTTCGTCGGGTGAGCTGGATGACTAAAAAGTGAGATAAAATAATAACAGGGGGGGGTAGATATTATTTAAGTTGAGAAAATGAGATAAAGAGCGGGCCTCAGCTATTAAATCAAAAAGCCCATTTGCATAATCATGCAAACCAAACAAGTTTTTAAGTTATTAAACCTCCTCATCTCACCTCATCACAGCAACCAAACAGCACCTAAGACTAACATAAGACTCCTAATATAGACTAACATCACTTAATAAACTAATTTCCTAATAAGTAAACCCTACGGCCTTCATCTTGGGCCGTATCACTCAACATGTTTTTGCTCTTCATATTTTTTTCAATATAAGGCTTAGTCATGACAAGGTTAGGAGCAAAAGGACATATTACCGAGATTGGGATGATTTAAATTATTTGATTTATATAAAATTAACAATTGGCTAATATTAGTTCAGTTACTTTGTCCGTCTAAACTTGAATATATATCAATTATATCATAAAGTTTAGTCGTGACAAAGTTAGTCGCAGAAGCAAAATAAACAACATAAAGCTTTTGCACCTGAAGATGAATGATTTCCATGTTTTAGTTGTATAACTTTGTCCGGGGATACAACTCTTCCGCACAAGACAAAGCAAAAAAGCTGTGAAACTAATCTACAAATCAGTCCTAAAATTGCAGCTACGAATCATCTGCTTCCCAAACGAGAGGTTTAAGTTTACAAATAAATCTTCACTGCACGGAATGGTAAGACCACCCATTGGATGCTGGAACCCAAATTCTTCTTCAACTCGGCATAGCAACTGTTGAAACTCAGGGTAGTTCAAGTACGACAGCGGAATAACAAAACGCTTCTTCTCACATTGTCCAACATAAACGGCAAAATGCCCCTTTGGAACATCAATTGATGTCGAAGACGATCTCTTTCCAGGTGATGAAGAATGTCTAAGAATCTTGAGAATCACAATTGATATATTAAAATGGTTCTTTTGAAATCTAAAGATGCTAGTGAAAGAAAAGAGAAGATGGATTGTAGCAAATGATATATAGTAAAGAATTGTGATTTATCTTGAAGACTGGTTGCTGATTGTAGCAGAGGAATGAGTTGTATATATAAGTGAACAAATGATTAATTGATCCTTTTCAGATTGAATGGTCAATATGTGGTGGCTTTTGGACTTTGAGAAACAAAAGCACATGGAGTTTGTCTTCCAACTAATCTCTATAAGATTTATAACAAACAGGTGAAGCAGAGACAAAAGCTTGCCACTGTTCCCTACCTACCAACTCTTTCCAAAGGACCATGAAGTTAATTGGACAACAAATACTTCAGAATTCAGATCAACATCACACATTAAGTCTGTAGCAACATGTTTAACTTGCAATATAAAACTTGTCTAATGTTATAGGAACAAGGCATTATCTAATTGGTCCAAAGTTGTGAACTAGATTATCTATTCCTATTACAAATTCTAAATTGTGCTTTATAATATTAGCTTTGCAAGTATTTAAACAGAATGAACCACAATCTTTGGTGTTTCGACAAAGTCAAGGATGGCTGGGTTGAAATTTGACTTTGTGTCGGCCTTAGACTCTCTGTTTGTGGAGAGTTGAGCTACTCTTTTCATTGATGACGAGCTTTCTTTCACCAAATATATTTTCTGAACTCTTAACTCCATTAGGTGTAGAGGATGAAGTTTGCCGCGAAACTTTGTAGAATTGATATAGTTCTTTCCATATTTTAACAGCTTCGAAATGCCCAAATCGATTGAAGTTCTTGATGTTTCCCTCGTTCGATACGGATAAAAACCAGGAGAAGAAAACACCTGTACTAGAATCTAATCCAATAAATATCAATTCTGGATTTTTTAAAACTACCATGTCCATGCAAATCCGCTTCTATTTCGTTGGGTGTATAAGGAACTGATAACTTCTATGTGGTTTCTTTTCCAACTGAGTCTTTAGTAACATCTACTTTTGAATCCCCAGAAGAACTACTCTTCCCTTCTATTGCAACAGAGCTTCTCTCTTTCCACCATTTCAAGGTGGAGCATACAACGTTTTATCTACAATTCGACAAGTGTAATCACTCCAAGCAATTTCAGGACTGACATTTTCTCCTGCAACATGGTCTGGTAGATCTTTATCCATGCCAAATTGCATTGCCCCGCGGTGTGGCAGATACTGTTCAATGCACTCGACTTCCAGGCTAACTAGCTCACCCATTCTTAAACATCTAATCAACCCCTCAAATTTCTCATCAAAAGCAGTGTAGACCAACTCAAGGTAAATCTTCCCATGGAAACAACTACCCACATCATTCATATATGGTCTCCATTCAAATTTCTTTCCGGCAGAATCTATCCTCATTAGATTAAGAGGAGAAACAATCCAAGCAATACTTACAGTATGGTAATGTTGATCTAAAGAAGACATCAAATTTTGTCAGTAATCCAGTTTTGAGTTGATTGTTAATAATCTCACATTTTCTGACATAACATCATCACTACAAAAGGTGTCTTCCTTTCCAGAACTTATGGTCATCTGTCCATCTCTTCATAAAAATGCAGTTTCATTCTTCTGTTTTCAGCAAAACCATCAGCCTTTCTAGAATTATAACCCTCGCTTCAAGTCTTAATCCAGGTTCCTTGGTTATGCTGCTTTGAATATGCTCATCAGTAACACCAATCTCCAACTCTCCATCGATATGTTGCTCTTTTCCTTTATTTTGGAGAGTGTCGTCAACTTCAAGCATTGATGTTCCATTGTCTTCTGTGGAAGACGTGCGAATTTGACTTTGAACACCGACATCTTGTGACTGAGAGTTTCCACAGCTCTCAATAGAAATCATGTCTGAACTCATGAAACTACACTTTCCGTGGACACCAATCTTACCTCCAGTAGGCGTATAAGATGAAGGACTTTGATTTCTCGCAAATTCTTCACACGAAAGCTGAAAGTTCCTTGCATCGTTCAATGGCTTAAAAATGCCAGAACCTCCTGAACCTGTTGCTATCGCTCTTTTTCGTTTTGGAGAAAAACCAGGAGGAACATCTTCATAAGAATCTTCTGATTTGATAAGTATCATTTTGGAACTCTTAAAACTAGTTTTTCCATGCAAGGCAGCTTCAATTTCATTTGATCTACAAGGAACTGAATCCTTGTCTTCTGTTTTCTTTCCTATTGAGACGTCGGGAACTTCGACTAAAATATCATCTAAATTACTCTTCCTATATATGGCAGCCATACCACTCAAACCAATGTTTATTTCCTTCTCCTTTTCTAACGAGTCGTCTTCTCTAACTTCTATTAGTATTTCCATAGAACAACCCTTAACTTCCAATATTTCCTCAGAACCACTCGTCGTATCTTTGACAGTTGTACTATCCAAGCAACAGTATATCTCTTTCCACCATTTCAAGTAACGTGTTGTAATGCCAGGTACAAAGAGACGAGGAGGAACATACACTGTTTTATCTTTTATCTGCCGACTGTAATTACTCCAAGCAATTCTGGGACTCAAGTTTTCTCGTGCGACATGGCCTGGAAGATCTTGATCGATGCCAAACTGCATGGTGACCCGGTGTGGTAAATATTGCTCGATGCAGTTGACTTCCAAGCCAACTAGCTCGCTTGTCCTCAAGCACCGGATCAATCCCTCTAGTTCCTCATCCAAGTCAGTCTCAACCGACGCCCAATATTCTTTGTCGGCATAAATCTTTATATGGAAAAAACTATCCGTAGCTGTCACGTACGGCCTCCATTCAAAGATATCTGCAGCAGAATCTATTTTCAGTGATAAATCTTCAATTTTCAATTTCTTTAAGTTATGCCATTGCGCCATTCTCGTCTCATTTGGTTTCGTATTCGGGATCGGTCTCAAATTCGGAAACCTCTCCCAAATCCAAACCTGAACTAGTGCTAATGGAGCCGAAACTATAACTTCATGAGCTTTTTGATCACATTCACCTCTATTTCCAATTCTTCTGTCCATTGCTGCTTTCAACAAACTCATGTTCTGGTATATACTAGCAAGAACTGCCGGCGCAAGCGCGATTTTCACCCCTCGACTCAGATGAACAGCAATCGAGAGAACCCTTGTGTCTATGGTTGGCCTTGGAAAGACAAATCTAGAAAGCCAATAAGCCAGAAAAGCCTCGTGTTCGATTTCGCTTCGACTGTTCATAAATTCTTTCATCCAAGCACTTTGACAAGCTTTGTTTACCTTAGTTTTCGTGATCTTCGAACACTCCATACGCAACTTTTTCACAGTTTCTTCCATTTCACTGTCACTAGGAGCAATCAAAACGGAGTCACCCAAAACAGAGTACCCACCAAGAACAATCATATCTTCCAACGTAACAGTCGCTTCACCCCACGGGAAAACGAATGTATTAGTAACAGGACACCATTTTTCGACAAACCCGTAAATCAAACTCTCGTCTCGACGAATATTTGACGTCGAACTCACGATTGCATCGTAAATCCCAGCTTTTTTCCATGTCAGATGATGTAAAGGTTTCATATTACGAACCCATGTGCCCCATTTGCGCGGTGTGTTTTGTAACTTGTAGAAATTTACGGTAAAGGGTACTTTTTTGTATGTGGGTTTGTTGTTGTTAAGAGAATAGTGTGCTTCAACAGAGTCGTCAATGGAGGTGACTGAAGGTTTTAGGAAATGGGCTTTTCGAAAAATGGTGCGGCCTGTTGATGGAATCACGATTTCTTCTTCTCTCTCTTCCATTATAAAATCCGCCATTGGAGGTGATTTTAATTAAGAGCTGTTATAGAGAAAAATGCCGTTGTGGATCTGTGTTCTATGTGTTTGATGAAATGCTTGTGAGATGATAAAATGAAAGAGGAGTCATTTCTTAATTGTGTATCAATGCAGTAAAGAGAAGATTCTGGCTTGCATGCCAACCTTGTGCAAGTACTTTTTTCAGTACAAAAAAAAGGACGTGAAATACTTTATTTGCATGGACTATTGATTTTTTAATAATTAAACAGATATATATATATATATATATATTTATAATATTGTGCTCTAATTTACAAGTCATAAATTACATGTATCGATATATTCTAATGGAAAATGATTAACAGAATATCTTGATCTTGACCACTAAATTATTTAATTTATATTGGTAAAAAGGAAACATGAACATACTAGATTTTATATGTCTTTAGTAAAGTAGCATTTACTAGTTTTTAGGGGCTTATTCGTTGAAAATTTGAAATACAGAATTTCAACAGAAAAATAAGCATACAAGAATAATACAACAACCATAAATTATTTAACATTTTGTTTGGAAGTTTATTAACGTCAAAAATATATCTTTTCATTATTTCATAAATAAATTTTCATCTTTCGCATATAAACGATAGAAAAGAAAATTAACCATCACCTCATGCATTTTAAAAACTATTGTTAATGATATTCGAAATTTCAATAAAAATATCACTGGAAAAAAAAACAATTTTGGCTGGTCTTGGGTCATCTAATTTGTGGTATTTTTTGTGCCATTAATTACAACGTCATTGGACTAATAAAACAAACTAAATTTCACGATTTTAATCTCTCTCTCTCTCTCTCTCTCTCTCTCTCTCTCTCTCTCTCTCTCTCTCTCTCTCTCTCTCTCTCTCTCTCTCTCTCTCTCTCTCTCTCTGCCATCACGAGGTTGTTGCTCGAAAAAGAAGCTAAAAACATTTTTACAATAGTAATTCTATAAGCATCAAGCAAATATAATAGCTCGATTTAGTAATTAAACTGTAGTAGGGATTTGTTGCTAATATAAGAAGAATTCAAAAAATATAGGAAAAGCTTATATAAGCCATGATTAAAACACCTGTAGATGAGTTTTCTAAGAAACAATTGCACGATGAATTCCCTTTCACCCCTTCAATTTCTCATTCAAAATGCAATGTTCTAATTAGATTCTTAATATTCATCACATATTTTTCCTACAAAATATCATCAACATTGCCACAAAATAAATACATCCTTCTATGATTTTTCCAATCATTTGTTTGATTTTTTCATCAAAAGGTGGTCCAATTTTCCTAATTTCAGCAAATCACAGAGCTTTCCAAGAACTATCATCCTCTCTTCAAGTCTTTTGCCAATGTCGTACTCGGTATCACTACCCTCCACTCTGTTAACCCGTTGCTTGTATTCCATAGCGTTTGCCATCTCGTATTGTACACGTTTATGTGATAGTTGTGTTGATTCCGGAATCGTACCACCTTTTTCTGTTGAAGATTGATGAACTCGACCTTGAACATCAGCGTCATCTTTAGTCTCTGCGTTATTGTAAAGTTGAGCGACTCTTTTAAACGCGGATGAGCTTTCACTAAATGTCGGTTTCGAAATCTTAGCTCCATTAGGTGTAGAAAATGAATTGATATCTTTCAACCTTTTATAAATGCCTGACTCGCCTGAACTTCCCTCCGTCTTGTTCTTCCGTTTTGGAGAAAAACCAGGAGGAGGACCAACACCTTCACTAGAATCTGAGTGAATGAATATCATTTCAGAATATTTCAAACTACATTTTCCATGCAGATTCAGTTTTGCTCCATTTGATGAACAAGGAACTAAAGCCTCATATTTGGTAACTTCTACTTTTGGATCCCCATGAGAACCGCTCCTTGCATACGTGCCATCTTCAACCGTACCATTAAAGCCACGGTTTATCTCATTCCACCACTTAAAGTATTGAGTAGTGACACCTGGCTCAACGAGACGAGGCGGAACATACACTTTTTCATCAATGATTGGCCGATTGTAACTACTCCAAGCAATTTCACGACTCCAATTTTCTCGTGCAACATAACCTGGAACATCTTGATCCATTCCAAACTGCATTGCCACGCGGTGAGGCAAATATTGCTCGATGCAGTTGGCCTCCAAGCCAACAAGCTCGCTCGTCCTTAAACATCGAATCAACCCCTCTAATTCCTCATGCAAATCAATGTCAACCAACGCCCAATACTCGTTCTCACGGTAAATCTTTCCATGAAAAGAAGAACTATCTGCACGATCATCATTCACATAGGGTCGACATTCAAAATTCTTCATTCCTAACGACAAATCTTTGAAATCCACTTTCCTCCTCAAGTTATGCCATTGCGTAATTCTAGCCTCGTTCGTCACAACAACATTCAAATTCGGCCTTAAATCTGGAAACCTCTCCCAAATCCAAACTTGAACGAGAGCCAATCGCGGGGAAACAGAAGCTTGAACAACTCTATCACCCCCCCATTCACCACCACCTCCATTTCCACTTCTTCTAGAAGCCGTTATAGCTCCTTTCAGTAAACTCAACCCCTGGTATATCTCCGCAAGAACCACAGGGGCAAGCGCGATTTTAATCCCTCGACTCAAATCAACAGCGATCGGAAGAACATTCCTCTCCACTATCTTCATTGGAAACACGAAACGAGATAGCCAATACGCCAAAAACGCCTCGTGCTCGATTTCCTCTCCACTATCCACGAATCTTTTTATCCAATTACAATGAGCAGCCTTGTTTTTCTCCTTCTCTCGAACTAATCGAAACAGAGTCCCCCAAAACAGAGTACCCACCAACCATCAAGATATCTTCCAACGTCACAGTCGCTTCACCCCACGGAAAAACGAATGTATTAGTTACAAGACACCATTTTTCGACAAACCCATAAAGTAAAACACGGTTAGGAATGATTTTCGTGGTGGAACTCATGATTGCATTAAAGATTCCAGCTTTTTTCCATGTACTATGATGTAAGGGTTCCATATTACGAACCCATTTTTCCCATTGCGTCGTTGAGTGTTTCCAACCTGGGAAACTCAGCTGAAGAGGTAAATCTTTGCAATCGAGAGAGAAATGCGCCGGTGGAGCCGAAACGGCGGCGTTTATGGAGGTGGCTGAAGGTGCGAGGAAATGGGCTGTTCGACAAAAAGTACGGTCTTTTGAAACAATGGTCGCTTTTCTCTCTTCCATTACGAGGTCGCTGGTACTATCCGCCATGGGCGATGGTAAAGGTTGTAGCTTTTGTGTTCTTTTTCTTTTTAATAATTATTGGGGCTTTGGTGTTCGATGAGCTGAAAAAGTTTATTAATAATAATAATTAGCAGAGCCATTGGATGGTTTTTTCACTGCAGAAGAAGAGGCAGAGAAGGTGATTGGTTGCTTCGAAAACTGTGTATGGCTTGAATGAGAAGAAGCTTATGGGATTTCTTATTTTTCACCTTTTATTAGAAGATATTATTGTAAGGCAAAATAGATATATTACCAATTTAGTAATTTGAAGAAAATTGATTAATCAGAAACAGGAGTTTCGCCCCAAAACATAATAAAGATTGAATCAATGCGACCATATTCGAAGGATTATGAAGTAAGCTTGTTGTGTCACGAGAATTTGATTAATATGTGAATAAAAGAACCTGAAGATAATAACATCATGTTAGACAAAGAGATCCGAGAAAGGTAGAGCTCAGAGAGTTCGAGAGCAAGGTAAGGTCGTGGTCTTAAAAGTAAGATCAATTTAAAACGTGTTGTTTTTGTTCGAGCCACCCATGCTTAAAGTTTAAATTTACTAGAAATAGTGGCACGCCATTCTCCGTGTTTAACCGTTTATTTTAAGTATAATATAATTACTTTGTATAATAAATATTACAACTTAATTATGAATATATAACTTATATATTTTAATCTTCTTTTTATGTAAGATAATCAAATAATGATTTTTTCCTTAATAGAAGATTTAAATAATGATAAGGTTAAAATAAATTAAAGTTATACCCAACTAATAATAAAATTTAATAGTACCCGGAAGGATAAATAAGGAAATCAAAAGATTGGTCTCAACTCTCAACATGGCTTCGTTTATATAATAGTATAGATATTAAAAAAGAAAATCATATATTATATATTTTAAAATATTATAAAAATACAATCTACAAATCATGCGAGGTAATTGGAAAAACATTACCCTTATGTTTTTATTTCCAGATAAAAGATAATCCCATATATTATGTTTGTTAACAAGTATCTCCGAAAAATAAAAATAACTATCAATATTATAAGAGATACAAATTTTCAGGACCCTAAGAATATAATTTTGTACCACCTCCTTGTAACTCCTAGTAATGAAAAACCTTCAATCACTCTTGTTATCATCTCATTTCCCCTCTTTCCTCGTTTGGCTCAGGTCCTTTCGGGGACATATGATAAAATTGGACAGATACAGAGGAAGATTAGCATGATCCGGCGCAAGAATAACATGCACAAATCGAGAAATGGTCCTCATTTGGCTCAGGATAAACGTTCTAAATTTGATACATCTCTGCCAAATCACTAAACACACATAAGTAGCATTAATATATATATATATATATATATGTATATATTATATATATTAAAATAGTATACAAATACGACATGTAAATCATCGCTAGTTAATTGGCAAATTACCCTTCTGTTGTTATTTCCATATACATAATACCATACCATATATAATGTTTGTTAACAACTATCCGTGTCAAGTTTAAAAAATTATCTAAATTATATTTTTTGTGGACTTTACAGTAACTACTTAAATTTTATAACTTCTTTTACTTGAGATTTGGACTAAATAAGTGAACTTTACCTATTACTATGATGCACTGCCACTTCAAAATATCAGTCATGTCCATGTTCAACACGTATCTGATCTTGATACTCATCTGACACGTGGCGTGCCCTATTAGAATAAATACAAACTAATATCGACAACCATGTCGGATAATTGAGGGTACAATGTCCAACACAAGATATGGATGTGTCCAACATATTTTAGACATGTTCTAGAGAAATTGTATATATTGATCATTTGTGTTTTCAAACTTATTTAAAAAAAATCTAAATCAACAAATAAAAGAAAAAAAGTTGGAAAACAAATCGTTAAAACTTAAATAATTCAACGGAAAGCGTATAGGTAAATAATTTTATATTAATTTGAGTAGTATTTATGTTTTTGAGTATTGTATAACTCTTGATTTTTATTTATTTTGGCTTATATTTATGTTTGACACTTATAGTTGAATTTTAATTTAGCATTTCATTATAACTTCATTTTGGTTAATAACTAGTGAGTATTTTTGTGATAATTCTATTTGAATTTAAGTATGTTATGAGTTTTACTTGAGTTTAAATTAGATTTATAAGTTTTAATGATATTTAATATATTTTAACAATGAAATATATATAATCTTGCCATATTTTTAAAATATCAGTATCGTCGTATCCATGTCGTCGTGTTCGTGTCGATGCATCAATGATTACTAGTTTTCGAAACAAGAAATATGGTAGTGTCCTAACTTTAATAGCAAATAATACGTTATCAAGTTATGAATCATGTGTTCACAAATAGGAATATGTTCCTTGAAGTTAAGAATATGTATTAACAAATAGGAACAAGAACTTAGGTATCTATAATATTATATAAAGGAAGTAATATTGGCGCCAATTTTTTGATTTTCTTATTTACCCCTTGATACACTATTAAATTTTGTTATTAGTTAAGATATAACATTAATTTATTTTAGTTTTATCATTATTTAAATATTATCATTATTGAAAAAGTTATTATATAATTTTTTTTTTACATAAAAAGAAGGTTAAGATATATAAATTTCATATCTCTCTTTAAGTCATAATTGTTACATACAAATTAATCATATTATACTTAACGATAAATTATTAATCACCCGGTGCAAAACAATCCTTAAGAAAACACATTTTAATTTTCAAAAGAAAAGTATTGGATCCCTTAGGTGGCGTTTCCAAACTCTTCTTCAAAAGCACAATCTCATTATTTAAGCAGAAGTTGTAAAAAAATGTATAAGTCCTAAGTTGGTAGTGTTTGGAAAAAAAAATCTAAATTTTTTAAAAACTGTAAAAATATTGTATTGAAAATAACTACCACAAGCTAAAATGAGGTATATATTGTAACTTTTAGATTGTGGAGATTACTAGCTTAAAATAAGTACTTTAGTGATCTTAGATTGTGAACCAAACACTCTAAAAGAGCTTAATTCAAATTAAAAGCTGATTATAGCTTTATAAGAGTTTGCAAACACCACATTGGTGTCGTAAAGCGTAGTAAGGCAACAAACATTAATGACCTTACAATAAATATAGTGTAAAGACGAGCGATAAATAACTTTGAACGCATGCCCCCATAACCATTACAACGCAATATACATTTTTAACAAGTTCTACTGCTCTTGTTCTGGGAAAAAGCTTGTGTGGACTTGGTCCATATTTCAAATATGCACCGTGTGACTTAAAATGTTTCATTCATTCTTTTAGTTAAAAAAAGTAAAAATAGAATTTAAAATACTAACCCAACTGAGTTACAACCTTGGTTAAGGTGGGTCTTTAAAGAAAAAGGGAACAAATGGATTTCTCCATTCCCGCTATTACTGTTCATGGCCAAGGAAAAAAATAAATCCGCCATGTGAGAAATAGAACCAAACAGAGCTCATAAATTTATTTTTCTGATGGGTGAAACAGTGCTTTTCGTCTACAGTGAGAGTATTTGTTTTTTGTTTATTTTCTCCATTTCTTACTCTCATTTATTTCAGTTGTTGCTCTTCTTCATTTTAGTTGTTGTTTTTCTGAAACAGAGAATAAAAAAAAATTAGAATGCTAAACAAAATAACACATTTACACATCACAAATCAGTCAAAATTTTTATTCTAATAGAACTTAAGCTTGTAACATCTTTTTTAGTAAACACAAAAAAACAGAGACTTTTTTTCCAAAAAAAAAAGAGACTATTTTTTTATTGTTAAAAAACAGAGACTTCAGCTAATACCAACAGCTTTTGTTCTAGGCTTCTAGTATTTGTTTTCATGAGAAATAATGAGATACGAAGTCAAAAAAAAAAATTAGATTTCCATCGACTTGTTTATCTTGCATTGTTGGAAAATTAGGAGACTGATTTTCTGCATTAACTTCCATTGTGAAAAGATTATTTAAAATAAGATTTATTTATGGATCAATTGGAGGAGATTTTTGTTTTCTTGTGTATGGACAGTAGCGGGAATGATGAATTGAGTCTTTTTCGTTTATTTTGAAAGCCCTTACTTAATCAAGGTTTAACTGAGTTGGGTTTATTATTTTAATGTTTATTTTTACTTCTTTTTTTTAATGAATGGTGAATTCTGAGCCACACGGTGCATGTTTGAAATGTGGACCAAGTCCACATAAGTTTTTTCCCTTGTTCTGTGACCAAATATATCCGTAACTGTGAAAAAGCTTAGTCATTACAACGCTAGGTGCAAAGGAAATATACTGATATTGGAATAACTTGAATTATGATTAGTTAGAAAATACATATATGTGTAACAATTAGCTTATCGTTTCTTACAGTGAGTGTAAAAACTGGTTTCAATAACAATGACATGTGTACCACCCTTAGGCAAAAAACTTTAGAACTTGTATTGAGGCAGGAGCTGCGCGAACGCAGGCCCCCATAGTAACAAATTATGACATAGACTCGACCACTTGGGCCGATCTTAGGCGGGCGCCCCTTTAAAGTGCAATGAAGGTCGCCAACCTAGGCCATGGGTCTTCTTGATGGCCCATTGACCCCGTCCAGGTAAGTATGTAACTAAGGGCAATATGCTCGATTAATATCCTACCTTCTTTGCTAATACAATGTGGGATATATTCCACCACTGTTTTAATGTCTTTCATCTGTGATAAACGGTGTATTCAGTGCCAGTATGTGTATTACAAAGATGCAAATGATCAACTAGAACATTTAGCAGGGCCTCGAACATATATAAGTTTCCCACCAGTTAGTCTGCCATACATTACCTTGGTCCAACGTGAGAAACCGTTCGGTATTCTCATATGATTATGTTATTATGTCTTAGAAGATAGAACATAAATCACAATCAAATGTATTTGAGAAGTTTCCAAAAATGGAAACTGTTCAAGATTCTCTTAAGTTAGTTAGTTAGTTATTTCTATTTATAGTAAGTCGATAGTTGTAGTTTGTTAGGCTATTAGATTCAGTTAGAGGAGATCTCCCAGTCAGTTTCCAAGCCTATATAAGACCTGAATATGCACTCTTTTCGATGATCAATTCAGTTTTACAGATTACACAAGTTACATTCAAGATTGGAGAGGATTTTCTCTCCACATTCATCAATAATAGTTCTGTTTTAGTTTTCTGTTATTCTTTCTTCTTCTTGATCTGCTGCTACTATTTTTCTTCTGTTCTTGATCAATTAATCCATCAACAATGGTGGAAACACTATCATAGTGTTATTATGGTATCATTCGGCCAGATCCTCCTTCTCTCTTCCGCTGCAATCTATTCTTCTCCCCTCATGTTCATCTGATTTCACTGCTCTCAAATATGGAAATCAGTTGAAATGACAACCCCTGCTTCTTCTTCAACTTCTGTCACTACTAAGAACCCTAGTGAAGATTCAAGTTCTGTTTACTATTTGGGAACACACGACTTCACTGGATCATCAATTGCCAGAGAAAAACTCAATGGTGCCAACTACCTGTCAGGGAGCAAAGGAATCACCATGGCACTCAACATCAAGAACAAGATTAGGTTCATTGATGGAACTCTCCCCAAGCCAGATTCCTCCGATGCTGTGAATGAAACCTTTTGGATTAGAGCCAACACACTGGTGCTGTCATGGCTCATGAACTCTGTATCAGGTGATCTTCACAAGAGCCTACTGTATTTTGAATCTGCCCTGGAGCTATGGAAGGAATTGAAGCTGAGATTTGCAAGGGTTGATGGTTCAACAGTGTATTAGCTTTAAAAATCGCTCTCCACCATATCTCAGGGAAGTCTTTCTGTCACAAACTACTACAATGCTTTTAGATCTTTGTGGGATGAATATGGGAATCAAAGACCTGTTGTTGCATGTTCTTGTGGATTATGTACTTGTGGAGTAAATAGAACCATGATTGATTTGCAGCAACATGATTCTGTTATAAATTCCTTGTTGGCATGAATGAATCTTACAGTGTTGTGAGAAGCCAAATTCTATTGATTAATCCATTGCCCTCTGTGTCACAAGTATACTCAATGTTACTCCAAGAAGAGAATAAAAGAGAACTTACCTTAACTTCTCTCCCTACTGATTCCCTTGCTATATTCACTAGACAAAGAGTCACTCAAGAACAGCCCAACAGAAACACTTTTTCCATCCCTAACCCTCAACCCTACCACCAATCTCAGGGTTACAACAACTCTAAGAAAGATAAAAAAGAAACTAAAGTGTACACATTGTGGATACACTGGTCACACAATTGACAAATGCTTTCAAACCTATGGCTATCCCCCTGGATGGGAAGGACCAAAAGGTAAAAGAACTACTAGTCAGAATCATTGTGCAAATGCAGTGAACAACTATGAGCAAGTTGCTGTTAGTGAAGAATCCAAGCCTCAAAAGCATACTACTGATTTTGCTAAGGAGATCATTGAGAAATTCTTAGCCTTCGAGCAAGCTCAATCTCAGCCTCTTACTAGCTCTGCAGGACCAGATTCAAGTTCAAAACACTATGCAACAATTGCAATTTCTGGTAAAAATATTGCTATTTCTACTAAAGCATATTCTAAACACACTGTTTCAAAATGTTGGATACTAGATATTGGTGCAACAGATCATATGATCTGTTAACAACAATGGTTCATTGATAAACCTGAAGCATTAGATATAGATATTCACCTCCCTAATAATAGCATTACAAAAGCTACTCACAAAGGTTCTGTTCAATTCCTTTCTGGTATTGTGTTACACAATGTACTGTTGGTTCCTTGTTTCACTTATAATCTCCTGTCAATATCAAAACTCACTGGTCATACCAACATTACACTACACTTCCTCACTTCAACTTGTGTATTGCAGGACCAAATCACCAAGAAGATGATTGGTTTTGCTAGGCTTGAAGAAAATCTGTACATTCTACACTCAGAGACTAACAACATTAAGAAGGATACTGCTTACTCTGCTGCTGCTTATAATGCTACTGTTGATAATGAAACTTTGGCACCATAGATTAGGTCACACCAGCAATGAGAAACTATCTGCTATTAGTGAATTATACATTTCTACTTGTAATACATCTCATGAATGTGATATATGCCATTTATCAAAACAAAAGAGACTTCCTTTTCCCTTAAGTACCAGTTGTACAAGTCATGCATTTGAGCTAATACACTGTGATGTTTGGGGCCCTTTTACTGTTAAGTCTCATGATAATTTTAGATTTTTCCTGAAAATAGTGGATGACAGTAGATGTACTTGGATCTATCTCTTACAGAACAAGTCTGAAGTACAAAAACATATGTATCAGTTCTACAATCTAGTGTTAACTCAGTTCTCAACTAAAATTAAAACTATTAGAACTGATAATGGGATTGAGTTCATACTAAAAGGTTTCTATGAAAAATATGGCATTTTGCATCAAAAATCTTGTGTAGAGACACCTCAACAAAATGGCTTAGTTTAGAGAAAGCATCAACATTTACTACAAGTTGCAAGATCTCTCAAATTTCAATCTAATGTGCCTATTGAATACTGGAGTAACTGCATACTGTGTGCTACATTTATCATCAACAGGCTTCCTTCAAAAGTATTGAATAACAATACTCCTTACCAAATGTTATACAATAAACCACCAGATTATACATTACTGTGCTCATTTGGTTGTCTAGCATATGCCTCTACTCTCTCTGATAACAGGAACAAATTTGATCCAAGAGGAACAAAGGCTGTGTTCCTAGGTTACCCTCAAGGAACAAAGGGATATCTCCTGCTCAACTTGCAGAATAGAAAACCTTTTTATCTCCAGAAATGTTGTTTTCTATGAAAACACATTTCCATTTCAACAGAAGATAGCAGATCAACACTCCAACTCAAAAACTGTAACTACAGATTTGTGTAATGACACATTCATATCCCCAAGCAGAATACTTCCTCAGACACTGGAGACACCAGAACACCAGAGTCCACCCTCATCTCCTGATATGTCTCACACACTGCCAAGCACTCCTCATTTACATGTCAACAATGAAGTGGACAACTCATACACCTCAGATGCAGATACACTACAAATTCAAACATCTACAAATGACTCTATACTCCAAAGTACACAACCAGCTGAAGCAAGTGAAGAATTACCAGCTATTGAAACTCAGAATACAGGATTGTCACACTCCAGTTCTAAAGTACCAAATACAAGACCACACAGATCAGCTGTACCACCTGCATACCTCTCAGTGTATGATGTATCACTTCCAAAATCACTTCATAAAGCAAATTCCATCGCCTATAGTAAACATTATCCTATCTCAACTTACTTATCTACTGATTTACTTGGTGATTCTCATAAAGCCTTTACTGCATCCATATCTCAAATCACTGAACCTAAGACATTCACTCAAGCAAACAAACTCATTGAGTGGAGAAATGTTATGAAAAGTGAATTAGATTCTTTAGAGAAAACAAAAACTTGGGAACTAACTTCTCTGCCACCAGGTCAACATTGTATTAGATGCAAGTGGGTGTTTAAAGTAAAATACAAAGTTGATGGCACTATAAAGAGATATAAAGCTAGGTTAGTAGCAAAGGGATACACCCAAGAAGAAGGGTTAGACTACTTTGATAATTTCTCTCTTGTTGCAAAATTAACTACAGTTAGAGTAATACTTGCCTTAGCTGCTTCACAAAACTGGCACCTACAGCAACTTGATGTAAACATTGCCTTCTTACATGGTGATCTGGATGAGGTAATATACATGACCCCACCCCTGGATATTGTCCTAAGAATGATAATAGAGTCTGCCTATTAAAGAAAAGCTTATATGGTTTAAAGCAAGCCTCAAGACAGTGGTTCATAAAGCTCACTCAATGCCTTATTAAACATGGTTATTCTCAAACAGTGTCTGATTGCTCTTTGTTCACAAAGATCAAAGGGTCTAACTTTACAGCCCTCTGTGTCTATGTTGATGACATTATCCTTACAGGAAATGACATCACAGAAATTAACTGTATAAAACAACAGTTGGACACTGAGTTCACTATAAAAGATCTTGGAAATTTAAAATATATCATTGGCATAGAAATTGCCAGAAACAAAACAGGTATTTCACTCTGTCAAAGGAAATATGCACTTGATATTTTAAGAGATGCAGGTTACCTTGGATGCAAACCAAGCAAAATTCCTATGAGCAACAAAGCAAAGCTGGCTGCTGATGATTCTCCTCCACTTGAAAATCCATCAGAATACAGGAGGCTAGTTGGAAGACTACTATATCTACAGGGGGATACACTACAGCTCAAACTCACAAATACATCTCAAAGCATTCTCTATTAGTGACTGGGCAGCGTGTCCAGAAACAAGAAGAAGCATTGCAGGATATGCAATATACCTAGACAAGTCTCTAATATCCTGGAAATGGAAGAAGCAACAAACTGTCAGTAGATCATCTACTGAAGCTGAGTACAAGGCCCTAGCAACTACAACCCGTGAACTATTGTGGCTGGATCAGTTATTAAAAGACCTTGGCTTCACACAACAGAGGACATCTCTACTTTTCACAGACAGTAGAAGTGCATATTGCATTGCAAATAATCTTGTACACCATAAGAAGACAAAGCACATACAAATAGATTGTTACTTTGTAAGGGAAAAATTTCACAACAACTCAGTGAAGATCATGCACAGTGGGAAAGAAAACCAAGTTGCAGATTTGCTAACAAAGCCATTATCCTTACAACCATTCAACAACATGATTGCCAAGATGGACATTCATAATATTCATGCACATCTTGAGGGGGGCTCTTAGAAGATAGAATAGAAATCACAAATCAAATGTATTTGAGAAGTTTCCAAAAATGGAAACTGTTCAAGATTCTGTTAAGTTAGTTAGTTAGTTATTTCTATTTACAGTAAGTCGACATCTGCAGTTTGTTAGGCTGTTAGATTCAGTTAGAGGAGATCTCTCAGTCGGTTTCCAGGCCTATATAAGACCTGAATATGCACTATTATCGATGATCAATTCAGTTTTACAGATTACACAAGTTACATTCAAGATTGGAGAGGATTTTCTCTCCACATTCATCACTAATAATTCTGTTTTAGTTTTCTGTTATTCTTTCTTCTTCTTGATCTGCTGCTGCTATTTTTCTTCTGTTCTTGATCAATTAATCCATCAACAATGGTGGAAACACTATCATAGTGTTATTATTATGTAACTTTGTTTTCTTGAAATATACGGAACATGAACGTGTCCAGGCTGCTTAGGTGATAATGTTTCCATAACGAAATAAGCTTTTGTTTTCCTGAACTATGGATATGAGGAAAAACTTGCCTCATATGAGTATGCTATTGCCTAAAGCCTAAAGGAAAAAAACGCCTGCTTAGGTGACAATGTTTCAAATAACCGTGTCTTTAGTTGTGGGAAGTTGGAGAACATATTAAGCACGTTAGCAGATAAACCATTTAAGGTACTAAGAATGAGTGGATGCTGTGAGATACTGAACTATGATTTTCTCAGAACAATTAGAACACTTCTAACCGGATGCTATATAGCCTATAGGTAGGACAACCGACAATACAAGTACTTGAGGTCCAAAAACAATTTTAATAGGTTTGTTCTGTGACCTGTAACTCTCAGAGTGTATTTAAGTTATGGAAGAAAAATCAGCCACATCTCCCTATTATCAGATTGGAGTCTTCATTAGTTGGTCAAGGATAAAGAAATTAAAGTGGGACCTTAATCAAAAGTATTTTAATTTGATTTTTTGGTTGTAAATATTAGGCTTTTCCACCAATTTTCACACCAAAAATTATTTCGATTTTTCCTTATTTATTGCTATGAATCTCTCATTTAGTAAGTCTACTTTCAGGGAAAATTCATTCCAAGTTCTTATTTCATCATTTTCTACCCGTAAACACCCCAAAACTTTTATTGCGCAGAAATTATCCATTCGACCCTCCACCTTAGAAAAATCATAACTAATTGTAAAAAAATCCTTTTTGTTCAAGGCTAACGGCTGAATACTCCTCATGATGTCCTCTTACTTTTATATGAGAAATATTTTTCAAATAATGTGATTTAGAAGGTCAAAATTTCAAAACCGTAAACTGTTTTCTAAAAATTAGAAAATAGGTTCTATACTTTCAAGAATTATTTAGCATAGCAAACCTTTGGATATTCCTTCCCATTTTGGTACTCATGTTTCTAGTGATGTTAGGTATCAGTTGCCATAAAAATATTTGAAAACAAAGTTCATTTGGATATCTGATCAAAGGTAAACTCGAAACTACGACGATATTCAGCTTATTTTACATACTTTAAATTCTTTTTTTATGATTGAAAATAATCATCATAATTCCATGATTGATCACTCACACATGACTATTATAAGATATAACAATCATTAGAATCACTTTAATATGATTTGTATTCACGAATTAATATTTTTGAGATTTTTCACTAGTATATAAATAGTATAATTATCACGTTTAACATATCCTTACATAAGTTTAATAAGATTATCATATATACTTTTGAGGTCTAATCCTCTTATATTGTTATGTATCGTAAGTTAAACATTCTTTGATCATTTACCTTGATTAGGTTTACGTATTAATATTTTTATAAGTTATAAATACAATGTTATGTAATTTAAGATAATCTTGAAACAAAATAATATTAACTAAGTTATACAATTTATTGGATTGCTTCATAAGATAATCGTTTGATGTCATGATTCCTGAAATTCTTGGATGTACTAGAGAATTAAAGAACGATTTTTCATAAATCAGTTAAGTAATATATTATGAATATTTATTATGCATCAAATTAAATAGTTTATCATACTTTACTTGATATTATTGTATACTTACCATTTGAAATGATTTTCTAACATTAGAAAAACTATAACTACAATTATAATTATAAATATATGGTTGCTTAAGATAAATCTTGAGATATAAAATACGTATACAAAGTATATTTGATATTTAACTTAACCTTACGACATCAAAATTTATCGCGTAAGATTTTCATCAATGATATGTGTTATTTACTTAAATTAGTATTAGCTACCTTTTTTAAACAAGAACTTCCTCAAATTTCATCAACACGACAGTTGAATAGTACATATGTTTATAGTGGTGAGTTATGATTATTCAATTAACTGATATTATCTTAATGATATTAAAGGTTTGACAAATTAATCAACGACGCGCAAGATTCTCCGTACAAATAAAGGTGAGGTTCGATTTCTGATTTTGCTCTGGCCTAGTTTGGCATCCGGCCTGAGGAACTTGGACAAAAAAGACATTATCCTGTTACCAAAATACGAACAACCTATTATTCACCGTATTCCTATTTTTGCATCTTATCTCGTCTCATAATATGATTTCCTTACTCATGGTTAAATCATACTCAACCATTAATTATTTATCACATATTAATTCATAATCATGGTAATTTGTCATTATCTCGTATGTTGGTTCTTGAACTGTGCAAAGAGCAACGAACTATGTTCGGGACATGTAGCTCAAGGAGCAACGGATATTATCCGGTTTACTAGCTTATTTGGTTATCACCAATTGGGACGCCTTTGGAAAGTTGAGCCCAGGGATTGAGTCGATTTACTGTCGGGCAATAAGGACTGTCGGTTTAAGTAATTTCGCTTGATACCCATTTATCTAGGCGACGCTTGCAGTCAAGAGTTGGCTGTAACCCGCGTGCTGGATCGGCATGTACTCGAGCATGTCGCCTGCTTTGTTTGTGAGGTCGCTCCTCGTTGGGAGGTATAAGGTAGTATTTGGAAGTATAAGGTTGGATTGGTTTACTGTTAACGCACATGTTCATAAACTATTTTCAGAATATTCCGGTACCATTGTTACATTAAATTATCTTCTTAAATTATTTCTATCGGCAAGATTACTCCTAGAAATATATCAATTGAATCACTGTTAATTCTTGCATTGCCACTTGTTTTGTATGAATCTCACTAAGTCATCAAATACTTATTCCTCGCTTTTTCCTATCTGTCCATTCCTCAGAATAAGATCGACGTGGCAGCATGGATCACATGAATAATTTTGCCAATCTTGCCTTTTGGGAATATTCATGTAATTGAAAATGATTAATCATCAGTACGTAATTATTACAGTGTTAAATTGTTTGTATTTTCCAGACTTCCGATGTGTATATTAAAGTCAATTTTTATCATTATATGTACGGTTGATCCTGGACAGTGACACCCCTTCTACGAGACGTATTTTAGTCTGAGCTGGGTAAAGTGTCTGGCCAACGCTGAACCAACTCGGATCGGAACACGACTCATGGGACGTGGCCGTCACAGAATATGTCCGTTGACCCCGCAGTAATGACACACTTTTCTTGTGATCTAAGATTCCTTGTGTGTCGATGAAGCTATTGTGATGATCAATAGGTCTTTGCTGTTCCTATATCAGAAGGCAATTTTGATTCGACATGATCTTTAGTGATTCTTTGTGCTTCTAGGATATCATTTAGTTTGATTGCTTCATCACTTAGTCGAATGATGTTTATCTCAATCCTTTTTAGGTAATTCATTGCTTTTATCATCTTCTGTTGAGCTTCATTTTTGGCAGATCGTGCTTAAATTAGGTCTGAGACGGTTGTGTCATATGCTGTCTTGAAAGTATCGATCTCCATTTCAAGGTTTAGTAACTGCATATCTTTATCACGGGACTTGTCTGTCAGCGGCCCAAGTTGCGCCTCTAGATCGATATTCCTTCTTACGACAACATAACATTTGACAAGAGTTGCATTTATCTCGTTGTAGTCTATGTTTTGTGATGTATCATCAGTGTCTGATTCCTCTTTGGACTCATTAAGTATGTTAGTGGTAGTAATACCATTCTCGGTTTCTTCAGAACAAGATGATACGTAAGAAATTATGGCAGTGAGGGCCAAATCAGGCACTGTTTCTTCTTCTTCATATGTCTCATCTGAGTCATTGTCACTCAATGTTGTGACTAGAACACGATTTTTATTTTCTCCAATAAGTTTGCACAGTCTGCTCTAATATGCCCAAACCCATGGCATTCCCTGCATTCAATACCTTTCTCTTTTCTTTTCACTTCAAGATAATTATCAGCGAAATTATTTTTGATAAAATCAGAGTTAGATGAACCAAGTGACGAAATTTGCCTCTGAAACTTGATTTGTTCATCTTCTTGAAGTTTTTTGTTAGAAGGGTTATGGACTTCATGAGATCCATTCCTTATTCATTCTGTGGGGTTGTGGATTTTAGAAGAGTGCTTTTGGCCAAATTATCTCCCTCTTGTTTCAGTTTCATTTCATATGTTGCAAGAGGACCTATAAGGATTTCAAGAGGCATATTGTCCGTATCCTTGGCTTCTTCAATGGTCTTAACCTTGATTGCAAACTATGGTGGAAGAGATCTGAGAGTCTTGTAAACCAGTTTGCTTCACTATATTCTTCACCTAATAAAACAACTTATGTCGCAATGCATCTAAGTTTTGCATTATATTGGGCAATGGTTTCTGTTTCTTGCATCTGCATATTCTCAAATTAAGTGGTTAGCAGTTGTAACTTATACCTGCGAACACTAGAGGTACCTTCATGAGCAGTACGTATTATATCCCATGCCTCTTTAGCTGATACACAATTGAAAATTATATTATATTGATTCATATCAACAACACTTAGGATAGTGTTTGGTGCATGCGAATTTTGTTTAGCAAGAAGATCTTCTTCATTTGTCCAAATGAGTTTTTTTTTGTTACCGTCTTCATCTGTATGGGTGACCAACCTCTTAAGATGCTTTTCTAGGCTTTCTGATAGTGTTGTTTGATGAAGTTTTGGAGACGATTCTTCCAGTATGAGTAGTTGGTGCTCGTCAGCATCATTGGTTTCTTTGTTGACAATCCTTCCTTGATATCTTCCATCCCTGAGAATAAGGTCTTTTTAAAGCAGAATCTCACTAAAATAAACGTTAGTGACCAGCTCTTGATACCATTGCAAGACCTTAATTGTTTACTTATTACTTGTTTTCTACTCTTAATGGTTATTACTTGTAATGACATGTAAAAGTAAAACAATAAAACATGGATTTATAGTGGTTCGGTCACAACAGACCTACTCCACTCGGCTTTCGCTTGTTCTCACAACTCCAGTCTCTTTCATTTAGTACAAGACTTTGACTCACTTAGGCTATTACATGTACTAGTATTCTAGACTCCCTCTAATTACTTTCCTAACGCCTGAAGCGACGCCTTACTAAAGAACCCTACTAGAATATGGAAATGATCGAGTTTACACGAAGTTCCTTCGCCTTGATATTTCGTACAAGAATAATAAAATGCTTTTGATTCTCAAACAAATAAAATACAAATCTTTAAAATCTAAACTTCAGAACTTGTCTTCAATCGTTTTCGAGTTTTCTGCTTTTATAGAGTGCAGAATCTCCACACGGAAGAACATCTCTTGTACCAGATCTTCGATTCTTCAAGACAGCTTGCAAACATTCCTTAGTTCATCCGATTTTATTCTGCTAAATATGTAAATAGAATATTCCCATGTATGCATATATATATATATATATATATATATATATATATATATATATATATATAATTCAGTCTAAATACACTTGGAATAAAATCGAATCATACAAAGACAAATATAAAGCTGAATCTTGTTTCCATAAATAATCTGACACGACAGTATCTATTTCTATAAGGAAGCTATAAGATTCACGTTTTAATAATTATATAGATATTCCTTGACTTTAAATTTTTTTTTGCTCATAAGTTATAGTTTACATATATGATTATTTAAATTTATAAAAAAGTATTCCATAATTAGAACAAAAATAAAAAATTAGTAAGTGTAGCAAGGGCTTTTGCCAAATTTTAGAATCAAATAAGGGTTTCGCCAAATTATAGATAACACGTAGAGTTGTTTACTATGTATAAATAAGGTATAGTTATATTTACGTCCTTGGTGTATTATGTAACGTTTTCTCGGAGGGTTTCTTATACTCCATCATCTTTAATAAATTTATTTTGCCAATAAAAAAAAACATTTACGTCATTGGTGTGATTAGAGGATGGCCGTTGATTGAAAGCACACAGGAATCATTTCCAGATCTAGTAGTTGTAAGTACTAGTTCACTAGAATTAGGGAGTTAACCGTTAAGCATTCACAAGGAAGGGATACGATTGGAAGAACCAACTGACTCTAACCAATATATTTTAGTCGAACTCTTTATTGAAGGGGAGCCAAAGAGTTCTAGTTACCTCCTTGTAGCTTGGAAAATCACAATCACCTCCCCTCCTATCAAAAACCATAAATGAACTCACAAAAAGTTGCCTTTGGTCGATTATTTTTAAGGGCTTTGATGTAATGTAATATAAGAGGGGTCTCCACGAATGATTTGCACAATATCAATTTAAAAGTTATCAATAGTGTTTTATATTTATTAAAGTAATAATAAAATAATTTTATTCAATAATATAATTATGTTATTACTTATTATTAAAATTATACAAATAATTTAACCATCCCACTTTCAATAATTATAAAATATCAATAAATAATCTTAGCACTTTATATTCTAGTTTGTGGATTTATATTCAAGTTATTTCTTGGACTAAATCAGAAAAAGAACATGTCATTAATAAAATTCATTTCTATATACGATAAATGAATAATTATTTTTTCCTACAATTAAAGCATGCAATCTACTTTTGAGTTCTAATAATAATTCTTGTAGATCAATAAGAACTTAATTAAGTGATGTATATTGTTATTTTTTGTTAGTGCCTAAATGAATTTAAAAAATATAAAGAACAAGTAAATAACGTTAGTTAGATAATTGATTAAAATTATTTTAGATTCAGTTTTAGTATTTTTGTTAAAATTTTATAGTTATTTAAAAAAAATACAATTATGAAATCTTTTTTTAAATTTACACGTATATCTTGATTAAATAAAATGAACACTACAATCTTCATACCAAATATCTTCATAAAAATTAATTGTTGAAGGACAAAATTTTTTTTTTTTGTACGTACTTTTGGTTTGAGCGGAGGTGATTGTTATTTTTTCAAACCAGAGGATGCATCTGTAGTTTCACCAAATCTCACGGAGCGTGAGCTTAATTAATCATCATTAAAACATGAAATAGGAGGTTTTCCAATTTACTCAAAAAGAACAATGCGCTCTCACTTTCCTTTTTCTCTTTCCGTAATCTTCTTTTATATCTCCAAAGTTTTTTTTTTCTCTTGCTACTCCAGATTATGCGTGCTTTCTTCTCTACTTTTCTTCTATCTCTCTTCTTCTAACAATTCACCTTCTACAATGGAACTTTAATCATTGACTAAATTAGCAAACCTAGATAAATTGAAGAAATTCTTATATTTTATTTCTTAGAAGTACGCTCATTATTGTAAGAAGTCACAAGAAGATCATTGCAACTATGCAAACAAAACTGATAAAGAAAGCCAAGGTGACAAGGCTGTCAAGCAGTAGTGGAGAACTGATGATAACTTGCAATTCCATAGCTGTAAGAATATCCCATGCTGATCATCACAACCATGTGAATAATAGCAAGACAATCCAACACTCTTCAGCATGTAAGAAGCCACATGATCGACATGAATTAGTGGAGATTGACAGCAAAGCAGAAGAACCTTTATATTTCAGCTTTTAGATTAGTTTATTGATTAGCAGATCGCAGTGTCATGTTTAGTTGTTGTTGTTGTCTGATTGTGATGTATAAATATAGGATCATGTAATGCAGTTGATATACAAGAAAAACATTCTTCTTTTATACAACAGAAAGCTTCAATATTTCATTCCTTCTTTCACTGTTACATTGCTTCAATTACTTGTTTTAGTTCTAAATGAATCTCAGTTCATTACTTGAAATGGTATCAGAGCAATGATTTAATCATTAGCTCAGGTATAGATCCAAAACACACTTCCGCTACCACTTGTTTTATACACCATTACCTATTAAGAATCCATGACAAATCCAACAGATTCATCCACAGTTTTTGCACCACAGGTGGAGAAACAAAACACTGCAACACAAGATGATCACTTTGACCCATTCTTTGTACATCATGCTTAAAATACAGCAAACTCTCTGGTGAGTCAGAAACTCACAATACAAAATTATCATCGCTGGAGTAGAGTCATGTATGTGGCTTTACTTGCAAAGAATAAAGTTGGATTCATTGATGGTACCTATCCAGAACCAGTAGCTATTGATCCATCTTATACAAAATGGATGCGCTGCAACTACACTGTCTTAGGATGGATTTCTGCCAGCATTTCTGATGAGTTAGGAGATCCAACTATGTTCTCTGACTCTGCTTTTCAGGTATGGAAAGACATAAAAAGGAGATTCTCCAGATCCAGTAATAATCATATATATATGCTTGAACAACAACTTGCTAACACCAAACAAGAAGGAGCTGCAATTTCTTTATACTTTTCAAAATTAAAGTCAATATGGGATGGGATAAACCAATATGAAGTTCCATATGTGTGTACCAATTCTAAATGTGGTGCAATGGCTATGCTAATAAAAAAAAATGAACACAAGAAAGTAATGAAATTTTGATGGGATTGGATGACTCTTTCTCTTTAGTCAGAAATCAAATATTGTTGAGGGATCCTCTCCCCTTGTTAGATGATGTGTTTGGTCTGGTGCTGCAAGATAGGGGTGTTTGGGCCGGGTCGGGAACTTGGAATCCGACCCGACCCGGCGGGTTTTTCTCGAGCCAGGGAAAACCCGATCTGTTCCCTCCCGGTCAAACCGGGAATTTGCTCCCGGTTTGACTCCCGCGGGATCCCGGGAGGCAGTAGGCAATTTTTTTTTTTCCTTCATTAGTCCTCTTCTTCTTTTTTTTTTCAGCTTAACAAGCTCACGGACATGGCAGTTGGTGACTTGGTGGTGGTGACTGCAATTTACATAAACAAGAGGAATTGTGTATCTGTACAAATAATAATTATTAAATAAAAAAGGTGAAAGGAATAGGAGGCATGGGATGAAAGTGGACGGATGGTGGGCTTAATATTAAAAGAAGATTCACACAATATCAATATTTAATAATTATAATAATAATTTATAGTACAGTTCGAATATATTATAGTAATATATTATAGTACAGCAATCACGCAACACAACACAAACATATATTATAGTAATATTTTGTTTTCTATTACTCTTTATTTGTTTTCATGTCTTTAATTTTTTTTTTCTAACTCTCTTCTTCTTTTTATAGTTACCCTCTCCTTCACGCACAGAGCACACACTACACACACGCAGCACACCACACACACCTAATTTTTTTTCTTAAACTCTCTCACACACACGCACACACTATACAGTATACACACACTCACTCACCACCTCTCCGAAGCACCACCACGCCGCCGCACCACCACCGCCGCACGTCCAACAATTATCAAAAAACATTACTTTTTCAATATAGAAAACAAAAAAAGGGTTGAAATTTTCCAACCCGCGCAAACTGTCGATCGGGAATCGGGATCCCTCCCGTTCCGGCGGGAGGGACGGGAGCTGTTCAGCAGCTCCCGCCCCGGAAGATCCCGATGGGCCGGGGTCCCGTCCCGGCGGGACCCCGGCCCATAACACCCCTACTGCAAGAGGAATCAAATAGAGAGTATCAAACTTTCACCACACACCTATTGACACAGCTGCCATGGCAGTCAAGACACAGATCAACCAACAGAACAAGTCACAAGCTACTGTGATGGCTGGAAACTTTCAAAGACAAAAGCCATAGAACAAATTCAGTACTGGTAAGAACAGACCACCCTGTGCCAAGTGTGGAAAAACAAATCACACAATTGATAACTGCTATGAAGTATATGGATATCCTCCTGGCCACAAATACTCTAAGTTCAAACCTGCTGTTAATCAAGGTGTCAGACAATTTTCTGGTAATGTGAATCAGGTAACTCAAGGCAGTTCAAGTTCAGGACATGGTTCTGTTCCCATATCACAAGAACAGTTTCAGCATTTGTGTAATCTCTTTCAAGGTAACACAAGCTTAGTCAATCAGGTTAACACTCAACCAACAAACAATTTGGTAACAGAAATCGACTGTTTCTTTGTAAGAGAAAGAGTTCAACAGAAAATCATTAAAGTCATTCGTATTCCCAACACTTTTCAACTTGTTGATATATTGACAAAGCCTCTGGCTCCTCAACCATTCAAAGAGCTTACCTCCAAGCTAGGCCTTCTCAATATCCATGTCGAGCTTGCGGGGGGGGGGGGGGGGGTTGTTAAATCATCAAAATATAAGTTTCTACTTTTGGAAACTGATTGAATTTCAGTTAGTTAGTTAGTAACTACTTTCCTATTTTAGTAAGTTTCATTAACAGTCTGTTAGTTAGTTTAGTAGCGTAGTTAGTTCTGTAGATTAGTTATTCCTTTCTTGTATTGGATTGGGATTGTATCACATATATAAACAACACACACAGAGAGAATCAGAACACAATTCTCTCTTCTTGATCTTGTAACAAACTCTCCAAGTTTCACTTTCTTCTTCAATAATATTTTTACAATGTTTCTGTTTTCTCTCTTGCTTAATTCGATTTGATTATACAAGTTATCAAACATCTCGATGCATTCAATCTCCTTTGATCCGTATGATTCTGACATTATGTATCTGGGATATACAAATGCATTTGCCTCATTTAACATCAAGACGGAAAAACTGGAAACCCATGGTCAACCACTTAACGCCGGAGAAATTACTGACCCTGAAGCATGTGTAATTAGCTAATGGCAGTGGTCTTGTTGGTACAACAACCCAATATTTCTGATTCCACCATGGCCAACATTCATCTCTCCTGACTCATTTGGATCTATTGAGAAATGATAAACTCTCATGTCCCTAGTGGCGTATCCAGGATTTGAGTATTGGGGGCCTGATTTTTTTTTATTTTTAAAAAGTAGTAGGCATGGATTTTGAACCTATTTTTTCGGGCTTTCAAACATGATGAATGCTCACAGAACTTGGTGTTTTATGACTTTCATCATGATTGTATAGATAACCTATAAAGTCTTTTCATGCATTGCTAGATAATCAAATATATAAGTACTTAAAAAGGTAATGCTATAACTCTTTTACATTTTCTTGAAATTGAATAAAAGCATCATAAAACAAGTTTATACCATGCTTATGTCCTTATAGATCTAGAAACCAATATTTTCTTAAAAATGATAAAAAGGTATGCATAAAACTAAATTTAAACAAATAACATTGTATGTCTTATTTAAAATAATTAAAATCAAGTCTTTTGATTTCATTACATGTAAATAAAACAGTTAGTAGTACGGTTTTCGCTAATTTTTTATATAAATAAGAATGGTTTGCTAACCAAATACTATATGAGGCTATTGTGAATCAAACATAATACATGGGTAAATTTTGCAATGTTCCAATTTCAGCTTTAAGTCAGCGTTTTATTCTATTTTGATAATTGTTGTCTATAGATTTATACTTGTTACATATTACATCAAGACCCCAAGAAGTTTTAGAAAAGAGCCCCACTATATGTATACATGGGTAAAAAATAATTTCAAAAAATGGGGGGAGGGGGGGCTAGTATCCCTAGCCCTTTAATAGATCTGCCCCTGATGCCTCCTTCAATCATCTCTCCAGGTGGATTGGGTATGTACACATATTCTCCTTTGACTGTTTCTTCTCCTTTCACATATAGAAGGAAAATATAAGTGCATCTAAGTGTAACCAACTTCTCATAATAATCTTGAAACTCATTCTCGCGAGCATGCTGAATTGCACCTTTTTCCTCATAGAATCATCATTCAAAATGAGGGAGCTAGTGTTGATGGAAAGTTGGAGGTGATTACGTTAAAGGCTTGGTCTTGGTGCAAGGCTACTGTGAAAGACACTAGTTTCTCATTCTGAAACTAGTATTCTAATCATGGGCCTATCTAGGTAGGTTACGCCTATATATATGTTGTGATTAGGGATAGAGAAGGAAGATTAAATGCGAAAATCTACAAAATTATATCACCGAAATAAGTAAAAAAAAATAACAACAAATAAGATCCCGTAACAATGAATAAGATCTTGATATGCCAACAACACATCTTATGATACCTCCATTAGTCAAACAGTAAAGGACGAATTATTAAATATGTCCTTTAATTATTTTTTAAAAATTAATACGCCCTTTTTCACCGGCCTTGAATAAATGCCCCATATGTTTTAAATTTTTTAACAAAATTATCCTCGACCCTTATTCGGGCCAACATTGCCTACGTGGCAGTACAGTCAACAAGTTACTGAGCATAGTCAATAAGTTGTCAATACCACATCATATTTTTCAGCCAAAAAATATTTTTTACACAAACCCTTGTAATTTTAAATATTGTATTTGCACCTCAAAATAAATTGCACTTTGCCCCCCAAAATATACATATAAATAATAAACACATATATATATATATATATAACCATTTGTAAAAATAAAACACATATATACAAATAATAATAATAAACATATATATATAACTATTTGTAAAAATAAAAACATATAAATAATAATAATAATAAACATATATTTATATAACTATTTGTAAAAATAACATATATATATAACATTTGTAAAAATAAAAACATATATTTATAAATAAATATTTGTAAAAATAACAAGCATATATATAAAAATTATAAATTTATAAAAAAAGGTTAAAATAGTTCATTCCCTTTCCTGTACTCTCCCCCCACCTACCACCACCACTGCCCCCGTCGCGCCGCCTCCACCACCACCACCATCAACGACGCCGCACATCACCACCACCAAATCCATCACCACCACCCAAAATTTCCCCCAAATTAGAAACCTCTAGTTCAATCAATCTCCAAATCCAATCAATTCTCCTCATCCACCGCCTCATACGCCGCCACTGTAACCCGCTGGAAATTGAGCTCGCCGGAAATCGAGGTCTCGCCTGAAATCGAGCTCACTGTAACCCGCCGAAGATTCGAAAGGCTTGAAACACTAACGCCGTAAATCGAGGTCTCGCCACGTAAATCGAGCTCTCGCCTGGTGGTGGAGGCGACGCAACAAGGGCAACGGTGGTGGTGACGGTGGCGGGGGTTGGGGGGAGGGGGTACGGGATTAGTGTGATGAAGATGATGATTAAGTTTTTTTATTATTGTATTTTTTTGTTGTTTATTTATTTATTTATTTATTTTTATATATTATTAAAATATTTAATATTTTATAAATAGTTATATTCATATATATGTTTATTATTAATATTATATATATATTTCTTTATTATTATTTTTATATATGTTTATTATTTTTACAAATAGTTAAATATATGTTTCTATATATATATGTTTATTATTATTATTTATGTACATATATATTTTTTGGGTGCAAAATACAATATTTAAAATTACAAGGGTTTGTGCAAAAAATATTTTTTGGCTGAAAAACATGAGGTGGTATTGAAAATTATTGACTAGGCATAGCAACTTGTTGATTGTACCGCCACATAGGAAATTTTGGCCCAAATAAAAAATTAAAATATATGGGGCCTTTATTCAAGGCCCAAAAAAAAGGCATATTAACTTTTTAAAAAAAGTTAAGGGGCATAAATAATAATTCGTTCAATAAGATGCAAAAACTCCCATTTTATTATATTTAGTAAAAAAATAAACATATATGTTATTAATTTGCAAAAAAATCATTGTAGTGCTAAAAAAAAATTGCAAATAAATTTATTCTACACTTAATTAATTCGTATGTGTTGAATTTGATCATATCTTAACGTATTTGTGCGATACGCAAAGAATCAATGTTGTTCAAATTAGATATATGAATATATTTGATCATATTTGTGAAGAAAGTATTAGCTTGAAAATATGAATAACATATATACAAAATGTATCAAATTTTCCTTAGCTTTTATCTCGTTCAAAGGACGAATTATCAAAAATGTCCGATAAGTTTGGCCATTAACCTTAAATGTCCGATTTTCCCAGACCTGCTAAAAATGCCCGTTAAGTTCTAACTTTTCTAACAAAAATGCCCGATTTGAAAAATTCGGACATTTTATCCGACATGGCATCCGAATCAAAGAGGCGCGCTGCTGAATCAAAAAATCGCGTTCGACACCTAGGATTTTTTTGTCCGAAAAAATATTTCTACAAATTGTAAAAAACAAATAAAATAAAATAAAAAATACTCCCACCCCCGTACCTACCCTGCAACTACTGTCACCCGTACTGCAACTATCGACGGGGGGACGTCGCCACCGCTGCAACGGCGAGTTGCAGCGGTGTGGGGTGGGGGGGTCGCGATCTGACGCGGGGGGGGGGGGGGTGGGGGGGGGGGGGGGGTGCGGCGTCCGAAAATTTCATTTCGAGCATTTTTGGTAGGAATTTTTAAAGAGACCGGGCATTTTTGGCAGGTCTGGGAAAATCGGGCATTTAAGGTTAATGGCCAAACTTATCAGGCATTTTTGATAATTCGTCCTCGTTCAAATATGTCTAAATTTTTTATAATAGAGTCTTTAATATTTACATTCATAAATATATATTTGATAAAAAAATGTTTGCTTGGTTATTGTTGTTGTTATCGTAAATATTTATTAGTGAATTTTTCGGATAAAAATTAAAAGTTTATACAAAAACTTCATGTACGCATTCATCTTCTCTAAAACCTTCAACAAATTGGTTCAAAACAATATTTTTTTCTTTACTTAATATTCGATCCCCGTTTTTTTCCCTCTTATTTCTTTCCTATTGTTCTCCAAAAAAAAAATAAAAAAATTAGCCCCTCCCCCCATATACGATTCCTGGATACACCATTGATTCTAATACTCTAGCATGAGTTATGGGGATTGTGTTTCTTCAGTGTGCTGTTGTTTTGTTGAGGATAGTTGGAGATGTTTATTTTTCATGTTTTTACTGTCAAAATTTTCAGGTACATCTAAGTCTCTATAGTTTAGAGTTTCAAAGACACGCATAAGCTATATATCATTGTCGGAAGAAACATTAACGAACAATACCTAATAAGCAAGCTTCCATTCGCGCCCACTCGATTCGCTTGTATCAAAGAAGGATTTATCATTCGATGCTTCATGCTTCAAAGACACGCAAATTATATAATACATTGGCTAATACTCTTGTATTGAATAAATATCCTCTCATTTTTTTCTTAGTTTTTTCTTTCGTGTTCTTATACTAATTAATTTCAAGTAAATTTTATGTATTGACGAATATTTAGTTTCATCACTACGTATGTGAAATCCATTCACGTCTATTTGTTAGATGAAGTACCATGTTGTGTAGCTATATCTATTATTTGACTATTACTCAACTACTTTTTTTTTCTTCATTATAGTGTATAATGAAATAAATTAAGTTTTTAATCTTTTGCTTTCATATGCGTGTATGCGGAAAGACGGATGGGTGTACACCCACAACCCACTCGCTAAAGTGCGGGTTTCCATCATTTTCCACCGTGACACAAGTTAAAAAAAATCTATAAAATCAAGCGAGTATTGGGTTGGGCTTAAACTTTAAATGGGTTGATTGGATGGGCGGATTTATGAACACTCCTAGAGTACTAATGTTGAAGATCTCGAAAATAAAAACTTCTATAAAAAATTATAAATAGAAAATTAAAGAAACCGGTTTTATATAATTTATTTCTATAAAGCTTTATACAAGTTAGCCCTAATTACGGTACGTAACAGTTCATTCATGATTCTAGTCTTTCAGAGCATTATATTAGCTGTTTGTTGATTTTACACTACAGGGTTCCTTTTAAAAAAAAAAATTTTGAGACATGACTAAACGTAATAAAGCTAGCATTGATGGTTCTGAGATTCTGAAAACAAACAAGGTCGCTGCGATTATGGAAGATGGTGATTTAGCTGAATGGTTTTTAATGGATTTGCTTATGAGGCTGCCTGTGAAGCTTATATTTAGGTTTAAAATTGTTTGCAAGCATTGGCTATCTGTAATCTCGGACCCCACTTTTGCGCGTATGTTTATTTCTCGAGCCTCGTTACAGCCAATGCAGTCTTGGGTTTTCGTTTCACACATCATGTTTTTGGATCGTTCTAAATCCTCAAAGTTTCTTGAGTCAGTCAAAAATCGTAAAATCAAACACCCGAATATTAATCTTCGACTTCTACCGGTTGGTCCACCAGCATGTAAAATTCGCGGAATAAGCAATGGATTAGTGTTATCTCAAATTGATGCTGATCTCAAGGGTACTGAATTAGTATTTAACATTTGCAATCCAGTTACCGGACAATGGGTTGCCCTCCCTCCACTAACTTGTAAACTCAACAATGTTGACTCGGGGTTTCTTACTCGAGTTGAAGATGGGATGCTGAAGAGCTACCGAGTGGTGTGCCTTGAATTGTCTTCCCTAACAACAAAAACGCCAAAATTCCACGTCTTCATTTCCGAAAGTGGTAACTGGAAGGACTTCAGTGCGTCAAGTGATAGTGTGTCAGCTGATCTATGGGTCGTTCAGAGTTCGAGGCCACCTTTTGATTTTCATGGGAATCTGCACTGGGTACTTTCTAAAAAGAGATTACTTGCATATGATCCTTACCTAAAACCCAATGAGTTGCGCATTATTAAGTTACCTTGCAATAATGATCAAGAGTATAATAAGCCAAGAGACGACAGAAACTCTAGCCTATGGGGTGTGTCTGATGGAAAATTGAGGTTCTTAGAATTAGTTGGATCAAATGGCCAATATCAATTCTCATGTTGCGAGATTTGGATACTTAATGACTATAGTTCAGAAGATTGGTCTTTGCAAAGCAGAATAAGCCGGGATGACATTTTCTATGATCCCATTCATTGGGGCCCAAAAAAATATATGTTCCCTATCACATTTGATCTCGTAGATTCAGACATTGTGTATCTAGGATATCATACTGTATTCTACTCATTTAACTTCAAGACCAAAAGATTGGAGGCTCATCATGATCGTCCAATTGTCATCGGAGGATGTCTTGACAATGACCCATATGTTCATTACTATTGGTATCCTTGCATGTTGAGCCTGATGTTTTTGATCCCACCATGGCCAACATCCGTCCCCCCTCCCTCCTTCAGATCTATCGAGAAATTATAAGCTCTTGGGATCTTCAATAAGTCAGCTTCTTGATGGATAGTAGATTAGGTATCGATACATAAGACTTTTTTCATTAGTTTTTGCTTATTTTGTGGAAACAAAGCTAATTATATTTAATGTGCATTTGTTTATTTCTGGCCAGTCCTCTTTTCAATAACTATAGGTTGCACATCAGTTTTATCAAACATATATATTGCCCTATCTCTTAACTATCGCGTGACAAGCTGATTAGAAAGTGGTTGGTTTATCGGCAAATAAACGCGTTGAGTTTCTGGTTAAGTAATTGCAGATCCAAAAGGACTTTAAATTTTTTTAAAAAAAAAAAAAAGGCTGATGAGTAATGCTGCTGGGCAAGAGAAATTTGTAGAATCTAGTTTACAAGTTTTTTGATTTACTGCATTGAAGTAGTTACAAGTTATCACCGAGGTGTAGTTACACAGTAATTGGAGAGAATTATAAAGTCTCGTTGTAGAATCTAACTTACTCATTTCTCTTTTCGGGCTACTAACTACTAAGTATGCAACGTAACTATTGTTCAGGTACGCTAATCAGAATATGTGCTTGAATGCTACATGTATAAGTTAGTTATCATAATTTTTTTTTGTTGAATACTCACGGAGTGATTGAACAAACTTCACCAAATTTCTAATATCGTTTAGTTTTACTATGTTGTCCATTGTTTTTAAGGATGTATTTAACTAACTTATTGTGGACGTAAGAGTGGAAATTGAAGATGAAAATTTCAAAGGCTTGAGATGTGATGACTTGGGATATTACTACTACTGTATCGAAGAATTGTGATGTTTTGTGATTGTTGTTTATCTACTATTTTGTTTATTTGTCATATAACTCTGAAACGAGCATTGACGAATACATTGCTTGTTGATCATCAGTTTAGTTTTATGATATATCATATGTTGAGTGTTTTGTTACGTTGGATATATGATATTTCGGTATTATATATTTTTGCATGAAGATAGTATACGCTTATATGTTTGTTTCTCATAATTTTTTTCGTTATAATCTTGATTTTTAAGGAATTATATTACTGGATTTTTGTTATTATATGTTTAAAAAGGTAGAAGTCCGAATCATTGAATATTATTGAATGGAACATGGTAATTATCGAATTGTACCAAATGAGCTTGATTAGAGAGAAATACCAAAAGCATTAATTAATGCGATAATACCGAATTGAACCTTGACAAAATTGTTGACGCATACACGATATCTAAGGCACATCAATATAATCCTCAAAGGCCCTCTGTATATTTCATATACGAAATTATGAGAATATAAACTTTATTTATTTATTTATTTATACATAGCTAAAAGAAATCATAAAAGTATAATGCTTCATTGATTAATGAGTATCCATTTACAAAAAGGACAGTAAATCTATTTGGCAAATAAATTACTTAGTCACTTATAAACCCCGAAAACACAACAAGCATGTATATATTAAATTAAACAAATAAAAGCTATTGTATACTCTACAGAATTCTTACTAGGACGAATTATTATTTCTGTCTCCCAATTTTTTTTTTGAAACGTAAATGCTTATGTTGGTTCGGGCTTTGGTATTTTTGCCTACTATTTTTGAATTTTTCTATCAAAATGCCCTAAAACGTTTACTCGGGCTAAAATGCTTACGTGGTTGTATAGTCAACAAGTTGCTAAGTCTAGTCAATAAGTTGCTCCGTCAAGTTATATTTTTCAGCCAAAAAATATTTTTTACACCATAATAAATTACACTTTACACTTCAATATATATATATAACTATTTGTAAAAATAATAAATATTTTAACAATATATAAAAAAAATAAAAACAAAAAAAATACAGTTAAAATGTTTTGAAAAACTCCATCACCCCCTTCCAGTACACCCCCCCCCCCCCAACCCCCCACCCCACCCCCGACTGCTGCCCCTCGTCATCTTCATCACCGCACACCACCACCAGCGAATCCATTGTTGAACGACGAAATTCATCATCTCCATCACCCCATCGTCATCTTCATCACCGCACACCACCACCCTCAATTTGGTCGCATATGTGGTTGGTATATAGCCAAAGATACTTAAGATTGGTCCAAGGTAAGAAATTGTTTGGCAATCCGTATGATTATGTTTTGTTGTTTCTTGACATCTATTGAACGCGAAGACATCCAGGCTGCTTATAAGGCAATAATGTCTCCATAGCAAAATGGAGAACATATTGAACACATGAAGAGTTGAGGTACTAAGAGTCAGATACTGAACTATGAACTTATTAGAACAATGAATAATCCTTCTAATTGGATGCGATAGGTCGAATACACAAATTGAGGTCAATTTGTTTTTAACAAGTCGTAATCAATTAATATTTCTATTAAGTTGTTAATTTACAGAAATTTATTTGAAACTAGAATTAGCTTATATAATTTTAGAACTGGTATTGGGCAGGGGCCGCGCGAACGCAGGCCCCCAGAGCAACAAATTATGACGTAGACTCGACCTCTTGGGCCGATCTTAGGCGGGCGCCCCTCCGATGTGCAATGAAGGTCGCCAACCTAGGACATGGATCTTCTTGATCGCCCATTGACCCCGTCCAGGTAAGTATGTAACTCAGTGCAATACGTTCGATTAATATACCACCTTCTCTGCCCATATTACCTTGTTCTAACACAATGTGGGATATATAACCATCTATGACGATCGGCGTTGTATCTAGTACCAGTACATGAATCACATTAGAACTTGCGGCACAGCAAATTACTGCTTTAAAAACCCCAAACTAAATCAACCATCAGTTACTTAAACTAAATCTTTTCATGAGTCATTATGTTTATGATTATATGTTTGTTTCTTTGTGCATGTGTGCTCCAATAGAAAGATACAAGTGTCTGAGATCATAGTTCACAGTGTACAAGGAATTTAATGCATGGCTCCCTAATAATTGTCTTCTCTGTGAATTCAAAGCAATTCAAAAACAGAAAGAATCATATTAAAACTTTATTTGATTAATTATCTCCTGAGTAAGATACATATAGGCAACAAAAAAGTATTACTAGTATATGCTATCCATAATTAATTACACAAGAGCAGTTAAAATGTCTTCTTGATCAAGTTCTTTTAAATTCTTTGGTCTGCTCCCATTGTGTTTCATCAAATTAAACAATATTGTAACCTTTTGAAAATTAACGAACGCAGAAGGTCAGAAGCACTTGTGTAAGAGGAGAATTGGAACCTAAATGATCATGGGAAATCACATCCCAGGCAATTAGGATTGTACTATCTGGGACTGTGTGCTGATATTTTTTGGATCAGTGGTACATAACACGAGCGGCTAAAATCTTTAGTATGTAAAGCAGTACAACGTACAAGGCAAAGTTACAAGAAACGACAAGGAGCTTTGCATTGCAAAGATGCAAGTGATCAACTACAGAGCATTTAGTAGGGTCCCAAACATATAACTTTCCCGCCAAGTGTCCTACATCAAGTAACCCATTGGTCATGAGGTGATTCAAATTACGAGTGTAGAAAAATGTGAATTTGATGTTCGAGTTTTTGGATAGTCTGGGAATAGGAGCAAGTTGAACTTGAAACTGGGGCATGTAAGGTTGTTGTAGGCATGTTTTGGGGGTGGGTGAATATTTCCAGTGTGCTCAACTGATTTCATAGGAGCATTCGGTAGAACACAGGGGTGTGACCACATATAATTCAATTTTATGCTTGGATGATTTTACATCGTAAACACAGTCATGAACTTAATAGGTCAACAATGTTAGTGTCTTCTTTACATTGAAATTATTTGTTACAAACAAGATTATTGTTTCAATGCTTCATTTGCAGAAGAGCAATGTTGCTTCAGTGGATGAAATAGTTAGGTTCGTCTCAAGCTACGAGATTTTGAAATCTGAATGGACATTGTGCCCTTAAATTCTTACTATAAGTTATACTTTTTCTAGGGGAGGTATCGAGACCATTGAGGCCTTACGAGGGCAGCTATCTTCTGCAGTAGATTCTGCTCTGGAATTGAATCTGCTTTCATCCACTGACTGTAAGCTAACATCCACTCTGCATAAATTTTCTGGTATACAGTCTTACGCAAAGAATCCTAATTTTGAAGAAATTCTACAGGTTCATTAAAACATGACCATGAAGCTAACCGGGATCTTGATTCCAAGATTCTTGTTGTGGAGACCTCAGAAAAGTGAGTAGTGTGCATAACCACAATATTGTGAACAAATATGAAAATGCAGGAAAATGCTTCCTGGAAGAATACATGGCAAGAACATGCAGCAACAAAAACCACTTTGTTTTGTTTGCCTCAATTGAAACAGAAATATACAAACAGAATAACCACATTCTTTGATGTTTTAAAAAAGTCAAGGATGACAAGGTTGGAAATTCAGGTTATGTTTTTTAACATCTAGGAAGGTGATGAAGTACAAATTGGTACAAGGAAAGACTATAGCGACGACAGAAGTTGGCGCTGAGATGATAAGACTTCAATGTAATATAGATTCGACAATATACATGATATAGATCCTTGACTGTGTGTTAGTGCCATGGTTTTAAATCACTTGACTGAGTGTTGTCGCGAATGATGAGCAAAATAAACTGATTTGAGGATCGGACTTGCCTCGGCGGTAGGAGCATCCGAACAAGCAAAGATGTATGTAGCTGGAAAAAGGACAGAGCCTTGAAAATCTCTTCAAAAATAGCCTGAAGTTGCTCCAGAAGCTTTCAAGTTACTTTTTATCCAATTTTTATTTGGTTTTGTCCAGCAGGTTCTAGCACCTTGCTGAATGTATGAGGATACTTTTGCAACTTGACCCGTCAAATGCAGTTGGGATTCGGATGAGATGTTCTTGATTAGCCAACATAAATATCTATCTTTGCGTCTTTGTGGATGATTGAGTTCCTAAACCTCCAAGTCCATTCCATCACAGTGGCAACATAAATGATGAACTCCATTTTTTCTTCCTTAGAATAAAGAAATTCAAACCTGCCATCAACAAGTAGAGTGATCCAATCAGTAATTTGCAATACCAAAAAAGGCTCGAGTCTAATTCCTCATTTAGAGGAGAACCACACAATCTTTGAAATGTGACAACGAATAAAATATAAGTTCGAGAGATTCCGTTTCTTGGTTGTACGTAGGGCATAAGAGATCGTTTATGGGGAACATAGAGTTGAGTTTAGCTCTCGTAGGCAGTGCATTTGAGAGACATTTCCAGAGAAAGAGCTTGTGTCGGCTATACAGATTAGTTTTCCATAGTTTTTCCCAAATTAAAAAAGGCTGAACAGGTTGACGACTTAAAATACATGTGAAATAAGCTTTGTATTGAAGTATCCCTGACTCCAAAAAAGCTATCCACTGCTCTCTCTTGTGGGAACAAGGACGAGACAAGCTCAACATTTTGTTAAACATGGCAGAATAGAGAGAGAGAAAACATTTCTGTATATTGATGTAAATTGTGTTCTGTACAAATGAGCTGTCACTTCTAATATATACAACGGGCAGAAGGTAAGTTATAACAGAAAATGGTTACAACTAACTGGTTATTTACAAATATACCCCTATACTAATAATAACTGTTAATATCCTCCCCTCAAGTTGGACTTAGGTGAGGACCACCTAAGTGTAACTTGGATAGCCAGTGTTTGAACAGAGGAGAGGCTAGGGGCTTGGTAAAGAGATCTGCAATCTGCTGTGCTCCAGGACAGTGTAGAGGAAGTAGCAGTCCAGCCTTGAAGAGATCTCTGACCAAATGACAGTCGATTTCCAGATGTTTAGTCCTCTCATGGAAAATTGCATTTTGTGTGATGTGGACAGCCGAGTTGTTATCACAATGGAGAGGAATGGGCAATGAAACAGGTACTTGAAAATCCTTCAGAAGATAAGTAAGCCACTGTAGCTCACAAGCTGTGTGTGCCATGCTCCTATACTCAGCCTCAGTAGAGGATTTAGAGACTGTAGTTTGTTTCTTTGTTTTCCAACTAACAAGAGACTCACCAAGGAAGATACAGAACCCGGTTAAAGACCTCCTAGTGTCAGGGCAAGAGGCCCAATCTGCATCACTGAAGGCAGCAAGTTTAAGAGAAGAAGAAGCAGAATAGAACAGGCCTTGAGAAGGAGTGGATTTGAGGTACTGAACCACACTCAAGGCTGCATCCCAGTGTTGAGTGGTAGGGGCCTGGATGAACTGACTTAGCTGATTAACTGCATAGCACACATCAGGCCTTGTCATGTTAAGATAGAGTAATCTGCCCACCAGCCTTCTATATTTTTCTGGTTGGTGAAGAGGAGGGCCATCAGCAGTGAATTTAAATCCCTTAGGGTAAGGTGTTTCAATGTGTTTAGCACCCAATAGACCAACATCATTGACAATGTCAAGGACATATTTTCTATGATTAAGATAAAGACCAGTAGAAGACCTAAGTAATTCCAACCCCAAGAAGTACTTAGCTGGTCCAAGGTCCTTGATTGTAAATGCAGAATGCAAGTGTTGTTTGATCTGTGTGATTAATTGCATGTCTGGGCCAGCCACCAAAACATCATCTACATAGACCAGTAAAGCAACAAAAGAAGATCCAGAGCCTTTGGTAAAAAGACAATCATCAGATTTGGACTGAGAAAAACCATAAGCCACCAAACACTTGGTGAATTCCAGATTCCACTGTCTGGAAGCCTGCTTCAAACCATATAAGGACTTGTTCAATTTACAAACTTGTCCAGGAGCACCTTTTGAATAACCTTGAGGCAGTGTGAGGTAAATATCCTCATCCAAAAAACCATGTAAGAATGCATTGTTAATGTCCAATTGGTGTATAAACCAGTTGTAATGGACAGCAATTGCAAGGAGAATCCTCACTGTTACCAGCTTCACTACAGGTGAAAAGATGTCTACATAGTCAAGACCAAACACTTGATTGTAGCCCTTAGCTACTAATCTGGCTTTGTGCCTTTCAATAGAACCATCAGCATTTAATTTTAGTTTAAACACCCATTTTGAACCAATAGGGTGTTTCCCAGGGGGTAAGTCCATGACTGTCCAAGTGTGATTGGCTTCAAGAGCTTCAATCTCAGAATGCATGGCTTGAAGCCAGTTAGGATCAGTACTAGCCTCTTTGAATGTATGAGGCTCTTTGTGGAGGGATACATTGGCCAAGAAGCTGATATAGGAAGGAGATATGGAAGGGCTTATTATAGATGGAAATGTAGGGGGAGTGTATGGTGATTTCAGAGAGAAGTTTTGGTGAGGTGTGATAAATGGATCAGTAGTGCAGTTGAGTAGATAGTCTTGGAGATGAGCAGGTTTGGTTCTGTTTCTGGTACTTCTTCTGATATGAGTAGGAGAGATAGTGATTTCAGTATGTGTTGTGGATGAAGTGGAATCATTAACTACTTTTGCAGGAGGTTCACTATGTGAGGAGTCATCATGGTCAGTAGTTGTATTGACAGGAATTTCTGGACTGATGTTTGTGGAGTGAATTGGAGTCTCAAGTGTAGTAGATGACCATGAGTCTGATACCACAGGGAGAGGGTATCCTGAAGACAACAAGTTGTAAGATTCAAAAGGAAATAAATTCTCATAAAAAGTGACATCCCTGCTGGTGATAATCTTGTTATCAGAGAACCTAAAAACTCTGTATGCCTTCTGTCCTGGTGCAAACCCCAAGAAGCATCCTTTGTGTCCTCTAGCCTCTAATTTTCCTTTAGTTGGAGTAGTATTGGCTGTATAACATAGGCAGCCAAAGACTCTTAAGTTGGACAGATCAGGAGACTTACAGTGCAGCAAATCAAAAGGAGAACTCCAGTTCAACAATCTACTTGGAGTTCTGTTTATAATGTGGGTGGCCATAAGGATAGCATAACCCCAGAAATGTGCTGGTAAGTTGGCTTGAAACAGTAGTGCCCCGGTAAGTTGCAACAAGTGCATATGCTTGCGTTCAACTACTCCATTTTGCTGAGGAGTATATGGGCAAGATTCCTGATGTACAATACCAAGAGAGGAAAATAATTGCTGGCATGCAGTGCCTGTGAACTCTCCACCATTGTCAGATCTAACAGTGAGAACAGATGTCTGAAATTGAGTAGTAACATAGGAAAAGAAATGCTGCAACATTTGAACTGCCTGAGTTTTATTATTCAATAAGAATGTCCAGGTACATCTTGTAAAATCATCCACAATAGTCAACATATAGTGTGAATTGGATATTGTAGCTACTTTGTATGGACCCCAAATGTCTATGTGAATAAGAGCAAAAGCTTTGGTGCTGGATATATGACTAAGTGGAAAAGATGTTCTGCTTTGTTTAGCAAGATGACATATATGACATGCATGCATAGAAGGGCTAATAGAACATATGAAAATATGAGGTAGATGTTTCATGACATCAAGAGATGCATGCCCTAGTCTGTTGTGCCATAGAGTGACATCAGAAGGAATTTTATTGACAAAAATGGAAGCAAAACAAGTGTCAACATTATTGGGGCAAGGCTTGAGGTCCAGAAGGTACAGACTCCCAAAAAGCTTGCCCATAGCCACTGGCTTCTTACTCTGTAGGTCCTGCAAGATACATCCATTAGGAGTAAAGATGCATTGCAGTTGGGAGTGAAGGGCCAACTTATGAACTGAAATAAGATTGAACTTGAATGCAGGCACATGAAAGGCATTTTCAAGAACAAGTCTGGAGTTGAGGATAACTGAGCCAACATGTTGAATGGTTTTGACAGAACCATCAGGTAAGCACACACAATTCTGTCCTGGTACATTCTTGTAAGTGGAGAAACAATTTAAGTTTACCACCATGTGATTAGATGCACCTGTATCTAAAATCCAAGAACCAGATGGCAAAGTTGAAAATAGGGAATTACCAGCAAATTCTCCAAACTGAGCAAAATTTATATGTCCTGTCTCCTGGCCAGAATTAGAGGATCCATGTTGGGTCATAAGTTGCTTCATAAACCTGTAGAAGTCTTGCTGAAAAGACTCAGGTACAGCTCCAGAAGAGTTAGCTGGGGAAGGTGTACCATAACTCCTTGGAATGGGATGTGATTCAACAGCATGAGCATATGATCTGTTGCTGGGACTTTGTGTCCTTTTTTCTTTGAGATCCTTATACCAGTCAAGTATGCCAACAAGCTTAAAACAAGAATCTTTGGTATGACCTCTGATCTTGCAAAAATCACAAAATTTGTCTGCCTTCATCTTTTTGTAGTCCTTAGTAGAATTGTTGTGATATGTTGGATTTGTAAGTTGAGGTTTACTGAACAAAGCAGAGTTCTCAACAGGAAGATTCAATGAACTAGAACCTTTGCTGAACATAGCTGAATACTCCAGAGGTGCTGCAATGCTAACTTGAATCTCCTTCTGTTTCTCAACTCTAATAATCATGCTATAAGCCTTGTCCACTGCAGGAAGTGGATCTAAACCTAGAATTTGGCTTCTTACAGCTTCAAATTCATCATTAAGTCCCATAAGGAATTGCATAAGCCTAGTCAATGATTGATAATCCAATGTCTTTTTGACACAACTACAAGTGCACAACTTAGCAGCATCACACTGACAAGCCACAGTAGGCACAATACATGCTAATTCATCCCATAATTTCTTCAACTTTGTAAAATAGGTAGAAACAGATGATGTACCTTGAGAGATTGAAGCAATCTCTCGCTGTAATTGATAAAGCAGGGGCCCGTTGCTCATTCCATACAGGTCTTCAAGCTGCTGCCAGAGATCCTGAGCCGATTTTGTGAAAACGAATGCATCTGAGAGCGAATCATCCACAGACCGCAGGATCCACGTTGTCACCATACAATCAACGCGCATCCATTCCTCGAAGTCCTCATGATCTGCAGGAGGACAAGGGAGAGTACCATTAATGAAGCCTAATTTCTGTTTGGCGCCTAATGCAAGTCGAACAGCACGACTCCAGGGAAGGTAATTCGAAGCTCCTGCCAAAGGAACAGAAGTAAGAGCCATATTTGTATTGTCAGATCCGTGGATTTGCAGAGCACCACGTGCTCTAGTAGCAGTGACACCAGATCTGCTGCCTGAAGCGGAATTCTGCTGCACCGAAGGTGAATCAACCTCTGGCATGTTTCAATTTTGTGTGAGATCGCCGGAAAACTGAAAATCGCCGCCGGAGAAAAAAAACTTCGCCGGAGAAGAAAGCAACACCACCAGAAAATAAATGCGATTGTACACCGCAACAGCGAGTAATCGCCAGTAACAAGCTTAGTCGAAGAATCGAAGCGGAAGAGAAAAAATTAGGGCGGATCGTACCACATGTAGCTCTGATACCATGTTAAACATGGCAGAATAGAGAGAGAGAAAACATTTATGTATATTGATGTAAATTGTGTTCTGTACAAATGAGCTGCCACTTCTAATATATACAACGGGCAGAAGGTAAGTTATAACAGAAAATGGTTACAACCTAGGTCACATAATCCTTCACATCGTCAAAGTTTTTGGCGCACCGGTCTCGCACTGGCGCATTCAGTCCCCGTGCTTCGCACTAAGACGCATTATAAATTCTTAGTTCTCGCACTAAGATTTCTTAGTTCTTTTATTCAAAATTAATGAATTATCTTAAAAAAATTGTGAAGAACGAAACAAATGAATGATAATAAAGAAGAGTCGAAGCAGATGTAGAACAAAACTAGGTTGAAAACAAAATAAATATAGAATATTAGAAGTAGTTTAAAACTTATACATTTGTCGTTCCACCATAATAATTTTAAAAATATTATATAAAATTAATTATCATGAGTAGTTATTAAACAACCTCAAATATTTACGAAATTATATATCAATATGTAATATTTAATTATTTTTAATAAACGCATTAAGGCGCATTGAAATTTAAGTATTTTTAAATTTGGCGAACTGGCGCACCCGCATCCGCACTCGCACTCGCACCCGCATCCGCCTTATGTGACCTAGGTTACAACTAACTGGTTATTTACAAATATACCCCTATACTAATAATAACTGTCAATACATTCCACTGTTGACCAGATACATCAACCAAATCTTTCACCAACGGGCAAATAATCTGACCATTAATTAAATCGTCAACCAACGGGCAAATTTAGTGGCATAGCTTTGGGATTATCAAATGAAAAAATCGAATTAACTAGTTCTCTGATGAGTCAGTGATTGTACAAATCTGCATGTAACAGTGACATACACTTAACATCAATTCATTCATTTTACCTTCTGATAATTTGCATTTTACCTACTTAAGTTCTGATTTTTAGAATACTACATATTTAACATATTTTGAATACCACAAGAAAAGGCATTTCAACAATTTACACTAAGTATTGGGTGGGGTGCGCCAAGCCGAGACAGTAGTGCAACACCAAGGCGACGCTCGAGAGCCCCAATAGCAAGCTATTGGGGTAGGCCCTCCCCCTCAAAAAAATAATTTAATATCGTGTGAACCGATGGCCCACATATCAGATATTAAACTGATAAGAACAGATACTACACTTGATCTTAGCCAAAAGGCCGAGAAAGGTATGAGCTTCAACAATGTAGAATCGGCTCCTTTTATTGTTGGATACATATGAATGGCTTCTTCAAAGACCAATGTGGGATAATCAACCAAGCTCACATCTATACGTTATCTCTTGAATTAAGTTCGTTTAGATTCTTTGGCCTGCTACCATTGTGTTCCATCAAATTAAACAATATTTTGTAACCTTTTGAAAATTAATGAAGGCAGTTGGGAGTAAGGTCAGAATTATGCACTGCTCATGGAAAACCAAGTCCCTGGCAATTAGTATTGTGCTATCAGGGAGTGTGTTTTGATGTTGTTTGGATAAGGGGCATATATCACAAGCGGCTAAAGTGCTCAGAAAATTCAGATACACAATCTAGATGACGTTTCATGTCTGTATGAGATGCGTGGCCAAAACAATTGTGCCAAAGAGTCGACAAATCGACAAATTTATACAATTTATTAGTTTGCATTACAAAGATGCAAGTGATCGTGTAGAGATCATTTAGTAGGGTCTTGAAAATCTGACGAGTGGAAGAAAATGTGAATTTAATGTTCGAGTTTTTGGGTTGGCTGGGAATAGAAAGCAAGTTGAATTTGAAATATCGGAAATGTAAAGTTGTTTATAGGCAGGTGAGGTGAATATTTCCATTGTGCTTAACAGACTTAAGAGAGCCATTAGGTAAAACACAGGGGTGTGACCTCATATTTCAGTTATACGCTTGTTCGGTTACACATCATAAACACAGGCCTGCAGGTAATTGGATAGGAGGAACAATTTGTATTATATGGAATTGTGTTTCTCAAAACGGAGAAAGGAGAAATCGGCTGCTTAGGTGACAATGTTTCCAATAACTCACTTTCACCGTGTAATTAGCACATGAACCACGACATGATTATGTCTTAACCATCAGAGGTACTAATAATTAATGAAAGTTGTTAAAGCACTTCTAATTGGATGCTATAGGGTGGACAACACAACTTGTGGTTCAATATATTTTAGCAGGATTATATTGCTCTTGTTCTGTGACCAAATGAACCAGTACATCTCAAAGTGTATTACATGAATTTGTTAGATAGTCCTTCAGAGTCTAACCAAGTTGGAACGAAGGTGTTCATGGGATACTTGTGAGTATGTATACATTTACAATGTGAAGAGATTGTTTTCCATTGATATACTAGTTTGACTCTTTTGAAATCTATGGATGCTACTGAAACAAAAGAGAAAAAAATGATAGTAAAGAAATGTGATTATGTTAAGGATTGATTGTTACTCCTAGAAGCTGAAAAGGTGTTGTATTTATTTATAACTATAAGTGAACCTGAGAATTATTTATCCTAGAAAAAAACTTAGAATGAACGGTCAATATTTATAACTATAAGGCTGGTGGGCTTTCAGAAACAAAAACACATGGATTTGTCTTCCAACCATCACAAAAGCTTTTATACCAAACAAGTGAAGCATATGCATTAGCCATAAGCACATGAGTGATGATCACATGGATTTGTCCTTCTTTCATAAGAATAGATTTAAGAGCAATAAATGGATATGATTACCCTATGTTTCGTACCAGCAATTTCAGAAGGTCCCCTGAAGTTGACTAGACAACAAATGTTACCACCTTAGTATAGCATAAATTAATCTTGTTGTAATTGAAAGTTATCCCTTTTGCTCTACTTAAGAACCAAGAAACCATGAATATGAAATTGTTGTATGCAGAGTAAGAACGTACAAAGAGTAGGACTAAATGTTTAAGGGACATTCCTGAAATTGTTTATGGACTTTACCCTAAATATCCCATTAATACTGTGAAAGATAGTTTTTCTGTTTACAACAGAACAGCTCTTCCCTGTGTTTTTCTACTTCATATAAAAGCAATATTTGGTCTTTTGTTATTTTTGGACTTTCCTTTGATGTATCATTTTGCTCTTTAAAATAAAGGTTTCCAACTCACAAATCGTGTGAGATTTGTTTTATCTTACATTGAGTTTGTATATAAGTAATTAACAGCACAATCCAGAAAATGATTTGCATATGAAAAGTCTAACATTGCAATTGCATGTACATAATTCTGTAACTTTGTCCAGGAACACATGACAAAGCAAAAAAAAAAAAAAAAAATAGAACAGAAAAAATATTTGAAACTAGTCTACAAATTTATCCTAAAAATGTAGCTACAAATCATCTGGTTCCAAAGGTGGACATTAGGTCGATGAGTAAATCTTCAGTGCAAGGAATGGTTAGGCCGCCCATTGGATGATGGAATCCGAATTCTTCTTCTGCTTGATATAACAATTCTTGAAATTTTGGGTTGTTCAAGTATACGATAACGGAAAAACAAAGCATTTCTTCTCACTTTCTCCAACATATACTGCAAAATGTCCCTTTGGAACATCAGTTGCTGCTTAAGCTATACTCTTTCCAGGTGACGAAGAACATCTAAGAATCTGGGGGATTGCCATTGATGTAGTTAATTTGAACATGTAAAAATCAGAGGAAGCTGTGCAAAGAAATGAAGTTTATTTCTTTTTGAAGGAAGTCACTATTGAGAAATATGTAAAAAAAAATGAAGTTTAACTTGCAAGACTAATCTTGTTTGGCTTTCCAGTTATACAAACAGAATGTAACACAATCTATGCTTTAACAAAGTCGAGGATGACTAGGTTGAAAGTTCAGTTAATTATGTTTTTCAATGTTTAGGAAAGTGTTGAAGTTCAGACTGCATTGACCACAGAATTGGCGATGAGGTGTGAAAATAATTCAATCCAATAACGAGTTGACCATGTACATTATCCCATAGAAAATATAAGTACAACCACAGAAATGAAAGAAGTCATTGAAGTTACAAAAATTGGATCATGGACTTGGATGAAAGCAAACAATCCTGACTTTTTGTATTCTATCACAGATTGGTTTTGTAATCCTAGATATTCTCTGAGATAGGATTTCTGATGTAACTTCTCGATGTTATGGGACGAGCACCCCGTTATCTTTTCTGTGAGGAATCTAAATTTGATCTTGGCTACTTGAGGACAGGCATTAGAACATCTTAAGCTGAACAAAATATACCAAGTAATCTACAATAATTAAATTTTGATATGATATTATTACTACTACTATGAAATGCTTTTGACTAGACTGTAGGGATCCAGGCTCTGTTGAGTTTAGATCCCTCCAAAAATGGGAGTATGCCGCTTGAATGCAGCAAGCACACGGTATTCTTTAGTAAAAGGCGAAAGAATAGTTCGCTTTGTGCTTACTGCGCGGCTGCATGAATTTTTGTATAAGCTTGCATCAGCAGTCTTCTAACAAATTCTCAACCTTCTCGTACTGTAGCTACATGATGTGGGATACTTAACGTTTCAATGCACTTCCCTACCATCACTTCATTTTTATTTAGAAAACAGTGAACCGAGGAATATAGTAAAGAAAGGAAGCTCGAAACCGCTCCAAGTTCAGGTCTTACATTACACATCAATATTGACTCTCACTTATGGCTGCCAAAGAAACTTTTTCGAGTTCTAACCTTTCAATATAAGAAGACCAAAGTAATGTCCCTGCAAAGTTAATGTTGAATATGATGCACTCCATCTGTCACTATTTTGGATTTTAATTTGCATCTTCGTATAAAGTATATCTCATGGCACAGGGGATGAAATTCCGAATGGAGCAATGCGTACCAAAACTACAAACTCAGCAGGCTTAACCGTGTCACATATCTGGTGAAGAGAAACTCATTCATTTGATTCACAATTTTACAGCACTCCCTTTGTATAGCAGGGTGATTACAGAAGAAGATAAACAAGATAATAAGAACCGTTAAGTTTGTATAGAACTAACAGCACAAACCAGAAAATGTTTTTGAATTTGAAAATGTCTAATGTCGCATGTAATAATTCAGTAACTTTGTCTAGGGGTATAATTCTACCACACAAGACAAAGCAAAAAATAAAAGAAAAAGAAACAAAGTGAAACTAATCAACACTTATGTCCTAAAAACATAGCTACAAATCATCTGCTTCTCAAGTGGGACGTTAGGTCTATGAGTAAATTTCAAGAGAAAGGAATGGTTATGGAATCCAAATTCTTTCTCTGCTTAATATAGCAATTATTGAAATTCTGGTTTGTTCAAGTACGACAACGGTACTACAAAGCGTTCCCTCTCAATTTCCCCAACGTATACTGCAAATTGTCCAGATGTATTTAATTTGCTCGCGTGAATATCACAGGATGCTAACTAAAGGAAAATCATAGGTGATAAACGGTTTTATTTGTAACAAGTGTTTATGACAATAGACTTGGGGATTAGCCCGACAAAGCACAACATTGAAATATGGAGAACAGTCTGGCGCAGTCACTGAATCAACTTGAATTAACTTAGAATTTGAACTGAGTATTGGTTAGGGTGCGCCAGGCCAAGGCAGTAGTGCAACACCAAGGCGACGCTCGAGAGCCCCAATAGCAAGCTACTGTGGTGGGCCCTCCCCCTTAAAAAATTAATTTAATATCGTGTGAGCCAATGGCCCACATATCAGATATTAAACTGATAAGAACAGATACTACACTTGATCTTAGCCAAAAGGCCGAGAAAGGTATGAGCTACAACAGTGCTGGATCGCCTTCTTTTATTGTTGGATACATATGAAAGGTTTATTCAAGGACCAATGTGGGATAACTAAATACAAGCCTTACTAGTAAATAGATTCGCATTCACTATCCCTACTCTTCCATATTACTTTCTTACTTTGAACTTGTGACGCAGCAACTTACTTGGAACTCATCTCAACAGTTATGTATGTCACAGCAAATTACTGAATGATTGCTACACAAATCCCAAACTGAAATCAACAATCAGTTGCTAAAACCAAAACTCTTCATCATTTATTATGGTGTTACCACATAAATCAGTTATATGCTTGGATGATTAGTCGATTACACATCATGAGCACAGGCCAGAAGTTAACTGGTCAACTATGTTAGTGTCGTCTTTACATCATAAAAGTACTGGTCATTTCAGATTGAAATTACACATCATATATTTACAGATTTCTCTTCATTCTTTGATGTTGAACACAGACAACGATTTACGATTTACAGGGTTTGGCAATTCATATGACCGCCGTGTAACTAGTTTTGGTGAAGAGTCCTAGTCGGAAAAAAACAGATCGGACACAACCATCAGAGGTACTGACAATTAGTGATTGTTGTGAGATACTGAACTATGAACTTCTTAGACCATTTAAAACACTTCTAATATCAGTAGGACAACACAACTTGAGGTCCAAAAACAATTTTAACAGGATTCCATTGCACTTGTTCTGTGACCAAATAAACCTGTAACTTTCATAGTGTATTACATGGATTTGTTAGATATTCATTGAAAGTCTAACGAAGCAGGAATGTAGGTATTCATGGGATAGTTGCACCATTATAACTAGTTATGCTTGTGAATATGTATACATTTACAATGTGAAGAGATTGTTTTCCTTTGAAGAAAAATCTCTCTCAACATATTTTTGCTCTTCATATGTTCAATATAAGGCTCAGTCACGACAAGGTTAGGAGCAAAAGGACATATTACCGAGATTGACATGATTTAAATTATTTGATTTATATAAAATTAACAATTGGCTAATATTAGTTCAGTACCTTTGTCTGTCTAAACTTGAATATATATCATAAAGTTCAGTCGTGACAAAGTTAGTCGCAGAAGCAAAATAAACAACATAAAGCTTTTGCACCTGAAAATGAATGATTTCCATGTTTTAGTTGTATAACTTTGTCCGGGGATACAATTCTTCCGCACAAGACAAAGCAAAAAAGCTGTGAAACTAATCTACAAATCAGTCCTAAAATTGCAGCTACGAATCATCTGCTTCCCAAGCGAGAGGTTTGAGTTTACAAATAGATCTTCACTGCACGGAATGGTAAGACCACCCATTGGATTCTGGAACCCAAATTCTTCTTCAGCTCGGCATAGCAACTGTTGAAACTCAGGGTAGTTCAAGTACGACCGCGGAATAACAAAACGCTTCTTCTCACATTGTCCAACATAAATGGCAAAATGCCCCTTTGGAACATCAATTGATGTCGAAGACGATCTCTTTCCAGGTGATGAGGAATGTCTAAGAATCTTGAGAATCACCATTGATATATTAAAATGGTTATTTTGAAATCTAAAGATGCTAGTGAAAGAAAAGAGAAGTTGGATTGTAGCAAATGATATATAGTAAAGAATTGTGATTTATCTTGAAGACTGGTTGCTGATTGTAGCAGAGGAATGAGTTGTATATATAAGTGAACAAATGATTAATTGATCCTTGAGAAATTTCAGATTGAATGGTCAATATGTGGTGGCCTTTGGACTTTGAAAAACAAAAGCACATGGAGTTTGTCTTCCAACTAATCTCTATAAGATTTATAACAAACAGGTGAAGCAGAGACAAAAGCTTGGCACTGTTCCCTACCTACCAACTCTTTCCAAAGGACCATGAAGTTAATTGGACAACAAATACTTCAGAATTCAGATTAACATCACACATTAAGTCTGTAGCAACATGTTTAACTTGCAATATTAAACTTGTCTAATGTTATAGGAACAAGGCATTATCTAATTGGTCCAAAGTTGTGAACTAGATTATCTATTCCTATTACAAATTCTAAATTGTGCTTTATAATATTAGCTTTGCAAGTATTCAAACAGAATGAACCACAATCTTTGATGTTTCGACAAAGTCAAGGATGACTGGGTTGAAATTTGACTTTGTGTCGGCCTTAGACTCTCCGTTTGTGGAGAGTTGAGCTACTCTTTTCATTGCTGACGAGCTTTCTTTCACCAAATATATTTTCTGAACTCTTAGCTCCATTAGGTGTAGAGGATGAAGTTTGCCGCGAAACTTCGTAGAATTGATATAGTTCTTTCCATATTTTAACAGCTTTGAAATGCCCTAATCGATTGAAGTTCTTGATGTTTTCCTCGTTCGATACGGAGAAAAACCAGGAGAAGAAAACACTTGTACTAGAATCTAATCCAATAAATATCAATTCTAGATTTTTTAAAACTACCATGTCCATGCAAATCCGCTTCGATTTCGTTGGGTGTATAAGGAACTGATAACTTTTATGTGGTTTCTTTTCCAACCGAGTCTTTAGTAACATCTACGTTTGAATCCCCAGAAGAACTACTCTTCCCATCTATTGCAACAGAACTTCTCTCTTTCCACCATTTCAAGGTGGAACATACAATTTTTTATCTACAATTCGACGAGTGTAATCACTCCAAGCAATTTCAGGACTGACATTTTCTCCTGCAACATGGTCTAGTAGATCTTTATCCATGCCAAATTGCATTGCCCCACGGTGTGGCAGATCTGTTCAATGCACTCGACTTCCAGGCTAACTAGCTCACCCGTTCTTAAACATCTAATCAACCCCTCAAATTTCTCATCAAAAGCAGTGTAGACCATCACAAGGTAAATCTTCCCATGAAAAGAACTACCCACATCATTCATATAGATCGCCATTCAAATTTCTTTTCGGCAGAATCTATCCTCATTAGATTAAGAGGAGAAACAATCCAAGCAATACTTACAGTCTGGTATTGTTGATCTGAAGAAGACATCAAATTTTGTCAGTAATCCAGTTTCGAGTAGATTGTTAATAATCTCACATTTTCTGACATAACATCATCACTACAAAAAGTGTCTTCCTTTCCAGAACTTATGGTCATTTGTCCATCTCTTCATAAAAATGCAGTTTCATTTTTCTGTTTTCAGCAAACCCATCAGCCTTTCTAGAATTATAACCCTCGCTTCAAGTCTTAATCCAGGTTCCTCGGTTATGCTGCTTTGAATATGATCATCAGTAACACCAATCTCCAACTCTCCATCGATATGTTGCTCTTTTCCTTTATTTTGGAGAGTGTTGTCAACTTCAAGCATTGATTTTTTATTGTCTTTTGTGGAAGACGTGCGAATTTGACTTTGAACACAGACATCTTGTGACTGAGAGTTTCCACAGCCCTCAATAGAAATCATGTTTGAACTCATGAAACTACACTTTCCGTGAACACCAATCATACCTCCAGTAGGCGTATAGGATGAAGGACTTTGATTTCTCGCAAATTCTTCACACGAAAGCTGAAAGTTCCTTGCATCGTTCAATGGGTTAAAAATGCCAGAACCGCCTGAACTTGCTGCTATCGCTCTTTTTTTTTTTGGAGAAAAACCAGGAGGAACATCTTCATAAGAATCTTCTGATTTGATAAATATCATTTTGGAACTCTTAAAACTAGTTTTTCCGTGCAAGGCAGCTTCAATTTCATTTGATCTACAAGGAACTGAATCCTTGTCTTCCGTTTTCTTTCCTATTGAGATGTCGGGAACTTCGACTAAAATATGATCTAAATTACTCTTCCTATATATGGCAGCCATACCACTCAAACCAACGTTTATTTCCTTCTCCTTTTCTAACGAGTCTTCTTCTCTAACTTCTATTAGTATTTCCATAGAACAACCCTTTCCATCTAACGCAGTCATACCATTCAAGCCACCAGTTTTCTCCGTCTCCTGTCCTAGTGAGTCTTCTCTTACGTCTACTAATATTTCCTCAGTTCTACTCTTCCCATCTATAGCAGCTATACCATTCACGCCACAGTTTATCTCCGTTTCCTTTCCTCTTGAGTCGTCTTCCATAACTTCCAATATTTCCTCAGAACCGCTCGTCGTATCTTTGACAGTTGTACTATCCAAGCAACAGTATATCTCTTTCCACCATTTCAAGTAACGTGTTGTAACGCCAGGTACAAAGAGACGAGGTGGAACATACACTGTTTTATCTTTTATCTGCCGACTGTAATTACTCCAAGCAATTCTGGGACTCAAGTTTTCTCGTGCGACATGGCCTGGAAGATCTTGATCGATGCCAAACTGCATGGCGACCCGGTGTGGTAAATATTGCTCGATGCAGTTGGCTTCCAAGCCAACTAGCTCGCTTGACCTCAAGCACCAGATCAATCCCTCTAGTTCCTCATCCAAGTCAGTCTCAACCGACGCCCAATATTCTTGGTCGACATAAATCTTTATATGGAAAAAACTATCCGTAGCTGTCACGTACGACCTCCATTCAAAGATCTCTGCAGCAGAATCTATTTTCAGTGATAAATCTTCAATTTTCAATTTCTTTAAGTTATGCCATTGCGCCATTCTCGTCTCATTTGGTTTCGTATTGGGGATCGGTCTCAAATTCGGAAACCTCTCCCAAATCCAAACCTGAACTAGTGCTAATGGAGCCGAAACTATAACTTCATGAGCTTTTTGATCACATTCACCTCTATTTCCAATTCTTCTGTCCATTGCTGCTTTCAACAAACTCAAGTTCTGGTATATACGAGCAAGAACTGCCGGCGCAAGCGCGATTTTCACCCCTCGACTCAGATGAACAGCAATCGAGAGAACCCTTGTGTCTATGGTTGGCCTTGGAAAGACAAATCTAGAAAGCCAATAAGCCAGAAAAGCCTCGTGTTCGATTTCGCTTCGACTGTTCATAAATTCTTTCATCCAAGCACTTTGACAAGCTTTGTTTACCTTAGTTTTCGTGATCTTCGAACACTCCATACGCAACTTTTTCACAGTTTCTTCCATTTCACTGTCACTAGGAGCAATCAAAACGGAGTCACCCAAAACAGAGTACCCACCAAGAACAATCATATCTTCCAACGTAACAATCGCTTCACCCCACGGGAAAACGAATGTATTAGTAACAGGACACCATTTTTCGACAAACCCGTAAATCAAACTCTCGTCTCGACGAATATTAGACGTCGAACTCACGATTGCATCGTAGATCCCAGCTTTTTTCCATGTCAGATGATGTAAAGGTTTCATATTACGAACCCATGTTCCCCATTTGCGCGGTGTGTTTTGTAACTTGTAGAAATTTACGGTAAAGGGTACTTTTTTGTATGTGGGTTTGTTGTTATTGTTAAGAGAATAATGTGGTGGTGGAGCTTCAACAGAGTCGTCAATGGAGGTGACTGAAGGTTTTAGGAAATGGGCTTTTCGAAAAATGGTGCGGCCTGTTGATGGAATCACGATTTCTTCTTCTCTCTCCTCTATTATAAAATCCGCCATTGGAGGTGATTTTAATTAAGAGAAAAATGGCGTTGTGGATCTGTGTTCTATGTGTTTGATGAAATGCTTGTGAGATGATAAAATAAAAGAGGAGTCATTATTTAATAGCTATATGAATCAGTAAAGAGAAGATTCTGGCTTGCATGCCAACCTTGTGCAAGTACTTTTTTTCAGTACAAAAAAAAAAGGACGTGAATACTTTATTTGCATGGACTATTGATTTTTTAATAATTAAACAGATATATATATAAGGGATAAATGCATTAAACCCCCTGAACTATGCACGTTTTTGAGTTTTCGTCCTTAAACTAATTTAATAAGCGTTTTCCCCCCTAAACTATGCACGTCTGTGCGATTTGCCCCCTGGCTGAGTTCTTCGGCTATTTTTGGCCATTCTTGGCCGGAATTTTTCCCCTTACCCGACACATATGTGTTGTACTAGATGTATATTAGTAGTTGATGACAAAAAGAAGGCGAAAAAATACCTCGAACGGGGCCTATTCCGGCCAAAATGTGATTTCGTCTTCAGTGTATTTTAGCCGGAATATGCCCCGTTCGAGGCATTTTTTCGCCTTCTTTTTGTCATCAACTACTAATATACATCTAGTACAACACATATGTGTCGGGTAAGGGGAAAAATTCAAGCCAAGAATGGCCAAAAATAGCCGAAGAACCCGGTCAGGGGGCAAATCGCACAGACGTGCATAGTTTAGGGGGGAAAACGCTTATTAAATTAGTTTAAGGACGAAAACTCAAAAACGTGCATAGTTTAGGGGGTTTAATGCATTTATCCCTATTTACAAGTCATAAATTACATGTATCGATATATTCTAATGGAAAATGATTAACAGACATATCTTGATCTTGACCACTAAATTATTTAATATATATTGGTAAAAAGGAAACAGGAATATACTAGATTTTATATGTCTTTAGTAAAGTAGCATTTACTAGTTTTTAGGGGCTTATTCGTTGAAAATTTTAAATACAGAATTTCAACAGAAAAATAAGCATACAAGAATAATACAACAACCATAAATTATTTAACATTTAGTTTGGAAGTTTATTAACGTCAAAAATATATCTTTTCATTATTTCATAAATAATTTTTCATCTTTCGCATATAAACGATAGAAAAGAAAATTAACCAGCACCTCATGCATTTTAAAAACTATTGTTATTGATATTCGAAATTTCAATAAAAATATTAGTGGAAAAATAAACAATCTTGGCTGGTCTTGGGTCATCTAATTTGTGGTCTTTTTTATGCCATTAATTACAACTTCATTGGACAAATAAAACAAACTAAATTTCACGATTTTAATCTCTCTCTCTCTCTCTCTCTCTCTCTCTCTCTCTCTCTCTGCCATCACGAGGTTGTTGCTGGAAAAAGAAGCTTTTAACTTTTTATTACGGAGGCTTTGGTTTTGTAGCGTCAATTATAATTATTTATTTATAAGAATTTTTTTTAGAAATTGTTTGAAATTATATAAAAGCATTGTCAAATTAATTAAAACTTTTCATATGTATGATTTTACATATCCAGAAACTGATATTTTCTCAAATATATTATTATAATAAGAAAACATTTTTACAATAGTAATTCTTTAAGCCAAGCAAATATAATAAAGACTAAGTTCTGTGATCGATTTAGTAATTAAACTGTAGTAGGGATTTGTTGCTAATATAAAAAGAATTCAAAAAATATAGCAAAAGCTTAAATAAGCCATGATTACAACACCTGTAGATGAGTTTTCTAAGAAACAATTGCACGATGAATTCCCTTTCACCCCTTCAATTTCTCATTCAAAATGCAATGTTCTAATTAGATTCTTAATATTCATCACATATTTTTCCTACAAAATATCATCAGCATTGCCACAATATAAATACATCCTTCTATGATTTTTCCAATCATTTGTTTGATTTTTTCATCAAAAGGTGGTCCAATTTTCCTAATTTCAGTAAATCACAGAGCTTTCCAAGAACTATCATCCTCTCTTCAAATCTTTTGCCAATGTCGCACTCGGTATCACTACCCTCCACTCCGTTAACCCGTTGCTTGTATTCCAGAGCGTTTGCCATCTCGTATTGTACACGTTTATGTGATAGTTGTGTTGATTCTGGAATCGTACCACCTTTTTCTGTTGAAGATTGATGAACTCGACCTTGAACATCAGCGTCATCTTTAGTCTCTGCGTTATTGTAAAGTTGTGCAACTCTTTTAAACGCGGATGAGCTTTCACTAAATGTCGCTTTCGAAATCTTAGCTCCATTAGGTGTAGAAAATGAATTGATATCTTTCAACCTTTTATAAATGCCTGACTCGCCTGAACTTCCCTCCGTCTTGTTCTTCCGTTTTGGAGAAAAACCAGGAGGTGGACCAACACCTTCACTAGAATCTGAGTCAATGAATATCATTTCAGAATTTTTCAAACTACATTTTCCATGCAGATTCAGTTTTGCTCCATTTGATGAACAAGGAACTAAAGCCTCATATTTGGTAACTTCTACTTTTGGATCCCCGTGAGAACCGCTCCTTGCATACGTGCCATCTTCAACCGTACCATTAAAGCCACGGTTTATCTCATTCCACCACTTAAAGTATTGAGTAGTAACACCTGGCTCAACGAGACGAGGCGGAACGTACACTTTTTCATCAATGATTGGCCGATTGTAACTACTCCAAGCAATTTCACGACTCCAATTTTCTCGTGCAACATAACCTGGAACATCTTGATCCATTCCAAACTGCATTGCCACACGGTGAGGCAAATATTGCTCGATGCAGTTGGCCTCCAAGCCAACAAGCTCGCTCGTCCTTAAACATCGAATCAACCCCTCTAATTCCTCATGCAAATCAATGTCAACCAACGCCCAATACTCGTTCTCACGGTAAATCTTTCCATGAAAAGAAGAACTATCTGCACGATCATCATTCACATAGGGTCGCCATTCAAAATTCTTCATTCCTAACGACAAATCTTTGAAATCCACTTTCCTCCTCAAGTTATGCCATTGCGGAATTCTAGCCTCGTTCGTCACAACAACATTCAAATTCGGCCTTAAATCCGGAAACCTCTCCCAAATCCAAACTTGAACGAGCGCCAATCGCGGGGAAACAGAAGCTTGAACAACTCTATCACCCCCCCATTCACCACCACCTCCATTTCCACTTCTTCTAGAAGCCGTTATAGCTCCTTTCAGTAAACTCAACCCCTGGTATATCTCCGCAAGAACCACAGGGGCAAGCGCGATTTTAATCCCTCGACTCAAATCAACAGCGATCGGAAGAACATTCCTCTCCACAATCTTCATTGGAATCACGAAACGAGATAGCCAATACGCCAAAAACGCCTCGTGCTCGATTTCCTCACCACTGTTCATGAATCTTTTGATCCAATTACAATGAGCAGCCTTGTTTTTCTTATTATTAGTTGTTCCCATTCCCAAACTCGCCGCAACTAATTTATCCACTGTTACTCTCGATTCTCCTTCTCTCGAACTAATCGAAACAGAGTCCCCCAAAACAGAGTACCCACCAACCATCAAGATATCTTCCAACGTCACAGTCGCTTCACCCCACGGAAAAACGAATGTATTAGTTACAAGACACCATTTCTCGACAAACCCATAAAGTAAAACACGGTTAGGAATGATTTTCGAGGTGGAACTCATGATTGCATAAAAGATTCCAGCTTTTTTCCATGTAGTATGATGTAAGGGTTCCATATTACGAACCCATTTTTCCCATTGAGTCGTTGAGTGTTTCCAACCTTGGAAACTCAGCTGAAGAGGTAAATCTTTGCAATCGAGAGAGAAATGCGCCGGTGGAGCCGAAACGGCGGCGTTTATGGAGGTGGCTGAAGGTGCGAGGAAATGGGCTGTTCGACAAAAAGTACGGTCTTTTGAAACAATGGTCGCTTTTCTCTCTTCCATTACGAGGTCGCTGGTACTATCCGCCATGGCGATGGTAAAGGTTGTAGCTTTTGTGTTCTTTTTCTTTTTTTAATAATTATTGGGGCTTTGGTGTTCGATGAAAGGTTTAGCTGAAATAGTTTATTAATAATAATAATATGGAGAGCCATTGGATGGTTTTTTCACTGCAGAAGAAAAGAGGCAGAGAAGGTGATTGGTTGCTTCGAAAACTGTGTATGGCTTGAATAAGAAGAAGCTTATGGGATGTCAAATTTTTCACATTTTAGAAGATATTATTGTACGTAAGGCAAAATAGATATATTCCCAATTTAGTAATTTGAAGAAAATTGATTAATCAGAAACAGGAGTTTCGCCCCAAAACACATAAAGATTGAATCAATGCGACCATAATCGAAGGATTATGAAGTAAGCTCGTTGTGTCACGAGAATTTGATTACTATGTGAATAAAAGAACCTGAACATAATAACATGTTGTTAGACAAAGAGATGCGAGAAAAGTAAAGCTCAGAGAGTTCGAGAGCAAGGTAAGGTCGTGGTCTTAAAAGTAAGATCAATTTAATATGTGTCGTTTTTGTTCGAGCCACCCCCGCTTAAAGTTTAAATTTACTAGAAATAGTGGCACTATTTAAGTATAATATAATTACTTTGTATAGTAAATATTACAACTTAATTATAGATACATAATTTATATATTTTAATCTTCTTTTTATGTAAGATAATCAAGTAATGATTTTTTCCCTTAATAAGAAGATTTAAATAATGATAAGCTAAGATAAATTAAAGTTACACCCAACTAATAACAAAATTTAATAGTACCTAGAACGGTAAATAAGAAAATCAAAAGATTGGTCTCAACATGGCTTTCTTTATATAATAGTATAGATATCGGCTACTTAGGTGAATGTTTCCAATAAGCGTGTCTTTAGATATGGTTAAGAGTCATGAAGATGGCGAAGGAGAACTTATATATCTCTCAACATGCTTAGTAGTGACATGAATATAAATCGCTTTATATTTCTATTTCGTGTGTATCTTGAGACAACTAGATTTGAAACTGGTCTTGGGCAGGGGCCGCGCGAACGCAGGCCCCCATAGCAACAAATTATGACGTAGACTCAACCACTTGGGCCGATCTTAGGCAGGCGCCCCTCCGATGTGCAATGGAGGTAGCCAACCTAGGCCATGGATCTTCTTGATCGCCCATTGACCCCGTCCAGGTAAGTATGTAGCTTGGTGCAATATGTTCGATTAAAATACTACCTTGACTGCCCATATAACCTTATTTCAAGACAATGTGGGATATATTCCACCAATGTTTTAATGTCGTGCATGTATGATAATCGGTGTATTGGATGTAGTTAATTTGACGAAGAACATCTAAGAATCGTTGGGATGGCCATTGATGTAGTTAATTTGAACCTGTAAAAATCAGAGGAAGCTATGTAAAGGAATGAAGTTTTTTATTTTCCTTTTTGAAGGAAGTCACTATTGAGAAATATGAGTTTCTGGAGTACTAGTTGTATATATAAGAACTTACAGATTGAATGGTCAATATGTGATGACCGGCTGGTGAACTTTGTACAACAAAAGCACATGAATTTGTCTTCCAACCTATCTTTATAAGATTTATAGGAAAAGCTTGACAATGTTCCCTACCAACTCTTTAAAAAGACCCCTGAATTTAATTGGACAACAAATGACTAGTGTCTCATTTTGTAAGCCAAGATATTGCCTGGGATAGCATTTTGAATGTAACTTCTCGATGTTATGGGTCGAGCACCTCTTGTGCTCTCTTTTTATGACATTTTCTTACCAAAACAAAAAAAGTACTAGATCCTTGACTGTATGTTATTGCCAGAGAAATCTTAATTTAGATCCTTGACTGTATGTTGTTGCCGGATGAATCTATTGGTCTTGAAGATTAGAGTAGCATAAGAGAAGAATTTCAACTGAGTACAATTTATGTTTTGAGTGTTATTACATTGCCTGATAAGTATATTTTTTCTAATAATTATCTTTTCTGCGAAGAATTTAAATTTGATCTTAGGTCAAGCATGAGAACATAATAAATTTGTATAAAACAATAGATTAGCATCAGAGGAATTTTTTTTTTTCATGTCCTAATCTGCACGATATAATTTGGATTCAGCACGAACATAAGATGTTATTTTAATAAAACTATGAACTCTGAAAGGGTTTTTGACTAAACTGTAGGGGTCTAGGAGTCAACCTAGCACCCTCCAAAAATAGGTGTATGCCGTTTGAATGCAGCAAGCACACGGTATTCTTTAGTAAAAGGCGAAAGAATAGTTCGCTTTGTGCTTACTGCACGGCTGCATGAAGTTTTACATACGCCTGCATCAGCAGTCTTCTAACAAATTCTCAACCTTCTCGTACTGTAGCTACATGATGTGGGATACTTAACGTTTCAATGCACTTCCGTACCATCATCTTATTTATATTGAAAAAAACCGTGAATAGATGCATCAATATTGATTTTCACTTATGGCTGCCGAAGAACCTTTTTGGAGTTCAAACCTTTCAACATAAAAAGACCAAAGTGGTTCCCTTGCAAAAGTAATTTTTAAGAAGATGCACTCAATCTGTCACTATTTTGGACTTAGTTTGCATCACCATTTAAACTATCTCATGGCACAAGGGATGAAATTCGAATGGAGCCATGCATACCATAACTACAGCTCAGCTGGCTTATCTGAGTCGAGTTCTAGGAATTCGGTGAAGATAAACTCATTCATTTGATCCACGATGTTACAGCACTCCCTTTGTAAAACGGGGAGATTACAGAAGAAGATAATAAGAAGGGAGATTAACCAAAGAGTGCACACTCAATCACAGTACTTAAGCCACTGCAAATGCGTAACGAAAAGGCCTCCAGTGCGCAAATAATACCAAATAGTCTTCAAAACTGTCTTACTAAACAGCCGAGATAGTGAAATGCAAACTTAACTCCTTTTATGGAACATTAGGAATGGACAGCGTTAAAACATCATCGTAGTTTTATAGTTAACATAAAATACTTGCTTATTAGTAGAATAAAGATTGGTGTAACCTATAAGTTTTCAAGACAAAGAAACAAAATTCACTTTTGAGAGAATGGTAACAACTCTTTATATTCTTATCTCTTAAGTGCTCAGAGCTATAAATCTCAATATAAGAGAATAAATGCATGATCTAGCTTAGCATTAACAATCAGAATTATGCACTGGTGTAAGAGGAGAAATGGAAGCTATGCTAATGGAAAATCACGTCCCTCGCAATTAGGATTGTATTATATATGTTCAAAGCTAAAAACCTGGAATACGGCCTTTTTGCCTCTGGCATGAGCATGACCCAGAAAGCAGAGGTACATTTAAGAAATCTTGTTTGTGCCCTGTAACAGGTGCCGGTGTTTACGTTCCACAACGCCATTTGTAGAGGAAGTAGGGGCTTGGTTTCTGATGGATATGCCCGCATGAGAAAGTATATAGCTTGACAGGTGTTATTAATAAACTTTCAGAAAGTATAGCTTGAGAGGTTCTAACAATTAGTGGAAGCTGTGAGATAGTGAACTTTGAACTTCTTAGAACAATTAAAACCCCTTCTAATTGGATGCTATAAGTGGACACTCAACTTCATGTCCAAAAACAATTTTTATAGGTTGTATTGTTCTTTTTTGCGACCAGATAAACCTGTAACGTTCAAAGTTTAATACATGAATTGGTCAGATAGTCAGGTCTAACGAAGCAGGAATGAAGGTGGATAGTCGCACCATTATAACTAATTATGCTTGTAAAATATGTATACATTTACAATCTTTTGCGCCTGAAAATTAATGACTTTCGTGTAATAGTTTTGTAACTTTGTCCAGCGATACAATTCTTCCACACGAAACAAAGCAAAAATAACTGGGAAATTAATCTGTAAATCAGTCATAAAATCGCAGCTGCAAATCATCTGCTTCCCAAGCGGGAGGTTAAGTCGATAAATAAATCTTCACTACACGGAGTGGTAAGACCGCCCATTGGATAATGAAACTCGAATTCTTCTTCAGCTTGACATAGCAAATTTTGAATTTCAGGGTGGTTCAAGTATGATATCAAATTTTGAAACTCAGCTTGACATAGCAAATTTTAGTGACATTTTGAGGTGTCACTATAGCTAGTTTTTCTAGTAGTGATCGATACTGGAATAGCAAAATGCTTCTTCTCATGTTCTCCAACATAAACTGCCAAATGTCCTTTTGGAACATCAGTTGCTGCTGCAGCTGTTCCCTTTCCAGGTGATGAAGAACGTCCGAGAATCTTTGGAGTTTCCATTGATATACTAAAATGGATCTTATTGAAATCAAGGATGCTACTGAACGAAAAGAGAAGTTGTTTTGTAGCAAATGATAGTAGGATTGATTGTTGCTGCTAGAGGCTGAAGACTGTGTGGATTTATAAGTGAACACAGGATTTCTTTTATGGTCAAGATGTAGTGGCTGGTGAACTTTGAGAAACAAAAGCACATGGATTTGTCTTCTAACCATCACAAAAGCTTTCATATCAAACAAGTGACGCATAAGCACATGTTGTTGTTCGAAAAGCCAGAAATGTGTAGAGAATAGATTTGGATTGAGTGATCAATGTTCAGGTGGATATGTGATGACTGGTGAATTTTGAAAAGCATAAGCACATGAGTGATCACATGGATAATGGATTGGTCTTTTTACTCATCAGAAAAGATTTAAGTGCAAGAAATGGATATGATTGACATATGTTTCCTACTAACACTTTCAAAAGGTCCATCACTGAAGTTGACTTTTTTCAACCTTAGAACAGCAGAAATTAATCTTGTTTCACTTTATCTTTCTACTATATATTAACATCATATTCATATATTAAATCTGTTTAAACATGATACCTTGCAAAAAAGAAGTCTTAAAAGTTCTGGGAGCAAGACATGAAATTTGTCTATCGAATGAGCCAGGATATTAATCTCTATTTCACACACAAATTCTGTACTGTGCTTTCAAGTGTTAGCTTTCACGTTGCAACTAATCCAACACAACATTTCAGATTTTTTTAACGGAAGAAGAAATGACTTATGAGGTTTGCGATATACATGTTATACTTACCTCTACGGCCGATTAGTTAAAAGAAGAAGATGTTTTGACATGGGGAGATTTATCCCTTTTGGTCTGCTAAGGACCATTAGAACATGAATATGAAATTGTTGTATTCATGGGACACTGTGTTAACGAAAGTAGGTGTGGTAGGTGATTTCATAACTTGGTGTTATGGCAATCATTGCTTTCTCACCAAACTTAGATGAATCTTCTTGTATTTAAGTATTATGATCTTTTTCTTGCTGACAAAGAACTTCTAAGAATCTTGTGAACTGCCATTGATGTACTTAATCTGATCCTATAAAAATCAGAGGATGCGTAGTTAATTTGATCCTATAAAAACGAGAGGATGCCATGTAACTGTTGCTGATTGTAGCAGAGAAATGACTTGTATATACAAGTGAGCAATGTTAACTCAACCCTTGAGATATTTCAGATTGAGAAAATGGTCATTGGTCAATATGTGGTGGCTTGTGGACTTTGAAAACAAAAGCACATGCATGAATCTGTCTTCCAACAGATAAACTTGACATTTTTTCCTACAAACTCTTTCAAAAGGACCCTTGAATTCTATTGGACAGCAAATGACTAGTGTCCTATTCTTTTTGATCTTCTACCTTCAGATCAACATGATACATTGAGTCTGTAGCAACATGCTTAACTTGCATTACTGATCTTGTCTAATGTTCAGGGAACAAGGCATTATCTATTTGGTCCAAAGTTAGGAACTAGATTATCTATTCCTGTTACAAGTTCTGAATTGCACTTTATAATACTGGATTGCCAGTTATACAAACAGAATGTACCATACTGTTTGATGTTTTAACACAGTCAAGGATGAAGGGGTGAAAATTGGTTCCACACTCAATTGATCACAGGAATTGGCGTTGAGGTGAAAATACTTCAATCTAACAAAATATCAATTCAATAGAGTTGGGTAGATTAGATAAATGCAGTGATGAGTAGAATTAAATTCCTAACCAGCATTGATCTAAGTTGCTTTTATTTATATGCCCAACTTTACTATCAATAAACCCGCAAATTTATTATTTTAATTGACAGAATTGACTACATTAAGCAATTATAAGTACTATAACAAGTACTAGATACTGTACTATCTGTTGTTTCCCGATAAACCTTGGTTTTGAAGAATAGAATAGCATAAGAAGAAGAATGTCAACTCAGTACCATTTATATTTGAGTGTTATTGCCTAATAAAATTTTTTCTATTCCCAAATTGAAAATAATTATCGTTCTTTTGAGGAATAGAAACTTGATCTAGCCACTTGTGGTCAGGCAGGAGAACATAATGAATCTGTATAAAAACAGTAGATAGCATCAGAATCGATATCTTTTGCTTGCTGTAATTTACATGGAAATTTGGATTCATCACAAACATAGACCTTGTCATCATCTGAGCTAAAGCTTAAACTCCATATCAGTAGATACACAGAACAGCTTTGGGATATGCGGGTCCAGATAACTAGTACTCTGTAAATAAAGCTCATGTGACAGTTTTCGGGTGAAGAGTCGTACAGTTAAGACTGCAGATTGAACACATAAGCACACGAGCAATCACACAGTAGAGTGAACACATTATTAGCACACAAACAGTCACAGTTAAGCAGCAAATTGGCCACATAAGGTCACATAATACTACACAATATAGAATCCCACATGTTCGAACCACTACTACCTTAAGGCAAACTCTTTCGTATTCGGCTATGATGAAATCATGCAATCACTTACTCAACAAGAATGAAACTCGCTTTAACAAGAACCAACTAAATCAATATTTGAACTGAGTATTGGTTAGGGTGCGCCAGGCCAAGGCAGTAGTGCAACACCAAGGCGACGCTCGAGAGCCCCAATAGCAAGCTACTGTGGTGGGCACTCCCCCTCAAAAAATAAATTTAATATCGTGTGAGCCAATGGCCCACATATCAGATATTAAACTGATAAGAACAGATACTACACTTGATCTTAGCCAAAAGGCCGAGAAAGGTATGAGCTTTGATTATTTTTGATCGCCTCTTTTTATATTCAATTGCATATGAAGGGTTTCTTTCAGGACTAATGTGGGATAACTAAATACAAGCCTTACTAGTAAATAGATTCGCATTCACAATCCCTACTCTTCTATATTACTTACTTTAAACTTGTGGTGCAGCAAATTACTGAACATCTATCGCTATAGAAAAAACCAAACTCTGGATCAACCATCATCAGTTTGTTAAACCAAATATTATCAGGATTAATTATGCTTATGATCATTATGTTTGTTTGTTTGTTGTGTCATGTGTCTCCCGTAGAAAGTTACAAGTGTTTGAGATCATACTTTACAATGTACATGAAATTTATCGCTGCCTGTAACTTTCTTTTCCTTAAATTCAAACCAATTCAACACCAGAAAGAAGTATATCAAAACTTGCATTAATTAATCATCTCGTGAATGATATATATATATATATAGACAACACAAATTAAAAAGTATAACTAATATGCTATACATAATTAATCAACCAAGTTCACATCTAAACGATATCTCTTGAGCTAGACACAAAGGAACAATTAAAGTGCTTTATAACACAACAGTCGTCTTCTCCATGTTTCTCAAACAAATTGAGTAATTATATATTCTCGCATGCATGTTCTTGGCAACGACAAGTCATGTATACATTCAACAAATAAAAGCTATTTGCATACTCTACAGGAATTTTACTGTATGCTCTAGTCTGTAAGGCCGTCATTTAGTTATATAAAAATCGCTTTTGACTTGTTCTTGAAATGAATACTAAGCATTGTTACTTTTCGTTGTTAAAACGACGTAATTATAACCCTGTGAAAGATACAATTAACTCTTTTCTAGCAGTTCTAAGCAAATGTATCGATTGGATTATTTTCATATGCTGCTCAAATACTCCACAACAGGTATACAATATATAATGCCGTGTTGTGTCAGCTTCACTACTAGAGAATGCCAGTTTAGAGACTAATTAAGTAATTGGATGGAAGTCTAATTTCCTACCAAAAGGTGTAATTTAGGACACTACGTAAGGTTGTTTGTATGCATATTATGGCTGTGAGGTGAATATTTCAAGTGTGCTTAACTGATTTAATAGGTAAAACTAAAACACCGGGGTATGACCGCATCATGGTTCTTAATCGTCAGAAACCGGCTACTTAGGTGACAATGTATCCAATAACCTTGTCTTTAGTATTGAGACAAATGGATTTGAAACTTGTATTGGGCAGGACCCGCGCGGACGCAGGCCCCCATAGAGTTCGGATTTGAAACATCTCTCGGCTCTGCGAAGAATTCGAGCGTCCTTTACGTTGATTGCAGAATCTAATAGAGTTTAAGTTATGAATGACTGTACCCTTCTCTTAATTGCCAGGGTACCCCCTCACTGGCCACGACCACAACCATAGGTGATCCCTGGGACTAGGATAGAGATACTTCAGTTAACTGACTTTTGCATGCTGCGAGTAGAACTTGGGTCAGATCAAACTCCAGACGAGCCTTCAGCACTCATGTATCACAATGTAGGCAACAAAAGTTAATATAACTTGAAGCTAAAGTGTAATATAATCACTCTGAAGAAAGATTAGACTTCCTGCATATTTATCTTAATCTTTCCATAAAAGAAAATTATGGATGGCAGTAGTATGCTTTTGATTTAAATATAGATTACTATAAGTCAGACATCCTGAACTTAAGCTACTCCAAAATCCTTCCTATTAGTCCAAATACAATCAAATGAATGAAACAAAATTGAGTGGTTTATGTCAAAATTATGCTCATATGTTCTTTGCAATGACAAGTTATGAATAATCTCAGCAGCCAAAAAATTATTGTAAATCCTATAGTAATATGATGCTCTACCTTGTAAGACATCATTTATTTAAATCATTTGGAGTTGTTTGCTCAAGTTCTTCTTAACTATACCCACAACAATGTATACATCGCTCTTTTTCAGAAATTCAAACACAAGTTAACCAAAATCGTGAAATATGCTATGTGTATCGCACAATTGTAGTCTGCATAAACCAAAGTACGCAGAAGGCATGTGCTGATATGCATCCCAGATATTATGTGCAAAGCTACAATATACTTATGCAATTTCAGTTGATATCTGGTTATGTAACATCATATCTCAAATATCAAGATCATGTATCCTTACTCCTCATATATCAATATTTTTCAGGCATACACAGATTAGGCGTGACCTGGTACTCTTGATCTCCAAATCGAACATTGTACTCAATCAGTTTTGGTAATCCATACTTCTCCTCAATCATGAGCCTGCATGCATATAAACGCCAAGAAACTTGTATCCATACAAAGCCATCTTGTAAAAATACCCAAACGTTTGGGGGGGGGGGGGGGGGGGGGGGGGGGGGGGGGGGGGGGGGGGGGGTGGACAGGACCTTGAAGTAATGTACTGTATGTTATTCTTGCTTCCTAATTAAATTCATTATTGTGTTGGGTCTTTTGCATTCTTTTATGTTGATTTACTGTATCTTGAAAGATTTGGCAAAGTATCTATGGTTATTTCTGAAATGCAACTTATGATTGCAGTGGCGATGGTCGTGGTCGCAACGGTGGACGTTCATACACTCCGCGTTGCCAAATCTGCAAGATTGAAGGGCATATTGTTGATCGTTGTCGTCGGCGCTATGATCATGCCCCGCAATCGGGTTCTGCTCACTTGGCTTAGGCTTTCAATGCTTCTTGTTCCATGTCGCCATCCGATGTCTCTGATTGGTTTGTCGATTCTGGAGCATCTGCTCATATGACTCCTACCACGTCATCTCTTGATTCTGCTGCTCCTTACAAGGATGATTTTGTAATTGCTCGACTCTCTCTATATCTCATATTGGTCGTGATTATCTTGTCGCTATGGTATTTACTGATGATTCGTTTCATGTTCAGCACAAGAAAACAGGGATGGTTCTCGCAACCGGGCACAGTAGGGGCAGTCTTTACATTTTGGACTAGGGTCATTCGGCGTTTATCTCTGTTGCTCGCCGAAGTCGTCTTCATGGTTCTTTCGAGTTGTGGCATGCTCGTTTGGGTCATCTTGCTAGTAGTGTTATTTCTTAATTGAATAAAAAATGGCAGTTGTCTCTTACGTCCTTACTTTACTGCCCCACTTTATGTTCCACTTGACAGTTGGCCAAGTCGTTTACCTTTTTGTGTCAATGAACAGCGCTCGTCGCACGTTTTGCATTTAATACATTGTGACATTTGGGGTCCTGCTCCTGTTGTTTCTAATGGCGGGTTTTGCTACTATGTGGTGTTTATTGACGATTATTCTTGCTTTTCTTGGCTATACCCTATGCGACATAAATCGAATTTCTATGATATATTTTTGCAATTTAAATTGCTTGTTGAAAATTAGTTTCTTGCGCGATTAAGATTTTTCATATGATGGCAGTGATGAGTTTACTAGTCGTCGATTTCGATCATGCCTTACCTCTTATGGCATCCTTCCTCGGGTTTCTTGCTCTTACACACCGACACAAAATGGTTGAGCCGAGCACAAGCACAGGTACATTACTGAAATAGGGTTGGCCATGCTTTTTCATTCACATGCTCCTACGTCATTATGGGTTAATGCTTTTTACACGGCGGTTTACACTATCAATCGCCTTCCATCCTCTGTTCTTGATGGAGTTTCACGTTATGAGGTCTTATTTGGCGTATCTTCGGATTATACGAATTTTTATTCATTTAGTTTTCGTGTTTATCCGTGCCTTCGTGATTGCGTACGCCACCAACAAATTCTCTCCTCGTAGTCATGCATTTATTTTTCTTGGCTTCAGTGCCGAGCATAAAGGCTTTCGTTGTCTTGATATGGGAACTACTCATTTTTATCTCTTGCCATGCCAAATATGACTACCCATTGTTTCCTTTCTCATCGGACCAACGGTCTTTGCCTCTGTCTTCATTGGACTTCAGCACTTTCAGCTATCCCGCCTATACAAATTTGCCGAGTCAGGATGCTTCTCCAATGTCGCTCTTATTATCTCCTTCCATGGATAACTTGCTGCCATGCTCACATTGTCTCGATGCCGCACCGCCTGCCCTTGTGCCATCTCAGAGTTCTAACTTGTTGCCACAGTGCCGAGCTGAACCTTTTGTTCCTAATGTTATTCCCAATGTTGGGGTAACATTGGAACTAGAGAATTCGGCCCCTGTCTCTTCTCGTTACACAGTTGAACCTTATGTTCTCAATGTTGGGGTAACATTGGAAACATAAACTTCGGCCTCCGTCTCTAGACATCCCATGACTACTCGTGCTAAGGTTGGAATCTTCAAGCCACATCATGTAGTTGATATTGATGTTTTATCCTCTTCTTCTGGTCTTCTCCACTCCTTGCTCACGCACACTGAGCCCAAGGAATTTAAATCTGCTACTAAAATCCACAATGGTTAGCGGCTATGGATGGTGAGATTGAGGCCTTATGGCCTAACGACACTTGGAAACTTGTCTCGCGGCCCTCTTTGTCATGCCAATGTATTCGGTTCGAAATGGGTCTTTTGCACCAAGTTTCGTTCTGATGGTTCTGTGTAATGCCTTAAAGCACGCTTAGTTGCTCAGGGTTTCACTCAAGTTCTAGGTCTTGACTATACTTCCACGTTTAGTCATGTTGTCAAGGCCTCCACTGTTCGTGTTGTCCCTCCATTGCTGCGATGATCATGTGGCCTCTTTGACAACTCGATGTCAAGAACGCCTTCCTTAATGGTCTCTTGACGAAGATAGTTTTTATGAAGCAGCTCCCGAGTTATATTGACCCTCGTTTCCCTGATCGTGTTTGTCGCATTAAGAAAGCTCTTTATGGCTTTAAACAATCACCTTGTGCGTGGTTTCAACGATTCCGCAACTTTCTCCTTAATCTTGGGTTTGTTTGTAGTCGCGTTGATACCTCACTCTTCATCTTTCGACGAGGTTCTTCTATTCTTTATCTTCTTCTTTATGTCGATGATATTGTTTACGGGAAATGACACTCATTTGTTGCAACGCCTTATTTCTCAACTTATTCCCGAGTTCTCTGTTAAGGATCTTGGTCGTCTGAGTTATTTTTTGGGTATTGAAGTCACAGATACTGATGATGGTTTTATCTTAAGCCAAACTAAATATGTGCACGACATTCTCACTCGTGCATCACTACTTGATAACAAGCCCATTTTCACTCCTATGGCCACGGGCGAACGACTTCTCGTGATGATGTTGCCTTCTCGAATCCCTCGCAATGTAGATCTTGTGTAGAGGCATTGCAATATCTCACTATTATGCGTCATGATCTTGCCTTTGTCGTAAATTCCGTTAGCCTATTTCTTCAGTCTCCCACGGTTGAGCACTTTCAAGCAGTTAAACGGATTCTTCTGTATGTCAAAGGTACTTTGGATTTTGGTCTTCATTTTTCTAGTCAATTTTCGCTGAATTTTATTGCTTATTCTGATGCGGATTGTGCTAGTTGCACCGATTCTCGGCGCTCCACCTCCAGTTTTGCTATTTTTCTTAGTACAAATATTGTTTATTGGAGTGCGAAGAAACAAGCCACGGTTTCTCGTTCGAGTTACAAATTCGAATATCGTACCCTTGCCAACTCGGCTTCTGAGGTTATTTGGCTCGACCACTTGCTCGCCGATTTGGATATTCGTTCTTCCTCAGGTCCGGTGATCCTTTGTGACAATAAAAGCACAATTTTCTTTAGTCAATATTCAATTGCACACAAGCGCGCTAAGCATATTGATTTGGACTATCATTTTGTTCGTGAACTTGTTGAGAGAGAAATTAAGCACGCAATACGTTCCAACCAACCTCCAAGTTGCCGATGTCGTTACGAAGAGTCTTTCTCGTCCCCTTTTTAGCTTCTTTCATTCCAGGCTTCGCGTCGATCTATGCCCCACGCTTAGCTTGAGGGGGGGTGTTAAGGAATAAATCATATCATGTATTTTATTATTTACTTTCTTGTATATAAATTTTCATATTTATCATGTTGTTGTAATCTTACCCGAAATCCCCTATTACAATTGAGGTGGTTTTTTTATATTCACATATATAACTTCAATATTACGTACACAGTACAACACAAATCAGATTTATAACTTAATTAACTGTTTATTTTATTTTATACTGTCAACTAGGTATGCCTATGGACGAAATTTCTAAACTTTATTTACCTTGTAGCAATTAGCAGGATCTGTTCTAATAGTCACTAACTCACTATTAGTACAATAGGGTAAGTTACGTAATCATTAATTAGCTTTATCATTAAGAAATATAAACGAAGATGATTGATGGACGTATAGCTAAATACAGAAATACATATTCAAATTGGAAAAGCTGTAACAAAACGATCATCAGGAAACTCATAATTCTATAGAAACTAATTCGGTAATTAGGGAACCATTTTAATTAATTCATCTCTTGAACTCATTTAAATATATATAACAATTCTACTTTCGGTCGTTAAGGAACCGGGTCTGGTTCCAACTTAATTATTTTTCTTGGTTCTCGATTACGGGTACTAGCATGAACAATTAATCCCAATGTTAAGCTAATAGCTTCACCATACTCAATTAGTGACACCAAATAATTCTTCTTATGAGAATCAAGACCGTGAACCATCACTTTCCAAGCATGAATAATAGTAACATAATATTCCACCTATTTAGATGATTATCGGATCCATTCATGTATGCACAGTGCACACAATTAATTCAATAGAATTACTACCATTATCTTTTTTTAATAACATGCGGCGCAGCACACAAAGAAGGATAACAATTGTGCCCGCGGCAGAGCAATTGCGGATTAATTATATTATTATGTTACAAAACATCTGAAGCTCAGGAATTATTTCATTAAGATTGTGAGCCAATAACAAGGGGTTTTAGCTAATCACACATAAATTATATATAGTTCATTCACTACAAGAAAAAAGGGTTTTTGGCTAGAATTAAATCCGTAGCCAAAACCCCTTTTTCTGTAGCCAATAGTCATTGGCTACGGATATTCGTAGTCAATGTTCGTAGAGAAAACCCTCATAGGCAATGACTATTGGCTACGGATCTTCCGTAGCCAATAACGGAAGACCAAATGCCATTATACTATTGGCTACGAAAAGTTCCGTAGCCAATAGTTATTGGCTACGAAAAAGTTCCGTAACCAATGATTTTTTTTTTCTTATTTTCAAATTAGTATTCGCGACGGAATATTCTGTCGCCAATACTCTTTAAAAAAAAACTATTATTGGCTATGGAAGATCCGTAGTCAATAGTCTCAAACGTACAAATGAGTGTATGAACGTCCACCGTTGTGACCACAACTCCGTCCATGACTATTGCCACGACCACGGTCATGGGAAGGGGGTGGACCAGAATTGATAGAAGAAGAGTCGGAGTGCACAACAAATGATGTCGCTTACGGTTGTGCACCATCAAGAGATTGCTGAAAAATCTCAAAACTCTCGGCTTTAGGATAAAGATCGGATAATGGAGGCAGCAGAGTAAGCGCCATGTGGGCCGGAAAAAAACTGGAGAACGCCAGTCCAAGGCCTTGTTGAAACCAGTTGAGACTTGTCGGCGTCATCAATGGGGCGTCATCAATTCGGATCAGAACGAGTATCATTTTTCATGAGTTGAAGATCGTCCTTGAGACAAATCTCATGTTGTTTGGAGTTTTGACTAAAGACATATTTCAGTGCTAACCAAATATGACGAGAAGTTTTGCATCTAAGAGTCTCGTGCATGACTTCTTCAGTGAGAGAGGATAGAAGAAGACTGAGGAGACGCTATCTTAAGCGATCCATTGAGGGTATACCGTATTTGGAGCGGTGAAATCGCCCATGGTTATGATGGCGGACGGTTGCGGTTTCGAGCCATCAAGATAGCCAAAAGGATCTTGGCAAGAAAGAAGAGGAGCAGTTTGACTCTTCCATAAAAGAGAGTTTGTGCAAAATAGTTTAATGGTGATCATATGGATCATTGTAGAGAAAGAGAGAAGAATTTGCGGCGGCGGTAGGGGTAGAGCCTGTCATAGGATCGAGATTTAGGTAGAACTCTAGTAAAAGATTGATACCATGTGAATATGAAAAAAACCACCTCAACCTTTGGTGGGAGATTTCATTCAATATAAATAAGCAAGATTAAAATAACATGATAACTATGAAAATCTATGTATAAATAAGTAAATAATAAAATACAAGATACGATTTATTCATTAACAGTTTTGAAGAATAGAATAGCATAAGAAGAAGAATTTCAACTCAGCACCATTTATGTTTTAAGTGTTGTTGCCTGATAATATATTTTTTTTCTATTTTCACATTGAAAATAATTGTATTTTCCTTTTTAAGAATATAAATTTGGCCCATTGCTACTTGTGGTCAGGCAGAACATAATAAATCGGTATAAAAAACAGTAGATTTGCATTACAGGAGACATTTTTTAAGTGTTGTACTCTGCATGGTAACTAATTTGGAGCATGGTAAACTAATTTGGATTTAACTCAAACATAAGCTTAGATATTGCAACTGCTTACACTCTCTTATGTCAAAGTGTAGCTATCATCAAGTCTCTTACACAATCAGGATAAGCAAGCTTTGATATCTAACGCCTTAAGTAGAAAAAATTTCAAACTGAGTATTGGTTGGGGTGCGCCAGGCCAAGGCAGTAGTGCAACACCAAGGCGACGCTCGAGAGCCCCAATAGCAAGCTACTGTGGTGGGCCCTCCCCATTAAAAAATTAATTTAATATCGTGTGAGCCAATGGCCCACATATCAGATATTAAACTGATAAGAACAGATACTACACTTGATCTTAGCCAAAAGGCCGAGAAAGGTATGAGCTTTAACATTGCTGGATCGCCTCATTTTATAGTCAATTGCATATAAAAGGTTTTCTTCTAACACCAATGTGGGATAAAGCTTTTATTAGAAAATAAATATTCACTCGCCCTCAAGTTCAAAAAGACAGAGAAAAAAGAGCATCAATATGACCTTGCAAAGGAGTAATGTTTCCATCTTCCTAGCATTTGTTGTGCTCGTTATTATATGCTGCCATGTGTTTGTGTATGTTTCTAGAAGGGAATTGGAAGTATCTGAAATTTTGTTCTATGAAGCAGCTCCTGTCATTAACAGTACTTGAACGAGTGGATGTTTATTAGCATACGACAACAAGAATTTAACGTTGGATTCTACAAACATAAGGACATTCTGTTCATTGTTTATTTCTCAGTTGCATGGCTGATAATAATTAAGAAGCCTGTATTGTGTAGATATGTTACTACAGCATTTGTTCTTTGATCTTCTTTCATCCCTTGATCCTTTTCCAGAGCAAAGATGCAATGCACTTAAGTTATTCATCTAGCTTTAGTGTGATTTTACTAAGGTCGGTCATGACTGAATTGAAGCAGCACAAAAAGTGAGCCATGAGAAAAAAAAAATCTCTTGCATTCTGTTCAACTAAAAAGCTCTAACATTCTGAATTCCTCCACTGGTTGAGGTAATGCACATTATCCCTCAAAATTTAGGTCAAGTTTATCTGCTATTTGAAGTATGTATCAGGTACAAGGTTTTGGCTTTTTCTGTAAGGACCACAATGAATCTCATTTGATGGAGATAAAACAATGTCTAACAATGCATTTGCGACAGATATAAATTGCTTGTGGCGCAGACATGGACTCCATGTATCCAACAGGTAGAGACCACCACTTTGATGAGAATCATGCCACATGGAGTCTTGAGTCTCAACCAAGGACTCTACTTGTCATCTTGCCGACCCACAGGTTTCTAGCTTTCACGAGGCCTGCTCTGAGCACCACTTGCTTAAAGGCGAACTTGTTATTGGCAAATCATTCGTGAAAAATCAACCGTGATTTTCCAAGGACTTATCATCTTTTCCTACAGAGCCAACGTTTTTTACTTGTATGCTGCTGCCGCAATACGTGCATCAGAACAACTGACTTTGTTCTATCTAGACTTCTTGTTGCGATCAAATAGCACACCCGAGTCGCAAATTAGAGGTGCTCAATGCATTACCATTGGTTATACATCAAACTTACAGAGTTTACGTGTAGTGACGGATCAGGAACTGGTTCAAGAACTTTCGGTCAGAGAAATACTTCGGTTGGCATTTTAGATGAAGAAAAGCGTCAAAAGTTGGTGATTAATCCTTCTAACGAAGCCCATTTTGGTGCTTTTCCCGGACTACGAACAGTATACAACCTACGCAAAAGGGTAAAGAAATTGAAGCCAGTAGACGGCGCCAAAATACCTTACACCCTGCAACGACGCTACTATTCCTACTGTTTACCTGCTGTATAGAACTTGTCTCAACAGCAGTTTAGGCACGCCAAATTACTGAATGATTGTTATACAAATTTGAAATCAATCATCAGTTACTTAAGCCAAATCTTTTCATGTTTTACCTTGCTTCATACTATGTTTGTTTGTTTGTTTGTGTCTCTGAGATCATATTTTGCCCATATACATTAAATTCAGTGGCTCCCTATAACTTTCAATTCTTTAAATTCAACAACAGGAATAGAACAAAACTCGATTACATCTTGACTCTGACTGGCAACACAAAGGCAACGATAGTATGCCATACATAATAGCAAGCTCATATATATTGGTTGACATCGTACATGTGTTTCATCAAATAAAGAATACTGTTAAGCGTTTCAAAAATTATAAATTAAGAGTACCTGAAAGAGTAATATCTAGTTGGATTATTTTTCTTCAAAAACAAAGAAACATTGAGAGAAAACAATTAAGTTGTTTTCAATAAGCTGTTATGTGTTCACTACAAGGGCAGAAAACCCAGCATATCATAATTCCTACTCTAGAAAATCATTATTCTCCTCTTGTATCTTCTCAAGAACTGATTATTTAGCACAGTCACGTCACCCAAACATGCCGGAAAAGCCGGAAAAAAAAAAAAAAAAAAAACCTCGATAATGAACTTGACATGGTCAGCCAAAATCAACGTTGAATGAACCAATATTCAACGCACTAAGCTTTAGTCGCACATTCTTTCTGCGACAAAGCTCTCCAACCAATATCTCGCCGATAGAATCCTTCAGGCCAGTTAATTTGCTCTACGGCATGATACACTCTTTCTCGTGCCTCTTCAAGATTGGCCCCTGTAGCCGTGACCCCAAGAACACGCCCTCCAGTAGCAATGAAGTTTCCGTCAGGGTCGAGAGCTGTGCCAGCGTGGAATATCTTAACTGATGTGGCAACTTCTTCTGCTTCTTCTAAATTATGAATGACTGTACCCTTCTTGTAATTGCCAGGGTACCCTTTACTGGCCATGACCACAACCATAGCTGAGCCAGGGGACCAGGATAGAGATACATCAGTTAACTGTCCCTTGCAAGCCGCGAGTAGTACTTGGGTCAGATCAGACTCCAAACGAGCCATCAGTACCTGTGTATGACAAATGTAGGCAAGAATTAGTACAGTATTTAGAGCTGAAGTGCAGTCTATGTTTAGCCACTCTAAAAAGAGACAGATGTCAACCAAGTCATTGAATTATCTTAGTTTGCAACAACATAAGATAATTGTTTTCTATGGACAACTAGGATGAATCTGTACATTAGACAAAAAAGATTTCTCAAGGATTCCAAACAAGGCCAAAGACCTATGACACGATTGGTTAAAGCATAAAAAGTCGTCGTATTCATGTAATGTTGGAAAAAGATTCAGCAAACTTCAAAATCTAAGCAGCCTATTTTACCAACTTACCTCCATAATCACTGCAAAGAAGAATGTCTTTGGATTTAATATAAATTGTTATCAAGTCAGACGTCCTGAACTATTAAGTTAATTGGAATCTAGCCTACTTCTGTACAACAATCAAATGAGAGAGCAGATTTGAGAATCAATATCAAAAGTATGCTCCTATGTTCTTATGCAACACCAAGTTACGAATAGTTTGAACATATAAAAACTATAGTACACCCTTAGTACTTTTATGAATTGCTTTGTAAGACATCATTTCTTTAAATCATTTCGAGTTACATAACCTCAAGTTCTTCTTAGATAACCATATCCACGACAATTTATATATAATTATTGATTTTCAGATACGAGAAACAACCTGACCGAAACATGAAATATGGATTTTGAAAGGTATACTGATATGCATCCCCCATACTATCTGCAAAGCTAGAATGCATTTTATGCAATTTCCACTAATAACTAACTTGTCACGTAACACTGATATCTCAATTATTAAATGTATTCGTAGCCCACAATTATCTAAAATTTGAAGGCATTCATAAAATAGGACTGACCTGGCACTCGGGATCTCCAAACCGCACATTGTACTCAATCAGCTTTGGTAATCCAGACTTCTTCTCAATCATGAGCCCGGCATATAAAACACCAACAAACTTGCATCCTTCCGCAGCCATTCCCTTCACTGTGGGAAGAATTATCGATTCCATGACAATGGATTCGAGCTCTTTTGTCAAGACTGGCGCAGGAGAATACGCCCCCATTCCACCAGTATTCAGCCCCGTATCACCATCACCGACTCGTTTATGGTCCTGTGCAGATTCTAGAGCTATGGCATTCTCCCCATCCACTAGAGCAAAAAATGACGCTTCCTCTCCTTCCAAATACTCCTCAACAATGACACGGCAACCAGCATCGCCAAAAGCATTTTCCACGAGCATTGAGTCAACGGCTTCATATGCTTCGTCTAATGACATAGCAACTATTACTCCTTTACCGGCAGCTAAACCATCTGCTTTAACTACAATTGGAGCACCTTGGTCCTTGATATAAGCTTTTGCAGCGGATGCATCCGTAAATGTTTGGTACTGCAGAAGCACACGTAGATGGGATATGTAAGCTACTAGAGTGGTAAGATATATTCCAGAATAATTAATTTTACACCCTTGAGGTTTGGTTTAGTGATAGAAACTTCTCTAACTGTTTAAACGATTGCGGAGACACCTCGAAGCTTCAAAAACATGTAAAATCATAAGAGCTCTATCTGTAATGCTCTCTAAAATTTCAAGGGGGCTTCCAACAATTATTCAAACGATAGGAGAGGTGCAGAATTCAACCAAATCTCAGTAGATGCAAATGAATTTTAATCTCAAATACATCTATCCAAAGATAATGACATTATAAACCTTAGCAGTCGGAATGGCATATTTGTCGCATAGCCGTTTCATGAAGTCCTTGGAACCTTCCAATGCAGCCGCCTCAGCAGACGGTCCAAAAGCAGGAATCCCAGCCTTAACAAGATCGTTAGCAAGACCGGCAACAAGAGGGGCTTCCGGACCGATCACCACCATCCCAATTCCCCAATCACGGCAAAACGCAATCACTGCTGAGCTATCCGAAATATCGAGATCTTTTATACAAGTCGCGTCCCCCGAGTTGGAAATTCCAGCATTTCCAGGCGCACAAAACACAGAATCACAGGACGGAGATCGTTGCAGAGCGTAACAGAGCGCGTGCTCCCGTCCCCCTCCTCCGATTACCAACACAGACACTCTTTCCACTACAATGCAAATTTCCAACACCAAAAACCACTCAACAAACTAACACAGTGTTCATACACATAGCATCTAAGAGATTCTCAAACAAAACATTAATTTTCTCAAAAACCCACCAGAGATATTAAGTAGTTTATCCTAATTAGACTCATTTAACAACAGAAATTGTAAGTCAAATAAAACAAAAGTAAATAAAGATGAAACCTTTACCAGGTGCAGAGGAAGTCCCGTTAACTGAAGCAACGCAACTAACAAAAGGCACAGCCGCTTGATGAAAAATGCCGGCGGAACTCCGGTGAGAACTCCGGCGAACTTTACCAAAATCATATTTTAGGCTGGCCCAATTGACAGGCTCAGCACGGAAAATAATTTTGGGGTTTGAACGGAAACTAGTGTCGAAAAAATCAGCATAACTACTACGGCAAAACGCAGAGGAGTGAGAAGAAATACAGGCCATGGTAATTTAATTGAATTGAGTTAAAGGTGAGATTTTTATTTTATGAAGAAGAGATAATAAAAATCCCAGTTGGGTTTTTCTTGTGAGAGTTAAAGACAAGTGAGCGGCAAAGTTGGTGCTGCACTCGAGAAGATAGTTTGGGACAAAGGTTTTTGACTGGTTTGTTTGTTTGGAATGAAACTAGGTACGAAGTTTGGTATTTGATTTAAGGTTAGAATATCATCAATTTCATATATTCTTGAAATTATAATTATATTTTCTAAGATTAATGTAATGATATTGTTGCCTAATATATAATTCCTTGTTGGTCTGGCATAAACCCAAAAGGGGAATAAAAATGTTCCTTTGGGTTGACTGCAATCAAGTTTGAAACGTAATTTTTGTTCGAAATAGATATCCTATTAAATATCAAATACGAGTTGCATGTTACTCTCATGAAAGCGTAATTTAAATAGATTAACTATAAAATAAATACGGTCACATTTATTTGATTAGATTCATCATCCTTTGAGAACTTGCGCCCCTTAGACTTAGTTTGTCAAATTTGGAAAAAATTGCTTCACGGTTTTCAAGAGGTAAGATTGTTTGGGTGTCCTCTTCTTTTTCTTTTTTTATGAAAAGCGACGGCTGAATTCCACAATTGACAATAAATACTAAACTAAAGAAAAATATATACACACTTGCGATGATCATGAAGACATGAACCCATAGTTTAGTAAGTTGAGAAATAGATAAAGCAGTGCAGTTGGGGCTGCCAACTCCAAACCCCAATTCTTGATTTCTTGTCATAGTTCGTTAATCTGTTCCATACATGAATGAAAATTATTTAACACATATATTTATAAAACAACTAGCAATTAAATAGTATTTTTGTATTACCCAAATTAGTCAATTATATATATATATATATGATAAGGTGATATATATATCATATATCGTTCAAAAGAAAAAAAATGTTCAAAAAATAAATATATATCATATATCGTTCCTCAATTTTAGTGGAACCAGCACATAGATTTAATGAATCAAGGCCACATTTGGTACTCATTAGTCATTACTAAATAGCAGGTCCAACTATTTAACCGAGGATGATAATACGCCCGTAAACTGGGCTGGATTGACCACTCTGATGTGGGCCTGGGCTAAAAAAGGAGGCTTTGCTTCAACAGCAATGGTACGTTTTTGAGCATCAAGCGTTATAAATCTTAAGATGTATTTTGTAAGGATGCTTCAATAAATTAAAAATATTGCGGGCTAAGAATCTAATCAATACGCCACATTAAATACAGCTTTGCTTGAGAGAATATTCCATGCCAATGAACTTCTTATTGTACGTTACTAAGGTTCCCTTGCAAGAGCTACTAGTTTTTAGCTACGTTTACTTGTATTTTGTACAACTCTTAAACTTCTTTGTTTCATGGATAGAATAATTACATATTGTATATTTGTACAAAGCGTTAGCAAACTATTGCTTGAGACCCAGTGGAACATTATAAGCACAACTATGAAATATACCTATAAGTTGAAGGCGTCCCTCAGGCTTTAATCAAAAAGGCAAACGACTGGAAACCTTTTTACGCGTATCCAAATGAATAAGTCAGATTCAATCAATTCTCTAGTTTAGTAAGTCGTGTGTTAGTGAATGATTTAGCCCTGAATTATCACAAGGCACCCTTTTGGGCTAGTAGTGTTTTCAAACGTGCTCAAAAAACACTTACAGCAATATAAGATAGTGGTCAAATCGCATCAAAACTCAGGCAAAAGTGATAGTCGAGCAACATATAATTAAGTTACAATTTACAATATCTTATCATAAGACCAAAGAGAGGCGGAATTTCTCGATTTGAAGAACTCATTTACATAACATATGGTAAGGGGCGTATGGCTTACTACTCTCACCATCCTCCACAAACTTCTTGTAATCTCACCATATCTTCTGTTATATAAAACATTCATCAATTGTTGCGTGATAGTGCCAAAAAAAATCATGTGATGCAAGAAACAAAACCTGAAGTGCGACTAGGAATTGAAAGCCATAAATAAGTTCTGCTTCCTAGCATGCTCCGGTACAAGACGGTGGATAGTAGCAGGAGGTATACCAGCAAGCTCTGTGCCACAACAAACGAAACGTGTTCATCAAGAGTTCCATGATGCACTAGATCGAGAGATGGGTTATTTTAAGGGACAAACTAGTCGACATTGATAAAATTTTGGCCCAACAATTTAATTCGTCTTCCGGTTGTTAAAGAGAATTATGACGAGATAACTCCTATGTTAGTTCAAGATCATGCAACAATCCATCGCAGTAGAATTAGAGAGAGAGAGAGAGAGAGAGAGAGAGAGATTAACAAAAATGTAGGCTAAAACTGATGAATACAGTTCATCATCATTCTCAAGTGTACCATTCTGGAATTATTTAAGATATCTCAAAATTTAACGAAATTTTTACGGTGAGCTTCTCTTTGGCAACACAATTATTATTTATACATTTTATTCTCCTTTTTCGTCACGAATAGACACCAATTGCAGCAGTTCGAAAAGTGGGGTGAACCAAGTTTTGGTTTCTTTAAGTGTGATTAATTAATCTGGGTGTTATTATAATTTCTGAAAAATGACAAGCCGTTGTAAGTTGTAACTAACCAAATGTTATTAAGTCCTATATTGATTACCCAGAGAGTAATATTAGCATTCAACGAGGTAGTATATAGTATAACTTTATGTTATTTATTTTCCATAAATTGCTAGTCACCCAAAAAAAAAAAAAATCTAACTGAACTGCTGAGGCAATTTCTATCTGACAGTAAGTTAATTTACCTGGCGGTTTAAAATTAAAGAGTGGAGGAAGGGGACGACCATTTGGAAGGCGGGTGTTGGGATCCCTCAATTCATCGAAGAAAGGGTGAATGCAAGCTTCCAACTGCCCATAACACCAAGTTGTTAGTATAGTTTGAAAACAGTAATTCAGCCAATTAACACGGAAAGCTGAACTCACAGCAGTGCATCTCAGATTTGGAGAGTACTGGAAAAACCGACACACCAAGTCCACAGCCTCCGGAGGTAGTCGCTTCTGGAAAACCTGAAAAACGGAAAACCTCAAGTATCAAAATGCTTACACATGCAGATGCTATCTTGTCTGAAGAAATAATATGTCAACGTCTGACTCGTAATCAAGATAATAACATTTGAGTAGTAATGTGAATGTGAAAAGGAGATTCAGAAATTGGAGAACTTAATTAGGCTCAGATGAACCAATTTATGGTTTAAAACTAAGTCTTAGTGCCTAATCAGAGGGGGGAAATTGTGTACAAGACAGATTGTTTGATATTACGGCAAAAGTAAGTACAAGACGGGGACGGCCCAGGAAACAATGCCCAGGGAAATACCTTGTGCCAAGGATGGGGCTTGATCTGTGGAAACTTGAATTCAGTATAGTTAGGATTCATGCATTTAATCTCCTCTCTAGTAGGTGTTCCGAGAACCTGTATTGAGATTCCAAGTGAGTCAAAATATTGATGTGAAGTAAGTTAGCAAGCACAATTTTAAACGGGGGCCAGCAAATTCATTTACTCTTAATTTCTCACATCAAGTGCCATTCAGAATTTGTCTGACATTAGTTTCTTGGGGAAAAAAGTGAATTCTCTAATACTGCGTTAAGTACTCAAGGTTCTGAAAACATAGTTTGTTATATCCATCTATATCATGTGCATTATAGGTCTCATTATTGGCAGGATATATAGCAAGAAACTCACTTTTTACCGATTTTACGACAAATTACCAAATAAAGAATCTGATCCTAGGTACCAAATTTTAATACATGACGTGACTGAGATCACCTTAATAATTTCAACAAGTTGATCAACTCCACTCTCTCCTGGAAACAGGGGCTATATAAGAAAAGATCAGAGAGATGTCAGAGTAACATATGAAGGCATAAAACGGAAATAACTGCGAAGTCGGATGAAATTCATATACTGAACAACCTGTCCAAGAAGTAATTCAGCCATTACACAACCAGTGGACCATATATCTATTGCAGTTGTATACTCTGTGGCTCCAAATATTAGTTCTGGAGCTCGGTAATATCTTGAACAAATGTAAGATACATTGGGTTCTCCTTTCACCTAATGAACAAACCAGAGGAATGAGCACTGACAAATTTCACGAGTCGCTACTAAACCTACTTAACTCAGATTTACCAAAACTTTGGCACTTCCAAAATCACAAATCTTCAGCTGATGTGTGTGTGGATTCACCTGGAGAGTGAGTCAGTAAAATGTAAGTTTATCAAGTCTACAACTTTGCTACTCAGTTCTAACAAATTCTAACTGAGTTACTGCTAGTATTTTTGTATAACGAATATCAATATGAAATTATCTTACTGCATACTGTTTAAGTATAAGTTGATGTGATGACCCTGAATTGCATTATAAACTTTCTGAATAACCATGTGACATATCGAAAACTGTTTGCCTTTTCTTGCATGTTTCGTGCATGTATGATAACACACAAGGAGATAAATAAGAAACGAACATATTCATCTTATGAAAGGTTTGCCCACTATTCAGAAAATGTTCCAAGATTCTGGTTTGTAATGGCTCAACCATGTGACATACAGATCCATCAGATGCAGCTGTCCGATTGTTAGTTATCGCACTGGACGTAGAACTTGATGAAAAGCTTGTACCTCAGTTAGGCCAATTAGCTTATAATGAAAGAATATTCCAGAAATCTACCATTAAGAAAGAATATACTTACAAGTAAATTTTGAGGCTTGATATCGCGGTGACAAATCCCAATACAATTATGCATGTAGGCAAGTGCTCTGCAGATCTGCACCCATGGGATGGATTTGTAACAAAAGGGACCAATAGAAAAAGGCATAATCAAAAAGTAAAGAAATTTTCAATATTTCTTTTTATTTATATGTTAGCTGGTGAACTAATGGAAAGAAATAACAAAGTCGCACGCGTCGACATATTTAAGACCAAAACTCATTAACAGGACATACATTCTCAGAATATTGCAAGTGCATGACATAATTCTAGGGGGGCTATCGACAAATTTAAAAGCATGAGGTAGATTAGATCGTCTTATTATCATCAAAACAATTAAAATACTGCCACCTTCTCTGGGAAGACAAAATGTTTAGGAAGGTCAAGATTAACTATCGATAATCCTACTTGTGAAGGATTTACATCATCATATCTCCTAGTGACTTGTGTTACTTATATCTCCAAACATGAAATACCTTGCATTTTATATTTGATATCATTTAGTTACATACTGAGATTTTATTTCCTATAATTTATTAGTATCATAACTTGCGATGACGAAACAGCTAGTGGTATGAAATAGCAGTTATACCTATATGATCTTTAATAAGTTAATTAGTTGCAGGGTAAAGGCAGCCTTGTGTATAACGATAACATAATGTCCAATAGATTTGGAGGATACGAAATTCTGGTGTGCAGGTGAGTATGGACAAATCCTCATACATATTTCCATCAAGAGTGGACATTTCACCAAATTAAGTTTATAGACAGATTTAACAGCATATTTGAATCACAGTCTGATATATGGGGTGAAAATGATGCAGAATAAAGTACAGGGAATCAGCTAACAAATCGAATCTCTGGTTAAAGGTGTTAGTGATATTACTTCCATCAACGACATTGAACATGATGAAACTACAAAAAACATATGATAATGGAACTCCGCTTCCCCCCGATATATGTTCATAAACTCCGACAAATTTCTGGGTATACGCAGATATACTGATACATCGGCAAACGCTAACAGAATGAGCTAAAGATTCCATCATCAATGATCATGATAAGCAGCACAAATTAAAAATGAAAAGCCAACAACCAGGCTACATTTTTGCCCATTCAACAGAGATGCTCAAAGTCAGGCATACATGGCATGAAAGAAACAAAAACACGCACATGCTAAGACGGGGCAAGATAAGCAACAACCAAAAATGTTGCAATCCAAATTAATTGGTCTAGGCTATATGAACCAAACAAGAATCTCATCTAACCAAATATTGGGGGGGAAAAAAAAAAGGATTACAAAAGACCAAAACTTCAACTTGCCTGATATGTGTAAAGTTTGACGTATATCAACGGCATTCGTTGGTTCATCCTGCTGTACTGCCGTGCAATGCGGTTAACAGTTTCAGGAACATACTCTAAAACAAGATTCAGGTATAGCTCTTCATTTTCTGTCGTTGAGAAAAATGAGTGCTTTAGGGCCACAATGTTGGGATGGTCCAACATTTGCATAATCTGCAACTCTCTGTTCTTGTAACGTTTATCCTGAAGAACCTTTTTAATAGCGACAATTTCTCCAGTCTCCCTGCATTTCGCCTGATGCAAAACATTCCGAATCGTGCATAAAGGTAAATAAGTATCATCTACTACAAAATGCACCTTCACACCGACAATATCTACTTAAACCCAATGTACTGCCATATTGCTTACTTGAGAAACTACGCCAAAAGAACCAGTGCCAACAACATGTTCCGCTATGTAACTGACCACCTGTCAACCAATTAAGACAAACATTATCAATGAGGATCGCGTGTACCAAGTGCTCTGATACTTCTTGACAGTACTCTCCACCAACCTGCTTAGACTGCCCACTTCGACCACCAATGGTGGTCCTCACAATATGTCCAGCTTCGGCACCAACTCCATCAATAATGTCAGGTTCACTCTCCTGCAGAATTAAGGGTATTCTCGGATTAATTGGTTAAACTAGAGCAGCAACTAAAGATCGCCGAAGTGCAAGTCTAGAAACTCGGTTAGCATTAAAATTAGTCATCGAACCAACCAAACGGTAAGTAACTGCAGAATCTGCAAAAAGATCCAAACTCACCCCATCATCGTCAGGGTCGACTCTATCCCTCAACTTCATTTCGTGCATTTCTCTTCCCAGCCAGTCAACGGAACTAGACTGGACCTTGAAGCCATTAGTGGATCTTGAACTGCCAGCCCCTCCATGTCCCAGGCCAGCAGATGCCATGTGTAAGCCTGGCAAGTATCAATATGCTAACACAATGTCCAAGTTTTTGTGAAGCAGCATTCTTTCTCAACGATAACACTCCTTACCTAAATATAATCAGTTGATGAGACAGTTAGCAGCTAATGGACTAATGACCTTGGCGAGACTTTCAAGACAAAAGATAGCCAACAAGGCAACAATACATATCGTAATTTCATTTCCATTTAATCCATCAACGCTGATAAAACATCAAAGCAGACAATTCTATCTAGGTGGGAAAGCTGAAGTTTAAAACTTTTCATATTCTATATACTGCGAAGAGCAAAAGTAAATAAAAAAACTGGCATTTCTCATCTAAGATAATGTTAATTAAACATGGTCTAACTCAAAAAGAATTCCGATACATAGCAAGATATAATGTGTAGTGTCTTAATTCATCTATAGCTACTTCCAAAGGAAAAAATGAAACCAGATGCATTAACGGTTTGTAAGGTGGCATTGATCACATAAAGACCAGGATACGCTTCATAATATGTTGTCACTGAGCGATGTAAATATACTCATAGATCCATAATTTCGCTTGCCTCAAATTGACAAACAATGCATCATCAACCCATTGCTAAGTGGCCTAAAAGATTTACACATCTAAAAACGACGGGATAAACGGCACGTAATAGTACGAACAATGCAACAGGCAATCACACGTACCAGCTAAAAAAACAGCTACGTAAAGACACTTGACACCAACATAAATCAGGCTTATTTCAGTCTGATCAGGAACCAGGTCTTATGACAAACACAACAACTTATTCATCATCTACACTCGACTCGACATAACTTGTATGTCGATAAACTAGCATGAACTGCACGCACCTAAACATAAATTTCGAAAACAAATACGAGAGAAGTATGCACTTTCATGCTTCATTACCCCAAATAAACCTAATCAGCTCTTCATTCCTCCATAACTTGCAAAAATTCAAACCATCTATTCTGCACAAATCCCCAAAATCAACGATGATGCTCTCCTGACCTAATTTTCAAAAACCAAAATTCACTAAATTGGCCTAATCAATTAGATCCGAACACTTCACCAACAAACAACATCAATCTAATAAAAAAATTAAGCACAAAAATTAGATCACCTGCAAATTCAAAACCAAAAAGCGCCTGTGAACAGTTGAGTGCTTAATTTCAACTTTTATTTTTCCGTTACCTTTATTTCTACTTTTTAGGCATTCACCTTTTTGTTTTTTTTACTTTTTCTCTCTCACTCTATATCTATCAATTATGAACTGTATGTATGTATATGTGTATGTATAGGTAGTGAAGTGATGGTAGTGTGTGTGTGTGTGTGTGACTGACAGAAGTGGGAGAGAGAGCGACAGATTCTTCACTGACAAAGCTCATAATAAAGACAAAATTATCTATTCATTTCATTTTCACCTGTGGGTACGTGATCTGGAGCTGCGGGGTGTACTTTCATTGGGTGCACCCGACCAATCATTCTATTTGTGGTGGATAAATACTAAATAATGACATCTTATCCGGAGGGAGACTAATGGAATTATTAATTATTTGGGATTAATTTAGAACCAACCACAAGATATGAGCTGGGAGTGGAAGATGTTGAAATAATTCTTTTTTTAATTATTAACATTGACAAATATGTGGAAAGGGAAAGAAAAAGAAAGAAAAAAAAGGGAGGGTCCAATTGAAGTGGACAAAATAACAAAAAGGCCCTACTAGTGTAAGAATGAAAGCACTTTACTTCACAAAATTCTTGTTTAGAAATTAAAGGTCAGTATTTCGCCCTCTAGAAGTTCAAACGAGTAGCATTATGTGTTAGCATAATAGTATATGTATATTATTTATCTTAAGGGTACTTTAGTCTTTTTAGTCTTTTAGTTGTCTTGTGTATATATTTTTTCTATTGTAAACCCTAAACACTTTTGATATTCATTGCTTTGTAATATTCCCCTTTTGTCTTAACTTGTTTCATGAATGTTAATATGTTGTTCATTCACTAAATTCTTTACAAGTCTCGAGATAAATGTTAGTAGATTGAGTAAAAAAAATAGAGTACACATTGTTAGAAGGGGAAAATGGACATTTTATTAATTGCTAGGAGAGAGTGTTTTATTTTATTTTATAATGAGCATGTTTTAAAGTAAAGTATTGAGAGAAAATCAAGAGTGTAAATTAATTATTCCAAAATTATATCCGTAAATGTAGTTAATTGAACTATGTTGGAAGCGAAATCGATAGTGATAAGCAAAAAAAAAAAAAAACATCCTCATAATAAACGACAAGATGGTAATTTTGCTACTAATGTCGCAGATCCAAATACATTACTTGACCAAAATTGCTAATGGAGCGGAGCATTCTAGATAAAATTCCCTCTCTCGAGTATAACTTATACTAATAAAATATGAAATCATTTTGCAGCCGTGGTGATTAAGCTTTAATATTTTTATCACACACAATTATAAAATAAAGTCATCGGTCCATAACCATACACTTTAAAATATGTATTCTTACGAAATATTTACACTTTTCTCCTTGAAATAAAAAGAATCAAGTATTTTTGCCCCTTGAATCTGCTCTACTAGAAAGATGAATAGATATAAACGTGAAACAATTCGCTTGTAAGGTTATACTTTTTGAACTTTTTAGGAGAAAGATGGCAGGATGCTGAAATATATCTTACAACAGGGGGTAAAGTGCTATTGTCCCACTAGTGTATAATGTGGGCAAAGTTCGGACATTCATGGGATATGCCAATATGGCAATATGGTAGGGCTCTCTACTGTATCACGAGACACTATTTTTTAATTTCTTACAACTACCGATCATAAATTAAAACCGAAGAAAAAACGTCTCAACAATATTTTGCTTGTAGAAAAGAAAAACTTTGAAATTTTAATTTTTTAACTCGAGATATGTATTTGCTCCTCGACTGAAAATGTAATCTATTACATGGCTAGCCACGTGTCAGTGACTCGTTAGCTCAGGACCACCTTATTCTTGTAGGTCCTACCATACTCTTATGTGGTCAATTCAACGGTGGTACTATTGTCGTCCATCAGCACAATTTTTCGTCCTATACTTGACCGCGAGATAATGATTTGAGTTTTTTATGATTTGCATTGAGAAGATTGTCAGTACGCATATAAATTTCTTGTGATTCTAATAAAATGTATTATTTATCCAAAGAAAAAATCAAAAAAATGTATCAGACGATTTGTACTCGTATTACTTGCTTATTTAAACCGTCAATCATTTTTCGTAATATTTCAGAAGAAAAAAAAAAGCTATAAATTTATCACAGGTAGAGCGCATGATGCTTCCAACAGAAACAACAAAAAGGCACTAAATACATACATAATAAGGCATCAAAAGCTCTCATTCTATATCACCAAATTATCAAAATACACGCATAATTAGTATTATAAAGCTAGGGAACACTTGGCAACTGTAAATCCACACCAACTTCCAACTCTTTCTCCGCCAGCCAGAGGTCACGCACGAACAATTGGCCTGTTGTGATCATAATCGTTCGTGCCTGTATCATGCATTTCACCAAAAGCCACGGTAGGACACTCGAGAAAATTACAGAAAATTTAAGTAGCGGACACCACTCAGATCAGTATTTACAGTTCAGAAAAACAAAGTCATCTGTCTAAGACGCTAAATTTCCGATAACCGGTGGATCAAAGGCAAGAACTAGATATTCATAGTCCTGCCAATGGGTATAATCCCATCTAAGGGCCACCAGTGAAATGCCGTTGTTACCGTTATACGATGCCTATATTGACTTCTTTAATATTATTGCGCTTCTACTACTGACCATCTTCAACTGAGCAAGACCACAATTTGTACGACCGGTTGAGCGGTAAATACACAAGCGCCGATAGTAGCATTCAGGTAAAACTGAAGAGCCTCAAGAGCATTAGGATAATTTGTCTGTCTCCACCACCCTGATCCTTTCTGTCAAGCAAAATAGAACTCCAGCCATTGCCAGATGTATTTGTGTTGTCAATATGGTAATTGACCAGAACGTTTCACTGTGGAAGCACCATAAAAGATCAGATCTCAGATACTGGAAAACCAAAGGCTGCTATGTAAGTCAGCATATATTTCGGTTTATAGGTTAAGAGCCAAGAACAAAACCAGACGTATTCAACAGCGCCAATTGCATTAAAGATGAACCGATAAAATACGAATAATCTTTATTAGCATGTAAAGATGCGAGTATTTTCTTCAGAATTCAATAGAAGTAAGCTCCAATTAAATTACTACCGAAGTACTGATTGATTGTTAAAATCCTTTTCGTGTACAATTAAGCCTAATTAATATGTGCATTTCTATAAGAGTTGACACAAACATACTCTAATGGACAATACCCTATCCCTGCAATAGGTTTAACTTCAGAGCCAACACTTGTACCAAGATCATAATCTGATCAATGGCATTAACAGGAGAACTAATTCTTAGAGGTCCTACCAGTCCTTCGACTACCTCGTTAGACCTAATTTACTAGATCGAATGATCGACTCAGAGAAGCACAACCAAAAATCTGAAAAATGGTTTTACATTTGAAATGCCAGCATAATAAATCAACTTGAAAAGAAAAAAAATTAAACCAAAAATAAGATGGAAATACAGAATACTTACGTTATACATGAAACTATGAGCCCGAACCAGACTTTTGGACCCAAACTTGTTTCTGCAAATTATGAAGGAATAGAAATACGGCAAATTGAGGTGGATGAATTTTGTTAGTGGGAATTATAGAACCATAGTACTGCAGCATACCTCATTGGAGCCACCGCCAGAACTTCCTCTTTTTGAGGGTTTCCCCTCTACAATCAAAGGACCACCAGCATCCTTGATGCTATAAGCTGAGCCACGGCGACCACCATTCCTATATGAACCTAGAGTAGAAGAAAAGAACATAACTGCGTAAAATCATAAATCATTTCTTCCTAGAAGTTCTAAAGCTAAAACTAACCATTGCCAGAGTAATGACTGCCACGAGCGCTTGCAGTGGGCCTGTATTCACCACCACGTCTGACCAGCATGTCAGGTTTCATATCTACAAAAATTCCAAAGTGTATTATAACTATGCCTGAGACTTGACAATATAGCATCTTTAGCGTAATACAAAAAGTTGTTTCCAGGAAGAGGTCCCGATGAGGAGAATAATTGTTTTAAGAGATGAAATGCGACCTATCCAAACAAATTCGAGAATTTTTCTCATGTGGGGGCCCTCACCTTCTGCAGAATCTACGATTTGGGAGGTTTGGGAAGTAGATGAAGATAATGAATCATCACTTGCATGCGATCCATCTGACCGACGAAGAGGAGTCCAAACACCGCGTTCAGGCCTATCCTTGTTCCTCGTCCGTTCCTGCTTCTCAGAATGGATCGCATGTAGATCATTGCTGACTATCTTAGCCTCGAAAGAACCATTCGCGTCCTTTTGCAACGATTGCATGCTTGGGGGCCGAGGAGGTTTTGAGTCCCTATCCTGATTTGGATGCTGAATTCGCAGTTCCGACTGGGACCCAGAGGACAGATTATTTTGACGTGTTTCTTTGTTGAGAAGAATGCTCCTAATTATCCTTCCACTTGCTTCTCCACGCTGATTCTGTTTAAGGGGAGCTGGCAATCGTGAATTTCTCGTAGGAATTGCTGCATTTTGGTGCATTGTTGAACCACTAGAAACCTACAGCAGTGATAAAACAGACATCAATGTTTTCTGCACCTAATACTCTTTCAACCTATACAACAGAAGCCCAGTAAGCATTAGAACCACACAATGGTCTAAGAATCTAAGCTTGCTAGTCGTATTAGTATGATAAGAAAGTGCGACAACATGTCAGCTCCTCAATTACATCCAACAGACAGACACACGAATCAGAAAGAAAAAACATGTGGAAACTTCCCGCTCCTAAGGCACTTGTTGTTTCCAATAACAATTACAATACTCGCGCACATATGATTGGATTTGCTTTAATGTTTTATAATGAACATTGACTGCCCGTTGCCATCAACTCGTCGCAGATAAATCATTCAAAAATGAGGAAGGGCTTCTCTGCAATCACATTAAAATCAGCTCCTATTTACATGAAAGGCTTTCTTTTCTCTTTTTGGTTTAGAAAGAACCCACTCATTTCTAGACTACATAAAAACTTTCCGAAAGAATTTTTATCCAGTTAATGAAGAGCTCGGAAACAAAAACAGCCATGAGACATTTTTCTTCAAAGTTGGCAAGAACTCATCAATAAATTGCACAGCATGAAGAAATTTCATAACAAGTTTTCAATTATAGAAAACAATTTAAAGATACCAAACCCATAAACTGCCGTGAATTGTAATTAAAAATACAAAATAACTTACACCAGAAGTTCCCATTTCTTTTCCCTTGAGGAGCAGGATTTTCTTCTTACCATTTCCAGGGGACCCTGAGCCTCCTAAAATAAGTCCAACATCATATGACAAGCGGCATGGCGTATGGCAATAAAAGCAAGATTTAACTCGACAAACAAATACACTATCCAGGGAAAAAAGATTTCAACTGCAGAACCAATCAGCCTCGTCGTTATGCTGAACAGTACCTTATGATCTCTTCAGGTGATCATATAATTGGTATCAAAACTGACATTTAGCCAATAAAAGCAAGCCACAAGCAGGAAAACCAGTCGAGGTATCTAAATATACCACGCAATAGGTAGAAATGTTGAGACAGAAACTTATATGACTAGAATATACATTTTCAGATAAGATGCCTTATAATAAATATATTATGAATCAAGAAATAAGTGGGAGAAGGAGGGGAGGGGGAATTCCAGGTTCAATGTTTCACAGTAACTTATTGCATCGGATAAGTGCTCTATTGAGAGTTCTTTTTTTTTCTTTACAAACTTTTTTCACTTATCAAAGAACGTTAAAGAGCACTTTTTTTATTAAATTATTTACCAAAGTACAAGATCATTATGTACCAGTGCCTAAATCATTAATGTGGTCATATAGAACAGGTAGTCAATGCAAGCGTGGTTGAAAGGTCAATCACTGATAAGTACATTTATTAGGAAAATAGTACTGCATACGCATATTTCTAAATCTGAGACAACGGAGAAATATAACTGAACCATCAACTACTTATAACTGAAAAACAAATAGTTAATCATACCACCTTCCCCTTTCAATGCATCAGATCTGGACACATCAGTCAAATTGACAGACTTGTCTCCAAGCTGCTTATCATCTTGCTTTGGAAGCAGCACATAAGCTGGTTTGTCTTTGCTACCAACATCCTTGGAGCTTTCCCTTAACACATACTGTTAGAAATACAGATGAAAAACAAGTTAACATAATGCAACCATCAAATCCATCAAAGAACCAAATATTGACAACGCTCCATGGATGAGTATTTTAAGTTAAATATTGAGAAGGCGAGAGTAGTCAAACATCAAGATAATAAAGAAGACGCGTCGTGAATTTCGCTGCCATGCCCCACTCACCAACAGTTAAAGCGAAACAAAAATAACTGAAAAGCAGAGCTCATATGACTATTTATATCTTCTACAGTAAACATCCAATCACAAAACATTCAGTACCAATAATAAGCAGCCCAGTGTCAAGATGACCACAACTGAGGCACAAGAGCCCTTCAACACATATATCAACCATAGAGTCGAGGCACACGTGAGTGAAAGAAAAGAAATATGCTATTCTTTAGAAATCAGATATGGTTAAAAGCACAGCATTCAAATGAAAAAAGAAGGGGCACAAGGTAATATTTTTGTGCCACTAGTAACACCACATCCAAGGGGTATCCTCCCAAAAAGTTCCCTATGTGATGGCATTCATGGTCCTGTGATATAACAACATTTTTATTTCTAAAAAGTCAATTACCTTTTTCTCTCACTGAACGGACATATCCTTCAACTAGATGCAGTGCATGAACAAGTGGAGATCTAAGATCAAGCTCTTACAAGAGTAATGTAGTTCAAGATATGAAAAATCAGAAATACATAATATTTACATGACAGAAGCATGCAACAACCATAAAAGTAAAAAGAAATACGATTTACCATGGTGGAAGGGTTCCTTTTTCCCGAGCCTCTTTTTGAAGAACCTGCTAGTGCACCCCTGGATGACATTCCACCAACACTTCTTGGTGATTTTCCATTCAACAACATCCTCTATGAAAGGTTGAGAAAAAATTAGATGCAGCGCTAACTCCAAACTCCATAATAAAGGTAATGCGGCAGGAAATCAAGTACACAACTATACAATAACCAATAAAGTACAATAGAACATCTAAGCAGATGGGCTCAATCAAAAATGGAAATCCGAAGGTATCTATACTAGCCCCAGCAGGTTAGAGAAAAGGGGATTACCGCTACCAAAGACCTAAAGAGCAAATCTGGAACAATAAATTCAACCCTCCATTACACAATTTTATCCACCTACTGAAATTACAAACACTGTAATTCATTATATAGCTAAAAGTGTTTTACCGAACCAGAGTACCCTTTCATATAGTTTTAGCCATCAGAGTTGACCTATGGTCTCAACAATTGCAAAAATCAAACATTATCCAGTAGAATTTGACATGCCCATAAGTTGAAAGCTTTGTTAAGTGCTATTTCATTCTTTTATATTTTTAAAATAATAGATAATCTCAACTCAAACTCTGAGACAAAGATGCCATAGAGCATATATCTCACAAGATCGCGAATCAAATAGAACCCCTTTTGCAGAGATAGCTGCTCCTCATTCAAAATAGACTTTCACTGTCTTCGAGGCCTATTATCCCTAAAACAAACATTTACTAGCACATTGGCCCATTCTCAGTATAACATAGCTCTTTTGATTCAGATTATAACAAGAAAAATCCAGAGCAGAAACGCACGTTGCCAATATAAGTATCCCACAACAAGTATCGTGCTAGGCACACTCCAATGGAAGGACAGAGAAAGATCAAAAAATGCAATCACGGAAAAGAACAGCAACCATTGACACCCACGGTTGCCTATTCATATCTCTTGATCAACCTCAAGAGGAAATACGCAGTTGGTTGGAGAAGCACGGCCATAGAAATGTAAAAGAATTGAAGAAAAGAACAGAATCAACAGAAAATAATTTCACAGACTGGCACTGTCTAACAGCACTATCCTACAGTAATATTATTCAACAATTTTCCAAGTAGCACCCTAGCTGCTCTATGCATATCAAAAAGAGTAAAGAGAACCCAGTTTTCCTACCCGAGCTCCACCTCTTGCAGCTCTTTTCTGACGAACATAGTCCATTAATGGAGTAACTATGGGAACATCCTTTGAGGCACCTAAAAGAAAATGGTAATTCGCTTCAAACAAAAAGAGAACGTGTTTCCCCTCAAGTACTCAAGACAAATGCCAGCTCTACATGCATAGGTCTAAAAAGACTCAAGGACTGACCTGCTCGTTCTGCTTCCTTCCTCTCTAACTGTATTTCCGCACTGGGGAGATTCTCAACCGGCTTGGCAAGGCATTCAAGGAATTCCAGATATTCAGAATCTACAAGTTCACAAATAAATTACAGGTATAGGATGGCATCTATGTCACAGGCAGTTGGTGCAGATAAGAAAGAGAAGATCATTTACCTTTCAATATAGTTCCTTCACGCCCATCCTTCTTAGAAGACTGCTTTGGAACACGTTGTGAAGGAGCATACTCAACAATTGTTTTAAACTGAGTCCCTGAAGAAATAAAGAAGTTAAATGTAACCATTAGCTACAAGTTCTTTAAATGCATATGCATGAAAGAAAGATTATAGAACATATCGTTCTCTTATTAAACCAAAAAATGTCAATTTACGGCTATGTGCTGCTCTCTGTTTGTAGTATATGAAGACACTGACAAAGCATTTAAATTCTAGAACCTTACCTTTCTCGTTGACGAAAACATGCCCATTGAAAAACTCGGCAAACTCAATCACATCCTCTGGTTTATTAAAGTCAATGTAAGCTCTAGAGTACTTTGGATGCTTCAGGCTACAAAAGTACAGTGAGGAGTGAGAGAAGGAAAAAAACAACCAAAATATCCTGTCTTAAGCACAAACATAAAGATGCTTTGCAGAAACCTGGTTCTCATGGGAAAGTACGCATTTACTAAATGAGAAACTGAGAAGGATAGAAAAACTCGACACCATTTGCAAAAGTAGAAATGGTTTCCGAATCGGATATCATTTCACTTTCGAATAAAATATATTCAAGTAACAGTAACAAGTACAAGAAAAACAGGAAATATTGAAGTTGTACAGCTTCGGACAGACAATTTCATGTTCAGCTAAAAATTGAGCTGAACCACAATGATCAACGCAATCCATGATAAATCTTGCCCACACAAAGTTATAAACGAAAGCAAACGCACAGATGACACCAAACACGAAAAAATATGACGAGTCTAAAATTTAGTTCTAGAAGGTACTCTACTGTCCCATATCTTGCCCATGTCAAATTCTTTAGTCATTCAACTGAGATCTCTCAAAGATGCTACCTGTCATATGATTATGCAGGGGCAAACAAACGCAAACAGTTTCCGACCGCATAACATTCTCTTTATCAACCTATCAAAGAAGTCCAATCTCATACTTCCAATAACGATACAAGCTCAACCAAGTATAAGGGAAACCAACACCAGTACTTTTCCAAAAGCATGACTTACCATAAGCAGGTACTCGAGCTCCTAAAACCTAACAGTTAATCATAATTTCCCAAAAGCAATATATCGAGATATTTTGCATTATCAATGGACCCACCAAATCTTACATGAAGGCATTAAATCCAACGACAGATGCCAGCACAAGAACTGTGTGCAATGCGAGCTTAGGGAATTAATGCCTAAAGTCCAGCTGATCGGGAATATGACGAATCGTAATCATATGCATCGGACTTATTCTTCACAAAGCTCTTACATTTCAGAAAGGACCAGGTTAATGGATAATCTTGCAACTGCCAGGCCACTTGTCCCAACAGAATGGTTTACCACTTAAAAGTCTTTAACACGCAAACCAAGTCAATCTCAGACTTAGCTTGCAAAGGCTACAACATCAGAAGACAGACAAATCAAGATGTTGTAAGAATCCTACTAGCAACATATTGAGACAAAATCCCCATTAAAAAAACATCGTCTTTATCCCTGGCTGCCGAAACAACAGAATAACTTGAGCTTGTAGTACACACTACTCTTAATAAGTAAAAAGAAATTCTCGCATGTTTCCAAACATTCCCCAAAGATCCAGAACAGAATTAACCACTTCTCCCAAAATCTCCAAATCTTATCTTCAGCCTATCATCCAAACCCAAAAACAACAAAATCCCGACTTAGTTCCTGACCCCTCACCTCTCCGAAAAGCGTAACAATTAGCAGCACCACTCGTAGATAAACACATAATTTTTCAAAAGTAATCTAAATTAGAACTGCAATAACTGAATCAATAAAAACAAAACACAATCAACAGCCTGGAATAACCCTAACCTCGGTTTCCCGGGGCGAAAAGTAAGCCAACGGTAGCGGCCGGAGAAGCGAGAATCGACGTGCTCGAGGAGGTTCGACTGGGTAATAGTTGGGGGCAAGTGGCGGAGCACCACCTTCGTTCGATCTAACGGACCCTTCATGCGAACGAACAAACAAACCCTAACAGAACACAAAAATGGTTACAATTAACACAAAATTACAGCTTCGATTAACGGAATCGCCCCTCGAAATTACATATTTTCCAGCATCGATTGGTGTGAGGGAATTTTCGTTCGATTGTGCCCTAATTCTGGAATTTGGATTTCGGAGTGGCCATGCAGGAAAAAGGATAGAGAGAGAAAGTCCAATTGGGAATTTTGGGGAGAGAGAGAGAGGTGACGAAAGAGGATTTTGTGCGTATATATGTGCTCCGCGCGTGTCTTCACTTCTTTGTCTTGCCGTACGGTAAGTATGTACTATACTAGGTAGTGTGTATTCTCATGTATTGCTACATTCTACAAATACACTATTATTGTTTGTTGCATTTTATATTTTCTTATGTCAAAGTAAGTAAAACCTTATAATATGAATTTTAGTAAATCACGCTAACATCCTATAAGCGTTGGAAAAATAACTTATGATGGTTTAGAGTTTAGACATGTCAAGCGAAGACACGTTGACCGACTAATAGGATGCTTTAAAATTCTGGACATGTAACATACTTATAGAGTAAAAGGAAAATTAAAGAAATCGTGGATGAAAGTCGAACGACATGAATGTTAGAGGTATGCATGAAGACGTGATACTCAACCCAAAGAATGGAGAATGATAATTTATGTGGCAACTTGATGTAATTTACTTTTGTTCGTATAATCTATCCAAATTAATTAGGGTTATAGACTTACATTTGTAGTTGTTGGAAAGTATTTAAAAACTCCTGCATGTGAAATGTTCAATAATAATTTATTTTAGTGCTACTATGAATTAGAGTGTTTTAAAAAGCTTATTTGAGAAACAAAATTCCATCATTGCGCCTCAAGGTTCATGCATTGTGGTTAAGTGTTATAATGCTTATGCCTTATTGTCAAGGTGTATAGTCTTGAGTGCGCTTTATGCCTTAAGAAAGAAACCAACGGCTAATTATATATTGATAAAAAGAAAGAACTACTTACTAAATCAATGATTTTTTAATATAATTTATATTTTATGAGGAAAAGTTAAAACCATGTTTGTCGACAATAAAGTATGAAGATTTTAAACATAAATTAAAAGGAAAAAGTCACAACGCCTCATTTCACAATAAGATTATTCAGAATATTCATAATATTGTAACCAAAAGTGTATTTATATTGTACTTAGAAAATATATTTTTTAATACTTAATATCGAAATTCACAGAGCTTACGCTTTGTGTCTCAAGGCTCACCATTTACTTTTGGAACATAAAACGCCTCATCTTACACTTTTGCTTTTTAAAAGACATAGAGTCGGCTTTATTTTTTTTTCTTTTTTTTTAAAGCAGTAATCGACTGTTGTATCCATTCATTAACCGAATCTACAATAATATTTCAACGAATCTACCATTGCTATTCGATACCAAAATAGTAACACACAACAATTAGATAAATTTGAATAATGTAAACGTAATGATGTATTCCTTCTTTCTATATTATTTAAAGAACAAAGAATTACAAACTAAAATACATCGTCTATCAACTACTATGAATTTTATCTTTTAATGAAACTCTATACAATCATTTTCTCTTGATTGAGATTAATTCTAGTTTTATTTTATGAGTTAGTAACATGGTTTCAAAATCAATTACTAACGTGACTTACGTATTACATATAGAATCTTAGGATTATATAGTATAAAATCAAATCCTAATTTCATAACCACAATATCTAAATACCTAATTTTGACAGGATCACATAAAAAGTAAATGTTTCAACTTTCAAGTGTGATTATTTGAATATATATATATATATATATATATATATATATATATTTGTCGATTTGTTGTTGATTGTATGGATAAATTAAGTGCTTAGCATTATGGGCCAATTTGTTCGTTCAGGTTTTAACTCATTATGCACATAGAGCTCATACAAAAATCAGTAATGTAAAACACTTGAGCAATGGGGATTTTGCATAGTTGGTCCTTTGTGGTAACCACTTTTCAAGATTGGTCATTTAAAATGCAAAGAGCCTTTTTAGTCCTCTAAAGTAACCAAGTTTCAAGTTTGGTCCAGCGAGGGAATATTCTTTTATTCTCCGGAATTTGGCATGTGCGATACACGTGACTTCAAATATTAGTTTGTTTGCTTTTTTTTTTTTTTGCGTTTTTCTATCCAAATACTTGATATAACTACACTCAGATCCTCATATTTTTTAATAAAACATATTTTACGTCAAATTTGAGCTTTTTTATTGTATTCCAAATGTTTGATATAATTACACTTAAGCCCAATTTCTTTTAATAAAGTGTATGTATTTTCTTATATTTAAAAATGCATTTTTTTATCTTAAACTATATTTTTTTTATTCACATCACCATCACCACGTTAGTACATCACCACTATTCATCATTACCGTCAACATCTGATTAGTTAGTCAAATGAAAACTAAAAAAGTTAAAAAAACATAACACGACTTTTAATATTTCATAAAATTATCTATTACTATATTAAAAGCAAAGCCCTCTCACTCACAAAATGACAGTTTGGATACCAAATTTTGAGTTTTCAAAAATACCCCTGCTTTGACTTTTCAACAATTAAAAAATATGTAATTAAATAAGTAACTATCACCACTCCTAAAATTCCTCCACATATTTAGCAAATTTCTTCGTGATTTTTAATGTGTGCAGAACAGATTGGTTTCCTTATTATTTGCATCAATTTTATAAATTATATTAAAGTTGTGTTACATGAAAATTTCATTGATAATTTATATAGTTTAAACGCGGTCTCGCGTGTGTCAAAGTTGCTAGTAAGAAGAAAATGAAAAGGTAACTAAAAACACACATGCTCGAATACAAGATCGATCAATTACATTCACAAACACACTTTAACACACACACACACAGACACACAGATCAGCATCGACGATCTGTTAAACGACGCTGGAGAGAAACTTATGCCACCACCAATGACGAAGCGCCGCCTCCGTCCGCCGTCCCCAATCTCGAATCGACGTCAGAGAGAAAAATGACTACTCGGATTGACGACGAATTCTCGATGACCTCTCGATATTAATTAGGATCTTCTGATCCGACTCATTTGGTGGTGTGAGAGGAGTGGGCAGTGATGGGTTTGTATGCGGGGGTGGTGGTGGTGGGCGGGGGCGTTGGAGATGAAAATATAAGCTAATTAATTGGAGATAAAAATGATTTTGGTCGTTTTCCTTTTATTAACTGTTAGAAAACTAAGCTAATTATTTTTTCAATATATTAAAGAAAGATTTTTTATAATTGAAGTAATAAAATTATAAATTATTGTCTTCTTAAATTTATATTTATTATTAAATTTAAGAATATATAAATTTTTTAAGAAAAAGTAAATTATATTGATTCTTTAAAATATTTACACTTTATTCAAAGAAATTGGGCTTGAGGGGAATTATATAAAATATTTGGAACACAATGAAAAATATAAAATCAATTTTGAAAATATTCTTATTTAAAGAATATTGGGGTATGAGTGTAATTATAAAGAGTACTTGGATAGAAAATACAATAAACAACTAAGATTCGAAATCACGTGTATTTCACTAATCTTAATCGCTAACCATAACCGAAACTCCCAATAGCAATATAGAGTCCATTCGCAAATTAAGAAATGTAACTAAAATTTATTTTTGTCATACTCGCGCGGAAATTCATGTACACTTATCGAAAACAACCTATTCATACATGGAAAAATAAAAATAAAAAAACCAGTAATAAACCAATGACAAGATTCACACAATGACTTAATCAAAATTAATTTTGTGTCAACCAAAGGGGGCAGCAAACTCACCGGAGAAGACGACCACAATCTGTTGACCGACGGAAAACCTCCAAAACCACCGTTGACCGGGGCGGTGCAAAAAATCTCGTCTCAAAATTGACTGAAATTTTGACACACCCCTACAATTTTGCCTCCTGAATCTAATGGTGTACTCATAATTTTGAAATAACAAGCGTAGCTATGCAATCTGGAATAAATCAGAGCGAAAAAAACATCAATTTGACATTTGGTAAAACTTCACCAAAATGCATGAAAGGCTATTCAATTCAAAGCTCTAGGCCTCCACAATGCAATATTGTGAAATTAAATCACAACCAATGAAGAAACAAGGAGATCCGAGAGAAAACAACGAAGAACACATACAAAAAAATGAAGATCTTGAAAAAAACCTTATACAAACTTAAAGCATAAGGCTTGTGGACTGAAGTTCCGACGCCGTGAGGGTGCCGGAAAAAACAACGTTTAGAGAGAGGAGAGAGCGTTTCTAGAGAGAAAAAAGTTAGAGTTACGTTTGATGAAATCTAAATATAACAAAATGGAGACAGTACACGTGTAAATTTTACTTATAAGTGTAAAGTGATAAATATAAACACACACAACGAACAAATTGGCAATCTCCAGTTCGTCTATCTCAAATTTAAATGCAATTCAACCACAAACTTAGTCTCAAGTTTAGATGCAATTCAACCACAAATATTAAAAAGTTTTACAACTCGTCAAAATCCAAAAAACTAAAGAGTTGTACAAAGATTTAATCAAAGCTTAGTAAAGAAAAGAGAATCAAACATTGATTAGAAGTCACATGGAGTTGCAAAAAGTAGACTGCGTACAAGAGAAGAGATGAAAGAATGATTTGATTAATTGATTTTCTTATTACGTTCTTTGTGGTTTATAACGTAGTAAATTAATTTTTTGGGAGTTAATTTTATAGTTATTATATTTTAAATCACAATAGTTTTGATAGTGTGCAATAGAAATCCAAACGTGTCATTGAAGTGTTAGAATAAAATAAAAATTAAGAACACGCCATGTTGCGTATCGGACACGTATCAGAGGCTTGTTCTAGGCGTATATATGTCCCTCGCGGGTCCGACATGGTATTTTTGAAAATTTAGAGGTATCCGTGCAACATAGTTCCCAATTCAAAATTTTGACAGATGATTTTGTTTCGAAAATGAGACAACATTACGTCTCAGACTAGTCAAAAACAGAATTATTTCTCTCGTTTCATACGACACCTAGCGAAATTTTAAACCATGGTAAGACATTAATGCACAAATACATTTAACTATTAAATAGAAGTCATTTTTGCGACAACATTTGCAGGCCCCACAAGGCTATACCTCATTCCCAATTCAAAATTTTGACAATGATTTGATTTCATCCAAGTTGATCAATCAAGGGATCTTCAAAACACATCGGTGTATCAATGACAAAACTCCTTCATCGTTCGTATATTAGGTAAATCCTCATACTATTCGGCGCTACATATGCGTTTGGACTTGATGTATGTGGCTGCAATGAATTTGAACTATTGAATCTTGGATATGGATGCTATTGTCTGAAAGGGATTTGGCCGGAGAAAGGGAGACCGTGACAACTCTCGGGGATTTTTCTCTCCATTCACAAGTAGAGTCCTGATTGTCGAGCGGATACTGACAAGGTGGAAAATGCGATAACTTGGGTCAGAATAGTGAATTTGGTGGTGGAATATTTTAGAGATTCAGTGATCCAAACTCTCGCATCATGTATCAGGGACCCGACCAAAATTAACGGAAGTACGTACAATGCGACAAGGGGTAAATTTGCACATTTCTGTATAAGTCTGTACAATTAAACCTTTCAAGCTAGGTTTTGCGTGCATGAAAAAGTATAGCATGATGTGTATGAGAATGTACCCTCGTTGTGCCATGATTGTGGAAGGGTGGGTCATCTCACGAACAAGTGCACGATGAAGGATGTTAATTCTACCCCTTCAAAGAATCCGAAGGTGCCCACGGCTAGAAAAGAAAATGCTATCAAAAATAAAACTTTGCTACTCTTAACGAAAAGTAAAAGTCACAGTTTAAGGTGAGTTTTAAGGACAATAAAATATATTGGAGATGTTCTAGAAAATCATAAAAAATAAATATGTATATAATAATAATAATAATAATAATAATAATAGTAATAATAATAATAATATGTCATAAGCTAAATTAAAGCTTTGGAAAATCTCGATAAAATAGAGCTTTACCACCATAAATTAAATCCACAATTTCTCAAACTCCATACAAACAAAAAGAAATGCAAACACAATTAAAGTATGAAATGTTGTGAAAGAAAAGCATACTAAAAACCATTTACAAAAAGAATAAAACAGAATAAATAAATAAACGAAAATACACCAACATACATTTAATAGGAAGAAAATGCATGGATTGTTGCGCCCACCAGGAGATAAAGTGGACTAGAGGGAGACAATCCTTAACAATGTAGCTCCTCCGAGAGCTAGATTCATTCTCTTGTTGGGCATGACTTGCTACAAAGGATAGGTTGTTGAAGATGCATATTCAGGTGGACCCACTTGGTGTGTTTTGTGGTATTGAGAATGAGGATATTAGATCATTTGTTTTTTAGTTGTTCTCCCATTCAACCAGTGTGGAAGGCTATGCTACACTGCTTGGCATGACAAGTAATGCTGGTTAGTGGGAGGCAATAGTGGAGTATATCTGCCAATATTCGAAGGGTAGATCAGCGCGTTGATCACTGAGTTTCTTTACCTGTTATGGAGAGAACGGAATATGAGAATCTTTCAACAACAAGTGGTGCAATTTTCTGTATTCCTACGTGAAGCTACTATTTACTCGTTGCTTCAAGGATCCAAAAAGGACAGTTTTTTGTCATACTTTGGTAGGTTGTCCGGTTGTTTAGGTGGTAGTTTTGAGGTGTTGTTTTGTATTTTCTTTTCGGTTGTCTGTTTTGTTGAGTTGATGTACGAACCTCTTTTACTTGGAATAAAATCGCTAAACTTGTAAAAAAAGAATGAAAGAGATTAATAGTAAGTGAACTAAAATGGTAAAACAAGCTAACAAATATGCATCACCGAAAAAACACCGGCGACCAAAATTCGGCACTGTCGAGCAGAAATCATCGGGCGACAAATGGCGCACAAGCTCATCAAAATATGCTCTTCAACTTCCAACTATTTACCAAAAACCCCTTCGTTTGTGCGCTTTTTTAGTCAATTTTATTATCAAAGCCATAACAACCATTACGTGCATAAATTTCATCCTCAACAATCCTTCGTATTTCAATCGATCATATGCATTTGTTAACCCCCAAATTATTACCACAAATCACCGATTCTCCATTGATACCCTCAATGCTTCAATTGAGGTGAACACCGATAAAAATATCTTCAGGTTCAACATTGGCGATGATGAGAAATGGGGGTGTACAACGATCTTCGATTAAACGAAAGGATTTCGTAAAACAGGGCAAATTGTCCATAATATACAACACTTGTTGAACACGCTCAAAGACAGATTTTATGGCGTTCCCATGGACGACGCCATTTTGTTAACATGTTTGTTATTTTAACCGAATTAACGAGAGTATAAGGGTTGGAACGCCCTGTCCGAAGGTTCAGAAGCTTGCTTATGACGAAAAAATCTCTCTTTTTATTCACTGAATCTTCTTTTAAATCCAACTTGTTTGTATGTGTTTCTGTGTATGTCTTTTTTTTTAGCCTCTCTATTTGACAAGGAGGATACCTCTTTTATAGAGGTATTTAGGGACATGTGTCGATGTGCATGTGTTTAATAAAGTACATGTGTCGAAATGTACGTGGGAAGATAACATACATCTTATCTTTAAGCTATTTATCTACTAGGCGCTGACTGAGACTAGCTTTTATCTCTTCCGAGGATCGTCAGAAGGCTCCGATAAGCTGGTTCATAGCGTTTTTTTTTTCTCCGAGGGGCTAAGTTTCTTGGGAGAGCTTTATACATGAGGCTGGGTATTCGTTCGATATCATTATAGTCCCGATAGGGGTCTATTCTTGTGTTTTAGTCTTCGTGATATGTACTCCGATAGATGGTCGACTCCGATAGGGTATTGTCTTTGTGTTTTATCCTTCGTGATATATGCTCTGATAGCTTGCTGTCTTCGATTTGTTCAGTGAGGGGATGTTCTCGCATTTTGGGGGACTCGAGGTCCTCGTTTTGGTCCCTCTTAGCGCTTTCGATGGATATCGGCGTCTCGCGGGTCCATCGTGATTTTATTCTTTTTCCGATGCCGCGTGGATATCTTATTTTTATTCACCGTGACTTTCCAAGGGACGCTTAGGGACTCGGGGTCCTCGCTTTGGTCCCTCTTGGCGCTTTCGATAGATATCAGAGTCTCGCGGGTCCATCGTGATTTTATTCTTTTTTTCCGATGCCGCGTGGATATCTTATTTTTATTCATCGTGACTTTCCAAAGAACGCTTAGGGACTCGGGTCCTCGTTTTGGTCCCTCTTGGCGCTTTCGATGGATATCGGAGTCTCGCGGGTCCATCGTTATTTTATTTTTTTTCGATGCTGCGTGGGTATCTAATTTTTATTCATCGGTACTTTCCAAGGGACGCTTAGGGACTCGGGTTCCTCGTTTTGGTCCCTCTTGGCACTTTCGATGGATATCGGAGTCTCGCGGGTCCATCGTGATTTTATTCTTTTTTCCAATACCGCGTGAATATCTTATTTTTATTCATCGTGACTTTCCAAGGGACACTTAGGTGCCTCTTCGCGGGTGTCGCTTTTTTACCACTTTGGGTTTGCGGCACTCGGTGGGCCCTCCTGATACTTCGTGGCATCGGGAGTGATGTGACGGTAGTATCGTCCTTAGGCTAATCTCTGTTTTAAAGGGTTAACGCTTCGGTTAATCCATATATTATTTTTTAGGGTTTACAAATAGGATATCAAAAGTAATTAATTGCTTGTAATATACAGTAGGTGTTCCGGACCAAGTTAACCCGTTCATTGTAATAGATTAGCATTATTTTGGCAATTGATTAGTCCTTTGTAACGCTTCACGGTGTTTTATTATCCGAACAAAATAAGACCAAAATACTATTGTTTATCTATATCTATGAGTGTGGCTGCTACTTGTGAAAGAAATATAAGAAGAAAAATCATATATTATATACACATAAGAGAAAAAAAAATATATGAGGTGTACACAATATATATATATATATATATATATATGAGCATAATATGTGAGAAAATTATTACTTTGTTAATATATTGATATGAGCAAAAGGAGCAAAGTGTTGTGCGAGCTTCCATCTTGTTTCTAAGTGTGCAGTTTAGAAATAAAAAACAGCGGTGTTGCTGGGCTGTTGCATCCTGGAGACGACGCGTGATGTGTTTTGACCCTACTGCATGTTGTGTATTTCCAACTAGGGGCGCGAATCATCTTAAAGAGAGCTGACATAGTACGCTCCTCGGCCTAGCATTTATACTTCACAATCGACGTGAACCGATAGAGTTTCGGTAATATCGTCACTTTATTTTTGTTGCTAATATTCTTGATCATACTTCAAGGTAACATATCATTTTATTACATGTTTCTTTATTTAATTGTTGTGAATTATTAAATTGAGGAGCAACAATTTGTCAGATACTTGGTCGAAAGAAACGTCAATCCTAAGTTGTCAAGCCTTGGTGAGAATACTTAATTCGATGGAATACAATGTCGGAGGCAGAGGCGAGCTGGAAGATCGAGAACGAGTTATGGCAGTCCCGTATGTCGCCTATTCCGGTGGGGAAGGACTTCACTGGCGATCACACTTTTGCCCGATCTAGCGAGCAAGAGCCTGCATCATCCAGCCAGCAGCGCACGCTAGGTATGTAAGCAGACCAAATTAGAATTCTCTAGAGCGTTGCCAACTCATTTTATTGTAAAAAGAGTGTAGAATATTTTTTTAGCATTTAGAGTCGTTAGATTAGATTGATCTGGGTCAATCATTGAGCCATGCTCGTTGTATATATACCCCATGACTTTCATTTTTTAGACATCGAGGAAGAATTTCAACTCACTTGCATAACTTTGAACTATCTTTTGGTCTCTTTCTCTTCCTCTAAGATCCCATTAGTTTTAGAGTTATGCTGATATCAGGGCACTTAGTAAGGTGCATGTCTTAGCTTCTCAGATGGAAAAAATTAAGTACGTGCCACATGATATCATAGTGGGGGTTTTTGATTTTGTTTTTTTTTTTTTTATAAATAATACATATCACATTTAGATCAAAATTTTACCCTGGGCTGCAGCCCAAGGTGGCTCCACCCCTGAGTATATCGACCGCCGTTTCGACGCAAATATGATAAAGAAGCGTTTCGAAAAGTTTGGGACCGTGATCGACGTCCACGTGATGGAGTCGAAGAATCCAAGAAGACCGAACAAGCCGAAGCACTTAAAAATGGCTTATGTGTCGTACCTAACGGGAGAGGAGGCGAGAGTGGTCGTAAGTGTGTCGTAAACCCTACTTTTCATGCTTTGTTTTGAGCATGAAAACACAGGTAAAAGAAATGCATAAGACAAAGTTGACTTTTGATGATAAAGCTCCCTCCATCTCGGTCGAAATTGCCGATCCTCATAGGCATCCTGCTGCTGCTCATCATTACCCTACCCGAAACCAAAATCAAAATCCAATTGTTGTATTTTCTTTGTTATAGACATCTATGTGTGTTTTCTTTTATAATGATGTGTTGTCATGTAGATGTATAAATTCTGGTCTGTTGTTTGTCATTTCTTTTAATATGCACTCAAAGCTCATGGACAAGTTATAGAACACACAGAGATAATTATCCAAACAGAGAACTGAAAACTAAAATAATAGTGTATCGTGTGACTGGAGCGGGATCACTGCTAAAACATGGTCTTAAACCTTACTACGAAATTGGTGAATTAAAACCAGAAGTACACTGTATTGTTGAACATAAGCTATTACTAAGAGAGAACTGGTCTTTTCCAACTTCTATGCCCATCATGTGAGAAAAATGAGGCAGTGAAAGTTGGTAAGCAACTCCTACAAATGCACATAGAAATGAAGCACGATACATTTCATCGTGTAATAAGAAGCACGGTACAACAACGGAACTCTGTAATCCGAAAAAAGGATTATGACTCAGTTGCAATACAATGTTATGTATTATTTCAAGCCCAAATAGAACACACTTTTTTTTTTATACAAAATAGAACACACTTTAAAAACACCCGTTCTCACTATTCAAGCTAAAGCAGCTCTCCACCAACGTCATGCTATTCTTATCAACAACCACCAACGAGGAAGAACTACAACATTCCATTTTCATGCTAGTAATAGACACTACTAACAAGGAAATACTTCAGCTCTGAGACTCGGAGGCAGACTTCTCCTCTTTAGGTGGTGCAAAATGCCTAGTGAGTCGAGATCTTGTCCATGGATCCACGCATGCCCTTTGACCTGGCTGTGGGTTTGGCGGCTTAGATTGTCTCAGTTCATTTCCCCTGTCTATAAACGTGCAGATTGTAAAGCCAAATATATCAGGCACCCAAAACCAAAGCATGACACCACAATTGAAAAGAGAAAAGGAATGAAGGGGAATGGAACATGCAGATCCTAATAGCACCCAAAACTAATGGTTTTCCCCTTAACAAATCACAATCAAAAGCTATATACTTTAAAAGAAAACTAGTACGCAGATCTCTCACTATTTCTCCGCACAACATATGATGCGCCTCCCATACTAAGGCAACGCCATTACTATTAGGATAGTTATATCTACATCACCTCAGAATTGATCATCTTACAAAAATCTCCCTTATCATTTGAATAATTTATAGAGACACCTTCTGAAGCATAAGAAAAAAGAAAAGAAAGTAAGGGGTATCTGTGAAAAAAATAAATTAAACTTCAAAAGAGCCTATCTGTAATGTTTTATATTTTATTTTTAGAAGGTGTTTTTGTTATAATTTCGACACTTGGACATGCCTGTAATTAGATGTAAGTATCCCATACTATATATTATTGGCCCTCAGTTGCCACTTAAGCTAGATAGCTACTTCTTCGCAACAAGATTATGACCAAATCAAATTATTTGAGGGAGAAAACATATTCAATATAAGCCATTATATTGGAGCAGCATCACCAACTCGAATTCTGGTTCGAAGCAACCTTGTGTAACCACCAGACGAATGTAGGTTGTGTTGTGCAAAATCAAATTTCAGAAGATAAAAAGAAGATGAGAGGATAAAAATTTAAAGTGGGTCATGGATTCTCTTGTATCGATAAGCCGACCCGTAAATAACATGTGAAGGACATTATCACCACGTACAAATTAAAGGCAGCAGCACACAGAGTAGTACCCTGCAGTATTTTAGTACAGATGTCAATAACTGTGAGATTAGCTCGCTTAGTCTTAACTCTTAAGTTACATTAGAAACGTGTTTTATAGAAACACGACTTTAGCTATTACTTATAAATATAAATACCTCTTGTATTATTTTATTCATTAATTAATTCATAATTTTGCTTTACGATTCACAATGCTCTCTTCTCTCTCTTCTCTTCCAGAAAACCCTAGCCGCACCATCATTCTCATTTCTCGATATGGTATCATTCCGCCATAGATCATGTCTTCCGCTGTGCTCATCTTCTTCCTCACCTTATATTATATGTATCTCAAATTATATCGACCTTATTTTAGTCAAAACCATCATCACCTATAATCCAAAAGTTTCTTCCGTAAATTGTCTAAGATTTCACATATTCACGGCTCCAATTGGTTTGCGTACACATTCAGCATTGGATCTGTTAAACGACGCCGGAGAGAAACTTATGCCACCACCAATGACGAAGCGCCGTCTCCCTCCGCCATCCCCAATCTCGAATCGACGTCAGAGAGAAAAATGACTGCTCGGATTGATGGGTTTGTATGTGGGGGTGGGGGTGGTGAACGGGGGCTTTGGAGATGAAAATATAAGCTAATTAGTTGGAGATAAAAATGATTTTGGTCGTTTTCCTTTTATTAACTGTTAGAAAACTAAGCTAATTATTTTTTCAATATATTAAAGAAAGATTTTTTATAATTGAAGTAATAAAATTATAAATTATTGTCTTCTTATATTTATATTTATTATTAAATTTAAGAATATATAAATATTTTAAGAAAAAATAAATTATATTATTTCTTTAATATAAGAAAATATTTACACTTTATTCAAAGAAATTGGGCTTGAGTGTAATTATATAAAATATTTGAAATACAACGAAAATATAAAATCAATTTTGAAGTAAAATATGCTTATTTAAAAAATATTAGGGTATAAGTATAGTTATATAAAATACTTGGATAGAATATACAATAATCAAAACTAAGATTCGAAGTCACGTGTATTTCACTAATCTTAATCGCTAACCATAACCGAAACTCCCAATAGCAATATAGAGTCCATTAGCAAATTAAGAAATGTAACTAAAATTTCTTTTTGTCTTATTCGCGCGGAAATTCATGTGCACTTATCGAAAACAACTTATTCATACATGAAAAAAAAACCAGTAATAAACTAATGACAAGATTCACACAATGATTTAATCAAAATTAATTTTGTGTCAACCAAAGGGGGTGAACAGTTTAATGTTATAAGGTCCTGGTATGTGAGACATATTAGTGGCATATTCAGTTTGTATTATACAGTTGTCTTCATGTGTGTCAACAGGGTAATGTGTATAAATAACAGTGTTGGTGTGCAAAAATGAATTGGATATCAAGTGCATGAACTACCAATAGTTGTTGTGTACTTTAGTATAGTTGTGACCTCACTAGCAGTTGGTGAAACCATTCCATCTAAGATAACTTCTTGACTTTTGATCCTTTTAGTATGTCCCCTCATGTTACAATTTCATATTTGATCTAATTTACTATTAGTCATTGCGGAATCTGAGTCATATATTAGAAACTTTTGTAATTGAGGATCATAAAACATATCAGAACTTGAGTTGATATTTTAGATAATTCAAGTGGAATGCCAAGTTTGAAAAAATAGCAAATGAAAATTGAGTTTCGCAATCATTTTATTTGCGGTATACTGAAGTGTCTTTCCGAAGCAATTGCTACTGATATGATTTAGCACGTACTTATATATTGTTCGCTGAAAAATTCACGACACGTGTCTAAAGAATCAAACAAAGCACCAGGACTTTTTACACCTTGAATTGATATTTTGGGTACACCATGGAGGCAAATGTGAACTATTAGCGTAACAAAAGATTGGTTATTGAAGTCAGCGCAGATTTTTGTTTGAGCTCGTTTTATACACCATTGTCAAAAAGTTAGCTTGAATAACTTTCTTTCTCACTAATCTACTTAGCCTATTCGTGTGACCACCTCCATTATCACCTCTTGAGTGGGTCTATGGTGTCAGTTCATAGTTCTAGAGTTTTTTACTGATTCCAGCCTGCTTGAGAGCTTCTTTAGGGACAGCGATTTTATTTGCTACTTAGATACAGTGTTAGTCATGATTCATGAAGGAGTCAGAGGCAATTGTATAAGCTTTCAGTCGTTCGTTTTTGTCTTATACCTGTTTTGGTCTTATTTCGTCACGGTAATAGAACACAATAAATTGTACAAAATGAGATCAAACAATGCTATCCAATATTATTAACGGACTAGCTTGGTCCGGAACACGTAATACAAGCTTTCTAGACAGAATAATTAAATTACAATGTTAATGAAACGCATCGAATTTCAAGTATTCGATACTGACGTGTCGAATGAGAGTCGATTCGATGCGGTACAATTGTCACCAACTGAAAAGCAATCTGAAAGGTATCGAATTCGATACGTGCTGTAGATGTCGAATTCGATGCGTATCAAGGTATCGAACAGAGATACAATATTTCTGTGCGTGTCGAATTGAGCTTGATTCGATATGGGTCGTATCGAATGAGGATGGTTCGATGCTGACTGTACTAAGCTGGTTCAGTTCACGAAAAGTCCCTTTTGAACACAAGGGGACGGGCTATTTATAGAACCCGTCCCGTGGAGCCCACAATCCAATATAGTAATTCGTATCGAATCACTGTTGTTCGATACACGCATCGAATCCGGCGTATTCGATGCGCTGGTGGGCTGGCCCAGTTGGGAGAGCTTATACCGCTGATTCGATGCGCGCCTCGAATTCTCCCTATTCGATGCGCTTTTGGGCCGGCCCAATAACGTTATATTGGGCCAATCCTAAATTACACCCATCATATAGTCCCCCCAGTTTGGGAGACGATATCAATTTAGGGATCGTCTTCCAAACTTTCTAAAATATAAGTGTACCGATTTGAGATATTTCTAATCATAGTAAAATCGGATCAGCTCAACGTTCTTGTAATAAAAGATAATAAGATGATTTTAGACGCATCGAATATTTTACTATTCGATGCGTCAAATAGCACGCATCGAATTTCAGTTATTCGATGCGGTTATTCGATGCGTCAATATAGCTGGGCCTGGTGGGCCTGTCGTCCCCTATATAAGGGGGTGCTGCCTCGGCGGAATCATTATTCTGCTGTCAGACGCCGCTCTTCAGGTAAGACGCATCGAATCTGCGTCATTCGATGCGTTCCGCATCGAATCATAAGTGATTCGATACGCTCAGTATCGAATTGTAAAAATTCGATGCGTTAAAAAGTTCGCTCCTGCTCACTATGAGCTTATCGTCGCGTTATTCTGATTTGCCGTTTTTACTTTGTGTAGGATACAAGCAACTAAGCAAGACTTTCCTTTATCGAGAATATATTTGAGGTAAAAATATTTTGTTTTTATTGTATCTTATCATTTAGTTTTTAACACGTTCGGTACCGTATATATATGAGTGATATACGAGAGTGTGTAGTGACATATTCGTCCTTAGTCAGTGTCGTGTTTCAAACATATTTCAGTTAACTCTTTATCAAAGATGGTGAGCATTGAGACCCAATCCGGGAGTGATTCGAGTTCAGGTTCTAGCTCCAGTTCGATTAACAAAGAGAATCCCTCAAAAGCACTAGCAGTTCCGACCGCAGGCGATACAGATGTTTGTGACGATATATCTATCGATTCTCCGGCGGATAATAATCCTGCTCCAGAATTGAACCCGACAACTGAGGTTAATAGTAATGAACCTTCGCCCTATAGAGATAACCGTGCTGCGAGCGAGGGTGAGGAAGATGTAGATTACATTAATAAGGAATTTGACGATCATATCGAGGTCCCAGGAATGACCTATGACCAATACGTGTCTCGTCTCCAGCATAATCGTAGGGGATTGCGCGAAAAATTTAATATTCCTGACAAGTATAAAATTGTCATTCCTGGCCCACATGACCGGATGCATAATCCACCACCTGGTCACATCACTGTGTTTGTCGGCCAACTTTTAAACGGATTGCGCTTTCCAATTCCTTATGAACTGAAATGGCTTCTGCGGAAGATAAATGTCGTTCCTGCTCAACTCACGCCAAACTCTTACGGGAGCATGATTGGTTTCATCATAGTGATGAAGGCTCTGGGCGAACGACACAGTCCCAATGAATTCTACGCGCTATTCGAGATTGCAAGACGCGAAGAAGGCTTCTACCATATAAAAGCTCAAACGAATCGAAAGTTTTTAAACGGTGGAGCAACCGGGTACGGAAAGGACTGGAAGAGACGATACTTCTTCATTAAGGAGAGTTATGAAAATGAGTTTTTGGGATTCCGCCGGGAGTGGTTCACCGGTACAAGGGTAGCAATTCCCAGTGGGGTTTCCATAACCCTGTGGAATTGCGAGTTCATTCCCACCCTAGTTAGAGAACATCAATTTGATGTTAAGAAACTCGTTGAAAATCGAGTTCTTTCTTTGGCTGGGTTGTCACCAGTGAAGTACAAGGGAAAAATGACCCTTGGTACATATCTGACCTTTTTGATATCCTTGTTTTACGTTTATTATGCATTCTAACGATTTGTCTTTGTTGCAGAAAAATACTTCATGAGTCGACACGCAAGGATGAACCGGGTTCTCGATGCGGATATGGAAAGTTCGCAGACCGAGACTGCGCGTACAATTCCTCCTCCGCGGAAGAGAAAGAGTAAGGGTAAAAAGAAAGTGTCTGAACCCTCAACTGCTACTGCAGCTGTTGCTGCTAGTGCTTTGCCGGTTGACGCTTTTGAGGACTTGCTCGGAAGTAATCCTGAGGATAATCCAGGCGGTGGCGAGGAGTTGGAAAGCAGAGCAACCGAGACTGGCGAGGATGTCGGCAATCTTGTTCATCGTAAAAGACGAAGAGTGCCGCAAAATTTATCGCAGACTGCTGGGGTTGCTGCTACGACTAGCCAAGCTGCCAGGCCAAGTTCCTCTAACCCTCCTGTTGGTGCATCCGGTCCAAGTTACGCGGCTGGACCTAGCCAGGGTCCTCGAGCTCGGGTCGCTGGGTACCAACTATCGGAGGCCGAGACCATCGAGCATCTGAAGGCAATATTGCCTGGTTTGTCCGTCCCTCTTCCGATTTCCAACGAAGAGAGAAAAAGGCTGGAGCGTAATACATTGCATCTGCTGACAGCGGTAATGATGTCTTGTCTGACTTACATTTTCTGTGATTTTGCTCTGCGAACTTTTATCTAATCATTCATGTGTTGTCAGGCGGGCGGCTTCGTGGACGTTATGGCCTCAGCCTTAATGGATTTCAAGGAGAGTGCCAGTAACGCTGATAACTCTGCACTTGAAGCTGCCCTCGATGCCAAAGAAAAAACTTTGCAAACGGCCAAAGAAGCTCGAGAGCAAGCTAAAAAAGTCGAAGAAGATCTTAATCAGCAAATTTCTGCGCTGAAGATGGAGGTTGCTGCAGCCAAAGAGGAAGCTCACAATGCTGACATCAATGGTTACCTTAGAGGCCTGAAAGATGTAAGATATATATTATTCCTAGAATTTGACATCTATTCTCTTATTTTCAATCTTATTAATATCTTTTTATCCTTCTAAAAAGGTTTCCTCCGAGCAATCATTGGAAATTGCTGAAAAGTTCCTTCGGGGCAATACGTTTCAAAAGCTGTGCGCTCGTCGAGATGATCATGTGGCTCGAAATGCTCAAGCTCTTACGGTACATCAGTTCTATACTTCTGGCTATGTTCGTGGCAAATTTGATCCAGAATGGTTAGACTTGTCCCTGGGGCCAGACTTGAAGAAACGTCCACCCCGTCAAACTTCTGAGGCTACAGAAACTGATGAGTTTGCCCCTCTACTGGATAGGGAGGATCTCGTTTTCGGAGGGTTATCACCGTCGTTAGAAATGCCCGAACCATATCCCTCATCAGAAGATGAAGACTGAGACTGGTCGTTATTCAGACTGTTTATTATTTCTGTTTTTATAAACAATTTTCATTTGTTACTTAATTTGTGGGATACTGACTGTTGTCTTTTCTTTCAATTTCTTATCTCAGTCCTTTACTTTATTTTGACAACCTGCTGGTTCATTATTTTTCATCGAAAATTGTTTATCAATGTTTTCCGTAGTATCTGCCCTCTACTTCAATGACCTTAGTCATTTTGGGGCGAAATGTTTGTTTCAATTTGTTATTCGTGATTTCCTGAGTTTGTCGCAATATAGCACGTCCCTCCCTTATTTTGTTTTAGGGGTTTATGGTACCTCATGGTATTTTGAGCAGGTTCTTATCCTTTTCGTCTTGAACTTTAGTTGGTATCTCGTGCCTCTTTGGGGTAGAGTCTCCGTTCTGTATGTTGTCTTTGACTTCTAACGGTATCTCATGCCACTTTGGGACAGAGTATCCGTTTTCTTGATTGATTTAGGGATTTTCGGTATCTCTTGCCACTTTGGGGCAGAGTTTCCGTCCATTTGTTGCCTCTGGCTTCTTTCGGTATCACTTGCCACTTTGGGACAAGGTTTCCGTTCTTCCGATTTCTTCGGGAATTTTCGGTATCTCGTGCCACTTTGGGGCAGAGTTTCCGTTCTTCTGATTTCTTCGGGGATTTTCGGTATCTCGTGCCACTTTGGGGCAGAGTTTCCGTTCTTCTGATTTCTTCGGGGATTTTCGGTATCTCGTGCCACTTTGGGGCAGAGTTTCCGTTCTTCTGATTTCTTCGGGGATTTTCGGTATCTCGTGCCACTTTGGGGCAGAGTTTCCGTTCTTCTGATTTCTTCGGGGATTTTCGGTATCTCGTGCCACTTTGGGGCAGAGTTTCCGTTCTTCTGATTTTTTAGACCTGCACTGATTACATTATGCAAAGTATACAGAATTTACGTAAATCAATTAATTCGACATAATCTTCTTGAATAATTCAAAATAGATTATGTAAATTGAACTGAGCTTTGATCACTGCTCATTTGCATGACTTCCAGTGCTGTCCTTCAGATCCAGGATTTGAGGTACCTGTTTTAAGTTCACACATTCTTGTCCCTCATGCGTATTATAGCAGAGAGAACGAATAAAAACGTGTTCAAAATACTCAAAATGCTAAAAATACTTGTAAATTTCGACAGAATATCTATTCAATTTGCTCCATATGCCCCGGAGCCAAGGCTATTGCTGCATTTTCTTCTGGTTGCTGCCGTGTTCGGAGCGAATTTACATAACACTTCCAACCTTCAATGTGATCTGCAATGACTTCTCCTGTGCCAGCAATGGTGGGGAATTTTATCATCTGATGGTAGGTGGATGGTAGCGCTCGAAATGCATTCAAAGCCGGCCTTCCTATGATTCCGTTGTATGCAAAGTGCATGTCAACGATCACATAGTTTTCCAAAATCGTCGTTCTCTTTGGAGCTGTCCCCAATGAAGTTGGGAGCTTGATCATTCCTAGCGGCACTATTGCTGGACCTCCAAAACCATGAAGTGACGTTCTCACCGGTTGTAGTGCCTGGTTGTTCAATCCCATTTTGAGCAACGTAGAGTTGAACAGTATATTTACAGAACTCCCATGATCCACAAGCATTTTGGTGACTCCGAAATTAGCTATATCAACAGTTATTACCAAAGGGCAATTTAAATCTGACATCTGCATAGCTTGTGCACTTAGTTTCCGTAAGTCTGCAGTGGAGAAAATGATCTCTGCGTGTGGCATTTCTTCGATTCTCAGCATATTGGCCATATGAACATAATTATCTGCTTCAATACACCTTGTGATCTTTCTACGGCCGTTGGTAGAATCTGCTCCTCCTGGTCCTCCTGCTATCATATTGATGATGCCCCTCCTGGTGTTTCCATCCTCAATCTGGGGATACTGAAAAATTTGCGGTTCATCGATTGCCCTCTGCTTATCTTTCCTAGGAGATGGAGTTCTCTTACGGTTGGAATTGTTTTCTTGTTCTTGCACCTTCTTGACAAATTCCACCAATTTCCCATCCTTTATCAACCGCTCAATCTCATCCTTTAAATTTATACATTCCTCTGTGTTGTGCCCCTTCTGATTGTGGTACTGGCAGAATTGATTTGAGTACATCGTAGCCTTGGATTCTCTCATCGGTCTGGGATCCTTTAACCATCCTTTTTTCTTTGCTGCCCCAAACACTGCCATAATGTGAGCATTCAATGGGGTGTACCTCCGAGGCGAACTGTCCCTTTTGTAATTTTTGTTCCTGTTGTTGCTGTTGTGGCGATTTTGATCTTCTCTACCTCTCTCCTTATCCCTTACAGCCACATTGCTAGGAACTTTGGTTGCCATCATTTCCTCGAAATGAACCACATCTTGAGCTATCTTGTTTATTGCTTCAACGGTGGTGGGTTTTTGTTTGAGCAACTCACCACCAAACATAGTGTTTGTAGTTGCACGAAAAACTATACTTGCAACCATCTCTCCCGTCGGACTATCAATCCTTAGTAGCTCTGTATTGAAGCGTTTCATGAAGTCCCTCAAACTTTCATTAGCTTCTTGTTTCATCGTGTATAAGTGGGAGTGATCCAAAACTAGTCTAGACTGACTAGAAAACTGATCCTCGAACATCTTTCTCAACTGGGCATAACTCTCAATTTGCCCATGAGGTATTCGATTAAACCAATCAGCAGCCACTTCTGATAAAGTCGTTGCAAATATCCTGGCCTGCATATTGTCCCTGAAACCATAAAGGGATAACTTCCTGTCTAACTGAAAGAGGTGATCTCGGGGATCAGATTTTCCGTTGTATGTTTTTAATTCTGGGATTTTATCTCCTTGTCCTAGAATTTCCGACTCTATCTCCCGGCAAAAAGGACTGCGATTCAAAGAATTGTCCTCCCTTGCCGTTTGAGTCTCGGCTATTGCTTTCCCCTTTTCCAATCTTCCAACGTTCTTTCTTATTGTGTTATGCTTGCCGTGCAAATCAAGACCTTCTGGCTGTCTTTGGTCATCTCTACGCTTTCTTCTCCGCGATTCCTCTCTATGATCCTCTTCCTCATTCCTATCTCTCCTGGAATTACGGCTCTCCGACCGTCTTCCGTCTTCTCTCCTACTTCGTTCAGCAGCACATTCTGCCTTTCTTTCCTTTTGTATCTTCTCATGAGGCCTTTTCGATTGTATCTCTACAGATACCAGCTTCTTTCCTCGCTCTTCATGAATTGATTTCCCTTTGCTGCCCATCCTTTCCGAAGTATGGTTACTTCTTCGGTCGTCTTGCTGTGACTCTTCCTTTTCCTTCCCTTTCTGCTTTCGGATAGCTGAACCTTGCTCTCTCAAATTCTCAGAATACTCAATAGGAGATGGTATCATAGTGGGTAATGCTGTAGGGAGCACCTCAGCCACGACCGCTTTAATCATTGCAAATAATTCACTTTTAAATTTATCTGGAATTGCAGCATTTGTCGCTGAAGCTCCACTCACCTCGGCTTCATTAATGGGTACCTTCTCAGCTTGAGGTCCTTGATTTTCTTTCCTAGCCGGAGTTGGTACCGCCGGTGGTAATGCTGATGGTCCAATTATATCTGGCATAACCCGCTCGGGTGTACCCGATTGTTCTTCTCCCGTATTACCTTCCAGAGCTCTACTCTTAGATCGAGTTATTCTAGTCATACTGCCTATAATGCTAATACAGTTTGTGTTCCCACAGACGGCGCCAATGTTTTGGTCTTATTTCGTCACGGTAATAGAACACAATAAATTGTACAAAATGAGATCAAACAATGCTATCCAATATTATTAACGGACTAGCTTGGTCCGGAACACGTAATACAAGCTTTCTAGACAGAATAATTAAATTACAATGTTAATGAAACGCATCGAATTTCAAGTATTCGATACTGACGTGTCGAATGAGAGTCGATTCGATGCGGTACAATTGTCACCAACTGAAAAGCAATCTGAAAGGTATCGAATTCGATACGTGCTGTAGATGTCGAATTCGATGCGTATCAAGGTATCGAACAGAGATACAATATTTCTGTGCGTGTCGAATTGAGCTTGATTCGATATGGGTCGTATCGAATGAGGATGGTTCGATGCTGACTGTACTAAGCTGGTTCAGTTCACGAAAAGTCCCTTTTGAACACAAGGGGACGGGCTATTTATAGAACCCGTCCCGTGGAGCCCACAATCCAATATAGTAATTCGTATCGAATCACTGTTGTTCGATACACGCATCGAATCCGGCGTATTCGATGCGCTGGTGGGCTGGCCCAGTTGGGAGAGCTTATACCGCTGATTCGATGCGCGCCTCGAATTCTCCCTATTCGATGCGCTTTTGGGCCGGCCCAATAACGTTATATTGGGCCAATCCTAAATTACACCCATCAATACCAGCCCTTGTTTTATAGAGCATTGTAGCACATGCATCGCAAATTTTCTTTAATAGGATTATTGTTATGGAAAGAACAAATCTACTAGTTTGACTGGATGCAGCGCATTTTACAATTCAGTGACGCTGCAAGATTTTGTTGCTTAACTATGTCACTGCACAGCCGCTGGCTTATCTGGATAGTTAACACCTATAGAAGTCATGTTGTTGGTTTCTGCCTGTAATACTCAAACTTAAAGGGGACCATCTTTCTAGATTATCATGAAGACTAAAAGATTCGGTTATTTGTCGAGCGCACTCTCAAACACACATACTCATAATATTATTATTTATAAAATCATCTGTGCCTTTTGGAAACATAGAAAGAACAAAAAGTGACAAAGGCTGAGTTAATTGTGTAATCATACCATAGCTAAGTAGTTGGAGAAACTAGTATAAGAGAGTTAATATTGGCAGGGTCAAATCCTCCGTGGTCCTTTTCTTGCCACAGTTAAGTTCAACGTCCTGAACCTACGAAGTTACGTCATTTTCTATTCGCCTTTAACAGAATCAGAACTCTGGTAGTTTTTCTTGTGAGTTATCTTATACAGTAGGGTTGATAGGTATTGATTTTTTAAAGGTATGTCCATAACAGGTGAAAGTCCTTGCTTTGACAGACCATGATACAATGGCCGGAGTACCTGAAGCCATAGAAGCAGGGCGGAGATTCGGCATCAAAATCATCCCTGGTGTTGAAATCAGTACCATTTTCTACTCAAGGTTACTACCATGCCTTTGGTTCACTTTTTCTGTGTAACATACCTACAGGAATAGTTGCTAATGGGTTTTGTTTTGTTTCTATACAAGTATATTGGAGTTTAGACCCTTGCCATTATGTTGTAATCTAAACTGTAGCTTATTATTTTCTCCGTCTTTCGCTCCATTTATACTCCTTGTGGTTTCCGTTTGTTCATTTGTCACTTCTTGATTTGACCATGCTTGTATAAAAGTATCTAACATAAAAAGTTCCCGAAAGTTTTTTGTTTTTTGTTTTTTTTTGATTACATTGTTTTCTTCTTGATGTTCGTAACTGATGGCAGAGTGGACTCGGGTCTGGAAGAACCTGTTCACATCCTGGCATACTATAGCAGTTGTGGGCCGACAAAAGTTTTTGGGTGGTATTAGAGAAGGACGCACCTTACGTGCCAAGAACATTGTCACAAAGTTGCAGAAACTCAAAATGCCCATTAAATGGGAGAATGTTACAAAAATTGCGGGAAATGGTGTTGCTCCTGGACGACTACATATTGCCCGTGCTATGCTTGAAGCTGGCCATGTGGAAAATTTGAAACAAGCTTTTGCCCGTTATCTTTATGATGGTGGACCTGCTTGCTTACTCCACGTAATACTATTGGCATAGCTAAGCTAATCTCTTAATTGGAATGAATAGTTTCTTTAGAAGAATGGACAACTAACTTCCATTTTGTAATTACACATAGATAGTTTAACTCTTCGCGTGTTGCTTATGTCAGGGGGAGTGAGCCTGTTGCAGAGGAAGTGGTGCAGTTCATACGCGCCACAGGAGGTGTTGCGGTATTAGCACATCCATGGGCACTGAAAAACCCTGCTGCTGTAATCAGAAGACAGAAGGAAGCAGGCTTACGTGGGCTAGAGGCTTATAGAAGTGACCGGCAACTGTCGTGTAAGATGTCTCTTTAGCTTTATTTTTAAAAGAACAATGATAGTGTCTTTCAAACTGTTGGGCAAACAGTGATTATGAAGATTTCCTTTGGATATTTTCATTTCACAGTTGATATTGTTTGCATGCTTCTCGTTCTTGTTGCAAAATTTTGGTAGTGTCGACCATTCACTGGCATGCAGTATATAGTGATTGGGCAGATTCCCACGATCTTTTGAAACTTGGAGGATCTTATTATCACGGGAGAGGTGGACAACACGAGTCTGATGTGGGAACTGCAAATGTTCCAGTGCCGATTGTGCACGAATTCCTTAAAATAGCTCGTCCAATCTGGTATAGCGCCATCCAAGACATTCTAAGAAACTACGTCAAAGATCCCTCTGAGTCAAATTCTCAGGGCATTATGAAATTCTCAAAGACAAAGGTTTCCAAAGCTAGTGCCCCATCCAGCAGCCCTGCCGACTTGATATACCAATATTTGTCGTCATGCTTGTCAAAAGAAGAAAGAGAGCATACGGAGTTGGAGCTTTCTGGCTTTCCAGTTGCGGGAGGAGAATCCGAGATCTGTGGGAAGAGCAAATAGATCCTCATGGCTAGCTACTTTTTTGTTCTTTTTCCTCCCATACGTCATAAGAGGTGATGACAAAGATATAGTTTCTGGAGACAATTGTCCTAGAGTCCTTACAGAATCTTCATAGGCATTACTGTCTCTTTTTGGCTAGTTAGTTTTTTTTTTTTTTTTTTTTTGGTTTGATCAATTTCTATAATTTTGTGAATTCTTATTGAAATTATGTGGGCTAAGCATTTTTGGTCATAGCGCATTGTTCATTTGATCATTATGAGATGTAGTCTTCCGTACTAAATCTCTTGTCACTGACCCATGCATGGTATGATATCTTTCGTTGCCAGCTTGTTTATAATGGCATGCCATATATTGATAAGTTTCTTGACATTTCATACTTCAAACAAAATCACTTAAAGATTTTTACGTCATTTCAGAATATGTTAATAAAACGTCTGAATTATTACTTAACAAATAATGCCATTTGTCAACCCCTAAGGTATTAATATTATTTTTTAACCATGTAGTTATACTTATCATTTAAGATTAATAAGCTTGCCCGCGCGGCCAAGTTTTCTAGTATATTTTGTAAAACAAATTAATTATAGAAGCCCACGAAACAAGCATATAATGACACGCAGTCAAACAAAAGGTATTACACTGTCAATATCTTGGGGTTAAAACAAGCAACTTCCAGCAAACCAAACAAAAAAAAAACCAAAAGAAAAGAAAAACCTCATAATTTACATGCAATCTTACCGTTCCATCGTCACAAAGAAGTACATACAATACCTACAAACCATTCCGTTGTGTACTTGCACATCGATTACTTTCAGTCAACAGGACACAAGTGTCGCCCATCAAAGTCATTTGAAACCAATCACTAATTAAACCCCACCACATCCTTAATAGTTAGCCGTTGGCCGTTAACAACCAACAAATATATATATATATATATATATATATATATATATATATATATATTTTTTATTTTTTTTTGAAACGAAGAATGATATTATTGATCAATGCCAAACCGGCTCCATCAAATACAACTGTTTGTAAGATCAAAATAATCGAAAACCCAACAACATCATAAAGCAGCGAAAACTAATGGATTCGGTCCTTCGGCGTCACCCGCCGCGCCGCGTGCAAGATTATGAGCCTCCTCATTCGCCTCACGGGTAACCCAGTGAAAGGAGATATCATCATGAGAGCGCAAAGCATGGATAACACCCTCTACGATATTGACCTGTAACGCGTCACCCGGTTGACGAGATATAATATTATGCACCACTGTAAGACAATCCCCTTCGATGATAACCTTTTGCCACTGCATTCCAATTGCCAACCGGAGCGCCCATCGTGCCGCAATCGCCTCAACACAAACCATAGCCAAATTCGCTTCCCATCGTCTCTTCGCCCAAGCAATCGTAACCCCATCGGAATTGCGAGCAACAATCCCAATTCCAACATCACCATCCTCTCTAAATAAAGCCCCGTCAAAATTAATTTTGATAAAGTTCTCCGAAGGCGCAATCCACTCGAGTCCCCTAACAAATATATACATACAGAAAACAAACATATACATACACACATCATATGGGTTTCAACAAACATATACATACACACATCCCCTAACAATTAACCTAATGTCTGTTAACAACAAACATATATATATACACACAACAAACATACATATACACACATCATAGGAAACGAGGAATTCTCAACGAAAAAAGTGCTTTCTGGATACATTTCAAATTTGATACAGTTCTTTCTTTTCTCCATTCATCTTCTTATTTATTTCAATATTTATTTCGGTTTTTCCGCGCGCAATGGACACGCAAGTATTTTTCAAACTAACTGCCGAAAGGAAGTCGAGGGTGTACGTTAAGTATATCCAGGGGCGGAGCCAGGATTTCTTTGGACCCCGGACTACAATATCTCAAACAATATATATATATAATAAAATGAATACAATATAATAAATAATATTTACCATTTGGTACAAAATAATAAAATTACATGTTAAATAAATATGTTATCGAAGTTAAGAATTCTTTAAAAAAATAAAATTAATTAATAGCACTTGTAAACAAGCTCTTAAAAATATATATGCTTCCCCTTTAATCAAAATATTTGGGGAATTTTTACTTGTTAGTCCTTTATAGTAACCATCTTTCAAATTTAGTCCTTTATAGTGCCTCGGACCGTTTTTGGTCCTCTAAAGTAACCAGAATTTCAATTTTGGTCCTCCGGCAATAATTTTTGATTAATTTGATCGGATTTGGGGATATTTTCAATTTCCCCCCTAAAATAATTTTATGTAATTACACTTAGACCCCAAACATTGAAATAATTATATTTACAATTAGTCTAATAATTATATTTACCATATTTAAACTTAGTCTAATAATTACAATATTTACACTTATGTTTACACTTAGTCTAATAATTATATTTACAATATTGAAATAATTATATTTTTGTGAAGGTGCAGGGGTGGGGGGGGGGGGGGGGGTTGTATCGTGGTGGTGCAGGGGCGGGGCGGGGGAGGCGGGGTTGGTGGAGGTGGGGGGTGGGGGGTGGGTTTTGGTGGTGATTTTTTGGAGCTGCAGGGGCGGGTCGGGGTGGGGGTATCGTGGTGGTGCAGGGGCGGGTCGGGGTGGGGGTATCGTGGTGGTGCAGGGGCGGGTCGGGGTGGGGGTATCGTGGTGGTGCAAGGGCGGGTCGGGGGAGGCGGGGTTGGTGGAGGTGGAGGTGGGTGGTGGGTTTTGGTGGTGACTTTTTGGAGGTGCAGGGGCGGGTTGGGGGTGGAGGTATCGTGGTGGTGCAGGGACAGGTCGGGGGAGGCGGGGTTGGTGGATGTGGGGGGTGGGTGGTGGGTTTTGGTGGTGATTTTTGAGGATGGTGCAGGGGCGGGTGGGGGCGTGGTGGCGTAGGGGTGGGTTGGGGGAGGCGGGGTTGGTGGAGGTGGGTGGTGGGTTTTGGTGGTGATTTTTTGGTGGTGCAGGGGCGGTTGGGGGCGTGGTGTTGTGGTGGTGGGGGTGGTATCTTGGTGGTGCAGTGGCGGGTGGGGGTGGCGGGGTTGGTGGAGGTGGTGCAGGGGTAGTGGGTGTTGATGGGGGGGTGGGTGGGGTGGGGTGGGGGGGTGGGATAATATATATATTTTTTAACTATATAAAATAAAAATTGTAATCAATTCTTATTACTAACAAAAAATAAAATAAGATTATTTGTATTTTTAATAAAAAAAATTATCATATGACATAGGAAATATCGAATATTAATGTTTACCCTCAAATTTTAAAAAATAGCTTATGCTTTATTTGTTAATTTAAACTCAAATTTGTAGGCAAATATGTGTTATTTAAAAAATATTAGGGTGTAAGTGTAGTTGTATGAAGTTTTAGGGTAAAAAATCGCAAAAACAAAACTTAGAGCTAAAGTCATGTGCATGGCACATGCGCAATTTCGGGGAATAATGGAATATTCCGTCATCGGAGGACCAAAATTAAAATTTTGGTTACTTTAGAGGACCAAAAACGGCCCAAGGCACTATAAAGGACTAAATTTGAAAGTTGGTTACTATAGAGGACCAAAAAGTCAAAATTCCCAAATATTTGTTTATCTATAGAACTACAAAAAGAAAACTTTAAAAGACCTTTAATAGTAGTACGTTAAAGTGCCAACAAAATAATAAGTTTAGTTTGAATGCACAAGACTATCATCTACTAGAAAATAAAATTAAACAATAAAATTTATTATACTCTACCCATAACACCTATGTCAGCTTTTTGTCAGAATACAAACAAAATGAATCGCTTTCTAGATGATCTGTCTAGAATGAAGGTCATTCTAACAATCTTTGTAGTTACTTCGTTCTCTATTTCTATTTGAGAGGATTAAGGAAAAAGATTTGGTTTCCACCGAGCTAAAACAATACGTCGATGTCTCTAGTAAACCAAAGTCATAGTTGAATCATGGAGACGACACGTGATGTGTTTTGACCCTACTGCATGTTGTGTATTACCAACTAGGGGCGCGAATCGTCTTAAAGAGAGATGACATAGTACGCTCCTTAGCCTAGCATTTATACTTCACAATCGACGTGAACAGATGGAGTTTCGATAATATCGTCACTTTATTTTTGTTGCTAATATTCTTGATCATCCTTCGAGGTAATATTTCATTTTATTACATGTTTCTTTATTTAATTGTTGTGAATTATTAAATAGAGGAACAACAATTTGTCAGATCCTTGGTCGAAAGAAACGTCAATCCTAAGTTGTCAAGCCTTGGCGAAAATACTTAATTCGATGGAATGAAATGTCGGAGGCAGAGGCAAGCTGGAAGACCGAGAATGAGTTATGGCAGTCCCGTATGTCGCCTATTCCGGCGGGGAAGGACTTCACGGGCGATCACACTTTCGCCCGATCTAGCGAGTAGGAGCCTGCATCATCCGGCCAGCAACGCGCGCTAGGTACGTAAGCAGATAAAACGACGCGCGTTAAGCATGCACAAGAGCCCTGCACTTTGGGTGACCGATCCAACAACAAGAGTTTTAGGGCCGCTCCAGAATTTTTCTAACTCTTAGACTCTATCTATCATGTAAATATGCTAACTCTAGATCCTTCCTTGTGTATAATAATTAGAATTCTCTAGAGCGTTGCCAACTCATTTTATTGTAAAAAGAGTATAGAACATTTTTTTAGCATTTAGAGTCGTTAGATTAGATTGATCTGGGTCAATCATTGAGCCATGCTCGTTGTATGTATACCCCATGACTTTCACTTTTTTAGACATCGAGGAAAAAATTTCAACTCACTTGCATAACTTTGAACTATCTTTTGGTCTCTTTCTCTTCCTCTAAGATCTCATTAGTTTTAGAGTTATGATGATATCAGGGCACTTAGTAAGGTGCATGTCTTAGCTTCTCAGATGGAAAAGAATTAAGTACGTGCCACATGATATCATAGTGGGGTTTTTTTTTTTTTTTTTATAAATAATACATATCACATTTAGATCAAAAATCTACCTCGGGCTGCAGCCCACCTTAGCCCTCAAAGTGGCTCCACCCCTGAGTATATCGACCACCGTTTCGACGCAAATATGATAAAGAAGCGTTTCAAAAAGTTTGGGACCGTGATCGACGTCCACGTGATGGAGTCGAAGAATCCAAGAAGACCGAACAAGCCGGAGCACTTAAAATGGCTTATATGTCGTACCTAACGGGAGAGGAGGCGAGAGCGGCTGTAACTGTGTCGTAATTTAGATCCTGAGTTACAATGTCGTGATTATTAAGAGGACTGGATCATAATATGCATGTTACAGTTATTTAATGTCAAAGGTATTTTTTGTTTGCTTCGAAAATTTTGTTAAAGTTATGTAATTTAGATCATGTGTTACAATGTCGGTAGTGATTGATATTGTGATTATTAAGAGGATGGGATAATAATCTGGATGTTACAGTTATTTAATGCCAAAGGCATGTTTCGTTTGCTACGGAAATTTTGTTAAAGTTATGTAATTTTGATGAAATAATTAAGTGAGATTGTTGATACTGATTCACATTATTAAGAGGACTGGATAATGATCTGCATGTTATAGTTATTTAATGCCAAATCTTATATGACCTATTTGTTAAAAAAGAAGGGGAGGAAAACTACTTTGACGACAAGGATCTCACTTTTTTTAAAGTAATTATTTTATCCAATCTCGGCCCCAACGAATGACACGCACGCCTTTAATTTGGTTGTGTACTATATCCCCTGCTGGTTCTATTGGTAGGAAATACAGTACACAACACAAAAAATGAGATTAAAAACCAATACAACAAAACAGAAGACAACTATAGGTCAGATTGTGATTTGTTGAAGAGCCCATGACACATTGTTTTGAGCTAATCTTGCAAGCTAGTGGGCTTCGACATTTCTTTCACGGCAGGTCCATACGAACTTCACAGTAGGAATGGTGCCAGCTATTCGACGAATGTCCTCTAAGACATTACCATGAACAGAGAGGTCATCAATATTCTGCTCCAAAGCATGGGTTACGTTGATGCAATCACCCTCAATAATCACATCATGCCATCGGAATTCAACCGTCATTTTCATGCATTTTTAAGAGAATTCAACACCAAGTTTTAAAAAATTAGAATACAAGTTTATTCGTGTAAAAAAAAAAGACTAATTGGTGTGCTAAAAAAAAGACTAATTGATTTGTATCAAATTTTAAGATGTTTGGTGTCAATATGTTCATAATTTCCTAACCTTTTCCATCGAGTTACTAATAAGAACTTAAATTAAAAAAAAATTCCTTTTCAATGAAAATTAAAATTAATGGAAGTACTGAAGGGTAAGAAGAAATCACCGTCTGGGTCGCTGGCACCGGGGTTCCGATTCCATCCGACGGACGAGGAATTGGTGCGCTACTATTTGAGGTGCAAAATCTGCGGCAAAGGTTTTCGATTTGATACAATTTTTGAGATCGATATTTACAAGACCGAGCTGTGTTTATTTTATTCGAATTTTAGTGTGTTGTGTGCAATTTGGGAGTTGACTGTTTATTGTGTTAGTCATTTTGGTTTTGGTGATTGAGATTGGAGTGGGAGTGGGAGACGCGTTTGATTGAGAAGGATTTGGGTGAGAGTGGTGGTGGCGGCGGCGGGGAAGGAGGGCTGGGGGGTGGTTACAGGAAGGGTGTGGGGGCCGCGAAATCGGGGTGTGGTGGTGGGAGGGGGCGCGAAATCGGGTGGGGTTGGGGAGGCGGCGGGGAGGGGGCTGGGGTGGTAGAAAAATTGGTAGGGAAGATGATGAACAGTAATTTGTTTGTTTGTTTTTTATTTTGTTTTTGTTTTTTATAATTTAAATAATTTTTATAAATTGTTAAAAATATAAAAAGGAATTGAAAAAGATAAAAGAAAAGTTGCATAAATATAAAAGATGCTAGAATAATTCTTTTTTTATATATAATTTTTATCTCCATTATAAATTGTAGATTATAAAAAAGTTGTGTGTGTATATATATCTATATATATAAATATATATGAAGATACTAGATTTTTTTTTTATTTTTTATCACCATTATAAATTGTAGATTATAAAAAAGTTGTGTGTATATATATATGTGCATATGTATGCAATTTTTTTTATTACGCGGCGTCCGAGTGACGTCCCAGTCAGACGCCACGTAAGCAAATATTCTCCCAACCCAGTTTTGAGGCCCGTCGGGCATTTTATATATATAAAAAAAGAGTTAACGGGCATTTACTAAGCCCTTGAAATTAAAGGGTAAAACTTGAAGTTAACACAAAATAAAGGGCAAAAAACATATTTTGCCCTTATTTAAATCTTCTTAATACGAGATAAAAATCATTACTTATTTATCTTACATAAAAGGAAGATTAAAATATATAGATTATGTGTAATATTTACTATACAAAGTAATTAAATTATACTTAAAATAAACTGCTAATCACGCATGGACCGCGTGCCAATATTTCTAGTATATAATAAAGAAACATTAACCTACTAAATATCAAATTATACATTAAAGAAATATAATGAGATTGGAGGTTACTTACGTGAAGATTGAAGAGGAAGAGTGATATATCATCCACATTTGTCTCCCGACTTCGGAATAAATCAACATGCACCTATAACATTCATCAAAAGTTTAGATATATGTTTCAAATAGCATCCAAGTGCAGAAAAATCAGTAATAGAGAAAGAAGAAACACCTCATGAATATATTGATACCTCATTGGTTAGTGAAATAAATTGATATGAATGGGATAATGAATTCCTTCTTCGAGTGAGGAAATACTCCATAAATTGTAAGATAAATGAGAGAATTAGCTAATTAATTTGAGAAAATATCTGTTCTTGCATTTTCAATGAATTCCTCGTATTTAATACAAGAGATTGCCTAGTTTCTCTAACCGACCATTATTACTTTACCCACTGAGGCACTAACTTACTAACTAGAATAAAGGAAACACAAAGGAAAATGCGTTGAATGAAACTAACAAGTTGACTAGTCAAATAACTACTACTAATAAACTAAATTTGATGAACAAAGCAAAGACTATTAACTAAATAATTAAAGGTAGACGGCAGGCCCATAACACTTCCTCCCCCATTAAATGCGGCCTTGTCCGCAAGGCCGATTGCGCAGTAAAGGTTGTCTAAGGTGGGAACAACTCGTCCACGTGATGATCCGCTAGGTCAGGTGCATCGTTCGTGACCAACGCTAAAAATTGCGCCCCTTTACAGTGATGATTGGGTTCATATTTTTCATCGCAATTGAAGCATAGTCCTTTGGATCGTCGGGCTTGCATCTTAGATGGAGTTAAATTGATCTTGCTGTGTCCCAATGAAGCTGCGAGGGGTGGTCAAACTTGATGTATAAGAGAACTGATCTTGTTGTGTCCCAATGAAGTTGCGATGGTGATTTCATAAACTAACTTAATTGGTTAACAATGTAATAAAAGTCAGGTCGAGTTAAATTGAGATATAATAAGCATCCAATGAGTCGTTTGTACTGATCAGGATGAGGGAAGAGAGGTCCCTCAACAGTGAGTTTTAGGCCCTGTTTGCAAGGAAGAGTCGAGGGTTTGGCACCCAGCAAACCAACATCTAAAATGATGTTTAAAGAGTACTTGCGCTGGTGAATGAAGGTCCCTGATGTAGTGCACACAATTTCCAACCCAAGGAAGTATTCAGCAGCACCCATGTCCTTGATGGTGAATGAGGAATGTAAGTGATCCTTAACTGATTGTATTAGAGAAAGTGAAGGTCATGTGATAAGGACATCATCAACATAGACTAGAAGTGCAATAAATCTAGCACCAGATCCTTTAGTAAAGAGACCGTTATCAGAGGATGACTGAGAGAAGCCAAGAGCAAGCAAGCATTTTGTAAACTTGATATTCCACTGCATTGATGCTTGTTGAAGGCCATAGAAGGATTTTTTGAGCTTGCACACATGACCATAGGGTGCAGCCTTGTAACCAGGTGGGGGAGAGTGAGATAAACGTCCCCATCCAAAAAACCATTCAAGAATGCATTATTAATATCAAGCATATGCAAGGGCCAAGAGAAATGAGTCGCAACAACAATGGGGATTCCAACAATGACTAATTTAACAACTGGTGAAAAACTATCTATGTTAGTCTAAACCAAATACCTGGTTGTAGCCTCTAGCAACTAGGCGTGCTTTGTACCGCTCCACTGAGCCATCATGATGAAGTTTAAGCTTGTAAAACCACTTACATCCAATAGGATGTTTACCAGCATGTAATGGTATAATGTCCCAAGTGTTATTGGACTCAAGGGCCTAAATTTCTTGGTCCATGGCCTTCAACCAATTAGGATCCTTGTAAGCCTGTGAATAAGATGTAGGTTCAGTAGAGAGAGACGAGTTAGCTAAGAATTGAATGTAGGAAGGAGTAAAGTGAGAGGGACACGTGAAAAGAAAAGTGAGGGGAGTATGATGAGAGGTTTGAGGGAAAGATGGTTGTGTGTGGGCTAGAGGATAAGATCCACAAGTGAGAATGACGTCTTTCAGGTGTGCAGGTAAGGTACTTGATCTAGTACTGCGGCGAAGTGTGGGTGGAGCTGCACAAACAGGTAAGTCAGAAGGTATATGAGATATAGTAGTAGTAGTGGGGGCATGATCAATTGTGGGTGAAGGAGAGGAAATAACAGGAGAAGTAGGGAACTGTTTGTGTAGAGAGAGGAGTATCAGTGGCATTATCATCATCAGGAAGTGATAGAGGCAAGGGAATAGTGTCAGAAATGGCAGAAAAGCTGTGAAATGGAAAAGACCATTCATGAAACAGAACATTCCTTGAAGTGATGATTGTCTTGCTATAAAGATTGTAAATCTTGTAGGCTTTCTGACCGGGAGCCATATATAGAAAACATCCCTTAAAATTCCTGGGAGCTAATTTGTCTCTTTGAGGAGCAACATTATTGAAGTAACACAAGCAACCAAATGTCTTAAGAGAACTAAGATCAGGCTTCTTGAAGTGAAGTAACTCATAAGGAGTCTTCCATTGAAAGTTTGCAGTAAGAGTTCTTTTAATTAGATAAGTTGCCATGAGCAAAGCATAACCTCAGAACTTGAGTGGAAGGTTAGCTTGGTACAATAGAGCCCTTGTAACTTGGAGTAAGTGGCGGTGTTTGCGCTCAACCACCCCATTTTGTTGGGGAGAATATGGTGCATATCTCTGATGAAGGATTCCATGAGCGTGGAAAAGGAGTTGGCACTACAGATTAGTAAATTCGGTGCCATTGTCACTCCTAAAGGTCACTTTCATGTTGAACTCAGTGGAAACCATTTTGAGAAAGTGATCGAGAATCTGAGTAACTAGAGTCTTAGTTTGTAGCAAGAAAGTCCAAGTACACTTGCTAAAGTCATCAACTAAATTCAACATCGTATCTTGAGATATTTAGGATGTAATAAATTTTATTATGTAATTTTATTTTCTAGTAGATGATACTCATGTGCATTTAGATAAATTTATTATTTTGTGCAATTTTTGGTCCCTCTCTCAGTTTTTTGCTCTCTGAGTTATTTTTAGTAGCAAAACACCCAATGTGGTATTTTTAATTATTAAAATTCCTCATATATTATATATTCTACTAAAATTATATTTTCACCTGGAAAATCCTAAACTAAAAGATCTCCCTAAGTTACTAGTTTTTTAATAAATTTTAAATACTAATATATTAAAAAATTAAAGAAGAAAAAAAACCCAATTATAATAAAATAATTCTAAAATAAAAAATCTCCCCCCGCCCCCCCCGCCCCCCCCACCGCATCTAGCACTCAATTTTGTTTTTGTTCTTTTTTCGGTACAATTATGATATTTCTTTTAAAAAATAAAATTATTTATTTTTGGTCAAAAAATTAGGGAATGAAGTGCTTAATAGAATTATTTATTTTATGATATTCCACTTAATTTAAATAACTCATTTTTAAATTATTTATTATTCTTATGTTTTTGAAGTGCTTAACAGAAAAAAATACAAATAAAAGAGAAAAAGAACTAAGAAGTTGAGAAGTCTTCCCAAAATCCTCTAGCAAGGCTGCGACCAACCACCTTCTCATGCGCCACTTCAAAGCTTAATTAACGACAAAATAACCGGTGTCGGAGGAGGACCTTAATTTGGATTCTTTTATGGAGAGTTTGGGAGCGGAGAAAAAAGAAGAAAAAGTAGGGGGGGGGGGTGCTCGTTGGAGAGGGATAAGGTTTTCTTTTTCAAATTTTGAATTATTTTATTATAATTAGATATTTTTAAATTTTTTAATCTTTAAATATAATAATTATAATAAATAGAATTTATTAAAAAACTCTAATTTTACGTTGTAAGTTAGGCACTTTTCATTTTTAGTTGTTTTGAGGTGAAAATATAATTTTAGTAGAATATATAACAGATGAGGGGCTTTTTACTAATAAAATAATACATGTGGTGTTTTTTGCTAATAAGAATAATTTACGGGGCAAAAAAATGTTCGGCGGACCAAAATTGTACAAAATGCCACAATAAAGAACTAAATGTGATCAACGCTACATAATGTGACCAAAATTGTAAATGTGCCACAATAAGGGACACAAAATGATATTTTCCTGACGTGTTGTTGTGACGAAAGTTTCACAAACATTTACCCAAAATGGAAGGATCTAATTGTTTTGTTAATTTTATGCTATAATATTTATAACTGCTCCAGTTTTAATAAATGTAACAAAAATTAATTTAATATCTAGCGTTAGAATTGATTTTAGTTGCTAAAATAGTGACTTTTCAAAACATTGTTTTCAGACCCATCCCCGAACTATGGTTGTTGGATCGATCAGCCAGAGTGAGGGGTTGTTGTACATGTATGACACACGTCTTTTGGTATGCTTGTATGTCTTGCGCCCGCTGCTAGCTGGATGATGTGGGCTCCTGATCACCGGATTAGGTGAAAGTGTGGCCGCCAGTGAATTCCCCCCGCTAAATAAATGGCATCATTGATGCGTGGGAACTCCGAAACACTTGGATCTCATCCTGGAACTGCAATCACTCGTTCTTGATCTCCTTCCACGAGATTAAGTATTCTTATTAAGGCTTGACCCATTGGCTCTTGACGGGGCGCTCGACAAGGATCTGACAACTTTTGATCATGGTGCATAAGTAGTAGCGTTACATTGCATTTCATAGGTCATGGGTTCGAAACTTGGTAGCAAAAGGTATTTTTTTTTGTTAGATTTTTCCTTATTGTGGTCTGGTTACAATTCTAGTCCCATAATGTGACATTGTCCACATTTAGTCGCTTATTGGGGGTTTTTATGCAATTTTTGGTCCTTCAATTAGTTTTTTGCTCTCTAAGTTATTTTAGTAGCAAAAAACACCTCATGTGTTGTTTTCAATTATTAAAATTCCCCATCTATTATATATTCTCCTGAAATGATATTTTCACGTGAAAAATGCTAAAAATAAAAGACCCCCTAAGTTGCTAGTTTTTTTTTAATAAATTTTAAATACCAATATATTAAAAATTAAAAAGCAAAAAAGACCCAATTATAATAAATAATTCAAAAACAAAAAATGTCCCTCCACACCGAGCCTCCCACCACCACCTCATCCAACACTCAATTTTCTTTTTGTTCTTTTTTCGGTACAATTTATGATATGTCACTATAAAATAAAAAAATTTAGGTCAAAAATTCAGATTATGCACACTTAATTTAAGTAACTCATTTTTTAAAATTATTTATTGTTCTAATTTATTTGAAGTGCTCAACAGAAAAAAAAGGTGAATAACTAAAAAGTCGGGAAGTCTTCTCGAAATCCTTCAATGAGGCAGCGTTCAACCACCTTCTTACGCTCCACTTCAAAGCTTAATTAACGACGAAATAACCGGTGCCAGAGGAGGACCTCAATTTTTGGATTTTAGGCGCTGGGGGGGGGGGGGGGGGGCGTTTAAAATTTTAAATTATTTTATTACAATTTGTTTTTTTTTAAAAAAAATATAATATTTATAATAATTAAAATTTATAAAAAAAAAACTAATTTTACATTGTAACTTAGGGACTTTTCATTTAGAGTAGTTTTAGGGGGAAAATATAATTTTAAGAGAATGTATAACACATGAGGGGCTTTTTACTAAATAAAAATAATACATGGAGTGTTTTTTGCTAATAAAAATAACTTATGGGCAAAAAACTGTTCGAGAGACAAAAATTGTACAAAAAGTCACAATAAGTAACTAAACGTGGACAATACTACATAATGGAACTAAAATAATAATTATGCCACGATAAGGGACACAAAATGATATTTTCCTGACATGTTGTTGTGACGAGAGTTTGACAAGCATTTATCCAAAATGGAAGGTTCTAACTATTTTGTTAATTCTATGCTATAATATTGATATATCCTCCAGTTTTAATTAATGTAACAAAAAATAATTTAATATCTTGCGTTAAAATTGATTTCAGTGGGCCTTTGGCATTACATCGCCCGTGCTATATTACAAATTGGTAACTCAATTTTTTTTCCGCACGAAAAGTAAATATATATAACCCCAGAAAGAGTGTCGTACAACATATGAGGGGCATACCCCAAGATTGAGCTCATCTTTGACACTCATAGCACTCTATCAACAAACCAGTACACTGCTGGCCAGGGAAAGAAAACGGCTCTAGCCTAGGACTATGACCTTTTTCTAAGCCCTACCATATCTACATAATTCATCCCCTCTTTTATAGATATACCCTCTCCTTTCCAGCTCCAGAACAATGCCTGTGACTGTACTCACCCAGGTATATCCAGTAGATCATGGTTGCACTTGCCTCCATAGCAGCTGCTCTAGTACTGATCTTCACTCTTTCAGGGAGGGAGGGACAGTTTTAGAGTACTAACTGTGGTGATGATTCCAGTAGCCTTCTGACCAGCTTTTATGTATCCTGTTTTCCTCCTGGCTATCTGCTAAGATCAATTATAATACCCATATGCCAACATTTAAAGTAAAAAAGGGGTGTACCTCCTAAATTCTTTCAAGTTTTTCCAGTACACTCTTTATAAACCTATTAGGCTTGTTACCTATCTTATACCTGATTCTTACCATAATTTCATATGCAATATCCTTACACAGTGTTGTTTCTGGAATGTCCTTCTCAAAAATCATTTGGTTCCTCCATCTCCAGATGCCTGCTATGATATGGCCCATCATTGGCTCATTGGTGCTCTCACCTGAAAAACCAAGCTCTTCTTTTTGTTAGAGTTACTAAACATGTTACTCCAATCCTGTAAATGCCTCTCTTTTGCTTGCATCCCCACTGTCCTCATCATTCTTACTAAGACAGGTTCCACTTTTGGGCATTTGAAGAATAAATGCCCAACAGTTTCATCCTCCTTCCTGCACATGCTACACAGTTGGTCAGTAACTATTTTATATTTTGCTAGTCTTACCTTGGTGGCTATACCTCTGTGCATCATTAGCCAGTTCAGAAAAGCTACTCTAGGTGTGGAAAACTTGTTCCAAACATGTGAACTCCAACCCACTTTATCATTGTTAGAATGGAAAGCTTGATAACACAATTGAATTACCTTGTTCAGTGGTGTCTTCTCCCATTCACTTGTCTGCATTTGAGGTAGCTTATTTCGGTAACTCAATTTTTTGCTTATATGCTCTATGTGAATTGGTAAATTATGTAATTTCCTATATGTTATAGATAAATTAATTTACTCACGGAAAGCTAATAAAAGTCATATAACTCGTGACAAAATCACTAATGTAAAACACGTGAGCAACTTATATTCTTCATGAATTTATAGCTGAAACATAATCATCTTAAAGATCAAGATTGCGAAACATGATATTCATTATACAATAAAAGGAAAATCCTTTTTTTATTGTTACAACTTTCTCAACACATGATGAATACATACATACATAATTAATTAATTATACATAGAATCATCTTTTAAAGGGCATATGTATTATAACAAACTCCCATAAAATTCATTACCTCTTAGGCTCTTATAGTCATAACAACCAAAAAAACAAAAGGAGAGAATAAAACATGTGACAAACAAAATAATACAATGTTAATAACAACATTATAATAATATATAATCGAATCTAAATCACAAACACAAAAAAAAGTGAAAAAAACCAAATCTAATGATTTTATTATTGCACACACTCTCACACACACAAAACAAAACCAAGAAAAGAATCTACACTACTAGGGGTTTTTATTTTTCCTGCTTGCAGTCATTTTTCCCTCTCCACCACACACACAAATAAAAAGAGTTCCATTCCCATCAAGAGGGAAAGGAAGGAGGAACCAACCATAGGTGGGACCCCACCAACCTACCCTCCCATACGAAGTAAGCTAACCAACTCCCACTCTCTGTATTTACTTATCTGTTTGTGTGTTTTTTATTTTCGAAGTATTTGTATGTTGTTATTGTTTGTGTGTTGTTGTACTGATGTAATAAAGTTGGGTTCTTGATGTAACAGATTAGAGGTGTGTGTGTATGTGTATGTAATGGAGAGCAGAATCCCACATGGGAGTTACTTTCAGTATGCTCCCACTGCTGTCCATGGCTCACTTCAGAGGTCTGGCTCCTTCTCAGATCGTGAAAGGTACCAACTTTTTGCTTTTTTCAGCTCATTTTAGTAAATCAAGGTGTTTTTTTTTGTTCAAATTGTTTTTGTAATTTCGGGGGTGTTTGGTGGTAGATAAGGGGGGCGACATGCTATTAATGTGTTTAGTGCGCTTTGTGGAGTAGAGGGGTCGTCGGATTTAGATTACGTATTACTTGGATGTGCAAAATCTATCATTCTTGAGAAGCAACGGCTCATGGCCTGATAAAACATAATCCACTGCTTTCAATATTTGTGCGAGTTACCGGACTAGATGGTGAGACAAAAGAGACTATTACCAAGGGAATGTGTAGTCATGCTAATAAACTCGAGCTCTACCAATCCATATGTAATCATTTCAAACGGGGATTTAATGATGAAGTAATTTTGGTACTTGTAATAATCATCGTACAGAGGTGACGATATTGTAAGTTGGAAGCAGCAGTAGTTCTTGTGGCCTTTTTGCCACTTAGTTCTTGGATGTAGACCAGTAGCTGACCAAACATCTGGCGTCTTTCTCTTGGTCCTGTCTTCAGTTATCTTTCGCCATTAATATGATTATCACCTACTTTTTCAGTATATTTCTGTTGCTGGATGATTTCTCTTTACAACAATGCATCTGTATATCTTTTAAAGGTGTTGCCTGTCTCTCCCTCTCTCTATTTTGAAGTGGAATTGGCATGTTCGGTTCAAGTATGAGTACTTTGGTGGTTGTAATCTGGTGTACGGTTTCTAAGCTTGTAAACATTCTTAGCTTACTCTTATTCATTGGATAATGATATTGGTGGCTCATAGTGTTTGTTATCTTGGGATTTAAACGTGTGCTGTCTGGTCGTTAATCACCTATATGGAACTGTAGTATCACAATGCTGGTCTAGAATATAAAAGTACATTTTGATGGGTATGAGTTATCTAACTAAACTGTGATAAATTTTGACTTTCTGAGCACCACGTGAGTAAATTATGATTCGTTTGGTTTGATGTTCACAGATATTTGACAGAGCTACTGGCAGAGAGGCAGAAATTTGGACCGTTCATGCCGATTTTGCCAGTTTGCAGCAGACTTCTAAATCAAGGTTGTTTATGTTGACACCCTTCTAGTTGGCACCAACATTTTTATTTGGCCAAATATATTGCCGCTTTTCTGAGTTGCTGTTTCAAATTGTATACAACTATGTGGGCGTAATAATGAGTGTGTTGACATAATTTATAGTGTAAGACTGTTCAATCAGTTAAGTAGCAAAAATAGGTTTGGGAAACAAGTTTGGGAAAGTTTCTAGATAAAGAGTATGTGATATTTATCCATGGAGATGAGAGCAAGGCAGAAACTTAACAGCATCGTTGTCTAAAACTTTGCGCCATATCTTTAACAGGGATCCTATTTCACTTCACAGAGAATGCATTTTTCATTTTTTCTCGATGCCGTATGTATGAACTTTGGAGAAATACGTTTTCTGCAACTATCTTGATGAAAAGTTTGATACCTTGCATGAGCTAAGGAAGGAAGCTGGGTTAAAAGCTTGACGAATCGTCTTCATTGCCCTTTTCTCTGTCCCAAGAGCAGCTATGACTAATTCATAACATAAGTTACACTTCCTTTAATTAATGGACTTTATCATCATTTCGTGTTCCGAGAGATGCAAAATACTCAACACAAAGTCAAAAGAAAACCTGGATTCTTCGTTTGGAACAAGAACTCGAAGAACAGCGACTTGATATCTTCCTACCGAGACAAGCAATCTCCTTCTGTTTTTCTTATTCGTATTAACAGCATGTTGGGAGTTTTTAATGCCTTGATCTACCTTTCTTGAAAATCATGGTAGTCTTTCATGGAGATTATAGGAAGTGGAAATGGGCCTGGGGATATGAACGATTACGAACCTTTACTTGATTGGCTTTACGAGAAATACAAACTAGCTGGCTGATTACTAACATAGTAATGACCTGAAATTTGGTCCTGATGAAGTTGAGCTGTGAGAGATTTAAATGTTTCACAGCCTTACATTTTTTAGAGGTTGCAACATAGTTTCACAACATTTTTACCTGTGTGCCAACATAATTGTAATGGCATGTCATTTTCACTTAAACGATTATAGTAATTATATTGACACCGCATTGACGGTATTCCATATTGCATGAGTTGACAACTTTACCTTTGTATTCTTGGACTCATAATTTCACTAATTGCGGCGTGTGCCCTTTTTTCTCAAATTTGGCAAGTGACAACTTATGTGGTGAAAGGTTGAGTGGCTTATGGACTGGTTCATGATTATTCAGTTTAGATCATAGTTAATTAATTTATTGAATGTACTGCTAATTGGTCACAAACTAAACTCCATTCTTCTAATTTTGCAGAAATAATGCGAGTATCAGGATTTATAGCTAATCAAGTTGCTGAACTGGATAGAATAAGGGATGACCGTCCCCATAGGCCTTTGGGTCAAAAGATTAATGGAGGACAAATGGGTGTGACGTCGTGGAGCGCTATGCAAACTGAGGTGTGATGCAATTCTAAACATTCAAGAAGTTATTATATGATACTATTTTTCTCCACTATTGTCTAAATATTGCCAGAGCTATGAAGCTGAGATACCAAAATATTGCTGGAATTATTCATTTTGCATTGTCTGCTCATATATTAGTGCCGGAACCATTTCAAGCGCGCATTACTTTACACGTACTCAGTCTAAGTTTAATATGGGATTTATTCAAACAAGAATCTTTATCTCCTTTCTTTGGCTTGCCGATAAATAGCCTAGCAGGTCATAACACAAACCACATCCATCCCTTTACTTTTCTTCGTCAACCGTTTAGTTCTTAAATTAGCACTTCTATAGAAGATATATCATTATTTTAACTTCTCTCCCTCTGTATACAAGTGTACTCTATACCGATGGTTTTCTTGTTCTCCCATTTCCTATATACCTTCAGAGAGCCATCCAGGTCTGTTGACTATTGGGATTTTAGGTACTGACACACAGTAAACTTCCCTTGGGTTTATGCTTTATATCATTCATTATGCATAGAAACATGAAGTTGATGTCAACTGCTGGGATATTGATTTGGCTAATAGTTGAAGCTCTTTATCTAGTTTTTACTTGGTAAATTTGGATATCATATGTAGTTGCCGAAATCTAGGTACTCTGCATTCAAGACCATCGACCGCCATCCCCATTAATTAAAATGGTCTTCTTTCGATTGAAAGATGTTAATTCTTGAAGCAACATTGAAAATTAACATTGAATATTTTACATTCATTAGGACAATGAGCTTCTCCGGAAAGCATCACCATTTCATCCATCTCCGTTAAACTGGCAAGCGGCTTCTGGAATAGCTACCAATCCAGTTGTGAAGAGGGTTATTCGGCTAGATGTTCCAATCGAAAAATACCCAGATGTAAGTAGAATGGGCTTGATTTCCATGTAACCTCATATTTCCGTTGTTTCATAATTAAATGTTAACTTACTGGCTCAAAAAATATCATGCAGTATAACTTTGTTGGCCGAATTCTAGGACCACGTGGGAACTCTTTGAAAAGGGTTGAAGCAATGACAGAATGTAGAATATACATTAGGGGTAAGGGTTCGGTGAAGGATGCACTTAAGGTAATATTCTTTCACTTTCAGTTCTATGCTATAGTTATTGAAATGTTATATCGAAGATAATTGTATCGCAGTCTTTGCATTTCGTTAAATCAACTTAGAGATGGTAACTGAAACTTGATAATATTGTTTTGCTATATAGATCTATTGTCCACTTTCCAATCTAATTGTTAAATGCACCTTTCCACCAGATGTATGTAAGTTTCTGCACATGGTTGTTATATTACAAGCTGTAGCTTGTAATGTTGTAGCAAGCACCACTCAAATGTGAGATTTCTGCGCATGGTCGCAATATTAGGCATTATTGTGTTCAATTCTTGACTTAAAAAAAGTTAACGATAATTGCTAATCATAATCACGGACAATTATGAGACCGAAAACTCATTAGTTATTTACATGTACAAAAATGTAAAGTTTCTTACAGTAGCTTCTCCCTCTTTAGGAAGAAAAATTAAAAGATAAACCAGGATACGAGCACTTAAACGAGCCATTACACATCCTAGTAGAGGCCGAGTTTCCTGAGGATATCATGGATGCTCGCTTGGATCATGCGATAGCAATACTGGAAAAGCTTCTAAAACCGGTGGTAAGCATTTGAAATTGTCATTCTTTTTTTTGCACCTCTTCTGTTGGTTACTCCATTTTATCATCATTTTTATTTATTTTTAAATTATCTATTTTCCCAACAGGATGAATCCATGGATATTTACAAAAAGCAGCAGCTGAGGGAATTGGCTTTGCTTAATGGCACGTTTAGGGAAGAAAGTCCTAGCATGAGCCCCAGCATGAGCCCTGGCATGTCTCCTTTCAACTCTACCGCAATGAAAAGAGCTAAAACTGGAATATAACCATTTCACGAGCATCAAACAATAGTTCTAACAGTCAAGTTCTCATGGAGTGCATAGGACGGGCAGAGTAGCTCGCTAGCCAGGAGAACATGCTTCGCGTGCGAGAGAATTAAGAAAGCTTCTCTTACTATCGAAGCATTATCCGAGAAAGATGTACCTTTCTAACAGTCTGGTTATTTGTGATTTTGGTGCACGCTGCAATAAGATTTCTAATCTCTTAAAAGAAGTATTTTCTATGTAGAAAGTTGTACGATTGTCTAACTGAACTTGAGAAATTGTACTGTATCATTTATCTTTATTTGCGTGTTGTTTATGGTTGCAAGATGGAGGTGACTTTCTTTAAATCTTACATTGTTAACTATGTCTGTAGTTTCACCCTGTTAAAACACCACCTGAAGTTCTATTTTCTATAATGATAGAAAAAGAAGGAACATACCCAAACAGAGAGACCAAAAAGGACAGTACAAAACCGTTGCTATAATTTGAGAAATTAAGGTACATATTCCCATTGCACAATTACAAAACTGTACTTTGATTATGGATGAACACAACACATAATCACAAGTTGCATTTTCACACTTAAAAGAGAATTGAATGGCGATTTCTGAATCTACAACAAATCTTCCAAGTTTTAGTACATGAATTTTGATACTTTCCTAAAATATATAGAAGATATTGTCTTCATCAAGCACGACATCTATAGTTATTTGACATTCCCAGTATGAATGCCACTCAAAGCTTCACAAATGACCTGCAATAAAATGGCAATAAGTCATCTGAAACAACAGAAGAGTTTCTGATTGAAATGCAGAAAGAATCAAACATGAAAGGTATTTGGGCAAGAGTTTAAGAATGAACTCCTCAACTATTTAAAATACCCATTTAACAAGTAAAGACATCAGATAGTTTTAGAAATGTCAGTATGCAATGTAGAGCATCCATAGAAAGTTATAAAAATTACAGACGGAAATGAAAGCTACAATTTTAGTAATCAAAATGATAAATCACATTTATACCCATTGCGATTTCGTCTAATTGCATACTCGTTCTCCCAGTAGTGCTTGAATAACTAGAGAAAGAAACACCTATAGAAAGTTATAAAAATTACTGACGTGCTCACTTTGAACAATTAGAGACACCACTGAAGTTTGAAAACATTACAGAGAGGAGGTCCCCTTATTTGTACTATTTAAAAACTTCAAGAAGTGTCTGCTATTATTCAAAAAGCTTAAAGGATGTTTCTGAAGTGAGTAAAGCACGTATGTAAATTTAACCCCTATTAAAATCTAGCTTATCTAAGCAGGAATACACCATTGATATCCAATCATAGTCCATTAGCGGACACCTAAAAGTAAAAACTAAAAACACTTGAGAGAAGTTTTCAACATAAATGGATAGTCAGAAACATCGTATAAACATTTACCAGAGAAAATTTTAACATAAATGGATAGTCAGAAACATCGTACAAACATTTACCAGAGAAAGACAAAGGATCCTCCCCTCAACAAAAAATGAAATACACATAGAATCTGTGCTCAATCCCGTAGACCAAGCTCAACCTCGAGCTCATCATCCTCTTCAAACAACTTCAGCAAACGAGCATACTGCTCTTGACGCTTTTTCTTTTCCCATAATTTGTACAGGAAAAATGATAACAGAACAACTCCCACAAGCAACAAACAAATTACGGCTACTGTTGGCCCTGAGCTGCCACCTGAGGTAGCATGATCTTCAAATTTTGTTCCGTTTTTAGGAGTTAACGAATCATCCGAATGGACTGCACAAAAGTAATCATTTAAGATAAGTCAATAGGAGACAAGGATCATATTCGTAATTACTTGTACATAAATGGCACAATAACATTAGCTGCGGTAGGATTTAGTGGAACACAACAAGCCCCCGACTTAAGGGAAATAACAGAAAAAACATGAGGCAAGTATCCCGTTTGTCAAGAAAATTATTATTGCCACTATTCCTGAAAGAACTATCAATGATGGTAAAGCAAAGCTGTTCTTCCATAGAATTTCTCAATAACATATATACCAACTATAGACAGTGGAAAATTCAAGATAAGGAACAACGTGAACAATATAAACACTGATTTCATTATCTAGAAAGCTCTCAACTCCTCTCGATTCGATAAGTATCACTTCACAGCAATGCATATAAAAGGTGAACCTTTTGTACAAATAGTGCATTTCACATCTTACAGTATATCTCAAGAGCTTCCTGTCAAAACTTCCAAGACAAACCTTTTGCTTCAAGGTCTGTGACGCACTTTAGTCACATACCCTTCAATCGAACCAGCGAATGATTAGCAAAAAACAGAAGATATCCTCCAGTTACCAATGGAACGAGGGAGGAGGAAATCGTGAGACCTTCTGTACATTAGTATGAGACCATCTATGACTACTATAGTACCTAGAATCAGTGAAAACAAGTACGTAGTACCCCCAACTTTTATGGCTTCCAATACCTGCACAGCAAACACGTACCTTAATAATAGATAACTACCACCACTACCACCAACAATCTCATATATGGAACTCCAATGGATTATATTTCGTTCCTCACTACCATTTGTTCTGTTCTAATTTTTCTAACCTACACATCTAACTTTTCCACCACCGAGACAGCCTCATTCTCCACGTCAATGCTACCAATGTCGCCATCAGCTCTACATGTATGCCTTTTCGACCACTTTAATCAATACACACAATCTTTATTTGGTACAAACAACCACGACGTCTATTAGGGTTACAAACACTCCTCCAAATTACAATCTTTGCTTCCAATCTATCGAAAAAACACCCGCATCTACTACCTTCCTCGCTTCTCTCGCTTTCTACTTCCGACTTCTACCGTATGCTGACAGTCCTCTATCATGTTCAACTTCACCATCTCACACACCAATCAATTAAAAGTACAGATCTTCAACAATTTACTTAGTTTCATAATCCAATCTATCTTTTTCCTTAATACAGCAGCAATTGAGATAATAATAATAACAATAATAATAATAAAGCAAAATTCAATTGCAAACACGGATCACAAACTACAAATCAAGATCTAGCATAATAAAGCAATACAGACATATAATTATAATTAGAGAGACATGTCTGTCACCAACCTGAAACGAAAAGTAGAAAAATTGAAGAGAAGAAGGGCAAAAATCTTTGAGTTGAGATCTCTCTCATTATTTTTCTTCGTAACGGCCGGAAATTGGAGCCGCGTGACGCCGGAGTTAATTATTATTATTATTATTATTATTATTGGTAATAAAATCAGACAAAGTGACCAACGTATCTCTCGTTTTAAGGGTTTGTACAGAGTGGTTGTCTTTTTGAGAACGAGACGGTGTCGTATACGGAATGTTCTTCGATTAGTTAAGGTAGATTTAGAGGAGGCCCTTCATTAAAAATGATAGTAAATTATAAGCTTGGAATTTGAAAATTAATTTAAAAGGTTAAAGATATAGTTTCATTTATTTTCAAAGTGTCTTAAAATTAATCTAATGCTACAAATTCTAATTTAGTCTGAAAAAATAAGACTATATAATAAGCAAAATCAAGATTGTGTATAGAGTATAGACCCTCTATATAACTGATTTTGGGACCAACTAGTTGCATATAAATCAAAAGGACGCAATCATAAACAGAGAATGCCAGTGGAGGCTCGCACTACCAGTAAATGGGGCTCTAGTTCTAGTTCCGCTTGCCACTGGCACCTTAAGCTCAACAACAATTGCGAGGATTGCCTTAACACTTGAGCAATTTGGCAAAAATCTTAGTAGTCGTCTAAGCAACACTTGTTAGTTGTTACTAATTGACTTTGACATGCATTACTGCAATAGCGCCTACACAAGGCAAAGTAGCCGAGTTACCTCAAGTATAGACCCCAGACCTTGAGCCTAGTAGATCGACCAACAGGTATGCGCGAGCATTGTCACTAATCCTAACAAAATCAAAGTTATATTGGAATTGCCATCACCCAAGGCGGAGAGAGAAGTACAGTGTCTGATAGGGCGTTTGACTACATAAGGAAGATCTATATCTATAGACGATGAAAACAATCTTTCCCCTTTCAAGTTTTTTATTTTAGTAATAATTTGACACACGCGGGGACCACATGTAAATTATGTTAATATTTAAAGGAATAAAATTTGAAAGATAGATGCACGAAAATATGAATTGCTATTTTATAGGGTGGGTTGTTGAGCAAAATATAAAAAATAACAATATTGCCCCTGATATGCTTTTATTTAAAGAGAGAAATAGGTGTATTTTAGGAAATATAAAAGTTGGTATGGAAACTGCCATTTTGTGAGTGAGAGATCTTTGCTTTTAATATAGTAACAAATGGCGCGGGAACCCTTAGTCGATACCATTCAAGTGTGCATTAGGGTGTCCTATGATTGATGCAATAGCCTGCAAGCCACGCTTAACATGCAAATCGTATTAGGTTAACCATGTCATAGACTGAGACCTCGCATTGTAAAACCCCAATTTATTATTTCTTTGAATTTATTTATTAGAATATTCTTAATTAGTAACTATGTAATGCTATGTTCTTAATCTATGGGAAGACCAGCATTGTTCGTGACCGACGGGCGGTCACTAATAACATTCATATAAAATTAGTGGATTTTATGGAACGGTCTTGACGCGTTTATGATTTTAACTACAAATCTCATTATTACATGTGAATTGAAGTAATAAATAAGTACAACTTTAGTAATTAACTTATCATATAGTAGATTAAATGTCATTAGGCGATTTAAGAACGAATAACCTATTTTATGTTCTACAACTAATTATCATATATACATAGTTGTTTTAAATGTTAGATGCGATTGTGCGATAAAACCTTATAACTTGCCTCGTTTTAACTATTTTATCAATTAATAAACAACGCTCCTTAAAAGACACTCTCCGAAAGGCCAAAAAAAAAAACTAATGAGGCTATTCATGACCGCCCAACGGTCACGAATGATAGTCTTTCGTGACCGCCAGGCGGTCACGAAGGACATTCGTGATTGCCCGACAGTCACGAAAGACCTCTCTTTCGTGATCGTCTGGCGGTCGCTAATAACATTCATATAAGATTAGTGGATTTTATGTAACGATCTTGATGCGTTTATGATTTTTAACAAGAAATCTCATTATTACGTGTGAATTGAAGTAATAAATAAGTACAACTTTAGTAATTAACTTATCATATAATAGATTAGATGTCATTAGGCGAGTTATGAACGAATAACCTATTTTATGTTCTACAACTAATTCTCATATATACCTAGTTGTTTTAATTGTTATATGCGATTGTGCTATAAAACTTTATAATTTGCCTCGTTTTAACTATTTTATCAATTTAATAAACAACACGCCTTAAAAGACACTCTACGGAAGGCAAAAAAAACACTAATGAGGCTATTCGTGACCGCCCAGACGTCACGAATGATAGTCTTTCGTGACCGCCTGGATGTTTGTGACTGCCCGGCGGTCACGAAAGACCTCTCTTTCGTGATCGTCGGGCGGTCACTAATAACATTCATATAAAATTAGTGGATTTTATGAAACGATCTTGATGCGTTTATGATTTTTACCAAGAAATCTCATTATTACAAGTGAGTTGAAGTAATAAATGAGTACAACTTTAGTAATTAACTTATCAAATAGTGGTTTAGATGTCATTAGGGGTATTATGAACGAATAACCTATTTTGTGTTCTACAACTAATCATCATATATACCTAGTTGTTTTAATTGTTATATGCGATTGTGCGATAAAACCTTATAATTTGCCTCGTTTTAACTATTTTATCAATTTAATAAACAACGCGACTTAAAAGACACTCTCCGGAAGGCAAAAGAAAAAACTAATGAGGCTATTCGTGACCGCCCATCGATCACAAATGATAGTCTTTGTGGGATAATGTTGATTTCATTACGAAGGGTAAAACTGCCGTTTTACAGATTATGGAGTATAGGACAAAATGTATAATAAATTAATACACCCTAAATATTAGTTTTTTTTATACATTTCACCCCAATGTTGTTTTTTTTTTTTGTTTTATAACAAAAATACCATATTCTCCAAAATAATACACCCAAAATTTATTTTTCTTGCACATTGCAAGCCTCCCAAATCGGGGAGCATATTTTAAAGCCGATCTTTGATGTTTGGCATCCGATTTTCATAAATAGTCTCTCAAATAGGGTGGCATATTTTAGAACCATTTTTTATGCCTAACTTATGAAGAGCAAATACTCAATCGAACATATTGTTTTAATTCTTAATTTGGGACCTGCACTTTTCAAGTACAAGTAAGCAACTAACATACTACTTACAAGTACAAGTAAGCAACTAACATACTACGAACCAGACAATCATAATTTAAGAAAACAAACTCTAACAATGCACACATGTTTATAACTAGTATTTAAGTAGCACGTACTTCCTTCAAGTAAGAATGAACGTTTAAGAAACATGCACATGATACAATCACAAAACAACAGAGTACCTAAAACACCGATTGAACTACTTATTGGTCCAAAAGAGATGTTCAAACTACTAAACCCCAAAATCCAGAATAATTCATTATTAGTGTATAGGTCAAAATTAAGTCAACTAAATTGATTAATGTCCTAGTAAAATTAAAATACTTGGTGAAAAATAATTGGCTTTACCTCTCCCGCTGAAACTCGATGAAAGAGCGATATCATGTCTCTACACCTCCATTAAGGTGTTATATGGAGAAGAGATTACTTGAAATTTGATCAGTTCAAGTGGCAATGATAGTGGTTGTACTAAAAGTGTGACTCTATTTTCAATAGCAATACTAGCAAACAAGCCATTGAATTGCAAGTAACAGTAAGGCCAAAGACATTTGGAAACCTAATGTGGTCGATTCAGTCACCACAACTTGAGGAGGAGTTTGGGATCTATTTAAGGTTTGTTGTCGATAAAGCATTCAAGTACGATATCAGTTTCAAATTCTAGATCAAAATAGAAAAAGTATAAACTCAAAATACAAAAGCGATCTTCTAGAAACAACATCTTAACAAATGACATACAATAATGCCACGTGCCGCCATACCCATATACTACTCTTCCTTCCTTAGCCCCTAAACAAAAAAAAATTACTCGCCCGGTTTCTTTTCCTTAACCCGCAAGTCACAAACGCGCTTTCCTCATTCACCTCGGTACGCGTGCCCCCACATCTCTATATAACAAACATTAGCGACTTCTCTTCAACAATTCATTCATAAATAAACTGCAACAATATTATTATTATTATTATAATATATATTATTCATAACAAATCAAATTTTCCATTTTTGCGATCGATCTGTAATGGCGGAATCAAATTCAATCTCTCAGCAAACCAAACCCGTAAGAAGCTTCAATTCCGTCCAATTATTATCGATGATTTGTTTTATTTATTTATTGATTTTTTATTTGTGTGTGTGTTATAGGGTACGAATGAGGAGGAACAGAGGCTGAAATACCTAAATTTCGTGCAAGTGGCTGCTTTCCATGCGGTGATGTACGCTGCGAAACTCTACAGTTTTGCCAAGGAGAATTCCGGTCCGTTGAAGCCACGTGTCGATACGGTGGAGGGCAACGTGAAGTATGTTGTTGGTCCTGTTTACAGTAAATACCAGAATGTGCCTGTGCAGGTCCTCAAGTTCTTCGATCGCAAGGTGAATGTTATGTGCTTCTCGATTGTCTTCGTGTTTGTTTAATTTCAATATAAAACGCGATATTATTATTATACGTTTCTTAGTAGTCATTACTCGTGTAGTCGAGTAACGCCCTGTTTAGACGTGTTCAATGGTTATGTATGTATTCGTAAGGCGTAAAATTGTTAATGCTGGTTTGTGGATGAGTGTGATCGAAATAAGCCTTGTTATAATGTGATTGGAGGTTTATTCAATTATCGCATCGATGATCATTGCTCTTAAAGCTTATTAATTAATGCATGTGTTTTAGTAGTTGATTATACGGTACTGGAATTTGAACTTTGAAGCTATCAAATTGTGATCCAATTGCGTTTGTGAGGTATTAGTTTCAAACGGTTCCTTGATTTTGAATTACATTATCATCAAATGTATGTGTTTCTAGTGTTTGTATTGTTATTCGTCATAATTGTTCCTTATTGGTGGTCACATAAGTGATGTAAGGATTTTGTGATAAGCGTAAAGGTGTCACATTATACGTGTATGATGTTGAGAAAGCTTTTGAGTCTTTTGTCATTTTCTGGTTTATGATCCATCTGATGCGGTGGTTCATGGTGAACAATGAACTCGTGGACTGTGGATTTTCATAGAATCACGTAACTTGTTTGATCCATTGAATGGCTGGTACTACTTGTATTTGTTTAGGAACAAAATTTAAAAAATCTCATGTCGTTGCAGGTTGATGAATCCATGACCAAAGTTCAGTCCCGCATTCCCCCGAATCTGAAGCAGGCGTCTACTCAAGTCTTCGAGAAGGCTCAACAAGCTCCTGCGGTTGCTCGGTCGGCCATATCAGGAGTCAAGACCGCTAGTGTGGTCGAGACCGCCTCTGGACTTGCAAAAACTGTGTATGGGAAGTGCGGGCCAGCCGCCAAGGGTCTCTACTCCAAGTATGAGCCGGTGGCTGAGCTCTATGCATTGTCACTCTTGCGGTCTCTGAATCAGCTCCCTGTGTTCCCGCGAGTGGCTCAGGCTGTTGGGCCTACGGCCAGTTATTGTTCTGAAATGTACAATCAAACTGTCCAATCTGCTGCGGGGAAAGGATACAAGGTGGCGACTCATCTTCCTTTGGTGCCTACTGAAAAGATTGCTAAAGCACTTAGTGGAGAAAACGTCGAGCCTACTGCTGTTGTTGCCGGAGAAGGGGTTGTTGCAGTGCAGTGATGATTAGTTAATATGGCAAATAGTAGTGTTTCGTTGTTTTTGAGGATTTTTTTTGCTGAAGTTGAACTACAGGGGGAGTGATGACAATGTTTTACTATGGTGTCTCACTCTTGGTTGTATGTCTGAAGATTGTCTTACCGTTTTGATGTCTTCTCATATGACGAGATTTTGATTGATTGGAAAATTTTTAGAACAGACGAACTGTTTATTTTCTTGTCTTTTTTAACATGTTATTAAGTAGTCAAAACAATAGTGGCTAAAATTCCAAAGAAGATGCTCAAAACTTATTGGCTAATGTCCAGAAGAAACTGTATGTTTATATTGAGTTGAATTGAAGAAAATGCAAAAGTTAAAATGGTTCACAGATCTTATTTTGTGGTAGATAGATATGTTTACTTGGTAAAATTCACGTTCCAGAATGACCTCGAGGTTGGGATGGCAATATAAATCTAAAATTTGCAGTTTTTCAAATGATATATTATTATTTGTTAATGAATAACCATAATTGTGTGCCCCTGCTAGTAAGTATTGAGTGTAAGAAGCGGGTGCATTTTGCAGTTGTGATCGAGCTGTAAATACTGAAGATTCTGGAAATTTGAATTGGAAAAGATGACAGTATTTAGAGGAATGATTTTGGGCTATGTTGCGTTTATAAATATGTGACTGTAATTATGTAAAACCAGTCAAAAAGGGTGGTCTTAAACCATGAAATTATTGTAGCCTGTGATGCATATTATGTGAAGGTATGTTCCTATTTAGAGTGTAGAATCAGTCAACTCGTAATCATGTTCTCGCAAGGAATATGAAGCTGGAGTCTTACAGTGACAACAACAAAGAACAGATAATTGGAAAATATAAAACTCAAATAAGAAGATGCCTCATCTCGTTCACACAAGATAAAATACAGGACCAAGAAAAGCTAATTGGTCAGACAAAATGCCTACTAGCTAGAGTACAATAGAAAACATTGCATGAAAATCATCCTACCCTTGCACAACCTTGGCCATACCAAATGCAGCAGCAGATGCAATTGCACCAATAAGTGCCGTCTCCAGTGCACTCCTCACTGGTTTATTTCCAGTGAAGTAGCCTTTGGCATAGCCGAAAATCAGCAAAGCCATTATAGTTAGTGCAACTGAGGCTAAAACGGCCTTTTGTGCTGTCGGAATGAACATGTATGGCATAAGGGGCACAATTCCTCCTACAATGTAAGCAATGGCAATGGTGAATGCGCTTTGTAGCGCCCTCCTTGGATCCGGCTTCTCCAGTCCAAGTTCAAACCTGCAGTTAGTGTACGTTACTAACAGTTAGATATTGAGCTTAATTAGTCGATTCAAAGTAAAGAATCAGATTGAAATGACCTTAAGAATGTAAACTTGTAATTATGTTGATCACGAGCCTTCATTTTTGGTATTGCGGCATAAAGTATGCAAGTAAGTATGAATTAATTGGCCTCTTCTGGGTGTAGTATCATGTGATAAATTCGTGTGACCTATTATTTGGTACTTTGGCATGTGTGAATTACATGGTAAAAATATTATTTATCACATCTTTCAATTTCGCTAGCCATCTGCACAGAAACTTTCATGCACGCAACATAGAAAAAGACAACGTTACTTTCGATGCTTGTGTAACTATCAAGGTGCAGTTATTGGTGTTCTCAATGTGCAGAGATTAACAGGATTTGGTAAAAAGAAACCATCATCAGAAGTTGGACTCAAGATTTTAACTTTTTGTGATTCTGAAAAGGATACAAGAAACAAAATGGTAACCATAAGAAACAAAACTGTATGTCATCAGAACTCACCAAGTTCATAATTTGCCAATCCTAACCACAACTACTAATTATCTTTATTTGAGTTTGTCCTTTCTTAAGTCTCACTTGATTTGATTCAACACACACAACTGTTCACGTGATTCATGCACTACATTTGGTCTCCTACTTTTTGATAAATTATTAGTAGAGATGTATATACTGATTTGATCTAATTAATCTAGCATAACACCACTTTTCTAGTATATTCTACAGTAAAATGGAAACAATTAGCGACTTACCTCATCATAAAATCGAGCCATGCTTGCGGGTTCTTACTCAGAGCGTTCACCACTGGTGTATATTCATGAGGCTGGATTCCGTATTCTGCTAGTATTTCTGCAACCTCCGCAGCTTCTGCAATTTATTCCCAGATTACAAAAAGATGTCAAGACTTAAATGAAAGCTTTTTAAAATTACTTTATAATAAATAAAAAAACAAGAACTAAGGATAATCAAGAATTCATATAGTCCTAATTGGTACTTGAAGGTCATATATTGATGCATATATTGAAGGTCATATATTGATGCATATTAGCAGTATCGAAACCTTTTACATCCTTGTGTACGAAAAAAGCAACACAACACGTGTTGAAACTTCGTAAACACAATTCAATTTCACGAATCTCCTAAAATCAAATGACAAAAACAAATTAAAACAAGAATTCACGAATTATAATTAAAAATGACCTGTATCAGGCACAGCAATAATCTCGTCCTGTTCTCTCTTCAGCTCCCTCACATAATGATCCGCTTCACTCTTAGCAGCCAGATAACTAAATATTAATATTTATTCACCATTAATATATTTACTACTAACAAACTATTATTAAAAATAATGAAAACAGAGAACGTAATAAAATGATGAATTTACCCTCCGAGGCCCATGGAAATGGCTCCGGCGGCCACCTCGGCAATACCGGCGGTGAGGATGATGGCGGAGGAGGCGTTGGCGCCGGAGAGACCCGCCGCCAATGCAAAAGGCACCGTCAATCCATCGGAGACTCCGATGATTATGTCGCGGACGATTTCACCGGCGGTGAAATGCTTCTCCTTATGTTGATTCAACAATGACTTGTCCGATTCTTCTCGTGCCATTTTTTTTTCTTCTTTTTGATGATGATTATTATTATTTATGCACAAACAAACAAATCACAAATGTGTGTTCATATTACTATGTAGTATGTAGAGTATACTCCCATGTTATATAGTAGAAGCGAAATTATTTTAGCCAACCCAGCATGGGTGACGTGGCACTCCTCTTGTACATGTATCTGACATCTTTCTTACTTCATTGTATGGGTTAGAAGCGTTAATAACTTCTAAGTTCTAACCTATGTTTAATTTTACCAAGGGCTAAATGTAATAAACCTCCACTTATTGATTTTTAATTTTTTTTTTTATCTGGATCATTAATCAATCGTTCAATTTTTATTTGACCACAGGAGGCAAAACTTTCTAGAATCAACAGTGTAGTGGTTTACTACAATTTTTCATATGTTAGGAAGTACTTTGTAAAAAGAGTAATAGGTGGGAGGTTTATTGCATTTATTCATTTGACAAATTGTTTTTAGACTTACTAAAGTTATATTAAACACTCCAAGCTATTAGTTTTAGTAAATTACTAAATTTTGTCTCCCAAATCACTAATAAGCTTATTCTATTTGGACACATGTATGGCTTTTTAAAATTTTGTTTTCTTGTCCTTTAAATTTGGCCTAAAGGGGCAAAATTCTAAAACCAATAGGATGATGAGTTTGATATAACTTATATGAAGATATGATATGAGCTTACTACATTTATGATCACACTTTGATATTTCAGTATATAAGATATAATACTTTTATATTCTCTTTTATTTCAATTCCTTATAACCTTCTTTTGATTAATTATATGTTTTTGGTGTATTATATGCTTATGTGTAATATATATTGATTTCTAATAAACAGTCGCACACTCGGTACCGTATTACTTGTGTCGGTACTCGGTATGTGCAACTTGGATGCAAACACTCAAGCAAGCTGCAGACGTTGATTTTTCGTGTTTCGATTTTGCCCCTGTAAGTTCAACTAATTACTGTATTATGTTTTGTTTTACAGCAATTTAATATCTTGGACGCAAATAATAAATTTTTTTAATACTTAATAGCGTTGTGGTCTTCCGTAAATTGCAGAATAGTCTTTTTATTTTTTTAAGTCTTTCGATCTCGCCTCAAACGTTTTACGTCTCGCATGTACGGGCCCGCTGCAAATTGCCAAATAGTCTTTTACTTTTTATTTTTCCTAGTTTCACCCAAAAAGTTTTATGTTATTTATTTTTGGGCCCTATTATTTATTGTTAACATATTGATATTTTAGTTTCACAATTTTGACAACCTTAAAGAATTATTATAAAATTGTCCAGCTTTTAGTTCAAGGTAATGAAATGAGTTTTATCATTTGTTTTATTATTTCGTTTAAACCTAGTAACGTAAATTAATGATTATACCAAATAAAGGTTTGTTAATCAAATAATTTAGAATATTTATGCATTTTTACCAATTGTGAATTTCTTAGGCTAAATCTATTCTTTTTAAATATTAAAAAATTTGTTAATAATAATAAAAATTATTAGAAAATTAGGTATTAAAATTTAACTAGCCCGTGCATCACATAGGCAAGTTCCTAGGGTTTAGCCCTATTAGTACAACTAATTACTATATTATTTTTGTTTTACAGTAATAAATACTTTGTGCGCCCGCACATATTAATCGATTGTGATCCATATATATTAAATTTCTTAATACTTAATAACGTTGGGGTCCCCTGTAAATTACAGAACAATCCTTTTAATTTTTTTAATTCTTTTGATCTTGCCTCAAGATTTTACGTCGTGCATTAATGGGCCCGATGTAAATTGTCGAATGATCATTTTACTTTTTTATTTCTTTTAAAATGGCCCCCAAAAAATTTATGTTGTTATTTATGGGCCCTACTGTAAATTTTTAAATGGTTCTTTTATTTTTAAATTCTCTTAGTTTTGCACCGAAAGTTTAGCTACTACATTCTTGTTTGTTTTGCAGTAAATAACTTGAGTTTCGCACACATTAAACAATTGTGACCCGCTTAATATAAAATCGATTAATACTCAATTTATTTTCTAATTCTTTCAGTTTTATCTCATGAGTTTTGCGGTACGCACTTATAGGGCCATTTGTTAAATGCAGACACATAGATGCACTGGTAAGATGCGTTGAACATCTCGACTTAGGGCATATGTCTAGACCTCGTGGGAGACCGAAAAAAACATGGATGGAGGTCATACAGAACGACTGAAGCACATAGACCTAAGTGAAGATTTACTTCTCAACTGAAATGAATGGAAACAGAGGATTCTTGTGCACGAGACTCAACGTGACTTTTTCATGGTTCATATATACCTTACCCCAATTTATTAGAATTGCAGCATTGACCCATAATAAAATTAATCGGTACCATACTTATACATTATAAAATTAAATTCCAATGTTATATTAAAATTTGTTAAATATATACTCAAATTGGCTATCGTTAAAATTAGACAACACTCTTAAAAACGACAATTTAATTATCGAATACAATAAAATGCGACCGCGCAAAGCACGAGGCAGTTACCTAGTATATACATATATAGAGAAAAAAAATTACATTAGCAATTGAATAGTAAAACAAAATTATTGGTATATTAGGCATAAATTATAAAACAACACTCACATTAACATAAAATAAATATATTCATAGTAGTGTTCATCTCTTAAGTTCATAGTTTAATGGTTTATTATCATAATGTTTCTACTTACAAAGTGACGAGAAATAACAATTCATGCTAAATAATTTTTTTTTCTTTTGTAAAACAAGCTTGATAGGTAGCTTAGAATTCTTATAACAAATAAATGTGCGGGTGGTGGGCGGGTGATAATGTAAACCCACCACTCGACCGACATTGAGCGGGTTGACAAAAAACCAACCCACCTACATGTACAAAAAAAGAAAATCATAGCGTGTGCGAATGAGCGCGGGCAGGTGACCGAGTTTTTGTACACCCCTAATTAGTTCACATTACATTGATCTGAAATACAACAATATTTCACATTCTCTCTAAACTCGATTCTCTGCTAATATGGCATCAATCGCCATTTTTGTTCGATCCGCCTAATTGTTCTTCGTTTTTGCTTTATTTTTCTTTGTACTTCACCCATCAGTGCTTCTTTTTAGTGGAAATTCACAGTAATCGCTCATATCTACAGTTTTTAATTTGTTTTTATTCGATTTGTTTGCATTTTTTCGCGATGACAACTGAAGATTCTTCTTCAATTAAACTGAACACTGTTTCAGCTGGCATCTCTAATGCTACTATTGTTCGCTCTCATGACACCTTGTACGTGCTAGGTTCGGATCATCCAAACATGTTACTCACCTCAATTCCTCTTGCTAGAGCTTCGAATTACTTTCCATGGAGCTTCGAATTACCTTCCTAGTTCCTCTAAGAATTTTAAGAAGAACAAAGCTGATAGATTCTGTGATTATTGCAAGACCAAGGGAGAGACTACGAATTCCTATTTTAAGCTTCTTGGTATATCTGATTGGTTCTTAGGAGTAGTTGAAGACCCGAAGGAAGTATGAAGGGTCCAAGGGCCTTATGCTCGAAATATTTTTCTTCTTTTTGATTTCTCTCTCTATATATATGTGTGTGTTTGTGTTTACAAAAAATATTTATTATGAACTATTATTGGCCAAAATATCTACCAAATTAAACTACCTAATGTTAGCCTACTTTGGTTTTTTTTTTTTCATAGAGTAGAGTACCCTTGATTATAAAATTGGTTGGTCGAAGCTTTTTTTACTTTTTCTTAATTTATTTTAGTACTCATTCATCAATAAGAAGGAATACTTATAATTTGAGATTCTAGTTGATGTTTTTGGAAGTAATGTAAACTTCAAAGGTTGTCACTTACTCATTTAGGGCCAGTTTGGTTGGGGTGTTTAGGAAGGTTTAATTAATAAAAGTAGTTAATAAGGCGTTTGGTTATACAATTTACTAAACTTGAGAGGCCTAGTTTATTAAACGAAAATGTTACGTGTCACCCTTAAACTACCTTTTTATTAAAACCACCTTCCTACCCCATTTTATTCAACTTGTGGTTATTACCTTTTCTTTTTGTCATTTTTGCCCCTCCATTTGACAAAAAATTGACTAGAATACCCCTTAAAATAAAAAATAAATTTTTTCAGGCGTTATTCTTGCTAGAGTCGCTTATTTCGACGGACGACCATTTTCAAACCATGTAGATTATAGAGCAACGAAGGTCGCACCACTCTAATGCGTTGTAGGGGCACATGGCTATCCACAACGAAAAATCTGGTCCCAATTAAGCTGTTGATCTCGAATCGTCGTCGTCTCGCTCAAGAGAGGCAACGAAACAATATTGGAATTGTGGATCGGTTGATACGTGTTCGTTGTTAACTTCTCAATGTTACTTTAAAAACATTTAGAAATACGGTGCAGCGGAAAATAAACAAACGCATAATTTAAGAAGTGGATATATTAATATTAACTTCCGAGCCGTATGCAAAATACCACAAGGGTTTATCAAAATATGTTTCTCACAACTCTCAAGCTCCTCACTCTCGAATTGCTCGAACTCAACAAAGCAGACAAGAATTGCTTTCTTAATTCTAACCTAGCACTAATCGAACAACTCACAAACTTTACAAAAGCAAGACAACACTCAACCACTGATAAATTAATCTCTCGGATTTATTAGCTCTTGTCTCGTATTTGTCTTAATGTACTTCACATCCTATATATAGGTTCTTGACTTGGACTTCAAGGCGTGTTGTACACGGTTGGTAATTCCTATAGTTTCCTTGTCGAACTCCTCTTCCTTGTTCTCGCCGTCCTTATTGAATAATAGTTCATTTGTTAATAAACTAACTAAGAAAAGACTCCTTCTTCAAATCAGAACTCATCTTGGATGTTTCCTAGTTGCACTCGAACACTCCTTTCCTTATATGTTGAGCGATTAACTTTAATTAAGGAAACTTCTCATTATAGAAACTTTGAGCGATCAACCTATGGCAAGTTTGTTTCCTGAATAATAACCAAACACAATCACAACAGTGGAACTAAATTAGTTAAGTGAATAAGGCAAAACAATAATTAAGATATTCAAAACAAGATTGTAAAACAGATTCTGCCAGCCAATGTTACTATAACATTGAACTTTTAACATTGTCAGAATACTTGCACTTTCAAATATAAAATGACACATTGTTGCCTTTGGCCGAATTCAAACAATCCTAGCTTCTCAGACTACATTGATGAAACTTGGCCAACAATATCGGACAAAAGCGATAAGGCATCGTCCTCTGTGAAGCGTCGCAACGGTAAGAAGAAGAAGTAAATGTGGCTATGTTGCCTTGTAACTACGTTGTCTACGTTTTATTGTGTGAGTTTGTGTGATATTATATGGGATTGTGGCTATTATTCATGGGTCTAGTATTATGCATTTCTTATGGTGGGATGTGTTTGTATTATTTATTGTGAATATCGTTGTATGAGTCTTTCATTACGTGTAGAACATCGTAAACCGCGTACTGTTGTAAAAAGGGTTGTACGTTGTTAAAATGAATAAAGAGTGTGATTTGGTTTGTGAATAAAGCGCGTGATTTATTTAATCTTGTTATTTTTTCGCATGTAGGAATTTCTTTCGGGTGCCTTGATTTCATGCTATTTTCTAAAAAATATCAAGAAAATAATGTGTTATTTTCGAAATAATGCATAATATTGTGAATAAATAAAATACAATTGAATGAAAATTAATTTAGAGTAGTTTTACCTTATAATAAGCCTCTTTGATTAATAATTATCCTCTAACATTTTAAAGAGTAATTTAGTCAACTTACCAAAATAGTTGAATAAAATAAATTTAGGACTTTCTAAGTATTCAAGCAAACACATAATTATATTAATAAATATGTTTAACTTGATGAGTATAAAGAACATAACCATGTGCAATTTAAGTTCTTATATTGTATATTAGACTCAGTAGTTTAATACATGATAGTGTAGTAAATTTGAAACTAAAACTAGCCCTTGTGTTGTCCCTAAAATTTTGTATTAATTGCATGCAAATATGTAATTTCTATCTTAGTGGAGGACACGTAGATCGAAAAAAGTTGACATCGGCATGCGTAGGTTAGGTCTTCTATTGAAAAAGGGAAGGGTGAGTGCAGTGCTTGTGGCTAGTGCTGACCTTTGTTGGATTTGTTGGTATACGGAAGCATGGTGTTCCTGGATTTTCTTAATCTCAGTGCTTTTGTGGTGCCTTTTTTTGGATTTTTCCTACTCAGATACTCCTTTGTTGCAGTTCACTAATTTGCTTTGCTCTATATTATAATACAAACAACACTCGGCATGGTTATATACTTATATTATTTCTCCTAGGACACCTGTCTCAGGTATGTGATGCATGTCATTATCGTACAAAGGTTTGCAATCGTAAAATAATGTACCTAAATCTTGATCGAATTCTTGCCTATAATTCGATTTAAAAGCAAAAAGTGCCCATGATGAGCTATTTCTTAACTAAGAGAAAGTCACCAATGATTAATGTTAGTTATAAGCAAATTAACAATCCCTCAGTTAGGCAAAAAGAAACACCTCCACTCCTAGTTCTACACACTCCTTACATGGGGCTGAAATAATTTGTATCAAACTATAATTTTATCCGTCAGTTCTCTTCAATTTTTATTTTTTATTTTTTTTACACTGGAAATAATTAACTTAAGACAAAAAACTTAGCGAAAAAGAAGGAAACATATTTTCATTATCCTCGTACTCCAATTTCTCCCTCTCCTCCTCCAAAAAAGTTGTGTCACGATTTGGTACGTAGCACGACTGCCATGAGTGACACCGTAAAAGAACTCACGATGTATAGCTTATAAGAAAATTAAATTTCTTTGTCTTGTTTAACATTTAGAACGTAGCATTATAGAAACATCAAAGCAAATAATTACACCGACAGAGCTGTAATTTTAGATCAGTAGCATACTAACCAATTTATTCAAGGAGGTGTCGATCCATCGACCAAACTTGTGAGTGAGGGTGATCATTTGCATGAAAAAATAAACTTACACCTTTTTATCTCAAAAAATCAATGTTCTAATTAATCCTTTAAGTTATCAACAAAGTATAAAATAAAGACAAATTAAAACTTTGACTTATATGTATATTTTTATAAAAAATTTATTATTTATTTTTTTAAATGACTTCAATTTGCTAATTTAGCTTAATACATGCCAATAACCCAAGAATATAAAAGCTTCCACTATATGACGTTGCGTTAGTCGACAAGTAATAGATGACAAGTCTCTTGCAAGCTCCGCTCTCGTGTGAGCTTTGGTTCCGTATAGCTTAGTTCAATCAATTCACACACCAATGTCATACTAAAATTGATGATACCATCTCTTCTATGTGCTACACTATAAGAGACGGAATTGCATTTTAATGAAGGTAGGAAACACCATTCTCGAATCAATTTAAATAGGATAACGTTGAGGGGTAAGGGAGAAAGATTTGTGTTGCATGTATCTTCGAATTTAGAGTTACAAATTAGGAGGGTCATTGAATTCCTAGAGGGATGCCAAGAGAGAGGACTTGGCTTACAAAATGGGTGTCGTATCTTTCTTAAGAAATACTATCTTTTTTCCCCATCCTCCTTGGTTTTCGGTGGGGCCTTTTTATTGACAGGAAAGTGCGGCTCGTATATCTTCTTCATTGAATGAGTACTTGCCAAGTGTTGGAGAAGGGGGGCCCTTTGCTGTGTGGGGCACATGCTGGTTCTTCATGGCACTGGGAGATGTTGATGCGTGGTGGATATCATAGGAGATGTGTGTCATTTTTCCAGCGGATTTCTTACGCCCCAAGCCAATCTCTTCTTTGAATGATAAGCTCTTCAAAGAGTCCTTTGTCAGCATCGATCGTTCTTATCTAAAAAAGAAAATGGGAGTGATACGAAGGGGTGGTAATAGTTGATTAGCAAGAATACGTACCAGACGTGGATTTGCGCTCATCAAGGTCGCTGCCCCAATCAGCATTACTATAACCTTGTAGCTGCAAATCCAAACCTTGATAGCCAAGTACATAGTCTATTGTTCCTTTCAGATGTCTAAGAATCCTCTTGACTGCTTTCCAATGAGCAAGTCATGAGTTCGACTGGAATCTGCTTACTAGCCCAACTGCATAACAACTATCTGGGCGAGTACACATCATTGCATACATCAAGCTCCCAACAGCACTAGCATAAGGTACACGAGCCATTTGCTCTTTTTTGGATTGAGTCTTAGGACACATTTCTTGGCATAAGCTCTCACCTTTGGCGATAGGGGTGTCGATAGGTTTGCAGTTTTGCATTTGGAAGCACTCTAGAACCTTCTTCAAGTAAGTCTGTTGGGACAAACTAAGAAGTTTCTTAGAACGATCTCTAGAGATCTTAACCCCCATAATGTATTCTTCTTCACCCATGTCTTTCATTTCAAAGTTTGAAGACAACCACTCTTTAGTGGCGACAATCATCCCTTTGTCATTACCCACCAATAGAATATCATCAACGTACAATGATAATATTATAAAACTCCCTTTGGACCGTTTGGCATACACACAATGGTCTTCTTCAATCATCGTAAACTCATTCGTAAGAATAGCTCGATAAAATCTTAAGTACTATTGTCTAGATGATTGTTTAAGGCCATAAATAGATCGACCAAGTCCCAGATTTGGTTTGTCCTCATAGACTCCATCTCATCTTTCATTGCTTTTAACCATTCTTCTTTAACAGAGGATGTAAGAACTTCCTTGAAATTCTTAGGTTCTCCATCATCCTGCGGAGCCACCATAAAAGCTTCCCCTTCAATCTCAAAACGACGACGGGGTATACTTTCATGTGAGCTTCTACGCAGCTGAGAGACTTGTGATTCCTCTACAAGCAGAACAACACTCGGAGTCAAGTCACTCCCACTGTCCCTAGGAGTGTGAAGATTTTCTTCTTCATTCTCAACTTGGCGACTTGGGGTCACTTCTCTGAAATCTCTTGGAGTTCTACACTCCTATCAACATCACCCATGTTAGGGAATTCATTTTCAATGAAGTCTACATCTCGTGACTCACTACCATCCTCACGTTCTCCAAGCATAACATAACCCTTAGAGTGTTCAGAATATCTTATAAAGATACAATTATTTCCTCTAGGACCTAGTTTCCCATATCTATGAGAACTGCTAAGAACGTATCCCGTAGAACCCCAAGGACGCAAGTTACTCAGATTTGGTTTCTCGCCTGTCCACAGTTTGTGGGGGGGGGGGTAGAACTAACTGACTTAGAGGGCATTCGGTTAAGAATGTAGGCAGCAGTTAGAAGAGCGTCACCCCAAAAGGATATTGGGAGACTAGCATGCGCCATCATTGATCTAACCACCTCGAGAAGTGTTCGATTTCTTCTCTCCGCTACACCATTTTGTTGGGGACAATAAGGCATCGTCAACTGTCTCTTGATTCCTCTTTCATCACAGAGCCTTTTGAATTACTCAGATAAATATACACGACCACGGTCAGTTCGAAGAGCCTTAATGCTCGAATTCAATTGATTCTCTACCATTGCCATATATTGTCTAAAGCACTCAAATGCTTCTGACTTATGGGATATCAAGTATATATGACCGTATCGTGAATAATCATCTATAAATGTAATGAAGTAGACACCACCGTGTCTTGCCCTCACATTCATTGGTCCACATATATCAGGATGAATAAGTTGCAAAGGAAAAGATGCTCTTTTGGCCTTACCGAATGGTTTTCTTTTTGCCTTCCCTATCAGACAGTGCTGGCATGTGGAAAGAGAGACATTAGCGAGATTTCCTAATAGGCCTTCTCGGGCTAATCTGCCATTCGATCTTCCCCTATATGACCCAGTCTGGCATGCCACACGTTAGAATCTGCATTATTCAAAACAACATATAGAACAATAGATTCATCGATGATAGGGTAATTCAAACCTATTACTACGAAACCATCACGAATAAAACCACGCCCGTACAAAGTGTTCCCAAGAAATATGGAAGCATTATTGTTTTCAAACACAAAACGAAAACCAAGCTTTAACAACGTAACCAAAGAAAGTACATTTCTTCGAATATCTGGAGCATACAAAACATCATGTAGTAAAAGAGTGCGTTCATTGCGCAGATCGAGCTTGTACGTGCCGATGCCCAACACCGCAACGCTAGCTCCATTTCCTACTTTGATGTCTCGACTGCCAACAGGTACTCGGCGGTACTCCACATATCCAATTCTATCCCGAGCTATGTGCTCGGTTGCCCCAGAATATACAATCCACGTAGGAGAGCTATGAGCAACCATAACATGACTAGTTACATAAGCACTTGGGAAAAAAATTAGAAAGTACCTTATTCTGTTCAGTGCATTCACGAGCAAAATGACCTTCTTTGTTACAGTTGAAGCATACCCCCTTGGTAGCTTTTGCACCACCACGCTTGCCCCTTTTACGGCGCTGGTTGGTGTTGGAGGTTTTCTGAACATGACCAGCACGCACTTCTGCCTTTTTCGCGTGCCTGTTACGTCTGGGCCTAAATGCCTCACGCGCTCTGGAAGACTCGGCCACATAAACTGAACCGTTAGCATTAGCTACCTCTAGGCGCTCTGCCTCCGCCTCTAAATGTGCTCACTATGCGTCATAGTTTGGCTCATGGTCTCCCAGGAGCCAGGAAGTGAACGTATCACCGCCTGAACCTGCTGTTCGTCAGTCAACTCGTTCCCAACAGACTTTTGTTCACGAATCATTGACGACATAGCTCTAAGATGCTGCCTCATGTTGTGGTTAAAGCGCATCTTGTATGTGTCAAATCTCATCGTCAAACCACAAAGTCTGGTGGCCGATGTGCCTCCATATCTAGCCTTCACAGCGTTCCATAATTCTTTCGCCGTGCCGTAATTTTCAAATTCACCAATTAGATCATTGTGCATGCTGCTTAACATAGTAAAGCGCGTACATCGATCCTTTTTCACCCAGTTGTCGTAGGCGACAAGGTCTTGTTGGTGCCTTTTAAAATTCTCAGTAGTGCGAGCAGATTCACTAGGAGCCTCAATTCTATGGGTAAGAGTCTCTAGGACCTCTTGCTCGTTCAGGACATACTGGATCTTACGATGCCAAATGTCATAGTTTTCCCCATCCAATTTGTCTCCCTTGTTCAAATCAGCAATGATTCCCTTCGACGTCATTTTCACTACATAAATGGACAATTCGGGATATGGTACACACACTAAATAATTTGCCGCATTTATCTAAAATTAAATAAGAATAATTAATACACGTCGCAAGATCGAAAAATCGCTAAGCTTCAGAATCATCTCTTGAGCCACATTGTCCAATTATAATTATTTAATTTAATATTCACGCAAATTAGCTTATAGGAAACTACACCAGGACAGCCCTTCAGCACTGAATAGTGCTCACTATAATCCCAAATTATATTTCTCAATATATAATTAGCAACATAATTAAATAAATAATTTCAACTTATTTATTCAATTCTAACACCGGGTATCGAACAACGTAGGATCAAAATAATCATACGCTCTCATACCGATGTTGGACATTTTAGTTAATTAATAACAATGTCATTACTTGTTAAACTATTATACCGGCGAGTTGGTGAGTTTCGTAGATCAGAATCGTGCAAAGTAAACCCCCGAAAAGAGATAGCTCGTCTTACCAGACAGGATTTTAAGATTCCCAGGTAATTGGTGGGGTCGCAACGATCCCACTTAATAACCAATTACCTTTGACAGAACCGCCTTTACCGTATTCTCACTAGTCACACCACAACTCTGCCGCCAACAGTTTAATGAATAATAACGTCGATACTACTACCGAAATAAATTTACGCAGCAGAATTACGAGACATAAACAATAAATTATTTATACCTTTGTAAGTTGATAGTAGCGTCCCTGTTGTGTCGTTGATCCTCCGTGTCGAACCCGGCGGCGAAACCTTCGCGTTCCTCGATCTCGGCGGTGGAATATATTACTAGAATAATATTCACCCGATTCACGAACTAAGAACTCCGACGATCGAAAATACACTAGCTAATAAATTAAATATATATTAGAGAGAGAGAGAGAGAGGAACTTGTTCTTCTTTTTTGGTGTGTTTGAGTCACTCGGGCATGGCCTTTTATAGGCTCCAAAATGGTAAGAAAATTGATAAACAATTGTACCTCCCAATCAATCAAATTAGATTCCTCATAATTTGATTGATCAATAATATTGCCCACATAGATGTGTTGGCCTAATCATATTATTGCCCACATGGCATGGTTGGCAACAACCTCTCCAAAGGTTTTTGAATATCGTGGGAAGAATGTCATCGGGCAGCAAATCCCATGGAGGACTCGAACAACCGGAGGCAGTTGTTTCGACGGTTATTAATGGAGCCGGCTCGTATTTCATCTTCCAGTTCCATCCAAAACCAAAGGAACAGCCAAACTGGAAACAATATATCTTGATAAAACAAATCATAAAAGACGATTTACGAATAAGCATCTTAAATTTCCTTCTGGCGAACTATATACATTCAGGAATATATATAATATGCGAACATGAAATTTGAGTATCTCTTGCTGTGAGTTTGATGCGTCCACGAGTTGTTTTAATGTTTGGTGTGATTAGTTTTCAACTTGTATGTGTAACATATTGACTACAATTAGGAATACGCTAGCTTTTCCCACTAGAGTTATATTCGTCGAAACTCGAAATCATCATTCAGTAAGTTGGTTCAATAAACAATTAGGAAATAATTTCCAAGCCTTTAAAACTAGTTGGTTTACGAATTTGTATACGATCAACATGTTGAGCTTATGTTTTTCTTATAAGTTTATATGTTGGAATTTGGAACTCCGCTACGTATTAACCTTCAAAGAAACAATTTTGTATTGTATGTCTTTTATAGTAATCACTTATAAAAACAGCTTCGTTACATTGTCAATGGCAATTTCGATCCTGGGATCGGATTAGTCATTGGGCTTCGCATAATATATGCATATCATTTGTGGGTTTCTTTATTATAATGTCATTCACAAGTGTTGTTTGGGTGTTTGTAACATAGAATATGATTGATCAGCGGGCTCGCACAATATATGTATATCATTTGGTTTGCTTTGTTATTATAAGGACGAATTATTAAATTTGCCCCTTATTTTTTTTTAAAAAATAATTATTACGCCCTTTTTTTTCCGACCTTGTTTATCTGCCCCATATCTTTTATAAAGTCTATTAAAAATGCCCTCGCCCCTTATTCGGGCCAAAATTGCCTACATGGCGGTACAGTCAACAAGTTGCTAAGCCTAGTCAATAAGTTGTTAATGTCACGTCATAAATTGACTTTGGACCCCAATATATATATATATATATAAGTAATAATAATAATAAAAAAAAACATTTATATAAAACATAATAATAAACATATATATATAACTATTTGTAAAAATAATAAACATTTATATTTAAATAATAAAATAAAAACAACAAAAATAAATATACAAAAGTTAATAATATTAATAATAATAATCATCTCCATCAGCCCTACCAGTAACCCCCCCCCCCACCCCTCCTCCCGCGCCACCACCACCATCTTCATCGGATCCTAAATCGCACACCACCACCTTCTTCTTCCCTCCTACAGAAAATTGTCGACCTTAAAAGAGAGTAAATAGTATGATATTGTGGCAAATTTAATGGATTTGTAATATATATATATATATATATATATATATATATTAATGTTTTATCTAGGGGTAGAAAAATATTCAAGATTTTTTTATCATCAAATAAATTTTGTAATTGTTTGAAAATGTATAAAATAATAATAAGATTAATTGGTACCATACTAATACTTTATAAAATTAAGATTCATAAGTTACATTATTATTTCTAAACACATTTTAAATTCAGTTATCATTAAAATTAAAACAGTAATTTTAAAAATAGTATTTAAATTATCGGTTACTATAAAATGTGCTTGTGGGAAGCACGAGCCATTTTACTAGTACTCTATAATAAGTGAAAATGTTATTTTTCGATCATCTTTTCATTTAATTTTTATCCTTGTAAGTTCAACTAATTACTATTTTGCAGTAATAAATAAATTGCAGCCAACACGTATTAATCAGTTGAAACACTACAAGATTCAGGGGTCTTTAGGGACCGTCCAGCGGTCACCAAAAGGCGATCGCGGATACTCTTCGTCACCAAAGCCCATAAGTCTTTAGGGACTGCCCGACGGTCCCCAATAATATCCATAGCATTAGGGACCGCCGAGCGGTCCCCAATAATATTCATAGATGGGGACCGCTCGGCGGTCCCTAAAAGTCTGCGGCTGAATAAAAAAAACCCAATAATATTCTAAAAATTTACCGGAATATTATTGGATTTTTTGTATAAATTGTGTGTAAATATGTGCAACAAACATTTTCAAGAACAAAAAAAAATGATAAAAAAAGTAAAATGAAATGAAAGTCAACAAAATAAAACAAAGAAAATAATGAAATAAAAGTAAAAATAAATGATAGTTATAAAAATAAACCAAAAACAATGAAAAAGAAGAAGAAAAAGAAATGAAAAACATATTGTTGGTGTTTTCTTAGCATTTGTTAAAAGAAAAGAGAAGAAAGGTTATTTTTGCGATTTTTGAAGAAAAAAGAAAGGTTGGGAAGAAAGGAAGAAAGGTTGTGTTTTGGATGATTTTTATTTTTGGGATTTAGGAAGAGAAAAATGAGAAGAGAAATTTTAAAGTTGGGTGTTTTCGAAAAGTGTTGAAAAATTGGATAGGAGAGTGGTGATATATATAGTATTGAGGGTGAAAATTTTGAATTTTCAGAAATTTCAAATTCCCCCCCCCCCCCCCCCCCCCCCCATTCCTGCCTATTTCAATGCATTTAGGGACCGCCGGGCGGTCCCTAAAGATATTTATACTTTTTTTTTTATTTTATTTTATGGAACGATTTCCATGTGTTTTTGATTTTTAGCAACAAAACTCATTATAACATGTCAATTGAAGTAACAAACGATCATAAAACTACTAATTTAGTTATTTAATAGTAGATTGAATGAGATTGAGAAAGTTTTTAACGTTGAACCTATTCTACGTTATATGTACGCTTAATCATCCTATGCTGTTTCAATTTGTATGAAACCTTATAATTTTGTTCTCTTAACTATTATTAGGATATTTATCAACTAAACAAATAACGCGTCACCATAATTGTTCCGTAAAATAAAAAAACGTATAATTATTATTCGGCGGTCCCTAAAGCCACTTTTAGGGACCGCCGGGCGGTCCCTAAAGATATTTGGTGACCGCCCGGCGGTCCCTAAAGGTGGTATGAGGGACCTATAGTATTCATACTTTTTTTTTATTATTTTATGGAACGATTTCCATGTGTTTTTGATTTTTAGCAACAAAACTCATTATAACATGTCAATTGAAGTAACAAACGATCATAAAACTACTAATTTAGTTATTTCATAGTAGATTGAACGAGATTGAGAAAGTTTTTAACGTTGAACATATTCTACGTTATACGTACACTTAATCATCATATGTTGTTTCAGTTTATATGAAACTTTGTAATTTTGTTCTCTTAACTATTATTAAGATATTTATCAACTAAACAAACAACGCGGCACCTTAATTGTTCCATTAAAAAAAGTATGAATATTATTAGGGACCCCCGGGCGGTCCCTAAAGATATTTGGTGACTGCCCGGCGGTCCTTAAAGATATTTGGTGACCGCCCGACGGTCCCTAAAGGTGGTATTAGGGACCGTCGGGCGGTCCCTAAAGGTGGTATTAGGGACCGTCGGGCGGTCCCTAATAATATTCATTTTTTTTCGTGATTTTATGGAACGATTTCGTTTGTTATTTCAATTGACATGTTATAATGAGTTTTGTTGCTAAAAATCAAAAATACATGGAAATCGTTTCATAAAAAAATATATGAATATTATTAGGGACCGCCAGGCGGTCCATAAAACCCGTTTTGGGTTGGGGACCGCCCAACGGTCCCCTATTTGGGATGGGGACCGCCCAGCGGTCCCCGTTGCTCAGGCGGTCACCAAAATGCTGGGGTTCGCCCGGCTGTTACCAGGGGTAGTCGCGAAAACCCCCCTAAATCTTGTAGTGAAATCCACTTAATATAAAACGAATTAATAATCAATAGCTTGCGAACCAGCACATATTAATCATTAGGACCTGCAAAATACTTAATAAAATTAATGAGTAGGGCCTGCGTAATATATGTATTTCATTTGTTTATTTTGTCATTATAACATTATTTCTACGTAAGCTCCATTAAATGCATTTTATAGATGCAGCTAAAAACTTAATAGATTTAAAATTAATTAGATTTCAATGTTTCGATTTTGTCATTGTATGTTTACTATATTGGGCTTTAATTTGTAAATTGGTCAGGAATATATAATATGAGAACATGAAATTTGAGTATCTCTTGCCGTAATATATATATATACTATATTTTTTATTTTATTATTATTATAAATATTATTTAAAAGTAAGCCCCATTAAATATATGTTATATATACAATAAAAAACTAATGGCTTTAAATTCGTCCATTTTTTATTGTTTTTGATTTTGCTCTTGTAAGTTCAACTAATTACTATATCTTGTTTTGTTTTGTAGTAATAAATAAATTGTGAGCGCGCGTATTAATCAATTAGGTCCACCTAATATAAAATGAATTAGTAATCAATACCTTGGGTACCTACACACATAATCACTAAAAAAAATAGCAGCATGGTGCACGAAAGCATTCCCGCAATGCGAGGGTTCGGGAAAGGGTCCCACCGCAAGGGTATATAAGGGGCAAACCTTCCCTTGTCAAATTTGACAAGATGCCGCTTCCATGACTTGAACCCGTGACCCTCAGTCATACAGCAACACTTTTACCGGTGCGCCAAAGCTCCCTTCCTACACACATTAATCACTAGCTTGACATAAAATAAGGTTAATGGATTTTATTGGAAGCACAAGGGGTGCTTCAAACCCATAAAAATGAACAGCTCCAAGTTGAGTTAAAAATCACAGATCCAACTTTAACAACCTAACAGACAAATGCACCAATCGGAAAATGAGCAATGGAATTTGCTCTCCTTTGCTTAACCAACTCCACGCAATTGTTTATGTCGTTATTATATTATTATTTATTAGTAAGCTCCACTAAATATTTGTTATAGATACAACTAAAAATGAATAACTTAACTCTTCTTAGTTATTACGTGGAAATTATATGCGTATTATCTTTGGCATTTTTTTGCGTGTGCACTAATGTGATAATTTCTAACAAATTAATATACGCTTAAAGCTTGGATTACTACATATCTTTGAATTTGAAGTTTTCAGACAAAAAACTATATATATGTATTGAAAAAAATGAGTATAAATGTCTTTATTGCGGACAAAAAGTAACCCGACTCTCAAACTTAGGTCAGTAAATTATACTATAATGTATGAGAGGTATGCCCTACTTTTTATGATTACAAAAAGTGGTGGCCTATTTATTATTTATTATAAAGTAATTTACCAATATATCTTGACGTAGGGGGAGGAGTGAGTAGGGGGAGGAGTGAGTTTGACAAAACACATTAGATAATGTCCTTGTAGGAGAAGGAATACGTATGATATAGTTTTGAATTTTATGGTTGTATCTAAAAAAGGATTTCAGAAAAATATTTTGGACTTTTGTCGTCAACTTGTTTTTCGTAGTTGTTTGAAGCTGAATAAAATCATAATAAAATTAATCGGTGCCATACTCGAACATAATAAAATTAAGTTCTAAAATTATATTAACATTTCTTAAATAAATAGATTTGGTTATCATTAAAATTAGAACAAAAATTTTAAAAATGACAATAAAAAATATAGATTTCAATAAAAGCAGGGGCCATTTAACTAGTATATATATTATGTGTGTGTGGGCAAAAGCAATTTAAAAATAAAAGTGACATGATAAATTGAACAGCGGGTTTAAAGGATGAGAGATCTAGTTTGAGTCCTAACAATAGGAAAATTAATATAAAGATTTCGGAAGTTTAAACTTTGTGGGGCTTGATTGCATAATTTATCAAGTGCAGCCCCCACATCATATACTAGTACTGTACCCCTCTAAAGAATGTGTAAGGATATGGAGCTAATAAAGAACGCCGGTTCTTTCTAGCAATTGTGTATGAACGAAGCAGTAGCTTTTGGAACCGTTTAAGATCCAACGTCACAGTTTGATTATCAAGATAGATTCTCTTAGTAAACTCCCATCCTTTGCTGTTGACACTGTCCGGATCCTTCAAGACAGGATCGTTCTTCTTGTAGTCGTTGTACAATGAGCTCTCCCTCATCAAAATCTTGTAGCCAATGTACTTCAAACCGAGTTTTCTTGCCGGTGCCCCATAACAATGGTCGGCTGGCCAATCAGTGCCAAGTGGTATGACTTGAATAAAAACGGAACCAGGCCTAGCGAATAAAAAATGAGTCATGGCTGCACCGTGCACTCCAATCATAACATCACTTGAGTTGAGGGCTTGATAGATTTTAGCAAGCTCCGTTGTGCTTTGCGGTTTCAAAACCTCCACATCAAATCCAATATCCTCCGCCATTTTCACCAGTAAATCTTCGTTGGTTATTGCTCGTGAGCCGTTTCTTGATACTATAGCCAGTTTAGGCGCGCTTGAATTTTTGTTTACTATTGTTGCCTTTGGCGATATTGTCGAATTCTTCTTGTTAATCTTAGCTTCACGTTCTTCGTCTCGAATGATACTGTTAATACGAGGCAAGAAGGATTGATCCAAAAGATCCCGAAAGTCTCCTATGGTTTTATTGTCTTCCATTAAAGAAGCGTCGATAGTTAGCTCATCATGGACTCTTAAGCCAACGATGGCTTCATAAAAACAATGGATTCTTTTATCTCCAGTATAATCTATGGGTGGAAAATCCGAGAGTTGCTGGAGTATGTTTTCGTACTTTGTGATCCACCAAGTATGATACTCAAGAATGACAAACACAACTTTCTTGTTGAAACGTTGGGAAGTTATATATAGAGGCAAAATGCCGTCATTGAATTCGTGGTAAAGATTACCGGTATAACCTCCAGTAGAGAAGAAAACAGCAGGAACTTCATGATGGACATCGCATTTGTGACCAACATCTAAATCTTTCTTCACAATGAGGTTTAGTTCACCAATTTTGCTCATTATACTGGTCTCCCATTTTCGAGGGTATGGCCTAATCTTTTCGTGCTGTATCGGAGCTGCTGCAGTATCCTTGCCATTTGATGGGCCAGATGCGTAATATTTGGGGTTGTAGAGAATGATAGATGAGGTTGAGGAGTGAGTTCTTACATCCCCTCTCATAATACATACATCGGAACGGATGTTACTTCTGTCGCAACAAATAGTTCCTACAATTTAGAACCCAAATGGATTCAACAGTCCCTTCATTATATTATGGTACCAGCACATCATGACCATATACACAAAGGTGTGAATGAATACAATAAAAATAAAAAATCAATATCCAACTAGGAAAGAAACTAAACAGAGTAAACAAAGAGCTATCTAACTCACCATTAGGAGCAGGTGCATCATTTTCAGACTCAAATGAGTCTGCAGAAACCACAACAATAAACCATTAATTAAAAATCATAGAAATGCCACTTCGTAATAAATAAAAGGACTTACAATGAATGGAGAAGCTGGAGGACAAGAAGTGGACAGCCAAAATAAAGGTGCAGCAAAGTATACAAAGCAAAATGGAAAACGGAAGCTTGTTCTTATTTCTTTGCTGGTTGTTGTTGTAATCAACAGAATCCGAAGACGCCTCTTCATTTTCACCACCAACCATATAGCGTTTCCCTGACTGGTTATAAAGATTACTGTATCCTTTTTGGTACCTCACCATTTCTTCCTTTTGATTTTTTCCCTCAAAAAAACCAGCAAACTTTACAGAATTAAACAGAGAATGGAAAGAAAGAGAACAACTCAAACGACTAGTTAAAAGAAAACGATTTTTGTTTCATTTACAAGTATACCGAAGATTTTGAAAATGATTAAGGAGTTATTTGATAATTCTTTCTAAATTTTCTTTTCCTTTTTGCCTATTTAGCAGACCAGGGGTATTTTTTGTTACCAAAAATCCAAAATGTGTTTATGCGGTTGTTGTTAGGAAGCTTGATTTTCCTCTTCTCCTGTACTCCAATGCATATATTATATATGCATATGGAGAACTTTATTGTAGTTTCTTGATTTTCCTCTTCTCATGTAATCCCATTTATAGATTATACATATGAAGAACTTTAGTATAGTTTCTAGATTTTCCTCTTCTCATGTAATCCCATATGTAGATTATATATATGAAGAACTTTAATGTAGTTTCTTGATTTTCCTCTTCTCCTGTAATCCCATATTTAGATTATACATACGAAGAACTTTAATGTAGTTTTTTTTTCTACCTTTTCTTTTTTCCATTTTAAGAAATAATAATGAATAATAATATATGAAAGTATTTCAAAAAGAGGCCACATGATATTACTGGCATGCCAATGAACAATTCCAAGAAAGCGTATATAGCAACTTGGTTTGACAGTCAATTGTTCCGCTTTCAAATATATTTATTTAGTTATTATATTCATATTTCATAGGAAGCAGTAGAGATCGATCTAGAGAATTAGACAATAGTCTTTGTTATTATTATTTTTAGTAAATATTCTTTATAATTTTTTCTTTACTTACTGTAATTGTATTTTGTATGCATAGCACCTCTAGTGATGAATAAAACATTATTTTCACAAATATTATAGGTCATAAGCAAGAAAATCTCTTTAACGAAAAAATACAATCCTCATGTTTTCCTTGTCTGCAAACCCGAGCGACACCTGCTCCATGGCTCCTTCGTCGTAGTCGGCAGCCTCCACCCCGCTACCTGTTATAGCGTCTTCCACGCTGCTCCATGTTACGGCATAAAGATTTTTTCCCTTCATCCATCGAACGTCTTAGTGGTTGCCCCCTTGTGCCCATCAAGGCGCACACGCATCTTCCTATGCCGTTGAATTCCCGGAATTACACCTCCTGGAATACAATCTCTTTTATGGCTATGACCTTCTTGGCTATTTGGATGACATGGCCCCTTTCCTTCCTTGCGACAATTGTTGAAAAATTGATTAAATAAAATGGGTTTGTACAGCTGACTTCGGGCCAGATTTTGAGCGGGTTCCACTTATCGTAGTGACGACTTCAAGATGGGAACGTTTTCTCCTATGTGAGAGCTTCGAAACGATATATTGCACGCTCAAAATGGTACACAGGTGAATGAGAGATTGATGCTCAAAGATAGCTACATAAAGCTGAAAATATTGAAGTAAATGAGGGAAAAAACCATAAAGTGAAGATGGCCATCCCACATGGGAAAAAGAGCACTCTCCTTTTGGGTTTATCAATAGCAATGCATTCTTAGCATGATAAGAATGTGTTGGCTAGAGTCTCCTCCCTCTCCTATGTGCGCGCATGAGGGTGCAAATGCGAGCCAAAAATTAGTGCGACTAATGCGATTCGGGCTTGCGCACACGACGTAAGCTCCGAATGTCGGTCCGTTTAGCCTGTCGGGCACCCGCTCGCGTGGGCCTTGTTTTGCAACTTCAATATTAATTTTTCTATTTTAGGTAACAAAATTAATTTATATTCGGATAATATTTCTATATTAAATTCGAAGCATCAAAACGCGTCTAGATTCATCCGAAGGTATGGTCTTATCTTAATTATGATTCAGTATTATCGTAATTAGAGATTTGCATATATCTAAAAGATCCCGTTCCTTGTTAATCAAGTCATCCGACTCTCTCCCTAATTAGTATAAATAGGGGTCGCTCCCCGTAGGGTTAATCATCAACAAAATTACACTTTGCATACACGGAAAAAAAGTTTTTAATCATTGTGTGGTGGTGGTTGTCTGTTACCGTTCGAGTTCGTCGGGATTGTTCTGCGAGTGCTAGCAGCCAATTCGAAAGGTCGTTTTATCCTGAGAAGAGTTAGTCCAACGATCTCAACACGTGGAGAGTACTAAACTACTTTACGGAAACCGAGAAGGACTCGACCAATTACTACAGTTATTTTCAGTTTCTGCGTTATTATTAATTTGCGTGTCAATTTATATACTGTTCGTTATTTCCATTGTTTCTAACAATCTTAAAGTAGTTTATGTCTTGAGACGAACAGGTTAAACCATTGGCGTAAGATTTTTGTTTCAGAAAATTATTTTCAAAACTTGGTTTAATAACCGTAGTATATTTTTTTTGTTACAAAAATTATATATATAGGTTTTATATATATAAACAAATTTATAGTTTTTATTCGTGAAGGATTATCTAAATCCTCACCTACTACAAAAGAATTGTTTTTGTATCTCGAAATAATTTGAAGAATTTCCGTAATTCTTCCGTGTTCTAATAAAACTTTTAAAACATTTCAGATGTGTGATACCAACGAAAACGTGGACATGAGCATTACTGATGCCAGTCTTAAGACTCCCCAAACGTCTAAATCGCAGGCTCCTGGCACTGCTCTGAAAACTATGCCTCTACGTATGGCAAGTTTGGAAAATCCGGTTGCTCCCACAGTTCCTATGAGCCATCATGAGAAACCAGAGAAATTCGATGGAGAGAATTTCAAAACTTGGCAGCAAAAGATGCTGTTTTATCTCACCATGCTGAATCTTGCGAGATTCTTGAAAAAAGATCCTCCTTCTGTTAGAGAGGATGAAATTGATGCACAATCGCAAACGACAATTGATGAATGGAAGCACTCTCAGTTTCTTTGCCGAAATCTGATTCTCAACGGTTTGGTAGACACCTTGTACCAAGTGTATAGCGTGAAGAAAACGGTAAAAGAATTGTGGGAATCCTTGGACCATAAGTATAAAACCGAAGATGCTGGTGCCAAGAAATTCCTCGTGGGTCAATTCTTGGATTACAAGATGAAAGACTCGAAGACTGTGATCAGTCAAGTGCAAGAGTTTCAATTGATTCTCCATGGGATTCATGCTGAGGGGATGATCTTGAGTGAATCTTTCCAGGTAGCTTGTATCATCGAAAAGCTACCACCTGGTTGGAAAGATTTCAAGAATTATCTAAAGCATAAACGAAAGGAGATGAGTATTGAAAATTTGATTGTCAGGCTTCGTATAGAAGAAGACAACAAGGGTGGAGATAAAAAGGCTTCCAATGTTGTTGGTAACACCAACGCTGCTAGGGCAAACGTGGTGGAGCATGATAAAGGCTTGAAGAACAAGAAGCCTAAAACTGGGCCAAAGATTGGACTGAAGGGTGGAATTTCTAAATCGAAGAAATTCGTGGGCAAGTGGTACAACTGCAACAAAGCGGGGCACAAGTCATCTGACTGTCGACTGCCTAAGAAGAAAGGCAATGAGACTAATGAGGCCAATCTGATGGACACTACGTCCGAACTTGACCTTTGTGCTGTGATCTCTGAAATGAATCTTATGGATGCTAATCCGAAGGAATGGTACCTCGACACTGGAGCTACTCGTCACGTCTGTAGTGACAAAAATGCTTTCTCCGAGCTGACTCTTGCTGATAACGGAGACATGATCTACATGGGCAACTCTGCTACCTCTGAGATCAAAGGGAAAGGGACGGTGCGCCTCAAGATGACTTCTGGAAGGGAAGTTACACTGATGAATGTGTTGTATCTGCCGGACATTCGTAGGAATCTGATTTGGGTACTTGATGGACACTCATGGCTTCAAGATGGTGTTCGAATCTCAGAAAATTGTGCTTTCCAAATGTGGTGTTCACATTGGAAGAGGTTATGTGAAAGAAGGATGTGGAAAATGAATGTAATGGCTGTTAAGCCCACCTCTTTTGATTCTAGCAATAAAACTTCTACTTATGTTTACTTGCTCGAGTCGTCTAATCTATGGCATGGTAGATTAGGACATGTTAATTATAAGTCATTACGTAAATTAATTAACATGAATCACATACCAACGTTTGAAATCGATTCCAAACATAAGTGTGAAACTTGTGTAGAGGCAAAACAAACAAGAACACCATTTACAACCATTCAAAGAAATGCGAAACCTCTAGATTTAATTCACACTGATGTATGTGATTTAAAATTTGCACAAACGAGAGGTGGAAACAAGTATTTTATAACTTTCATTGATGATAGTACAAAATACTGTTATGTATATTTACTGAAAAGTAAAGATGAAGCTATAGACAAATTTGTTCTATACAAGCAAGAAGTCGAAAACCAACTTAATAAGAAAATTAAGATGGTTAGAAGTGATCGTGGTGGTGAATATGTTGAACCATTTGGTGAATTTTGTTCACAACATGGAATTATTCACGAGGTCACTGCGCCATACTCTCCCCAATCAAATGGGATGGCAGAAAGGAAAAATCGAACTTTAAAAGACATGATGAATGCCATGTTATCAAGTTCTGGATTACCATAGAACATGTGGGGGGAAGCCATCTTGTCGGCTAATTATCTTTTAAATAAGATACCCAAAAAGAAAGAAGAAAAGACTCTCTATGAATTATGGAAAGGTCGAGAACCTTGCTACAAATTCTTAAAAGTGTGGGGGTGTCTTGATAAGGTGTCATCACCTTTGCCTAAGAAAATGAAAATAGGTCCAAAGATGGTGGATTGTATTTTCATTGGCTATGCGCACAATAGCACTTCTTACCGTTTTCTTGTGCATGAATCTAAAAACCCCGAGATTCATAAGAACACGATAATGGAGTTAAGGAATGCAACGTTCTTTGAACATACATTTCCTTGTAAATCCAATGTGGCTGGACTAAGTTCTTCAAAACGAACTTTCGAAGAGATTGACAATAGTCAAGATCTAGAAGAAAATGAAGAAATAAACGAGGTCCAAGAAGAGCCAAGAAGAAGTAAAATGGTAAGGACAGAAATCTCCTTTGGACCAGAGTTTCTAACTTATATGATGGAGGTAGAGGACGAGCCTAAAACATATAAAGAAGCTGTAAGGTCAGTGGAAGGCCCTTTATGGAAAGAAGCCATACAGAGTAAGATTGATTCCATCTTACAGAATCACACTTGGGAACTGGTAGACCTTCCTCCGGGATGTAAACCATTAGGTTACAAGTGGGTTTTCAAAAGAAAAATGAAAACAGACGGAACAATTGAAAAGTATAAGGCTAGGCTTGTGTCCAAAGGATACAACCAACGAGAATGCCTTGATTACTTTGATACGTATTCTCCTGTAACGAGAATAAATTCGATAAGGATGATTTTGACGATTGCATCTATCCGAAATCTTGCAGTACATCAAATGGATGTAAAGACTACTTTTCTTAATGGAGATCTCGATGAAGAAATCTACGTGGAACAACACGAGGGTTTTGTAGCTCCTGGAAAAGAAAAGAAAGTATGTAAATTGGTGAAGTTTCTCTATGGACTTAAACAAGTACCAAAGAAATGGCATGAGAAATTTGACAACGTCATGTTGACAAATGGCTTTAGAATCAATGAGTGTGATAAGTGTGTCTATGTCAAAGTTACAAAACAAGGGTATTTGATACTTTGTTTGTGTGTTGACGACATACTCATTGTGGGAAGCAATGACCATATGGTAAACTCCATTAAGAGTTTGCTGAATTCAAGATTTGATATGAAAGACATGGAGCTGGCCGATGTAATCTTAGGAAGAAAGATTAAAAGATAGCCATATGGTCTTATATTAACTCAGTCGCACTACGTGGACAATATTCTTGATAAATTCAGCAAGGGTGATTCAGGTATAGCCATAACACCAATCGACACGAGTCAACACTTATCTAAAAATAAAGGGAAAGGTGTTGATCAAATCGAGTACGCTAGAGTGATAGGAAGTCTGATGTACTTAATGAGTTGTACACGACCAGACATTGCCTATACAATTAGCGCATTGAGTAGATTCACGAGTAATCTGGGGCATGTGCACTGGAAAGCAATCGTGAGAGTACTTAGGTACTTACGTTATACTCGTGAATACGGGTTGCATTATACTAGAGATCCTGTTGTACTTGAAGGTTACACTGACGCAAGTTGGATCTCAGATATACAAGACTCCAAGGCAACAAGTGGATACGTATTCACTGTGGGAGGTGCAGCTGTGTCATGGAAATCTTCTAGACAAACTATCATAACCAGATCCACGATGGAAGCTGAGTTTGTGGCATTGGATAAATGCAGTGAAGAAGCCGAATGGCTTCGTAACTTCTTAGAAGATGTTCCTGAGTGGCCGAAACTGGTGCCGGCAATTTGCATAAATTGCGATAACCAAGCTACGATATATAGAGCAAAGAATGCTCTATATAACGGTAAGTTTAGACATATACGTCGACGACATAATACCGTTAGACAACTGATCTCGACTGGGGTTATCACCATCGACTACGTAAAGTCAAAAGATAACATTGCGGATCCACTAACCAAAGGGTTAAATAGAGATCAAGTTGAAAAGACATCGAAGGGAATGGGACTTAAGCCTATTGGAAATTAAAGTCTTATGAAAGAAAACCCAACCATGTTTGACTGGAGATCCCAAGATATTGGTTCAAAGGGACAACCTAATTGTAAGAACTTTGCACGGTCACTGTGGGGGTCAACCCTTGTCCATTCCTAGATGAAACAGTGACACCCGTAATGGAAAAGGTTAAGCATCGTGCTTTTAATGATTCTTACGCGTCAGAAATCCGAGCGGAGTAATGCGGGTTACTCTTAGATAAGAAATCACCTATGTGAGAGAGGAGGGGCCGCCTCTGAGAAAAATTGTGGGGGTTTAATTTTCTAGAAAACTCTTGCAGAACCAGGCGTATGTCCAGGGCCAAAATGGACATAAACCATGAGAACCGCAACGGTAAAAGGAATTATACCTGTGTGAGATTTATGGAACGTTTGCACAAACGGCGGATAGTTCAATGACGTCAAGTCACACTATCAGCTAGCATAGAAAGTATTTCTCACGAGGGAAGGTTCAAGGGCGTGTCCTACCTATCCTATGAAGGCATAGTCCGTAGTACTCCACCACCACATGATGTATGCATGATCATTCAAATTTCATTCATGTGAGGGATTGTTGGAAAATTGATTAAATGAAATGGGTATGTACAGCTGACTTCGGGTCAGATTTTGAGCGGGTTCCACTTGTCGTAGTGACGACTTCAAGATGGGTACGTTTTCTCCTATGTGAGAGCTTCGAAACGATATATTGCACGCTCAAAATGGTGCACGGGTGAATGAGAAATTGATGCTCAAAGATAGCTACACAAAGCTGAAAATATTGAAGTAAAGGAGGGAAAAACCCATAAAGTGAAGATGGTCATCCCACATGGGAAAAATGTACTCTCTTTTTGGGTTTATCAATAGCAATGCATTCTTAGCATGATAAGAATGTGTTGGCTAGAGTCTCCTCCCTCTCCTACGTGCGCGCAGGGGGGTGCAAATGCGAGCCAAAAATTAGTGCGGCTAATGTGATTCGGGCTTGCGCACACGACGTACGCGCCGAATGTCGGTCCGTTTAGCCTGTCGGACTCCTGCTCGCGTGGGCCTTGTTTTGCAACTTCACTATTAATTTTTCTGTTTTAGGTAACATAATTAATTTATATTCGGATAATATTTCTATATTAAATTCGAAGCATCAAAACGCGTCCATATTCATCCGAAGATATGGTCTTATCTTAATTACGATTCAGTATTATCTTAATTAGAGATTTGCATATATCTAAAAGATCCCGTTCCTTGTTAATCAAGTCAGCCGACTCTCCCTCTAATTAATATAAATAGGGGTCGCTCCCCGTAGGGTTAATCATCAGCAAAATTATACTTTGCATACACGGAAAAAAGTTTTTAATCATTGTGTGGTGGTGGTTGTCTGTTACCGTTCGAGTTCGCTGGGATTGTTCTGCGAGTGCTAGCAGCCAATTCGAAAAGGTCGTTTTATCCTGGGAAGAGTTAGTCAAACGATCTCAGCACGTGGAGAGGACTAAACTACTTTAAGGAAACCGAGAAGGACTCGACCAATTACTACGGTTATTTTCATTTTCTGCGTTATTATTAATTTGCGTGTCAATTTATATACTGTTCGTTATTTCCATTGTTTCTAACAACAATTTCCCAGTATTCGTCGTTGTGGTCATTCACTGGACATATCAGGATGGCCTCCTCGTTTCTGCTCTCTTTGATTCGGTCTCTAGGGACGTCATGCCTCCGATCTCTAATGAGAAAACGTTTGCCGCTATGTGGCACACTCTGCAAAGAATATTTGTCAACAAGTCTCGTTCTAGAGTTATGCTACTGAAGGAGTCTCTCTTTCAGATGTCGATTGGCTCCAAATCTGTGTATGGGTTTCTTTAACATGTTAAGATAAAGGTTGATGAACTCGTAGTTCTTAATCATCCTCCCTCTGATTATGTCGTGACCCTCTGCATCTTGAATGGGCTTGGTGCGCCCTATCGTGATATTGCAGTGCAAATCAACGCGCGTGACAACCCCTTCTCTTTTCCAACTTTGCATGACAATTTGATTGCTCATGACCTATGTGGAGTGCCTTGAATCACAAACTGCTTCCCTTGTCGCCTCTACCAACGTTTTCGCTTATCATCAAAACCTTATGCATCGCGATGGCTGCGGATCTAATGGTTGTGGCATCTCGTCCAACCAGGATGGCCACCGTAATTATTAGAATTTTTGTCAAAAGCGTTCGAACACTCGGCTTGATATCACGTGCCAGGTTTGTGGTATCTATGGTTATGGTGATCGTACTTGTCGTCGCCTTAAGCTGTCCATTGCCAAAGTTGCGGCTTCTCCATCTCCTACACCACCAAATCGCAACAATTGGCTTGTTGATTCTGGGGCTTCACATAACCTCACGTTTAATCTTTTGAACTTGATTGCTCACTTTGAATATGATGGCATCGATGAGGTTGTCATTGCTGATGGTTCAGGTTTGCTAATCACTCATGTTGGTTCTACTTCTTTTTTCATTTATGATCGTTAGTTTAGTCTTTCCCCTGCGTTATGTGTTTCGTCATCAAAACGAAACTTATTATCGGTGCATAAATTTTTCTTGATGAATAATGTTACTCTTGGATTTCACCCTACACGCTTTTTTATAAAGGACTAAGTTACGGGGGCGACGCTAGTGTGCGGGGAGTGCGCAAAAGGTATACCACTTGAACGTTCAACCATGACAACCATCCTTACCTTTGGCATTTCTTAGTGTTTGCACCAACAAGAAGAATTTGCATAGTCGTTTCGGTTATTCGTCGGCAGAGATTAGTTCCTTTTTGTTAAGGACTTTTATTTACCTTGTAATTCGTTCTTTTCTAAGGATGCTACGCTTTGTACTTTTTGTTTATCTAATAGTAGTACTCATTTGCCTTTTAGTGCTACATCTTTTGTCTCTACTCATCAGCTAGAGTATATTTATGGTAATTAATGTTTAAAATGGTAAAAGCGTAAGATGAGGCATTTTGTATTCTGAAAAGCCAGTTATAAGCCTCGGAGCAAAGCGCAGGCTTTGTGAATTTTGATATTTTATAATTTTAAAAAAAATATAATATTAATATTATATAAATATTTTAAGTGTAATATAAATGTATCCTTTTTTTATTGTCTCCTGTAGTACACGAATTGTAAATAAAATCAATTTGAATAGCGGGTTTGTCACTTTTTTTTATTATTTAAATATAGTTTCAGCTTTTATCTTCGAAGATTTAAATTATATACATTTTTTTTACCATTGATTGAGAAAGTAATTCTCAATTCTTATCATTATATGACTAGGTGTTGGCTTTTTTCCCAAGCCGTAAAAGAGCATCTAAGGCGTATGCTTTAACTATAAGGCTTTATTCAAGGGGTAAGCTTGATAACATTTCAGCATAGCACATAAGCTTTGAAGCATTTTAGGAGGATTTTGCTTCAAAGCGAGCCTTAACGCGAGTCTCAACTAAGCTTTTTAAGATACTGATGCTGATGTTTGGGGTCCCTCGCCGGTGCCTTCTTAGGATGGTTGTCGTTATTATCTGTTGTTGGTTGACCCTTTCTTGAAGTACTGTTGATTCTTTCTTTGACTCAAAAGTCTGAATTTGCTACAATGTTTCATCAATTTCATCGTCTGGCGGAAAAGTAATTTGGGTTTACCTTCAACTTCAAGAACTTCTATTCTGATAATGGGTTGAATTTTGGTTCTTCGACCTTATTTGTCTGAACGTGATATTAGTTGGCTTACTACTGTACCTCACACATCGCAACAAAATGGCACTGTTGAACGTTGTCATCGGCATATTGTAACTATTGAGTGCATTCTCTTACAGGCTGCGTTTAGTACAAGCGGTCGTATTCTTGACCCACATAAAAGCTCTCTTAATCCTGAAATGGTGGAGGCTCTTGTATGTTGCCAAAATTGGCTGAAGTCAGCCCCTCACACATTTGATATTCATGAATTCATGAAAGAAGTGTCTTTAAAAGATTATGAGATGTACGATGGAATTGTAAAAGGTACTTGAGCGATATTTATATATTGATTAGTAGTTATAATATATTGTTTACATTTTTTAACATTGTGAATATTGATTTGCAGATTTTTGAGCCTTGGGCATCTCAAATTCCAACCAACAGAATGTTGATAACTAGATGACATTATTGGTAAATAATTTGTTTATTCCTTTGAATATTTTTGCCTTTTAAGTTTACTAATCGCAGCCTAATATTTGGAAATCCAGGTTTGAATGAGGTGTTAAAGTAGACTTGAAGAAGACTTTTTTGGATTGAATATTACTGCTCGTAGACTATTTTTGCTGCCTTGGAGGTGTTTTTTTTTGTTTCTTTCCATGTTTAAGAACTAGTATTGTTGACTTGTTGTTTTGGACTGGAGATTTGTTGTTTTGGGGCTTAAATATGCTGTTTTGGACAATTTTTTTGCTACTAATGCAGTTTATGGACTGTACTTGTGCTAAAAACAGCAGTTTATACGCTGTTTTTGCTGTCTCAAAGATGTTATATTCTACTTTTCATATTTATAACTAGTATTGTTTTTTTAGACTTAGAAAAAATGATGTTTGTGGGCTATTATGCTGTTTTTAGATTATATTTTGCTGCAAAACCCTGAAATGCATAATATAAACTGTATGCATGCAGAAAATGTCAGTTTAAAGACCGACTTGAAGCTTGGAGGTGTTAATTTTTGCTTTTTTATATTTAATGTTAGTATTGTTGTTTTAGTTTGAAAAAAAATGTTGTTTTGAGGTTGTAAAATGTTGTTTATGGACAGAGCATTGCTGCAAAATGGTGCAATGCAGGTGATGGACTTTATTTATGTTGAAAATAGAAATTTATGGACTATGCAGTTTTTGCAGGTGATGAAAAATGCAATGTAATTTTTGTTGAATATGCGGTTAAAAAAATAACTAGTCTTTCATAAGAGAAAAAAGTTAATATTGTGAACATAAAATTTTATGATTTGCCAACCCGCCAACCGCCCGTCAATCCGCACGCACCCGTGCAACCGTAACCGCACGGTTTACTAAAAAAATGTACCCGTATGGTTGACAAAATTGGTCATCCGTTATGTTTTGGGCGGGTGAAATATTTCTTTGACACCCGCCAAATATAACCCGCGTACACCCCTACTTACCGCAATCGGCCTTGCCCTTCTCTTTTTGGGTTCGTCTTTTGCTACAGTTGTGTATCTTTATAACAGACTTCCAACATCTGTGCTCGGTCGTGATTCACCTTTCGGCGCTCTTGTCCCCTAACTATCTCAAACTTATTTGTTTATTATGTTTGAGATGAAAAGCGGCAATGTGCTAATTTATTTATTTAGCTTAATATAAAAGCTTCATTTTGTTTGTTTTGTTTTGTTTTTCTCTTTCTTTCTAAAGCTGCAACGGGCTGAATTCAACTGTTCAAATTTCACACTCGCGCAATGTGCAACGATGGGAATGAGGAACCTCAAAGTTGTTCAACTCTCGACAGCGTAAGCAAAAATTGTTGTTTAATTTCGGAGCTTCCAATGTCTCTCTTACATGAAATCTTTTTCAAACTCCCAATTAAGGGCATCATGCGTTGTAAATGTGTTTCTCCGACATGGAACAATCAGCTATCTAACCCTAGCTTCACCCAAAATTACGCCAAAAAATCGCCCGCCCTTTACCGCAGTTTTACTTCGCATCGACACGCATTTGGGCACCGTAGTTCCCCTTCATCTTTGTTTGCTTGAAGTTTCTCACAATGGGGCTACTTTTCTAGTTTCACACATTCCGCAGAAATCACCTCAGTGGATGAGTAGGAATTCATTTACCTATATACGCCCCTCGAAAGAGGGCTTACTCTGTGTGAAACATCATTTGGACGACTGGTCTGACGCTGTTTGTGTTAATAACCCGATTATGGGCGATACTATTCAGCTTCCTAGTTGTCCTGAACATCCAGACTACAACTGCATTGTGAAATACGAGTTTGGTTTTAGTCCGGTTACGAATAAGTTCAAGGTTCTGAGATTTGTTCTTAAGTCTCATACTGATTTCCGTATAATTGAATGTGAGGTATTCACGATTGGGGTTGATAGAACGTGGAGGCGTTTGTCCGGTCCATTCCCAAGTTTAACTCCTCGTTTTAGTTTTGTTGCTTTAAACGGCTTCTTTTACTGGCTTGACAGAGGTCCCGACTTTATCTCTACCTTTGATCTTGGGGAAGAGAAATTCGGGCGAATTTCTGTACCCCCTCCGGGCTTGTTGCTGTCTTCAAAGCTAGTGTATTTGGTTGTAATTGGTGATCAGCTTTGTGTGGTTGACTCCTTCCGTCTTCCGTCGTAAATTACTATATGGAAAATGAAAAAGGATATGGTTTTAGAGTCTTGGACTAAAGTTGTCATATTGACTAGTTGGTTTCCGTCTAAAGTGCCCACATACTACCTCATTGCAGTTGGAGGGTTGCGGAATGGTGATATTCTCTTTCATTGTCCTGACGACTCTCTCGTCTCCTGTAACGTAGAGCGTAAGAGATGCTCGAAAATTACGTGTCTTGGTAACAGTGTGGGACGGTATGTATCGAATTTTATGCCTGGATATAGTCCAAATTTCTCGTTGCATGCTAGTCATTTGTCGCGTTCTGATATGATAATTAAAAGGGAAATCCACTCAGCGGAGTAGGCTTCACTAAGTTCTCTCAGTCAGGAGCTTCATCAGTTTCTTTTGGTAAGATTTTATTGTAATTACCCACCGTATGCTCATGTTCCATTTTGGTTTTTGTTCTGGAAGGCGGGGAGATTAACCCAGAACATGTTATTTATCGGCTGGAACCTAGAAATGTTTTCCATTTTTAATTGTGACCTGTTAAATGTTGCTTTCGTTTACGGTTTTGGGGACTTTCAACTTTTCCTAGTTTGGCTTAAGTGCCTACCTCCTTTAGCATTATCAGTATGGTTAGATCTTGGTTGTAGTATACTTATATTTCCACAAGGAAGGAATTTAGTTGAGTCAGTTGTAGTATGCCATGCAATTCACTTAAGTGTCAGACGTTGAAGTCAGTCTTTCAAGCCACATTGAATCACCATCATCTTAAGGATTTCACCTATACCCAATCGTAATGTAACCACAAACATTTCCTGATTTGGAGATTTTCATTCTTAAACCTTAAAAAATAGAAAATTAGGTTTTTAATCTTTTCAATTTTTTGCACCTACTATAAATTGTTCTGGTGTTCTTTTATGCAATGGATTGTGGAAATTCTCAGAAAAAGGCATAATTTGCTAAACCTTTTTATTTTATATTCTAATAGTTTCCTTGTAACTTATCCTTTACCGTTTATCCTTTATATCCCTCTAACTTTGGAGCTTCCACTTTCACATCTATCGTGGACATTGCATCATTCCGCCATTCTGTTCCCTTCATCCCCACTGTTTCATTCCCTGATGCTTGAGCTAATTAAGTCACTTTTCCATCTATTTTGGAAAATGATACTTACTTCTCTTTATGAATTAATGACCTTACCATTAGTACTGCATGGGTCTGTAATGGAATGAGACAACGTATCATGAAAATTTAAATGACTGCAATCTTACGATCGATGGGTAAATTTAATGTTAAAATACTTTAACTTGGTAATATTTCAGTATCATGTAATTTTCTCTGGTTAATAATGTCTTAACTAATAGTTCAGAGACATCGTATATAGAAATTATCTAAACTACACCTATTCTTACTAAATAATCATTCAAATGGCAAGTTTCATTGGTTATAGATATGTCCGCGCATATTTTGAGAGTATGGACGGTGCTGCTCTTAAAGTTTATGTATTTTTCCATTCCATAATTATCAGTTTTTTATGTGAGGTCAGTATTGTTGTTTTACCCATTCCACTAATTTGGACTAAGGAAGGTAAGTTGAGCTCTCAAACGTAACTCAAAATATGGATTCTGTTATTCATCCGATTATTTAGAGAATTACCGCCATGTCCTTCGCATCATGACATGTGAAGTGGATGTTGTTTTGGTTGCTTTACAGTTTCAGAGCAGCTTTGTAAGTTTATTCCTTGCCGGGGTTGTAATCCCTTATATTTGACTGAGTTTTCAACGATGATGTTACTTTTTCAGTGTGGCACTGCCTTTTTAAGAGCTGTAATTGTAGGGAAATCTGTGATACATAATAGATAGACAAATAGTTGGAGAGGCAGGGCTGTTTGGAGGGCATGGATGAAAGGCAAAGTACCAGTATTATAGGCACTCTTTCAATAGGACCTCGTTTCAAGTTAGCAGTATCGAACATTTTATATAGCTGTAACAATTTATAAAGTTGACTGAGCGACATATGAATAATGTATATTTTGAGTCTCTCCACTTCTAGCAAAGAAAGTTCATGACATCCCATTTTTATTGAAGATAATATCCATAAACATAAGGGCAAAACTTATGAGTTATGATCATCGTTTCAATTTTTGTAATGCTTCAACTAATCAGTATACTTAATTAAAAGTCAGTAAAGTAAATCGAGAAGAAAAGAGTTGCAATTTGCGACGTCACACCACCTGCTTAAGCTTTAGTTGAGTAGGCCTGATATTTTCCTTTAATTGTATACTAAGGCTCTGTTTGTTTTCCAAGAAAATCGGGGAATAGAAAAAAAAAACTAGGGAAAATCTTTTTTTTCTAGCTCTTTGGCAATTTAAGATTTTCCTAGAAAAAAAAGAGAAGAAATCTTTGGAAAATAAAGACAGGTAGTGTAAATTTTTTCTCAATAAACCGTCTGAAAAATTATCTAAAAATGTTTAAAATTTATTCACTTCCTACAAAAAAAGCCGGCAAATCTCATCGAGATTTTCACAATCTTTTTCAAAATTTAAAAAAATCTAGTTTTCTCACCAAAAAGCCTTTACACATACATAATAAGGATTTTCCCGGAGAAGAGAATTTTTTTATTTTTTTTAAGAAATTTCTTGTTTTCCCTCGTTTTCTCCTTTTTTTTTCTTTCATTTTTCCTCATTTCCCGAAGAAACAAAGCACTATGTAGCTAACTTTAAATATAAAAGAGCTATTTCTCTAAAAAAAAATATAAAAGAACTAAATCCTTTCCTGGTCCATGGTTTCCTAATAAAAGTATAAATAAACTATTTGACATCAGCAATCACGAAATCTTTTGTAGTAACTTAATGAATTAGAAAACAAAATCTGAGAGTTGTATATTGTAATTATCTTAAACTCTAAAGTAACGTCCTCTTAGCAATCAAAAAAAAAAAAAAAAAACAACTTCCTCTTGTGAAATTAAACTAAGCACTTTAATTTTAACCCTGTAACAAGAGTAATAAATTATCCAAAATTCTAGCGAAGCTTCATTTTGAATATAAGTAGCGTGCATACTTAAGTTGTGAATTAAGTAAGAGTCTCAATCAGTTTGAACTTTCACATTTTTCACTTTTTTTTTTCTCTCCACTTTGTATACTTCGGCAATTGTTTTGTTAAGTTTGATATAGTCTTTTAGTTTGGTACACGAAGAAGTGCTTAAAAGGTTCCACTGACGAACAAATAACAACAACCCCTTCATTTTGAACCTACTTCTTTCATTTATACAACATACTTGTTTGTTAGTTAGTTTTACCTACTTTGACTACATTTTTTCTTTTATATAACACCGATCAATGTGTATGTACTTGTAGTTTCAATACCTTTTGTTAGTTAAATATCTAGCGTTAAGTATCTGTCTACCAATTAAAAATAGAAACGAGTACTAATAAAACTTTCAGGTGCTAGTCCCCAATGGGGTTTGGTGTTTCTTATAATCTCAAGAAAATAAATTCCTTAAGTATCAATGCATCATTCGTGTCTCTCATGAGAAAGACATACTTCTCATGCATGAAATTAATTTCACTCTAAAATCAATCCAAAATATAACTACCAATTTTATCTTCCATATAATAATTGTAAGTCATCAGCCAAACCTCTCGGAATAAAGTTTAACCAACTAACTAGAAGTTACGATCATTCTAATTGATATAATCATCAGCTTTGTTTTCTGTTTTTACAATTGGGGCATGAACCAACCTACTTTGGATCCCGAAAAGTGCTTTATTTTTGTGAAAGAAGCTTGCTGTATTTTGTGGTGTTGCACGGAGAACACACCATGTTCGCGAACAACGTATTGCTTCTGAGCACCATCTTGTAGTACCGCAAGACCTTCAGCGTCATCTATTGCAAAGTGTATGCAATCTGCCTCAACACCTTCAACAGCTGGAGTCAAAAAAGATCCAGCAGCTCCCAAAAATATTGTTTGTGCCCCTATACTACTCAAATAGTCGGTCCCTGATTGTTTATAATTCACTGCGTGAACGCTGAATTCCCTAATTTGCTGGCACCTGACTCGCACAATGGGTTCACTCTTGACATCCTCTTTCTCACTTGTTATACTATCTAAATGTGCAATAACGATTATTATCTTTTGTGAATCTGTTGATTCCACTAAGTGATAAGTTTCACTTTGGTTGTGAGTAAGTTTCAAACCAAGAGGAAATTGGTCCTCAAAGATACTTCTTATAATAACCGGTATGACGATTATCCTCACTGGTATCTCGCAGTTCGTCAGTCGAATTTTATCGTTGGGCAAGAGACCTTGTGCGTGTTCTGGCGTCAAAGTGGTAGCCACAATGGCTAGTTTCTTCTCTGTACTATCATATAAGACGTCGTGGTAACACGGTCCAAATTCTCCACCGCCAAGAATGTTCCATGTTTTTTCTTGCGGTGTACACAATGCAATTTCATCATGTGTTTTTCTCCTAAAAATCACGGCCACGACGCATTCAGTGGAGTCCATCGAAAATACTTCCACTCGACGAGCGACACTTGAAAAGTTTACTATTTTTCCTGTCCTGTCGAGTTCTATGTACTGGAGTTCTTTGTATTCGTTGAAAAATGGTAGAGTGGATAGATGAGGGAGTTTCAGAGTGTCGCCTGATAGTGGCTGCCATAAAAACATGTCTGCATTTGAGTCAGTTATAAGTAGCCATCCGCGTGAATATCCGCAGCACCACCAACCACCAGCTGATTGGTTAATAAACCGAAAACGATAAATACGTTGTTCCGTTATACTTCTGAACCGTATCTCTGTCAAACAAGCTTCTGGCTTGTTGTAGGAATCATTAGACAAGATTTGCCATGGAGCCTCGGCCCTCTTCGGAATATGGTCTAGAATTTGTTTCCACGATTTACAAACTAGCCTAGAGCGAACTCGATCACCTCTCCAAAGGTTTTTGAATATCGTGGGAAGAATGTCATTGGGGAGCAAATCCCATGGAGGACTCGAACAACCGGAGGCAGTCGCTGTTTCGACTTTTATTAATTGAGCCGACACGCTTTTCATCTTCCAGTTCCAACAAAAACCAAAGCAGCATCTAAACTGGAAACAATATATCTTCATAAAACGAATCATAAACGACGATTTACGATTTATGAAATTTGAGTATCTCTTGCCGAGAGTTTGATGCGTCCAAGAGTTTTTTTTAATTATTTGCTGTAATTAGTTTTCAACTTCTACGTGTTAAATATTAATTACTATTAGGAGTGCGCTATAGCTCTCCCACTAGAGTTATAATTAGTCTAAAACACGTCGTCGAAGTCATTGAATAGTTAATTGATACTCTCCCAGCTAAAATGAGAGACTCTGCTGCCGGTGAAGCGTGGAAGACTTTTGACGACACGTATCCCGACTACGCAGATGGGGCAAGAAATGTCAGACTTGGACTTTGCACCGATGGTTTCTATCCATGGGGAAATTCTTCTAACAGTTATTCGTGTTGGCCAGTTTTCGTTACCCCCTACAATCTTCCCCCAAGTATGTGCATAAGGCAAGAGTATATATTCCTGAAGAGGATCATCACGTTACATCTTCCGAAAGTGAACCAGATGCCGGAGCACAGGAACAAGACAGTGATCCTGACTACGAATAATTTTTAAAATTATGTTATAATTTCAAGAAGCGGAACAATGATTGCTATAGACATTTTTTTTTCCTTCGAATTATGTAATATTTATAATTATGCAAGATTGTTAATTATGAATTTATATGCGTTAAATAATACGTACATGTTTTTCGAATTATGTAATATTTGTTGTCTTTAATTATGAAATATTGCGAGTTATTTATAATTTCTAGAAGTTTTATAATTAACGTGTATAATTAAAATGGGTAAGTTTAGGTTTTCTAATAAAAATAGTAAAATGAAAATTTCTTACTAATAATACAACAATTACATTATACTATAGTAAGGGGGTGTTTGGTTTCATGTATAGTTTATTACAAGAGTTAGTAAAAAGTTGTACTAATACCCGTAATATATAATACAACTGCGTTATTATCGTATTTGGTTCATGTGATTTTTTTTCATATCGGTTGTCAAAAATTTAAGTAAACCACTTTGGTTTGATGGATTAAATCCCGAATTAGTATGAATAGGAAAAAATGCCCTCGAACGTTTCTTAAAGTGAGAGGACTGTTCATTTTCCCCAAATCAGCCCGACTCAATTCGTCCCTCCCCCAAATTTTACCGTTAAAACCCTAGGATCCGAAATTGAGGGCGATTTTGACTCGATTACACCCGGCTTTAGTGGATTTCACCAAATCAACGAAGAATCAAAAGTGTAAGTTCGTTTTAAACTTTGTTATTAAAGTTTTTGGTTAATAAATACGTTGAACCTAAATTCTATTTTCGGTGCTCTTATGGCATTATGATGATCCCAGATTCTCGCATAGTTTTTAGTATGATTCTAGACTATTAGTACACATTATTTGATTCGCATGCAAATCGATTGATACTAGGGTTTATTTGTCGAGAATTATGTTAGGGTTTATGTTAGTGTTTTACTGTCCGAATCCCATGTTTAGTAGTCGATGTTTGTTACATGTGTTCAAATTGGCGTTTTTGTATATGGGTTCGAAACGAAATATTATGTAGTGCATTTGTGTGTTAATATTGATGTCTGAATGGCATGTTTACTTTTCTTCTTGATTCTTTTGTTTGTTGAAATTAGTTGTAGTATTGTGTAAGCATGTATGTTTATGACATGATGAAACGGATGTTGACAAGTTCTATACTATGCATGTTAAGCTTGAATTGTAACATCGATTTTTGAAATTTAGGTTGTAGCTCAGTTCTATACTATGCATGTTAAGCTTGCTTTTAATATAGTTTCCGAATATACTGCCATTGTACTATAGTTTGCATGAATGGTAACATTGATTTTTGAACTTGAATGTTTCGAATAGAAGATGATGTCCGTTTTCAAAATTATTTGGGAGACTGATTTGGCAAACATTTGTACGATTCCTACTTATGAAACTAGAATCTTTCATGGTTGTTGTAGATGTATGCCCCCTTCGTTGTCAATTGTGTGTGTGGGCGCGGCCCAATGAATTATCGTAGGGTAACTAGGACTGGTAGATACCCGGGAGATACTACTACATTTGTCCGGCTCAGATACATTATAAGGAGTACTTCATTTGGGCTGATGAGCTGTTAATGCCCCGATTTGCTCGGACTAACCCCATGTCTTCATCCCCAATCCCAAATGAGAATAACAACTTCTCACATCGTAATGTGAAGACGGAGGCAAGTGAGGAAACAACTGTTCCTGCCGCCAACAATAGTACACATTGTTCTTACACTAATCCCCTCCCATCCCACCCTGAAGTTGGAGCTCAAAATGAAAATAACACACGACCGCTTAGCGTACTAATAAATTCATGTGTCGATGGCATTACCGAAAGGTCATTGGCCAAAATGGATGTGATGTGTTGTTGCTTATCTTAGGTCTTAGTGTTATTAATTGTGTTATATGTAATTCCTCTAATCATTGTCTTTGTGTCCCGCAAGTGAGGTGTTGTTGTTTAATAAAGAGAATCCTAGTAGTTATTATTCGACTCTTAAGTTGTGCAAGAATTTGTATTTTGTAATGAAGTTTGACATATCTGGCATGTTCAATGTTATGATGATTAACTAAGATTTGAAATTATTTACTATTTGTACAACTTTTTTCTGAGCTAAGTTATTATTTCAAACTTGAGAGCATGTGTTGTGTTGTAGTGCAGAATATTGTGCTTATTAGACATGCCTTACACTCGTAATGGATGGATCAAGAAATGTTTTGATGATCCTGATATGGGGCCGGATGGGTCCTTCAAGGTTTTGAAGGTCTTGATTGCGTATGCAAAGAAGCATGACATATCACTTGTGCATGAGATGAAGTATGCTGTGCTAGAGGTGCGCGACGTTGTGAGAGACAGTTATGGGAACAAATATCCTATTATAGTGATTCAAGAAAAGGTGAAGGCAACGAGATATCGGCTGGAGAAATTCCACAATTGGATTAACGTCCCAGGAGTCAAATTCGATCGTTGGGATAAGAAGAACCTTGTATCCGTTGGTCCATAATACGTACACTACCTCAAAAAGGTAAAACATAATTTTTAACCCGATGTAGATTCGCACTTAAGTTGTATTTTAACATTTAGTTAACAACTCTTTTTTTTGGATGTGCAAATTTCTAGGAGAATACTATTGAGAAGCACTTCCGTATTCATGGGTTCAAGGATTACTTCTTATACGACGAGGTATTTTTTGTCCGATCAGCAGCTATCCTCCCTTATGAACGTTGAGGAACAATTGAGAAGCCCATAGTGGTGGATGATGAAGGGATTGTACCACCTTAGGGTCGGGCAACTGCTGGGAGTGGTGCGACTACTAGCTACATTACAGATAACGGGGGGAGTGTTACTCAAGCGTAGTCCGAACTAAGTAAGGTCCTTAATTATGGTTCCTTCTATGGAAGAATTTTAGACAGCTTTGATTAAGTTATGTATTTGAATTCACTTTGAACTGCATGGCATTTGGGGATATGGTGTACTGAATTTTGTTGTGGGGATTTCATGAGATTCTCTATTGATCTCATGACATCAATTTTGATCTTTTACCACACCTTTTGGTGAAGCATGCCATAAAAAAAACAACAAAGGCATGCTATTTTTGTATATTTCCAGAGATTCTCTTCCATTCCTAATTGTAAACAAGTGCTCACTCTTCATTACCTATTCAACTACAAATACATTCCTCAAACGTTGCATCATATTAAAATAAAAAAAGAACTTTGCAAACCATTCCATGTAACAGAAGACGAGATATGCTTCCACACGCTAGCGAGCTTCAACGGAAAATATTTTACGACGATGAATGGATTTCGGACATCGACGAGACACTTATCGATGTCCTAAAGGAACAATGCGTTTCCGATCAAGGTTGCGTTCCACTACACAACTTGAAATACATCGACGTAATACTCGGGAATGCGATGGATACAATCAACTACATATACGATACTCAATTCACGGAGAGTGAGATAACATTCCGTTTCAACAATTTAGCGGAGAGGCACAACGTCTTCAAGAAGATGCTTAGCCATGGCGGGACGGTTTGGAACATGGACAACAACGAAGTTTTCATGCCGAAAGAAGTTTGGGATTCGTTTAACAAGGTTTTGTTGCCTTTTTTCCTCTATCTTACTTAATCCTATTACGTTTTTTTTAAGATCACAATCTTTGTTTCTTTTATTAGGGTACTTGGAAGATGCATGAAGCCTACCAAGTCCACGGCGAGTTTGCGTGGGGTGATTTAGAGATGCTATTTGGCACGGTTAGAGTACGTGCCCGCATCTTACCCCCTAGAGAGTACGTCGAAAAAATTCGTGAAAAGAAGCGTACAACTCAAGAGATTATCGACGCAACTAGAAGAGAAAAGCAAGAAGCTTCACGTCTTACTAAGGAAATGTCTTTTGTTACCGCTTCCGACCATGTTTCCGGCACCAATGATAACCCTTGGTCTCTCCCTAAACCACGGAAAGACAAACAAACCGCCGCCGATTCCGTCGCCTCATGTTCTGATAAATCGTTCTACTTCTAAGTTTTATTTCTTTTCTTGCAAATTAAGGACCGGATGGGTCGATTGTCGCATTTCTCGAGTTTCTAGTTCATGTTCCATTGCTTTGTGTTTTGTTGTTCCGTACGTTGTCGCAATTCCCGAATTCCTAGTTCATGTTCTATTGTTTTGTGTTTTGTAGTATCGTGTGTTTTTGTTTATTTCGGTATTTTGTTTCTTGAAGTGTTTATTGCTTATTATCATGAGGAACGCACCTAAGTCGCATGCAATATAGGTTGAAATATTATGCCAACGCTAACTAGTAGGTCACTGCACCATTCCAATGTACATGTTCCACTGTCCACACTAGTATAAATCACACAACTATTTAACAAGTTTATCACACAAGCAAATCACATAGCTATTAAACACACGTTCATTCGAAGTGTCATCTTTGATACTTGCAAAACTCAAAATGATAGAACAAATATAAAAAGTAGCATATCCTCATTGAAAATGATGAAACGGGAACTTGATATCAAAATAGTTCCTGAATCAAAGCTGATATGACAAATCACTAGCCATGTCCAATACTGCAAATTCAAGTTCGTACTCGCTATTGCCGATAGTACTCCAAAATAACGGGGCAGGGGTAGCCATAATCCTAAAGAAACAATCCAATAAGAGATACCTAGAGTTCAGCTCACACACGAGCATACCAAAACAGCTAAAAAAAAGATCATAGTTTCGAAAGTAGTCTTCATAGGAGTTGCATACAGAAATCACTTCTTCATGTTCTTATTACTCATGAGGTGCTTAAGATACCTCAACTGTGAATCTTCAAGCAGTGCAAAGAAGACATCTGTATCCTGTGGGCAATGGGCCAGGCGATGAACAAGGTCTATCTTCTGATCCTCGTCAAAATCCTCAAACTTGGCCACTGTAGCATAAAGACCTCGCCTCTGTTCCCTTGCACTGTCTTCAGGCGCAGAAGAACCAACGAACAACTGTGCAATTTTGTCCATAGTATCAGTAGTCTTCTTGATGAACTCGTCAACGTATGCCGATATTGCGGGGGCACTTTCAACCGGGGGTGCAGAGTCACGCCTCCGTTTCTGTCCCTTCTCATTCTTGATCTTTTTGAGGATATTCTTAACAGAGTTCCTGGAAGGACCTTAAGAACTTGGCACTTCATTGTCCGCCACTGCCTCGTCCATGTCGAGGTCGACGAAGTCTGTCTGAGTGCTGGCAGGTTGGGGCACATGTCCAGGAGCAGTCTGGGGTGGCACATCATCAGTCATTGCATTTTTCCCTTTATTAGTGAAAATATCATTCACAGCTGCCACCAAGTCCTCAGCAGCGTTACCATTTGCACGGTCCTTGCCAAATATGTCGGCCCAGTCTTCAAAGTAGGGGAATGGCTTGTCCTTGTATTGTAGAATGTAGGGATGCGCCTATACAAATTATTCACAGAATGCATTTTAGAGTTTAAACACAAACAGGTACAACGTAGCATTGCAATCAACATGCACAAATGAACATCAAAATCTTTAGTTAGAAGGACAAAACCTAGAGGTTGCATGATTTATATTCATGAACCAGTAAATAGAGGTATCGTCATACCTTCACATACTCATTGAAATAGCCCTCACTCACACACTGGATGGTCTTCGTAATCGGACATAGCCAAGCAGCACCACCAGAACCATCAAACATAATGTACAGGTGGCCATAAGTCCGCTTCCACACTGTCATCTTCGACCTCACATGAGGATCACACTTCACCTTAGAGCTTGGTATCATCTTCCTGAAAGAATTCTCCAGCTTCAGAAGATACCCCGCACGGAATGCGTTGTCGATCTTCATCCCTTTGCACTTTAGGTCCTTCACAGCATCTATGAGTGCTAGCTCCTCTTCCTTAGTCCATTTGTACTGGTTCTTAGTAACCTTCGGCTCGAAATCAACCTGAGCAGAGTTGCAACTCGATGTGGCCGCCATCTACATTGCAAATTTGTATGTAACAAGGTTCACAGAAAATGAGAGAAAATATAATAAGACAAAACACACATTGAAGTTCATGTTTATATATATTGTAGAACAATGATAAACAGGGTTAGTAATCACAGAAGAGCAATGCATGAACGTTGAGACAAACCACTTAAATTGAAAAAAAATCATAGAGTCAAACAACGAAAATCAAAATGTTCTCCAACCAAACCATATTTGAAAAACGAAATGGATATCTAATCCACTAGACTAATACATTTTTAGAGTGTCAATTACGCCGACCAACCCGCCACTCGTCCCACATTCTAGTAGCAATGTCATCCCTCTTTCTACCCCACGCAGTAGTACTTCGCAGCCCATCAATGTATTATGTAGGTTCATCATCATCACTGCTGTCATCCGATGAGCTGTCATCGTCGTCGGGCGAAGAAGACGAATCACTTACGTAGTTCGGCATTTGGACCTTGATGAAGTTATTAAGCAATGCACCCGCCATTACGCAACGGTTTTGAATCTTCAACGGATATTGTGATGCGATCTTCAAGATTTTCCACTTGTTTTTAAGCTTTACAAAAGCCCGTTCGATAACGCTCCTTGCCCTTGAGTGCCTCATGTTGAACATCTCCTCTCTATCTTGTGGCACCACACACCCTTCACCCCACTCCTTAAGGTGATATCGTCTACCCCTATACGGCGCCAGAAATCCATCACAATTTGCATATCCGGCATCCACCAAGTAGTAACAACCTGTCAATACAATACACAATCAGTGCTTGATTAAAAATGCCATAAGTTTAGACAAGCACAAGCTATATTGATTATTGTAATCGTATAATTATACCTTGTGGCACACGAAATCCATTAGGTGGCGGTCGGTGCAACACATCCATTAGTACTCTGCCGTCTGTCGCAGAACCCTTCCATCCACATAGCAAGTAAACAAAGTTCATTTCAATGTCACAGACCCCGAGTACGTTAACTTGAACCCTACCCTTACGACTCCGATACCTCGGTTGATCAAGAAGTGGAGCTGTTACATCTATCATGGTCCCATCTAAAGCCCCAAGACAGCCCTGCATCACCAGATAAAGACACTTAATTAGCCAAAAATAAAATCCTATAAATTTATAATGTAAGCCCATGTATCAGTAGTAAGAGGATAAGTATAGTACCTCAAAGTGTTTCCATGGCTCTTCGCGGTTGTCGTTTTCATCTAATATTGGCTTCGGATTCACGAGTAGTAAGTGACTACACTTAAGCAGAGCATCAAGAGTACGTCAGAAGTAACGACTAATTGTTTTCCCAGATCTATGGCAACTAAAGCCAACACATCGATTTACATCGTGATGTGCTAGAATCTTGAGGAACATTGTAACTTGCTCGCAAAGTGTTACGTATTTCTCATCCCTAAGTCCACCAACCTCTCTAAGTAGCCAACAAAGTTTCATGAAACAGTTCCTATCCATTATAAGGTTGGCTATGCAATACTCATCATTCAACACTGTCATTCGAAACATCACTTTATCTATCTCAGGTATCTTATCCAACATGCTATAGCGAATCAACCGCGTCGTTTAGAAGCCACTTCAGTTTCATGGTTGTACATATTGATCATGAACATTACAATATTTGCGCGCAAAAGGATAAGTTGACATAGAACTAAAATCATTTTTTTCCTCCACTGCTCCATCTGGAACACAATTACCAGGCATACATTGTTTGATATGCAAATCAGACTCACATAACCACACTAATCAATTCAAGACATGCAAACACCACAAAAGAATCATGCTACCCCAAATCACAACACATATGCAAATATATCACAATTCCAACATGTGCTATTTATCATATACTCAATTTCAGAATACACAGTATCTAATCATCTCATTGAATCAGTCACCTCAATTTGTTCATCTGAAATCTTTACCTTAAAAGTTGAAGTATGTGCTTAGTCTTCTGTAAATCTGCTTACCCCCTAGAAGCCACCACAACAACAAGCCTGAAACATGAAGAACACTATATGAGAAATCAAATATCAGACCAGTTGTTTGTAAGACATTACAAACTATATACACAGATAACTATAGAGCAGTGACATAAGAAAAGCATGTTCTTGTAATGACAACTTATCACTAAATTCATGTATGAACATAGTAAATAAGACCCTATATTCATATTTAAATATCTATATTCTGGGTAAAAACACATTAAATTTTTTAAATACAACCTATGACAAGACTGCCCTAGCCAAAAATTGCACAAGAACAAAATCTTAATCGAGTTTAATAGATCGAATCAGAATATTTAAGGATAATGAAACTTATCTTTCAATTTTATGGTATTTGGGGAAGTGTTGAAAAAATCTCACCTGTTCACAAACAAAGAACGAACGCCGGTTAGAAATCAAAACAACAACGTTAATAAGATCTTAACAATGCAAGAGAAGTAAAGAATCGAACCTTTTTGAAGAAACGCTTGAAACCCTAGGTTTTGCGCCTGAGTAATAAATTGAAGAAATAACGTATGGTAATGAGTTGTTAAAGGACAATAAATCAAAAATAAGGAGGAAAAGAGGATTTTGTTGTGGATTTTGTGGATTCGATTTCCAGTTGGTTTGGCACGTAATGCGGTCGAATTTCGATTGTCGATAGGCATGTCCTCATCCTAGATCAATTAGTAGCCTGTTTTTTCAATTATTTGTTGGTTTAACAGTTGTTTTAGCTAAGTTGGTAATATGTTTTATTGGTTCTTTTAAACAAAACAGAAGCAACAGTTTCTGTTGCTTCTGTTACAGTTATTCATAATTTAAAAAAAAAAAAATAGAAGTCAACTAGCGTTTATTCGCTAGCTGATTTGCTGAGCTGGAGTTAGCGAGTGAAAAAGCACAAACGTGGTGTTGGAGAATTTTAAGATATTTGGGCTTAAGTGAGTAAGCCCAAGTAAGTAAGTGTGTGAATGTGTATTGACTTAAGCAAAAGGTAAGGGACTTTGTCCCACATTGAAAAAAGACCTACAAACTCTATTGGTTATATTGAGATAACAAATTAGAGAGTGTAGTGAACTAGAAGATATGGGACTCCTCGCGCAGTCGTCGTCGTCCGTCTCGCCTCATCGCGTCGCGCGTGTCCCTGCCGGGAAGGCAGTAAATATCTTTTTGGGAGAAAATTATTTAATTATATTATTAAATAAAATGCTTAAGGAAAAAAACTGAATTCTGATTTTGAATTCATGAATAATTAGTACACACTTAATGGCTACGGATTTAATTACAAAATTAAATCTGCAGATTAAATTCGTGAATTAACTCAGGCGTTTTGAATTGAGTCAAAACGTTTTTATTTCTGAATTAATTCCCTTGATTGTTGTGGCTGTTACATTTTCTTTTTCATGCTATAAAGTAAGACCTCTGCGCAGAGGATTTATCCATCGAAAAAAAAACATAGCATTCTGCGTTTTATTTTTCATATACAATCTCAGAATTTTTGCAAATATCGTTCGTGTTCGAATAGAAAAACAGTATAGTCCTTCACTTGCTGTTTGTTTGAGTGGACGTTGTACCTTGGGAGATCTCTTTCTTACGAGGGCTTGAAGGATAGCCGAGGAATTCGATCTTAAGGGGAGAAGGCTTGCTTTCAACTCGTCCTAAAATCTTTCGTCAATCCAATTGTTCGCTGTATCGGTAAAATTTATTTGTTTACCTTATGTATTTATTTTGAATATCAAGATCATGAATAAACATTAATTTATTGTCGATTATTATTGTTATACGTATGCAACGCAATACCAACAATCTTACGATCGAAACCTCGTTATTATTATGTGTTGCACGTATATGTGTTTTTGATTTCCAGAATACGTTTTACAACTCATGCGGTTTCTGTTATTAATCTGCTAATTGGTTTGATGTTTCTGTTTTCGAAAGATTCTGGAACAGGGCCATAATCTGCCGCAGGTTTCTTAAATTTGTCAAAGAGCAATTAGTTGTTGTTAATTTATCACATGCCTCCAGTGAGTTGTGTGTTTTATATGATATGCAAGTTTATATGTTTAAGAGCATGTTCATGTTTTCTGTTTATCATAATTTGCTGTATGGTTTTCTTGCAAGCGTATTTTAAATAGCAGGGTGTTTCTGGTTTTTTTAAAACAATGTGTTTGTTGTTTTAAGGTCATATATCAGTCCAGTTACAATATTAGCATGTTTATAGATTTTCTGTCCTGTTAATTTGGTGTTCAAAATTTTAGTTTTTTGTTTCTGGTTCTAAAACTTTAAGAGCAGTTTTTGCTCTCAGTTCATGTTTATTTCCAGTAGCCTTCTGTTCCTGTTCAAAATGTTTTTAGTTCTCTGTTAAAATATTTTTTCCAGCAGCTATATTTTCCAGTTCTATGGTTTTCAAAATTCGTAGAAGGTTTTTTTTCAAAAGAAAAATATTTTCAGTACTGCTGTCATCGAGATTGGAACTCGGTACCTCGTTGTTGTGCTTGTTGTCCATTACCATTGTGCTATGTTAATTACTTGTGAATTAACTGATCGGTTACATATTTAATAATTGCCATAAATTCGCTGAGCATGTTTAAATTTCGAAAACGTTTTTCTGCGGGATTTGAGAACCCGCGACCCTGCATGCGGTTACTGAACTCCTTACCGTTAGACTACATGTTAATTCGTGTTATATGTATGCGTTATTATGTATTAATTATAACTGAGAGGCTGCAGTTAATTTTTTTTTGTTTTATTCACTGTTCATGAGTTAAAATAATGATCTGGTGAAACAAAAATCCGAGATTATCTATGATAAAAACTTGTTATGTGCCTTGTGAAATAATTCTAAAGTGTGAGACTTTTTTGAATTATTTAGATATGGCCGGTGACACTACATCAACGAATGATGGCATCGAGACTTCCTCGAAAGCGGGCGGCACTGAGGCTGGCACGCAACACCAGGCGAGCGGTACTGAGGCCGTTGTTTTGCCTGTCTTAAGGAACTCCTCAATGCCATACACTCATCCGGAGAAACCGAAGAAGTTCAAGGGCTTGAACTTCAAACGGTGGCAACAAAAGATGCTCTTTTTCCTAACGACACTCAATCTGACAAAGTTTCTCAAGGAGGAGAAACCAAAAAAAGATCGTGAGGATCCTTTGTCCGTTGAGAAGATGGAAATCTGGTCAAATGGCGATTATCTTTGCCGTAATTACGTGTTGAACTCTCTTGATGACTCCTTGTTCAACGTGTACTCCCCAAAGGAGAGCGCTCGAGAACTTTGGTCTTCGTTGGAGACGAAGTACAAGGTTGATGATGCGGGGGCTAAGAAATTTGTGGCCGAACGTTTCCATGAGTACCGGATGGTCGATGGGAGAAGCGTGATGGAACAATGCGAAGAACTGCAGTTGATTTTCCACGAATTGGCAGCGGAAGGAATGCCTCTACCCGAACCTTTCGAAGTAGCTATGGTGATTGAAAAATTACCACCATCATGTAAGGAGTTCAAGAGCTATCTCAAGCATAAGCGAAAGCAGATGGGGCTTGAGGATCTTGTTCGTAGACTCCGGATAGAGCAAGATAACCGCAAGATGGAGAGGAAACCAGATGGGGCGTATTCGAAGGCCCACGTGATTGAATCTGGGGATACGTCTAACGGCCAAAAGAGGAAACATTCGGATGTTTCAAAGGCCAAAGGAAAAGAGAGATGAATTCTTGGGGGATTGCTACACATGTGGCAAGGCTGGACACAAAGCAAAGGATTGTCGCCGACGTCCTAAGGGGAAAGGTAAAGGCAAACGATCAGTTGCAAATGTGGCAGAGGTAAGCCAAAACTCCGATGAAGACAGGTATCTAAGTGCTATGGTCTCGGAAATCAACCTTGTTGGAGGAAACTCTAAGGAATGGTGGGTAGATACGGGAGCAACGAGGCACATATGTGCAAATAAGTGGATGTTTAAAACATACCAAGCTGTTGAGAACGAACAATGCTACATGGGAAATTCCGCTATATCCAAGGTGGAAGGCAAGGGAACGGTGGTGCTTAAAATGACCTCCGGGAAGATGGTGGGTTTAAGCGACGTTCTTCATGTCCCAGAAATTCGGAAGAACCTAATATCAGGTTCTATGATGAGCAAGAAGGGTTTTAGGCTCGTTTCGGAGTCAAACCGGGTCATCCTTTCGAAGGGAGGAACTTTTGTGGGCAAGGGATACTTGACCCAAAATCTGTTCAAAATGTCGGTGATGACATTGGCAAATAAGAGTGAAGCTACCAATGAAGCTAGCAACTAAGTGAAAAATTTAAATTATTGTAATAAAAGTCTTGAGAGAATAGACTAATAATTTAAATAAATGTAATAAAGTTTAGTCTTGTGAGAGGAGGCTAAATATTATGAATAAAATTATTTCCTTTGATTAATTGCGATGTGTTTGCTACAGTAAAGGATAAAATAATATATATATATATATATATATATATATATATATATTTTATATATATACTTGTTGAGAATAATACAAGTGTGAGACTTGTATGTTATATATATTTTGTAGAAAATAAAATCAAGTGCGAGACTTGTATTTTATTATATATATATATATATATATATATGTGTTTGAAATATTTGGAATTGAGTCCAAATCTAATTGTGTAAATGAAATTACTTAGTGAGAAGTAAGTGAGATTTAATACGATTTTTTTTTCTAAATAGTTTAAATATTCAGATTTATTTGATGTAAGACGCGAAGTACGCAAACAAAATAAATTCTGAAATAAGAAATTTCTTTAAGGCTAGAAACATTTTTTTCTTGAGGGAAAGAAAGAAATGTGGGGGGGGGGGGGGGGCTTGAAGAAGAAAGTGATGGTTAAGATTATTCCAATCTTTTAAGTTGAATAATAATCATAATATTTTCCGAATACTTGAAGAAGTTAAAGAAAATATTGAAGGCGATTGACGAAAGGTCTAGCGAGAGACTGAGTAGCAAATTCATCGAGGGAAATGGGAAATCTGAGCCCACCAATAAGACTTCAACCCCATGATGGCAACCCTACCTGAATTGTAAACCCCAATTTGCAGGTTCAAAGGGACAACCGAATTGTGGGGGCGAGTCGAACAAAGCACTCGGGAAATCGAGTTCCCAACCCATTTCTAGGATGAAAGAGTGATGGACCTGTACAGGTTAAGGAGAACTTGAGGTTCTAATGATCCTTATGTCTTGTGAACACAAGCGGGGTATTGCAGGATACCCTTAATGAGAGATCACCTATGTCGAATGTGAAGGGGCCGCTTCGTTGAGATGAGTTAAAGGGCTAAATCTCTAGAGCATTCGATGAATATCGCCAAGGCAGTATAGGGCCAAAACGGACAACAACGAGAACCAATACGGTATTGGAATGAGTTGTGTGAGTACCATTGTCTTGGTATACACAAAACGCCGAACAGTTCAAGGCATCACGTCCACTGGTTGGCAAGTATATCCGATGGTATTTCACTAAGGAAGGTTCAAGGCCAAAAACCACCTATCCTGATGCAACAAGTTCCGGCAGAACTCTGAAATTGCATTTAGCATCGTTAGGCTCAGGTGCATTTCAGCCAATTACATTCATGTGGGGGATTGTTGGAGAATTTTAAGATATTTGGGCTTAAGTGAGTAAGCCCAAGTAAGTAAGTGTGTGAATGTGTATTGACTTAAGCAAAAGGTAAGGGACTTTGTCCCACATTGGAAAAAGACCTACAAACTCTATTGGTTATATTGAGATAACAAATTAGAGAGTGTAGTGAACTAGAAGATATGGGACTCCTCGCGCAGTCTTCGTCGTCCGTCCGTCTCGCCTCGTCGCGTCGCGTCGCGTCGCGCGTGTCCCTGCCGGGAAGGCAGTAAATATCTTTTTGGGAGAAAATTATTTAATTATATTATTAAATAAAATGCTTAAGGAAAAAATCTGAATTCTGATTTTGAATTCATGAATAATTAGTACACACTTAATGGCTACGGATTTAATTACAAAATTAAATCTGCAGATTAAATTCGTGAATTAACTCAGGCGTTTTGAATTGAGTCAAAACGTTTTTAATTCAGAATTAATTCCCTTGATTGTTGTGGCTGTTACATTTTCTTTTTCATGCTATAAAGTAAGACCTCTGCGCAGAGGATTTATCCATCGAAAAGAAAACATAGCATTCTGCATTTTATTTTTCATATACAATCTCAGAGTTTTTGCAAATATCGTTCGTGTTCGAATAGAAAAACAGTATAGTCATTCACTTGCTGTTTGTTTGAGTGGACGTTGTACCTTGGGAGATCTCTTCCTTACGAGGGCTTGAAGGATAGCCGAGGAATTCGATCTTAAGGGGAGAAGGCTTGCTTTCAACTCGTCCTAAAATCTTTCGTCAATCCAATTGTTCGCTGTATCGGTAAAATTTATTTGTTTACCTTATGTATTTATTTTGAATATCAAGATCATGAATAAACGTTAATTTATTGTCGATTATTATTGTTATACGTATGCAACGCAATACCAACACGTGGAATTTACCCTTTATTTTTAATTTTTTGGGGATTGAATGAAATTTATCTATTTGTTTACTGTTAATTTTAATTATTCAAATATAATTACTACATTTCTAAATAAAGATTTTTATTTGACTAATTTAATTAGAGTAATTATTCATACCAATTTTTATTAAGCAGTTTTAATTAGTCAACTTTAATAATGCAATTTCAATTCCTTAACTTAATTGGCCCTTTTTCATTTGTTTTTTATAATTATAAAATCTTATTTAGAGAATGTTAATTGGTTAGGATGTATTTTTATTTTTTTCTCTCTTTCTTTGTATTTTTCTTTAATTAATCATCTTTAACAATGTAAATCCAGCTAGCACTTTTTTTAAAGTAATGGCTGCTGATGTGGCACTAAGGATTTAGCTAGCGAATTTCTCATTGCAGAAACGATTCCAACATCCTTTTCACTTACAATTGTTCATGCTGGAGTTTTGTTACGGATAATAATGTTTGTAAGCGTTTATTGGGTTACAACTCTTCTTTACCGAATTTTCGCTAGCTGATTGTCCAAGCTATGTAGCAACATTCTTGTAGTGATAGGACTTTGTGAACGAATTTGTATACGATCAACATGACGAGCTTACCCGCGGGCTGGCGGGTTTATGTTTTTTTTTTTCCCTTATATATTGGGATATTATTTTACAGGCATTACACACACACACACACACACACACACACATATATATATATATATATATATATATATATATAACCTCCAAACAAAAAGCTTTAATTTAAAGACTGATCACCTCATTCCATGACAAGTTAAATAGAAACATAAAATTAAAGAGGATTTTAACGTACGGTTTATATAGCTAAATTTTAGATGGCTAAAATCTTCCAAGTCCAGCTATCTTCGCATGTCTCCTAAAGAATTAGATTGGAAGAATTGATTATAATTAGTCATAGAGCTGTTGTTCCCCTAGAAATAAGCTCATCATTCTCCAAACTATTAACTCTAGTCCTCTTAGAGCTATTCAGAACTTGACCAAACTAATCCGATCCAAAGAGTTTTAAACCAAATCACGTTCGAACAAAAAATATGTTGGAAAATTGATTAGATGAAATGGGTTTGTACAACTGACTTCGGGTCAGATTTTGAGCGGGTTCCACTTGTCGTATTGACGACTTCATGATGGGAACGTTTTCTCCTATGTGAGAGCTTTGAAACGATATATTGCACGCTCAAAATGGTACACGGGTGAATGAAAAATTGATGCTCAAAAATAGCTACACAAAACTAAAAATATTGAAGTAAAGGAGGGAAAAAACATAAAGTAAAGAGGGTCATCCCACATGGGAAAAAGAGCACTTACTTTTTGGATTTATCAATAGCAATGCATTCTTAGCATGATAAGAATGTGTTGGCTAGTGTCTCCTCCCTCTCCTACGCGCGCGCAGGGGGGGTTCAAATGCGAGCCAAAAATTAGTGCGACTAATGCGATTTGGGCTTGCGCACGCGCCGAATGTTGGTCCGTTTAGCTTGTCGGGCTCCCGCTCGCGTGGGCCTTGTTTTTGCACCTTCAATATTAATTTTTTCTGTTTTAGGTAACATAATTAATTCAGATAATATTTCTATATTAAATCCGAAGCATCAAAACGCGTCCAGATTCATCCGAAGATATGGTCTTATCTTAATTACGATTCGATATTATCTTAATTAGAGATTCGCATATATCTAAAAGATCTCGCTCCTTGTTAATCAAGTCAACCGACTCTCTCCCTAATTAGTATAAATAGGGGTCGCTCCCCGTAGGGTTAATTATAAGCAAAAATTACACTTTTGCATACACGAACAAAAAAAGTTTTAATCATTGTGTGGTGGTGGTAGTATGTTACTGTTCGAGTTCGCCGGGATTGCTCTGCGAGTGCTAGCAGCCAATTCGAAAGACTGTTTTATCATGGGAAGAGTTAGTCCAACGATCTCAGCACATGGAGAGGACTAAACTACTTTAAGGAAAAGGACTCGACCACTTACTACGGTTATTTTCAGTTTCTGCGTTACTATTTATTTTGTTTATTTGCGTGTCAATTTATATACTGTTCGTTATCTCCATTGTTTCTAACAAAATCTAAGGTTGTGTTTCGACTGTAATTTGGTTTGCTCATGATCGAATTATTCGGATAATCCAAACCAATACATAAATTAAGAAAAAAAAATGGAAAGAAAAATCACATGCACAAACCTAGTTTTAGAAACCAGATTTTCTTATGCTCGATACTAAATTGTTTTTGTGATGCTCTATGTGTAAAAGTTTGATTTAGGCATTTATGTTGGTGTAAAGTTTGATTTTAAGATGAAGAAAAAGTTTGAAATTAGGTTTAAATAAACCATCATTTTCTGCACATTTTGGTTTGGCTTGAAAAAAAGATTGAAACTTCAGTTGAGATTTGAATTACACTGCAGCTGATCCCATAAATTTGGTCAGTCGAACTTTTGGACCAGATTGACCAAATGAATAGCCCTAACTATTGCTGCACCTTTGTTGTTAGTAATAAAAAACAACCGATTGAAACGATCCTTTAACGTCTTATCCCCCAACCACTCGTTTATCTAAAAATCCGTATTTCTTCCATCTTCAAATTCCTAACAAGGTTTCCTCAAACCATTGTTTGTGCCTATTCCGGCAATGTACTGGAGTCTTATGAGATCATTGCACCAAATTAAACTAATCATTTGAGTTGTGGATTCAGCCAAACGAAAGAATCTACGAAGTATTATTTTCCTTAGGGATTCACGACTTCCACTTACGTACTGACAAGAGAAATATTAAACCATTTAAGGCCTGTGACGCTGAGCCCTGCCTTATTGTCTATTCACAATAACTTCCACTTTACCTAGCTACACAATTTTCTTAACCTCGTCACTTCCACATAATAAGAAACTCCTTTAATGCATGCAAGTAAGCCAGGTGATGAATGACCAGCTTGGGATCGGAACTTCATAAAATGGAAGTAGAGACATCTTGATACTTGTTCGGACGCCATCCCACCCCCCTGAAAGGCGAAAGATTTTCTCTTCAAAGTCTCTACGACATGTTGCCAAATCTGGATATATCCTCCTTGATTTATACAAATCGGGATACCCAAATATTTGAATGGGATACAATCTTGACAATTAAGCATCCCTGCAAAGACTTCAACATAACGTCTTCCGTAGTGATTAAAAAATCTGACTTTTGAGGAAAATAATGTTCAAACCCCGAAAAAAGTTTGAAATCTCTCATAAGACATGTAATTTCCCAAATATTTTGTTCATGGTGTAGTGACCCAAATACTGTTCAGGGGTAGCTTCTAGGGGCCTTCATGCTCAGTTGCAATAGAATACTTGATCCCCCAACTTCCCTTTATTTTAAATAGATTAAATTACCCTTCTAATAGACTAGATCTACCAGAATTAGTTAACACGATTGACAATTTTCTTAAACTATTCCTCAAGATTTTGTTGATTAGTTCTTAATGCACTTACAAATACTGGGGTCTCGATAATTACTTATTTTTAATCTCTTAGACATAATGTTCTTTTTCTATTATATTTACTTTCTTGTAAAAATCTCTTCCCTCGTCTCGCTTGACATATGTGCTAATTGTTTCCCCTATGCCAAATAAGTAGGACAAATACCTCTTTATGATTTAAAGAGTTGACATTTTACTCCCCTATGCCAAATTATAAAGCGAAATACCTCTTTGTGATCTAAAGTTCGCATTTTACCCCCTATGTAGGGAGGTGTGATCCACTCTTACATACATGAGAGTGGGGTCAAATTTTCTTTTGGAAATGACATTTATATCCCAATTTTCAAGTAATATCTTCAAAGTAAAAATAAGATATCTTCGGATTTGAGTCTCAGCTATGATTTGGAGTTGTAAGGTTGACTTAATTTCTTTTTTTTTACATATAGGTGAGTTGTGTAATTTTCCACACATGAAGGGTAGTTTATGTAATTACTCCATATTTCCAAGATAGTTTGTGTAATTCTCCCTAATTAATATATGCACTTCAGTCCTTCGCATGAATTTTTGTTTCTTTGTCCATGCATTTTTTTTTGTTTTCCTCGTTTCCGCGTTCTTTTTTCGTTTTCTTTTCGCTGCAGTTTCTCAATTTAGTAGGCACTAGGGTTTATTTGGTTCTTACTTTGTTTCTTTTTGTTTTCCTTTTCTGGTGTGACTTGGATCGAGCGAGCTTAAATTCATCTCCCAGCGGGTTTCATCGACGCATATTGCGACACATCCTCTATTGGTTCCGTCAAGGTAACAATGGAATACACATGCAACATGTTGCGAGCGGGTCTCTCTCTAACGGACGGTGAGGGCGAGGGGGGTGGTTTTCTCCTACCAGATGAATCGTGGCAATTAGACAATGCAAATTCAGATTTGGCAGTGGTGAGTCATCTGATTTTGGGAAAGACAACGAATTTTGCTTCGTTCTGTACGATGATAAAATCTTTGTTTAAGGCGAGAAAGGGTATTGAGATCACTAGGATCAATGAGAATCGTTTTTTATTCCAGTTCTTCCATAAGCTCGACAAGAACTATGCTCTTCAGCGGTGCCCGTGGTATTTTGACAAGAATGTGCTAGTCTTGGTGGAAGTAAACAAGGATGAAAACTCGATGGACACAAACTTGGATCACTGCAGTTTCTTCGTTCGCATATATAATATCCCATTGATCCGTCAAACGAGTGCAACGGTGAACGCTATTGGTAGGCTGCTGGGTATCATGGAAGAAGTTGATCTTGCAGAATCCTCGGGTGCTAGCATGCGAATTCGCGTTAAAATCGACGTTACAAAACCATTATTGTGATTCATGAAACTCAGGGGTAAAAAGGGACAAGAGATGACGGTTTCTTTCAAATGTGAGCGACTACCAAATTTTTTTTATTTGTGCGGAATGCTTGGGCATATCATGGCGGACTGTGATACGTAGTATGACATTAACATGGAGGACATCTCTCAATTACCGTTGGGAGATTGGCTAAGGGAGAACGCAGCAAGGTCGGGGTCGTCGTATGGACAACGATTCACGGACAGGGGATGGAGTGGTAATACTGGTAGGGTTCGGTTTGCGAGCAGGGGTCGGGGTTTTTATGCACAACGTATTACAGGCGTTAACGATCAATCATGGCGACACAATCAGGCTGCATCGTCATACTCGTTTGAGCATACACGGTCCGCTACTTTCTTACGAGAACGCCGTGAAAATCTGGAGGAGGTCACATCGGGTCTTCAACACGGGGGGGGGGGGGATTGTTCATACAGAGCCACGGGACTTGATAAGGTCAGAGCCGGGGGTTAGCGAGGATCATGGGGTAGTTTGGTTGAGGTTCAGCGTATTTATGAGCGACTCGCGATGGACTTAAACATGGACCGTGCCATGCAAGGAAAAACATGTTTTAAAGGGGCAATGGATGTCACCACAGCCGTGGAAGCCCGGGTCGAGGTCAGGCGCAAGCAACAATGTAGGGGAGTCCGAATTGTGCGGCGAGATGCGGTTACTAATAGTCGGGTGGTGGTGCATGCTACAGAAGTGGGTCAGAAACGTCTTTTTTAGGAGGATTTGCGAGAGTAGCGACCGACAGATAAAAAAGCACGCCTTGAGGTGCTTTCGAATGAAATTGATGAACTTTTGGCGACGACTGTTGAGCCAGTCCCACCAATTCCCATGAGTCTGTTATGCTGGAACTGTCAGAACTTGGGGAACCCTTGGACAGTTTGGGAACTACGGGAGATGGTTTCCAAATATCGCCCCTCGCTTATTTTTCTGTCTGAGACTAAGTGCAAAGTTAAGAAAATAGAGGCGTTGAAAGCTAGTTTGAATTTGTTTGGTGTTTGTGTTGAAGTTATTGGTTTGTCAGGGGGATTTGCGTTATTGTGGGATAAAGGATGGGATGTTCAGCTGCTCATCATGTCGCCTAATCATGTTGATGCAGTGATTGTGGGACAGGGGGCGAATGTTGATTGGCATTTTACGAGTTTTTACGGGGAACCGGATGGGACTAAGCGAGTGCGCACGTGGAACTTGCTACGTCAGCTTCGGGGGGTGTCGAGACTACCATGACTATGCGCTGGGGATTACAACGAGATTTTGTGTGAGAAAGATAAGAAAGGGAGTCCGAGTCGTTCGAATTGGTTGATTCGAAACTTTAGAGATACTCTTGTTGATACAGGGCTATGCGAGATTGACTTTACCGGGCCTCGATTCACGTGGTGCAGTCGACGCCCTACCCCTTACACGGTTTGGGAAAGATTGGATAGAGCTTGTGCGAATGATCGTTGGCGAGACAGGTTTCCATTGGCATGTGTGGATCATATTATAACGATGAAGTCGGATCATCACGTTATCCTAGTCCATACGCAGGGCAAGGCGTTTTATGTTCGAGGCAACTTGGCTTATGAAGGGCGGTTATCGTGAGGTGATTGAAAGTTGCTGGAATGACAGTAATGGGATGGAGCTTAAAGCAAAGTTGGATGATTGCCGTGTAGGGCTGAATCGGTGGCACAGGGTTGACGAGATCGATTTTAAGAAACGTATTGAGGCGCTGCGAAATGAGCTCATTGGCCTCCGTTCTGGGATTATTACTCCGGATACGAAAAAAGAGGAGACGAAAATCAATTGGATTCTTGAAGAGTTGTTAGAATCGGAGGAGGTTTATTGGAAGCAAAGGGCGAATGTGCAATGGCTCAGAGAGGAGGATAGAAACACTGCCTATTTTCACAGAAGAGCGAACGAACGGCGAAAGAAAAATGAGATTAAGGGTTTGCGAGATGAGGGTGGGGTACTGCGCACTAGTCCGGGCGAGATTGACCAGTTAGCAATGAATTATTTTGCTTCTATTTTTTGCACCAGCGTTCCTTCCGATGAAGCCATTGAGGATGTGTTGCAAGCACTGGACGTGAGAGTCGATAGAGAGATGAATGAAAGCTTGCTCCAGCCTTTCACTGCGGACGAGGTACGAAAAGCTCTCAAAGATATGTATCCTTTTAAATCTCTGGGGCCTGATGGATTTTCTATGACTTTTTATCATAAATTTTGGGATATTGTTGGGGGGAATGTTACTCGTTTTGTGCTCTCTTTTCTCAATGATCGTGTGCTTGATTCTTGCATTAATTTTACCCACATTGTTCTTATTTCCAAATGTCCTATTCCTGAGTTGATGACTCAGTTTAGGCCAATTAGTCTTAGCAATGTTTGTTTTAAAATTGCATCCAAAACTGTGGCTAATAGGTTGAAGTCGTTTCTATGAACTATTATCTCTCCATCTCAGTCAACTTTTGTTCCTCGTCGCCTTATCACTGATAATATTCTTGTGGCTTTTGAGGTTAACCATTGCTTGAAAAATAAGAGAACAGGGAAGCGATGTCACATGACGCTGAAGTTGGATATGAGTAAGGCCTATGACCGAGTCGAGTGGCCCTTTCTTGAGAAGGTAATGCTTAGATTAGGTTTTGATTCGAGTTTTGTGTCTCTTATTATGCTTGGTGTTCGATTTGTCTCTTATTCTACTCTACTTAATGGTCGTGAATCGAGTGTTTTTTCCCCGAAAGGGGCATTAGGCAGGGGGATCCGCTTTCCCCTACCTTTTCTTATTCGTTTTTGAGGTTATTTCAGCCCTGATTAGTAGAGCGGAGAAGCGCGCAGCCATTCGGGGGATTCAGATCAATCGTGATGCACCACCCGTGTCTCACTTATTAGTTGCAGATGATACTCCCCTCTTTTGCGACGCGGATGTGGCATCAGTGACATGCATTCGGGACATTTTGGAGAAATTCAAGATGGCCTCAGGGCAAAAAATTAACCTTGAAAAATCAGTGGTCATTGTAGACAAATTAATTTTGTCTACTCCAATTAAATATTGACAAGTGTCAATTGATTATTATAAATTAAATTAATTATTTCTATTTTTTAATTTGGAATTTTACTAAATTAAATTCCATTTATTAATAGGTTAATTAATTGATTTATAATATAAAGATGGAGAATTGTTGGCCGATCAAATAAAGCCATGTGGAAATACGATGTGTTCTAAGAATTTCCTGATAAAGGGCAGCCCAGTGCACGAAAGCATCCCCGCAATGCAAGGGTCCGGGGAAGAAGTCCACCACAAGCTAAATTAAATCTATGCTAATATTAAAAAAATAAAACCGACCAATCACAAGCAAGGAGGCTCGGTTCTACAACTATAAATAGATGAGCTCTTGAAAACAAACACAACAATTGAAGCTTCAAGAATTCAGAGCAAGGAAGTTCAACAAATTCTCTCCACCAAGTCTATCAATCTTCAAGGTGTTCTTCGTAAAGAACTCCTTTCAATCCGATATCAAGTCTCAAGTTCATCAAATAACCGTTTTTTAAGATTGCACTTCTGCTGAGGAAAATCAAACTCCAAGAAGTTCAACAAATTCAAATCAAGTTCATATCGTTCTTCAACAATCTTCAAGTCAAAAGTCCGTTTGATTCGAGATCAAGTCACACGACCCTCGAAAAACCGTTCTTGAAGATTCAAGTCCCTTTAAGAAGATCAAAACCCAACAAATCCAAAGAACTGAAGACGAAGATCATACCAATCTTCATCAACCTTCAAAACAAATTCCAAATCAAATCACCATTTAATCCGAGATCAAGTCCAAGGACCCTCGAATTAACGTTTCTCCAAGTTCAAATAATCTCAGTGAAGATCAAATTGAAGATTTCCATCACATATTTCAATATTGTTCTTGTAGAATTGAATCAGAGGATTAGATAGAGATTGAACCGCAATTGTACTTCAAATTTACTCAAAAATTATTTGTAATCTTTTCTTGTCTCTTATTTACAGAGATAGCAAGAATTTGTCGTTACAGTCATCTTCGGTAAAAATACAGATGAAGCAACGAGAGATGAGGTGGGACGGATTCTGGGTGTCACGGTGGCGGAAAGGCATGAAAAATATCTTGCGATGCCGTCGGTGGTGAGGAAATCCAAGAGGGAGCTGTTCGAATTTATTAGAGAACGGATTTGGAAACGGGCTCTGGGGTACAAGGGCAAAACATTATCCCGAGCAGGCAAAGAAGTGTTGATAAAATCCGTCATGCAATCTATTCCGACTTTCATTATGAGCTGTTTCTGGTTGCCGGACTTTTTAATTAAGGAGATTGTGTCGATTATCAGCAACTACTGGTGGGGTAGCGGGGAGCAAAACAAAATTCATTGGGTCGCTTGGGATAAATTGTGTAGAAGAAAGGTGGAGGGTGGACTAGGGTTTTGGGACTTGCGAGCATTTAATCCTGCGCTACTCTCCAAGCAAGCGTGGCGAATTCTTACAAATCCGGATAGCTTGGTGAGTAGGATTTATAAGGCTAAGTATTTCCCAACTTCGGATTTTCTCGATGCACAATTAGGGACTGCCCATTCGTTCTCATGGCGTTGTATCTGGGAGTCGATACATGTGGCAGGATGAGTGGATTTCGCGGCCGATCTCCTTTCGAACGATTACTCCAGTACATCTGGACGAGCCTTTCCTCACGGTGTGCGACTTGATCAACGACAATACGGGGCAGTGGAATGTTGAGTTGATGCGTGAGTTCTTTTGGGAGGTGGATATGGAGCTTATTTTATCGATTCTGTTGGGAGATAGTAGTTGTTGTAATAGGCGGATTTGGCATTACGAAAAGAAGGGCAGTTTTTCGGTTCGCAGCGCCTACCATCTCATCATGGCGCATGGTTTAGTGAAACGAATGGGTGAATCCACATCAATCTCCCAACCACATGCGGCTTAGGCAAAAATTTGGGGGATTGATTGTGCGAATAAAATTAAGCTCTTTATTCGGCGGTGTTGTATGGATATTTTGCCGACTCGTTGGAAGTTAGAGAGGAGACGAATCTGCATGGAAATAGAGCGTGTTGTGTGTCGGGAGGGTGAGGAAACCTTGCGTCATATTCTTTTTTCTTGCCCCTTAGCTCGTCAAGTTTAGGCACTTTCTAACGTTCCTATGACTTTATGGATTTGGGATACGGAGATGGTGGGAGACTAGATCGTGCGCATAGTTCAGTCGTCACGACCGGAGGTAGTGAGCTTTTTGTGCACAATTTGTTGGATCTTATGGAACAATCATAACAATATCCTAGCGGGGAGTAAGGAAAGCGGGCGGATGAGATGGCGATTTTCGCTCAAGTATTTACTGCAACATATGGTCGAACACTCACGATATGAAGGGGAGGGATCAGATTATAAGAGAATCCGCGGTGTGGACAGCTCCGGTTGGCGACATGGTGAAGGTTAATTTTGATGGCGCACGGTTTAGTGATGAAGGAGAGGCGGGTTTCAGACTGGTGGCACACGATAGCGCGGGATAGTTACTTGCTTGGCGTCAACGTCGGTTTCCTTCTTTTATGGATCCGAGTGGGATTGAGGCCACGACAACTTTGGGGGCTGTTCATTGGGCTATTTTTAAGGGTTGGCGCGATGTTTTATTCGAAGGAGATTGCCTAGGATCATCCACGACATTATGCTCCACCCGGAGGAAAATGCGCACGTTGCGAATATTGTCAAGGAAGTTAGGCAAAATTTGAGAGAACATACGGGATTCTTTTTTAGATGGATAAGCGAGATGCGAACACGGTGGCACACGCCCTGGCGAGGAATGCGGTCAAAGATGCCGATGGATTTGATGCATAATGAGTCATCTTTGTTTTTTGCGGATTGTTTTAGATTTGTGCGCAGCTTTTGAAACATTTGTTTGATTGTATTGGTTGGCCTCCTCTTCTCTGTTGGAGGAGCTACATTTTTTTTAAAGAAATAAAATTATGAAGGTCAAAATATATATATATATATATATATATGCACTTCAAATCATTGAATGAAAATACCGGTGGACCTAAAGGCGCCAACTATATTGGACCGATCCAGTTTGGCCTGGCCCAAGACTACATTTAATACCAAAGCTAGCTCAACGTTTGTATCGTGGGTTTATTATACTCTATATATAGGGCTCGTTTGGTAGGGCATAAGGGATTAAAGGGGATTTAATATGGATGAATAGAGTATGGGTGATTGTGTGGGATTATTCACATTTGGTTTAAGAAAATAAAACATCAGATTAATTCTACAAATAAGATGATAAGACTATTTTTACCCTTTAGCGCATATATATGTTTCTTTTATTGGTTTTTTTGTTAACTAACATCATATTTTTGCTGAAAGCCTTAACAATGATTTCATTCAATTATTTATTAATCTAGAACACATGAAGATGAAACTTATCATTAAAACTTATCTTCTTTTCTTTCTTTTTTTCCTATTTTATCTTTTACTGAACTTGGTATTATAGTATCTTGTATTAAAATTATGGTGAACCTTCAATATTTTGTTATGAAAGGGTGCGATTCGTTTTAATGATAAGTTTCATCTTCATGTGTTCTAGATTAATAAATAATTGAATGAAATCACTGTTAAGGCTTTCAGCAAAAATATGATGTTAGTTAACAAAAAAACCAATAAAAGAAACATATATATGTGCTAAAGGGTAAAAATAGTCTTATCATCTTATTTGTAGAATTAATCTGATGTTTTATTTTCTTAAACCAAATGTGAATAATCCCACACAATCACCCATACTCTATTCATCCATATTAAATCCCCTTTAATCCCTTATGCCCTACCAAACGAGCCCTTGGTGTCAAAACTTTGAGGTCGAGCAACAGATGTGGATTCATTAAGTATACTCTATAATAATGTTATCCAAAATTGGAATCTTCAGACATATTTAAGCAGCTGTTTAAAACTAAAAACATGCAATTTCTCTTCATGCTTAGGCGGTGTTTGCAAACTCTTAAAAAGAGCTATAATCAGCTTTTTATTTGAATAAGCGATTTTAGGGTGTTTGCAAACCTAGCATTTTCGGTTACAGAACTTTTTTAAGCTAAAAAACCCACCACAATCTTAAAGTTGGTGTGGGGTGTTTTTGGCTTATGGTGTGTATTTTTAAATAAAATAATTGAATAATTTTAAATTTAAGATTATCTTGCAAACACTCTCAACTTTTAAATTTAAGTGCTTTTAAAACTTAATTTAAAATTATGAACTTCTACTTTTCCTCTAGAGTTTGCAAACACCACCTTAGCGTCTAAAATTTGAAAATTACTTTTAAGGGGAATTTCATATTGAATGTATTCTTCGACTTTGAGTTCATTGCTTTGTAACCTTTTGCGACTTAATTGACTTCATCGACGACAAACGAAAAACTGAAAAGTCCTTGCAAGGGAATGTGCTTCAGTTAGGCTTCATTTTTAAATTAGGCCTTCACGAACCAATAGGCAGATAATTTTACATTTATCGCAATTTAGGGACCAATATGCAAAACTTAAAGAACCTCCCTAGTCCTATGTTGCACGGGTATGGATACGGTACGGTAAGGGTACAACGATACATATTTATAAAAAATAGGCGATATGAATACGTCAAGGATACGTCTATATATATATAAATATATATTAATATTAATATTAATATTACAAAATTTAAATGGCACGTTCATAGTAAGTAAACTAATTCGTAAGTAAAAATTGATACCAAAACATAAATTCATAAAAGTGATAATAACAAAATAGTGAATTACGAAGGAGGTGGTGGGCTAGTAGAAGGTGGCAACAACCATATATTTGGTGTCTTGGTGGAGGTGGGTTGAGAAAGAAGAAATCTTGATTAAAATTGAGAAAGTGGAATTCTGATCGTGAGCTAGTTAATTATTATTAGATTAAAAGATTTTGTTTTAATTTTTAAATGTAGGTGGTATTTATTGAAGTTGCCCATCAGTTTAAAAATTTATAAAAAAGACCCAAAATATTTCTGATTTGCCCCAAACATGTATCGGATACGTATATGGAATTTTTTTTCTTTCAATTAACCGATACGCCATGTGGCGTATCGAATTCGTATCCGTATCGGATATATATCCAATACAACATCATTGGTTTTTTAGATGTATCCGTGCATCACAACCCAAGTCCCATGTCTCTCCCCTATGATATGTCCCCCTCAATTTCTCTTCATGACAATCTTAACAGATTATTAGTTTCTTAAGGGACCAATGTGCAAATGTTGCCAATTCTTTGAACTAGTAAAATTAAGTCACAAAGCAAGTAATGGTATGAGACACTACGATAGTTAGATTAGTACTGAAAAAATGCATAAATCAATCCTCTTTTGTTATTGCAAACTTGCACAAAATCTTTTCGGGTTAGTTATTTTGTGCGAGATTTCATCGTGTTTTCATAAATTCTGTCCAAACTTTCCCCTCGTCTCAAAACCTGCACAAAACCTTCTCTAAAAGATTCATCAAAACGGAAAAGATGGATATCAAGGCGCTATTCGCCTCCATACTCGATATTATTGTGGACGAAAGCAGAAAAATGGATTTGCATATGAAGATAAGGGATTTTATATGTTTTACTTCATCCGTTATAAGATTTTCTCGGTCCTTTTCAAATTTTGCCGAAGCCACTCGTCTTCACGAATGTTAACGAAAAGCTGGAAAGCCGTGTTGTGCAACAGTTCCCTTCATATATTTTGCGCGGTGCAACAGTCCCTAAGGATATGAGTGACGGTCTCCTCATGCCCACCACATATGTCACAGTTCCAGTTTGCCGTAATTTTCCTTACCTTCCTAAGATGGTTCATGGCCAGCTTGTTTTGTGGGCCAAGCCACACAATATATTTCAACTTGTTGCTTCCCGAAATACTCCACACCCATTGAATATTATGAGCACTCAGCTGCTCGTTCGTGTACAAACGATGTAGCACTTTATAAGCACTTTGGCAAGTAAAGGCACCATTCCCCGTTTCGCACCATATAACTTTATCTTCATCCTCACTAAGAATGAAGTGTCGCACCATGATCTCTTGCCTCAAGCCATTCGGAATGCACATCGCCACCAACCCAAGTTTCCAATTTCCAACCTAGTCAATAAGGTCCGACAACTTTAGACCATAGTCCTCCATTTCAATATCTTGTATCACCTCGCACAAGCGTGTGCTCCCCAACCAATTATCATACCAAAAGGAGATAGATTTATGTACCGTTTTTGGTTTTCCACCTAATGAACGGAGAGATAAGTGCCATGCAACAAACACTTCCTTTCAACGTCCAAGTATCACTCGACTTTGATACTCACTTAGTCTTGGCGATTTCAAGTATTTGGCTTTTATCAAATCCGTCCAAATACTGATAGGTGAATTTTGGATAATAAAGCTTCATTGTTCCTCCTTGTCGTCCTAATAATGCCCAAGCCATTATCCTTCTTCTCCCGCGTCACCTTACTCCATCCAACTAGGTGAATTTTCTTTATCTCCAGGTTATTTGAGCAACGAAAATTCCTATTTAACTTGTGAATCCGGTTACAATTTTCTCCGGCAACCAACTGGATTGCATCATGTGGATTAAAATCGCCGTTGTAACCGATTGAAAGCGAGTTACCCGACCCGCCAAAGAAAGTGTATTCACTTTCCAACTAGAAAACCGCGCGAGCAAGCTATCAAAAGTATCGTTGTATTTTTATTTTTCCATGGACAGCCCACAGGCCCCAATTGAGCCCCCCAAGTATTTTCCTAGATGAATTGTTTGAGAGAAACCCAACGTCCCGCAAATACTTCTCTTCAGACTAACGTGTTTTTATAAATTATGTCCAAATTTTCTCCTCTTTTCACAACTTACACCAAACCTTCTCTAAGAGATTCATCAAAACGAAAAAAGTGGATATCAAGACACTATTCACCTCCATACTCGATATTATTGTGGAACGAAGGCAGAAAATGGAGTTGCATGTGATAAGGGATTTTATATGTTTTACTTTATCCGTTTTTTTTTTTTTTGAAAACAGAACTCATATTAAAGTGGCCAAACAGACCAACCAACGTAGTTAGAGAATTCATACATGCGCATGACAAATGAGAAGCAGAAACAGATTAAAACAGGATTCTTCTCATCTATATCAACAAGCTATCCATTATCGCCTTCTTGCACGAGTTCAGCCCCCGGATTGAGTAAAGTCGCGTCTCTCGCCAACACATGAGCTTCTTCATTACTTTCTCTTGAAATCCAGAAGAAACCCCAACGTTGTGGTCCAACTTGACTCCACTCCCGTACGATATCGGTAATGAAATTTGCATGATCGCCATGGACATTCATCGGAAACCAAATATCGTGCATCACACCCAAACAATCCCCTTCAAAAACAATTTTCTCCCATTGTTCACCTTGCGCAAGTTGAATCGCGCACCAGATCGCATTCGCCTCAGCGTTCCTAGGTTGCATGCACCCAATCACACACCGTTTAACCCTCCTCACAATCTGGTCCAGGTGGTCATATACAATGATGCCAATGCCCGTTGCGCCCCTTTCACGATTTATCGCTGCATCAACACGGATTTTGAACCACGGGGCCGAGAATATCACGCGTGTTGGACTACAAAAATCTGGTGTGTTTATTCTTCCACAAAGGCTGCTGGTCCAGGTTCCCCACATCGCACTAACAAAGTTTGCAATTGACAGTGGTGAAGAAGCAAGCTCGCCGGCGACAATGCGATTCCGATTACCCCACAACGCCCAACATGTAGTAATTATTTTAGTCATCACATCAATGCCGTGCTCCTTCGCTGTCCGTTTTAACCAATGCAAACACTCCTCACCCTCCCGCCATAGCATCGACGTCCGAATGTAAAGAAGAGCCCAAACTTGTCGCGCAACATGGCACGTCGCCACACAGTGCCTGATATCTTCATTCCCCTCGTGACAAACTGGGCAATCCACCTCAATATTCATTCGCCGCCGTTTCAACGCAAGTCGTGTAGGAAGAATCGAATGGCACATCCGCCAACTGAAAATATTAATTTTCGGCGGAAGTTTTGGCTTCCAAATCACACTCCAGTTCTCCTCCAAACTGCTGCTACTACCCATATCCTCCACTCCCATGTGCAAACCCCTTGCAACTGTGAGATGATAAGCACTCTTAACCGTGAATAAGCCGGAACTCGAGTAGTGCCAAATCTGTCTATCCACGGCTTCCCTTCCCCCAAGTGGCAGCGCAAGGATCACCGATACATCATCCGCCCAAAATATTTGACGTATAAGATTAACATCCCACGTCCCAGTCTCCTCGTCACGTAGCCCCGACACCCGATAGTTTAGATATCCCTCAACTGGTGGCGTCAAGACCTTAAAAGAGTTCGGCCTTGGAATCCACGCGTCCCCCCATATTCGAATCCTATCACCGTTGCCGATGCGCCATCTCAGACCCACCTTAACAATTTTAATGCTCGCATGGATGCAACGCCACGAGAATGACGGAGTAGAGCCAATTTTTGCCTCAAGAATAGTCGACGTGGAAAAATATTTTGCTTTATACACTTTTGCCAACAAACTCTCCGGATTATCAAATATCCTCCAAACTTGTTTAGCTAATAAAGCCATATTGAACGCCTTCAAATCCCGGAATCCCAAACCCCCGTCCCTTTTGCTTGCATTCATTTTCTTCCAAGAAAGCCAATGGATTTTTTTATTTGTTCCACTACCCCACCAAAAGTTACTAATCATTGATTCTATCTCCTTTATTAAAGTGTCAGGAAGACGGAAACAACTCATAGCAAACATCGGTATGGCTTGCATGACGGCCTTAATTAGTATTTCCTTCCCTGCAATAGATAACTTCTTCTCCTTGTACCCCTTTACTCTGTCCCAAATCCGATCCCGAATATAATCAAATATTTCTTTCTTCGACCTCCCTACCACCGCCGGCATCCCTAAGTACTTGTTGTGAGTGTCGGCCACAATTACCCCCAAAATACCCGCCACCTCGTCTCGAATTGGGACGCCAGTGTTTGCACTAAAAACCAACACGGATTTCTCTAAATTGATTTTTTGCCCAGACGCCAATTCGTATTTTACCAAAATATTCCTAAGCTCAATTGCCGCCTCCCTTGTTGCCTCACAAAATATCAGAGTGTCATCCGCAAATAGGAGGTGTGAAACAGTTGGCGCAAGACGTGCAACTCGAACTCCCTTAAGGGCCCCGCGAGATTCAGCATCCCTAATTAAAGCAGAAAAAGCCTCCGAAACAAAAAGAAATAAATAAGGCGAAAGAGGGTCACCCTGACGGATGCCTCTTTCCGGAGTAACCGCACCAAACTCATTCCCATTAACTAAAAAAGAATATGAGACTGATCGAACACACAACATAATAAGTGCTACAAAACTCTCAGAAAAACCTAACCTGAGCATAGCCCGTTCCAAAAAGGACCACTCGACCCTATCATAAGCTTTGCTCATGTCCAGTTTGAGAGTCATCGCCACCTTTTTTCCTGTTCTCTTCGTCTTAAGATAATGGTTAATCTCAAAAGCAACTAAAATATTGTCAGTAATTAAACGTCCAGGAATGAAAGCAGATTGAGACTCAGATATAATGGAAGGTAAGATCACTTTTAGTCTATTAGCAATAACTTTAGATGCAATTTTGAAACATACATTGCTAAGACTAATAGGGCGGAATTGATTCACAAACTCAGGATGGTCACACTTTGGAATAAGCACAATATTGGTAAAATTCATGCCTTCGGGGAGAATTTTATGATTAAGAAAATCAAGACAGAATTTTGTAACATCCGAACCAACGACATGCCAATATTTTTGATAAAAAATCGCAGAAAAACCATCAGGACCAGGAGATTTAAAGGGATACATGTGAAAAAGGGCCCTTTTTACCTCGTCTGCATTGTAGGGTTGGTTCAGGGTTTGATTCATCTCCTCAGAAACACGAGGCTGCAACACATCCATAACTCCCTCGATATCCTCATAACTTGGCTGCTCGGAATGAAAAAGAGAAACAAAATAATCCTGAATAACAGCTTCCACCTCATTTTGTTTATCCCGCCAAACCCCATCGACACCTCTAATTCCCCGGATCTCGTTTTTCTTTCTTCTCTCGGATGCCCTAGAATGGAAAAAAGACGTATTCCTATCCCCTTCACGCAGCCATTGAACCTTTCCCCTCTGTTTCCAGTATGTCTCCTCTTGTGCCAAAATTCTCTCCAGTTCCCCTTTTAATGCTATCTCTTTCCCCTTAGTCTCCTCAGTAATGGTACCATGTCGAAGTCCCGAGATCTCTTTCGTAAGGTGTTCTATGCGTTTCTTTAAACTTTCCCCGGATAACTTCGACCACATCCCTAGACCCCTACTGGATTCCTCCAATTTATGCATTAAGGGCTGCCCCGCCATGCCAGGAGCATGCCAAATATCTTCAATTACCCCACGACATTCAGCTCCAATAGCCCATGCGGCCTCAAACCGGAATCTTTTTTTCTTTCGCCACACCATCGTTGGAACAGCCTCATTAGAGCAAGAAATAAGGAGGGCTGAATGGTCCGAGTAAATGGTGTCAACATGAGACACGTGTGTCATATTAAAAGCCGAAGTCCAGCGACTATTAACACACGCTCGATCGAGCCGAACCCAAACTGTGCGTGGACTCGGCCAGCGGTTGCACCAAGTAAATGCTGATCCCACAAAACCGATGTCCTCAAGGTCTGCATCCCCGAGAGCTGTACGAAAATTCCTAATTTGCCAACTCGCCCTCGGATTCCCTCCTTTCTTCTCACTATTATGGAGAATTTCATTAAAATCTCCCGCGCATAACCACGGTCTCGCCGATGCTTGACTTAATCGTCTAAGAAGATCCCATGATATATTTCGTCGCGCCACATCCGGTTCCCCATAGAAACCCGTAAATCTCCACTCGGTACACCCATCTGAACCTAACACCATAGCATCCATGTGATATTTTGAAAAGCTCACAAGCCGTACCTCCGTATCCTTTTTCCATAATAGTGCTAAACCGCCAGATTGCCCCACTGCTTCAACTGCTACGCCAAAATAATTCAAACTATCTCTAATGTCCTCTAATTTCTTTTTGGTCAACCGAGTCTCCATCAAGAAAATTAGAGAGGGACTATGATGGAACACCGTACGCCGGAGTTCTTGAACTGTCCAAGGGTTCCCTAGGCCCTGACAGTTCCAAGATAATATTTTCATTGTGATCGGCGGGACTGCACTGCAGTCTCCGCCGTTGAGATAGTTTTTCCTTCCTCCCCTCCCTTCATCCTTTTCTGATTTCCCGGGACTTTATTGCCATCCTCTTGTTCTTTCCTTTTGACCAGCGCCCCGGATTTTGTTCCACTGATCGATTCTCCGGATATATACCTGTTCGGTGTACGTTTAATCCGTACTTTTCTTGCGGGGTGTACGCCTTCGAGCTCCTTCGAGGCGTGTTGTTGATGCGCTACAACAGCTAGAACCCGTTCCCCTACTTCCTGTTCCACTTGCATATTTTCTGTATCTCCAGGTAATGATTCGAATTCTATCCCCCTGTCTAAGCTCGCAGTCTGGACTGTCCGGGCTTGTTTCGCTGTTTTAACTGTCCCCCCGTCATTCGTCTGACTTTCAGAATTTTTGTTAAGCACTGCATTCACTCTACCTTCCGTCTCTCCTTGTGCTTCAGCGCCAATACCTTGCTCTAGCCCCTCGGAATGTGAGTTCTCAGCTGAACTCTTCTGTCCCGATCCTGTTACATGTATCCTTGAATCTGATCCTGCTTCCCATATGTTCAACCCCCGCTGACCGCTGTACTCTCGAGTCATATTTAGTTTGTTCCTCCCCATTCTGTCACGTTCAGGGCTGTTCCTCCTGATTATACGGTTTGGATCCGCTCGAACATTGGTGTCTCTCATCCACGCCCCATAAGGCAAATTGTGTATGTCTTTCAAATCAACATTCGTATCATACCGTTTATCACAGTCGTACATGGTATGTCCTATGACGCCACAAACGTAACAAAAATTAGGGAGATGTTCGTAGGTGAACCGCGCAAGCATCTCATCCCCCTGTTTGTTACAAATTTTCAAGCAACGAAGTAATGGTTTGCGAACGTCAATCTTCACCCGGATACGCATCGCTTCGCCCCAAGGCTCTTTCGGGTCCAGTTCTTCGAAGACCCCCAACTGTGTGCCAATGATTTCAGCTATATCCGGAGTTTGGCGAATTATAGGGATATCATGCACCCGGATATGGAAGCTGCACCAATTCAAATCCACCTGTAATGGGTTCTCCTCCGGATCAATGGTGTTCAGGATCAGTATATGGTTATCAAAAAACCATGGGCAGCCCTCCATCACCCTTTTCTTGTCAATGGCGTGGTGAAACCGAAAGAGAATACGGTCGTCCCCAATCCGCTGAATCTCCAGCCCCTTGCGTGCCTTAAAAACTGATTTTATCACAGCGCTGAATGCGTTAAAATTGAACCCCCCAGTCCTAAGTAGTCGACCAACCATCAGCAACTCGGAAACCTCGTTTGGCTTGTTCCATGGTTCATCCCCAACCGTAACCTGTTCCTTCTCTGTTAATCTCAGGGTTTTACGAAGCTTCTCAATTTCGGCCTCCATGCACACGTCGTTATGAGGATATAGGCGGAGTTGTATGGGCCGTGATGAAGCCTTGAACCAAAAATCTGAATGAACCCTAGAACCGACCCTGCAGCAATCAAGGAAATATGAAGGTGAGAAGAAACGGAGGGATAAAGGAATTGGAAAACCTGGACGATACAACGAAACGAAAAAGAGAATAGAAGAAAACAAAATCTTAGCCCTAAAAGAAAAACCACTGCCGCAAGACAAAAGAGAACGGGGCCAAAGCGAACGATTATCTTTCACTGTTATGATGCCGCCCTGATTAGTCGAAGAAGGCCTTAATGAAAGGCACGCTATACTCTCACTGTGGAGGACGAAACCCTCAAGAAGAGAGACCCTATTTTTCACACAAACTCTATTTTTTGTTTACTTTATCCGTTATAAGATATCTATCCATCAATGTAATTATAAAAAAAAAATATCTATCCATAAATGTGTACGCTTTTAATAAGTTTATGATCTGGAAAGGTTAAAATATTTTAATGGAAATAAAAACACAAACATTAGAAATAAAGAGGCCGGGGGGGGGGGGGATTTCTTAGATTAATTCATGAAATTTTAAAAACCTAAAAAACGTGAAAGGGGTAAAGATGTAATTAACATGATTGATCGCCCCCTAACAACTAAACTAATTACGGTTGAACTTATTTACTACTTAATAACAATTAAACACACACACCTAACATAATAACGAAATCAATTTCCATTTCTCTCTCACTGCACAGCACTCTGTCACTGCAAAAGTACACAACCGTTTTTCTCTCCTGTTTGTGACACACGCACAGCCATGGATGCTGAGTTCGAGATAGTGCAAAAGAGGATGCTTGCAAATGGAACGGTCGTGTGGGAACCCGTAAGTAGCGCCACCATCTCGACTCGTGGCATCGGCATTTGGATAAAAGACCCTCCTCCTCCACCACCACCACAAGTCGCCGCCGCACCGCCCGTCGTGGAACCGCCACCCCCTGCTCCACAAGCCTGAAGAACTGAAGAAGAATATGGAGGAATGCTAGCTGCAGAATACTATGGAGTAGTACTTTTCTTGAGTTAGAGACAGCAAGATTGATTCTTGCATGGGTTATAATCTCTTTTTTACGTATGAACTTTGTTACGTTGGAGGCAATATGTTGCTGTAAAAAGTTGGACGGCGAAATCGTCGGGTGATTTGAACTCGTGTTGATTGAAAATTGTACAGTTTGTTTTGGACCAATTGCTGAGTGACTTTTTTCTTTTATATATTATTGATTGTTGATTTGAAATTGTTCACATTTTGAGGTTTATGCGTGTATGTTTATTGCTTTGTTGGTTTACTGCTTTTAATTTATTAAATCCACATTTGGAGGTTTATGCGTGTATGTTTATTGTTGTCGTACGTTGTGATTGATCTCCGTCAAGGGTGCTTTTACTTCCGTTCTTCGTACTTTTCGTTTGATTCACTCTCTGCTTGTGCGGGCGGTATAATGGACGGGAAGGCTATTTCAATACAGCCGCTGGTTCTTGCATGGTAATTTCATTCGTCATTGACCTCTCTACACGTTCTTGTTCATGAAACTCTCATGAAACCGGAGTTTGAGGTCGGGTTTATTAGGAGGAGCCGGAAGCTGGTGAGGCCGGTTAGTGATACGGATGATCGTGGCTGGACGATGCTCCATATCCATGCTCGGAAAGGAGACCTCAAAGAGGTGTGATTTTGATGCACTCTTAACTAGAATTTGATGCCATTATGTATATTATACTATACTAGCGATGTTTTCATTTTTTTTTTTTGTGTTAGCTTTGATGTTATGTTGCATTAGGTTTAGTCTTTAATGGAAGCTAAGATCATGTATCAGGCTGCAAAACCCGTTAAATTGTTCGGTTCTTAATTTTTCTTCTTTATTTTAAATCATGAAAGCAGAAAAATAGTTGTAGAATAGTGGGGCAGCAGTCACCTGAAGGGTAGTAGAAATATGTCTAAGATGGATGTTATGTCATGCATTATTTGTACTGCAGATTGCCCCTAAGCAATTGTTGTGGCAGGCTACTACTTACTATATATATATATTATGGGATTAGAAGCGTTGAATTGCTTATTGGCTGTTGAACATCAATGTTTGCTTGTTCTTTGTCGTATCATCTTTATCGGCTTTGCAATATTGTTCTATATTGATTTTCTTGATGCCTGAAGCCATTTAGACTTCTCGTTTCCTACTGAATATCTATATCTATATATCTATATATATATATATATATGATTATGTACTTTGTAAATCTCTTTAATGTCCTGTCATTATTATGTAACTTGATGTATTTGTTTGGTCTAATGCATAGATATTATGTTATGCATATGCACATCTACGTGACAGTTAAGGACATGCCTTGGAGCTGTCTCCTAAACAGAGTCTATTGCCTGATTTTGTTTTATTCTCATCGGTCCGTGTTGCATAACTTTGCAGGTAAAACGGCTTCTTGATGTAGGGCTTGATGTCAATGCGGCTGCATGGGGGCCAAAATCACAAGGCATTACACCACTTCACCTTGCTGCTAAAGGGAACCATCTTAAAGTTATGGATTGATGCACGGACTAAGGGTGCATATGGCTGTAAGTATATTCCTTACATGAGCTTTATTTCATATTAAAGAGCAGTGGGAAGCTGTATTTCATTTTCATATCATACAGGATGAACCAAATTGAGATGTGGCAGTCGATTTAAGTTAGCTAAGGAGTTGTGCCACAAAACTGCAATTGGTGCTCGCACAAGGCAAAGTGACCGGGTTAAAACAATTTCTCGTAACAAGATTGTTCCCCTTGTCAAAATCCCTGTGGATTGTTTTTGGATGGGAAATAGCCCAGTTTTTACTTGTAACATGGTAGCTTAAATGTAAAGCTATTATTTATTTACAGGAAAAAGACTCTGGGCTTATTGTATGACGTGACAAATTGGATATTCATGCAACGCCCATGTTATGCTTGTGACAGATTGATTCGGAACAAGGCCTGGAATTGCTCAACATTTTCGAATTCCTAACCATGCAATATTATTGCTGGAATAGTGACTGTGAGGTTAATTTCTCTCCCCTTCCCTCTGTTATGTAATGATCTACGTTCATAGCCAATTTGTACATTACTGCTTTTTTTCATATTGACTGAATATTCTTTTTTTCTTCTTTCGGGGACATGCTCATGTTATAAAGATGCGTTTGGATGGGGAAACGTAACAAACAATCCATAGAGAATACCAACCATTCAGATGCTTTCATCTACCGCCTCTCGTCTGAGTAGTAGTAATATGCATACAAGTAAAGGATCAATTAAGCACCTTCGTTTGGTAGTGTTTCAGGTATTTTTTTTTTAATGGTTAATTTGTCATCCGTTAGAGTTACTTCAGTCTTCTTAATTTTTGCTTGTTGGGCTGATATTTGTCTCTCGTGAGGGGAGCGTATTTTGTTTGTGTTTCTTTTTTGGGTCAATACACAACAATTAATGATATTTTCATATCCTATGTTGCTTTTTCTCCATCTTATTCTTGTTGCTTGATTATGTGGTCCACGAAAATATATCTATCTATACATTCTTCACCAAAAAGTTACAAAAATCATTAGAGGTGATGATCATTTTCATGTTTATAATGCAATTCGGACTTAGGGTTAAGATTTGGAATCTAAAGTTGATCCCTTTTTCAGTTTTGGGAAAAAGACCGATATCGACAAAGGTCATTTTGAATTGTTTATTAAAGTAGGTGATCTTGATTATTTTTTCGTTGTTCATTTGTTTGACTATATGACATAACTCATAATATAGTTAATATCCCGTAATCACTAAAACTGTAACGAAAAGATAGAGTAAATTCCACATCAGAGGAAAAGAACAACACTATATCTTTCACGGCCTTCCAATTCGGATCTCGTGATATGTTATTTATGCCCGCAATTTGGATACCGCATTGTCTTATTAAATCCTACGGTGATGACTGATTACTCGCCCAGTTTAGAAGTACCTCAAAGAAATTATTTGACAAATGTTTCTAAATACTTCTCAAAATTTAATTCAATTCAAAATAATACAACACAACAAGACGCACACATGAAATCACAAAAACGTAAAACACACGTTAAGGCATCTAAGAGAACCACAAAACTCTCACATATCAACACACTGAAAGGAAACCCATGCCTTCTTCTTGTAGGTGATAGCAACTACCGAGCCCTAACAAAATTATAAGATCAACTCGAACAAATTAAACCCACTCCAAATTACGAACAGACCTGACGCAACAAATCCCCTCCAAATCAAGCATATTTGAAAACTATCTTTAATTTGATCACTGCCTACTAATGCATAATTATGTAACTGGAGAAAAACTTCCAATTCCGATTATAGTTGCAAGTAGATTCTACTATGTGTATTTAATCATCTAAAATCCAAGTATATTCCACCTATGTGTTTATAATTCTTAACTTATCTCATACATCTGAATATGTAGTTCTTTTTTTTGGTTGATTTATAGTTACATGATTGGCTTCAATTGAAATCAGGTGAGATGAAGGCGCTCATTTCAATTACACGAGAAGATCGTCCACGTTTAGTGAGGGAATAAAGAATAGACTTGTGGATTTAACTTTGGTGTTATATCTACTGTTTCTCTGTATCAGTTTAAACATTCATTGTTCGTAACTTGTAACTCTTGTTCAGTCTTGTACTCTTGTTATCTGTGTAATTCTAATCATCATAGTAAATAAATTCTGAATTTGTAACTCTTGTCCAGTCTTGTACTTTTGTTACCTGTGTAATTCTGATCATCATAACAAACAAATCCTTTCATGGTCAAATTATCTCTGGGAATATTTTCTGAAGTTTGGCAAGTTTTATGATGGTAAAAGTTGATATATTTATATTACAGAGGAACGAGTTGCTTGGATTTGAGCAGCCGGGTAGGTTTAAGGTTTTAGTTAATATGAATAGAAACTATTCATATTTTGGGTTCTGTAATTTAAAACCAAATAAAACTATATACGATGCCACGATGGTTTTCAAAAAGCGCCAGGAATGACTTTTTCTAACTGTTCATTTATGTGTAAAAGTATAACGACACCTTCTTTGTCGACACTCGTGAAACGGCTTGATAACCGTCGTTAATACTATTTAAGATGATTTTTTGCCTTTTAATGATGATTTTTAACCATCGTTTAAAGCAAAAAATGTTGTATTGCCAAATTTTTTGGATGAGCTATGAGTTTCCATTATGTTTTGAAAATGATGAAAAAGGATGAAATGAAAACCAATAACACAATTATGAAAGGATGAAAAAGAATTGTCCACCAAAGTAGATATAAGACCAAAAAAAAAACATAATGTCTAAAAGATTAAAAGCAAGTTATTCTCAAACGTCAGTATATTTGTATGTGCATTCAGATTTAATCAATAAAATCTTGAGTACTAGGTTACAAAAATTTGTCAATGACTCTTATAACCAATTTGCTCAATCTAATTGAATTAATATAAGAGGAAGTTGGGGGAGTACATTGGTACATGTTTTATCACAACTGGGGCATGAACCAACCTACTCTGGATCCCGAAAGCTGCCTCAATGAAGTGAAAGAACTTTGTAGCATTTTCTTGTGTTGTAAAGAGTACACCCCATGTTCACGAACAACGTAAACCTGGATCGTATCATGATCATTGTGTAATGCGACACCTTCAGCGTCATCTGTTGCAAAGTATATGCAATCTGCCTCAACGCCTTCAACGGTTGGAATCGAACATGATCCAGCAGGTCCAAGAAATATTGTCTCCTTTCCTATATTGCTCAAAACTTCTGCTTTACCAGGAGAACAAGACCAAACCTTAAATTTCGTAGTTTGTTGGCTCCAGAAGTTTGCAATGGGTTCATTATCATGAATATCGTTCACGTTCTCGATCCAATCTAACAATGCGAAAACAACTAGATATTTATGCGTAAGTGACGATTCTACTAGGTGCGCAGTCTTATATTGCTGGCGAGCAAGCTGAAAGCCCTGATGCTGGCCATGAACAATATTTTGGCTATTACACCGCACAATAATCTTACTCGCTAGTATCCGATAGTTGGTTAAACGAATTTTACTCGAGACGAAAGATTGGCCTTCATCTTCTGGCGATATATAATGAAACAAAACACGTAAACAACTGCCATCACCATGAAAAAATATATCTCTGTAGCCTAGTTTAATGTCTCCACCAGCATCAAAAACCTTCCATGTTTTTTCTTTTGGTGTGCACAATGCGATATCATCACATGTATTTCTCCTAAAAATTACTGCCACTAAGCAATCAGTGGAGCCCATTTGTAATACTTCCACCCGGTGAACGACGCTAGGCAAGTTCTCTATTACTCCGGCCACGTTAAGTTCTATATACTCATTGAAAAATGGTAGAGTGGACAGGGGAGGAAGTTTTCGGGTGTTCCCTGATAACGGCTACCACAAAAACATGTCCGTGTCATTTAAGGTGGGACCGGCAGCTATGAGCAGCCACCCGCGGGAAGATCCACACAACCAACCACCTAACTGGTTTCCACCGATGATCAGAGTTGGCATAGGAAAACGATAAATCCGTTGTTCCCACTGGCTCTTGAACATTATCTCCGTCAAACAAGATTCAGGCTTTTGGTAGGAATCGTGGGACAAGATTTTCCATGGAGCCGCTGGCATCTTAAGAAGACAGTCTCGTATGAGGATTCGTTTCCACGATTTGCAAACTAGCCTGGAGCGCACTCGATCACCTATCCAAAGGTTTTTGAGTATTGTACGAAGAATGTCATCAGGGAGAAAATCCCATGGAGGACTCGAAGTGGAAGCAGTTGTGGTTTCGACAATCAATTGAGGCCGCTCGTGTTTTCAGCTTCCAACTCAAAAAGTTCCTGAACAAGCCATAGCAACTTTCAAACATCTTGATGAAACCGATGAACGGCGATTTACAACTAAGCATATCTTCTCTTCTTCAATGATTGAAGATTATTTGGAAATATGATTAACTGATTAAGGGTGTCTCTTGTTGAATTTGTTACAATAAATAACCTAAGCTTGGCGAGAGTTTACAAACTTTCTAACCAAAAGTTTTTATTAATAATTAGAGTGTATAATATAATTGAGAATTCCCATCAACGTTAGGAGTTTGTAGCCTTCAAAACTTCTGGGGTTTGTTATATATTTGTATAAGGGAAAGATAATCTTTTTATTCCTAAATTAGGATAAGGATTGGTTTAATTATGTTTCTATATATTCTGGTAATCATTGACAGGACAGGTATTTAATAAGGAAAGTGAATTGTACAATAAATCTAAGGAGTAATAAGTATATACTCGTTATTGCAAGTCACTTACAAGGTTGCAACCACGGGCCCTATATAAGCAAGTATATATATATATATATATATATATATATATATATAAGCAAATATTGTTCCCATTCATTCTTTATGATCAGTAGGATGTTTTTGGTAATACGATCATCAACCTTTAGATGGTTTAAAAATAGTTTGTTATATCTCATAGAATCCAGTTACTACACCTTTCTTGTAGTAGCCAGGAAGATATTATTAAGAAAAGCCGGCATTGGCACGATCGCTGATGATTCATATGAAACGACATGGAATGGACTTCCCGATGTTGCCATCAAGAAGATCTTTGGAGAGTTGAAGATCGCGGATCGAGCCCGGATGAAGTCGGTGTCCAAGTCATGGAATAAGATCCTAAACAGGGTAGACATCCCCACGAATCCTCACGAGGCACCATGGCTGATCATATCCGAGGATTCATATTCGAAGCCCGAGATCTGCCTTGATCACGTGGCAATGGAAACCTTAAACAACTTGATAGATCATGGAATGGCTGATTACCAATTCAAATTGCCTAAGTTTTACGATGATGTTGACGATGATGATGGTGTTCCTGCTAGAGGTTGTCTTTGCGGGACATCCGATGGGTGGTTAATGATAGCCTCCACTGTCGGTGGTGCAAACTTAAATAATAACAATAAGCCGGACATGTTCTTGTGGAACCCGTTATCTGGGGCAATACGGAAACTCCCGCCTTTGTCCACTCTCCCCTTTGTAACACCAATTAAACCAGATGACTTGCCTAGCTTAGTCAAACGAGTGGAAATATTTTCTCAGGAGGAATGTCGCGTCGTTGTTTCCGTGGTCTTCTCTCATTCGACAGCAGGCGAAGAAGACTGCTTGGCGCTGTGTACACCTTATGAAAAGAGATGGAGCGTATTAACTAAACGAAACTGCTACAATTCGTATAGGTATGGGGATATCTTGCACCATAATGGAAAGCTTTACGCTTTAGCGCAAAATATTAATAATGACGACAGTATAGATGAGGAGGAGGAGGAAAAGGTATTAAAAGAAAACCAGGATATCCATTTGTCGTGGAGATCCAACTATTGCAAAGTAAAAGTTTGCGTGTTGAGCCTCAAGTACAAGTTAAATGCTCAGACACGGACCAGATTTAGTGAAGACGGAGAGTTCATTAATCGTAGCATCAATGTCACATACGCCAACGAATTCTGTGAGCACTTGGTGGCGTGCTCAGCTATGGGAAAATTGCTGGTGGTAGCCGCTGTGTTTGATTTATACAAATACAATATGAACGGTGGTGGCCCTGTTGAGTCTTTCACGTGCCACAAAACGCTCATTCGAGGTGCGAATGGTTGAGACACTCGAAAGAGTTAGTACTATAGGGGAGCAGAGCTTCTACATCGCAAGCACCGGTTCCATGTCTATACTATCATCCTCTGCTCCAGGCTACCGTAATTACATATTGTTTTCAACAGATGATGCACAAGGGCTAGTTGGCGACCACCACAAGTACTGCATTGCTGCACGTGAGCTTGGCAGTTGCAATATGCAGCGCAATGTCGCTAGATCACGCCCCTGGTACCTCAGATTTCCTGTGCACTCCAAAACTGGCTGGTTTAGCCGTTTAGGCCTAAGCTATTTTAGTGGTATCTGTTTAAATTGTTCATTTTGTCTCTCAATGAAGTAACTGATATTTGTTAGCAAAATTGATTCTGTAGATGTTAACTTATACTGCAACAAATACTCCTCTAAGCCAAGCTTCCAAAATGTTAAAAACTCTCAACTAATGGATTCTGTCTTTTATAATTTGTTGAACTTCATGAGATGTTTTTTGTATCCACTCAGAGTAAGGGTGTGTTTTATGTAACTTTTGTAGCTCTCATGGGACATCTGGATTTGCATAAACAAATACCTCAATTAGTTTTTAGTTTTAAATATTTCAATTAGTTTTAACCCAGAAAAAGAGCAGTTTGTACGCGCCTTTTACTAATGTTGCTTAGAATTGTTTTCTTAGATAAGAACTTTTATACTAGACTCACCAAAACGATTTAGAGAGTGCAGTAAAATTTCAAATAAAAAATAAATAAATAAGAGTGAAGTGTAATGCAACCGTATCTTTCGTATGTTCCCTCTGACTTTGAGTACCCTACAGTAAATGGTGTAACTGAACTAATCCAATAGCTCTCTGATGTCTAAGTCAATTATCCCTTAAGGTATACGGTAATAGTAATCTAAAATGTTAAATTATTTATATATACATATATATGACTTATTTCATTTTGAGAATTATCATGATGACCTAGTCTAAAATAAATCTTGGAGTAGTGATTCTATACTAGTATACTTGACTTGACGTTGTGGTGCAGCATCCTGAAGTTGCAATTCTAAGCCACGGATATAAAAGCAAAATAATTGTAACTTGAAATATAGTCGAGAAAGCATTTTCCTATGCGACTCCCTAGTTATATTGCTTTTATAATTTTTGAGCTTTTTTTAATAGGGATATCTTTCGATGCTATAGTCAAAATCCATTTTTATTCAAATTCCTCAAGCACCTATACCCTTGTAATGAGGGTATTTATCTAAAATGACCATTTACCATCCAAGATTAACTTTTATCGGATTGGCACTTTATATGTTTTTAATGATCGGCTTAATTTAATTCTTAGCGCTCAATACTAGAAACTTCTTTCAGGATTTTACTAGTCATCAAGAGTTAGGTCACCTAATTCTCCATGTTTAGAAAGTTATAGACGCACCAGTCTCGTACTGGCAACTTCAGTGTTTGTACTTCGCGTTAAGACGTTTTACATATTCTTAGTTCTCGCACTAAGATTTCTTAGTTTTTATATTAAAATCTAATGAATAATCATAGAAAATTGGTAAAAGACACACAAAAGAGTGACATTAAAGAAAAATTGGAGCAAGAGGAGAACAAAACTAAGTCAAAAATTAAATAATTACAAAAAATTGGAAGTGATTTAAGGCTTATACATTTGTCTTCCACCATAATAATTTAGAAAATATTGTACAAAATTAATAACAATTAAAAGTTATGTACTTTTTTTTATTATAATCTATTTCTTTGTGTGAGAATTATATACATACTTTTATCTTATGTGTTTATAATATATTAATTTAGGTAATAACTGTTTATTTTTATATATAAGTTTTTTTTTAAAAGTGCATTATAGTAGCGCACTAAGACTGTAATTTTTTAAAATTGCCGCATTGGCGCTCCCACACCCGCATCCGCCTCAGGTGACTTAGGTAGGGGTGTTATGGGCCGGGGTCCCGCCGGGACGGGAGCTGGATGGCAGCTCCCGTTCCTCCCGCCGAGAACACTGTTCCCGGCGGAACGGGATTCCCGATTCCCGGCGGCCAATTTACACGCTTGGGGCTGGAAAATTCCAGCCCCTTTTTTTGTTTTCTATACTTAATTCAAAGATTTGAAGTAATCAATCTATAATTAAAAGATTTTAAAAAAATAATTTGACAAATTACTTCTTATTGTTGGTGGTGGTGTGTTAGACATAGGCTGTTGGACGTGGCGGCAAGGTGGGCGATGGAGATGCGACGGCGTGGTGGGCGGCGGCGTGTTAGACTGTGTGGGTGTGTGTGACAGTGTGAGAGTGTTTGTGTGTGTGTTAGAACTGTGTGTGTGTGTGTGACAGTGTGAGAGTCTGTGTGTGCGTGAGTGCAAGAAAGAAAAAAAAAAGAGATGTAATAAAAAAAAGATGTAATATAAAAAAAAATAACACAGCAGGTATACTGTCTCCCGGGATCCCGCGGGAGGGAACGGGAGCTAATTCCCAGTCTGACCGGGAGGGTTTTTTTTCGGTTTTCTCCAGCTCGGGGAAAACCCTCCGGGTCGGGTCAGATTCCAAAGTTCTGATTCGACCCAAACACCCCTAGACTTAGAGTAAGAGATGTTTAGTATGGATCTTTGTGTTTGTGAACTAATTGGCATATAGAAATATCTTTGTCTATAATCTCTCTACTTTGTCGACTTAAGTTCTCGACTTAAGTTCTCACTAGGCCTCGAAAAGAATTGATATTGAAAGGTTCAATGAAATGATGACATTAATAAACAAGATTAGACGCGGTCTCTTAGTCTTAAAGGCATTTGTGATGCTACTTTTCCTTATGGTAATGCTTTTTTTCTGTTCAAGAAGCTAAGGGATTGGTGGCTTTTGCCTTGGATGATTCAAATGTTTACATTGAACTATTGGTTGTTAAAACCCTTTGTCCTCCTCCATTTATACGAATGCCTTGGCACTTCGAAAGCTTCCAACGTTCTTTTGGAGTCGGATTGCTTTGTTCCCGTCAACACGATTGTGAATGTTCATTGTACCCATAGGTGTATTGTTCCTCTTGTCATTGCCACTTGGAGGATTTGTAATGCTTGGTTGGCAAACCGTTCAGATAGTTGCTTCTTCAACTTGTTCACCTCTTGAACACAGGAACTTGTTATCGGCATGTCATCAACATATAACAGCAAAATAATGAAGCTGCTATCAAACCTCATAAAGTAACAATAATGATCAGCATTGCATCTACCAAAGCCAATCCCAAAAACTGCTAAATGCTTATGTGGCCCCCACTCGACTAAGTCGGTGGAAACCACTATATATATGTAACTTCCGTTCGATTTTAAATCAGTTGAAAATTTCCAACACTTCGAAAGCTTTCTATCACTTCCGCTAACTTTCTCAAGCACTCTCTCGCACTTAGTCGCATCTTAGCACGATCGGCTTGACGACAGGCTGACTTGTCGAGCTGAGTGAGCAAGACAAGGCCGCACGTGACGCTAACCTACGGTGCAAAGAGGTTAAGTAGGTGATTGCATGAAGCCATCAAACTTCATGTACCATTGTGCAGGAACTTGTTTCAGGCCATACAAGCTCTTCTCCAACTTGTAAACTAGCTCAACATTGCTCTCAAGCACATACCCTTTCGGGTGTTGCATGTAAATGTCTTCTTCAAGATCACTGTGAAGAAAATTTGTTTTCACATCCATCTGCTCTAACAATAAATTCTCATCTGCAACTATGCTCAAAACCATCCTGATAGTCGTCAACTTCACAACGGGAGAAAAGATGGTAGTGTAATCAACCCCTTGTTTTTTAGGAAAACCCTTCACATCCAGTCTTGCCTTGTAACGTTTTCTACCATATGCTTCCTCTTTGATTCTGTAAACCCACTTGTTATGCAGTGCATTTTTCCCTTTTGGAAGCTCAATAAGATCCCACATGTTATTCGACTTCTCACCATCCATTGCAAGCTCCCACTTGCTCGAATCAACACTTTTCACTACCTCCGCATAACATTCTAGCTCACCATTGTCAGTTAATAACAAATGATGTTGGTCATATACAGAGTGCAATTTTTTAAACCCTGAGCTACCACTATGGCTACTTTGATTATTTTTCAAGCACCTCCACTAATCTAAGCTCATAACCGTCATCATCCAACTGCCCTACAGTGAGCAGATTTCTCTTAAGTCAAGGGATGTGTCTCACAATGCGCATCGTCCAAACGGATCAATTAGGAGATTTAACACGAATATCTCCCATCCCCACTGCATCATAAGGGAAATTATCGCCTAGATAGACTGTTCTGCAATATCTAGCAACATAATTCGTCATCGAACTGTTGCCAGGACAAGCATGAAACGGTGCTCTAGAACTCAAAACTCAAGTCTCTATTGGACTGGACGCGGTCAGATTAGTGCTTCACCATTCTCTTCAGTGGCTACGTTTGTTGAGCTATCATCTTTCTTTGGTCCTCTACAATCTGATTTGTAATGACCCTTTTTTCCGCAGTTCTACCATTAAATGGAAATCTTGTCTTTCGTCGACTTTCTGTTCCTCGACTTCGAACTACCCTGATTCGAATTCGACTTTTTCTTATCTAATCTGCCTCTGGTTTCTGTACTTAAGACCGAGCCTGCAGAATTTCCCGACGAGTTACCTGATTCTCTCCTGTGAATTTCTTCACTAACTATCAGATCTCTAACCTCGTCAAACTGCAGCGTTACCCTTCTCGCGGAGGCACTAACAGCCGTTAATGTTCCACTCCAGCTCTCCGGTAAAGAAGAAGACCAAATTAGGGCTTTAATTTCGTCATCAAACTCGATATTCACGGAACTCAATTATTGTGTAATTAAACTGAATTCGTTTAGATGATCAGGCGCCGCAGTGTTTTCTATCATCTGAAGATGAAACATGCGACGCATCAGATCTACTTTGTTGGGTGCTGGTGGTTTTTCGAACACATCTGCCAGAACCTCAAACACACCCTTCGTAGTCGTTTCTTTTGCTGTGTGAAACGTCACGTTTCGCGACAACGATATATCCTTCATGTACAAGACCTTCTAGACGTAATCTCTCATGTATGTCAATTTATCATTCATAAGTTTCTATAGATCCTTATTGTACAAGTAATCCTCGATCTGCATCCTCCAAAACCCGTAATCAGACCCATCAAATTTTTCGATTGTTCATTTCCCACCTTCCATCGTAAATGCTTCCGCTGAACCTGATGCTCTAGATACCACTTGTTGCGCAGCAATACGATAAACATAAATCATACACAAATAAAAAGCAAGAAAGAACACGTATATTTGTTTACCCAGTTTGTTGCCTAGACCTGGGGGCGATACCAAGCTAAGATTTTCACTATGTGTTATGTTGTAGGATTACGATTACAAAATGGGCTATTTATATTAGGCAGACTCTTAATATAATTTTACATGAACTATTGTACGGCCCATCCTAGAAATTAGCTTAAATCTTCAGTACGGGCTCGGGTCAATATCAGGCTCCACAACCCAATGGAATCGTAGCAGTTTCATTTTGTTAATACGCCCATATATTTTCGTGTGGCGTACACAGTGCAAAGCAGTCTTCTTCGCATATTTTGTGTTGCTAATACGCTCCATAACTTAGGCTCCACAACCCAACACAAACAACATTCACATATTTATAGTTCCACGAGCAAATTCAAGCTGAGACGATTTATAAAGGTTGTTATAGTTAAAACTATATTGAGTCTGTGTGCAAATTTATTTATTAAATTTGATATGTTCTTCTTCCTATATTTAAAAATTTATATATTGTATTTCCTTCCGGGATCCTTTTAAAATTGGAGTTTCTTTTGGGTCATCCTGTATTTCAGAGATTTCGATGCACTTTTTTAGTTTTATGTGGAGTAGTGTCCCTTTAGTTAAGGAAGTTATTGACGGAGTTCTTTTGCAGTTCTTAGATTTATGTGGTATTTGTCCAGATTTATACGTTCTTTTAGGGTGTTGGCAAAAATATATGAAGTTTTGTGGGATTATTAAGCATATTATAAAGTTCCAAAAGAATTAAAAACGTATTTCAAGGGAAAAAGAAAAATGAAGAAGAATGAAAAAAAATGTTTATAAAAAGAAAAAAGAACAAAGAAGAAGTCAAATGTTGTGGTCAAAAAAGAATTAAATTGTTTTCAAGTAAAAAAAGATTTGTGTAGTAAAATAAAAATTAAAATGCTGGCAAATGGGATTGGATATCCACTGATCACTATAAGAATGTCTCAATATACCAGGCCAATTTACTCAAAAAAAAAAAAAATATACCAGGCCAATGTTAGAGGCAAAAACTGGCCTCCAGGCTTTATTGGTGGGTTTAGAGTCAAGTTTGGGCATTTAGCAATACTAGAGGCCCATAATCCTCTCAAACCGCTGAGTGGGTGACGGGAAAAGACTACGCAGGCAAAAAATTGACTTATGATTGGGCCATGTGGTTAGAGGCGATCCCCTCGCTTCTAACGCGACATGTTTGAACTTTCAACGGTCAAGACTCATAATAACTCTGTGTTTTGGGATCAGTTCCATAATCATTGACAAAAGATGACGTGTCACTTGTAGAGGAAACATGGGGAAGAGTAACTCTGAAAATAAAAACAATTAATTGCGCAAAGACTGGTCTTTACAATTTAAATTTTAAATGATACATAAAACAATTTTACCGATGATCAAAGCCAAAATGCAAGTATTGCAAAGCAACTGAGTACAAGGGTTCAAAACATTCACATTATGGATTTACCTGAACCCGAAGAGAATCATTCTCAAGGCTCCGTTGTTCTTCTTGTATCTGAATTGCTGAGGCTCTAAGGGAATCGAGTCCTTGAAGGACCTTAATGTATTGAAGAGTTGGTATATCTCCAATCTCAGAAGGTATCTCTTGGAGGTTTGAGCAACCACCTATTACCAACTGTTCAAGGTTACGAAGTTCTGCAGACTCTACATGCCAACACTTGATGTCGACAAGCAGCATGCGCAAATATTTGAGCTGGACGAATTCGCCTTCATTCATTTTCCAATCTTCATCGATAAATTCACATTGCTCTAGTTTCAGGACTTCCAGATTGCTCAATTCACCTATGGTCTCCAAATTTCTCGGACTTAATCTGCAACCGAATAAATCCAGTTTTTTGAGCTTCAGTGGTAAAGCAAAGCTTATACTGAAATTGGTCACCACCAACGGGGAAGGGTAGCCTGCCGAGCAAATGATAGTCAATGTCTCAAGTTGACGAAGATGGATAAGATTACTGAGCTGATATTTGGACGACTCTATCACAGAGGATTTCTTATCGGCAAAATAGATTATTCCCAACTTCTTCAGATTTGGAATCCTTTCAATGGTCTCTTTTGCAAAACAGAAATCTACTACTGTGTTAAGTGTGTACAGATTATTTAGAGAATGAACTTTTCCATCTGAGATTGTAGAGAAAGGGACAGGCAGTAAGCAACCATTCTCCATCACAAGATGTCTTAGTTTGGGCATCTCCCATATTTCAGGTGGTAAAAGTACCGTGGTATCGACAGACAAAAACAACCGTTTGAATGCGAATTTGTCGTAAGATTCAATTATCAAGGTTTGAAGATGTCTAAGGTTCAGTATGCTTGCTGGAACTACAAATTGAACAGCTGGATCGTGTAAGAAAGCAAGGTACCTCAAATGAGTTAGTTCAGTTACTTCAGGAGGAAAATAATCTGGACACGTGTTGCGTCCATCAAGCACCCTGAGCAGCTTAGAAGAGATAGTAAGAGATGTTAAGTACTCATGGTGGCTGTTGGAAAAAAGAAGAGAACGAATAGATGTGTCGCTTCTTGTTGTAGGTATATAGCTATTGGTAAAGTCACAGAGGCGACGCTTATTGAATATAACTTCTTGTGAAGCGTAGCTATCCTTCTTGACATAAAGGAAATTCTCGTCACGAGCTTTCCTTATGCTGAAGTCCCACAAAAGATCATGGATGCGACATGATTTCAATCTACCATTGGCTTTTGATTTAGCTATCGAAATAAGATTTCTTTTGACTAGATCTCCCACATACTCCTCGGCCGCTTCTTCTGCGCTTTTGGATGTAATTGGTTTTAGAAATCCTTCAGCTGTCCATAGCCTCGCAAGTTTGGAAATTTGAATTTCATGATCTTCAGGAAAACCTCCCATGTACAGGAAACAAGCTCTTAGATGGTGAGGCAAATTGTTATAGCTCAAAGAAAATACCGTGAACAAAAGTTGGTCGTTTGTTTCTAGAGCTAAGCTTACATTTTCTGCAAACTTTTCCCAATTGTTTAATGTCCCATGAACCTTGGACAGAATTCCTGCCACCAAAACAATGGCGAGGGGAAGTCCTCCACATTCTCCAGCAATCGTCTTCCCAATTTCTTGCAATTCTAGAGGGCAAGGTTCTCGCTCAAAAATCTTCTGTCGAAGTAGGCTCCAACTTTGATCCACATTTAAGAGTTGCATGTGATGAAGAGGACAAGAAGAGTCGACATAACTACCCACTTCTGATAGCCTACTAGTTATGATGATCCGACTGCCATTGTTGTCATCTGGCAATACTCTCCTTATGTCATCCCACGCCGTTGTACTCCACATGTCATCCATGACTATGAGATACTTTCTGCCCTTCAAAGTTTTATAAACACGCTCAGCCAAATTCTTGTCACTTTGTTCGCTTAGATCATTAGTCAATGCACTAAGTGACTTTAAGAGTCCTAAGAAAATGTCTCGAATACAGTACTCTTGAGATATTGTCACCCAAGCACGAAAATCAAAGCATTCTGCAATCAGAGAGTCATCAGAAATGGTTTTGGCAAGAGTAGTCTTACCGATACCTCCCATCCCAACAACCGGGATAATCTCGAGCTTTGACGAATCTCTGCACAACCGGGCTTTCATTTCCAGCAAATCGCCATCATGGAGCCCCACCACCGTGCTTCTGCTGCTTATTGGTGCTTGCCTAGATGACGAACCGACTCCACGTGGAACCAGAGTTTCGTTCTCGGAGCTTCTCTTTATCTTCATTGCCTTTTCCACAATGGACTCGATCTTTTCATTCAACCTCTGCAAATCATTTTGATATCTCATGACGGGAGACGGCATTTGTGCATACTCAGATACCAAACTCCCTTCAGATCGAACTTGGTTCAGAATGTGTAATTCTACAACATCTTCTGCTTCATAGACTGCGTCTCTTATTTGTTCTTCGAGTGGATCGATATTTTCTCCATTGTATTTATTACAATCTTCCATGAAAGATTGCAAAAAACACAACTTTTCATGGAGAGGATTGATCTGTTGTTGGTCAGCATCATCAGTAAACTGCTCTAGAATTTGAGATAAGGAAACAATAGCAGCATAAGCCATGTTTTGATAATGTTTGGATGGCTGAAAATTGAAATGGAAGAAGCAATTTGAAGGTTCTGGACTAAAGCTAACAAATCTTTGTGTTTTATAATTAATATAATACAAAAAAGAAAAAGAAAAAGTAAAGTCTGCATTTCCTTCAACTTTCTGTCTGTCAATTTATACTGATGACCAAAAGACTTTGGTATTTTAAAAAATTCTTTTGTATCATTTCAAATTTAACTTATAGTATTTTATTTTATGTTTTATAAAAATATAAAAGATAGTAAGATATAATTTGCCTAAAATTCAAATATTAGTGCGGCTTTGAACTCCTGTGTCTGTCTTTTGTTGTAGAAGATTTAATAATAGATAAGTGTAATTCTCCAATACAGTAATTAAAAGTGTTTATTTGATACCGGTTCATTATAATTATACAAGTATGATGTAGAATTATAAAATAGTATAAACTACATGCCAAAATCATCCTAACGTACGACTTCCAATAATTAGCAGTATTATTCATATGTAGTTAATTATAAAAGAACCATTCTCCTATTGAAATATTATTTCTACTATCGCTACTTAAACCGGTCACAAACAAGGTATATCATTAATCACCACAACCGCCTTTTACCTGATCTGATCTATGCACTCGTGATTTTTACATTTGTAGATCTCGCATGAGTTTATATGTTCCTTTGTATCTCGTGAGGATTATTTTTAGGTTTTCATATTAATTACAGAGTTATTACGTAGTGATTGGTTGATGTAGGAAAATATGTGGTTGAGTTTTATTCTTTATATTCGAACGATTTCAGAATTCTGAAAATTAATGCCGATGTATAATTGAGGTGTAGCTGATTTGATGTGCAGTGATATAGTCGATGTCTAGCATGGCTGTGGCTGGGTATTGATGTATGCTTTAGCTTCTGTTCTCTATGGCTTCAAGCTTATTTGTTTTGATTATTAATGTTGATTTTGTATGAATTTGATCTTGTTTGGATTAGTGTTAGGCTTTTCTGATTTAGCGAGGAAACCTTGCTTAGAATGCTTTACGTGATTATTTGGTGGGCATTGCTCTTTTGGGATTTAGGTCAGATCAGTTTTAGTACTGTCTCAAGTTTGTTGAAATTATTGCTAAATGCTGGCAGTTTATGCCTATTTGTTTCACATATTACTGAGCTTAAGCTGATGTGCTTTGATATGTAGTAATGCGCTATTGTCAATTCTTGGGTGCATCTCGGTGTATGCTTAAATTTCAGTTCGCTCTGTGTTGCTATTTAATGGGAATTGGCTTCAGTGGTTTGACTTTCTTGTGTTTTGGATGGCTTGTTCTCATCTGTATCTGTTCTTTGATATGTGCAGGTCCCAACTTGAATGGCCTGTTCGGAAGGCAATCTGGCACCACCCCTGGGTATTCTTACTCTGCTGCCAACAAGAGCATGGCTGTTAACTGGGGAGAGAATACTTTGTATGATTATCTGCTAAACCCAAAGAAGGTACATGTTCCCACTGCTCTTAGTTAACATTTTGCTTCAGGAAATTAATCTTTCTCAAGCCGTTACACGTAAGTAATGTTTCGTGATATTCCACTGCCCTTAGTTAACATGGTGTCTGGAAGAAAAATTTTGTTGTAGGTTTTACGCCCATCATGAGACATATTGTCTTTCCATTGTAGACAGACATTTGTCAGATTGTGTTGGTCATGGGCCCAGATTATGTGCTGTTTATAGTTGTTGGATGAATCTTCATGGGGTTGTTTGTGAAGAGGTCAATTGGTTAGTGGACTTGTGCTAAAGGTGGATGCACAGTTCATTAACATTATCAACATAATGACTTCAATGATATGCTCTCTCTAATGTCATTTCCTAATGCATTGGTAGTATGCTTGTTCTTTTGTTAGATGTTGGGGTTGGCACGAAGAAGCTGTTTTTTTTTTTTTTTTTTGGGAATGTGGTATCTTCTATTAGGGAGCTGGTTGTGTTTTTATAGTTCTTTTTTTGCAAGTTTTCCTTTGGTTTTGCCTCTATTTCTCCCTTGGAAATTGGGACAAGACTTTCTGGAGTTGTGGTGTCATTTGCTTTGTATTTGTAATGTCTGAGGTAATGCAAAAGGAAAATGTCCTTCTCAGCTGCCTTTGCAATTTTTGCAAGGTTGAGTAGAATTTTTCAAACCTGATGTCATTTTGATACCTTTATGTTGATGAACTGTTACGTGACAACTTCAATCTGTTTTGACCGTGAATAATTTTGGCTCAAGTGTCTTATGTTTTCTTGTTTTCCGTCGAGATGATCGATGTTTGGTTTGCTGGTTTCTGATGCCCATACATGTGACGTTTAGGGTGGAGTATCTCACAGTTGATTGCCTCTTACTAAGCTACTTTTTGTATTGGTGCAGTACATTCCTGGCACGAAGATGGTGTTCCCTGAACTGAAGAAGCCACAAGATCGTGCTGATCTGATTTCATATCTCAAGGAAGCAACTGCCTGATGATACTTTTGGACTCGTTATTTTTTGAAAGTTGCTGATATAAGTTGGCTGGTTTCGTATGAGGAACCTCTTTCTTTTACAGAGTAGTTACTTGAGACTTAATTCAATAAGATCATCAATTTTGTTGCCTGTGATGGCCTATGATACTCAGATTATTCTTTCCAAAACACTATTGAACATGTGGCAGGAGCCATTTAAGTTGATTATGAAGTGCATTTGCTGTGCAGATCAAATTGCAATTCTTGTTGTGTCTCTAGAGATTTCCCAGTGTAGGATTGGGTGATTATTTATCTGTTTGTTTGCTAGGTTATAGTTAAGTAAAACATGGTTAATTTTTGCTCTGTCGATGTTGTGAGTTCATAGTTAAACGAGAGAAGATTGTTAATGACCTAACCTTGCGGACTGGAGAATGTGAGAAATGTGGGTTTGCATGTATATTACAACATAAATTGTCATATTACAATTTCCTACCATCGGACTGGAAGCAACTTACCGGTTGCAAGCAGTACTGGAAGCAACTTACCGGTTGCAAGCAGGTTTTATCGGCTCAGTGGATCACTTACCGTATCTCGTGGAGTGATAGAAAAGGGTCGTTTTCTCGTGATTATGTTAATTCAATAATGAGAGGAGAACCCTAGATATACAAATTATAACACTAACTTTTCTGTAGTTTCTGTTTTACTATGAAGTATTATCGGCTCTGCGCAAAGAAGTAGAAGACAGTTCTGATATGCTAGGACTTGTATATATGAGCTGGTGAGGTGGGTGGTTCGTGTAGTTGAACTATGAGTTCGAATTTTGATGGGAGTTGGTTTTGATTAGGGGTGGGGTTCGGTTTAATTGAACCATAAGCTCAACTTTTAAGCAGGGGTTTTGGTCTTCTTCCACTGTCAATCAGATAAATCAATTTGACATGCTTATTTACAATGCTACAAAAAGCCATCTGTTTGGTTTTCCTTGTTGGTTTTGGTTACTTTTGCTTCTTTTGTTTTACATTTTTTTTATAAGTCCTCTCATTTGTTTGATCAAAAAGTTTGTTTTTGAATTGAAAAATATATGATAAGACACTATATAAGAAACAAATACATATAATACTTAATAAAGGTACATAGTAATACATAGAGATCGTTCTCAAGTGCAAAATATCATTAATCATCAAATTCAATAAATAATTAGAGTAATATAGTTAGACTATTTTTTTTTGTGCGGTTTCAGTTTGGTGATTGAATCACATGAACACGAAGAGAATCATTCCCAAGGCTCCGTTGTTCTTCTTGCATCCCAATTGCTGAGGCTCTAAGGGAATCGGGTCCTTCAATGACCTTAATGTATTGAAGAGCTGGTATCTCTCCAATCTCACAAGGTATCTCTTGGAGGTTGAAGCAACAATCTATTATCAACTGTTCAAGATTATGAAGTTCTGCAGATCCCACATGCCAACACTTGATGTCGACAAACTCCATGAGCAAATATTTGAGCTGGACGAATTCGCCTACATTCATTTTCCAATCTTCATCGACAAATTCACATTGTCTTAGTTTCAGGACTTCCAGATTGCGCAATTGACCTATGGTCTCCAAATTTCTCGGACTTAATCTGTAACCAAATAAATCCAGTTTTTTGAGCTTCAGTGGTAAAGTAAAGCTTCTACTGAAATTGGTCACCGCCAACCGCAAAATGTATCGTCGTGTCTTGCAAACGATAGCTAATGTCTCAAGTTGACGAAGATGGATAAGATTACTGAGCTGATACTTGGACCACTCTATCACAGGGGATTCCTCATCGACAAAATAGATTATTCCCAACTTCTTCAGATTTGGAATCCTTTCAATGGTCTCTTTTGCAAAACAGAAATTTGCTACTGTGTAAAGTGTGTACAGATTATATAGAGAATGAACTTTTCCATCTGAGATTGTAGAAAAAGGGACAGGCAGCCGCAGTAAGCAACCACTGTCCATCACAAGATGTCTTAGTTTTGGCATCTCCCATATTTCAGGTGGTAAAAGTACCGTGGTATTGTAAGGAAATAAGTGCCGTGGTATTGTGAATTTGTAGTAATTTTCAATTATCAAGGTTTGAAGATGTCTAAGGTTCAGTATGCTTGCTGGAACTACACATTGAACATTTGGATCGTGTGAGAAAGCAAGGTACCTCAAATGAGTTAGTTCAGTTATTTCAGGAGGAAAATAATCTAGACACGTGCTGCGTCCATCAAGCACCCTGAGCAGCTTAGAAGAGATAGTAAGAGATGTTAAGTACTCATGGTTGCGGTTGGAAAAAAGAAGAGAACGAATAGATGTGTAGCTTCTTGTTGTAGGTATATAGCTATTGGTAAAGTCACAGAGGCGACGCTTGATGAATATAACTTCTTGTGAAGCGTAGCTATCCTTCTTGACATAAAGGAAATTCTCGTCATGAGCTTTCCATATGCTGAAGTCCCTCAAAACATCATGGATGCGACATGATTTCAATCTACCGTTGGCTCTTGTTTTAGCTATCGAAATAAGATTTCTTTTGACTAGATCTCCCACATACTCCTCGGCCGCTTCTTCTGCGCTTTTGGATGTAATTGGTTTTAGAAATCCTTCTGCTGTCCATAGCCTCGCAAGTTTGGAAATTCGAATTTCATGATCTTCAGGAAAACCTCCCATGTACAAGAAACAAGCTCTTAAATGGTGAGGCAAATTGTTATAGCTCAAAGAAAACATCGTGAACAAAAGTTCGTTGCTTGTTTCTAGAGCTGAGCTTACATTTTCCACAAACTTTTCCCAATCGTCTAATGTCTCGTAAACCATGGACAGAATTCCTGCAGCCAAAACAATGGTAAGGGGAAGTCCTCCACATTTCCCAGCAAGCGTCTTCCCAATTTGTTGTAGTTCTAGAGGGCAAGATCCTCGCTCAAAAATCTTTTGTTGAAGTAGGCTCCAACTTTGATCCACATTTAAAAGTTGCATGTGATGAAGAAGACTAGAAGAGTCGGCATAATGACCCACCTCTGATAGCCTACTAGTTATGATGACCCGACTTCCATTGTTGTCATCTGGTAAAAATCTCCTCATGTCATCCCACGCCTTTGTACTCCACATATCATCCATGACCACCAGATACCTCCTTCCCTTCAAAGTTTTATAAACACGCTCGGCCAACATTTCGTCACTTTGTTCGCTTAGATCATTAGTCTCACTTTGTTCACTTAGATCATTAGTCTCACTTTGTTCGCTTAGATCATTAGTCAATGCACTAAGTGACTTTAAGAGTCCTAAGAAAATGTCTCGAATACAGTACTCTTGAGATATTGTCACCCAAGCACGAAAATCAAAGCATTCTGCAATCAGAGAGTCATCAGAAATGGTTTTGGCAAGAGTAGTCTTACCGATACCTCCCATCCCAACAACCGGGATAATCTCGAGCTTTGACGAATCTCTGCACAACCGGGCTTTCATTTCCAGCAAATCGCCATCATGGAGCCCCACCGCTGTGCTTGTACAGCTTATTGGTGCTTGCCTAGATGACGAACCGACTCCATGTGGAATCGGAGTTTTGTTCTCGTAGCTCTTTATCTTCATTGCCTCTTCCACAACGGATTTGAACTCTTCATTCAACCTCTGCAAATCATTTTGATCTCTCTCCACAAGAAATGGCATTTGTGCATACTTAAATCCAAATCTACATTCAAATCGAACCTTGTTCAGGATTTGCACTTCTACGACATCTTCTGCTTCATATGCTGTCTTCCTTATCCGTTCTTCGAGTTGATCGAACATTTCTCCATTGTAATTATGACAATCGTCCATGAAAGATTGCAAAAAACACAACTTTTCATGGAGAGATTTGATCTGTTGTTGGTCAGCATCAGTAAACTGCTCTAGAATTTGAGATAAGGAAACAATAGCAGCATAAGCCATGATTATTTCACAATGTTCCAAAAGTACAATTGTATGTAAACATATATAACTCAAACATGAAAGTCAATTAATGAAGTGCCATGGACTTAGACATTACATAATTGTATACGCGTCCGAATAAAGTATTTGTTTTTTGATTGAGTGGTTCTTCATTTGACTTTTGTGTTTTGTTAAACACTCACCCAATATCAGCTCAAAATTTCAACGCGGTCAAAATCTCCATACAAAGTTGCATAATTGTTGAAAACCTCTTGTGGATTTTGAAAAAAGTAAATAACTCTGTAAACAATCCCTTTGTCAAGATTTTGAATTAATGACTAATTAACCTTTTGTAATTTGGACACAAACTATGTTTTAAATTATCAGAATAACAAAATATAATATCTTTGAGTTTCTAAGTGGGAATAAGAATAACTTAAAGGGTAATTTTTGTAATAAATAAATTTCGTCAAGAATTTCTTGCAAAACATTTCATACCACAAGGGGTTTTATGTTAATTGTCCTAGATATTGTAGGGGGTTTCATTTCATGTTACAGCCCTAAATAAAAGCTATAATATGTGTTTTAAAGAGAAAAATTACGAAGTCAAGTTCATCTCCTCTATGATGGCGTGTATGACAGTCTCTAACGGAGTTAGAGTGTTAGACATAAAGATAAAGATGTTGATTGTTCGATTATTTTACAAACGCAGGAAACGACCAATTACGATTGGTTGATTAGTTTACTACTGATCTTGATATTTTCAAGTAGTCAAGATAAGAGAATAAATAGACAGCTAGTTTAAATTAAATACTTACATGATGAGCGGGTACAACCGTTGCATCGATAACTGATAACACTTCTAAGTACTTTGATACGAATAAACGATATAGAGCACCTTGGAGTCGTGTCCAAACTCTTAACAGAAAATACAACATTTCTTCGAGTCAAGTGTAAAACTTCATAGAAAAAACTACTCCACAATCTGCTTAATTAATTCAATACATAATAAAAGTTCTACTTATATTGTTGCTCAAAACTTAAATAAGAAAAAGGAATAAAAATATGCGAAAGAAGGTAACATAATTCTACTGCTCAAAACTAGAAATAAAGAAAGAAAATAAAATATGACAATGAGGTTACATAATCTTCTAGGCAATTGCTCTACGTAACACTCCATTCCCATTCAAAACGACCTTGTCCTCAAGGTCGAGAATGTCATGAACAAGACGCTCTTCAACTAATTTAGAGAGAGCAATTGCCTCTGCTAATGTTGTCGGATGAGTAAACATTTTGGACTCCATCAAGGTCAACAAGGCGGTAATTTCATCATCCATCATAATGAGTTCAAAATGAAAGCACAAATTGTTACAAACAAAATACGAATTAATACGAATTCTAGAAAAGATACAGAGCACCTTGGAGTCGTGCCCAAACTCTTAACAGAAGATACAACACTTCTTCGAGTCAAGTGTAAAACTCCATAGAAAAAACTACTCCACAATCTGCTTAATGAATTCAATACATAATAAAAGTTCTACTTATATTGTTGCTCCAAACTTAAATAAGGAAAAGGAATAAAAATATGCGAAAGACGGTAACATAATCCTACTGCTCAAAACTAGAAATAAATAAAGGAAATAAAATATGACAATGAGGTTACATAATCTTCTAGGTAATCGCTCTACGTAACATACTTAGACTAAATGTTTTCTTCTCAGCTGCCTTTGAAAATTTTGCAACTCTTGAGTGGAAATTCGCAAATCTAACAACATTTTGATTCTGTAACGCAGAAGAGCCATATCCAACAACTTCAAGCTGTTTGGTGTTGTATGGTCTCCCTTGGACTAAAGAAGCCACAAGAACGTGCTGATCTGATTGCATATCTCTAGGAAGCAACTGCGCGCGTGATGAATGATGATACTTTTGGACTCATTATTTTTAAATAGTTGCTATATAAGTTGGTTGGTTTCGTATGGGGAAACCTCTTTCTCTTACCGAGTAGTTACATGAGACTTAATTCAACAAGATCATCAATTTATGTTGCCTACGATGGCCTATGATTATCAAAACACAATTGAACATGTGCATTTCTCGTGAATGAGAATCTAACTGCGATTTCTTGTGGTTTTGTTAGGACCAATGTTATTTCCACCTAAATAAATTGGAAATTATGTTGGCATCGTTTTGAAAATTATTTAAATCAATGTCAATTGATTTAATAAAAGAAATTAAGTGAGATTTAGTTTTCATTAACTGAATGAAATCCTTGTTTGCCTTATTTAGGAATTCAATTTATGGAATATTGTCTTTTTTGCAGGTCAAATATTTCCATGTTTATTATTGTGATAATCTTGAAAGAATGAAACTTTCCTTTTGATTGACTTACCCTTTGGATTGTGATGTAATTGACTTTCCTTGTCGTGTTGCATATCTTTCCTAAATCATGTTGATTGATTATATGTTGCAAAGTATTCAATGTCTGTTTATGCAGAAAAGTCGTGCTATTTTCGGACAATGAATCTGTCAGTTGCAACGTCATCCAAACAGCTCAGTTGCAACAACGTAAATCAGCGTTTTGGCGAAACATAATATTCCGTTGATTCTGTATTCTGAAAATTATATTTAAAAGGAAAATATTTCATTTTTCTTTAGAAAGCTAGTTTGATATCTGATCGTTAATGGAAGAATCTTCGTCAAAATCTTTGGTTGAGATATAGAAAGTCAAATATTTTTATGGAATATATTTTAGATATTTTCCTTATACTTTAAAGATAGACTTTCAATATCTTCCAAGATTATCTTTGTTTGATATTTTATTCCTATTTTTTTTAAGATAGACTTTCAAGATCTTCCAAAATTACCTTTGTTTAATATTATCTCCTTATTATGTATCTTGACATATTTAATAGGCATGTACATTGGATATATTCAGATTTATCTTGCAGAATATATTAGATAATGAAAGAAGATTTGCGTGGATTGCAACTGGAGATATGCAAAGCTTACCTGTTAAGGAAAGAAGATCTGCGAGGATTGCAACTAAAGATCTGGAGAGATTCTGCTCATGCCTATATAAGGAGAAGACTCGACACAATTGAAGGACACTTTGAAAAATATAATTTGTGATTCAATCCTGTATCGAGTCAAACTATTTTAGAGAAGAGCATTAAGTTAGAGGAACTCTGAAGTAGCTTAGTGTGATCTTCGACTCAATCGAGTATACCGAAAATAGTTGAGGGATAGGTGTTCCAACTGCAAATATTAGAGGGAGTCTAAGATTTGAGTTGATGCAAAACCTACATTGTAATTCTTAAGTAATGTATTGTTTGAGTCAAATTTTTGGGTGCAAACATGTTGAGTCAAGTATCCGCTCAAACATGTTGCTGATTAAAACAAAAGAAAAAAGAAATTTTAAAAAATAGAAAATAAATAAAAATGGATAGAGGCAATAATTCTCATTGTGTCCTTTTTTCATAAATTCCAGTGTTTGGCATCTTCTCAACTCTCACACATACACATTAGAGAAAATAGGACGAAGGCGGCAAAAATTACCCAACAAATTCACAAATTCATCCAATTATTCTCTTTTTGTTAGATTGAGCCTCCTACTGTCATCTATTAGCACTAAGGTATATGATTTATTGTTTTTTGTTTTTTACCTTTTTCTCTAATTTGTTTGAAGTTTTGATATATTTCTATTTTTCAGATTTCATATTGTAATTCTTAGATTAGAGTTGTATTTATGAATATATGTGATAGATTTGGTGTTGATTTGATATGGGTATGTTTAATTTATTACAATTTTAGAGTATAAGGTTGAATTTTGGGACTTTGTGGTAATTGTTAGATTTAATATTATGAAAATTGGATTAGTGTCGTAATTATGAATATATCTGATAGATTTGTTGTTGATTTGATATCGTATGTTAAATTTGTTGTAATTATAGGATATTCGGTTGACTTTTGGAAATTTGTTGTTTGTTTTAGATTTAATATTGAAGAGTTTAGATTGGTGTCGTAATTATGATTGATTGATAGTTTTGGTGTTGATATGATACGAGTAGGTTACATTTGTCATAATTTTAGGGTATTTGGTTGATTTTAGGTATATGAATGATTTTTTTGTGAATTTGTTACTATGTTTGTGTATTTGGAATAATTTTTAGAATTGAAGACTGAATATAAATTATGTGATTTGTATTTTAGATTCGGTGTTTGACTTATTTATTTTTGGGGTAATTTCTTAAGTACAAAAGGTGTTTATGGACTTGTTACTGTATATTTGGTTATTAAATAATTTTATGTTTAGGTTGTTGACTGCATAGCCACAGTGGAAAAAAGTAGCCAACTAGTTGTCCACGTGGTTAAAGGCAGTTTTGTCACCTCTAATCTCTATTTGGGAAATTTCTTACCTAACATCAATGCTAGCATCCACAAGCCCATTTTATGGGCATTGGTGTGGGTCCCACATCCTCCCAAAAGTGTTGTGGGACCCACACCCATGCCCATAAAATGGGTTGTGGATGCTAACATTGATGTTAGCTAAGATGTTCCCTTAAAAAACAAAGAAAGAAAAAGCTAGAGGCAATCCAGTCGCCTCTATCTCAATCTAAAGAGAAAAAGGGCCAGGTGCTTATTAATTTAATTAAAAACACATAATACTTTTGAATATTTATAATTTTCTCCCAATCATTTTATTTTATCTTATTCCATAACTCTGTTTTCTATGAAAGTTTACGAGACATATATATGTACATAATCAAGATGCTCTTAAAATAAAAATCAATGGGTTTCAATGTGTGTTGGATGTGTTTTAAAACTCTAGGGTATTTATATTTTTCTCCCCAATCGTTTCTTTAACGTATTCCATGACTTTGTTTAGATGAATTTTTACGGGACACACATAGTTACCATAATCAAAATTCTGGTAAAAAATTATTGAATTTGTAGGTGTGTTGGAGGTGTTTTCAAACTCTAGGATATTTATATTTTTCTCCCCGTTTCTTTCTTTAACGTATTCATTGACTCCATTTTTGATGAATTTTTACGGGACACTCATATATAGGAGGTATTTTGTTGTTGTTTTCAAATTCTTGGATATTTATATTTTTCTCCCCATTTGTTTCTTTAACGTGTTTCGTAACTCTGTTTTTTAGGAATTTTTATGGGACACACATATTTACAATCATCAAAATGTTTGTCAAAATTCTTCGAATTTGGAAGCGTTTCGTTGGTGCTTTTGAACTCTTGGATATTTATAAGTTTCTCCTTAATACTTTCCTTAACGTATTTCGTTACTTCCTCTTCGATGAAATGTTCAGGGACACATATTTAACATAAACAAGATTCTAATAAAAAGTTTGTCAATTTGGAAGCTTTTTGTTGGTGTTTTCAAACTTTTGCCTGCTATGGTGGAATCCCAAATTTCTTACATGAAATCCTCAAGTTTTCGTGAAATTCAAAAATTTCAATTGAAACCCAATCAATTTCATGTGTTTGCCCTAGAATTAATTTCCCTTAAACCAATAAGGCACGTGTGAGACACGTATTTATGCGAGCCAAAAAATCACAGGTTTTTGACAAAACATTAATATAAGGGTTTTTGGTAAATTACCCCATGTGTTATCATAAATTGGTGGATTGCCTCGCTGTGAAAATAAAGTTGGCCATTTACCCCCCCCCCCCCCCCCCCGTGTTTTAAAAAACATAGCAAAATACCCCCTTCTTTGCGAAAGTGTGATACACTTGCCATGAAATGAGAGTGGGATTTTATATGGACCAGTGCCATTCCAAGCCAATTGATACTTTTAGTCTTTAACTTTTAAGAATTACATTGTTGACCCAATAAGTTTTATTTTTGTTTTATCCTTTACGAAATCGTAAAATGGTATCAGAGCCAGTATTTATTTATTTAACGGAAACTTCTGATTACAATATTATTAACTACTTTAAGAGAAGAGTAATTATAATCATGAATAAAATCATGAAAATGAACGAAAGTTCAGCAAATAAGATATTTTTCGAGCAATCGAAAAACGAGAAAATTTACAAGGATAGATCTCAATCTATCAAACGAGTATGAGTGGTTTACCCTCATTAACCTTTATGGAAATCGAGCCGAATCACTCTAAGCTTCTTAATGATCTTAGAGAAATCCAGAAAACAGTCCAGTATTATGGTAATTACCAAATACAAATCCCGAGCAACATCCATCTAATGCAAATTGAGATGGAAAAGATTACAAAATCACAAGCGGAGATCTTGGATAAAATCCAAGGTATCCAACAGCAGATAAAGAATTTGGAATCACAATCAAGTTCTCCGGGAAGAAAGCAAGGAGGATGGTTACCACCATCTTATGGAACAGAGGCACTTCTACACCAGAAAGGCAAGGCTGTAGAAGTAAAATGAGAATTGATAGAGGGAGAAAAGCTGAGAGCTTTATTGAGAGGAGAATCAGTTCCTCAAAAGAAGCCATGACAGCCCGTATCCATCTCGACGAGGTTAACTTCGGGAATTTGCAGGATATAAACGACCTTGCAGAATCATTCGCGGGATTAAATCTGGTGAATCTCAAAACTCAACAAGTGACTCAATATGCAGAGTCTTCCAATCATGCTCCACCGACGGTACCAGAGAATAGCGGAGTGAGCAATCCCCCTCAGCAAGATGAGCACATGCCGCACCAAGGAGATTTTATTCCTGGAGGGAATCTACATCCAGATTTCATAAAACCAGGCATAACCAGATCTCGAAGAAGGCGAGACATAAGGGAAACACCATATGTCAAGTCTCAACTCGACCCGACAGGAGAATCTATGAAAAATATCGTAGATAAAATGGCAAAAGTATTCAAGATACTTTTCATTGGAATTGGTTACTTCGAGGATTTAGAAGGAAACTTTGGAGGAGGCCGAGAGCAAGCCAAGAGATATGAAAGAGCATTGTATAGTCTTGTGTTACACGACATATGTAACATAGACTTATACATAAAACTCTTCACCGAGTACAAATGGAAGTCGAAGGTGAGTGATGCTACGACCATCCCACTTTTCTTCGCCAAAATCCCAAGTCCATGGAGGGAAATGCTCATAAAGGAATACGAATTGCCCCAAGGTATCGATACCGTGGCAAGACGAATGTCGTTCCTCAAAAGCAAACTTACCGAATGGTGCCAAAAGGCAGCTGAGCTAAAGAATTACAAGAGGCTGCGAAGAGTCAACAAAAATGTTACTCTTTGTTGTGAAAACAACGACATCCCAACATTTGTCGGAGAAGCCAGAAAGCATAAGAAGAGAAAGAAATACCCTTATGCTAGAGAAGAAAGGAGGGGCAAGGAAAGATCTTCATGGAAACCCAGAAGGTTTTGGTCCAAACAAAAAATCCCAAAGTTACAAATCGGGACATCGTTCAGGGCCAAGTAGAGGACGTCCAGCCACAAGCCGAGATAGATCCAGCAGGATATCTACCAAGAGAACTTACAAAAGGGTACACACCAGAGCCAATGAAAGTTTCAAAGATTGCAATTGTTGGACATGTGGTGCTCCAGGCCACATCTCTACCGATTGTCCGCAAAACCAAAACCAAAGAGTCAAACAGTTCGAGGCAACGCCAGAAATCAACGAACCCATTTACTATCAATATCTTATTCAAGTATATCGGTTCGAGGACATCCCCTTAGATGAAAGCATATACGAAGAAGAAGAATACAACGATGAATCTTCGAATCGGAATTAGACTGAGGAAGAAGAAATCTTCCATCAGGAGACGCAAGAGGATATCTCGGGGTTTTTCTCACAAACGAGCATATCACTTAAAGCTCTGATGAGAATCATGAAATAGGATCCAAAATTTCACATTTATGACGGCTTCACAATCGGTAAAATTGAGAGAGCCTTGACACAATTGAGCCTAATGCAAATGAAGCATCATATCATTTACAAAGTCACGGTGGGAGAGCTTGCAATCCCAATGGAGCTGACCAGTAATGTGATGGAGATTCAGTTAGTTCCCCTGATGGAAATCAAAGAGGAACTAAACAGACTCAACAGAGAGGTTGCCCAGAAGATGTCATGGATCCATATCGGGGCCATAAGAATCTTGCTTAAAGCAACGTTCAAAGAAGGAGTCAATTCCCCAATCGACATTGCTGTCTTCGATAGAAGAATGCAAAATTTGAGAGATGCATGTCTAGGTGGAATCTTCGGCAACTTATTCGCAGGAAAGGTGGCAATGTTCATCTATCCGAAGATTGCATATAACCTGGCAGATCGAGACTTTAATAGAGCGCTAACCCTTCATCAGAATTTCAAAAATAAAGATCTGATGAAAGAAGGAAATAGACCATACTCTATTACATATAGCATCTCATACGCACTCTCTAATACTCATCATTCTGAGGTATTTCAGAGAAAATAGTTCGTTGAGATCCCATAAATATTCGAGAAAGTAGCCCAAGTGGTCAAACCAGAAATTTCTGACCTGCCTCATATCCAAGAGATGGACATGATTATCAGAGATCAACCAGTGCTAAACTAGACAACTAGTTACAGGTTTGAGCAAAGGCGAGCTTCGTTCAGTGAAAACCGGATGACATGCCAAAGGACAAGCCAAAGAATGGGAAGAGACCTATTCTTGAAGCTATCACTGGACCAGGCCAGTTCATTACCGAAGGAGAACTTCAATGTCCAGCAGGATGGAGTATAATCGAAGTAATTTTCGATATTACTCAGAAATATAATACATTTCCGAGCAATGCTTTGTATTATCTCCAACAGCCTTTACCAGGAAGATATCAAGGACGTCTAAAATTGGGAGGTATGGATTTTACAATACAGGGAATGGCAGGAAGATTAACCGAGAATTTAATACTCGGACTAGAATTCCTCGAGGCATACAAACCTTGGGAAAGGATTAAAGATGGGATGGAATTTACAGTGGAAGGTAAAAGATACCGAATTCGATGACCACTAGTCCATTCTCCATATACATCTCAGTAGGGATGTTATATGAAAAATACAGGGCAGAGTACTTTGTAGCATACATCGATTCAGGTGCTGGAATATGTACGGCAAAAAAGAACGTGTTTCCTCCCAACCTTGAAGAAGAATTACCAACAGTTGTAGGAAGAGACTTCTCTAAAAGGATTATTATCTTTAAAAGAGGAATTAAGCAAGCGAAAATACTCATCGGAGGCGCAGGAGGCAGCCCTTGGTACAAGTTCAAAACGCCGCCTATCTATTTCCATGATACAGGAGCAGATATTCTCCTAGGCTACTATTTCCTGCAGGCCTTTAAAAGGGTTTAAAAGGGTTACCCAGGATAATGAGACAAGAAGACTTATTCTCACAACGCTTTGTGACCATAAGATTCTCATTCAACGACTCAGGGAAGCATTTTACCGCAAAATGCCTTTCATTTTTTGCAGCAAGTGTGGTGATGAAGGACAACTCCGACACCCAAAAATGAGAGATCAACGCAAGTATGGAGAAGCAATACTCCAGTTGAGAGCAGACCTAATAGGAGAAGATGATCCAGATACAGAAAGGGTCAAAGACACAACAATCAAGCTTCTCAAGGTCAGTATTGAAGGAGTATCGCAAACAGATATCACAAGTGAAGAGCAAATATCACTTGAAGATATCAAAAACAAGATTCAAAGGAATTTCAGCGAAGATCCTTTGGCATGGTCGAACAAGAATGAACTCCAAGCTTCCTTGAAACTTCAAAAAGGAAAAGAGCATTAGTTCGTACGATACAAGCCAATCCTGATGAATTAAAGGGATCGTGAGGATATGCAAATGATTCTTAAGGAACACCTTGACTTTAAGTTGATATCACCAGGAGTCTCACCTTACAGCAGCCCAAGCTTTCTGGTAAGAAACCACAGCGAGGTGAAAAGGGGAAAACCAAGACTTGTCATCAACTATCAAGGCATCAACAAGATCCTAGAATTTGATGGCTACTACATTCCAAGTCGAGAACACCTAATCAATTGCGTCCAAAACGCAAAGGTATTCTCTAAATCTGATTGTAAATCTGGTTTCTATCAGATTAAGATGCAGGAGGAAAGCAAGAAATTTACTACCTTCTTCACGCCACAAGGACATTACATTTGGAATGTGTTGCTAATGGGTCTTGCCAACGCACCCCAAATATACCAAAGGAAAATGGATAATCTTTTTAAAGATTACTTTAGTTTCATGTTTGTTTATGCAGACGATATCCTCATAGCATCCAAAACAGTCAAGGAACATCTCAAACTTTAGAGATTTTCTCAGACATTTGTTTCAAGAATGGATTAGTGTTATCTCAAAAGAAAGCATTAATTCTAACAAGGAAGATTGAATTCCTTGGCATCGAGATTGACGAATCAGGTATCATCCTCCAAACGCATTTGGTTGAAAAGGTACGTGATTGCCCAGATAATCTCAAAACAGTTAAACAACTCCAAAGCTTTTTGGGGTTAGTTAATTTTGCAGGAATGTTTATCAACAATCTTGCAAGTTACAGGAAAATATTCAGTCCCTTGCTTAAAAAGGATGATGAGTTCAAATGGACAAATGAACATACAAGAGCGGTAAAACAACTACAAAAGTTGTGCCAAAACCTTCCCAAACTTGCTATACCTAACGATGAAGACGATCTGGTACTATATACAGATGCTAGTGATCATTGGTGGGCGGCAGTTCAAAGGAAGGTAGAACCAACAAGAGAAGTCTCATGCAGATATTGCAGTGAACTGTTCACAGACAATAATGCGGCAAGATGGCACATTAACGAGAAGGAGTTCTTTGCTGTTCGCAGTGCATTTAAAAAATGGCCTCTGTTTTTACTTACAAAGAGATTTACCTTAAAAATTGGCAAGTGTTAAAGTTTTCTTAAAAAACAAAATAGAAAGTAAACCCGAGAAAGCCAAACTTTTAAGATGGCAAGCAGAGTGTCAATATTACGATTTTGATGTTATAATTATCAAATCTCATGAAAATGTTCTTGCAGATTTCTTAACAAGGGATGGAGCCAAGTGAAGCCAACAACATCCTTACAAGATGGAGGCGTCACATAGATAGCCTTGAAGAGCTAAACAAGGCCATAGCTGGACTAGCAATTAATGCCAAAGCCTCTGGGCATGTACAGGAAAAGGATCTTAACAAGGTCCAGAATGCAATGAAAGCCGCAAGGCTTTTCAGTACCATGTTATGGGATAGTCTTTATGGCCCCATTATGCGAGATGCATCAGAGTCAAAATTTATCTCTGAAATACGAGTACAGGATGAGAAAATTTGGGAGGGTGATTCAAGCACTACCATCCCAAACACAAGAAAGGATCCTTACGATGATGAAGAGGATTCTGAAAACAAGAAAGATTCTAAGATGGAAACATCTGAAGAATCAGATCAGTCTAAAAAAATAGAGACTGAAATCAACGAGTTTAATCTTAGACCAATGATTGAAAAATCTAAGGTCCAAGGTGATAACTTAAAACCATCCCCATTGATGGAGTACCAAAGGACATGGGAAAGGTTATATACGATAATGGGACTTATCCCAGGAAAATATTTGGTCGATTGGTCAAGGAAATACCCACGAGTTTGGACGCTACCAGGTTCAAAGCCTGAGAGTGTTCGAGAATGGTTTGACTTTGGCTGCCTAGCCTCAGTCTTCACCACATCACCAGGATTTCTAGAAATTTTAAAATTACCAGAATGGATTTACAAGGGAGTCTACGATACCTGGAAAAATAACAATACACTGGATAGAGGAGAAACTCTAGAACTGAAGTTTATTTCAGCAGCTCCAAAAATCACAGAAAAATGTTTTTATCCCAGCTTTCATTTTATTAAGCTGCAAAGACCATACATGAAGGCTTTATATTATGTAAAGCCACCACCAGAAGGATAACTTTTAGTTGCTCTGATATCGAAAGACAATATCACAACAAGAAGAGCTTGGGGACTTTGGGTCTGTCTAACTGATATGGACAAAGTCAAATATTTGTTTTAGGCATTCCAAAAGACCGAAAATGGATCATTCATGCTCAACACCATGACCAGTACCACAACCCATTTTGCCGAAACCATATTCGAAAACAAAAGGCAAAAATTGTGGAAAAACGAGATTCCAGCAACAGCAGAGACGTGTCTAAAGTTTTGCAACATGAGGCATGCTGGAAGATGGAAGGAACGCATTTGTCAAAAATGCCCTGGACAGAGAGAGCCACTATTTGGCAAAGGATTTTCCGTCAAAAAAGACAAAGGGGAATACAACAGGGAGAGCTCCACCAGACCAGGAAAGATGCCGAGGTCAAGAAAAAGGACAAGCTTTTCTGAAAAAGAAAAGGAAGCCATGTGAAGATAAGACGCACTACCTCCATTAAATCGATAACGGAGGGACCACAAGACTGAGTGGATGCAAAAGCAGCCAGACAAGACCACTAATAATGGCGGACCCCAAGACCTAGTGGAATACTCAGGACATTCCACTACGAAATATCCGTGAAATCCGCATTTGAAATCCGGAACTTCACCTATATATACCCAAGCTGAAGGAAGCAGAAGATATCGGACAACCTCCTCTGTTTTCTTACTCTAAAATAAATTGTAATCAAAAAAATATTCTGAGCTTAGTTTGTATTAAGTTTTTGAATTCAGTTTTATATACGAGTGTATGTGTGTAGGAAGCATAGCTACTATGAGTAGCTATACAAGTAACTCTTCTCTATAAGGGTTATGATGTTGTAATAAATAAGTTTCCATTTTATAAATAAAATTCTGGCAATTGCTTGAACATTGTTTCCCCGTTTAAATATTCAGTCAGTACCATAGTAGTATCTCATACGCCCGGAGTAGGAAACGAACCAGGGTTGTGCTAGTTGTCGTTATAGGAGCCATTGCAGAACCATCGATTGAAATCGAGTGGTTAGTCGAGGAGACTGTAAGCCCTGGTGGAAAACCCGAAGGCAGTGTGGTAAAAAAGAGGTACTATTTTAATTCGGACTGTTTATTTATTTGGGCGAAAGCATGTTGGGCCTGATATGGTCATTATGGACTATTCCCAAATTTAAGGACTCGAAAAGGATAATTCTAAAACTTCAGGGGTCAATTTTTAATTTTGATTAATTAAAAATTTAATTATCTTTCGGCACAGAGACTTGAATCAATAAAAAACTATTTGGTCTACGGATAGTGTTCTTGACCTGGTCCGTATAAATCATACCAGTTTTGCAGGGGGCGGTGAGCTATGATTTGTAGAACACATGGGGGCTTTCTTGCCTCTTTTATTTTCACAAGGGGAATTCTTGCCTATTTAACAAAACACAAGGGGGCTGCTTGCCAAAAACCCTTAATATAATCTAGTAGTAGCCCGCAAATGATCTGATTGGGCCGATTATGCATCAAAAAGTAATTACGTTTATCTGATTAAGAAATTAAACTATATACCAATTCACAACTCTCTAAACTTAAGTTGTTTTCAAGTAAAAAATAAATAAATAAATAAAGTCCTCGCAAATGGGACGGATAAGCTATTAGATATAATAATTTCAAATGTCCAAATTGCGGTTTAAAGGGATAAAACATAAAAGCACCAAACCTCCTAACTATAACGACTTTTGGGCACTACCCCCAAACTTTTTAAATAAGCACTTTGCTCTCTAACCTTCGACAACATGTTCGAGTTACCCCATGACAATTTTTAGAAAAAAACATCAACGAAATTTTTTATTTTTTACAAGATCTTCTCCTTGTAGAGACGATTCCGGTAGTGGTGACGGTATCGCAATTCAAAGTCATTACAAGGGAAATTTAGTTTTAATTCGTTGAATTTTCGGAAAATATGAAGAACACTTGAACGTGTTCATCACATTTTTTGAAAATTCGACTAATTAAAACTAAATTTCTCGTGTAATGGCTTTGAATTTTTCGATACTGTTACCGCTAACGAAATTTTTTCGACGAAGAGAATATGGAGTTCAAATCTAGGAATCCCGACAAAGAATCTCGGCAACTCGCCCCTATGCCGCCGCAGATTACTAGAAATTTTTTCTCGAACTTTTTTTATTCTAATCGATTTTTCTACTCGTCAATAAGGTTCCCGTAATGGTGACGGTATCACAAAATTTAAAGCCATTACACGGGAAAAATTTTGTCGAATTTATGGAAAAAATGAAGAACACTTAAAGGTGTTCATCACATTTTTCGGAAATTTGACAAATTAAAACTAAATCTCCTGTGTAATGGCTTTGAATTTTATGATACCGTCATCACTACCGGAACCGTCTGAACGAGGAGAATGTTCTGAAGAAAAAACCTTTCGGCGATTTTTTGGTCGGAAAATTATCAGGGGTCAACTCGAACAGGTTGGCAAACGTTAGGGGGTAAAGTGCTTATTTACAAAGTTTAGGGGGTGGTGCCCAAAAGTCGTTATAGTTTAGGGGGTTTGGTGCTTTTATCCCTAGTTTAATGCTGAATAATCCATAGCATATAATAAACCACTAGCGACTGGGAGATGAGAAGAATATATATCGGGCCCATATGCAAGTCTGATAGTGGGTCCCACAGCTACATATACTGGTGATGTCGGTCGAATTCAAAAACAAAAACTCATTATCACACACACAACACACACAATTACAGTATTAACAAATGGCTGATCACGAAGAAAAAATCATCACGATGATCAAGTACCACGTCCCAGCACGCCCCTCGCCGAACCACCCAGGACCAACAACCACTTTAACATGTTAAACCCGCTCGACTTAGTTCAACCAAAGACTGTTGTCAATGGTCGAATTGAAGAAATCAATGACTCTACTGCTGGTGGAGTGAAAACTGCGATGATGGTGATTTATCGCTTCCCGCATCCTCCTCCTCCTCCTCAGTAATAATGCAAGTTTGACGCCCTTTTATGTCCGGTAACACGCCTACTTCTTGCATGTTAGATCATAAGGATTTGAGTACTGGAATTTGCATACCACATGAGGAGAAATGTCGATCAAGAACCACCTCACTGGCGTTTTTCTTTCTTTTTTCTTTCTGCATTAGGGACTGATTCTTTTTTATGAATAGGGTTTGACTTGAGCCGATCGAGTAAAGCTAGGTTTAAGTGTCAATAGACTCTACCACAAGGGAGTAGCTACCCTGAGGGCTAGGGTAGGCTCCAGCCCGGGGTCAATTTTGACCCTTATATAATAGGTATTCATTAAAATAGAAGAAAAAAAGTCTTACGACGATATATATCATGTAAGCTGTAAAAAAATTCTTGATGTCTAAAAAGGTGAAAGTCAAGGGGTATATATACATATATATATATATACACACATATATATATATATATATATATATGTATATATATATATAAATAAGAAGACGAGCTCAATGAATGCCCTAGATCAATCTAATCTGATGGCCTTAAAAGCTAAAGAAAACTTTTCCGAATTTCCAGAAAAAATGAAGAACACTTAAAGGTGTTCATCATATTTTTTGAAAATTCGACAAATTAAAACTAAATCTCCCGTGTAATTGCTTTGAATTTTCCGATACCGTCATCACTACTGGAACCGTCTCGACGAGGAGAAGATTTTGAAAGAAAAAAAATCGGCGATTTTTTGGTCAGAAAATTGCCAGGGGCAACTCGAACAGGTTAGCAAAGGTTAGGGGTAAATTGCTTATTTACAAAGTTTAGAGGAGTGGTGTCCAAATGTCGTTATAGTTCAGAGGTTTTGGTGCTTTTATCCCTAGTTTAAATGCCGAATAAACCATAGCATATAATAAACCACTTGCGGCTGGGAGATGAGAAAAATATGTATCGGGCCCATATGCAAGTCCGATAGCGGGTCTCACAGCTACATATACAGGTGATGACAGTCGAATTAAAAGAAAAACAAAAACTCATTATCACACACACAACACACACAATTACAGTATTAGAAAATGGCGGATCACGAAGAAAAAATCATCACGATGATCAAGTACCACGATCCAGCCCCGCCCCTCGTCGGACCACCCAGGACCAACAACCGCTTTAACCTATTAAACCCGCTCAAGCTAGTTCAACCAAAGGTTGTCGTCAATGGGCGCATTGAAGAAATCAATGACTCAACTGTTGTTGGAGTGAAAATTGCGGTGATGGTGACTCATCGCATCACGCATCCTCCTCCTCCTCCTCAGTAATAATGCAAGTTTAACGCCCTTTTCTGTCCGGAAACACGCCTACTACTTGCTTGTTAGATCATAAGGATTTGAGTGGACTGGAATTTGCATACCATAGGAGGAGAAATGTCGATCAAGAACCACCTCACTGGCGTTTTTCTTTCTTTTTGCTTTCTGCATTAGGGTCTGATTCTTTTTTATGAATAGGGTTTGATTTGAGTCGATCAAGTAAAGCTAGGTTTAAGTGTCAAGAGACTCTGCCACAGGGGCGTAACTACCCTGAGGGCTAGGGTAGGCTCTAGCCAGGGGTCAATTTTGACCCTTATATAATAGGTATTCATTAAAATAGAAAAACAAAATCTTACGACGATATATATCATGTAAGCTGTAAAAAAAACTCTTGATGTCTAAAAAAGTGAAATTCAAGGGGTATATATACATATATATATTGTGTGTGTATATATATATATGTGTGTGTGTGTATATATATATATATATATATATATATATATATAAGAAGCTGAGCTCAATGAATGCCCTAGATCATTCTAATCTGATGGCCTTAAAAGCTAAAGAGAAGTTTTCTGAATTTTCGAAAAAAATGAAGAACACTTAAAGGTGTTCATCACATTTTTTGGAAATTTGACAAATTAAAACTAAATCTCCAGTGTAATGGCTTTGAATTTTCTGATACCGTTATCACTACCGGAACCGTCTCGACGAGGAGAAGATTCTGAAGAAAAATAACTTTCGGCAATTTTTTGGTCGGAAAATTACCAGGGGGCAACTCGAACAGGTTGGCAAACATTAGAGGGTAAAGTGCTTATTTACAAAGTTTAGGGGGTGGTGCCCAAAAGTCGCTATAGTTCAGGGGGATTGGTGCTTTTATCCCTAGTTTAAATACCGAATAATCCGTAGCATATAATAAACCACTTGCGACTCGGAGATGAGGAAAATATGTATCGGGTCCATATGCAAGTCTGATAGTGGGTCCCACAGCTACATATACAGGTGATGACAGTCGAATTAAAATAATAACAAAAAAAAACTTATTATCACACACACACACACACAGAGTTACTGTATTTGCAAATGGCTGGTCACGAAGAAAAAATCATCACGATGATCAAGTACTATGACCCAGCTCTGCCCCTCGTCGGACCATCCAGGACCAACAACCGCTTCAACCTGTTAAACCCGCTCGACCTAGTTCAACCAGAGGATGTTGTCAACGGCCGCATTGAAGAAATCAATGACTCCACTGCTGTTGGAGTGAAAAACTGCAGTGATGGTGACTCATCGCATCCCGCATCCTCCTCCTCCTCAGTAATAATGCAAGTTTGACGCCATTTTTTGTCCGGCAACACGCCTACTTCTTACTTGTTAGATCAGAAGGATTTGAGTACTCGAATTTGCATACCGCGGGTGGAGAAATGTCGGTGAAGAACCACCTCACTGGCATTTTTCTTTCTTTTTTCTTTCTGCATTAGGGTCTTATTCTTATTTAGGAATAGAGTTTGATATGAGTCGATCGAGCAAAGCTAGGTTTAAGTGTCAAGAGACTATGCCACAGGGGCGAAGTTACCCTGAGGGCTAGGGTAATCTCCAACCCCGGGTCAATTTTGACCCTTATATAATATGTTTTTATTAAATTAGAAGAAAAAAAATCTTACGACGATATATATCATGTAAGCTACAAAAATGCTTGATGTCTAAAAAAGTTAAAGTCAAGGGGTATATATATATATGTGTGTGTGTGTGTGTGTGTGTGTGTGTGTGTGTGTGGGTGTGTGTGTATAAGAAGATGAGGTCAATGAATGCCCTAGATCAATCTAATCTGATGGCCTTAAAAGCTAAAGATAAGTTCCACACTCTTCTTACTATAAAATGAGTTGGCCCAATCCTAGCCACATTATATAGAATCTAACATTTTCATATATAAGGAAAAATTTCGAGTTGGCCTATTTACATGATAGAGCCTAAGTGTTGGACAAATTCCAGAGCGGTCCTAGAACTCCAGTTGTTGGATTGTTAAAGTGGGGGGCGCTTGTGCATGTGGCGCGCACGTCGTTTGCTTTATTTGTGGCCCGCTACTCATTGCGGGTGAATGATGCAGGCTATTGTTCACCGGATGAGGCGGATGTGGCCACCCGTGAAATCCTTCGCATTGGAATATGCGACGTTCCCGACGCTTGGAAACTGTAAAACTCTTGAATCTCGTCCCGAAACTGCCATAACTCGTTCTTGATCTTCCAGCTCGCCTCTGTCTCTCGCAGTCCCTTCCATCGACTTAAGTATTCTCGCCAAGACTTGCGGTCCGTCCAACAAGGATCTGAAAAATTGTGGTCATCGTCCAACGATAATAACATTGTCGTTGCATTTCATAGGTCATGGGTTCGAACTTAGGAGCAACAATTATTTTTTTTGTTAGACTTATTCTTAAGAGCCCAAATAATTAACAAAATCAAAATTTTCAAATGGCCTTAGTCCATCACTAAATGTAAAACGAAAGTACATATTTAAATTCATTTACACTTAAATAAACACTCATATTTCTCTAAAACCTTCAATATCAAGTCTTGATATATTTTGCATGTCGTACTAAATTATATAATTTCATATAAGGAGTATAATAAATTTTATGGTTTAATTTCATTTTAGCAGATTATAGTCTTATGCATTCAAACTAAACTTATTATTTTGCTGGAGCCTTAAAGTAAAATTATTAAAGGTCTTTTTATATGCCTGTTAAAATCTATTTTTCATAGACTTAAAGAGCTCAACTTCGATAACTTCTTTATTTAATATATTTTTTTTATCATTTTGAGCAAATGATAAATATTTTTTATTTCATTGTATACATTTTAATATATATATGGGCAAACTATTTTTTTGCCCTTTATAATATGCTTAAATTGTATTTTGCCCTTTATTTTTTCGGGCTTCACTTTTACCCTTTAATTCCTATGTTTTTTTACCAAAAATGCCCACTGGGCTTTTCCACATGCCCGATACTATTTCAATGACGTGGCACCTGACTAGGATGTTGCAGTATGGAGACGTGGCGCCACATAATAAAAAAAAACTTTTTTAGCTGCTGACTTGGGGGGTCATAAATTGACCAAAATACTCCTGCACCTAATCCACTTCACCTTATCAACTACTCTGCAATTTGTTTTTCTTCACAAACACATCACTCCAACTCTCTCCAATGGAGAGCATCGTCCAAACTCCAAAATGTCTTTCAAAAACACAACTCTCAGACTCTTACATACCTCACCTATCACGGCCGCCTTGCCGGAGCCATTTCCTCTTTAACCGAATGTGTCACCACCGTAAGGAACAACACCCTCTCGCACCTGATTGATTCTTTTGTCGAGTAGCAGTAACTTGCTCTGTCCTATGAGCTTCATTCCCACAACAAAAAACTGGTCGTACAACCAAACCCATCACTCCAAACTAAGTTAGTCAGAATATACGCGAAATGCGGAAGAGGGATTTGTACGTGTGGTCGACTATGATTGGCGCTTGTGCGAGGGAGAAGAGGTGGGGGAAAGTAGTGGAGTTTTTTTACTTGATGATGGTGGTGGGAAATGCGGTTCCAGACGAATTTTTTCTTCTGAAGATATGGCATGCTTGTGGGAATTATAGGGAGGGTTGATTCACGATATAGCGATAAAACGTGGGATGAGTGGTGAGCTTTATGTGAATAACTCGATTCTTGTTGTGTATGCAAAATGTCGGCAGTTGGGGTCTGCGAAGAAGTTCTTTGAAGGAATGGGAGTGAGTGATGGTGTTATATGGAATGCGTTGATGACGGGGTATTGCTAGGCGGGTCAGGTTGAGGAGAAGCGTAGATTGTTTGGGTTGATGCGGGAGCAAGGAGTTGAACCGGATATGATGACGTGGAATATATTGATTTCGAGTTGTAACCAAGCGGGGAAGTGTGATCCTGCTATGGAATTTATGATTGAAATGGAGAGCTATGGAGTAGAACCTGATATTTTTACTTGGACTAATTTGATTTCGGGACTTGCACAGAATAATAGGAGATTGGATACATTAAAGTTGTTCAGTGTGTGGTGTTGAACGTAATGGGGTTACACTTATGAGTGCTATCTCGGCGTGTTCCTCATTGAGGGACTTTAGAAAGATAAGCAGGTCCATTTGGTTGCCATCACGTTGGGGTATGGCGAAGATGTGCTTGTTAAGAATACCCATCTCATGAATTACACAGCGAAAGCAACGGATAACACAACTTGGAAAGAATTTTACATTGTGTCAACCTTATAAACCATTCAGAAGATGGAAAATGTCCGAAGATGGGAAGTTAGCATCCTTCTGGTATGAAAATTGGTTTGGCGACCAGAAGTTATCCTAAGAGGGGTTTGAAATACCCCTGAGTGAGGCGTAGTAGAAGTTTAATTAGTGATTTATTAAATGCCAAGGATCTATGGAACTTGCAAGGATTGTGCACAACAACTCCAGAAGCGCTCGTAAATGACATTAACTGAGGTTAGATTGGGCGACACGACTGAGAGGATTCTTTACTTTGCAACTTGACGTCAAATAGGATTTTTACTTCTTGTGAGATAATAAATTTCCCTTTCTTTCATTAAACATAGTACACTAATATATATACATGTAGAAAACTTGGTCTCCAAGTTAGGTAACTTGGTCTCTGAGAAAACTACCTACACTAGATGATTACAAAAGACACTCTACAATAATAATATCTTCTATTACACCCCCACAATCAAAACGGGAGAAGGGCAAACGTTGAGGTTGTCCTGAAAATCATCAAAAAGCACTCGAGGATGTCCCTTATTGAAAATGTCGGCTATGTGATAGCGAGAGGGAACATGGAGAACCCGAACTTGACCACGAGCAACTTTCTCATGGCCAAACTGAATATCCATCTCGATATGCTTGGTTGTTGATATTGAACCAGATTCCCCAAGATATAAATCGCACGGACATGGTCACACTAGACAAGAGTGGCAGAAAAAATAGCACAATGAATCTCCAAACCGATTTTTTAATTGTCAAATCATAAGTTTTTCATTTCACATTTAAACGAAAATATTGAAGGCAATAAATGTAAAAAAAAAACTTGTGATTTGTGAGAAAAAGGAAAAATCAATAAGAAATCAGAAAAATGATCCAAGAAAAATACATAATATCGAAGAACTCAAAACGAGGGAAGTGCACAAGTTACTGTGAATAATATCAAACGAAAATTAGTAAAAGAGTAAGAGTCTTGAAAGGGTGATTTGACATCTTTTTCAAGAGGACACGACGGACCACAAAAGTTCTTCTTATGACTAGTGCAAGAAATAAAATTATTTTGGTGAAGAGAGGTGATGACCAAGGAGAGCGTGCCAAAGAGAGAAGGCGGTTGCGGAGAAGGCGGCATCGAAACGAGAGGAGTGGGACGAAGTGTGCTGGAAAATAGGATAGAGATCACCAGTGATATTGCATCTCATAAGTCGGGTGTCCGTCCGTAGATCCTTCACAGAGAAACCAAAATGTTCATATGCCACAGAGGCAGAATTACCATCAGTAAATTTCCGCACAAACACTAACATTTTTAATTGGGGGCATGGAGAACATTATATAAATATTAGGGGGGAAAGAGTCATGTTACCGTAACCACTAATTGGAATGGTTGGCCATTCCCGATAATAATGTCATGTTTGGTGTGCGAATTGAAATTGGGTGAGAGAGTATCGTTAGAGGCGGACATATGAGAGGTGGCATCGTCGTCCATGTACCAAGTATTATCCGACTCATTGAGAAATAGTGGTAAGCTTGTGTTTTTCATGGTAAAAGTAAACCAAAGCCGCAAGAAGACCGGGGAACCAGACAAAGAGACCATGCGGTCGTGAGTATGGAGATAGAGAAGTAGCCCAAAGTGGTGCATGGCTCGAGTAAGACGCGTACTTCCACTGCCAAGCGAGCGGTGGTGTAGGGGCAACGGTGGAGCCATCTTGAGAATTCGAGGATGAACCCAAAAGAAACGATGAATCGGTGTAACAGGGTGGCTCGTTTGGCAGGACTCACTTCTTTCAAGTCAGCATCAAACGTGCTTTGGAAAATAGTGGTAGGGGATCACTTCGTAGGATTTAGGTTGCAATGCCACTATAGGTGTCATTAAGGCCCAAAACAAGTTGAAGAACAAGCCACGAGTTTGATAACGGAGTGCCTACATTTCCAAGTTGGTTGACAAGAATTTTCAACTTTTGGTAATAGGCGCCAACGTTGGGAAATTCGTCCAGGATGGTGGAGGAGAATTGACTCTCGAGATGAAAGGCATGTGAATTCTTGTTATCTTGAAAGAGTCCACCAAACTAACCCAAGCGTCCACAGTACTGGAGTAAGATATAATGATCGTATGAAGAAGATCATTAGAATTTATGTCGTAGCTCCAGTGTAGGACGATAGCATTAATGCGATCCCACAAGGCAGCATCCACGCCGGAGGACAAATTTGGTGGCGTATGAGGAAAGATTTAGTCAAGCATGGGCATTTGAGTGAGGCTTCTTAAAAGCTTAATTAGTGATTTATTAAACGCTAAGGATCAATGGAACTTGCAAGGATTGTGCACAACAATTCTAGCAGCACTTGTAAATGACATTAATCACGTTTAGATTGGGCGACATGACCGAGAGGATTCTCGAAAATCATTAAAAAGCACTCGATGAAGTCCCTTAGTGAAAGTGTCGGCTATTTGATAGCAAGAGGGAATATGGAGAACCCGGACTTGACCACGAGCAACTTTCCCACGAACAAAATGAATATCCATCTCAATATGATTGGTTCGCGAATATTGAACCAAATTTTTGGAGAGATAAATCGCACTGACATTGTGAGAATAGACAAGAGTGGGGCCAGAAATAGGACAATGAATCTTCAAACTGAGTTTGTAATTGTCACATCGCAAGTTTTTAAGTTCACATTCAAACTAAGTTTTAACAAAATTCTTGAAGGCAATAAATGTAGAAAAAACTTGTTATTTGTGTGCAATAGAGAAAGTCCATAAGACATCAGAAGAATTATCCAAGAAAAATACATAATATTTATTACTAGACGAACTCAAAATGAGCATAAGTCACTATGAATAATATCAAACAAAAAATTAGTAAAAGAGTTTGAGTCATAAAAGGGAGATTTGACCTGTTTGCCGAGAGGACTCGACGGACTAAAACAGTTATTCTTAAGAAATAAAATTATTTTGGTGAAGAGAGGTGATGACCGTCGGACCCGGATGACTGAAGAGAGCGTGCCAAAGAGGGAAGGCGGTGTCAAGATGAGAGGAGGTGGCGGAAGTATGCTGCAAAATGGGATAGAAATTACCACTGCTATTGCATCTCATAAGTCAGGTGTCCATCTGTAGATACTTCAAAGATAAACCAAAAAGATCAAATGCCACATAGGCTGGATTATCAACGATAAATTTGCGCATAAACACTAAATTTTTTATTAAGACTGGGGGCATGCAGAACATATGTAAATATGGGGGGGAGGGGGAGTTGGGGAGAAAAGGAAAGAGTCGTGTTACCATAACCATTAATTGGGATGGATTGGCCATTCATGATAATAATGTCATGTTTGGTGCGCGAATTAAAATATGGTAAGAGGGTACCGACATTGGCAGACATATGAGAGGTGACATTGGTGTCCATGTACCATGTATCATCTGACGCATTGAGCGACAGAGTATGCATGGCTGAAGTAATGTCGGTGGGTGCATATAAAGTATGCGACGAAGAAGGACAACCGTGGTAAGCTTGTGCCGCTCATGGTCTAAGTAAGTCAGAGCCGAGAGAAGACCTATGAACTAGGCGAGGAGGCAATGCAATTGTGAGTATGGCGACGGGGGAGTATCCTACAGTGGTGCATGGCTCAGGTAAGGTGCGTACTGCCACTTCCAAGCGGTGGAGCCGTCTTGAGAACTTGAGGATGGACCCGAAAGTAACGCCGAATCGGTGTGGCGGGACGACCCCTTTGGCAAGACTCGCTTATTTCAGAGTGAGCATCAAACGTGCTTTGGAAAATATTGGCAGGGGATCACTTTGTTAGATTAGGGTTGTGATGCCACTATAGATGTCATTAAGGCCCACAACAAGTTGAAGAACGAGTCGCGAGTTTGATAGCGGAGTGCCCATGTTTGCAAGTTGGTCTACAAGCATTTTCAACTTTTGGCAATTGGCACCAACATTGGAGAATTCATTGAGAATGGTGGGGGAGGCTTGACTCTCGAGATGAACGGCTTGTGAATTCTTATATCTTGAAGAGATCCACAAAAATAACCCAAGATCTCACAAGATGAACAAGATCATTAGAAATTGTGTCGTAGATCTATTGTAGAACAATAGAATCAATGCGATCCCACAAGGCGACATTAACATCGGATGACAAATTTGGCAATGTACGATGAAAGATATAGCCAAGCATGGCCATGTGGACCATGAATTGTATTGAACGGATTCAACATATTACCATAGTGGGGATAAAATTACGGACGTTGGTGACGGTGAGGGCGGGTGAATGTTTTGAGGAACGGACGCGCGAGGCGGCATTCCTATGACGCCATTAAATGAGGTGGACGGGTGCAGGGTGGAGGGGGAAGAGGGTGGGGTATATTAGGGCTTGTCATATTTTAGGAAAGAAAAAAAATGCTTGGTACCATGTGAGATAATAATCTATTTTGCTTTCATTAAACGTAATACACTAATAATATATATATACATGTAAGAAACTTGGTGTCCAAGTTAGGAAACTTGGTAATTGAAATTGTCCCTCGCATGAGGGTTTGCATGCGTCTCTAAATATTAGGGCAACTATCGACACTTTTTCGAGCAAGGTCCATTGTGATATCGGCAAGGTTTCATTGTCAGTTACTCAGCGTTATCAGCGCCAATTCCCTGTCTGTTCCTTTGCTCTCGAGTCGGGGTCGACGTCTAGGGTTTTGGGTTTCATTCGTATTTTTCTTTCGTTGCGTTTCTGTGTCTTCTTCGTTTTTATTGTTTCAATTCAGCAGTGTTTTGGGTTCTAAGCAGGTACTGTTTTTTGTGTGTTTTTTGTTTCTTCTCCGGTGTTTTCTGGACGTGCTCAAGCTCACGGTTCACCTCTCGGACGGCGTTCGCGTCTTCTACTGCAGTACCAATCCCTCGCTTACTTATGGGGACCATGGAGGATGCTTGTAATATGTTGCGCACCGGGCTATCTCTAAAAGATACGGAAGGAGAGGGATGGGGTTTCTTGCTGCCTGATGACTCATGGAAACAGGATAATGTCGGGGTTGAACTGGTGGTTGTGGGACGTCTTTTATCGGGGAAAACCGCCAATTTTAACTCGTTTTGTACGGTGATTAAATCTCTATTTAAGGCGAGGAAAGGACTGGATATCACTCGCCTCGGTGACAATCGGTTCTTGTTTCAGTTCTACCACAAGATCGACATGAACTACGCATTACATAGATACCCGTGGTCGTTTGACAAGAATGTGTTAGTGTTGGCGGCGGTTGACAAGAACGAGAATCCCATTGACACAAATTTGGACCTATGCAGTTTCTTTGTGCGTATATACAATATTTCGTTCATTCGTCAAACCCGAGTTATGGCGCACGCCATTGGCAGTTTGATGGGAGTTATGGAGGACGTGAATCTCGCGGAGTCAACGGGAGTTAGTATGCGTATTCGGGTAAAAATTGATGTGACAAAACCACTATTACAGTTCATGAAACTCCGCAGAAGTGAGGGGCAGGCGATGATAGTGTCGTTCAAGTACGAGAGGCTTCCAAATTTTTGCTATTTGTGTGGGTTACTTGGGCATATTCTGGCGGACTGTGAGTCCAAATATGATTCTGAAATTGGGGATGATTCCCAGCTACCATATGGCGATTGGTTACGAGAATATACGACGGGGCCGGGGTCGATTGGTGGACAGAGGTTTACGGATAGGGGATGGGCTGGTGATTCGGGCAGGGGTCGCTTTTCGAGCAGGGGTCGAGGCTTTCCCTCAACTGGTCGAACGGGTTTCAATGATGCCTCATGGCGTGCTCCGCGAGCGGACAGCGTAAATTCTTCTGAATGCACCCCATCAGCTAGTTTTGTGCGAGGATAGGGCAATGCTACACATTGGGATCTGCCTAACGATGAAGTTACATCAGGTGTGGGATACAGTGATGAGCATGGGCCGCGGATTTTGAGTCAGCAGGAGCCGATTCAACTTGCTATTGCAGACGGGGCAGGAAAGGAGGATGCGTACGAAATAATGAAACGTACGAATACAGTTTCGGTACAAAAGGTGTGTCAAAGGCTGGTGGGGGAGCTGACTCGGGACTCCGTCAGACATGAGGGTGAGGTTTTTTCTGAGACAAAGGGGATGACGAGGGAGGAGTTAACAAGGGTAGAGGTTACAACTCAACATAAAACCCGAGGGGTCCGTATCATGCGACGGGAAGGTTATACCAACAGCAGTTTGGTAATTCGGGAATCTACTGTGGGACATAAACGTTTGCATGCAGAGGATACAAGGGGAACTCGGCCGATAGACAAAAAGGTACGTTTGGAGGTACTATCTAGGGATATTGATGAGCTTTTGGCGGCGACTGCGGTGCAGTCCCGCCGTATCCAATGAGTCTGCTTTGCTGGAACTGTCAGGGTGTGGGGAACCCTTGGACAGTTCGGGAACTAAGGGAGTTAGTTTCCAAATTCCGCCCCCTCTAATTTTCTTGTCGGAAACTAAATGCAAAGCAAGGAAAATAGAGGCGTTGAAGAGTAGGTTTAACTATTTTGGAGTTTATGTTGATGTGAAGGGGCTGTCTGGTGGGTTAGCTTTGCTATGGGTTAAAGATTGGGATGTTCAGTTGCTTAGCATGTCCGATAATCACATTGATGTAGTAGTTGTGGGCAAAAGTGCTGAACTTGATTGGCGTTTCACTGGGTTTTACGGGGAGCCGGATGGAGCAAAACGAATGCGCATGTGGAACTTATTACGACAGCTTAGAGGAGTTTCAGTGTTGTCGTGGCTTTGTGCAGGAGATTATAACGAAATTCCAAGTCAACAGGATAAACGGGGAGGTCCTCTACGTCCAAATTGGTTGATTAGAAATTTTCATGATACTCTCGCGGACACTGGCCTCAGTGAGATCAATTTTTATGGACCTCAATTTACATGGTGTAGTAGGCGGCCCACTCCTCATACGGTATGGGAGAGACTTGATAGAGCATGTGCGGACGTTCCATAGCACGACAGATTTCCGCTTGTGCGTGTGGAGCATTTTGTGACTCTTAAATCTGATCATCATGCTATCATTATTCATTTGTCGGGGACACAGGGAGGACAGAGGCGTATGCATAGATTTATGTTTGAGGCGACATGGACTATGAAAGCGGATTGCAGGGAGATTATTAAGAGGTGTTGGGCTAGTGGAGAGGAGTGGACGCTTTTTGAGAAGCTTGATGAGTGCAGGGTTGGTTTGGTACAGTGGCACAAGCTGGACGGTGTTGATTTGAAGAGACGGATGGAGGCACTGAGACAGGAATTGGGGAGGCTTCGAACGGGCACTATTACCACAGCCTCAAAATCGGAAGAAGTACGGCTTAGCAAACAACTTGAGGAATTGTGCCAGGTGGAAGAGGTGTACTGGAAGCAGAGGGCGAAGGTGCAGTGGTTACGGGAGGGGGATAGGAATACGGCGTATTTTCATAGGCGTGCAAACGAAAGGCGAAGAAAAAATGAGATTAAGGGCCTTCGGGATGAAGGGGGATTCTCCGTACAGATCCAACTGAGATGGACCAGATAGCATCAGATTACTTCATCAAGATGTTTCGTTCCAGTGGGCCGTCTGAGGAGGCGATCGAGGAGGTTTTGCAAAATGTTGATGCGGGGGTCAGCCCCGAGGTGAACACGAGCTTGGCACAACTTTTTACGGCGGACGAAGTCCAGAGAGTTATCAAAGATATGTATCCTTTTAAATTCCCGGGACCTGATGGATTTTCTGTTGTACAAAATCAAAAATGGGCTAGCTGTAAATATGGGGGAGAGGATTATGTCTGAAGTTGCTGGAAGGAAGAATGGGATGCTACCCTATCCCTCTCTCATCTGCAAAATCCTTGGCAGTCAAGGATTGAAGACAAGTGTCACTGTGGGCTGGAGGAAGAATGATTCAGAATTAACTATTCTCCCAAGCTACTTGTCTGGATCAAGGGTGAGAGACCTTCCATGGAATCCACAAGGAGTGGTGAGACCAAGAACTGAGCAGAAAAGGGTTAAGGAGTTTGCTGGAACTTCAGTGCCAATGTCCAAAGAAGAGGATTGCTTGGTTATCACTTCTGTTTTTGTGGATCATATGCTGAATTGGTATAGGGGGCAGATTGCTGACACTCAGAGGGAGATCGAAGAGAGGAAGGAACACCTCAAAGAACTGGAGGACATTGTGAAAAATTTGGAGGACCTCCCTTCTTCACAAAAAGGGGGAGAGTAGTTCCAATTTTAATTTTTGTCTTCTTGTTTTTGTTCTGTTTCCTATGAACTGCTAATATCTTTGAACTGCTAGTACATTAATCTCTATTTTGGTTTTATTTGATCAAGGGGCCTGTCCTTGATATCTAGCTATGGCCTGTAACTCTAAGTACTACTGATGAACTGCTCTAATTGTTCTTAACTGTTATTCCTTGTGAAGGAACTTTTTGAACTGTTCTTATTGTTAACCTTTATGCAGGAAACTTACTGGTTTCAATGTTGAGGCAACATTGATGAATGTTGAGGTCTGAACATATGTACATATGTGGTTGTAGTGATGACCTTTATTCATGTCTTTGTTAAATTAACTTTGATTATGATATCTTGTATTAAGGGGGAGCAGTTTGGTAGTTTAATTTGTTTCTTGTTGATTATAACTTTCTGGATATAAGACTTGATTGGAACAGGTATTGGTTTTGTGAAGAAAGGCAAAAAGGGGGAGATTGAAAGTGCAGGTTTTCTGGAATCAATGTTAGACGGTGCAATGTTAGACGATGTTGGGTTAACATTGGATAACATTGAAAGCCGAGAGCTTTTGTGAAAACTGTTCTTTAGTTGCCAAAATTAAGTTTTGCCTTTATTCACCTATTAATCAAGTTCCACGTTTTTAGTTGTTTATGTTTATGTCCAGGAAAGTATCTTAAACATAAGGAAGAGCTTTGGAAGATTCCTTACTTGAAGTTTCCATAATTCAAGCTAAGTTGAATAGTCAACTCACACGGTTTCAAAAGAAGGAAACAATATTGGATTCTCTGCAACTGTGATTCTTTCCAAGATTCTGCGAATTGAAGAAGTTGTGTTGCCTTGTTAAATCAGTAACAATGGAAACACGTTCTCAGGAAAGATTTGAAGTTCACAAAGAAGGCAATATTCAACAAGGAAACAACAAGAGTTACCAAAACTGTGAACAACACATCTTGGCGTTCAAGACTCAAGAAATCTATAAAGATGTGAAGTTCATCAAGATGAAGATAAGACAATCGTGCCAATAATCCAAGGGATTAATTATTCTTTGTATTGTCTTCATTTTGTTTTGCGAAGTTTTTGTATCAACTGCTTAAGTCTAGTCCATAGAAGTTAAGTAGTTCTTACTTGTCTGCTTCGTTGAGTCCGATCAACAAAGAGCGTGAGTGAATTGTTGTGAGGAACGTTTTTGATAAAACATTTATGGTTATTTCGCCTAAGGCTCGGAAGTTTTTAATTATATTGAAAACTTCTTAAAATTATATCTTCTTGTGTTCTTACTTCCGATGCACATTATTATTATCAAGAAGATCAAAATAGAGTTAAGGCAATTCTAGCTTAACTCTCAAAAAGTGTTGTGTCAATCCACGGTCCTACATTTTCAATTGGCGTCAGAGCCAAACACCGACTACACTGGTGGTTTGGAGGTGATACAACACCATGGACAGTGTCAATCCTAATACCAACAGGATCCCAGTTTTGGATGGCTCCAATTATGCATATTGGAAGATCAGGATGAGGTCTCACATCAAAGCTATTGATATTCGAGCCTGGCAATCCGTGATCAATGGATACTCTCTTCCAACATTACCAAGAGATGGTGAAGGTGATCTAGTTCCAAAACCAGAAGCAGACTGGACAGCAGCAGAGGTAAGTCTCTATAACTCTAATGAAAAAGCTCTTAATGCTATCTTTAGTTGGGTTAATCATCACATGTTCAAGTTAATCCAGAACTGTACAAAAGCCAAACATGCTTGGGATATACTTGAATTACATTGTGAAGGAGATTCTGCTGTTAAAGATTCTAAATACAGACAACTGCTTTTGCAATTTGAAAAACTTGAGATGGGAGAAGATGAGAGTGTTGACAGTTATTTTGAGAAAATTCTTGATATTGCTAACCAATGTGAAAATCTAGGTTTTGCTATGACTAATCAAGAAATGGTTTACAAAGCTATGAGAACACTGTCATCTAAATTTGCTCTCAAGAAAATTGCAATGAGTGAATCTAGAAACCTTGCTAATCTACAGTTTCAAGTCTTGATGAATACTCTTAGAGAATTTGAGATGGAGCTTGCCTCACAACCTAGCAAACATAGGGCTGTTGCTTTAAGAGGTTCAAATCTTGACAATGAAAGTGATGATGATTTTGAAATAATTTCTTCAAACTATGGGAAAATTACTAAGAAGTTCAATAAGTTGAATCTTAAAGGAAAAGGTAAAGAGAAGAACCTTAGTAATAGTTCCACAGGTTATAAGAAATTACCTCCTAAGTTTGTGAAGTACATGGCATCGAAACCTACTCCTTTAGAAGCTGATAAGTTAAAAGATGTTCAATGTTTTGAATGTAAAGGATATGGTCATATGGCTAATGAATGTGCTAACACTCTTAGAAAAAGAGGAAATTCTCATTGGGTTTGTGTAGATGATTTCAATGAAGATGACTTTAGTTCTGGAGAAGCTGAAGAACAATCAGAAGAGGTTCAAACTGCTGCGCTACTCACTCAGATTGACTGGACACCAGAAGACTCCCTGAACTGCTTTGGATCTCAATGTTACCCCAACATTCAGGATCCAACATCAGAACAGGAGACCTTCTTTGCAGATTGGGATGAATTTGATAATGATTCTGAACCTTATCTTGTGTCCTACTTTGATGAAGCTAACTTTGATTGTTTTCATGGTACAGTGGATCTAGATGAAGAATACTTCTTTGAAGGTGAAATGTCCCAGGAGGAAATCATTGAAGACCTGAAGTCTATCTACCACAAACTGCTGCTTGAGAATCACAAACTCATCAAGAGCAACAAAAGCTTGAATGAAGAGATTGAATGCATGAAGGAGATGCTGAAGCTGTATGAGAAAGACCTTGACAAAACTGAGGCTGAGCTGAAAAAGGTAAAGGTAAAATTAGATAAAGCTGAACAAACCATTAACAAATGGAACTCCTCTACATCTATACTGGATGAAGTGCTGAGTATGGGAAATCAAGGTAAAAATGGTTTGGGCTATGTTGAGAAACCTTCCTCTGAAGATGTTAATTCTGTCTACTTGAATGCTGGTTTCATCAAGGATAGCAATAACTTGAGTTGTGAAATCTCTTCCCACACTGTGAAAAGACCTACTTTTATCTGTCAATATTGTTTTCAACCTGGTCACATTAAGCCTTATTGTAAAAAATATAAAATTGTGATTGAGAAGAAAACAATAATTAATAGTTGTACCAATGTTAGGAAAACCTCTGATCTGAATGTTATCCCAACATTAGGTAACAAATCTGAAGGAAATAAAAGTAGAACCTGGACTGAGAAGATAAAAACTCCTAAGGTTAAAATTGTTTGCAATGTTGTCTTTTCTGCTGTTTACTCTAACCTTGCAGGTAAGTGGTATTTTGACAGTGGATGCTCAAGGCACATGACTGGAAACATTGACAACCTGAAAAATGTAATCCCTTTGACTGTTGGAACAGTTACCTATGGAGGAGGCACCAAAGGGAAAATCATTGGAAAATGAGTACTGGATGTTGAAGGATTTCCACCACTCAAGGATGTGTTGTTGGTTGAAGGATTGAAAGCAAATTTAATTAGCATAAGTCAACTTTGTGATGACAATCTGCTAGTTACTTTTGATAAAAGTTCATGTGAAGTGTTTAATAGTGACAATGTTTGTGTCATGACAGGTACAAGATCAAAGGATAACTGCTATCTTGCTCAAGATGAAGCAGAATGCTACCATGACAAGGTAGATGAATCTGTCATGTGGCACAAGAAGTTAGGACATGTGCACTATAGGAATCTGGAGAAACTACAGAAGTTAGAGGCTGTAAGAGGACTGCCTAAGTTGACTAGCCCAGGTAAAATTGTTTGTGAAGACTGCCTGAAAGGTAAACAAACAAAAGCTGTTCATCCACCACTTCAGGTACAAAGTACTAACCCTAGAACTAATAAGTGCTTTGAATTGCTACATATGGATCTCATGGGTCCTATTGAGGTTAGTAGTCTGAATGGTAAGAAGTATGCTTTTGTTATTGTTGATGATTTTTCAAGATATACATGGATTAAATTTTTGAAAGAAAAATCAGAGGCATTCAACACATTCAAAACTTTGCATGCTAGTATTAAAAATCTTTATGGCACTTCTGTAGGAAGAATTAGGTCTGACCATGGAAAAGAGTTTGAGAATGCTAGCTTTGCTAATTTCTGTGAATCTAAAGGCATTTTCCATGAGTTCTCTGCACCTAAAACACCTCAGCAAAATGGTATTGCTGAGAGGAAGAATAGAACACTTCAAGAGATGGCTAGAGTTATGTTGAATTCTAAAAACCTATCTAAGAAACTCTGGGCTGAAGCTTTGAATACTGCATGTCATATTAGTAATAGAGTTTATCTTAGACCTGGTACTACTATGACACCTTATGAAATCTTGAAGGGTTCAAAACCAACAGTAGCACACTTTCATGAATTTGGTATTAACTGCTATTTGCTAAAAGATAGAGACTATTTGAGAAAATTTGATTCCAAAAGTGAAAAGTGTATATTTGTTGGATATTCTCCTAATAGTACTGCTTTCAGGGTCTACAATCCAAGATTGCATACTGTTCAAGAATCAGTGAATGTCATATTTGATGATTTAACTGTTTCTGCAGGTACTGAAGAAGTCACTGGTTCAGATGTTACTCCAACATTGGACTCAACATTGAACACAGACGCTGGAGATGCTGAACTGGAAACTGGAACTAATGTTGACTTAACACCAGAAACCCCCAATGTTAGGCCAACATCTGTGCTGTCAGATTCTGAAGATGAAGTGATTCCTGTATCCAGAAGAGATCCCCCTCTTAGAATACAAAGAGATCATCCAGCCTCTCAAGTAATTGGTCAAATTACTGAAAGAGTAAGAACACGCAACAAAGAAAGGGTAAATTACAAGGATATGGCTAAGTTGTGTGTTTGTATGTCTTCTTCATGTACTATTGAAAATGCTTCTTGTTTTGTGTCCTCCATTGAACCTAAGAATGTAACTGAAGCTCTTAAGGATAGTTACTGGATTAATGCCATGCAAGAGGAACTCTTACAATTCACCAAAAACAGAGTTTGGAATCTAGTACCTAGGCCATCACATGTGAATGTAATAGGTGCAAAATGGATTTTCAAAAATAAAACTGATGAGAATGGTGTAATTATGAGGAACAAAGCTAGGTTGGTTGCACAAGGTTATACTCAGGTAGAAGGTATAGATTTTGATGAGACTTTTGCTCCAGTAGCTAGGATAGAATCAATTAGATTACTTCTTGCTATTGCTTGCTGTCTTAGAATTAAACTCTACCAAATGGATGTTAAAGGTGCCTTTCTGAATGGTTTAATTGACAAAGAGGTTTATGTAGAACAACCTAAAGGCTTTACTGACCCTAAACATCCTGACCATGTGTACAAACTTGAAAAGGCTTTGTATGGTTTAAAACAGGCCCCTAGAGCTTGGTATGAGAGGCTAACTGATTTTCTGTTAGGCCTAGGTTTCAATAGAGGAGATGGAGATAGAACACTGTTTGTCCTTAGAAAAAGTTCTGATATATGCATTGCTCAAATATATGTGGATGATATTGTATTTAGCTCTACTAACAAGTCTACTTTAGACAAATTCGTTGAGTCTATGACAGGAACATTTGAGATGAGCATGATTGGTGAACTTAACTACTTTCTGGGACTGCAAGTCAAGCAGCTGGAGAATGGTATCTTCCTGAACCAGGAGAAGTATGCAAGGAATCTGGTGAAGAGATTTGAGCTACAAGAATCAAAGCCTTGCAAAATTCCTATGTTCTCTTCAGTGAAGATAACAAAAGATGGTGGTAGCAATGTTGACCCAACATTGTACAGATCCATGATTGGTAGTTTGCTATATCTCTCTGCCTCTAGACCTGACATCATGTTTTCAGTATGTGTTTGTGCTAGGTACCAAGCTGATCCAAAGCAATCTCATTTGATTGCTGTGAAGAGGATTCTTAGATATATCTCTGGAACTTCACCATTAGGCATCTGGTACTCTTATGACACTAACACTAACTTGGTTGGTTTCAGTGACTCTGACTGGGCAGGTGATGTGGATGATAGGAAATCCACAAGTGGGGGCTGTTTTTATTTGGGGAATAATTTGGTCTCCTGGTATAGCAAGAAGCCGAACTGTGTTTCATTATCAACTGTTGAATCAGAATATGTAGCAGCTGGCAGCTGTGTTACCCAACTTGTGTGGCTCAAACACATGCTTTCAGATTATGGGCTAGATAGTGATACACTTCTCATGTTCTGTGACAATCTAAGTGCCATAAGTATCTCTAGGAATCCTGTCCAACATTCTAGAACTAAGCATATAGACATAAGGCATCATTTCCTAAGAGATATGGTAGAGGACAAAATAATCAACATTGAACATATTGAGACAACAAATCAGCTAGCTGGTATGTTTACTAAACCTTTAGATAGTGAGAGATTCTTCAGCCTGAGGAAATCTCTTGGCATGTGTGATATGTGAAAATGTTGAGAAAACCAGTGTTGTCATAACACCACTGACTAGCACTGGTATATTGGTTGTGGTGTAGTAGGTATTCTGTTGTCATTCCTTTGTTGCATTGCATTCCTTGTGAGTCTCATTTTATCACTGTTTTGTCATATTTGGTTTGTGTGGTTGAACTCTTTGATTAACAACTCTCTCTAGTTATCAGTTTCACATCTTTGGTTTTGAAAAGGTTAATAAAACTCTTCTGTTTGTCTGAGGTTGTGATTACCTAACATATGGAGAAGCTGGGATACACAAAGTTCACTACTTTGTTGTCTATTCAGTTGTGTCTTATTCATATGGAAGGTGTACAGGACATGTGGAGAAGCTGGGGTGCATGATGTTGACAACTTCACTGTTACTCAGTTGTGCTTATTTACATGTTTCTGTTTGTTTGGCCAAGGAACACATGAGGGTGATCTTTTCTACTAGGGTGTTTGAGGTTTCGATTTCTTACATTTAGTAGCACTGAGCACTTGGTGATTCTCTTGAATGCAGGTTGATAAACAAGTATGCATAAGGAATTGGGGTGTTGGGGTGCATGATAAATGAATTGCCAACATTCAAGGCCTTTGTACTTGCCTAACTTGCTGTTGTTAATGTTGTTACTGGGGTGTGTGGAGTTCAGGCTGCCCTCATTCAGTTGTGACTTTAACTTTGTGTTTAGCAACCTTCAGTTTTTGTTCAGATGAGTTATGAAAATAATAAAGATTTTAAAGAGATGTGATTATGCTGGTTTGAGGAGTTTTTCATTTGTGTTTACCATCTACCTATTTGACATTACTTTGTTGCATTCATATAGAACTGCATTGTTTTCTTTCTTGTTTGTGAGTTGTGTCGGTTTAGGCTTAGGGGGAGTATAATTCATGTGTTGAGACATACAATTTGGGTGACATACTGCAGGTGACACACTGATCTGTGACTTTCTATGCTGTGGAAGTGAATTGTTCCTTGAATTCATAACTGCTTATCTCTGTGTGTTTCTTGTTATCTATGTTACTTACTCATGATTTTAATCTGAACAACATGTCTGAGGTACTCACTTGCTATATTGGTTAAGTTTCAAATGTTTTTTTTTTGATGTATCTCAAGTTCTCACATGAATTTGCCTTGGTGAAGCCTGTACCTCCACCTTCGGTTTTGAATGTTATTGAATGTTATCCCAACATTGTGCACAGACTGAGGTCAACATTGAAAACAGGAACTTATAAGTTTTCAGTTTTTTTTCTGAAAACCGCTCTGGTTAACTGTTAATTTAACATCAACTCGTGTGCGCGGGAAAACATAGTGGGAAAGTTTTATTTGTTTCAAATTTGGTAACTGCCCATTAACATTCTCTCTCTCTTATTCACGGTTATTATCGAAATCAAAACCCTATTTTCCTTAATTAAACTTGCAAGTTCCTTATTTGTGCCTATTTTGCAAAATTTACTCTCAAAGTTCTCTTGATCTTCTCTGCGATTACTCTCAAAATCTCTGTACTAACAATGGCAAGCAAGTCCCCCATGCAAACTCTTGCAGATGTTGCCCTAGGAAGCGAACCCACTGCTGCACGCACTCGCTCACACACTAGAAGTGCTGCTGCAAAAACAGTTGAGGCCCCTGTTGCTGACAAGAGGAAGGCGATTCCCTATGTGCGACGAGGAAAGAAGACCAAACAGGGAGAATCGACCTCCAATGTTGAGCCAACAGTGGAACCAACCACTCCCATCACCAATGAGCCTGAAACTGAGGTAAACGCTGCTGAACCCACTCCTGAATTTGATGCTGATATACCTGTTGAGGGGGAGGGCAGTGGTTTTGTTGAAAAATCTGTGGAGGTGTCTGCGGATGAGTCTGTTGACAAGATGGTGAGGAAGTGGATTAGGGCTCAAAAGAAAAAGAGAAAGGGCAATGGTGAGAAATTGAAAAATATGTCTGAGTCTGCTAAGGCTAGGGCTGAGGCCAGGAAAAGACAGTCTGTGAGATCAGCTAAGAAGAGGGCTGTTGAGGAGGAGAAGAAAGCTGAGGAAGAGAAGAAGGCTGCTGCTGCTGCTGAGAGAAAGAGGAAGGGAAAGCAAGTGATGGAAGAGGAAGTAGAGGTGTTGGATGTTGAGGATGAGGAAGAAGAAGAGAAGAAGGAAGAGGAGACTGAGGAGGAGCAGGATGTTGCTGCTGATGTTGGGGCAACATCAGGAACAGAGGAGTACACTGATGGGCTATATGTGGTCTACCCTGAGGAGGAAGAGGACTGCTATTCTCCCTACTATCTCTCTCAAGAGTTGGAGAAGAAGTGGGATTCCTTCAAAAGAAGGGAGATTCACACTGAAAGGGCTATAGAGATGGCCAGTTTCAAAGAGAACAAAGTGATGGACTTGCTGGAAGCAAGAGAGCTGCAACAATCAGTGATGGAGCTGAGTGACTATGCTCCTGAGATTGTCATGGAGTTCTACCTCAATCTCTCCAAGTGGATTAGGGACTACAGATCTCCAAAGTTTGGAAAGGCTTGGGTGAGGGGGAGAGTCTTCAACATTGACCCATACACCATCAACAAGGTATGTGGCTTCCCTACTACTGATGAATCTGAGGACCCCTATTATGATGATGTAATTGAGGACTTGACTGGAGGGTTGGTCAAAATCTGGAGAGATGCTCTGCCAACCACAAAACTCACCTCCATGAGTGCTGTCTTGCACAAGATAGCTTGCTTCAACTGGCTCTCAAGCAAGAATGTGACTGTACTTACCAAGGAATCAGCAATCTTGGTGTACAAAATCAAAAATGGGCTAGCTGTAAATATGGGGGAGAGGATTTTGAAGTCTATGTCTGAAGTTGCTGGAAGGAAGAATGGGATGCTACCCTATCCCTCACTCATCTGCAAAATCCTTGGCAGTCAAGGATTGAAGACAAGTGTCACTGTGGGCTGGAGGAAGAATGATTCAGAATTAACTATTCTCCCAAGCTACTTGTCTGGATCAAGGGTGAGAGACCTTCCATGGAATCCACAAGGAGTGGTGAGACCAAGAACTGAGCAGAAAAAGGCTAAGGAGTTTGCTGGAACTTCAGTGCCAATGTCCAAAGAAGATGATTGCTTGGTTATCACTTCTGTTTTTGTGGATCATATGCTGAATTGGTATAGGGGGCAGATTGCTGACACTCAGAGGGAGATCGAAGAGAGGAAGGAACACCTCAAAGAACTGGAGGACATTGTGAAAAATTTGGAGGACCTCCCTTCTTCACAAAAAGGGGGAGAGTAGTTCCAATTTTAATTTTTGTCTTCTTGTTTTTGTTTTGTTTCCTATGAACTGCTAATATCTTTGAACTGCTAGTACATTAATCTCTATTTTGGTTTTATTTGATCAAGGGGCTTGTCCTTGATATCTAGCTATGGCCTGTAACTCTAAGTACTACTGATGAACTGCTCTAATTGTTCTTAACTGCTATTCCTTGTGAAGGAACTTTTTGAACTGTTCTTATTGTTAACCTTTATGCAGGAAACTTACTGGTTTCAATGTTGAGGCAACATTGATGAATGTTGAGGTCTGAACATATGTACATATGTGGTTGTAGTGATGACCTTTATTCATGTCTTTGTTAAATTAACTTTGATTATGATATCTTGTATTAAGGGGGAGCAGTTTGGTAGTTTAATTTGTTTCTTGTTGATTATAACTTTCTGGATATAAGACTTGATTGGAACAGGTATTGGTTTTGTGAAGAAAGGCAAAAAGGGGGAGATTGAAAGTGCAGGTTTTCTGGAATCAATGTTAGACGGTGCAATGTTAGACGATGTTGGGTTAACATTGGATAACATTGAAAGCCGAGAGCTTTTGTGAAAACTGTTCTTTAGTTGCCAAAATTAAGTTTTGCCTTTATTCACCTATTAATCAAGTTCCACGTTTTTAGTTGTTTATGTTTATGTCCAGGAAAGTATCTTAAACATAAGGAAGAGCTTTGGAAGATTCCTTACTTGAAGTTTCCATAATTCAAGCTAAGTTGAATAGTCAACTCACACGGTTTCAAAAGAAGGAAACAATATTGGATTCTCTGCAACTGTGATTCTTTCCAAGATTCTGCGAATTGAAGAAGTTGTGTTGCCTTGTTAAATCAGTAACAATGGAAACACTTTCTCAGGAAAGATTTGAAGTTCACAAAGAAGGCAATATTCAACAAGGAAACAACAAGAGTTACCAAAACTGTGAACAACACATCTTGGCGTTCAAGACTCAAGAAATCTATAAAGATGTGAAGTTCATCAAGATGAAGATAAGACAATCGTGCCAATAATCCAAGGGATTAATTATTCTTTGTATTGTCTTCATTTTGTTTTGCGAAGTTTTTGTATCAACTGCTTAAGTCTAGTCCATAGAAGTTAAGTAGTTCTTACTTGTCTGCTTCGTTGAGTCCGATCAACAAAGAGCGTGAGTGAATTGTTGTGAGGAACGTTTTTGATAAAACCTTTATGGTTATTTCGCCTAAGGCTCGGAAGTTTTTAATTATATTGAAAACTTCTTAAAATTATATCTTCTTGTGTTCTTACTTCCGCTGCACATTATTATTATCAAGAAGATCAAAATAGAGTTAAGGCAATTCTAGCTTAACTCTCAAAAAGTGTTGTGTCAATCCACGGTCCTACATTTTCAATTGGCGTCAGAGCCAAACACCGACTACACTGGTGGTTTGGAGGTGATACAACACCATGGACAGTGTCAATCCTAATACCAACAGGATCCCAGTTTTGGATGGCTCCAATTATGCATATTGGAAGATCAGGATGAGGTCTCACATCAAAGCTATTGATATTCGAGCCTGGCAATCCGTGATCAATGGATACTCTCTTCCAACATTACCAAGAGATGGTGAAGGTGATCTAGTTCCAAAACCAGAAGCAGACTGGACAGCAGCAGAGGTAAGTCTCTATAACTCTAATGAAAAAGCTCTTAATGCTATCTTTAGTTGGGTTAATCATCACATGTTCAAGTTAATCCAGAACTGTACAAAAGCCAAACATTGGGTTAATGCTATCTTTAGTTGGGTGTGCGGTGGCAAGTGGGGAATGGCGAGGGGATTACAGTGTGGCATGACGCATGGCTGCCTCGACCTTTTTCTTTCTAGCCTATCACTCCAGTGGATGTCGATGAGCCGTTTCTCTTGGTTCAGGATTTGATTGATCGTGAGACGGGGTGGTGGGATGTTGATGCATTGCGTAACTTTTTGTGGGAGGTGGATGTGGCAATTGTGTTAACAATATCATTGGGGGATTTAGGAAATTCTGACCGACGTGTGTGGCACTTTGAGAAGAATGGGGTATTTTCTGTTAGAAGTGCATACCACCTTATTATGTCGCAGGGTTTGGCGCGAGGAACAGGGGAGGTGGTTGCAAGCTCAGAATCTCATGCGTCGTGGAAGAAACTTTGGCAAATTAATTGTGCTAATAAGATTAAGCTTTTTATGTGGCGTAGTTGTATGGATAGCTTGCCGACAAGGGGGAATTTATTGCGGCGACATATTTTTGTAGAGAAGGAGTGTGTCATTTGTAAGGGGGAAGATGAAACGATGCGACATTGCTTGTTTGAGTGTCCTTTTTCTAGACAGGTTTGAGCGCTTTCACAGATACCGATGAAGCTTTGGATTCGTGATAATGAGCTGATTGGCAACTGGGTGGTGCGAGTGGCGAAGGAGGCTTCGCGTGAGCTCGGCTTGGTGTGCACGGTTTGTTGGGCACTATGGAATAATCGAAATAATATTTTGGCAGGCGAACGAGCTAAACGTGCGGATGAGGTAGCGGTGTTTGCAGTGATTTACTCATCAACATGGAATTCTCATGTGGGGAAGGGGCGTATTGGGTGCGACAAGGAGGTGATGGAATGGGAGGCGCCGAAATGGGAGGTGGTGAAAATTAATTTTGATGGAGCATGCTTTGTGGAGGAGGGAGAGATTGGTATTGGTTTGGTGGCACATGATTCTCAAGGAAACTTACTTGCGTGGCGTCAACGGCGACTTCCTTCTTTGATGCATCCGAGTGGTGTTGAGGCTTTAGCGGCGTGTGGAGCGGTCTCTTGGGCGATTGAGAAGGGTTGGCGTAGTGTGCTCTTTGAGGGTGATTGTCTTGGAGTTATTCATGACATTGCGCACGTTACTAACGAGGATGTGCATCTTGTTAATATTGTTAAGGATGTTCGGCGCTCGATTCGAGAGAATAAGGATTTCTATATTAGATGGGTCCGTAGGGAAGCTAATGCGGTGGCGCATGCTCTAGCTCGAAGCGCCGTTGAAGATGCTGACGGGTTTGATAATTAGTTGGTTTTTTGCTTTGTTTTCAATCGGTAGCTTTTTGACCTTTTGGAGTTTTGGTTTCGATATTGTTAGACTTTAAAGGGATTGTTTCTGCAGTTATTGTGGTTGCTGCTCTCTGATCAGTTGTGGAGAGTAGCAAGTATTTTTTTAATAAAATGTTACTGAGTTCAAAAAAAAAAAAAAGCTAGGAAACTTGGTCTCTAAGGAAACTACCTACATAGTATGATTACAAACTATATTCTACCACAATCATATCTACTATTACTTGCCAATCGCCTTATAAGGCCTTTTAACGCAAAAACTTAGCGCAGATGACGTAACTTGTGGTGATTGGTGACAATGAATGGGTTTGAAAGCAATTGGTATGCTTTTATTATTGGCCGGCGATATTGCCAGAGCAAGAAATGTTGCTGCCAAAGCAAATTTTTTGAACTCTCTAATTTACCCTTACAAATCAAGCACCATAAAAGGGAATTGTTTATACTTTATATCTCCTTAATGAAATACTCTCATTACTTATTATTCCTAAATCATAGATCTCAATATTCTTCATCATTATTAGCACAATCAATTCCTAATTTGACTTTAGTAATAAACATAATAAATAGAGTTACGTTCGTAATACCCAAGTCAAAGTAAAAGTTGCATGTGCATTTGATAAACACTACAAGAAAACTGCACAATTGGAACCATTAATTAGGTTCCAATTGCCCCTTTTTTGGTTCCCGTAGACCATATGGGAACCACTTATGGGCACCAAAGGCTCTGTCTCCGTTACCCCCGTGGCGATTGCCTTGGGAACGAATTAAATGGTTCCCATTGCTAATAGGAACGAACGTGTTTGGTTTCCGTTTGGTTCCCATTGCTTTAGGACTGGGACCCCCAATGCTGACATGAGATACACATTATTCTACCAACGGGAACCAACTTGTCCAAATTACGGGAACGAAATCTTTGTTCCTATTGCTTAATTCAAAATTTAAAAAAAAAATGGTGGAAATTTAGAATTTTGTTAAAAAAATAGGGGGGAAATTTGAATTGTTTTCAAAACAGTACAATTTTCGAATTTTTCATATTGGCGCCATTTTGATTTTGAAAATTTTCAAAGATTTCATTTTTGATTATTGTTGTTGTTGTATAATCTGAAATTATCATTTTCATGATAATATGCTTAATTTCGTTTTATGTTATAACATTGTTGTATAATATTTAAATTATTGTATTTTTTGAATATCACTTATATTGTAATAGGTAAAATGTGTAATATTATAAATTAAACAATACCACTATACAACACAAATTTGTAGTTAAGAAAATTTAGGATACAACTATACAACACAAATTTTAATAAAAAATAACAAAACAAATGGAGTTAAACAACATAATTAAAATTAATTATTTTGTTTCTTCTTCTTCTTAATAACAAACACAAATCTCTCAAATCAGGAAAAGGGGTACCCCCAAAATCAAATCTTTATCACAGCAAACGCTGTATATACTCACTTATAATCAAACCCAAATGAATGTTGACAAGAACCCTTAACAATAATCAATCTCCACTGTACAAATCCAATGTAAAAATCAAAAAAGTAATTAAATAAATCCCAATAGAGAACTCAACTAAACTATTCCAAATCAGAACTCAACGAAGAATCCGAACCTCGCTAGTCCTCGTCACGACACCGCTCACCGATACCAGTTTCCCGATCTCCGTCGTCGCGCCAGCTACCTCAATTTCTTCACCAGCGGCGGATTATAAAACGCCGCGTTCACGGCGGGCGGGTGGGCGGGGTGGTCGGCCGGAGAGAGTGGTCAGTGGGCTGCAACCTGAAAAAGCAAAAAAAACAGAGGTAACCCGTGAGGGGTGAGAGAGCGAGAGACAGAGAGAAATAGAGGGAGAGAGAGAGAGAGAGAGAGAGAGAGAGAGAGAGAGAGAGAGAGAGAGAGAGAGAGAGAGAGAGAGAGAGAGAGAGAGTGCGTGAACGACTTACCGTGAAGAGGTGGTCTCCGGTGGAGAGCTGGTCGGCGGTGAGGCTGAAAAAGAAAAAAAAAAGTGAGTCGATGGCGATTTATATGCCTGCGACGGTGAGAGAGAGAGGGAAAGAGAAAGAGAGAGTCATACTTACCGTGGAGCGATGGTCGCCGGTGTAGCGTTGGCGGTCGGAGCGATGGTGAGGAGAGGTGGTGAGGCGGCGGCGGCGCAGTGTGGGTGAGAAGGGTTTTGTGTGTGAATTGTTTGTGTTAAGTGTGTGAAAGGCAAGGTCACAAGGCAGACTTATAAAACCCAGACTTATAAAAATTAGAACCCAAACTTATAAAAATAAAATTACATTTTTGACCACAAATATATTTTTAACGTGTTTCGCTTCTCCATTTGTCGATAAAATTTGAATTTATATGCCTCATTAGTGTTGTGAAAATAGTTGTTCAAGAAAAAATTGAATTTGAAGTTGTTTTGCATCTTTTGTATAATTGCGCTTTCTTCCCCAAATTGTTTTATAAACATCTTCCGACATTCCGTTTTGTACGAAATTTGGAGGAACACCCCTATTTTACATATGTTAGTGTATGGTTAAAAAACATTAGTGATTAAAGGTGTTTCACAACCTTTATGTATGAAAATACAAGTTAGAACTATGTTGTATAGGTTTTAAGGATAGGGTTTAGGGTTTATAGGGTTTAGGGTTTAGGGTTTAGGGTTGAAGAGAGGTATAGTATTTTATATTATAATGTTTGTTTATTGTATTTCGTTACTTCGTTTTGGACGAGATTTGGAATGACACGCTTAATTAGTGTTTTTAAAGGATTGGTAAAAGAAAAAACTTAATTCGGATATTTCTTTAAGTTTTCTATAATTACATAAACCCCCCGTTTATTTGTTTATCGTATTTCGTAACTTTTTTTCGGACGAGATTTGGAATGGCACGCTTAATTAGTGTTTTTAAAGGATTGGTAAAAGAAAAAAACTTAATATGGATATTTTTTTAACTTTTCTATAATTACATAAACCCCCCGCTTATTTGTTTATAGTATTTCCTTACTTCGTTTTGGACGAGATTTAGAATGACATCCTTAATTATTGTTTTTAAAGGATTGGTAAAAGAAAAAACTTAATTTGGATATTTCTTTAACTTTTCTATAATTACATAAACCACCCGTTTATTTGTTTATCGTATTTCGTTACTTCTTTTCGGATGAGATTTAGAATGACACGCTCAATTAGTGTTTTTAAAGGATTGGTAAAAGAAAAAACTTAATTTGGATATTTCTTTCACTTTTCTATAATTACATAAACCACTTGTTTATTTGTTTATCGTATTTCGTTACTTCGTTTTGGACGAGATTCAGAATGACACCCTTAATTAGCGTTTTTAAAGGATTTGTAAGAGAAAAAACTTAATTCCGATATTTCTTTAACTTTTCTATAATTATATAAACCACCCGTTTATTTGTTTATCGTATTTCGTTACTTCGTTTTGGACGAGATTTGGAATGACACGCTTAATTAGTGTTCTTAAAGGATTGGTAAAAGAAAAAACTTAATTTGGATATTTCTTTAACTTTTCTATAATTACACAAACCACCCGTTTTTTTGTTTATCGTATTTCGTTACTTTTTTCGGATGAGATTTAGAATGACACGCTCAATTAGTGTTTTTAAAGGATTGGTAAAAGAAAAAACTTAATATGGATATTTTTTTTAACTTTTCTATAATTACATAAATCCCCCGTTTATTTGTTTATAGTATTTCGTTACTTCGTTTTGGACGAGATTTAAAATGACAGCCTTAATTAGTGTTTTTAAAGGATTGGTAAAAGAAAAAACTTAATTTGGATATTTCTTTAACTTTTCTATAATTACATAAACCACCCGTTTCTTTGTTTATCGTATTTCGTTACTTCTTTTCGGATGAGATTTAGAATGACACGCTCAATGAGTGTTTTTAAAGGATTGGTAAAAGAAAAAACTTAATTTGAATATTTCTTTCACTTTTCAATAATTACATAAACCACTTGTTTATTTGTTTATCGTATTTCGTTACTTCGTTTTGGACGAGATTTAGAATGACACACTTAATTAGCGTTTTTAAAGGATTGGTAAGAGAAAAAACTTAATTCGGATATTTCTTTAACTTTTCTATAATTACATAAACCACCCGTTTATTTGTTTATCGTATTTCGTTACTTCTTTTCGGATGAGATTTAGAATGACACGCTCAATTAGTGTTTTTAAAGGATTGGTAAAAGAAAAAAACTTAATTTGGATATTTCTTTCACTTTTCTATAATTACATAAACCACCTGTTTATTTGTTTATCGTATTTCGTTACTTCGTTTTGGACGAGATTTAGAATGACACCCTTAATTAGCGTTTTTAAAGGATTGGTAAGAGAAAAAACTTAATTCGGATATTTCTTTAACTTTTCTATAATTACATAAACCACCCATTTATTTGTTTATCGTATTTCGTTACTTCGTTTTGGACGAGATTTGGAATGACACGCTTAATTAGTGTTCTTAAAGGATTGGTAAAAGAAAAAACTTAATTTGGATATTTCTTTAACTTTTCTATAATTACACAAACCACCCGTTTCTTTGTTTATCGTATTTCGTTACTTCTTTTCGGATGAGATTTAGAATGACACGCTCAATTAGTGTTTTTAAAGGATTGGTAAAAGAAAAAACTTAATTTGGATATTTCTTTCACTTTTCTATAATTACATAAACCACCTGTTTATTTGTTTATCGTATTTCGTTACTTCGTTTTGGACGAGATTTAGAATGACACCCTTAATTAGCGTTTTTAAAGGATTGGTAAGAGAAAAAACTTAATTCGAATATTTCTTTAACTTTTCTATAATTACATAAACCACCCGTTTATTTGTTTATCGTATTTCGTTACTTCGTTTTGGACGAGATTTGGAATGACACGCTTAATTAGTGTTTTTAAAAGATTGGAAAAAGAAAAAACTTAATTCGGATATTTCTTTAAGTTTTCTATAATTACATAAACCCCCCGTTTATTTGTTTATCGTATTTCGTAACTTTTTTTCGGACGAGATTTGGAATGGCACGCTTAATTAGTGTTTTTAAAGGATTGGTAAAAGAAAAAAACTTAATATGGATATTTTTTTAACTTTTCTATATTTACATAAACCCCCCGCTTATTTGTTTATAGTATTTCCTTACTTCGTTTTGGACGAGATTTAGAATGACATCCTTAATTATTGTTTTTAAAGGATTGGTAAAAGAAAAAACTTAATTTGGATATTTCTTTAACTTTTCTATAATTACATAAACCACCCGTTTATTTGTTTATCGTATTTCGTTACTTCTTTTCGGATGAGATTTAGAATGACACGCTCAATTAGTGTTTTTAAAGGATTGGTAAAAGAAAAAACATAATTTGGATATTTCTTTCACTTTTCTATAATTACATAAACCACTTATTTATTTGTTTATCGTATTTCGTTACTTCGTTTTGGACGAGATTCAGAATGACACCCTTAATTAGCGTTTTTAAAGGATTTGTAAGAGAAAAAACTTAATTCCGATATTTCTTTAACTTTTCTATAATTACATAAACCACCCGTTTATTTGTTTATCGTATTTCGTTACTTCGTTTTGGACGAGATTTGGAATGACACGCTTAATTAGTGTTCTTAAAGGATTGGTAAAAGAAAAAACTTAATTTGGATATTTCTTTAACTTTTCTATAATTACACAAACCACCCGTTTTTTTGTTTATCGTATTTCGTTACTTTTTTCGGATGAGATTTAGAATGACACGCTCAATTAGTGTTTTTAAAGGATTGGTAAAAGAAAAAACTTAATATGGATATTTTTTTTAACTTTTCTATAATTACATAAATCCCCCGTTTATTTGTTTATAGTATTTCGTTACTTCGTTTTGGACGAGATTTAAAATGACAGCCTTAATTAGTGTTTTTAAAGGATTGGTAAAAGAAAAAACTTAATTTGGATATTTCTTTAACTTTTCTATAATTACATAAACCACCCGTTTCTTTGTTTATCGTATTTCGTTACTTCTTTTCGGATGAGATTTAGAATGACACGCTCAATGAGTGTTTTTAAAGGATTGGTAAAAGAAAAAACTTAATTTGAATATTTCTTTCACTTTTCAATAATTACATAAACCACTTGTTTATTTGTTTATCGTATTTCGTTACTTCGTTTTGGACGAGATTTAGAATGACACACTTAATTAGCGTTTTTAAAGGATTGGTAAGAGAAAAAACTTAATTCGGATATTTCTTTAACTTTTCTATAATTACATAAACCACCCGTTTATTTGTTTATCGTATTTCGTTACTTCTTTTCGGATGAGATTTAGAATGACACGCTCAATTAGTGTTTTTAAAGGATTGGTAAAAGAAAAAAACTTAATTTGGATATTTCTTTCACTTTTCTATAATTACATAAACCACCTGTTTATTTGTTTATCGTATTTCGTTACTTCGTTTTGGACGAGATTTAGAATGACACCCTTAATTAGCGTTTTTAAAGGATTGGTAAGAGAAAAAACTTAATTCGGATATTTCTTTAACTTTTCTATAATTACATAAACCACCCGTTTATTTGTTTATCGTATTTCGTTACTTCGTTTTGGACGAGATTTGGAATGACACGCTTAATTAGTGTTCTTAAAGGATTGGTAAAAGAAAAAACTTAATTTGGATATTTCTTTAACTTTTCTATAATTACACAAACCACCCGTTTTTTTGTTTATCGTATTTCGTTACTTTTTTTGGATGAGATTTAGAATGACACGCTCAATTAGTGTTTTTAAAGGATTGGTAAAAGAAAAAATTTAATATGGATATTTTTTTTAACTTTTCTATAATTACATAAATCCCCCGTTTATTTGTTTATAGTATTTCGTTACTTCGTTTTGGACGAGATTTAGAATGACAGCTTTAATTAGTGTTTTTAAAGGATTGGTAAAAGAAAAAAACTTAATTTGGATATTTCTTTAACTTTTCTATAATTACATAAACCACCCGTTTCTTTGTTTATCGTATTTCGTTACTTCTTTTCGGATGAGATTTAGAATGACACGCTCAATTAGTGTTTTTAAAGGATTGGTAAAAGAAAAAACTTAATTTGGATATTTCTTTCACTTTTCTATAATTACATAAACCACCTGTTTATTTGTTTATCGTATTTCGTTACTTCGTTTTGGACGAGATTTAGAATGACACACTTAATTAGCGTTTTTAAAGGATTGGTAAGAGAAAAAACTTAATTTGGATATTTCTTTAACTTTTCTATAATTACATAAACCACCCGTTTATTTGTTTATCGTATTTCGTTACTTCTTTTCGGATGAGATTTAGAATGACACGCTCAATTAGTGTTTTTAAAGGATTGGTAAAAGAAAAAACTTAATATGGATATTTTTTTTTACTTTTCTATAATTACATAAATCTCCCGTTTATTTGTTTATAGTATTTCGTTACTTCGTTTTGGACGAGATTTAAAATGACAGCCTTAATTAGTGTTTTTAAAGGATTGGTAAAAGAAAAAAGTTAATTTGGATATTTCTTTAACTTTTCTATAATTACATAAACCACCCGTTTCTTTGTTTATCGTATTTCGTTACTTCTTTTCGGATGAGATTTAGAATGACACGTTCAATTAGTGTTTTTAAATGATTGGTAAAAGAAAAAACTTAATTTGGATATTTCTTTCACTTTTCAATAATTACATAAACCACTTGTTTATTTGTTTATCGTATTTCGTTACTTCGTTTTGGACGAGATTTAGAATGACACACTTAATTAGCGTTTTTAAAGGATTGGTAAGAGAAAAAACTTAATTCGGATATTTCTTTAACTTTTCTATAATTACATAAACCACCCGTTTATTTGTTTATCGTATTTCGTTACTTCTTTTCGGATGAGATTTAGAATGACACGCTCAATTAGTGTTTTTAAAGGATTGGTAAAGAAAAAACTTAATTTGGATATTTCTTTCACTTTTCTATAATTACATAACCACCTGTTTATTTGTTTATTGTATTTCGTTACTTCGTTTTGGACGAGATTTAGAATGACACCCTTAATTAGCGTTTTTAAAGGATTGGTAAGAGAAAAAACTTAATTCGGATATTTCTTTAACTTTTCTATAATTACATAAACCACCCATTTATTTGTTTATCGTATTTCATTACTTCGTTTTGGACGAGATTTGGAATGACACGCTTAATTAGTGTTCTTAAAGGATTGGCAAAAGAAAAAACTTAATTTGGATATTTCTTTAACTTTTCTATAATTACACAAACCACCCGTTTCTTTGTTTATCGTATTTCGTTACTTCTTTTCGGATGAGATTTAGAATGACACGCTCAATTAGTGTTTTTAAAGGATTGGTAAAAGAAAAAACTTAATTTGGATATTTCTTTCACTTTTCTATAATTACATAAACCACCTGTTTATTTGTTTATCGTATTTCGTTACTTCGTTTTGGACGAGATTTGGAATGACACCCATAATTAGCGTTTTTAAAGGATTGGTAAGAGAAAAAACTTAATTCGGATATTTCTTTAACTTTTCTATAATTACATAAACCACCCGTTTATTTGTTTATCGTATTTCGTTACTTCGTTTTGGACGAGATTTGGAATGACACGCTTAATTAGTGTTCTTAAAGGATTGGTAAAAGAAAAAACTTAATTTGGATATTTCTTTAACTTTTCTATAATTACACAAACCACCCGTTTTTTTGTTTATCGTATTTCGTTACTTTTTTCGGATGAGATTTAGAATGACACGCTCAATTAGTGTTTTTAAAGGATTGGTAAAAGAAAAAACTTAATATGGATATTTTTTTTAACTTTTCTATAATTACATAAATCCCCCGTTTATTTGTTTATAGTATTTCGTTACTTCGTTTTGGACGAGATTTAAAATTACAGCCTTAATTAGTGTTTTTAAAGGATTGGTAAAAGAAAAAACTTAATTTGGATATTTCTTTAACTTTTCTATAATTACATAAACCACCCGTTTCTTTGTTTATCGTATTTCGTTACTTCTTTTCGGATGAGATTTAGAATGACACGCTCAATGAGTGTTTTTAAAGGATTGGTAAAAGAAAAAACTTAATTTGAATATTTCTTTCACTTTTCAATAATTACATAAACCACTTGTTTATTTGTTTATCGTATTTCGTTACTTCGTTTTGGACGAGATTTAGAATGACACACTTAATTAACGTTTTTAAAGGATTGGTAAGAGAAAAAACTTAATTCGGATATTTCTTTAACTTTTCTATAATTACATAAACCACCCGTTTATTTGTTTATCGTATTTCGTTACTTCTTTTCGGATGAGATTTAGAATGACACGCTCAATTAGTGTTTTTAAAGGATTGGTAAAAGAAAAAAACTTAATTTGGATATTTCTTTCACTTTTCTATAATTACATAAACCACCTGTTTATTTGTTTATCGTATTTCGTTACTTCGTTTTGGACGAGATTTAGAATGACACCCTTAATTAGCGTTTTTAAAGGATTGGTAAGAGAAAAAACTTAATTCGGATATTTCTTTAACTTTTCTATAATTACATAAACCACCCATTTATTTGTTTATCGTATTTCGTTACTTCGTTTTGGACGAGATTTGGAATGACACGCTTAATTAGTGTTCTTAAAGGATTGGTAAAAGAAAAAACTTAATTTGGATATTTCTTTAACTTTTCTATAATTACACAAACCACCCGTTTCTTTGTTTATCGTATTTCGTTACTTCTTTTCGGATGAGATTTAGAATGACACGCTCAATTAGTGTTTTTAAAGGATTGGTAAAAGAAAAAACTTAATTTGGATATTTCTTTCACTTTTCTATAATTACATAAACCACCTGTTTATTTGTTTATCGTATTTCGTTACTTCGTTTTGGACGAGATTTAAAATGACACCCTTAATTAGCGTTTTTAAAGGATTGGTAAGAGAAAAAACTTAATTCGGATATTTCTTTAACTTTTCTATAATTACATAAACCACCCGTTTATTTGTTTATCGTATTTCGTTACTTCGTTTTGGACGAGATTTGGAATGACACGCTTAATTAGTGTTCTTAAAGGATTGGTAAAAGAAAAAACTTAATTTGGATATTTCTTTAACTTTTCTATAATTACACAAACCACACGTTTTTTTGTTTATCGTATTTCGTTACTTTTTTTGGAAGAGATTTAGAATGACACGCTCAATTAGTGTTTTTAAAGGATTGGTAAAAGAAAAAATTTAATATGGATATTTTTTTTAACTTTTCTATAATTACATAAATCCCCCGTTTATTTGTTTATAGTATTTCGTTACTTCGTTTTGGACGAGATTTAGAATGACAGCTTTAATTAGTATTTTTAAAGGATTGGTAAAAGAAAAAAACTTAATTTGGATATTTCTTTAACTTTTCTATAATTACATAAACCACCCGTTTCTTTGTTTATCGTATTTCGTTACTTCTTTTCGGATGAGATTTAGAATGACACGCTCAATTAGTGTTTTTAAAGGATTGGTAAAAGAAAAAACTTAATTTGGATATTTCTTTCACTTTTCTATAATTACATAAACCACCTGTTTATTTGTTTATCGTATTTCGTTACTTCGTTTTGGACGAGATTTAGAATGACACACTTAATTAGCGTTTTTAAAGGATTGGTAAGAGAAAAAACTTAATTTGGATATTTCTTTAACTTTTCTATAATTACATAAACCACCCGTTTATTTGTTTATCGTATTTCGTTACTTCTTTTCGGATGAGATTTAGAATGACACGCTCAATTAGTGTTTTTAAAGGATTGGTAAAAGAAAAAACTTAATATGGATATTTTTTTTTACTTTTCTATAATTACATAAATCTCCCGTTTATTTGTTTATAGTATTTCGTTACTTCGTTTTGGACGAGATTTAAAATGACAGCCTTAATTAGTGTTTTTAAAGGATTGGTAAAAGAAAAAAGTTAATTTGGATATTTCTTTAACTTTTCTATAATTACATAAACCACCCGTTTCTTTGTTTATCGTATTTCGTTACTTCTTTTCGGATGAGATTTAGAATGACACGTTCAATTAGTGTTTTTAAATGATTGGTAAAAGAAAAAACTTAATTTGGATATTTCTTTCACTTTTCAATAATTACATAAACCACTTGTTTATTTGTTTATCGTATTTCGTTACTTCGTTTTGGACGAGATTTAGAATGACACACTTAATTAGCGTTTTTAAAGGATTGGTAAGAGAAAAAACTTAATTCGGATATTTCTTTAACTTTTCTATAATTACATAAACTACCCGTTTATTTGTTTATCGTATTTCGTTACTTCTTTTCGGATGAGATTTAGAATGACACGCTCAATTAGTGTTTTTAAAGGATTGGTAAAGAAAAAACTTAATTTGGATATTTCTTTCACTTTTCTATAATTACATAAACCACCTGTTTATTTGTTTATTGTATTTCGTTACTTCGTTTTGGACGAGATTTAGAATGACACCCTTAATTAGCGTTTTTAAAGGATTGGTAAGAGAAAAAACTTAATTCGGATATTTCTTTAACTTTTCTATAATTACATAAACCACCCATTTATTTGTTTATCGTATTTCATTACTTCGTTTTGGACGAGATTTGGAATGACACGCTTAATTAGTGTTCTTAAAGGATTGGCAAAAGAAAAAACTTAATTTGGATATTTCTTTAACTTTTCTATAATTACACAAACCACCCGTTTCTTTGTTTATCGTATTTCGTTACTTCTTTTCGGATGAGATTTAGAATGACACGCTCAATTAGTGTTTTTAAAGGATTGGTAAAAGAAAAAACTTAATTTGGATATTTCTTTCACTTTTCTATAATTACATAAACCACCTGTTTATTTGTTTATCGTATTTCGTTACTTCGTTTTGGACGAGATTTGGAATGACACCCTTAATTAGTGTTTTTAAAGGATTGGTAAGAGAAAAAACTTAATTCGGATATTTCTTTAACTTTTCTATAATTACATAAACCACCCGTTTATTTGTTTATCGTATTTCGTTACTTCGTTTTGGACGAGATTTGGAATGACACGCTTAATTAGTGTTCTTAAAGGATTGGTAAAAGAAAAACTTAATTTGGATATTTCTTTAACTTTTCTATAATTACACAAACCACCCGTTTTTTTGTTTATCGTATTTCGTTACTTTTTTCGGATGAGATTTAGAATGACACGCTCAATTAGTGTTTTTAAAGGATTGGTAAAAGAAAAAATTTAATATGGATATTTTTTTTAACTTTTCTATAATTACATAAATCCCCCGTTTATTTGTTTATAGTATTTCGTTATTTCGTTTTGGACGAGATTTAGAATGACAGCCTTAATTAGTGTTTTTAAAGGATTGGTAAAAGAAAAAACTTAATTTGGATATTTCTTTAACTTTTCTATAATTACATAAACCACCAGTTTCTTTGTTTATCGTATTTCGTTACTTCTTTTCGGATGAGATTTAGAATGACACGCTCAATTAGTGTTTTTAAAGGATTGGTAAAAGAATAAACTTAATTTGGATATTTCTTTCACTTTTCTATAATTACATAAACCACCTGTTTATTTGTTTATCGTATTTCGTTACTTCGTTTTGGACGAGATTTAGAATGACACACTTAATTAGCGTTTTTAAAGGATTGGTAAGAGAAAAAACTTAATTCGGATATTTCTTTAACTTTTCTATAATTACATAAACCACCAGTTTATTTGTTTATCGTATTTCGTTACTTCTTTTCGGATGAGATTTAGAATGACACGCTCAATTAGTGTTTTTAAAGGATTGGTAAAAGAAAAAACTTAATTTGGATATTTCTTTAACTTTTCTATAATTACACAAACCATCCGTTTTTTTGTTTATCGTATTTCGTTACTTTTTTCGGATGAGATTTAGAATGACACGCTCAATTAGTGTTTTTAAAGGATTGGTAAAAGAAAAAATTTAATATTGATATTTTTTTTAACTTTTCTATTATTACATAAATCCCCCGTTTATTTGTTTATAGTATTTCGTTACTTCGTTTTGGACGAGATTTAGAATGACAGCTTTAATTAGTGTTTTTAAAGGATTGGTAAAAGAAAAAACTTAATTTGGATATTTCTTTAACTTTTCTATAATTACATAAACCACCCGTTTCTTTGTTTATCGTATTTCGTTACTTCTTTTCGGATGAGATTTAGAATGACACGCTCAATTAGTGTTTTTAAAGGATTGGTAAAAGAAAAAACTTAATTTGGATATTTCTTTCACTTTTCTATAATTACATAAACCACCTGTTTATTTGTTTATCGTATTTCGTTACTTCGTTTTGGACGAGATTTAGAATGACACACTTAATTAGCGTTTTTAAAGGATTGGTAAGAGAAAAAACTTAATTTGGATATTTCTTTAACTTTTCTATAATTACATAAACCACCCGTTTATTTGTTTATCGTATTTCGTTACTTCTTTTCGGATGAGATTTAGAATGACACGCTCAATTAGTGTTTTTAAAGGATTGGTAAAAGAAAAAACTTAATATGGATATTTTTTTTTACTTTTATATAATTACATAAATCCCCCGTTTATTTGTTTATAGTATTTCGTTACTTCGTTTTGGACGAGATTTAAAATGACAGCCTTAATTAGTGTTTTTAAAGGATTGGTAAAAGAAAAAACTTAATTTGGATATTTCTTTAACTTTTCTATAATTACATAAACCACCCGTTTCTTTGTTTATCGTATTTCGTTACTTTTTTTCGGATGAGATTTAGAATGACACGCTCAATGAGTGTTTTTAAAGGATTGGTAAAAGAAAAAAACTTAATTTGGATATTTCTTTCACTTTTCAATAATTACATAAACCACTTGTTTATTTGTTTATCGTATTTCGTTACTTCGTTTTGGACGAGATTTAGAATGACACACTTAATTAGCGTTTTTAAAGGATTGGTAAGAGAAAAAACTTAATTCGGATATTTCTTTAACTTTTCTATAATTACATAAACCACCCGTTTATTTGTTTATCGTATTTCGTTACTTCTTTTCGGATGAGATTTAGAATGACACGCTCAATTAGTGTTTTCAAAGGATTGGTAAAAGAAAAAACTTAATTTGGATATTTCTTTCACTTTTCTATAATTACATAAACCACCTGTTTATTTGTTTATCGTATTTCGTTACTTCGTTTTGGACGAGATTTAGAATGACACCCTTAATTAGCGTTTTTAAAGGATTGGTAAGAGAAAAAACTTAATTCGGATATTTCTTTAACTTTTCTATAATTACATAAACCACCCATTTATTTGTTTATCGTATTTCGTTACTTCGTTTTGGACGAGATTTGGAATGACACGCTTAATTAGTGTTCTTAAAGGATTGGTAAAAGAAAAAACTTAATTTGGATATTTCTTTAACTTTTCTATAATTACACAAACCACCCGTTTCTTTGTTTATCGTATTTCGTTACTTCTTTTCGGATGAGATTTAGAATGACACGCTCAATTAGTGTTTTTAAAGGATTGGTAAAAGAAAAAACTTAATTTGGATATTTCTTTCACTTTTCTATAATTACATAAACCACCTGTTTATTTGTTTATCGTATTTCGTTACTTCGTTTTGGACGAGATTTGGAATGACACCCTTAATTAGCGTTTTTAAAGGATTGGTAAGAGAAAAAACTTAATTCGGATATTTCTTTAACTTTTCTATAATTACATAAACCACCCGTTTATTTGTTTATCGTATTTCGTTACTTCGTTTTGGACGAGATTTGGAATGACACGCTTAATTAGTGTTCTTAAAGGATTGGTAAAAGAAAAAACTTAATTTGGATATTTCTTTAACTTTTCTATAATTACACAAACCACCCGTTTTTTTGTTTATCGTATTTCGTTACTTTTTTCGGATGAGATTTAGAATGACACGCTCAATTAGTGTTTTTAAAGGATTGGTAAAAGAAAAAATTTAATATGGATATTTTTTTTAACTTTTCTATAATTACATAAATCCCCCGTTTATTTGTTTATAGTATTTCGTTATTTCGTTTTGGACGAGATTTAGAATGACAGCCTTAATTAGTGTTTTTAAAGGATTGGTAAAAGAAAAAACTTAATTTGGATATTTCTTTAACTTTTCTATAATTACATAAACCACCAGTTTCTTTGTTTATCGTATTTCGTTACTTCTTTTCGGATGAGATTTAGAATGACACGCTAAATTAGTGTTTTTAAAGGATTGGTAAAAGAATAAACTTAATTTGGATATTTCTTTCACTTTTCTATAATTACATAAACCACCTGTTTATTTGTTTATCGTATTTCGTTACTTCGTTTTGGACGAGATTTAGAATGACACACTTAATTAGCGTTTTTAAAGGATTGGTAAGAGAAAAAACTTAATTCGGATATTTCTTTAACTTTTCTATAATTACATAAACCACCAGTTTATTTGTTTATCGTATTTCGTTACTTCTTTTCGGATGAGATTTAGAATGACACGCTCAATTAGTGTTTTTAAAGGATTGGTAAAAGAAAAAACTTAATTTGGATATTTCTTTCACTTTTCTATAATTACATAAACCACTTGTTTATTTGTTTATCGTATTTCGTTACTTCGTTTTGGACGAGATTTAGAATGATACCCTTAATTAGCGTTTTTAAAGGATTGGTAAGAGAAAAAACTTAATTCGGATATTTCTTTAACTTTTCTATAATTACATAAACCACCCATTTATTTGTTTATCGTATTTCGTTACTTCGTTTTGGACGAGATTTGGAATGACACGCTTAATTAGTGTTTTTAAAGGATTGGTAAAAGAAAAAACTTAATTTGGATATTTCTTTAACTTTTCTATAATTACATAAACCACTCGTTTCTTTGTTGATCGTATTTCGTTACTTTTTTTCGGATGAGATTTAGAATGACACGCTCAATTAGTGTTTTTAAAGGATTGGTAAAAGAAAAAACTTAATATGGATATTTTTTTAACTTTTCTATAATTACATAAACCCCCCGTTTATTTGTTTATAGTATTTCGTTACTTCGTTTTGGACGAGATTTAGAATGACAGCCTTAATTAGTGTTTTTAAAGGACTGGTAAAAGAAAAAACTTAATTTGGATATTTCTTTAACTTTTCTATAATTACATAAATCACCCGTTTCTTTGTTTATCGTATTTCGTTACTTCTTTTCGGATGAGATTTAGAATGACACGCTCAATTAGTGTTTTTAAATGATTGGTAAAAGAAAAAACTTAATTTGGATATTTCTTTCACTTTTCTATAATTACATAAACCACCTGTTTATTTGTTTATCGTATTTCGTTACTTCGTTTTGGACGAGATTTAGAATGACACACTTAATTAGCGTTTTTAAAGGATTGGTAAGAGAGAAAACTTAATTCAGATATTTCTTTAACTTTTCTATAATTACATAAACCACCCGTTTATTTGTTTATCGTATTTTGTTACTTCATTTTGGACGAGATTTGGAATGACACGCTTAATTAGTGTTACTAAAGGATTGGTAAAAGAAAAAACTTAATTTGGATATTTCTTTAACTTTTCTATAATTACATAAACCACCCGTTTCTTTGTTTATCGTATTTCGTTACTTCTTTTCGGATGAGATTTAGAATGACACGCTCAATTAGTGTTTTTAAAGTATTGGTAAAAGAAAAAACTTAATATGGATATTTTTTTAACTTTTCTATAATTATATAAACCCCCCGTTTATTTGTTTATAGTATTTCGTTACTTCGTTTTGGACGAGATTTAGAATGACAGCTTTAATTAGTGTTTTTAAAGGATTGGTAAAAGAAAAAACTTAATTTGGATATTTCTTTAACTTTTCTATAATTACATAAACCACCCGTTTATTTGTTTATCGTATTTCGTTACTTCTTTTCGGATGAGATTTAGAATGACACGCTCAATTAGTGTTTTTAAAGGATTGGTAAAAGAAAAAACTTAATTTGGATATTTCTTTCACTTTTCTATAATTACATAAACCACCCGTTTCTTTGTTTATCGTATTTCGTTACTTCGTTATGGACGAGATTTGGAATGACACGCTTAATTTGTGTTTTCAAATGATTGGTAAAAGAAAAAACTTAATTCGGATATTTCTTTAACTTTTCTATAATTACATAAACCCCCCGTTTATTTATATATCGTATTTCGTTACTTCGTTTTGCACTAGAAGAGTTATGACACGCTTAATTTGTGTTGTCAAATGATTGGTAAAAGAAAAAACTTAATTCGGATATTTCTTTAACTTTTTCTATAATTACATAAACTCCTCGTTTATTTGTTTATCGTATTTCATTATTTCGTTTTGGACGAGATTTGGAATGACACGCTAAATTAGTGTTTTCAAATGATTGGTAAAAGAAAAAACTTAATTTGGATATTTCTTTAAGTTTTCTATAATTATATATTCTTCCCGTTTATTTATTTATCGTATTTCGTTAAACATTACGTATTTTAAATAAGTGATTGATTTGTGAAATAAAATATACAAAAGTTTCAATTGTAGTAATTACCCTTTACAAGATAAAAAAAAAACATAAGGTATTTATTAAATATGAGTCCAACTAAAAGAGATTAAATCATAATACTACCAATTAACAATCATTATTTATCCAAATAGTATAAAATAAACCACCACCACAAAGTTGTTCCAAAAGTTATTTTTTTTTTTTTTTTTAATCAATGGGAACCACATTTTGGTTCCCATTGCGATGAGGTGTCACTAACGGGCACAACACTCAATGGGAACCAAATACTAGTCCCCTTTAATATGTGCATATAGTGCTTTAATATATAATATGGATAACAGGCAATGGGAACGGAAATGTCGTTCCAATTAGGTAGGAACGGATTTTGGTGCCCATATTTTCGTCCCCTATGCGGATTATTCTTGTAGTGAAAAGTCCATCGCATAATTAATTTCTATGCATATTCAGCACTAATTTTTTAAAAACAAGAGGAAGAACACATCGTTTATATTAGAAAAGGGAAACAAAATTAATAAGAAAATTGGTATGCATATATATTATTTTCATTTGGAAAGAATTCTCTTGCAACATCCATCAATTAGACTAAAGTATTAATTTTTTGCCTTAAAAAGATCATCACGAGATATAATTTTTTATGAAATTAACAAGAAATGAATTTATTTATTTTTTTAGCCCAACTAGAAAATGAACTGTGTATTTGAGTTAGACTTGTTTTCGTTTCTTTTCTTTCTCCCTCGTATTTATTTGTTCCAAGCCTGCTAAAGTAAAACATTTCAAAATACATACATGTTTTTTTTTCTCTATTCTGTAAATTAACCATACATTTTCTCCCAAAATATAGTGATAATTTTCAAATACCATATATAACAAACTTTATATATTGATAGTAATTGAATTTGCAGTGATGATCACAATGGAGAATTCCAGCAATTCATTTTACATCTAAACAAAATGAGACATATTATTTTCTTGTCTTTGTGGAATCAATATTATTGAAGAAAAGGAGTGGAAAAACTGTTGTGCGCTTTTTTTTCTTGATTAAGATTTTTACATAGTTTACCAAATTTGTAATTTAAAACCTTATAATTTATTTTTGAAAACCTTACAAATTGCTTTTGATAAATTTAATAGTATCTTAATCTTAAAGATTTGCATTTATAAAGAAATCATTTACGTTTATTTAGAAATAAACTAGACCTGATCTATATTATTTTTTCTTTTCATTTAGGCCTAGTTTGTTTCTCCAGAAAATGGGGAAAAGGAAAAGAAAAAAGGAAAATGAGGGAAAACAAAATTTTCCACGAAATTCCTTAAGAAAAATAAGGATAGATTTTCCCATATTCTTTTCTCTTTTTCAAAGATTTCCTTTCTTTTCCAGAAAAATCTCAAATTACCAAACAGTAGGAAAAAAATTCCTTCAAAGTTTTCCTTTCTCTTCAAAATCACCCCAAAAAAGGAATAGGACGCGTCTACTAATGATCGAGAATCTTTGATTCTCAAATCTAGTAATCATATTTAATGATTAGAGTGTATTAAGAAAAATAAAATAGTTAGTTTTTATAGTGTTTGATTATAAGGGTAAATTAGAGAGCCCAAAAAAATTGCTTTAACAGCAACATTCCTTGCTCTGACAATATCGCCAGCCTTTATTATTTATGTATATTAATGTGCATGATAAGACATGATTTTGGACATTGGTAAATCAATTACGAGATATATATAAAAATATTTTTTCGAATCTAAAGAAATCTTATTTTTTCGGGATTAAAACAGATCAGCCTGCAAAATTTTCTTTTTTCGTGTTCCCGCCTTAGTTTTTTATTGCTCAAATCTTTTCCTTTTTTTTTTTTGATAAAACAAGGGAGGTAACAACCTCAAACATGTCCTTAGTTAACAAACTAGTAATCCCATGAGAAGGAGGACAGTCCCAAAGGATGTCCAACACATTATTACTACTACTAAACTTAACCAATGCATCGGCAACCATATTTGCGTTTCTAGAAATCCACTTGAACGTTATGTTCCATGGTTTGTGAAGTAATGCCTTGGAGTCCGCTACCAATAGAGAATTGACAACTTGAACTTGAGGATCACCACAGATCATCTTGAAAACATTGAGAGAGTCAGTTTCAACTTCAATATTGTTCATTCTTCTTTCCCAGGCAAGTTCCAGGCCACGCTTAAGAGCAATGAGTTCCACTTCATCCATTGTTGGATAAGGGACAGACATGCCAAATCCCCATAACCAATTGCCATCATCAGCCCTTTCCAGATCCGTTGTTGTACCAACATTGTTGCTTCTGTTTAGACCTCCATCAGTATTAATTTTAAACCATCCCTTCCCTGGTTTACGCCAACCCGCAGTACCTGTTCTGGTCTTATTTTTCCTGCAAATAACTCAAAGCTCAGCTGTTTAATTTGAGAGATGAGCCCCTGAACATTGTTCTCTTTATTATGAAAGACCTTTGCATTCCTATGCTTCCAGGATATCCATATACATGCTAGAAAGATCCATTTCCATGTTGAAACATGCATGATTCAGTTTCTTATCTCTAACTCTTCTAGATTGGCTCTCAACCAATTGCCATCTGATATCTCATCAAACTTATGCAAGTCTTGAGGAACTATTATTTTAACCTAGATGTCCCTTACAACTTTGCAGTACCTAAGTAAATGAAGACCAGTTTCCTGAGCTGCCTCACACAAGGTGCACATTGATATCAGCGCTGCTTGTCTTTGGAATCTTGGTGAATTTGTTGCCAGTCTCTCCTGGGCTAACAGCCAGAGAAAGTGTTGAAGTTTGTAGCTAGTATCAATCTTCCATACCCAGCTACTGTTAACATGATTCTTCCCTCCTCCCTGGTGTCTCCTATGAAAGCACTTGTAAGCAGATTGGCAAGAAAACATCCCATTAGAAGTCTCTCTCCAAAGAATCTTATCCTCCTCATAATTCAAAATTATCTTTCTCTGTGTGATGCCTGATAATACTGCTGGTGATATGTGTGAGGCAATATCTTCTAGGAGCCAATCACCATTATCATCACTAACATCTCTGAGTCTTAGGTTCCTATCTTCTTGATGGACAGTTAAATCTTCCTCACATAATTTGCTTGTTTCCCTCCAGTTATCATACCAGAAAGAAATATGATCTCCTTTCCCAATCCTCCATCTTATGTAAGGTGTCATCAAATCCATGCATTTAACAACTCCCTTCCATGCTGGACTATCAGACATCTTCACTGAGTAGTGATTCAGCTATTGGTTCTTCATGTATTTAGCCTTAATTAAAGCACTTCACATATTCTCCCCACCTGAGAGTATCTTCCAGGCAAGTTTAGCAAGCAATGCTTCATTGCTAGTCCTGGTTACTCTAATACCTAAACCTCCTTCCTTCTTGGGGTGAGTGACATGTCGCCAATTGACCAGGCGGATCTTCTTGGAATTAACATCACTGGACCACAAGAAGTCTCTGTTAAGTCTATCCAGCTTATCACATATGTTCTCTGACAGCCAAGCTGATTGTAATGAATATACAGGCATTGCAGAAGAGATTGATGTGATGAGAGTGTTTCTTCCTGCTAGAGATAATAGCTGACTATTCCATTATCCAAATTTGCTTAGTACCCTGTCCATGATATCCTTATAAGTCTCCTGATTAACTCTCCTATGAACTAGCCTTACCCCAAGATATTTGCCTAGGTTTGTTGTCTGAGTAAATCCAAGAAGTGCACTGATTTGTCTTTTCAAGCTAGCCCCATGAGATTTAGAGAAGAAGATTTTAGACTTATGTGAACTTAATCTCAAGCCAGATGCTTCACAGAACTTCTCAAGGACTGACTTGATTGCTCTTCCAGTCTTTACTGTTGCCTTACCCATGAAAATCAGGTCATCAGCAAAGAAGAGGTGTGAGAACTTAGGTCCTCCTCTACAAGTGATAATTGAACTCTAGCTACCCTCATCAACCACTTTATTTATCAGGTAAGACAGTCTCTCTACACAGAGCACAAACGGGTATGGAGATAAGGGATCTCCCTGTCTCAAACCACCTTTGTGTTCAAATCCTTCCAAAGGTGAACTATTCCATAAAATTCTAGTTGATTCATTTTTTACACAGAACATGATAAGTTCTGTCAGGCTTGTAGGGAAGTTAAAAAACAAGAGGGTTTCTTCCAAGGAAGACCAGCTTACCTTATCATAAGCATTCTCCAGGTCTAACTTCATTATCATGCAGCCTAACTTGTTCTTTTTCTTGGACCTGAGGGAGTGAAGAATCTCTTGAAGAACAAATATGTTGTCCTGAGTGCTCCTGCCCTTGATGAAACTGGATTGAGTAGGGGCCACTATTCTTTGCATCAGTCCTCTCAATCTAGTTGTAATGCACTTTGTAATGATTTTATAAAGTACATTACACAAGGATATAGGCATGTACTGCTTGATATTCTCAGGGTTAGGGACTTTGGGAATGAGGCAAAGAAAAGCTCCACATATCTTCTTGTCAAATCACCTGTTGGTGAAAGCTCTGGAGATAAAGTCCACCAATGAATCCCCCATCCAACTCCAGTACTCCTGATATACCCTAGCATTAATCCCATCAGGCCCTGGAGCTTTGGTTGGATGCATTGCAAACATATTGTCTTTGACCTCAACTGGATCCACCATTCTACTCAACAGCTGCTGATCCTCTTCTATCAATCTGACCTGTAGGTTTGAGAGTCCTAACTTCCTGCCTCCAGTGTGATTGTCATTTGTAGAGGATCCTGAGAATAGTTTGATGTAATACTCTCTGGTGTGATATTTAAGGAGAAATTCATCTGTAATCTATTCTCCTTCTATCTTCAGGCGCCTGGTCTTGTTTCTCCTCCTCCTAACTAGAGTTGACCTGTGGAAAAACATAGTGTTGCGGTCTCCATCTTTTATCCATTTTACTCTTGAATTCTGAAACCAGAAGATCTCCTCCTGAGTAAGTACCTCATTGTACTCCTTCATTAGTATTTCCTCCAATTCACACAAGAAGGGATTTGGTCTAAATCTTAGTGCTCTCTGGATCCCACCCAATCTTGCTTTAAGAATTCTCTTGCACTGAAAAATGTTACCAAACCGTTCCTGATTCCAAGTACTCAATATTGATGGAATCACATCAATGGTTGCAACAATATCCACCTGTTTGGCCAATATATCTTTCAAGAGAGAAGAACATTCAGTGTTACTAAGCCACATTGCCTCAAATCTGAAGGGCCTGTGAACTCTAATCCTATCTCTACCATGACATAAGGTGATAAGAGGATGATGGTATGAGTGTGTTCTGGGGAGGTGAAGAACCTCTGCTTCAGGAAACATATCATTCCATTGCTGATTAGCAAGTGCTCTGTCAATCCTAGCTTGAATTAAAGCCTTCCCTTTCCTTTTGTTGCTCCAAGTATATTTTGGACCAATAAATCCCAGGTCAATTAAGTCACAATTTTGAATGAACTGATTAAAGAATTGTAACCTGTTAAAGGATCTAACCTTTCCTCCATATTTCTCTTAAGCAAGGCTGATCTCATTGAAGTCTCATGTTACCAACTAGAGGAGAGGCTCAGTATCCATATGGGCTTTCAACTCTTCAAAAACTCTTATTTTGGCTGATTTCCTGGGCTGTGCATAGACTCCAGATACCATCCACCTCTCATGCAGGTTAGGCCTAATAATAGCAGTAATAAGTTGGAAGTCTGAGGTGCGAATTTCAACATCAACCTCATAGTTATTCCATAGCATCCAGTTTCCTCCTGCCATGCCAACAGTAGGTGCCACTTTATAACTATTGAATCCTAGAAATGGAACAATATTCCAGGTCTGCTCTATATGAACTCTGGTCCTCAATATAAAAACTATTGTAGGTTGTTGTGATCGGATCATGTCTCGAAAGTGACTTCAAAACTCAGGATCACCTGCTCCATGGCAATTCCAAGAGATGATCATCATGCTGGGATTAATCAGTTGAGCATGTAAAACTGGATTCTCAAAGGGAATCCTCAGTGATGTTGCAAGAATCTGTTGCAACATCTAGAGTGTCAGAACATTGTGTCTCCTCATGTCCCATTCTGTCAGGTCAAATCTGTGCCACCAATTATTGTCCTCTATTGCATGATCTATCATATAGACACTCGTTTGAAGTTCCCAGATTGTTGGTGGTACAATGGTTGTCAGACTCGCTTTTTCCCACTCCTCTATTAGTGATATCTGAGAGGGGCCCTGGAATGTGTTGATGTATCTCATGAATTCCCATGGATGTACCCACTCCTCCGCAACTATTGCTTGCCATTCGTTGATCGTCATGACTGTCTTATATGTTCTCTCCCTCATCACTTTCACCAAACAAAATTAAACTTTCTTTGCCGAGCAGTTCAAAAGGGTTGGAAGTTAAGGGAACGTGTGTCTTCTGAACTTCAGGAGTTTTGACTTTTGGCCTTCATTTAAATTTGGTAACAGTTAAATGAGCCCGGTTAGCCACGTTCTTCCTTAATGCAGGATTTAGTGAAGCTGGAAGGATTCGTTTACCTACTGTATCTCTATTAACTATTGCGGGTGTCAACTCTTTGGCAGTAGAAATCACTTTTTCTTTCCCCTTCTTTGGATTTTGAAGATCAGGCTTCATACCACTGCTATGATTCACAGTGGCTACTGACTGGCTGTTCCTTTTCTGGTCTATATTCTCCTTCTCTTTAGGAGCTTTCTTCTTACTTTTAACCAGCATCAAATCCCCAAATCCTCTACTCTTATGTTTTCAGTAAGCCAGAGTTTCTTCTCATTGCAAGTAGACTGAGTGTCATCAGATTGAGAACCCAAATCATCAGACTCCATATCATTAGATGGCTTTTCCTCAGCCTCACAATTAGTCTTGTTATGACCAATTCTACCACATTTGTAGCACAAAGAAGAAATGTTCTCATATACTACTTGGTAGCAGTTATCATCTATCCACAATCCAACATGAAGAGGTTTGTCAGTTGATATTTGAACACAGAACCTAGCGTAGTTACCTCTTGTGGCATTGACTGTATTCCCATCAATTTTGATAGGATCACCAATCTCACTGGCTAGCAGTTGAATATAAGACTCCCTGAGGTACTCGACTGGTAACTTAAGGACCCTTACCCAGGTGATAGTGATGCTGATCACATCTTTATCAGCCCTAAAGTTGGGTGACCATTTTCTGATTTGGAGAAAACTCCCTGCAAGTTTCCAGAGGCCTCGTGTTAGAATAGTCTCTCTTTTGCATGGGGAGAGGCCTTTGACACAGTAGCAACCGTTGCCGAGATCCACAAGTTGGAATTCATTGTGTAACTTGCACATGCTATCCAACCTGGGCTGAAGTGTTGTATAGTACCAAGGTTTACCTATCACCCTGATAATGATAGTGTTCTCCCAGTCTTTGCGCATTCTCTCCCCGCAATTCTGGTTTAGTGCGGATTTGCTTGAAGGGGATGACATCATCTGCCTACTTCACTTCAATCATGCTCTTTTCTTCTACAATTTTGGCTTCATCAATCCAAACATCATGATACTTGACTGATTGCTTTACTACATTTGCATAAGAAGATTTTGACAAGTTGAATGGCGTGTCATTGAGTTTCCGCATCGGTTCAGACATTGATCCAGTCGAATCCTCGTTGGATGGTCGAAGTCTTTTCTGAGTTCTTGCTTCAGAGATGAACACAAAGTTGTTAAGTTGGTCTGGTGGTGTCGGGGATCAGAAATCTGGCGGTTTTGGTTGAATCGGCAGTGAAATTTTCTCCATCGCATTCGAATCGTCCTCCATGGCAGTTATTTAACCGTTTTTAGCGCTTTTTTTGCTCAAATCTTCTAAATTGTGGCTTTATCTCTCTCTCTCTCTCTCTCTATATATATATATATATATATATTGTTCTACCGTAATCTTCAATCTCTATCTCAAATTCAATAGTCTGTTATCTTTCTTTTTTTCGCCTTCAACCTAAAATTAATCAACATAGGCTTGTTCCAAAAATAAAAACTGCTTTATTTTTATTTTCTTCATCCGAATGTAAGTTTTATTACAAAATTTTGCAGTATATCAATAATCGTTAAGTATTGCCCTGTCAAGTTTGATTGCATTCTTAAATATATGTTAAGTTTTCTCAAAACACACTTACTAAATTATCCTTATTTCATTTTTCTTAACACGAAATGGTAATGGGAGGAATCGAGGACGAACGAAATATTAAGGGAGTGAGAGTCAAAGTCGAAAGCCATTCATCCAAAAATAAAGTCGAAAGCCATTCATCATTAGCCATTTTAAAGTCGAAAGTCATTCATCATTAGGCTTGTCGGTTCGGTGGGCGGGTTTTTGAACACCATGTCATTAGCCATTTTAAAGCCACATAAAACTATATACGATGGTTTTCAAACCGTTAGGAATGACTTTTTTCACTGTTCATTTATGTGTAAAAGTATAACGACGCCTTCTTTGCCGACACTCGTGCAACGGCTTGATAACCACCGTTACTACTATTTATGATGATGTTTTGCCTTTTGCGATAGTTTTTAACCATGGTATAAAGCAAAAAATGTTGTATTGGCAATCTTTTAGATGAGCTATGAGTTTTCATTATTTTCTGAAAATGATGAAAAGGGATGACAGATAAACCATTAACAAAATTATGTAAAGTGAAAGAAGAGATTTGTCCACCAAAGTAGATATAAGACAAAAAAAATCATAATGTCTAAAAGATGAAAAATCTAGTTATTTTCAAACCTCAGTATATTTGTAAATGCATTCAGATTTCATCAATAAATTCTTGAGTACTAGGTTATAAATATTTGTCAATGACTCTTATAACCAATTTGCGTCAATCTAATTGAGTTAATATAAGAGGAAGTTGGAGGAGTACATCGGTACATGTTTTATCACAGTTGGGGCATGAACCAACCTACTCAGGATCCCGAAAGGTGCCTCAATGAAGTGAAACAAGTTCGTAGCACTTTCTTGTGTTGTAAAGAGTACATTACATGTTCACTAACAACGTAAGCTGGCTCGTAGCATGATCATTTTGTAGTGCGACACCTTCAACATCATATGTTGCAAAGTATATGCAATCTGCCTCAACGACTTCAACAGTTGGAATCGAACATGATCCAACAGCTTCAAGAAATTTCGTTTCCTTTCCTATATTGCTCAAAACTTCTGCTTTCCCAGAAAAACAAGACTAAAAAACTTAAATTTCGTAGTTTGTTGGCTCCAAAAGTTCGCAATGGGTTCGTTATGATAAGTTTTGTTCACGTTCTCGATCCAATCTAACAATGTGAAAACAACTAGATATTTATGCGTAAGTGACGATTCTACTAGGTGCGCCGTCCTATATTGTTGGCGAGCAAGCTGCAAGCCCTGATGCTGGCCGTGAACAATATATTGGTTATTACACTGCACAAAAGTCTTACTCACTAGTATTCGGTAGTTGGTCAAACAATTTTACTCGAGAAGAAAGATTGGTCTTCAACTTCTGGCGATATATAATGAAACAAAACAAGTAAACGATTTCCATCACCATGAAACAATATATCTCTGTAGCATAGTTTAATGTCTCCACCAGAATCAAAAACCTTCCATGTTTTTTCTTTTGGTGTGCACAATGCGATTTCATCGCATGTATTCCTCCTAAAAACTACTGCCCCTATGCAATCAATCGAGCCCATCAGTAATACTTCCACTCGATGAACAACGCTAGGCAAGTTCTCTATTATTCTGGCCACGTTAAATTCTATATATTCATTGAAAAATGGTAGAGTGGACATGGGAGGAAGTTTTCGTGTGTCCCCTGATAACGGCTGCCACAAGAAAAAATGTATGCGTCGTTTAAGGTGGTATACATTTGTGTTTGTGATTAATGAAAGAATCATCACTTTCTCACAACTCTTATATGGTATCAAATTAGCAAAATCTCTAACTGGAATTTCAATCCAATGTTAAGCCCATCAGAATCTTCTATTGTCGGCAGCCCTAACGTCATTGCGCCTGGTGGCAGTCTGTCTCCGGGCCTCTCTTCGACGCCATACACTGGCCATAATGTTTTCGGCGATGAATCTCCGATACCGATCAACGCTCACCACCATATGTCGCTCTGTCTCGAGTCCCAATTTTTCGTCGGGGCGCTCTAAATTTACCACCTTCTTTTTGGCTATAGTCTATTCAGATTTTTGGATGGAACCACCATGTGCCATCCTTCGGGTTCCGATCCTGACACCATGGTTGCGCACATGTTGTGGCTTCGTGAGGATTCCCTTATGCTTTCGGCTCTTTTTAGCTCAGTCATGTCAGAGATCTCTACCTTGATCTCGAATTGCACTTCCTCGCCTCATGCATGGCATGAACTTGAAAGTATCTATGCCAATACCCCATGACACGTTGGGCGCATCTGCCGTAGTTTTGGGCTCTCTAGTACTCACTACGCCGCCTCTTCTCCATCTAATGAGTCTCCTAACATTGACTGATTAGTTGACTCGGGTGCTTCGCACAACTTGACGTCTGATTTGCAGAACCTCTCTAACATTATGAGTATGACTGTACGAATTAGGTCGTTACTGCTGGTGGTACATGTTTTCCTATTACATATACTGGTTCATCACGTATTTTATGTCGCGATCGTCGATCGAGCCCTAACTCTTAATAATATATTATGTGTTCCATCCTTACGGTGTAATCTCCTATTTGTCCATCAGCTTACGAAAGCAAGCGATGTTTTTGTTGTTTTTCACCCTTATCACTTTGTTGTTAAGGATCACAGTATCGGAACTAACTTGATTCAAGGATCGTGTGTTAATGGAGTCTATCATATTCGACTGTCGCGTCCCTTACCCTCCACTATCTATGCTTTGGTTGGTGAATGAGTTAATCAAGATTGTTGGCATGAACGTTTGGGTCGTTCCTCTGCTCGTATTAGTTCTCTAGTTATTCACAAGTTTTCTTTACCATGTACTTCGGATTCTTCGAATATTGAACATTGCATTTCTTGTCTATTGAATAGAATCAGAATCTTGTTTTCCATAACTCGTCGCTTGTCTCCATTCATGTGTTACATTACGTGTATGGTGATGTTTGGGGACCAACGCCCACTATTTATATGAATGGATTTCAATATGGACGAATTATTACCTTTGTACATTATATATGTTTTTAAACTAATATGCCCTTTTTTCGTGCCTTGAATAAATGGCCCATATGTTTTAATTTTTTTTAACAAAAATGCTCTTGGCCCTTATTCGGGCCAAAATGCCTATGTGGCGGTACAGTCAACAAGTTGGCAATACCACGTCATAATTTTCAGCAAAACAATGTTTTTAACGCAAATCATTCTAATTTTAAATATTGTATTTGCACCCCCAAATAAATTGCATTTTGCACCTAAATATATATATATATATATATAATAAACACATATATATATGAACATATATATAACTATTTTGTAAAAATAATAATTATATATAAATAATAATAATAATAATATATACAACTATGTATAGAATAATAAACATATATATAAATAATAATAAGTGGAGTAAGTAGTTACCTTTTTTATGATTGTTGGAGTTAGAGAAAGAAATAGGCAAATGCAGAAGAGCCTCCAACAATCAGTTTACAGACACCGACAGAGCAAGTGATGTTGGCTGCCACAAACTCTTTCAATTGCTTCGACCCTCATACAGCAGAAGCACATGCTATTATTGAAGCGACAAAAATTGCCAGCCATTTCAAAGTTTAAAAGATCATATTCGAATCTGATTGCTTGGGGGTTATCAACATGATTAAGAGGCAAAATATCAAGCTTAATTGGATATCAAAAAGCATCATTACAAAAATCTGTCGATACTGGAACTTGTGGCCTAAATGAAAATTTAGATTCATTAATAGAAATGCGAATGTAGAGTCTCACAATCTTGTCGCTTGGGCAAGATCTTTTGATAGGTCGAGAATTATCCCTTCTTGCGGCCTCCCTGTAAAAATTTTTTTTTTAGAAGCCCTGTAAATATCTTTTTGTGATGGGGGTTTTCCTCTTGCGGACTCTGTCATTTTCATCTAATGAAAATCTTAATTCATCAAAAAAAATTAAAAAATCAGTTTACACCATTAGTCATTCATTTCAGAGTTTTAAAGTCCCAATATTTATATTTATACAATAATTTAAATACTAAAATCGACTTATATATAAAAGTTTAATCATGTAGGAAATAAAATAAAGTACGAAGTTTTAATCAAAAGCTATAGATACAGATATTTGTTCACAGTGTTGTTGTTTTTTTGTTTAAAGCGCCGAACTGGACTAAAATTTGAGTAAAAACACCCAGCCCAAGGCCCAAGCTCAGCTCAGCTGAAGCGGGCTAGACATGTGCTGGTGCATGCCAGGCGCAAGCTTTTTAAACTTTTTTAGTTTTTTTAAACAACCTCTATATTCATTAATTTAATTAAGTCAACTTACAAAATAATGTATGATAAAGCCAAGAATTCAATGTTAGAAGGAAAAAACACAAGAGAGTTCAATTTAGAAAGTTTTCATGTTTACACGCTATACTTGAAGAAAATCACTTTCTTATACTATTTAAAGAGTTAGACGCGTTTACTTCATATAACACCGGAAATATTACGTTGGGCCAAAAACTATAATTTTAACATCAAGAATACTATTGAAAAGACAACTAGTTATTTGAAGTGTAGATATAATTATCCAAAAAGGAAAAAATAAGTATGATTCGTCAAGTCTAATAGTATTACATGCAAAAGGCGCTGCAATTAAGCTAATAAAATGGGGCTGCTGGTTATGGAGGCTAGATTGTTGGGTATTTGAACCGCCTCAAATACCGCCTCCAGGATTTGCCCATGAGGTAATTACGAAGCAACACGAATAAAATATTGACGATAGTAACAACACAAGGATTTAACGTGGAAACTCCAAAATCGGAGAAAAACCACGGAGACCCGAGCAAAATCCACTATGTAGAAAATTTGTACAACTACATAATTTTCACTCAACACGAACGACCCCCCACAAAGCTTATTCACTTTCACCGCTCCCTAATCTACACCCCACAAGTATATAACATACTACATTGTATAATTAGAGAATACAGAAAGAAGCTCTGAATTGGGATGCTTTCCTTCAACTATGAGAATGCCTATTTATAGGTAATTCACATAGCCAAAACCGTGTATGGTTTCCTTTGGAAAACCATTGGCCAATAAATATATTGGCCAACCATCCACTACCCCCAATTAATGGGGTGACTCAGATCCAACAATCTCCACCTTGAAGATTTGATTTGTGACTCAATCAAATCTTCAAAAATATCTTCACTCCGGCCCTTGGAAGATCGCACGCCCACTCCGCCTAAGAAGATTTCCATAGCTCTCGCTATCACTGCAACGCAGTCATACCTCATTTCAAAAGTACCATGCTCCATCATAAAAGCATAATCGGCCCAATGTCGAAAATAAACCTTGCTGATAAGTATGGTGCAACTCCCAACTTGGCTCCTCCGGAAGTCATCAGCCCTCGACATTACTACCACACCTTGAATCTACGCCAAGTCATGCTTGTGTGAAAACTGGGACCCACTAACACCAACGCCCTGTCTCATAGCAGTCTCATGCCATCAGAACGTACCGCCACTTATAACACGTCACGCAAGTAGGCAATGTTAGTTTCACCAGTGTTTGACTAAGAGTTGCTCGCCACATCAACTCGTCGTCCCGGACAATTTTCTTTTTCGTGGTCCTAGTGTCCGCACCACTCCACTAGCAACAATATATGCCGTGCTAGTAACTCCGCTACGTATAGCAATAACTCCACCAGTTGAACCCTCGTGTAACCTTGACCAAAATCAACTTCCCCGACTTGAACACGCCACAAGTCACAATTGATTTTCCCGTCAACATACGTCACTCCAAACTTTACCATATACGTACCCCTGCTTCCGACATTGCCTCGGTGAGTTGGTGAATTTCCAGTAGATCAGAATAGTACAAAGTAAACCCCCGGAAAGAGATAGCTCGTCTTTCCAGACAGGATTTCAAGGTTCCCAGGTAATTGGTGGGGTCACAACGGTCCCGCTTAATAACCAATTACCTTTGACAGAACCGCATTTTCCAGTACATATTCACACTACATCACACCACGACTCCACCCTAGCAATAACTCCACCTCCAGCAGAACCTGGCTCTGATACCACTTGTTGGGTATTTGAACCGCCTCAAATACCGCCTCCAGGATTTGCCCATGAGGTAATTACGAAGCAACACGAATAAAATATTGACGATAGTAACAACACAAGGATATAACGTGGAAACTCCAAAACCGGAGAAAAACCACGGGGACCCGAGCAAAATCCACTATGTAGAAAATTTGTACAACTACATAATTTTCACTCAACACGAACGACCCCCCACAAAGCTTATTCACTTTCACCGCTCCCTAATCTACACCCCACAAGTATATAACATACTACATTGTATAATTAGAGAATACAGAAAGAAGCTCTGAATTGGGATGCTTTCTTTCAACTATGAGAATGCCTATTTATAGGCAATTCACATAGCCAAAACCGTGTATGGTTTCCTTTGGAAAATCATTGGCCAATAAATATATTGGCCAACCATCCACTACCCCCAATTAATGGGGTGACTCAGATCCAACATAGATTATGTTGTTCTTTAATTTGTTATTTTCTTCTATTTAATTATGTTTGACTAATTATTATAACTCACAAGTGTCTCGTGTAGATAAGAAAATGTAATTAGTCAAGAATATCGAAAGTAGTTGTGGCGTGAATCAAGCCAGATAGATATAAATGAAACAAGATTAACAAAAGTTACAAAACGTGTGGCAAAAGCAAACCAACAACAAAAGAAAAAAAATTTACGTTACGAAGCCGTATATAGCGCCGGCCTATAAGGTTCCAATAAGCTCCGCCAAAAATTATGTGACTGTGAGGCGCCGTATTTTGCATAGTTAAGAGACCATTAAGATGATTATCAAAAACAAATTAAAAAAGTTCGAATTATAATGTAATGCATGTAAAATAAGTAAATAACTCAATAAGTGGTCCCCGATATAGCCCAAATACACGCGAGAAATAATTTACATTTTTGGCGTGGTAAATAATTAAATCTGAAGATTGACATTTTCTAATATATAATAACTTATAATTAATTATACATGTAAGTTTGATCACCCAGTTCTTGATCTTTAGGCGAACATTTATAATTCTAATTTTGTAACTACAATACATTAAAAGAAAAAAGAAAACATAGTACAGTGGGAAAATATAAAGACCTGATGGTTTTTGGCCTCCTCGTGTTCCTGCTTGAAGCATGTGTTGTATTTTTATTTTTATGACTTAGGGCGAGCACTAGATAAATTTCTAACATAGACAAGTGGGTGTTTGCAAGAGCTAAAAGTTCATTTTGACTTAAAGCAACGAATGTTTGCAAACCTTTTACAAAAAAATGTTTGCAATAATAAGTGAGAATCGCGACGGCTTAGCCAACGACATGTGCCCTTGGGGGCCTAATGGCCCCTACTGCGGTCGGCAAAAGGGCGGCGGCATTGGGGCAAATTCGGAGTAGTTAAGTTTATGTTTCTTTTTTATTATTTTAGTATTTTAGGCGTATCGCGCATGGTCCGATGCATATTTGGCACGACTTGAGAATGAGCTGATCCGCGAGTTTGATGAGGTGTTTTTCAACAAGGAGAGCTTGAATGAGGAGAATCCATGTGAAGCCATTGATTCCAATACATGCCGATTGGATTTGTGGTAGTTGAACTGAAGCATGAGAACAAGAAGAAGAAAGATGCCGAGACTTATCCACTACTCATGCGTTTCATCGCAAATCAACTTTTAAAATGCAATAAGACTTAAATACCCCACTTTAGACAAGTATACTTTTTGTTAAATAAAAAAAATATAACAATAAACCATTTTAATAAAATTTAATTAATATATATATAACTATTACCTCAAAATGCATAATTATTTGTATAATAATATCAATCAAGTGTTCTATCTTCTTCAAAAATTAACTGTATTTAGAGATGTTAATCATACTTGATTAATATTATTATTTTGTATAACAATATCAATTAAGTATTCATGTAATAGACGACACTTTGAAAGAGAAAAGATTAAAGAATATTTTTTATAGTATAACGTGGATGGGAAAAGATTATAAAATATTTTTTCCCTTAATTGTGGGGGTATAGAAAGCATTTTAAAAGAATTAGGCGAGAGAAATATTTTTATAATGCTGATAATTAAAATGAGCTTTTAAAAGCACCCTCTACCCAACTTGTGGGCTTGTGTTTTTTTTTTTTGACTTATTTTAAGACAAGGAAAAGCAAAAACTGCATATTTAAACACTTATTTATGACTTCTCTATAGGCAAAAGTCCACATGCTCAAGCATTTGCAAACACTCTCAAAAACAAGTTGCTTCTTGTAAAAATTGAATTTGGAATCAAGAAAAAAAATCTCATTTCTAACTAATTAAACCACCTTTGTAAGTGCATGCATATGTTATATGTGTATATATGAAACAAATAATTATATGTTTGTATATAATATATATATATATATATATATATATATCAAACAAATAAAGAAATAAACATATCTTAATATATGTTCCTCGCGGGATTTTATAACGTTTTGGTCCCTTAAGTTGGCTCATCCGCGATTTTGGTCTCATAACTTGGCTTAAGACTCGATTTTGGTCCCTCAGTCAACATTTTTAAAATTCTATCCGTTAAAAACTTACGTGGCATCATTTGACCAACTGTGTGGCAATTTTGACCGGTATTTACGTACGTGGCTCCAAAAAAAAAATATTGACGTGGAATAAAATAAATAAATAACAAAAAAAAAACTACCACCCCACCCCAACCCCAACCCCAACCCCAACCCCCACCGACCCCCCACCACCACCCCACCCAACATTCTCCCCCTATTGGCGCGGGAGAAGACAAACGGCGCGGAGCTCTTCAAGTCGAAGCACGGCACGAGGAGAGGCTTACACGTGTCCTTCAGCGTCAACACCTTTCCGTCGTCTCTCCTAAACGCCGCTCTCAACACGGCGTCCATGCTCTTGCTGGAGAATCTCGTCCGGCGGCGGAGAACACCGACGGTTGTCGCTTTGTACAAATCCTCATGATTCTCCGCCACGAAACTCGCGGCGGCTCTGGCGGAGAAGATCGGACGGCCAAAACCGTCGTCGGCGACTAGCATTGCTGCGAGGAGAGCTCCGATGCCGGTACCGACAACAATGTCGAAGAAATCAGCGATACGAGCATTGGAGTCGCCGGTTTTGGCCTGGATCTGGTCCTCGAGGTGAACCAGGGCGGCGGAGGCGACAATGCCGGTGGGGTTGAGGTAGGGGTTGGTAGTTTTTTTTTGTTATTTATTTATATATTTTAGTAACTAACATGTGTATAAGATCAATTATTATTCTGGGATTTAATTTGCAGTAATCAAAGGAAGTGATGATGAGTTGATGACTGGAAGACACATGTGCCACCGATTTGATGACCATTTTTTTTTTGGAGCCACGTGCGTAAATACCGGTCAAAATTGCCACGCAGTCGGTCAAATGATGCCACGTAAGTTTTTAACGGATAGAATTTTAAAAATGTTGACCGAGGGACCAAAATCGAGTCTTAAGCCAAGTTATGGGACCAAAATCGCGGTCTGCCAACTTATGGGACCAAAATCGCGGATGACCCAACTTAATTGACCAAAACATTAAAAATCTCGTTCCTCGCTTTAGGAAATTGCACCACCATTAATTTTCTCGATACAAGTTTCTCATAATACAATGTTACAAGCAAATCATTGTTTACGATATATGTTTTATGCACAATATCGAATGTGAAAGCACAAAGTGTCATTTTTCATAAAAATAAAAGGCGAGACCTATTTTTTTTTTTTTTTTTTTGCTAATAGGGCGAGACAGAATTTGGCGCAACAAGTTTAGGAATCTAATATGTACTTGCTAATTTCGTACGTACTGAGTCCTACCATTATTAGTGTTAATTCCACACCATCTGGAAGGCTGAAACTTCCTAGAAATTATTGGATAAAGTTTCATTGACTTTTGATAGGCTTTGTTTTATCACAGGTTACGACTTAAACTCTTATTACTGTATTTTATTATTGTATTAGTTTGAATATTCTATAGTTAGTTAGTGACAAATGCATGATCATTTTTTTTATGCATTTACGTAAAACAATAATTTGAATACACCTGTCTCATTTGGACCTCTTCCACTTCTAGCTCAAAACCAATTTAAATAATATTTGCCTCAAATTTTTCTATACCAAACGATGATGCGGCATTTAAAGTTGACGGAATTTTAAAAGAAAAATAATCCATGTGCACTGTGTTGTGTATTAAATAGGAACACCAGTTTGAACGAAAATACAGTAATTCAGTACAGTACAAGTTGAATTATTACATAAAGTCACTTAAAATTATTGAAATTTACTACTTTACAAGACAGAAAGTTTGAGAAAGTATCACTAACAGATATATCTTTTTTTTATGGTTAACTAAAAAATATATCTGACAATCATGGATCAACATCTTTTGGTACTTTTTCCCAGATAAATTGAAAAACATTTCCATCTTAAATCCTATTGAAAAGAAACACGGCTCTTTTTTAAACAAGTTTAATTTGAGATATAGTCATCTACTTACTAAGCTAAAATGGCTAGATACTCCATTCCGAATTATTCCAAATGGGGTATCTAACCATTAACCACACAATGCGAGGTAAACCAGAAGGTTTTATACACGACATGGACCATTTGATACCTAATTAGTAATTGTTTTTTTAAGTAACACGGTCAAACTGAAGAACTCATTTAGATGGAGGTCGAACTTAGTCGAACAAAATGATCCTAACCGAAGTCGAATCACTAGGTCAGATTAAGAACTAAATAGATTGAATTAGCTCACATAGTTCAAATCCAACCACTTATGGTGAATTAATCTCGCGCGGGTCAAATTGGAGCCAGCGATCGAATTCACCTTCCCAACTCATGTATGTGTAACGCATCAATCAATTGTGGTATTTGCAACTTATAGCCACGAGGCATGTTAATAGCCAAGCCCCCTTGGGTAAAGTATGGCTACACTGGAATATTGAGGACAAATTGATTGTCGAAATTAGAATATTGTACACAAAATGTAAAACTAAGATCTAATGTGATTTAAGTTTTAGGAAATTGTTGTTATCATATAAGCTTTTACAGATTTTTATAATTATTAAATATCTAAAAGTGGAAATGACGGAAACACTAAAACAAAACGTGTCCTGGCCTGTCTGAACCTTAAAATAGAAAAAGGTGGAAAACCTTTCAAACTTTTACGCTCTTGTCCGAATAGAAGACCAAAAAAAGCGACTTAGATTTACATTTAATTTAACTCACACGTACAAATGGCAGCTGATGACTTTTCCCTTACATTGATCCCTTTCCTCTCCTCATTTTCCCCTTCGTCACAACTCACACGGTGATGAAGTCGTCGGTTGACTTTGACTACCCACCACCCTTTTCTTAATTTCGTCGACATCTTGTAGTAGTAGTAGTAATAGAGTCAAGACTCACAATTCCTCAAATACCCACTTCAGTTTCGCTCTCATATACTAAAATTATCTCCTCTACTGTACTAAAAATATAAGCTTTCAGTGTGAAACGAGTCAAACGACCCACGTCGGATTTGTACCAAAGGTGTTTGCTTTATTGCTCCAATGAAGGGGGGTGATGTTTTGGTGGTGATTTTCGCGTGTTCTTTGTTGATAAACGCGAAGTGCGGAGATGGGTTCGGGACATTTGGGTTTGATGTTCATCACAGATATTCGGACACTGTGAAGGATTTCTTGAACGTCGATGGGTTGCCGGAAAAGGGTACGATTGGGTACTACGCGGCCATGGCTCACCGTGATCAGCTTTTTAAGGCTCGGAGGCTGTCCACTACTCCGGCCTCCACTACTCCGGTGTTGACTTTTCTCGGTGGGAACGAGACTTTTCGTCTGAGTTCTCTTGGATTGTAAGTGCGCTTTTTCTTTTTCTTTATTCAGCTTTTGAGGTTTTGATTCAACTTATTTTAGTTAATTATTTGGTGTTTTGTTGTCTTAATTAGTAATTGAGTATCTTTGTGCTCACATCGGATGGATTATTGTTGTCAGTGTTTGATTCGGTCGGAGAATCGAAATTATTTCCAAGAGAGGGAGTTTGATACTGGTAGTCTAATTGGAAAGTATTGTATGTTTGAAAACTAATTTTGGATGACTCTTTTAGAATGAATGGCTCCCATGGAAAGCTTGTGTATCTCAGAGACGTGCTTACTGGTGGAGTTTGTTTTCTTGCATGTTTCGCTGGGTGGTTACAAGAATTTCCATACCCCCCAATCATGCATGGAAAATATCTTGAACGACTTGTTTCATAATCTTTAAATCAGTGGTTTATTTGTCGTATCTAAAATAAATTTAGCTGAGTCTAAATATTTACTGCTGAACACGGAACAACCTTAGCTGACTATATAAGCTACTACTTTTCCAACCTTAGCTGGCATTAAGGGAAAAATATATAGAATTTCCAGGATACCATCAGCTTACCCTTTGCATACGTCTGCTTCGACATTTACCTTTGGAGATTTAAGCAAGTTAGTATGTCCATTTACAGCCATCACCTGAGTCAACCTTTGTTTCATGAAAATTCTGGATAGCTTGCTGTTGAACAATGGGTCTGCCATCCTTTATAACGTTTTTCAAAGTTTGGCAAAAGAATCTTTAAGCATAGATTCTGCATTCATCGCTATAATGCATAACAAGAGACAACACCCTGCTCTCTGGCAATCCCACCTTATTCATCGCTTTGAAAGCATACAGCACTTGTTAATTTTATTGTTTCCTAATGCATATAAGTATTATAACCGTCTTCTTTTGGATTTGTAGCTTGCACTATTCAATTGTTACTGTGGGTACCCCTGCGTCAACATATCTTGTGGCACTTGACACTGGCAGTGACCTGTTTTGGTTGCCATGTGACTGTAATAACTGTGTGCGTAGCTTGAACTCAAGCTCCGGAACGGTATGACCTTCATTCAAAATATTAATTATACTCAATTTCGACATATTAATAGTTTTCACATTTAGTGGTTATGCGATGTAGAGTGGAGTTTTGAACCAATTCATCTTTAGTTTATTTCGACTTACTCTTGGTAAAATTCGTGTGAAACAGACTTTAGACTTAAACATATACAGCCCTAGCACATCATCATCTAGTTCATCAGTTCCATGCAATAGCACTTTGTGTGGACGGGGAAGAGGATGCTCCCTCCGGCGAAATGCCTGTGCTTATCAAGAGGTATATCTTTCCAGCAACACCTCATCCACGGGGATATTGGTGGATGATGTTTTACACTTGGGTACAGATGAGAGTCAACAAACTCCTGTTGAAGCCTCAATAACATTGGGGTGGGTCCTTTTCTTGTTACATTTTATAGTGTTTCTAACTTACTCTCCTTTTTTTGAGTCTTGAAGTTTTCCTTTTTCGTTAAGCGGCACGCCAGGTTCCATGCACATTATAACTAATACTCATGATTATATGATGCCGATTAAATGATCCATGATTAAATCTTTTTGCATTTCTTGCCTTTCAGATGTGGACTAATTCAAACTGGTGATTTCTTGGATGGTGCTGCTATTAATGGTTTGTTTGGGCTGGGTATGAACAATATATCTGTTCCTAGCATTTTAGCTAGCAAAGGACTTGCAGCAAATTCTTTTTCCATGTGTTTCGGGCCTGATGGACTCGGAAGAATTGTATTTGGTGATAAGGGAAGTTCAGGTCAAAGTGTCACCCCATTTAATATTGAACAATCACAGTAAGCAATGTCCTACATAGTTTTATATTTTGTATATTACCCAATATCCTTCAACTTTTTCCTCTCTAATCATATTCCAAGTTTTTTACCAGCCCAACCTATAATGTCACTGTGTCACAAATAGTCGTGGGACAAAACATCACGAATCTTGAGTTCACGGCAGTCTTCGACTCGGGCACCTCATTCACATACTTGAATGATCCAGCTTACTCGGCTATTGTAGAGAGTGTAAGTTTCACAAATTCTTCGGTCCATCCTAGAGATCTTGCTTTTACCTAAATTTATGATTACTCTATTTATTTTTTCTCAGTTTAACTCCCAAGTTTCCGAGCCGCCTTATCAACCTGAAACCAGGATTATTTTTGACTATTGCTATGCACTGAGGTCAGTTTCATTTGGGAACATTCCCTTCTTGAAGTTGGTATCCATTTATTCGCATAACAATACATTCTTTGCATGCTGTGCAGTGCCACTCAAGATAGCTATTCGATTCCCGACTTGAACTTGACAATGGGAGGTGGAAGCCAATTTTCTGTCACTGCACCAACTGTTGTAATACCACGTCGGGTAAGAAACTCTCTGGCGAATTTATGTTTTAGAATTCTCTTTAAGGCTGTGCTAAAATTCTACCTATATGTAGGGTGGATTAGCATATTGTCTGGCTATTGTCAAAAGTGAGGATATCAACATAATTGGACGTAAGTATCAAGTCTATGAATCACCGCTATCTTTTGCAGTTGTTTTGCAAAATTGAACTCGAAGCTAGACTTTTCAACACACCAATTGATTCTCTAGTCTTAATCTGCTCTTTCTTTTTTTGGCTGTGACATTAATGCTAATTTATGTGACTGACTATATTCCTACTCAATTTTTTCCCCAGAAAACTTCATGACTGGATACCGTATTGCATTTGACCGTGAGGAAATGGTTTTGGGTTGGACAGAGTCCAACTGTAAGTTGGTTTTCTCTTTCTTATTTCTTTTTCTTGAAAGTTTCACTGTCAGAAGTCATCTAGTTCTATTAGTATGCACACATATTGAAATGCATTCTCTGTTTACTTTAGGTTATGATTCCATTTCATCCAATAATGGATCAAGCACCCTGCCGGTAGGCGGGCGTAACTCAACTACTGCACCTGCGCCTTCAGCTTTGAATCCAGAAGCCATGCCTGGTAATAGAACCCATTCCCCGCATGCAGCCCCTTTACCATCTTCACCGTTGATACCGCAAGCTGGAAATGACGCAACAAGTTTGAGTTCTGTCTCAAAGAAACTTCTGTTGGTTGTATTTTCCATCTTCTTCCATCAATTTGTCATTCTTTATTAGTGAGGTATTAACCTACAACTTCTCTTGAAGTAAAGTTTATACAGATTATAGTGTTCTACAGGAAGATTTGTATTGTTGTGCCAATTCATTTGAACAGAATGATGATCATTATTTATGTATATGGACATAGCTGATCATTGCCACGTACTATGAGGCAAGGATGTTTATAGGCTATAGAGCAATAAAGCTTTCTTTCTTCAACAGGGTTTGGTACTATGTTGTAAATTTACCTTTTGTTCTGAAATAAACTGATGTAGGCACAAATCTGGTTGTTGTATATTTGCAATTACTCTTTAATGAGCTAGATGATTTGGCAGCTGCAACCCTTTGTCGCGGATCATAATTATATTTACGCTCGATAAATCAAACGTGGAAAGAAACAAGAGTGAACAAATGTTGTGGATGGTTGAATATATTACATGTTGAAATAGCTTTACATACAATATCAGCAATCAATAGATATCATTTAATTATTTTATTCACTTCTAAGAACGCTGCGCAGATAAACTTCACAAAATAAGATGACAATCTTTTATATTTAATGATACATGCATATCTACCATAGTAAATGACATATACCTACTTCTAACACTCGATCTTTCCTCTCATACCTCAGTGATTCCGAGGGACATGTATATGCAGATGCTCATTCAAAATGAAATGAAACAAAACATCAAACATGAACTTATAACGAGTTTGAAACATCAACGTCAGCACGAATTCTTAACTAGTCAAACGAAAGTTGAGGTGATAAACATTTGCTAATCTTTTTACAATCTTCTAAGTACTTCAATACATAGATTAGCCACAGCAGTTTCCATTCTGCTCAATAGGCTGTCCCTTTATCTGAACCGTGCTGCCTGACGACTTGTTCGCAGTTGGCTGGTTACCCATCCTGCATAATTATAAAGATATTTGTTAGGGCTCAATTCTGAGACTAAACAAGAACATCTTTTTAAGCAAAAAAAAAAAAAAAACAATAGTTTCAAAGCTCGACTTTTCACGAGTCCTGCCAGTTAAAGCACCCACATAGTCTGGTAAACGAAAAAAGAAAAGAAAAGAACACGGCCTGACATGAATATGCTAGGAGAAGCGGAAAAGTAGTGGAACGCCCAGATCAGTTAATTGGTGAAGATGAACAATTGACTAATAAGAAAGAGAAGGTTGATGTCTTGATGACACGGGCTGAATGATAGTGAATGCACAAAAAAACCGATGAAACTGCAGTTGTTTCTTATGTAAGGTAAAGGTGGAAACTTTACTTTTTCTTGATCTCCGCAGCCATAGTCAAGAAAGCCTGCTCCACATTGATTGAATCCTTTGCACTTGTCTCAAGGAACGGAATCCCAAGCTCGTCTGCTAATGCCTAAATATGTGGTCAAGTGCAATAATCGAATTAGCCAATCACCGTGATACTAACAAAAGGGATAACGACCACGATTAAGGTGACAGAACTTGCGTTCACATAGAATATGCATTCATATGTTAAACGTAAAGAAAGTACTACAGGCAGATAAACGAACAGAGAAGATGCATTCACACATTCACTCCACTTATAAATATGGATATATATTTCCTAATTTCATCTCCATTTACAGCATCTGAAAGTCTTTTCCTTACTTTGAGTTCTTCTATTTAGTGTTTACTTTCCTTTTCCTGGTGGGTGTGGAGGAAGTGAAGAACAATTTTGCATCAACATCCAATCACACCCTAAGGAAAGGGTAAATGCCACCAGCCAAGCCTCCTCATACTGATGGGTTATTCCAAACAACCTCGGTGGCAAAGCAGCATAACCTTTACCACAAATCGAAAGTGTAACTATAAAAAAAAAAAAATTTAATACGTAAATTTTTGGCTTATGATGCCGCTATCTACAGTAGCAACAATATATGTTGCGCCATTTCTTTTGACATCTTTATCTACATTTAATTTCTATAACCTAAATTTCATAAGAAAGAAATATGGTTTGATATGCAAAGATATGGAGCACAAGGAGACCAACATTCCATACATCCAGGCATATACTTCTTAGTCGTATAACAGTAGCATTTATACAAAAAAAATCCTTTTTGGATTCAGCAGAAACAGAACTTCTAAGCTTTATACAAGCAGCATACAAAAGCTAATTAGAGATGGATAAAACGATATTTACCTTTCCTGTCTGTGTGTCCACAACTTTGCTCTCAACTAGATCACATTTGTTTCCCACTAAAAGCTTACAAACACTGTCATTCGCATACCTATCAATCTCATTCAGCCACTGCTTAACATTGTTGAAGCTCTCCATCTCGGTAACATCATACACAATCTGTTACAAGTTATATTATGTGAGATCAATGCTGTGGTGAAAACCAATTGATGATGAAGCAGACCACGCTCTCAATTGAAAAGGAAGAACTAGCTAATTAGGCACATCCAATGTCCAGAATATAAATCAACAATTCTGAAAGACCACAGATATCTCAGCCATCACGCACATTAACATAATGAACCTCACTTAGAACTGTTACCCACACTGCAAACCGTCCATCAGAGCTAAAATTAGGAAGGTACTATATATCATCAAATCAGCTGCCCGTAAAACCAGAACATGGTGATGATATAAACCACACCCAGAGCATAACTGAAATCCTACGAAAAAGTTAAGAATCGCAGAAAAAATCTTAATCTTAAAACTAAGAAGAATCTACACATAACATTTCGCTTTAGTCAGTATCCCAAATTCAACGAATGCAAATTCTATACCCGCAGAAACATGTAAGCAGCAATCACAACCACAGGTTCAAGCAAAGTAGATTTTTCTTTTTCCATTTGTCAATTATGCACATGATCACGAAAAACAAATCAATCAATGTAAACAATAAGAACCGTGCACTAGTCTACCAGTCAATAGAAGAGCATATAACATACTGCATAGGAGTCAGCATGCCAAATTCAAAGAATGCAAATTCTATACCCGCAGAAACATGTAATCGGCACTCATAACCACAGGTTCAAGCAAAGTAGATCTTTTTTTTTTCTTGTCAATTATAAAATGATCACAAAAAAAACAAATCAATCAATGTAAACGATAAGAACCGTGTACTGGTCTACAGTCAATAAAAGAGCATATAACATACTGCATAGGAGTCACACTTTCAAGCAAACAAAGAGTACAACACACTGATAATGCTTACTAATATTCGTAAATTGCAACCTTTTGGGCCTGGTAAATCAAGAAGTATTGAATAAAGTATAAGTTTAAAAATAGTACAAGGAGATCAATTTTGTTATTCATTGAGAACTTAATGAGGTTAAAAACTACAACGGACACAGAAATTCGGAAGCAAGGAAACAGCATTCATTATAAATAAAATGAGTTGACTAATCAAAACCTCAAAGAGAAAAGTACACTAGATTAGAAGCCAGTTTGATCAAATGCAATATTAAAGTGTCAAGAAGTAAATGCATAGTGCCACTATTTATGTTAGACGTTATGCGAAAATTAGATTGGAATTGTTCCATAATTAGTACAGCCTTGTTAAAAATTACTTCAAAAAGAAATGTTGGCAACATCTGATATACATGCTTTACAAGATAAATTATATCTAGATCTTTCTTACAATGATTCCATGAGCTCCTCGGTAGTAACTGCTTGTGATGGTACGGAAACGCTCCTGCCCAGCAGTGTCCCACTAAAAGACAGAAAGAAACAGAATTCTGTAATGATAACAATGACTAAGGTTATTTGAGACAAAAACTGCATTACTATATCTTTCTAGATTCCTTAATCTGTATGGAAGTATCAATTTAAGAATAGTTTTACTGGAACTACATTGAACTGTGGGCAAAATATAATCAAAATCTCAACTTTCACTTCCACATTTTTAACACAGCCAAGTACTTGCATGGGTCAGGGTCATAAAGAGGCAGAATGGCACGTGTCAAGTTTTCCGAGTGGGGCAATAAGTGAAAATTCAATGGCTACAACCTTTTTCAAAAGGCAGTTATATCTACGCAGATATTTCCACTACGACATTAATTATTTTCTACTATAATCGACAACACGTAAGATATATCATATTACATGACCAAGTTACTTCAAATATATAAATCTACTCCTCTCAACAAGCAGGAGACCACGACAAACAACACGTGTTAACAATAAGTAGAACCAAAAAGTTTCTCCAACCAAATCCAAATGTGTTACTTCCATATATATATATATGAACCACAAACAATATTTCCAGTTCAACACGCCTTTCAAGAAAAATGGTCCATCTGTGCATTATCCAAGAGAAACAAAGGTTGCACGCAGCCATTCAAAAACCCGTAGGGATAACATATAAATAATTACACATGCATTGATGTAGTCATTTACTAAGATAACTCACAATCTGCAGCTTGATAGTCTTTCCATCCAGCTCTACAGTCCGAATTTTCTGCAAAAACCATCCATAACACAATCAAGTTAACCCGAGTAAAATAATGAAAGCAATCCAAGAAACTAAAACCGAACCAACAACCAGAACGATTAATACTAAATCTGTATCGACTCCCCGGAGGAAATCTTAGTGGGGTCCACATCCAATACTATAAAGCAGATGGACTCCTAAACAGGTAATAATAGTTGAGTAAAGTCCATAACTTACAAAATCAACTCCAATGGTGCTAATGTAGCTGTCCACATAGGCATCATCCTAAAATCAATCATCAAATAACACTATTAATTTCACAAATACCAAATAAAAACTTAATCTTGTTTATAACAAATAAACAATTAGCCCCCATTTCAAAATAAAATTAAAAAAACCCCTAAATCGGAAATTAGTAATGAGAAAGAGGGATGTAAATAAAAAGCGAACATACAGCGAATCTGAGAAGAAGACATGACTTGCCGACAGAGGAATCACCGATTAGCAGAAGCTTGAACAAATAATCGCTTCAAACAAAAAAAAAACCAATTAAATAATAATGAAATTAGATTAAATACAACGTTGAATCAAAAAAAAAATGTGGGATTTTAATTTTTCTTCTTCTTACTATTCGGTGCTCATTGTTTCTTGTTCGCGTTGTAATTTGTAAAGAGGAAAAATGAAATGATCTGTAAAAAGAAGTGGGGTGTGTGTTTGTCTTTTTTTTTCTGATTTAAATATGATGATTGACAAGTGGGGTAGTAGAAAGTAAATGCACACCCCCACCCCCCCCCCCCCCCCACCCCCCCACTCTGCATGTATAATACAATTCCAATCTTATTATTATATTTTTATTACTATTATTGTATATTCATTCTGAAAGAATATTATTATAATTATTATAAAAGCTTTTGTCGTATGGACTATGGTGCACTATATAGCATTTATTCTTAATTTGGTCAAAGTAAACATGTTATTATTTGTTTTTGTTGGCGTTATTTAGGGTACTTATTTGAAAATTACACAACCTATTTGTATTAGTAATAGTGTTTTAATAATCATGCGACTAGTACTTTTGTAAGCAAACGAGTCCTTAATACGTTGGATCAATTTCTCATCACAAACTTGCAATAGATAAAGTTCGATTTAGAGCATGTAGTACATTCAATGAATGGTAGTTCGGTACAAATTCGCCTGGTTACGCGTAAACAAAACTATATAGAATCGCTATGCTAACTATGCTAGTTTAGGCTCCTTAACTTGATCCATAATTAACTTATCTGGAGCACATGTAGACTCTAACGCTAAAAGACTAACTGGCACATAAAATTTGGGATGTTGAGTAGCGGGGATGTTGAGTATTCTGGTACATCGAATATTATGGGATGTCGAGTGTCTTGATCGTTGAGTATTGGACATGTCGAGGGTGGTATATAAAGTGATATATGTCAAATGCACTATGTCAAGTGCTATGTCAAGTAAGGATACTCGACGTGTATGTGTGACAACGCTGTGCAATTAATGGACTACCTTGAATAGCGCAGAAGTGGTATTTATTGTCCTCAGAGTGCTGGGATGATGCGGGAAGAAATCATGAAAAAAAATGGCTTCATAAAATTAGTGGACCAAAATTCAATTTTCAACATTTTGTCCAACAAAAAGCTTAATTTGTTTCGTAAATCTGCTCTGATTGGGAAAGTTCCACATGGCGTGTGACATATAGTTGGAAAGCTCTACGAGTCCTTTTTTCAATGTAGAAAGTGAGAGGTCATCTGTAATTTTCGAGAATGAGTTATGACAGATTTAATAAGGATGCGCAGAGTGCTTTGAATTCTGGCGTGTTTGAGTCATTCATATTCCTTAATAATTTCAGCTCTTTCTTTTAATTGTCTTTTAGCTATTAGTCCATTTCTCATCACCTTTTAGAGTCTAAATCTATAATTTCAAGAGTTAGTTTATGTTGGTTAATGCTTAGTAAGTTGGAAGGGTCAAGAGATCATTCTAGAACTAGATTTCTCCTACAAATAGTGCATGGCCGTTTAATGTGGAACAACTTAGATTGAAATAGAATATAGAATTCATTTATAAAGTCTCTAACTTTCTTAAACTCTTATTCCTTTTGGTGGATTCCTTAAGGCCACGAGTGGCTCTACGCTCTTTGGCAAATTTCCATTGAGTAAAGAGTGATTTTAAGTTCTCTTATATTTTCTCCTCACTTGTCCAGTTTTCCCCATTTGTGGGTATAAACCATTCTACCAACAATCTCCTCATAAAGGTTCTCCACCCCATGCTCTCCCTCCATTCAATCATACTCAGATACCAATTCTCAGTTGCACCTTTCATGTGCACACCAATTGAGAGGATTTTCTCATAATCCATCATGAAATACTTTTGACATTTCCTTATCCACGTCATATGGTTGGTACCATTGAAACAAGAAAATTCAAATCTAGGTTCCTCTAAAATTGTAGGATCTGGATTGATACGTTGTAAGCACCAAGTTAAGCTGGCGTTGTCTTAACTTGATCATAATTAATCTTCTTGATAGAGAAATAATACAATGGAATTTAAAGCATACAAGAATTTCAGAAGTTTATAATACTTCCTAGACTTAGGCAAAATAACCAATAAAGGTTTTTATCAAAAAGTTCCTCACAACAAGATTACTCACGCTCTTTTTTGATATGACTCAACAAAGCAAACAATGATTGTCTCCTTAAACCTATGAACTAGATTTAACTCTCGACTTTCCAAAACATTGCAAAGTAAGACAATACAATCAAACTCTAATGATCTAATCACTCAGACTTTTTTAGCTCTATTGTCTTGTGTTTGTCTTGATGAACTTCACACCTATATATAGGTTTCTTAAAACTTGATCTCCAAGGTGTATTGTTCACAACTTTTGGTAACTCTTATTGTTTCCTTGATGAATTCCACTTCCTTATAAACCCAGTCTCCTTCTTGAATAATTGTTCTCTCTATTAGAGTTCTAATAAGAAATGACACATTCTTCAATTAAAAGTTAATCTTGGAAGATTCCTAGTTGCAGTAGATATTCAGCTGTTTTCTTTCTTGAAATCGTATTGTGTTGATCGTTCTTCTCCACTTGAATTATGAAAACTTTAAGTAAGGAAACCTGTAATGCCCTTCCTTATGATTAAAATACGTTCCTGGACATAATCATAAACAAATAAAATAGTAGAACTTGATTCATAGGTAAATAAAGGCAAAACTAAAATAAGACAGTTTAAAAACATATTGCAACAGATATTCTGTTTTCAATGTTATCTGATGTTCCCCCAACATCTGTTAACATTGATTCCAGAATACTTACATGCCCTGTAAAAACCTCAACATGCCCTAGCACGGATTATTGGAAAGCGATTAGTAGAATATTTTGATACTTAAAGAAAACAAAAGCTTTAAGTCTTGTTTATAACGATTATCTAGCCATGCCAGAAGGATATTGTGATGCAAGTTAGGTTGACAAATACTAGTGAAAGTAAATCCACGTCCGGATGGATTTTCACTTTAGGTGGAGGAGCTATTAGTTGGGCTTCCAAAGAGCAAACTTGCATTGCACATTCAACTATGAAGTTCGAATTCATTGCTCTTGCAGCAACAGACAAAGAAGCAGAGTGGTTGCAAGATCTGTTAGCAGATAGTAGGTTATGGCCAAAATCTACGGCAACAACTTCTTTGTACTGTGATAATGAAATAGCAATGTCTCGTGCATACAGTGATACACACACACACACACACACACACATATATATATATATATATATATATATATATATATATATATATATTGGAAAGTTTAGACATATGAGCACGATACATGCATATATTCGTGAGTTAATATCAAGGGTGATCACCATAATATATGTTAAGTCCATAATTTCCATTACTGGTGGACAAATTTGTTTGGAAACAGAGCTTCTTTTTTTTTTCACGAAATTAGACCGATAATGTAGTCAATCCTCTCACTAAACCGCTTTCAAAAGAATTAGTGAGAAGTACGACTAACAGTATGGGACTTAAAATGTTATATTAAGCATCAATGATTGTAACCCAACTTTAAATCAATAAACTTATGATTCTAAAATTCAATGGGTACGAACAAGTGATTGATATGTGCTTGAGAGCACTATAACAAATAGTGCTAACAGTTGTGAATGAAAGTAGGATGAGCACTTGCTCTTAATGGAGTTAGCTAAGTGTCTTTAGCAACTAAGACAAAAGTAGAAACTCTACCTATGTGAACATAAAAGTGGTGTCGCTTTGGTAAAGAAAATGTGTTTTTTCTTATAAATGTTCATTGACATACTGGATTAGTACATGACCGTATATAATAATGCTAAGGTTGTTGAAGTAAATCTATGAGACACTAAAGTGATTGATATATGTGTGATATTTTCGGACTAACATTAGGAGTTGAGGTTCAATCTACTGACACCTATAACTTTGTTAGAACTTTAAAAAATTTACACTTATTGAATGTCCAAACTGAAAGATACCTTCTTGTACGTGTGTCATTCATTAGGCAGAAATAATTATTCACAACTAGAGAGGGATTGTTGTGTATTTTTAGTTGTAAACAAGTATCCCACATTGGTAGGAGATGTGAGTCTTGAACACTTTATTTAGAATTGGACTCTTAAAGAGTTAATTCTAGAATATATATATATATATATATATATTATAAATCTATGATAGACACTTGGGCACTTGGGGCATTAGTAAAGTTCAAGTCTTAGCTTGTTATAATAATTTATTTTTTGAATTTTATTTTATTTAATTCAAAATAAATTAATGAAGTGTTACCCGCAATATTTTATTTTTCAGATTCTGATATGTTTAAAATCTGAATAATTAGTAAAATAGTGCAAATCTATCCTACGTGACACAACCATTGTGAATAAACATGTATGTTCATATATAACTTTTCGTGTTCTATAAATGTAATGATATTTATTCGTTTTTTATTCACTTAGCAATTTTCTGCATCTTATAAATATTTTTAAATTTCTTGTTGTATTCTGGGAATCAAATTTTCTAAATATATAGTAAACATATTGATTTTAGGAAAGTGTTTTCAGTTCATGCCCTCAAGGAAACTCATATATATTCAGTCTCCTATATATTTTATGTTTCTCCATTTTTAACAAAAAAAAGGTTAATATATATATATATATATATATACATATTCTCTATCTTTACATGCTTAATCTTCACATTTAATCTTCAATCTTTACCATCTGAATTAACTGTATTATATTTAAAATAAATCTTTAATTACGCAGGAACTGCGTGCCAACGTTTCTAGTTATAATATAAAAATTGGAGTTACATAGTAAATCATTTACATTCAAACGTTTAATTGTGAAACTTGTGATTTGTAAGAGTATTTGTGGATGTGTAATAAACCAAGTCATATGGATGCGAAGGCCCATTTTCTTGAGTATTTTATTATATGAGATTGCAAATCACAAATTATGCAAGACCAATTACGTGATCTAAGAGCCTGTTTGGATCAATTTTCACCCACCCATTTCAATGTTTCATAAGCAAAATAGCATTTGGATCCATTTTCAAATTTTGAACATTGAAATTTGTTTTGCTCATGTGTTTCAGCTTTGACTTTTTCTCATCTTCCCTTTTTTTTTTTTTTTTTTTTTTATTATTATTCTAAGTCTAGGTTTCATCTTTTGTTTATGCGGCAAGGCAAGTAAGGAAAGTCTTATTTATCCTAGTAATACTTGTAATTAATATATACACATTAACTTAGATTTACAACTAGCTGTTTTTACATAAAAGTAAAAGGATCTACCTTATATAATAAATAATAAAAGAAATATCAACATTATTTGCTTTATTATTTATTTTCTAAACTATTGTTACATGAGAATTGATATGTATCAACTAATTTCTTACAGATGATGACAAACTCAAACATCTCCTTCGGTAATTGAATAATTTATTTTACAACCCTCAAATGGTTTTTTATTAATAAACTACTGTTTAAGATAAACTAAAATAAAATGAGTAGAAGAAAGAAAGAAAAAAAAAAGCAGAGTCGACCGTGTACTCAGTTTCAAGTACAATTAAAAATTTGTGACTCGACTTGGAATTTAAAATTAAAAGGACATGCAATATTTCTCCCTTTGCATGTTGCCAGATTTTGTGGTGGTTCTCTGTTGTAGGTTTTTTTCTTCCCTTTCTTCCTTCTAAGTGTCTAACGAAAGGGAATGACTCTCGGATAATTTTCTAGAGAATTGGTTGTTTTTTGTTTTTCTTTTTTGGCTACACGGGAAAGGGATGAACCCAAACTACTCTGAAATGTTGCGGAGGCTAGTGCTGCCAACAATATCAATCAGTAAGGAAGGAGCAATAGCTTCCGGGGAAGTATCGAAACACTGTACTCCATAGGCAAGTGTGTGCCCCATGTTCGCAAGTTTATCAGCTACTATATTTGTCTCTCCATATTCGTGACGGACCACACAAGAGGCAATCTTCTGAATAAGCAGATGGCAAGAATCAATCAAAGCACGATGCGGGTGTGTGTCCGGGCATTGATGATTTATGAGATGAATAGCCACTTTAGTGTCGCAAGCAATGATGATATTGTTGAAGCCGTGCTTGACAATTTCTGTAAGACCATAATAGATTCCCCAAAGCTCCGCCGAAGTGATGCTTCCATAGCCAAGGTTCGCAGAAAAACCAAAGAGCTAATGCCCTTCACTATCCCAGGTAACTCCACCGCATGCAAGACAACCAGGATTACCGCGCGCACTACTGTCAACATTTAGTTTTATTTTTTCGGTCGGAGGATAAACCCAACTTAGAGATCTCGTAACCTTTAATTGGCTGGGATGTTGTAAGGTACGCAGCTTTGCCCATGCTTCTGAGTCATCCCTTGCTAGTTGACGAATCCAACAAATAGCACGAGTTGGCGAAATGGTTTCATTCTCAAAAATCTTTTTGCATCTCCAGCTCCAAATCTTCCAACAAGTTGTGGCAAAAAGTGAGGCCCATGGCGTGTCATGCTCGTTAAGAGCAGATTTCTGGTAGAAGTTTTCACACAACCAATCATGGAGTTGTAGTTGAAATAAGCGAGGAGCTAAAGCTGGATGAAGAAGTTGGTCCCATATAGTTCGGCTCGAAGGGAGATTCCTAAGTAAATGGAGAAGTGACTCATTTGTTTCTAGACAGCGGGGACAAGTAGCATCTTCGGAGAGGTGTCGATAGAAACGTCTTTCATTAGTAAGGAGTTTGTCGTGAAGAGCAAGCCACATGAAAGTGCATATTTTTTGCCGTGACCGAAGTTTCCAGGCAAGGCTCCAAGAGGAAGATGGGGGCTGATCATTTCCTCTAAGGAGCTCGCACGCAGATTTCACCGTAAAATTACCATCATGCGTAAGGCCCCAATTAGAGGAGTCTGAGGCGTCACCTTGTTTGTTGACCATAATACATGCTATTTCAGCAAGTTGTCGATGCGGCAAAAGATGGTGAAATTAGACCAATTCCAGCCATTAACATCAATAATATAATCTGCAACTCTAAGATTGGTAAAAGCCTAAGGTAAAGGATTTGTAAGATAGCGAGATAAAGGTCCGAAGCCGACCCACCAATCAGTCCAAAAGCAAGCTTCACTACCATTTCGAATCGTCCATTTGAGTCCACTACTGAGTGGTTCGAGGCAAGAAAAAATTTTCCTCCACAACAACGAACATGCAGAAGGTTTCTTAACCGTCATCAGATCGTTGTTAGTCGTGTATTTAGCTAACAACATACGTGACCAAAGTTAGTCTTTCTTACGATAAAGATCCCAAGCCAATTTCATGAGAGTTGCTGTATTTAAGTCTTCCATACAAACAAGTCCAAGACCTCCTTTATCTTTTGGGAGACAAATAGACTTCCAATTTATCAAGCTAATACAGCGTATGCTGCTGCTGCCCCATAAGAAGTCTATGTTCAGCTGATCCAATTTTTGATTGATAGCTTTAGGAAGTTTATATGTTTGCATTGTATGGAGAGGGATGGAGGAAGCCACAAATTTTATAAGAATATGACGCCCACCAAGCGAAAAAAGTCTGCCACGCCAAGAGAAAGTACGCTTCGAACACATTCCACAACTTTCGAGAAAAGATTTTGTGAAATGCGTCCATCACACATCATGACCCCTAAGTATCGTCCCATGGAATTTGCCTGAGGGATTCCAGATAACCTTGTGATATCACGAGCAAGTCTTCGAGGCACATTTGGAGAAAAAAGAATAATCGACTTATTTATGTTCATTTTCTGGTCCGATGCAGCCTCAAAATCTTGAAGACAGTTAAGAATGACTCGCATTTGATCTGTATTGGTGCGTGCAAATAATACCAGGTCATCAGCAAAGAAAAGATGTGATACTTTAGGCCCGCGACGAGATGCAGAGATTAGAATCCAAGCTTTGTCATCGACTTTCTCTCGGATATATGTGCTAGCCTTTCCATGCATAATATAAACCCATAAGGTGAGGTTGAATCCCCTTGTCGAACCCCGTTCCAAATAATATGAATTTGTGGTGTTTGGATGCAGAACATAATAAGCCGAATGATTTTAGAGGGCAAGTTGGCAAGAGTAAGAGTCTCGGCAATAAAACTCCACGAAAGGCGATCAAATGCCTTCTTCAAATCAATTTTCAGCGCCATATAACCAAGTTTCCCTGATTTTTTCCTCATAACATGGAGAAGTTCCTGAGCAACAATAATATTATCTCGGGTTTACCTCCTGGGAAGAAAACTACTCTGTTCGGGACCAATAGTGCGCATAAATATCGGCTTGAGATGAGTTGCTATAACTTTAGTAATAGACTTGTAAGCCACATTGCAAAGTCCGATTGGACGGAAGTGGCAAATAGTCTCTGGATGCTCAATCTTAGGAATAAGATAGAGGAGAGTTTCATTTAGAGCAACTGGAAAAACTCATATGGAAAAAGCTTCTGAAATTAGGTGATGAAGGTCCTCGCTAATCAAACTTCAGAACTTTTGAAAGAAAAGTGGTTGGAAACCGTCGGGGCCTGGACTTTTATACGGACCCATAGAAAAGATTGCTTCCCGAACCTCACAGATGCTAACTTCACGCTCAAGGGAGTTCAACTCGGTAGTGATAAGGGGCGGGAAAGTAGCAGAAAGAATGGTGTTGTTTCTTGGTTGAGCCTTGAAGATGTCCTGTAATTAATTATGTGCAATATCCATAAGTTCTTTTCCATCAGTTACCCATTGTCCTTCATCATTTTCAGCCTATCAACTGTGTAATTTCGTCTTCGGGTGATAACTGATAAATGGAAGAAACTTGTATTTCTCTCTTGAAGAGTAGCCACATCTTCCTTAAACTTTTGGAACAAAAAAATTGTTCTTGTAGAAGAACATCATTTTAATCATGGATTAGCTTTTGTTCAAGTTTGAGAAGGTTGCCTGATGTGTTGTTCTCAATTGAAGACTGGACTCCATATTTCCAAAAGAATTTAAGTTCCAGTTAGTCAACCCCTTGGCACAATTAGAGAGTGTTCTTGAGAAGTCTGGATTATAATTCCAATGTTACTTCATAACATCGTTAATGTCTAACTTGAGTAGCCAAGCAGCTTCAAATCGAAATCTTAGCTTAGTACATTTGATAATAGGGGAGCCAAAGCATAACATGATTGGCCTGTGATCAGAGTGGGTACGGGGCAAGTGGTGAACGCAAAATGAGGGACATAGAAGATTCCAGTCATCATTACATAAAACCCAATCAATCCTCGAGCTGATAAGTCGACCACTAATTTTTCTTTGCCAAGTGAACCTAGGCCCGAAGAAATTTAGATCGTGAAGACCATAACGATCAATTCTACCGCTGAAGATTTCACATCTATTAGAGTTTCTGATCGTTCCACCTTTTCGTTCACCGAGTGAGCAAATATCATTAAAATCTCCACCAACTATCCATGGACCCCTAATGCCAGCTGAAATAGCTATCAGATCGTCCCAGAGCTCATTTTTAAGTGAGGTCAGAGGTGAGGCATAGATTGCAGTTAACACATAAGGTGTAATGTTTTTGACAGTGATATAAGCATGGATCATCTGAGATGATGCACCCATCATAACACCAAACAAGCCATATCCCACCAGCAAAACCCCTAGCTTCAATTCTAGCATTACCAAGAAGACCAATTTTCTGAATCACATTTTCGGCATTTCGCCCGCCCGCTAATACGAGTTTCCATCAGTATCAACAAGAACGGATCATGTAGTTTAATCAAATCCTTAATGTTTTAGAGGAAAGTATCATTACCTGCCCCTTGAATATTCTAAAAAACTAACTTGTGATGTAAATCCATAAAATAAAAATGATGTGTAGAACTAATTTCTTTGAGCTGAATCTTGGCGCCCTCTATCATAGGGACGACTTCCCTCAGTCCTCTTGGCTGATTCGCCATTTTTCTTCGGTTGGTTTCTTGTCAACGGTTCACCTATTTGAGAAATAGGTGTCGAAATATCCATGTCAATGGCAGGCTGATCCTGGGTTTTGATAGTGGATGTGGTAATATTTGGTTGTTGCATAATTCCAAGAGAGGCATGCGATCTGACTTTGGGACAGATTCTTGCGCTGGAATACTGGATTTTTCAGTTGCAGCGGGTTTCGTCCGTGGTAGGATTTGCACAGTGTGGACTACCACAGGTTTCTTAATAGGGAGAGAGTTAAGTCTGAACCGTTGCCATATTCAGGTTGTGGGGGTCAGGCCCAACGGGCAACTTATCTTTTTGCTGCTCAAAATCCGGTCGACTTTTATTAACCTTTAGATTATTTGCCTCTAACAGATTTGCAACTATCTCCATAGAATCTTCTTCAAGGTCTTGGAGGATTGAGAACGATGATTTTGCGGGTGTTGATTTTTTCCTAGAAAGCAAAGTGACACCTTGCTTTTGGAAGCTTGGTCCAGATTTTCCGTAATTTCCCCGGAGATTTAGGCGATCAAGATTTGGTCGACGACGAGAACTCACAAGCATCCACGGACCATAGTTGGAAAAAGAGGTTTTTTCCAACGTCGATGTCGCTGCCTTTTGTATTCTTTAGAAAGTATCTCATTGACTGCCGGCGAGTAAGGGCAGTCGTTGTGACGGTGGCAAAACACCCCACACTGGTAGCATATTAATCGGATTCCTTCATACTCAATATTAAATATTTCCTATCAAGTATTTCAGAAGCAATGGTTTTTTCAAATCAATTTCCACAGCATTTCTAGCAAAACGTCCCTTAGACGCACTTTCTGTATGTTCGTCGGCCTTTACAAACTTTCCGATCATTTTCCCGGAAGACGGACCCAGACCAAGGTATTTTTAATGGATGCAGTTGAAGCTTTGAAGTCAGTATAGGTTATATAGTGTTGAAACAAAACCCACGGACCTCCTTGAAGAATAGAATCATAGTCTGCCTTCTTTTGAAGACGAACAAGAAAAAATCTTCTAGTGCCTAATTCAACGAGTTCGAAAGTGTCGCGCATAGACCAAAGTTTAGGGAGTCTCTCTCTGTGCAAGTGTTTCATTACTGATAGATTTGCCCATGAGTTTGATAACGAGGCATCTAGCCATGTTTTGGAAAATGCTTGGCCAATCATTCGCCGTAAGCTAAATGCGAGGCCATTGGGGATTTTCTTCATTGAAATTTTCTGAAAAGTTCTCATCAATTTCGGCCCATTGCTCATTGTCGGAGTGAGAGTAGATGATTTTTCCGACAAGCCCGACCGGTGGATCAGAATTCCCAGAGCTTCCAACAACTTTATCTCTGTAAGAAGGGCCGAGAGATTTCACCGGAGAAGAGGAGTGTTATTACTGTGAATGAGGGGAGGATTCCGGCTAGAGAGGAGTCTCCGCCATCGCCAGAACAACAAGATGGTTTTTGTGGGTGGTCATCGACGGGTGCATGTCTTAGCGCGTAGCATTGTCCTTCTTTACCGTATGACTCAGTAGAGAATTGGTTGTTGGCACTTAGAAGTGAGCATTATTAGAAAGGAAAAAAATAAACAACTTTTTAATTGAAAAGGTATAATAATTGAGAACAATAATAGACTGCTCTATAGAATTTTACTCTGTCAAAATAATGCCAAATAACCAACTGTGGTACGTGTACTAAGTAACTTATTTTGTAACTTGCTAATTTAACTTATTAATAAGAATGACATTTGAATAAATACTTATGAACAAGTTATAAACAAGTTACAAATGAATAATATAACTACTTGTTAATTTGTAACTTATAAGAACAATTCACCTCATTAACTAAGCTTGTTGTAAATACGTAGATTCATTAGTTGTAAATATAATTTTGCAAAACATAAATGTCATATAATTAAGTTGCAAGATAGTTTTCATTTAGTTAATTAAAGAAAATAGTTTTGCATTACAGTAATCATGTTCAAATATGAATAATATCAATTAAAATATTATTTGTATACATATCTATCCCATTGATTTGATATTTATACTATTAAATACCTCATTTTTCTTTCAAAACTCAAACATTGAAATTACATCCAAACATAATTTCAGTTTTCTGACATGTTTTTCAAAAGAAAAATTCAAACACCCAAAAATGAACCAAACCAAACTGACGAAAATACATTCAAACAAGCCCTAAGTATTCTTCCGTCGCTCCCATTTTCTCTCTCGTTGCCTGTTAGTCTAAATTAAAGACAAAATTAGAGTATTGAAATTTGCCTTCATTTATTCTTCTTTTCGTTCTTGTATGGAAGGTGCATTGTTGTTTGATTATGATAACGACACCAAAATCCGTTATGAAATCTAACCACTTTCAGCAACATTTCTGAGATTTGAAAGTTGGGAAAAAGGAACAAACGGAACAGGTTTTTTTTTTGGTAAATAAAGAAGATCAAAAGAAATTACATCATGTCCTTAACGACTAAAACGTTAATAAAACTAGAAGGAGGTTCATCCCATACGATCAACTCCTTATTACAAGAACTATGCATTTTTGACAATGCATCAGCAACGCCATTAACATGCCGCGGAATCCAGTTGAATGATGAATTCCATGGCAAACGCAACAGTCTTTGACACTCCTCCACCAACTCAGTGAACTCTGGTAGAGGCTTTGTTTATTTAGTAACCGGTTTATAGACTGTAAGAGAGTCGACTTCCACTTCTATGTTGCCTATCCTTCCGTTCCAAGCCATCAACAATCCTTCTTTGGAGCAATGAGCTCTGCTTCATCAACAGAGGGAGACACTAACTTCATCATGAAGCCACTAATCCAACTGCCATTTTTTGATCTCAGAATTCCTGCACTACCACCACAATTGTTCTCCTGGATCACACTACCATCAATGTTAAGTTTGAACCACCCTTTTTTTGGTTTAGACCATTTCATCTGTTTCTGACTTTGAAGTCCCTTTCTTCTCCCCAAGAACAGCTCCCAACTCATGTTCTTGATCTTGAAGATTCTGCCCTGAATGTTAGCTTCTTTGTTTTGGAAGACCTTGTCATTTATGTGTAACCAGCAGTGCCAAATGGTTGCCATTAAGATCCATTTCCATTGAGCATTTGGTCTTATCAAGTTTCTGAGTTGGAGTTTCTCCAGGTTGCTTTGAAGCCACTGCTCCTCAGCAAGCGCATCAAAAGTTGCAATGTCCCCAGGATGGATTTTTTCAACCAAAGATTCCTGGCTTCCTTACAGTATCTTAGCACGTGTATGCCTGTTTCTTCATGGGAGTTACAGAATGTGCAGATGGGATATAATGCTGCAAACCTCTTGTATCTCTTTGAGTTGGTAGCCAATCTTTCTTGAACCAAGAGCCACAAGAAGCGCTGGAACTTGTTACTCATATCAACATTCCAAACCCAATGAATATTAGAGGGATTTGTTGCTTGACCTGGGTGCATCTCCTGGAATAGTTTATAGGCTGATTGGCAAGTGAAGATCCATTCCAGATGATTGAATCTTCTTGTTATGTCAGTAGAATCACTCTCTTTCTGATATCTTCCCGAATCTCTTGAGGAATAGTAGAGTTAAGTTCCTCCAATCTCCACTCATTATTATGGTCCAGCATATCAGAAAGTGTAAGATTCCTTTCCGATTCTTGAATCAATATTCCCTCCCCACTGAGACAACCATCACTCCTCTAGTTGTCATACCAGAAAGAGATTTTAGTCCCTTTCCCCACTTTCCATCTTAATTGTGGTTTCATCAACTTCATACATTTCACTATTCCCTTCCATGTACTGCTATCAGATGATTTAACAGTGTAACGAGGGAACTGCTGGTTTTTCAGATATTTGGCTTGCACCAGTTTACTCCATAAAGAGTTCTCCTCTTTCAGTAACTTCCAAGCCAGTTTAGCCAATAGTGATTCATTAGCAGTTCTTGAGACCCTGAGTCCAAGACCTCCTTCTTTCTTTGGTTTGGTCACTCTCTACGAATTAACTAAGTGCATTTTATGAACCTCAGAAATAGTAGACCACATGAAGTCCCTGTTGAGTTTATCTAACCTCTGGCACACATGTTCTGGAAGATATGATGATTGCATTGAATACACTAGTTGAGCAGAAGAAACAGATCCAATGTGGGTGTCTCTTCCTGCAAGAGACAAGAGCTTACTCTTCCATTAATCAAATCTTCCAAGAATTCTGTCAAAGAGCTCTGCTGAATCAGATCTTGAAGATCTTCCATGAATGAGCTTAATCCCCAGATATTTCCCCAATTTAGGAGTTTGATCAAAGCCCAGGATGTCACATATGTGTCTCGTGAGGTTGGCTCCTTGAGTTCTTGAAAAGAAGACTTTAGATTTTTGGCAACTCAGCTTCAATCCAGAAGCTTTGCAGAACTTATCCAGAATTCTTTTGATTACCTGGGCATTCCCAGTAGTAGCCATTCCCGTGATGATAAGATCATCAGCAAAGAAGAGGTGAGATAGCTGAGGTCCTCCTCTGCATGGGATCAAAGGCTTCCATTTTCCTCTCTGGACTTCTTCCTGGATCAAGTAGGAAAGTCTTTCTACACATAAGACAAAGAGATAGAGAGATAATGGATCTCCTTTTCTTAATCCACATTTGTGTTGGAAAGGCTCCAGGGGACTCCATTCCACATGATGCTTGTGAAGTACTCCTGACACTGAACATTATCAGTTCAACAAGATTTGTGGGAAATTAGAAGGCTAGGAGAGTTTCTTCCAAGAAATCCCAACTTATCTTGTCATAAGCTTTCTGCAAATCTAACTTCATGATCATGCATCCTTTTTATTCTTCTTTTTAGATCTCAGGGAGTGTAGGACTTCTTGTATCACAACAATGTTTTCCTGAGTGTTGCAGCCTCTGATAAATGGCTTGTGTAGGAGTCACTAAAGGCTTGTAGAGAAGATTGCACAAAGATACGGGTCTAAATTGAGTGATGGTCTCAAGAGATTGAATCTTTGGTATCAGGCACATGAAGGCCTCACACAGTTTACTATCAAAGGTTCTGTTGAGAAAAGCTTCTTTAACAAAAGACACCACTGAGTTTTCCAACCATTCCCATCCCTTCTGATAGAAGTTGGTATTAAGACCATCTGGTCCAGGGGCTTTTAAGGGATGCCTAGAGAACATGGCTTCTTTGATCTTCAAAGTATCTATCATAGCCCCCAGGTTATCCTGTTCTTCAGATGAAAGATTCATTTGGAATCTAGAAGTATGGAGTATGTTAGCTTGTGAAAAGTCAGGGGACAAGCTATCACCAGAAAACAGACTTGAGAAGTATTCTAGGGCATGTTCTTGAAGAATACAATATGTCTTCTCCCATTCTCCTGATATCTTCAGTCTTGTGATCAGGTTTCTCTTCCTCCTCACCATAGTAGTTCTATGAAAGAACTTGGTGTTTCTATCTCCTTCCCTAATCCAATTCACTCTAGATTTCTGCAACCAGAAGAGCTCTTCCTGTTTTAGAATCACATTATATTCATATAGGAGTTCTTCTTCTAGATTGCTGAGGTAATCATTTGGTCTGAAGCTCAAGGATTTTTGAATCCCTCCCAATCTTACCATTAGGATTCTTTTCTTTTGGAAAATATTTCCAAACCTCTATTTGTTATATGGAAGTAAAACTCTGGGGACTTCTTGGATAGCTTCCAGTAGACTAGAGTTTTTCTCCCATATTTTCTTCAACAGTTCAGCACACTCAGGATTGGAGTGCCACATATCTTCAAATCTAAAGGGCTTTTGAGACCTTGATCTTATCCTGCCCATACATCAAGTAATTATAGGGTGATGGTCACTATAAGTTCTTGGCAGATTCTCCACTTCTGCTGCATTAGAAAGATTTAACCATGCAGGATAGGCCATGGCTCTGTCAAGCCTGGCTTGGCTTAGAGCTCCATTTTCTCTCTTGTTTGTCCAAGTGAATTTGGGACCAACATATCCAAGATCAGAAAGATTTCATTGAGCCATAAAATTTCTAAAGAACTGCAATTTGCTCACTGTTCTGGTTCTGCCTCCTCTCTTCTCATGAGCATACTCCACTTCATTGAAATCTCCAGTAACTAACCAAGGCATAGGTTGTTCCTTAGACAATCTAATCAGGTCATTAAATACTTTAACCTTGGCAGTTCTCCTTGGTTGAGCATAGACTCCAGTGAGTCTCCACTTATCCATGTTACTTGGTGTAATGACTGCATAGATGGCTTGATAATCAGTATCAATAATCTCTACATCTACATCATAGTCATTCCATAACATCCAGAGACCACCAACCATCCATTCTGTGGGTGATATCTGATAGCTATTGTATCCCATAAATGGAACTATGTTCCATGCTTGTGCTTCTGAAACTCTAGTTTCAAGAATAAAAATAACTGTAGGATTATGAATCCTTACCAAATTTCTAAAGTTTATGTGGAAATCTTCATCACCAGCCACTTGACAATTCCATGATATGACTCTCATGCTTTAGTTGTACAAGTGGTGGGGTAACACATGATTCTCAACTGGAATCATGTTCCATTGCGCCTGAAGTTGGTTCATTATCTCCATTGAGAGAGATATATGCATGTTGCTCTCCTAGGGGGTCAATGCAACCCTCTCCCACCATATATGATATGCATCTATAAGTTCCTCCTTGTGAATTTGTAGACTGATCTTCCAGTTGGTTGCTGGTATTGATATGGCTAATATGATTCGATCCCAGTGGCTTATCTCCTGGGTCATTGATGGTGCATGAAACTGAGCATGTTGAGTTAGAAAGTCCCATGGGTTGATCCAGTCCCACGGATCCAATGCATTCTCCATGAGGAATGAGTTCTGGAGTTGATGAAATTTCACAATCAACAAGATCAGGAAATTTTTCAGTGTTGTCTGGATTTAGAATACCAAATGAATTGTGGTTTTGGTTCTGAAACGTTCCAGAGTTCTTATTTAAGTTTGAGACTCTTTTCACTTTTGTAACCGCCCCTCTCTTGTTATTAACTGCTTCTTTTCTTAGACTAGGATTCAATGAGGCTGGGAGAATCCTTCTATTTGGGGAAGCTATAACAGGACTGCCACTAGGAATCACATGAGTTTCTTTTCTTTGTGACACTCCTTTACTAACTCTATTCTGAAACGGAGACTTAGAGATAGATTTGGTATTAATTGTTCTTTTGTTGACATTCTGAGGAGGTTTCCTCTAACTCACTAACATCCAATTTCCATACGCTTTGTATTTAGCTTTCTCCATAAGCCACTATTCTTTCTTTTCAGTAGAAGATTTGCCATTCAAATCCTGAACTTGTTCAGAGGAATCCATTCCCTCATGTTGCATCTTATTCTTTTGACACTCAGACTTCACATGTCCAATCTTTCCACATATATAGCACAGAGAGGACACATTCTCATAAACAACATGGTATACTTTGTTATCAATCCACATACCTAACTCCAATGGTTGATCAGTGCGGATTTGAATGCAGAATATTGCAAAATTGCCTCTAGTGGCATTGAAAGTGTTACCATCTATTTTGATAGGATCACCTATGCAAGAGGCCAAAGATTGGACTACTGCTTCCCTTAAGTATTCAATAGGAAGGTTTAGAATCCTGACCCAAGTAATGGAGCTTATAATCTCATCCCTTCCTGCACAGAAGTTAGGAGACCACTTCTTCACAATCAAGAAACTTCCTGCCAATTGCCAGGGTCCCTCAGTGAATATGAATTCTCGTTTGGATTATGAGAGTCCTTTGAGATAGTAGCAGCGATGTCCTAGATCCACCAGATCAAAATCATTCTGAAGCTTCCACATGACATCCAAGCGTGTCTGAAGAGCCATATAGTACCATAGTTTACCTGTGATCCTAATGATGATTGCATTCTCCCACTGTTTGTTCATTTTTTCTTTTAACTCTTGCATGATATGGATTTGCTTAAATGGGATAGAATCATTAGGCTCTTTGATCTCAATGAACTTGCGTTCCTCTAACGTTTTGTTGCAATCCACTCTAACATTCTGGTTTTTCAGATGTTGTGCAACAATATTTGCGTAAGAGAAAGGCATGTTGTTAGCAGTTGTATCAACATTCGGAGCAGAAAAGCCTGTTCCAAATTCAGACATATCAGTTGCATGTCTTGGTCGTTTTTGGATCCTCGAACTTGTTGAATTTGAAGGTACATATTTGAATACATAGAGGATGTTATCGTTTATGTTTGGTGACGGCGGTGGCGGCGGAGAATGGCTCTCGTCCATTCCCGGGAAAGCGGTTTTCATTAGCGGTTAAAACGGTTACTAACTTTTCCTAGATTTGTGGAGAAAAAGCGGTTATTGTAGTAATACTTGCTAAAGACTAACTTAGGAACTAAACAGAAATGGGTTGAAAAGCAGCCTAATCCGCCGATTTTTACCGATTCACAGCCGTTGTTTGAAATAACTTTAGTCTTCAAAGTTTGAAGACTAAAGTCAATTCATGAAAATCCATTGAGAACTAGATGACTAAATATAAAATCAAGTTGTGAATGGAAGAACTCTCTATATATAAAACGAGTAAATATGCAAAGTGCATTAAAATAAAGAACCAGTTTAGCAAAGTTTTGAAAATAATAGTTTTTGCTAATTACTAAGCTACCTAATGTTGCGGGAGAATTAATGATCACAAAATCTAGTTACACCTTAATTATTAAGGGGGAAAAGCAGACCATCCCATTAGCTTTCGGACGTTTTGGACTTTGCCCATCAGCTTTGATTTTTAGCACTTTGTCCCCCAATTTTGTATTCCGTCAAACGTTACCCCCCCTCACGGGAATATTCTTTTAAATTTTGACACGGACGCCTCACGTGGAGGGGCATTTTTAACGAAATACTCATTTTTTTTTCAATAGTCATGCTACGTCGGGGGTAACGTTAGACATAATAAAAAGCTGAGAGGCAAAGAGCTAAAAATCAAAGCTGGAGGAGCAGAGTGCAAAACCGTCGGAAGCTAAGGGAGTGGTCTGCCTTTTCCCCTAATTATTATACAACAAGTTTCCTTTAATAATGAATGCTTCAATTAGTTGGAATTAGACCATGAGATTATAATTAGACAAGGGTAAATGTGACATTTGATAAGATTTTGCTATGGAAATAGAGAAATTGCTCTGTCTCTATCATTTGCCAAATTAATTATATATGAAAAAACAACACATGTTCGGTTAAATGCATTGATTTATACCTTATTTTATCAACTCAATTCCAACCATAATATTTGGTCAAATGTTGAGGAGGATTTTCACAACCAAAGTAAATACCATCTATTTTTGCTACCCAATAATATAAATCTTGACATTTGGTAGTTATATCATCATCATAAACATTAAACGCTACGGTCTTGTCCTGCCACCACCAGTGACAAAAGAATAATGTATTTGCATAGCTGCAAAATCCAAAATCAAATTCTTGATTCACATCAATTGTATGATATCCTAAATCATCATTTCCAGATGCACAATGCACTATTAAAGATGGTGTATTGGGAGGCAGATTGTTGGCGATAAAGACATGCTCATGAGTGAGGATAAAACATGGTTTCGTTTGAAGAAAACATGTTGAAAGAACGAGAAGTGCAAAATAACAATGTTTGTTACTTAAAGTACTCATTTTATTTATTTGTTTGTTAGAGAATAGCGTGAGAGATACTCATTATATAGCATGAAATTCTAAATGCAGTTGCATAAAAATCTGGTGAGGGCAGTAAATGCCATTACATCACATTGAGGAAACTTGTATCTAAAGCCAAATTAGGTGGTGGATATTTTTTTTAGTTAGGATTAGGTGGTGGATATTAAGAATAAATGTAATATTGGGTGGTAGATATGAAGTATATATGTAATATTTAAGTAGTTGAATATTCCTTAAAAGTAATAAAATTTGGCGGTAAAATTTAAAGTAATTGTTATGTTTAGAAATTAATTAGGTAAACAAGGTTTATAGTAAATTCTGTAACTATAATTGATGCTGATTTAGTTTTTTTTTTTTTTTTTTGACAAGCTGATTTAGTGATTCATAAGTGTTATTACAAATCTAAGTAAGTGTGATGATAATTGTGACTGCATCATTAGTAGAAATTTGTAGATAAAGAGAAAATCATGTGACAAATAAATATATCCATAAAAAATCTTCTAATCATATTGTCAATCCTGCACTACAAGAATAATCCGCATAGGAGACGAAAATATGGGCACCAAAATCCGTTCCTACCTAATTGGAACGACATTTCCGTTCCCATTGCCTGTTATCCATATTATATATTAAAGCACTATATGCACATATTAAAGGGGACTAGTATTTGGTTCCCATTGAGTGTTGTGCCCGTTAGTGACACCTCATCGCAATGGGAACCAAAATGTGGTTCCCATTGATTAAAAAAAAAACAAAAAAATAATAACTTTTGGAACAACTTTGTGGTGGTGGTTTATTTTATACTGTTTGGATAAATAATTATTGTTAATTGGTAGTATTATGATTTAATCTCTTTTAGTTGGACTCATATTTAATAAATACCTTATGTTTTTTTATCTTGTAAAGGGTAATTACTACAATTGAAACTTTTGTATATTTTATTTCACAAATCAATCACTTATTTAAAATACGTAATGTTTAACGAAATACAATAAATAATTAAACGGGAAGAATATACAATTATAGAAAACTTAAAGAAATATCCGAATTAAGTTTTTTCTTTTACCAATCATTTGAAAACACTAATTAAGCGTGTCATTCCAAATCTCGTCCAAAACGAAGTAACGAAATACGATAAACAAATAAACGGGGGGTTTATGTAATTATAGAAAAGTTAAAGAAATATCCGAATTAAGTTTTTTCTTTTACCAATCATTTGAAAACACAAATTAAGCGTGTCATAACTCTTCTAGTGCAAAACGAAGTAACGAAATACGATAAATAAATAAACGGGGGGTTTATGTAATTATAGAAAAGTTAAAGAAATATCCGAATTAAGTTTTTTCTTTTACCAATCATTTGAAAACACAAATTAAGCGTGTCATTCCAAATCTCGTCCAGAACGAAGTAACGAAATACGATAAACAAAGAAACGGGTGGTTTATGTAATTATAGAAAAGTTAAAGAAATATCCAAATTAAGTTTTTTCTTTTACCAATCCTTTAAGAACACTAATTAAGCGTGTCATTCCAAATCTCGTCCAAAATGAAGTAACGAAATACGATAAACAAATAAACGGGTGGTTTATGTAATTATAGAAAAGTTAAAGAAATATCCGAATTAAGTTTTTTCTCTTACCAATCCTTTTAAAACGCTAATTAAGGGTGTCATTCTAAATCTCGTCCAAAACGAAGTAACGAAATACGATAAACAAATAAACAGGTGGTTTATGTAATTATAAAAAAGTGAAAGAAATATCCAAATTAAGTTTTTTCTTTTACCAATCCTTTAAAAACACTAATTGAGCGTGTCATTCTAAATCTCATCCGAAAAGAAGTAACGAAATATGATAAACAAATAAACGGGTGGTTTATGTAATTATAAAAAAATTAAAGAAATATCCGAATTATGTTTTTTCTCTTACCAATCCTTTAAAAACACTAATTAAGGGTGTCATTCTAAATCTCGTCCAAAACAGAGTAACGAAATACGATAAACACATAAACGAGGGGTTTATGTAATTATAGAAAAGTGAAAGAAATATCTGAATTAAGTTCTTTCTTTTACCAATCATTTGAAAACACTAATTTAGTGTGACATTCCAAATCTCGTCCAAAACAGAGTAACGAAATACGATAAACACATAAACGAGGGGTTTATGTAATTATAGAAAAGTGAAAGAAATATCAGAATTAAGTTTTTTCTTTTATCAATCATTTAAAAACACTAATTAAGCGTGTCATTCCAAATCTCATCCGAATAGAAGTAACGAAATACGATAAACAAATAAACGGGTGGTTTATGTAATTATAGAATAGTTAAAGAAATAACCAAATTAAGTTTTTTCTTATACCAATCCTTTAAAAACACTAATTAAGCGTGTCATTCCAAATCTCATCTGAATAGAAGTAATGAAATACGATATACAAATAAACGGGTGGTTTATGTAATTATAGAAAAGTTAAAGAAATATCCGAATTAAGTTTTTTCTTTTACCAATCCTTTAAAAACACTAATTACGCGTGTCATTCCAAATCTCGTCCAAAACGAAGTAACGAAATACAACAAACAAATAAACGGGGGGTTTATGTAATTAATGAAAAGTTAAAGAAATATCCAAATTAAGTTTTTTTATTTACCAATCCTTTAATACACTAATTAAGCGTGTCATTCCAAATCTCGTCCAAAACGAAGTAACGAAATACAATAAACAAATAAACGGGGGGTTTATGTAATTATAGAAAAGTTAAGGAAATATCCGAATTAAGTTTTTTCTTTTACCAATCCTTTAAAAACACTAATTAAGCGTGTCATTCCAAATCTCGTCCAAAATGAAGTAACGAAATACAATAAACAAATAAACGGGGGGTTTATGTAATTATAGAAAAGTTAAAGAAATATCCAAATTAAGTTTTTTCTTTTACCAATCCTTTAAAAACACTAATTAAGCGTGTCATTCCAAATCTCATCCGAATAGAAGTAACGAAATACGATAACCAAATAAACGGGGGGTTTATGTAATTAATGAAAAGTTAAAGAAATATCCAAATTAAGTTTTTTCTTTTACCAATCCTTTAAAAACATTAATTAAGCGTGTCATTCCAAATCTCGTCCAAAACGAAGTAACAAAATACGTTAAACAAAGAAACGGGAGGAATATGTAATTATAGAAAAGTTAAAGAAATATCTAAATTAAGTTTTTTCTTTTACCGATCATAAGGAAACACTAATTACGCGTGTCATTCCAAATCTCGTCCAAAACGAAGTAACGAAATACAATAAACAAATAAACGGGGGGTTTATGTAATTATAGAAAAGTTAAAGAAATATCCGAATTAAGTTTTTTCTTTTACCAATCCTTTAAAAACACTAATTACGTGTGTCATTCCAAATCTCGTCCAAAACGAAGTAACGAAATACAATAAACAAATAAACGGGGGTTTATGTAATTATAGAAAAGTTAAAGAAATATCCTAATTAAGTTTTTTCTTTTACCAATCCTTTAAAAACACTAATTAAGCGTGTCATTCCAAATCTCATCCGAATAGAAGTAATGAAATACGATAAACAAATAAACGGGTGGTTTATGTAATTATAGAATAGTTAAAGAAATATCCAAATTAAGTTTTTTCTTTTACCAATCCTTTAAAAACACTAATTAAGCGTGTCATTCCAAATCTCATCCGAATAGAAGTAATGAAATACGATAACCAAATAAACGGGGGGTTTATGTAATTAATGAAAAGTTAAAGAAATATCCAAATTAAGTTTTTTCTTTTACCAATCCTTTAAAAACACTAATTAAGCGTGTCATTCCAAATCTCGTCCAAAACGAAGTAACGAAATACGTTAAACAAAGAAACGGGAGGAATATGTAATTATAGAAAAGTTAAAGAAATATCTAAATTAAGTTTTTTCTTTTACCGATCATTAGGAAACACTAATTACGCGTGTCATTCCAAATCTCGTCCGAAACGAAGTAACGAAATACAATAAACAAATAAACGGGGGGGTTTATGTAATTATAGAAAAGTTAAAGAAATATCCGAATTAAGTTTTTTCTTTTACCAATCCTTTAAAAACACTAATTAAGCGTGTCATTCCAAATCTCATCCGAATAGAAGTAACGAAATACGATAAACAAATAAACGGGTGGTTTATGTAATTATAGAATAGTTAAAGAAATATCCAAATTAAGTTTTTTCTTTTACCAATCCTTTAAAAACACTAATTAAGCGTGTCATTCCAAATCTCATCCGAATAGAAGTAACGAAATACGATAACCAAATAAACGGGGGGTTTATGTAATTAATGAAAAGTTAAAGAAATATCCAAATTAAGTTTTTTCTTTTACCAATCCTTTAAAAACACTAATTAAGCGTGTCATTCCAAATCTCGTCCAAAACGAAGTAACGAAATACGTTAAACAAAGAAACGGGAGGAATATGTAATTATAGAAAAGTTAAAGAAATATCTAAATTAAGTTTTTTCTTTTACCGATCATTAGGAAACACTAATTACGCGTGTCATTCCAAATCTCGTCCGAAACGAAGTAACGAAATACAATAAACAAATAAACGGGGGGTTTATGTAATTATAGAAAAGTTAAAGAAATATCCGAATTAAGTTTTTTCTTTTACCAATCCTTTAAAAACACTAATTAAGCGTGTCATTCCAAATCTCATCCGAATAGAAGTAATGAAATACGATAAACAAATAAACGGGTGGTTTATGTAATTATAGAATAGTTAAAGAAATATCCAAATTAAGTTTTTTCTTTTACCAATCCTTTAAAAACACTAATTAAGCGTGTCATTCCAAATCTCATCCGAATAGAAGTAACGAAATACGATAACCAAATAAACGGGGGGTTTATGTAATTAATGAAAAGTTAAAGAAATATCCAAATTAAGTTTTTTCTTTTACCAATCCTTTAAAAACACTAATTAAGCGTGTCATTCCAAATCTCGTCCAAAACGAAGTAACGAAATACGTTAAACAAAGAAACGGGAGGAATATGTAATTATAGAAAAGTTAAAGAAATATCTAAATTAATTTTTTTCTTTTACCGATCATTAGGAAACACTAATTACGCGTGTCATTCTAAATCTCGTCCGAAACGAAGTAACGAAATACAATAAACAAATAAACGGGGGGTTTATGTAATTATAGAAAAGTTAAAGAAATATCCGAATTAAGTTTTTTCTTTTACCAATCCTTTAAAAACACTAATTAAGCGTGTCATTCCGAATCTCATCCGAATAGAAGTAATGAAATACGATATACAAATAAACGGCTGGTTTATGTAATTATAGAATAGTTAAAAAAATATCCAAATTAAGTTTTTTCTTTTACCAATCCTTTAAAAACACTAATTAAGCGTGTCATTCCAAATCTCATCCGAAAAGAAGTAACGAAATACGATAACCAAATAAACGGGGGGTTTATGTAATTAATGAAAAGTTAAAAAAATATCCAAATTAAGTTTTTTCTTTTACCAATCCTTTAAAAACACTAATTAAGCGTGTCATTCCAAATGTCGTCCAAAACGAAGTAACGAAATACGTTAAAAAAAGAAACGGGAGGAATATGTAATTATAGAAAAGTTAAAGAAATATCTAAATTAAGTTTTTTCTTTTACCGATCATTAGGAAACACTAATTACGCGTGTCATTCCAAATCTCGTCCGAAACGAAGTAACAAAATACAATAAACAAATAAACGGGGGGTTTATGTAATTATAGAAAAGTTAAAGAAATATCCGAATTAAGTTGTTTCTTTTACCAATCCTTTAAAAACACTAATTAAGCGTGTCATTCCAAATCTCATCCGAATAGAAGTAATGAAATACGATAAACAAATAAACGGGTGGTTTATGTAATTATAGAATAGTTAAAGAAATATCCAAATTAAGTTTTTTCTTTTACCAATCCTTTAAAAACACTAATTAAGCGTGTCATTCCAAATCTCATCCGAATAGAAGTAACGAAATACGATAACCAAATAAACGGGGGGTTTATGTAATTAATGAAAAGTTAAAGAAATATCCAAATTAAGTTTTTTCTTTTACCAATCCTTTAAAAACACTAATTAAGCGTGTCATTCCAAATCTCGTCCAAAACGAAGTAACGAAATACGTTAAACAAAGAAACGGGAGGAATATGTAATTATAGAAAAGTTAAAGAAATATCTAAATTAAGTTTTTTCTTTTACCGATCATTAGGAAACACTAATTATGCGTGTCATTCCAAATCTCGTCCGAAACGAAGTAACGAAATACAATAAACAAATAAACGGGGGGTTTATGTAATTATAGAAAAGTTAAAGAAATATCCGAATTAAGTTTTTTCTTTTACCAATCCTTTAAAAACACTAATTAAGCGTGTCATTCCAAATCTCATCCGAATAGAAGTAACGAAATACGATAAACAAATAAACGGGTGGTTTATGTAATTATAGAATAGTTAAAGAAATATCCAAATTAAGTTTTTTCTTTTACCAATCCTTTAAAAACAATAATTAAGCGTGTCATTCCAAATCTCATCCGAATAGAAGTAACGAAATACGATAACCAAATAAACGGGGGGTTTATGTAATTAATGAAAAGTTAAAGAAATATCCAAATTAAGTTTTTTCTTTTACCAATCCTTTAAAAACACTAATTAAGCGTGTCATTCCAAATCTCGTCCAAAACGAAGTAACGAAATACGTTAAACAAAGAAACGGGAGGAATATGTAATTATAGAAAAGTTAAAGAAATATCTAAATTAAGTTTTTTCTTTTACCGATCATTAGGAAACACTAATTACGCGTGTCATTCCAAATCTCGTCCGAAACGAAGTAACGAAATACAATAAACAAATAAACGGGGGGTTTATGTAATTATAGAAAAGTTAAAGAAATATCCGAATTAAGTTTTTTCTTTTACCAATCCTTTAAAAACACTAATTAAGCGTGTCATTCCAAATCTCATCCGAATAGAAGTAATGAAATACGATAAACAAATAAACGGGTGGTTTATGTAATTATAGAATAGTTAAAGAAATATCCAAATTAAGTTTTTTCTTTTACCAATCCTTTAAAAACACTAATTAAGCGTGTCATTCCAAATCTCATCCGAATAGAAGTAACGAAATACGATAACCAAATAAACGGGGGGGTTTATGTAATTAATGAAAAGTTAAAGAAATATCCAAATTAAGTTTTTTCTTTTACCAATCCTTTAAAAACACTAATTAAGCGTGTCATTCCAAATCTCGTCCAAAACGAAGTAACGAAATACGTTAAACAAAGAAACGGGAGGAATATGTAATTATAGAAAAGTTAAAGAAATATCTAAATTAAGTTTTTTCTTTTACCAATCCTTTAATACACTAATTAAGCGTGTCATTCCAAATCTCGTCCGAAACGAAGTAACGAAATACAATAAACAAATAAACGGGGGGTTTATGTAATTATAGAAAAGTTAAAGAAATATCCGAATTAAGTTTTTTCTTTTACCAATCCTTTAAAAACACTAATTAAGCGTGTCATTCCAAATCTCATCCGAATAGAAGTAATGAAATACGATAAACAAATAAACGGGTGGTTTATGTAATTATAGAATAGTTAAAGAAATATCCAAATTAAGTTTTTTCTTTTACCAATCCTTTAAAAACACTAATTAAGCGTGTCATTCCAAATCTCATCCGAACAGAAGTAACGAAATACGATAACCAAATAAACGGGGGGTTTATGTAATTAATGAAAAGTTAAAGAAATATCCAAATTAAGTTTTTTCTTTTACCAATCCTTTAAAAACACTAATTAAGCGTGTCATTCCAAATCTCGTCCAAAACGAAGTAACAAAATACGTTAAACAAAGAAACGGGAGGAATATGTAATTATAGAAAAGTTAAAGAAATATCTAAATTAAGTTTTTTATTTTACCGATCATTAGGAAACACTAATTACGCGTGTCATTCCAAATCTCGTCCGAAACGAAGTAACGAAATACGATAAATAAACATTATAATATAAAATATTATACCTCTCTTCAACCCTAAACCCTAAACCCTAAACCCTATAAACCCTAAACCCTATCCTTAAAACCTATAGACAACATAGTTCTAACTTGTATTTTCATACATAAAGGTTGTAAAACACCTTCAATCCTTAATTTTTGTTAACCATACACTAAGATATGTAGAATAGGAGTGTTCCTCCAAATTTCGTACAAAACGAAAATGTCGAAAGATGTTTAAAAAAAATTTGGGGAAGAAAGCGCAATTATACAAAAGATGCAAAACAACTTCAAATTCAGTTTTTTCTTGAACAACTGTTTTCCCAACACTAATGAGGCATGTAAATTCAAATTTTATCGACAAATGGAGAAACGAAACACGTTTAAAATATATTTGTGGTTAAAAATGTAATTAATTTTTTTTATAAGTATGGGTTCTAATGGAAACCAATTAATGGGAACTAAATATTTAGTTCCTATTGACACCAATAATTGAGGAAGCCGTATAAAAACAGCTGTCCAGTAATATAAAAGAAATAAAAAACATATACACCCTTCATTAGGGTTTATTTTTCTTCAACAGAGACAGCAGAGAGCAGACGGCCGCCCCTCAATTTCTCAACACTTTCCCTCTTCTTCAGCAGGCAGCCGCCGCCTCTCTTCTCTCTCGCACTTAGCACTCAGCCGCCGCCGCAGTCAGCACCTCCGCACCTCGCCGCACCACAACCGGGACGTCGCAGTCCGCCGCCCCTCTTCTCTCTCGCACTGCCGCCCCACTTCTCTTTCACTTACTGCCGCGACGCCGCAGTCAGCACCTCCGCACCTCGCCGCAGTCCGCACATCCGCACCTCCGCACCTCCACCATTGCTCCGCAGTCCCCACCTCCGCGCCACCACTCCACGACCGACGCAGCCACCACTGCAGTCAGCACATCCGCACCTCCGCACCGCCACCACTGCTTCGCAGTCCCCACCTCCGCGCCACCACTCCACGACCGACGCCGCCACGCCACCACTTTCCCCGCCTGAATCAGTAAGTTACTTATCATTTTTTTCGTTTTCAATTTATTTCTAATTGAGATGAATATGATTGTTGAATGTTGATGAATACTGATGATGATGATGAATATTATTGTTGAATGTTGTTTGAATACTGATGATGGCTACTGATGATGGCTACTGATGATGAATTTGTAGTGATTATGATTATGATGATGACTATTATGCTTTACTAAAAGATATGATGGGATATTAGTTACTGCAGGTGGTGATATGCAATCAATTTGCTTATTTGTTGTTCAAGAATGTTATAATTTATGGCTGATGCAGTGATGATGATGCTTAATTACTATTTTTTCCGAAGAAGAAGAAATCCGAAGAAGAAGAAGAAGAACAAGAAGAAGAAACAAAATAATTAATTTTAATTATGTTGTTTAAATCCATTTATTTTGTTATTTTTTATTAAAATTTGTGTTGTATAGTTGGATCCTAAATTTTCTTAACAACAAATTTGTGTTGTATAGTGTTATTGTTTAATTTATAATATTACACATTTTACCTATTACAATATAAGTGATATTCAAAAAATACAATAATTTAAATATTATACAACAATGTTATAACACAAAACGAAATTAAGCATATTACCATGAAAATGATAATTTCAGATTATACAACAACAATAATAATCAAAAATGAAATCTTTGAAAATTTTCAAAATCAAAATGGCGCCAATAAGAAAAATTCGAAAATTGTACTGTTCTGAAAACAATTCAAATTTCCCCCCTATTTTTTTTAACAAAATTCTAAATTTCCGCCATTTTTTTTTAAATTTTGAATTAAGCAATCGGAACGAAGTTTTCGTTCCCGTAATTTGGACAAGTTGGTTCCCGTTGGCAGAATAATGTATATTTCATGTCAGCATGGGGGTCCCAGTCCTAAAGCAATGGGAACCAAACGGAAACCAAACACGTTCGTTCCTATTAGCAATGGGAACCATTTAATTCGTTCCCAAGGCAATCGCTACGGGGGTAACGGAGACAGAGCCTTTGGTGCCCATAAGTGGTTCCCATATGGTCTACGGGAACCAAAAAAGGGGCAATTGGAACCTAATTAATGGTTCCAATTGTGCAGTTTTCTTGTAGTGCTGGCGGAATCTCAGTCATATTCTTTACATAAAGCTTTCGTTTGTTCCTTCCTAAAACGAAATGCAAATAAAATAATTACCTGTGGCGAAACTACATAAACATATTACTCTCTAGTTTCTTAATTAGCTTGATTTATTCATTTAATGGATTAAAGCTAAAATAAACAAATAATAGTAGTAAAATCAGTGCTTTTTTTACGGAGGCTCCGTTTGGTTGCCAAGAAAATGAGATACCGGGAGAAAGAAACGGAAAATGAGAAAAAATAAAAATTTATAGGAAATCCTAATAGGAAAAAAAAAATTCTTATTTTTCATGCATTTGGTAGTATACTGATTTTCAAGGGAGATAATCTTGATCATGGTTAAAAGTTTTTCATATTCACTATGTATTAATCTAATTTTTCTTATCATGGTTAAGAGTTTATCATATTAATTACTTACTATTAATCTAATTCTAAAATCGTGATTGTACTTTGTGCCTTGACATAAACGCTAATTAACTTAATATTTTAAAGATACTATACTAATCCGATTAGTATATTATATTTTTGAAGATTTTCCTAAAACCGTTCTAAGTATAATCTTTCCAATTGAACTCGCATTTCTTTATTTATTAAATATTATGATAATGAACTTAATCTATTTATTTTAATATCACAAATATACTAATAAGTTCCATATCAAAGAAAATAAATAATGAAGATTAAAAGATTATTCTTATTAATATCTATAAAGTGTTAAGTAAAAATAATTTTCACTTTGGTGGGATTATAAAATGAGAAATGTTCAAACTTCAACAAAAATGTTAAAACAAGGCAGCTCCCCCTAACTCCTTGCACAATTCTTCCTTTTGGTGTCAGAACCAACTCAAGGGCCAAGGGCCAGGTAAGATACTTTGCATCTTTTCTTGATTTGAAGCAAGCCAGGCAAATTCCATTTGGATCCCTTCGAAACTGACCGCAATGGATTGCATATTTACTTGGCTGATTGCTTGACACAATAGTTGTCTTCGGTGCAGGGTTGCAAATTCTGGCTTCCCAAGTAGTTGTAGGAGCCCTCATTTTCTTGGTTGTGAAAATTGCTTTGTTTTCATTGTTTCACACCTTCTTTTGCATAGGACCTTGTAGATCAGATATGGACCCGGAGACAACATGATCTTGGAGGAAAAAGCCTTCAGGTAAACGGGTTGAAAAACAATATTTTCAAGGTTGATTGGGATATTTTTCAGAAGTCGATATAATACAGAAGCAATAGAAGCATTCTCAGATGACTTATGAGAGCTAGGCATTCGGTGAGAGATTAAAACTTTAACAACAAATTGTACTTTATAAAAGAGAGAACTTGTTTGAAGAGTTGAACCGCTTGGCCAAGGAATATCATAATCATTGAGCTCCAATGCAACCATGTCAGTTTCCAGCTGTAGCTAACATGTTTTGTTGGAATTCACATTTGGTGTATCCATGTGGATGTTCAGTAATTTAGGACTTAGATGTGGCTACGCACACACACTTTGTGATGTTGGGCATAACCAAAACACCAATCTGTTGGGACAAGTTAGCATAAAACTCATAAACAATAGTGGGCACTAAGTTATCCGCCTTCATGGTGGATTAACGAATTTCATTGCAATTGATGAGCATTTATTTACCGTTATCTGAGTATTGGTGCATGTTGGTGAGATAGGATTATAGGATTGATTGGATTTAGTATGATTCTGTGTTTTTTATAGGAATTTGTTAAGATAACGCAAAACGAAGCAAAAAAGCCTAAATTGGATGTTTTCTGGAACATGGCTTCAAGACACAACGTTACAATGTGGAGAATTCAAAGGAAGCCATTGATTCAAATACAAGGCAACAAAGTTACAATAAGAAACATATGTTGTGTTACATACCATTGGAAATCAAACGAAGTCAGTGTTAATTCCCACATCCAGAGAGGAAGTTATTACCAAATCGTGATGTCGCGCAGAGCAGAAAAACTAGATCGCACGGCTCTGACGTGATGTGCAGCTCAAGCGCGATCTGACCAAATCGCGCATGTCTTAGACACAAAACAGAGAGTAGTGCGTCACAAGCGTGATTGTGCGTCCCATGCACGATCAGATCCAAATCGCGTGATAAGGCCCACAATCATACAAAAACCCTAATTTCGACATAGCTACTATTTTTTGGGTAAATAGCAAAAACTACCCTTGTGTTATCCCTAATTGGCAAATAACTCGTGTGTTATTTTAATTGGCAAAAACCTCATGTGTTATTCTTAAATTTGCAAAAATCCCCCTATTACACTGAATTAATTTGCAGTTACTGAGATTGATCTCAAAATAAGAATTTTATTGTACATTTTTTGATACATATGGAACTAATGATGTTCAAATTAAATTGTATGCATATTTTTGTTTATTGATTTTGAAGAAAACATTAGTTTTTAGATTTGCAAATAAGTAAGTACAATACTGATTAATTTTATTATGATTTTATACAATTTTAAAAATATCTAAAAAGTTTATAACACGATATATAATATTAAATATATGTTTATTATAAAATCATCATAATTATAAATCCTTAGTTATTGGTATTGTCATTATAAAATATGCCATGAAGGGGCTTTTTGCTAATTTTTGAATAACGCATGGAGGTTTTTGCCAATTAAAATAACACATAGGGTTATTTGCCAATTAAAGATAACACAAGGGTAGTTTTGGCTAATAGCTCGCTAATTTTCCTATATAAGGTCACTAGGGCTACGAAATTCGGCACACAAAAAATCCATTCACAACCACTATAAAGGATATTCTTCTACTCGCTCTCTGACTTGAATCCTAATTCATTACGATTGAGATCGTGAGCAAGGATTCAAGTCAGAGAGCGAGTAGAAAGTAGCAAGGCGACAACGATTGGGAGTATATTTCTTTTAGGACGAATTATCAAAAATGCCCGCTAACTTTTACCTTTAATCTTAAATGCCCGTTATTTTCAAACTTGCTGAAAATGCCCGTTAAGTTTTAAATTTTCTAACAAAAATGCCCGATTTTAAAAATTTGGATTTTTTATCCGACGTGGCATCCAAATCAAAGAGTCGCACTGCAGAATCAAAAAGTCGCGTTTTAAAATTCGGGCATTTTTGGATTTTAAAAGATACATGGCATTTTTAGCATTATTTTTCAGACAAAATAAGTTTTTTGTGCTTATTTTTCATTTCGGGCATTTTTAGTAGAAATTTTAAAAGATACAAGGCATTTTTAGCATGTTGAGAAATAACGGGCATTCAAGATTAAAGGCAAAAGTTAGCGGGCATTTTTGATAATTCGTCCTTTCTTTTGCTATTTTTTTACGATGTTCTTTTCTATCTGTGATTTGGAAATTTTAATCATAAGTAGCTAATTTTGTATATTTAGAGTTATGGCTTAGTTGGATTCATGAACCTATGTGATTTCTTATGATTTGATTAAGGCCTTTTCGTTTATGTGTTTATTCAGTATCTTGATCTCAATGCTTTTGTGTATTTGGCCAATATATGACTGATTAGAAGTTACAGAAGGTAGCTAGCGCCACTACATAGCACGTTCTGTGGGAAAGTTGAACATGTGAGTGTGTGGGCCCACTAAAGTCATTTCATGTCCATGTGTGGCATCGAAAAAAGTTATTGACACGTAGATCAAAACTATTAATTAAAAGCATGAGAATGAACATAAGACAGATCCAATAAAACCTGACGCTCTAAACATTCACCCATCATCAGATTATATTTAAGCAGTAATTAGATTTAGTATTAGCATAAATCAACCAATCATCCAATTCAATTCAATTAATTAGTTAATTTTAGTTTAGTTTAATCTAGCATGCCTTAATTTATTTAGATAAATCAACTTCAGTTTACAAATTTATTACGTGACAAACTTGAGAATAAAATACAAAAAGTGAGATTGATGCAATATAGTTCTCGTGGTATTCGATACTCGGGACATGATCTTACTTTCCATTTTATATTACTTGACTCGTATACTTGTGAATGTGCGTAACTGATTATTAATAGCACGTGAAAATATGCATCAACAATCAACAAATCAATGACATCAATAAGTTTATAAGATCTTCGGATTAACTGTCGTTCAGAAACAAGTGCTTACTTGAGAATTTCAACATACTTCTTACGTGCTTCAAAAAAATCGAGCAGAAATTTTTTGACCTTGATCAACGGTTCAAGGGCAAGGTTCACACGAGAAGAAGAAGAAAAGACTCATTTCGCTTGTGATTCATCAGGTTCAGTTTCAATCAGAATAGTCTCACGTGGTGTTGAGACATAAGCTTTTCTCTTTTTGGCAGGTGGTGGAGTAGAAGAGATCCTTAGGAACTAGTTCAGACACTTCGCTTGTTGGTGGCGTAATAGGCCTTCGCCGTGAGATGGCAGTAGATGGCTTCATTTTAACAGAGCGCGACTATGTGGTGTCTGTGACATTTGAGAAGATGAAACTGCTATGAGGCGTGCACATACACCCACCAAAACAAGTGCTACAATTAGAGATTTTAGCTCGCAATGAGACCATTGCATATATTATCTTAATATTTTATGAAATGAGAGCATTGCATACATTGCAAGAATAAAGTTCATCAGCGACCGCATCGGCGGTCGCTAATGACCATGTTTCGGTCACTAAATGGTCATTTAAGACCGATTTTCCAGCACAAAAAGGCGGTCGCTAATACCTCTGTCGCAAATGACAAGAGACTGAATTTTGGTTGCTAATAGACCCTATCAACCGTCACTTCGTCGGTATCACATTTTCGACGGCCGAGTCCTTGCCAGTCAATTACGACGGCTTGGCCGTCACTAAATCCCGACTAGCAATAGCGACGGCCTGGCTGTCACTGAACCCCGACACTTAATACGAATGGCATGCCCGTCACTAACCGCGTGATGCCATTAGTGACGACCAAACAATCACTACTATTTTGGTCACAAAGAGCGACGATAGGCGGTCACTATTGTCTTGTGCAACAATCGTGACTAAAAAGTGGTTGATACTAATATTCAACGTTAAGTATTAGGGCGTGTTTGGTTTCGCGAATAAGCCATTAATCCAAACTCGAAAAAGGCTTATCCGCGCTTTGCTTTGCTTTGATTGATTATTTTTTTGTGCTTTTCACCAAATCTTGGATAGCCCGGCAAAGCCCGGTACGGAAGTGGGTTAATCCGTGGATAATAATAACACCCCCCCAGATTAACTTATACCAGGATTACTCTTTTTTTGAAAAGACAAAAATGCCCTCCCATATCCCACAATCCCGAAAGCGTTTTACAAAGTCGTGTAGTAACTTTACTAACCTTCAATATAGTCATTTTTTTTCATTTATCACAGATCAACGGGAAATTTTGGGAGGAACGAAACCCTAGCTACAATGCGATTTTGGTGGCGACAGTACGATTTCTTCTTTCAATTTCTTCCTATGTTTGTTCATATACATGCTTTGCATTGTTGATTAACGTTGCCATGCCACTTAATTGACACCGTGCTCTACTCAGTTAAACCCTAGGCTGTCGATTCGAATCCGAAAGGTTTGATTTTGCTTCTTATGCTTTTCTGTTCTTACCTCATAATCGTGCTTTTTTAACCAAAAAATTATGATGTACACTAACATTTGCCCCTTTTTGTTTGAAAACAGGTTTGTTACTAAACCCTTGTAATCAAATGCACAGATAAGATCCTTATCTATGCTTGTTATACTATCTTTTTGTTCTTGATTTGGTCTTTTTGCTGGTTTGTTACACTCATTCTTAGCAACTTTGATACATAATATTTTTTTGATGAAAAGTCTTCTTGACCTGCAAGTAAAACATATGATTTATGTTAATTTCCAAATTTGTGATATATAGTATGATATTACCCTCAATTTGCTCTATGATATTAAGGTTTATTATGATAACCTGCCAAAGATGTGTTTTTGTTTATCCAAGAATTTGTTTGAAGAAATTGTGTAGATATATATACTAGTTTGTTGGATGATTTTCCTTGGAAATGCTCTCAAATACTAGTGCTCAATTATTTGGATTTTTAGTTATAGTCCTCTTGTTGCTCTGAATTTCAGTGTTCTCCAATTTCCAGGTAATTTGTTTTGTTGGTCTGGTGAGGGAAAGCCAATAACCTACAACACAGTCACTAAGGATAACTGATAAGGTAAAATTCAACTCCATGATGTACTTGTTTGTATCCCTGAGCATGGTAGTCATTTCACATAAACACACTTTCATGTATATTGTGGTTATTGGTGATTATGGAAGAGTTGTATGCTATATGCTTTTTATGTGATATCTGATTTGATTTAGTGTAAGAGCAACATGTTGTTGAAGTTGGTTTGGCCACTATGGTGAAGAATTAATTGCACTAGGCTTGTACTCAAGTATGTCTATTGATAGTGTTCAAGTCTCTCAAACATGTTTGATTGGTAAATGTGTTCCAGATGGACCAGTGGAGGAAAACATTGATTTTAGTTCTATGTCAACTTATACTTTTGTGCGCAAGTATAGTTATGTTCTTCATCTTTATGCACAACCATGAAAAAGAGGTGGGGTCTAAACGGAGACGGGTGATTCGATATAGTTTTTTGGATAAAATACCTGAGATAGATAAAGTCATATATTAAATGACAGTGTTAGACGCCGAGTATTGCATAGCCAACCTTACGATGGATAGGAACTGTTTTATGAAATTATGTTGGCTACTTAAAGAGGTTGGTGGTCTAAGAGATGAGAAGTTTATAACCCTAACCGAGCAAGTCAATCTATTCCTCAAGATTCTAGCTCATCATGACACAAACCGAACCACTAGTTTTACTTGGTCGTTACTTCATGTGTACTCCCGAGGCTCTGATCAGGTGTAGTCATTTACTCTTTGTGACACCTAAGCCCATATCTGATGAGAACGAAAACTGGGAAGAGCCATGGAAACATTTTGAGGTATTCCACCTACTCTTCAGACTTATGTTACAGATTTAGTTGGTGGTTAAAAGATAAGTTTGAAATGAATGTGTAGTTACTAATTTTCTTGTTATCTGTCAATGCAGGGATGTCTTGGTGTTTTAGATGGGACTATGATAGGTGTGAGTGCTCCATCACTTGAACAATCACGGTATTGATCTCGTAAGGGTAGGGTTCAGGTGAACATACCGTGGGTTTGTGACATAGAAATTATCTTTGTTTATCTATTATGTGGATGGAAGGGATCTGCGGCAGACGGTAGAGTACTCATGGATGCCCTTTATCGACCAACACCGAATGGTTTTAGAGTCCCACAAGGTATATGCTTTTTCAATTGATATAACTTTATGATTATATAGTATTCTTGTTTGTTTGATTCATCTCATTCAAATCATGTATTGACTGGTGTTAGTTATCCACATGTTGTTACTACTTGGTGGATGCTGGTTACGCGAATTGTGATTGTTTTTTGGCGACGTATCGCGATAGGCATTACCATTTGAAGGAGTGGGGTGAGGGCTGTGTAGTGCCACATGATAAGGAAGAGATGTTCAACATGAGGCACTCGAGGGCACGTACTGTTATCGAACGTGCATTCGCCAAGCTGAAAAACAAGTGGAAGATCCTCAAGAGCGCATCGTCGTACCCATTGAAGATTTAAAATTGATGCGTGATGGCCAATGCATTGTTGAATAATTTCATTAAGGTTCAGATGCCAAGTTACGTGTCTGACTCGTCCTCCTCATCATACAATTCTGACTGTGACGACAACAGCGATGATGAGCCAACCGAATACATTGATGGCCTCAAAAGCACTGCTGCATGGGGGAGATATAGAGATGAAATTGCAACTAGGATGTGGAACGAGTGGCGGGTGACGCGTCGTAGTTGACTTAGACGTCGGTTCATGATATCGCAATCTATTTGGCTTGCTGCATTTGGACCCTAGTTTGATAAATTGTAGAATATGTTGATTGTGATGTGTTATAGTTTGGATTATGGTTTGATGTCTTATTTATGACTGGCAGTGTGTGACTGAATACTATGTCCTATTTATTGAAAGAATGTATGTTCTTTTGATGATATTGCATTTGGATGAGTGAAGCTAATATCAATGGTTTTGGCTTGTTGTTGAATATTTTTATGATCATGCATTTGTATGAGTGCTGATTTTAATAGAGATTATTGTCTTAACGCATTTGTTTGTTGTACAGATGGCCTCGGCATCCAGCTGCAACTCTGCTCTAGCGGAGTCCGAGCCCATAGCTGCCAAGAACAGGTACAAGTGGACCAAGGAGGAGGAACTTGCACTAATTGATGTTGTGAAGGATCTGAAATGCCGGGGAATGAAGATTGACAATGCATTCAGGGCTGGTTATTTGCTTAAGATGGAGAATGCTATCAGAAGGATGATCCCAAGCTCAAAAGTGAAATTTGATCTGCACGTGAGGTCCAAGATGACTGTCTGAAAACGAACTTACGGGCATTTGTACTTACTGTTGGATGTTACTGGCGAGGGGTCGTGGTTGTGCCCAATTACTAAGACGATCCAATGTGTCAGTGAGGAGTATTGGCTAAAATACGCGAAGGTTTGTTATGATTAATTGCTACGGTAATTTATATTGAACTTAACTGCATCTACATGCAAGCACTATTACTTATTTGCAACTGTACATATACCGAATCTAACTTGCACATTATTCTATATGGATTAGTCACACCCCTACATCGTGCAATACAAGGACAAGCCTTTTCCCTACTTTGAAAAATGGGCAGAGCTGTTTGGAAAGATCGTGCTAATGGCACTGCTGTTGAGGACTTGAGTGCAGCTATGCATGATATGTTTTCTAAGGGAAAGGAGGTGAAAACTGAAGATGAGCAGCCCCAATCTGCCCCCCTCCCAACTAGCACTCAGACAGACTTTGTTGACCCAGATATGGATAAGGGTGGAGGCGACAATGATGTGCCAAGATCTTTGGGTCCTTCAAAGTCAATTACTAAGAAGATTCTCAAGAAAATGAAGAGGGAGAAAGGCCAAAAGAGGAGGCGTGAGTCCGCACCCCCTATCGAGAGTGCTTCTATCATTCCCGATTATGTTGATGAGTTCATCAAGAAGACCAACGACACCATGGACCGTATAGCTCAGCTGGTGGTGACTCCTGTTATCCCCGAAGACAAAGATAGAGAACAGAGAAAAGGGTTGTATGCTGCTGTAGCTAAGTACGAGGACTTCGACGAGGATCAGAAGATAGATCTTGTTCACCTACTTGCTCACTCGCCTCAGGATACAAATGTTTTCTATGCACTGCCAGAGGGATCGCAGTTGAGGCATTTGAAGCACATTCTAAGTAAGAAGTGAATTCTGCATGGGTAAGGGAACCATTTTAATATGGATATTTAAGTATGGTAATTTAATCGACTGTTTTATTATGCTATCCCATACTGTCATGGGTAAACGATATTTAGTCTTGTTCGGATGATGCATGTTTGAGTGCTACATGTTGCTCTATTTCAGTAGGTTTTATGTGTATTCCCATCATTTTGGTACAATTGTGCAACTGATCATCAAGTCAGTGTGCCTGTAGTAATGTGGTTATGTAGTTCGAATGTGATGTGGATTTGACAGGGAACCATTTTGCTACCTGAGGTTATTTTCTTGAAGACGTAGCGGCGTTTCGCTAGATTATTGAATCAGAAAGTTATGTCACTGGCGGAGAATGAAGTATCGTGTATGTAGTGGACCGTATCCATTGTGTTTCCTAGGATTATGTCGAGAAACCTCGAGTTGTTGAGTGGAACACAACCTTGGTAGGAAATACATTGCTCTTTTAGGACGTCGATTACTGTTTCGTCGATGTCGGGAATCCACTCTTCATCGTAAAACACTTTCCTTTGAAACTCGGATGCATGTGGAAGCATGGTAGGATGGTTTTTATTTTTGTGGGTTTATTATGCTTGGAATTGAAATGTTTGGCTTGGGAATGAATGGGAGATTTGATAGCAAATAAACATAGTGTTTGCCAATACTTATAGAGCATTCTCTGCCTACTAGGGTTACTTTTCATAAAAAATGAAAATGAAAAAAAAGGCAGCTCTGTTATTTTCCATACAAGCCCATTGGTCAACATTTCTTTTTGTGTTCACGTGCAGTGAGGTCAAAACTAGTGACATGGGGAAAATATAAAGTAGAGAATAAAATGACTTAAGCAAACAAAATGTTTGCGAAGGGAATCTCTGGAAATTTTTAAACAAGGCATGCCTATCTTGTTTTGTAATGGCATGCTTGTACAAGGGTTGTGGTGAAACTGAAAATCGATGTCATGAGATCATTTGAAGAATATCATGATAACTCCACAACCAATGCACACCACCATCACTAGCCAATACATAAAGATGTTCAACCTTCTCACAAATACATAATAAACATAAACGACCGAATCACTTCGAAATTAACAATCATAGATCTTAGTCTTATATCTAGGCTTGAGTAACACTTCCTCCATTATAAGTAATATAGCTAGATGTGGCACCACTCCCAACTATCACACGACGCCACGGTGCTTGGATTCCATCATCATCCACCATTATAGGCCTACGAACTGATCACCAAAGTTCATAAGGAAGGACTGCCGCAGAGCAGACAAAAAAAACCTCATCGTAAAGTTTGTAATGCTCGAAACCATGAATGCGTAAATGCTTGTCAATTGTATTCTCCTGGATATCATTATATATTTGAATAAATAAGTCAAGTTGTATTAAGTAACTACTAACGAGATTTTATTTCAAAAGAAACTAGATTACCTTCTTCAAGTAGTGCTGATATTCTGGACCAAATGACACTAGCGTCGTCTTAGACCAACGATCAAAAATCACACCAGGTGTGTTTATCCAGCGGTGAAATGTCTCTAGCCGATGCCTTAAGACCTTAATCTTCTCTTGAATCACATATAGTGGATATTTATTCGCGGCACCATCCCGTATACAATCTTCAACGTCAAGCACAACGTACTTCATTTCATGCACCAGTGATATGTCATGCTTTTTCCCATATGCATTCAGCACCAAGAGCACCTTAAATGACCCATCTGGACCCATATCAGGATCTTCAAAATATTTTTTGATCCATTGATTTCTTTTGTATGTCATGTTTCAACGAATTCTGCATCGCATAATCAAACGTATTCATACCCCAACAAAAAGTGGAATATACATTCAAACCATATAAGTAAAATAGATAACCTCAAAGGAAAAAGGAAACATTGCATTGATTCATAGAAGTGTTATATCACATTACAAACCACCAAAACCTTCATTATCCAGACCACCAACACTACGATTAACTTGAAAATTACAGCAAATTACTAACGCGCAAAGGAAACAATGATAAAAGGGATTACAACCAATACAATCAAAATGACTATGACCCAAGCTACACAAAAGCACATCACAACCATCCTAGCCATGGATCTCTCATTAATCCCATCAACACAAGACTGAATCAGTACATTAAGTGGTCGTGGGTTCGGTTCATGAATAGCTCCAACTTCAAAGTGGTAGGGAGTAGCAACATTGTGAGAGAACTGTCTATTAGTGTTGGCGGCAGTATTAGAGGACTCATTTTATGTCTCCATCTTCACATTAGACGTGGAGTTGTTACCATGTGTTGGTATTGGGCACGACGGTTGACGATTACCACGAGTAAAGCGGGGCATTAGCAATTCATCTGCCCAAATGAAATAGTCAGTGTGTCTAATCTCAGCTGGACAAATGTAGTAGTATCTGTAGTTACCCTACGGTAATTCATGGGGCCTCGCCCACACACACAGTTGACGACATAAAGGGCATACATCTACAAAAATGGCAACCCCTCTAGTTTCAATATAATTTCATCTCATGCACAAATGGACCCCTCTAAAGTAGAGGCAAGTTTGAATTTTACGAGGATTAAAGTAGAGGCAGGTTTCACATATAATGGATTTAACAATGCTATGTTTTCATGATACATGTCCACTAACGAGAATCTCAAATACTACACAAGAAATTTATACGGCCTCCACAATCGGGACAACGAGATAATAGTAACATCAATGCATGCGAATCAAATCAAAACCCAAAAATAACAGCATATGGAAGAAATGATACTCTGAATCTTTTGAAACTAGCACATGATTCATATTTCAAAGTCAAGAGTCGATGATTACTACATTGTACGAAATCATGTTATGTAAAAAGTTGTAAACTTGGGGTGAAAAACGAACTAACCTTGGTGATTATGCTCGAATAGTGTGAAATCCCTTTAAGTCTTACCAAAATCGCACGAAATTCGCCCTCAATTTCGCAGGCTAGGGTTTCTAACAGGTTAATTTGGGGGAAAATATGATGGGAATGGTGAAAATGAAAAGTCTTTTGCTATTTATACCCACACTTACGAGGGTATTTTTGTCTTAGCACATGTAATCTAGAATCAATACAACAAACCAAACGAGTTTTGGAAAAAAATGTAAAAATAATACAGGAAATAAACATATGAACCAAAACGCTTACTGTGTCAGCCGTATTATATATTACAAGTTTTATTACAACTGTTTGTATATCCGTGTATTGCAATATCCATGAAACCAAACACGTCCTTAGTAGTGACCGCATTGCGATCACTAATAACGTTTAATAGTATAAAAAAATATTTCGGTAATTTTTCAGAAGGACGAAATATTAAAAACGCCCGCTAACTTTACAAAAAAAAGTTTAAATGCCCGTTTTTTTCGGGCCTTGCAAAAATGCCCTGTATATTTTAAAATAACTTTCAAAAATGCCAGATGGCCATATTCGGGCTAAATCTGCCTACGTGGCAGTACAATGGCTGCCACGTCAATAAATGCCCCGCCATGTCATATTTTCAGTTTAAAAATGTTTTTCAAACAAACCCTTCTAATTTTAAATATTGTATTTGCACCTCATAGTAAATTACACTTTGCACCCCAAAATATATATATATATAAATAATAATAAAGATATATATAACTATTTATAAAAATATCAAACATATATATAAATAATAATAATAAACATTTATGTATAAAATATAATAATAAACATATATATAACTATTTATAAAAAAAATAAACATATTTATATATAAATAATAAACACATTTATGAATAAATAATAATAATCAACATATATATATAAATAATAATAATATAATTTTAACAATATATAAAAAAACAAAAAACAAAATAAAAATTAATCATCATCTTCATCACCACCACCATCGCCGGCCAACCCCCTCCCCCCCTCTCCCGTGCCGTCGTCGCCGCCACCACTGACCCCAAACGCGATCTTCACCACCACCACTAACGGCGTCGCACACCACCACCTCCCCAAATTTCCCCAAATCAAAACCATAATTTCTGTGGTGGTGGCGGCGCGATTTTGGTGGCAATTTGCAGCGATTTGTGGCGCCGGTTTGATTGAGGAAGGGTGGTGGCATGATTGGCAGCGATGGGAGGTGGTGGCGGCGATGGAGCGATGAAGATGGTGGTGGAGCGATGAAGATGCGTGATTGACAGCGATGGAGCAATGGAGCGATGGAGCGTTGAAGATGCGTGATTGGCAGCGATGAAGATGGTGGTGGTGGCGGCGACGACGACGGCGGCTGCGGGGGCGGGGGTGGTTGGATGATGAGGATGATGAGTAATTTTATTTTTATTTTTTATTTTTTTTGTTTTTTAATATATATAATTATATATATATGTTTTTATATATATATATATATAAATGTGTTTATTATTATGTTATATATATATTATTATTATTATTATTTATATATATTTATTATTTTTACAAAATAGTTACACATATGTTTATTATTTATATATATATTGGGGTGCAAAGTGCCATTTATTTTGGGGTTGCAAATAAACTATTTAAAATTAGAAGGATTTGTTTGAAAAATACTTTTAAACTGAAAATATGACGTGGCGTGGCAGTTTATTGACGTGGCAGCCACTGTACCGCCACATAAGTAGATTTAGCCCGCATAAGGCAATCGAGAATTTTTGAAAGTTTTTTTAAAACATACATGGCATTTTTGCAAGGGCCGAAAAAAACGAGCATTTTAACATTTTTTGTAAAGTTAACGACATTTTTAATATTTCGTCCTTTCCAGAATATTATTGACTTTCTTTACCAATATGAATGTTTGAAAATGTGAATGAAAAAAAAAAAACTATTCAGGTGCATAATGGTTTGAAGAAAAGTTTAAAACAAATAAAAGAAAACCTATGAAGATATGAAGATATGCATAAAAGTTTGAAGAAAAGAAGAAAAAGTTTAATAAAACTATGAAGATATGCATAAAAGGTTTGAAGAAAATGAATTTTTTTTAAATATATGCAATGATTTGGAGAAATGATTTGAAGATATGATTTGAAGAGATTGAAGAAAGGTGGAAAGAGAAAGTATTTATAGTTTGTAAATTGGTATTTTTTTAAATTTTCATTTCTTTTTAAATTTCCCACCCATACCCGCCATTTATGGGCTCATTTGCGATGGTTAAGCATTCACAACTTTAAAAAAAAAAATCATTTTTCGCCAAATTTTCTAGAATGTAGAACTATAGCGACGGTTAGGTCGTCGCTACTGAACACTGAATATTTATAGCGACGGCCAAGCCGTCTTGAATGTACGTTGAAGCATATTGCGACGGCTTGGCCGTCGCTATTATGATTTATACTTTTGTGGATTTTTATTCAATGATTATAATTTCCATATGATTTATGTTAATCAACTTGTATTATATGTGAAATTAAGTTATTATTAAGTAGTATACTATTATATGAGTTATCAAAATACAAATATTGTTAAATAACTATTTAAGATTGAAGTAACAATTATATATGATGATATTATTTATCCGTTTATAATCTACAATTAATCTAATGAGTTTTTTTTATCACGTCTCATATGTGTCATTATGAAGTTTAATTAGTATCTCCTGTAAGTATATATATAGTCTAGATGTGTCATTACGATGTTTAATTAGTATTTTCAACGTGATAAAATGCCTACTCATACAATGAAACTAATTACCTAATGATGTATATATATATATATAGATACACATCATTAGGTAATTAGTTTCATTGTATGAGTAGGCCTTATAAATGACGCTTAATTGTGCAATCAAAACAACAATTTATATTTATTCAACTAAATAGTACTTGTTATTGACGTAATTGATAATAAACAACCAATTATATGTAAAATAATCGCTCGAGAAGCGTAATTTATGAACTTGAATATTAGTAGTGACGACATGGCCATCATTAATGACCCTTAATAGAGACGAAAATGCGGTCACTAATGTTAGGGTATTTATGCAACACGCCTTCGGTCACTAATGATGGGCAATAGGGATGGCATGGCCATCACTACTATCATGGTTGGGATTTTGACATATAAATTATTTGTTGTTGGTTTGTGTTTAGCGTTCCAAATACCGTTGCAATATCAACGATCATAAGGGCTGGCGACGGTCTGGCCGTTGCTACCTCTAACGGTAACCGATAATGGCGACGACATGTCCGTCGCTAATGGCAACGATCACCTCAATATTGATGGTTACCATTGCCATTGCCAACGACCAAGCCGTCGCTACTTCTCGAGTTATATTTATAAATACTCTTCTCTTCTTCATTTTGAGAACTCACTCCAATTCAACACCTTGCTTTAGGTATTTTTTAATTTTACTACATGCGTTCTTTTTCTTTTGCACATATGTTTGCATTTAATCTTAACATTAATGCTATTATTTTTTTCGTTGTTGATTATTAGATATTATCATACGAGGCGGCAAGGCTAGATGAAGTGCTCGCTATACATTCTTTACTATCAAAATTATGCACAACAACAAGTATTCCCTACTTCGCTTGTGACGTAAATTGTTTTCTATTGTATATATATTGTTTAGATGAATAAATTGTAATTACTTGTTCTTAATTACTTATTAGATAAAGAATTCCTTATTATGACTATAGATCTTGGATGTACGATATATTAGATCACAGTGGTTATTTGAACGAGAGTTTTGTTGTTGGTGTTTGGTCGTTCATAGATTTTGCTTCACAACAAACAAAGTATTTAGATCCACAAAGCTGTTTTAGGTGCCCATGTCTGAAATCCGCCAACAAAAAGTGATTGGATCAAACCACAAAGTCATCTGTATAAGTCGGGATTCATGAGCCAATATTTGATTTGGGTGTCGCATGGTGAGATATTTGACAGTGGCTCTACATCGTATTTAGACGACTCGCCTAGTCCACCAGCCACTCGCACTACTAGTCATGTACATAGCCCTCTTCACGTGGATGATTTTCGAAAAATGGTCGTGGATGCATATATAGGGCAATATCCATACGAAGAAAAACTTAACGACGATCGAAATCCTAATGCCATAGCATTTTTCGAGTTGATGAATTTAGGAAACGAGAAGTTACATATTCAAAAGGAGAAATTTGTGCTCCAGTGGATTTCAGAGTGCTTGAGTAAAAAGGCCATGCACAAAGTTAGTAATGCTGCATGCGACACGTTTTAAAAATTGTCTAAAGATGATATGAACTCGGAGATTAAGAAGATGCTACCTGATACAGTTCACAGGTTGAATAGGATGTTGATGGGTTTGGGGTTCAGGTACATGACTATTGATGTTTGCAAAAAAATATTTCCTGTACTATGGTGATAATGGGGTATGCAATCATGCCGAGACAATGTATGAGAGTGGTAGTAAGTCAAAAGTCCCTAAGAAAAAATTATGGTTCTTCCCCTTAACCCATTGCCTATAGAGATTGTTCTATTCTAGAGGCACCGCCAAGCACATGTCTTGGTATTTAAAATATCGTCAGTCAACTAATCGGATGATCCATCTGGCTTCAGGTGAAGCATGGAGACACTTCAATCGATACTATCCAGATTTCATAGCAGGGCCCCGAAACGTTAGACTCGGTTTATGCACATATGGATTTACACCATTTGGACAATCTTCAGCCAATTACTCGTGTTGGCTTGTGTTTGTATCATCATATAACCTCCCTCTTGATCTTTGCATGCGATCAGAGTTCATATTTTTTAGCCTTATTATCTCGGGTTCACAAAGTCCTGGGAAGAACTTGACTTATTATTGAGACTGCTGATAGACGAGTTGAAGATTTTATGGACATATGGTTTGAGTACTTATGATAGCTATAAGAAGCATAACTTTAAATTACGAGTGACGGTCATGTGGACGATTAGCGATTTTCCAGCATATGGATGTACAACTGGGGGGTGGTGAATTTAAATTGGTTGAAGATGTGGGTCGTGAAAATGTTGACCTAGAAGAGGAGGAAGAAGTTGATTCATTAGTGGATGAAGAGGAAGATGGCCCCAGAGATATGGATGAAAATGAAGATGTTGATTCAGAAGGTAATGAAGATTATCTAGGCATGAAATTATTGTAATAGTTTTAAAAAATATCGCGTTGTATTTCCTTTTATTTTTTTAATCGTATTAAAGTTGCTTTCACATCATAACATTAGTTGTTAGCGTTTTACACAAATAAGTCTACGTAAAAAGTGCATAAATAGAAATAAATAACATTTTCGTCAAAACATAACTAACATGCATACGAGACATAACAAACTTACATAATTAAACATAACTAAAAAAATCAAAATTCCAACTAAATTACGTAATAAGAACTTTAATTCCATAACAGCGAAATCATAACATGAGTTAGATTTTTACATAAATATACATAAATAAGCAGTGCATATATAACTAGACATAAATACCATTTTTACAAGACATAACTAACAGTTTTACATAGTTTAACAAAACTAAAATATATCAACTCCGACCAAGATACACACCCTCGTGATCCAACTCCTTGTCGTTAGATCTATCCAACCCTAAAGCATTGCATGTGGCATGTGAAGCCTCTAAATCGTTCATGTCCAGACGCATAGGTATATCGTCAAGATGGGTGCCTCTTGAAGTGCTCAATGCATATGGGTATCGTGTACTCTGGTGGGGCCTCGGAGGCTGAACGACCAACGACGGCATGGTACTAGCATAAAATCTACGGGTCACGGCCCTGAATCCACGTGGAGGTGGTGGAGGTGGCGTACATGTGTGCCTCTATAAAGTTGAGGTCAACTCTGATACATAACAGACGACCCCTCTCCAACTCGCACCGTCAATCGGCCACAACTTCTCGTTTTGTAGCTCCAAGTCCTCTACATATGCCTCGTCCATGAGGGCTCATTATGCTAGTGTATGCCTAAACTCTTAGGACGTGCATATGAAGGCAATCCCTTTTGCTTCCCCTTCTTCGAATCTCTAGCCACCGCGCGCTATGCATCTAGATCAAATATAGGCCTTCCTGGTGCCTATGTTGCAACTCCTCGCAGTATAACCTCTGTTCATTTTTTATAATGGAAACTTAACGATATTAGTAAATAGTTTAATATGATTCACAAAATAAATAACAATTAGTCAAGTGAAGTAAAAATAATTACATGAATCTCCTGAAACGGGCCCTCAAGCCTACGACATACCATTGTCTGTCCTAAAAGAGCCCTCTCGGTAGTCCTCATGTGCAAGCCCTTGTATAGCTCCTCATATCACACTTGAGGTGTGTCTAGGTTCGTCTACAAACAACAAAATTAAATAAGAACATAACTACCAATTACACTAATTACAATACCACCAACTACAAGTAGGCATTTTCTTTATAAAACTTACCATCCTAATAAGATGCTTCATGCGGCCTACTGATCCACCTGCATAAGTGGCATCTGCTTCGGGTTTCTCCACTACCGTCTTCCCGCCTCTCCTGTTATTCTGAGCCCTCTCCCACTCTGCCTTCGCCTTCTCCTGCTCCTAGTACTTCACTACCTCTGCTTCTAATTTATCATTCATACAAGTCTTCTGGCAACCCGCCCACTTTGGATTATCTTTTTTTCTCAAAATATTTCTTCTATGCGTCATGCATCATGCCCTTATACCTCGTTTTAGCTTTGTTCATGAATGTAGTGTACGCTACGCCTATCACTCATATCAATCTTATATGTAGCATAAAAATTATTATAGTTTTGAAACAGTTTTGAGTTTTATATGCTTTTATTTTATTAAAAAACACTAAATTTTAGAATTTTATAATAGGTTCTTACCCTAAAGTTCAGCCACATTTGCTCTTTGATACTTTGCTCGAGATTTTTGAATTTAGGTACAAACTCCTTCAACAAACTCTTCATGATCGCTCCAATAGTCTTGACATTCCGATGCTGCTCTACGAAAAGTCCATGCTCCTGAAACCTTAGGGGAGCCTGAAGTACTGGATCTCCTCTACTCACTCCCCTAGGAGGTTGCACCTTTGTACTCAGTGAAGCACCATCAACTTATGCTCCTATCTGAGTCGGCCTAACACTGGGTCCTGCTCCTGAATCTGTCTGACGTAGATTGTGTGCTACTCTTTCTTCTGCTCCTCTCGGCCTACTACTCGGTACGACTCTAGTAGACTCTATGTATGGTGGCCTAGGTATACCATGGGGCGTCTGTCGTGTCGATCCTCCATGTTGATCTGCACAAGTAACCTCTGCATGGGGTCCCTCTAAGCCCGTTGGAAATGCATCGATCTAGAGGGACGATGGCGTAGATCCAACCTGTGACGTATGAGGTTGAGTCTGGATAGGGGCCTCTGCATCAACACGCGCTAGAACTGGTGTAGTAGACGAACGTACTAGCACTATACGCATAAGTCCCAATCTAGCAGTACAGCCCTTCTTCGCAGAGGGGTAGCTACCCGGACGCGAGTGTGGTGGATTATCGAACATGTCGATGATCTACATACTACTTAGTAATTCAAGGTATCTAAGTTAGATCATATCTAAGTTTTCGAGATTCCCTAAAGATATAATCATTTCTAAGTAATAGAGATTCCCTAATAAGGCAAAAGCCATATGTTTCATAAAAACTAATGGAAATTTTGCAAAGTTGGTCCTCTATTGTAACCCACCTTTCAAAATTAGTCATTTTATAGATAAAAGAGCCGCTTTTGGTCTTTTATAGTGTCATGCTTGGTTCTTTTGCAGTGAAATGACCTATTTACACTTAATTTTGGCATGTGATGTGCACTTGACCTCCAATTCAATTTTTTTCTTTTTAATTTAACCTCAAATCTTTTGAGTTATTATATTTGCACCGTTGCACCTCCAATTTTAATAATTACTATATTTAACATTTTTTTAAACAAAATCCTATTTCAAATTATTTTATGTAAAAAAAATAACAAAATATAAATTAGTTCAAATATAAATATAAATATAAATTAGTTACACAAAATAACAAAAAATGTTGAAAAAAAGCTCCAATTATATTATATATTAGTTCAAATATAAATATATATAACTTTAATTAAGTAAAGCTTAATATTTTCAATCCATAAAAAAACATTTTATTTTTACTTATTAACAAAATAATAAAAAACGAAAAAAATCAATTATATTAAGTTAATAATTTAATCTAATTTTGTTTTCTTTTCAAAAAGTAATAATAAGGATTTATTGATAATTATTTTGTATTTGTTTTATTTTTTGATTTAGAATATTATGTAGAACTGAATATTAAAAACTTTAAATAACTGGAAAGGCAAAAGTCTATATTCAAAAAAGAAAACTTTGAAGTTCTAGTTTATATGTTTTCTTAATTTTAAATAATAAAATTTACAGAGATTAAGATTATTTTCTTATTTACCCTAAAATGAATTAATTATAAACAAGGCCTAATATTTCAAATCTGGAAAATAATATTAGGGTTTCTTTTTAATTGGTGATTATCTCTAATTTAAAGAAATTGAAAATAATAATAGGGTTTATTTTTAAAATGTTAACTACAGTTTTATTATTAAAGTTGGGGTGCAAATATAATAACATAAAAGATTGGAGGTCAAACTGAAAGAAAAAACTGAATTGGTGGTCATGTGAAAATCACCACAAAAGGACCAAGCATGACACTATAAAGGACAAAAATGACAATTTTATCTATAAAAGACTAATTTTGAAAAGTGCTTATTACAGAGGACCAATTTTGCGAAATTCTCGAAACTAATTCATAATTGCTTCAACAAGATATAAACTAATATATAATAAAAACATTATTATATCTAATAAATCTAAGATATCTAATAATTGATAATTCCATAGTATATTTCAACAGATAAAAATATTATAAAAACATTAAATATACGACAAGAATTGGAAAAATCATAAAAATCTACAAATACGCAAACTACTATATAATTTCTAAGAGATTTCCTAAATAATCGTTAGAAATCTCCAAAGACATATATAATCGATATTTCAAAACTAACATTTCTACGATATTTAACAATTCATAAAGGCATTAATTATTATCGATGTTTAAAAACTAATAATTCTATTAGATCTACCAATTTCCTAATAAAGGCATCAACAATTTCCTAAAGACGTCTAACAATTTTCTAAAGACATAATCCACGTTTAACAACTAGCAATTCTACGAGATCTACTATAAAACTTACAGTTCTATAATTAAGATCTACCAATTTCCTAATAAAGGCATCTAACAGTTTCCTATAGACATAATCAACATTTAAAAACTAGCAATTCTACGAGATCTACAATAAAAACATCAGAAATAAATCATAAATTGAAAAAAATGGGAAAAACTTACAAATTTCGAAGTTGCGCCGCTCGAGCGGTAGTTACTAGAAGCCGAGCGGTTGCTGGTAGGGAAGGAGTGAGGAAGTTTTGTGTGAAAAATGAAGAGGGGGATGGGGTAGTTATAGATTTTACCCCCCTCAGTGGCGACCGGATCTCGGTCGCTACTGACCCTCAATAGCGACCGAGACTCGATCGCCAGACAGGCCCAGCTGATGCCCAATTAGTTAGGGCAACTTCAAGTATTGCCCTAACTTCAGTAGCGACGACTAGGTCGTTGCTATCGCTACTAGGTCGTTGCTACTGATAAGTATTGGCCGGAATTTTTCCCGCCCAAGATTAGCGACGGTCTTACCGTCGCTAGCTTATATTAGCGACCGAATAGCCGTAGCTAGTCTTTGTGGACTGGTGACGGTAGAGGTCGCTATTGCTTAGGGCCCGCATTCCGGTCGCATATTTTCGTCACGAATGACTTAAAATCTTGTAGTGATACTTTAAGTTTGAGGGTGTGAGTGTTGTTAATCTCTGATAAAGGTGATATGAAAATCTGCATCTTTTTTTAGATTTTTTTTTTTTTTTTGCTAAAATCAAGAATTTTATGATCTTATAGGACGCATGTTTTAATAGATGTGATAGTTTATGTGGAGGAAATAGACATGAATGTGATGTGAGTGATTTTATTGATACTTTTATTAAAGTATGTACACAATACACACGAAAGGCACATGCTTGGTTAGTGAAAATTTAGGTCTTTGAGACTGGGGATAGATTAGGAAACTTGGAGGTGGCTTTCTGACTTTAAGAACCAAGAAAACCCTTTCTTGAAGTGGAAATGGGGATAAGAAGATGATCAAAATAGGAGAGCCATGGAAAAAGAAAAGGCAAAGAAAAGAATGGAAGGCTAAAAACAGAAAAAGCTAAGAAAAAAAATAAAAGAAGAAATAAGGCGTGTATCAAAAGATATTGGAATAATATTCAAATTATTTATGTTATAATGATATATTTAATGCTTTTGCATATTATCTATATTTCAATTACTTTTATTTTGTGGTAATACTTGATTCTTACTAGAATATTTTACTTTTCCATGATTTTGATAATTATTTTAATGGGTTCCTCTGTATAAAAGTGGAACATCTTTCATTTAATGAAATCTACGTTTCGTGTACATGAATCTAGTATATTTAATTAGTCAAAATCAATGTGGGATGAATGAGAAATTAAATGAACGAGTGAGCTAGTTGAAATAAGTTATCTTGAAGAAATGAAAGGAAATGGGTGGGAAGGTGAAAATGCATCATCGCATGGAAAGTTTGAGCTAAACTCAGGGGTGTTTGCGGTCGGGTTCTGGCGGGTTGTCATAAGAAAAGATATCATACCCAACACTTGCGGTTTACCAATTTTTCCAACCGGGTAAGTGAATTTATTTTGAAGGTCATGTGGGTTGCGGGTTAGGCGAGTGCGGGCGGTTGACGGGCGGATTTTTCAGGTTGTGTTATACATCAAATCATAAATAAAATAAAAGAAAAAGAAAAAGAAACTTTCATATTTTTAAACACACAAATTATATGCCACAATGATCCTATATTATTTGTATTTATGAAATATCCTCTCATTCTTTTTCTTGTTTTTTCTTTCCTATGTTTATACTATATATTTACAAGTTCAATTTATGCATTATTATTATCGAGTTTCAACTATATGTATGTAAAGTCTTTCCTTAATACACATCAAATTATTGAATTTTCACGCCATAGATGAACTAAAGTGTTGTGTCGTTATCTCTATTATTTTGCTAGTACACAGTTACTTTCTTTCTCTTTGAAGTGTTTAAAGAAATGAACTAATATAGTTTTTATATTTTTTTATGTGCGGGTGGGCGGATGGCAAGCGGGTATACATCTCAACTCGCAACCCACCCGCTCAAGGGCGGGTTGCCAGCTTTTCTAGTCGTGGCACAAGTTAAAAAAATAAAAACATGAGGGTGACTGTTTGTGCGGGTCGGGTTCAGGCGAGGCGGGTCGGTCAGGTGGACGGGTTTATGAACACCCCTAGCCTAAACTAATACACCTAATAAGTTGCTTTTTTTGCATAAAGGTTTGGACCAATTGGGGTACCACAAGTCTTTGAAGGAGGAAGACTTAGATGGGCCATGCTTCAATTCAAGCTCGCGCGCGTCGTCGCTGCCGCCGTCCGTCTAGACCGGACCTAGGCCTAGGTCGGGGTCGGGGTCACAGGTCGTAGGTCGTGGGCTTAGACTTGGGCTTGAGTTTGAGTTTGAGCTTGAGACTGGGCTTCCCTGTCAAATACTTATCTTTTTGGACAAAAGTTTAATTAAGTAATTAACTAATTGCTTGAAAAGTAATAAGTAACAAATTAAATAATTAATTAACCATGATTAAGTGTAAGTATCTGGCCGAATTAGTGTGTCCAGTGGCTAAAAAACTGGCAGAAAAGTCCAGTCAGCGAACAATCACTTACTTACCCAATTAGCAGAAATCATGTCACCTTTGATTCGAATAGGTGCACAGTCAGCCGAAATGGTGTAGATTATGGCAGAAAAGTCGTGATTGGAAAGGACATGCCCGTCCAGTTAATCCAACTGCCTACTTTCGTAATCTATAAATAAACCCCTCTACTTCTTCATTTTTCATTCAATCAAAAACATTCTTTCTTTCTATATGTTTTGTTTCGAGAGTTCAAAACAATCTTTTAGTTCGCCGTTTCTTAGTATTTGAAGTGCTTCCATATTAAAAATATAGTCGTTGCATCTTGAAAAATAATTGCCGATCAAACCTTAAGCACCGAGAGGGGAAAATATCATTTTAAAGAGAAATAGTTCAACTCTTGCCTCGACTTTAAATACTTCTTTACACCCGCTAATTTCAACAATTTTCAAGGTGCCTATGTTTTATAAAGAATATTTACACCTCTTAGAAACCACTTTGTATATTTTTCCATCTTAAACCAAATTCTTAGCTCCACCCCTAAGACCCATGTCAATTCATAAAAATTCGTTATGACTAAAATTGGAGAAAGTAGATAAAATTACTAATAATTAGAGGCAAATGAATAAAATTTAGAGTGAAATAAAAGAAATAACATCAAGTGGAATATGAGTAAATTGCAGACTATACTAAGATGAATAGTATTGCAAGTTACAAAAGATGAAGGACCAAATTTACATGACTAAAGTTGCAATTTCTCATTATCATTATATAATATATAAGATTTGACACAAGTATTGAGTCAGTGTGTGCAAGCACGAACAACGCCTACACGGTTACATGACTGATTTGTATCTTACTTGTCCAACTTAATTCCCACCATAATATTTGACCAGACTTTTGGGAGGGTTAAAGCAGTCAAAATAAATACCATCACTTTTTGCTCCCCAATAAAATGTTTCGGAACATTTTTGGTCTATATCATCATCAAAAACATTAAAAGCAACGGTTTTGCCCTGCCACCACCACCGACAAAAGAATAATGTCTTAGGCTCTTTCCAAAATTGGAAATCAAATTCTCGATTCACCATTATCGTATGATTTCCTAAATCATTGTCTCCAGATGCACAATGCACTGTTAAAGGTGGTGTATTAGGAGGCAAAAGGTTGGCTATAAGGACATGGTCGTGATCTAGGATAAAACATGACTTTTGTGGTACGACGGCTATTGTATGAAGAAAACATGTGCAAAAAACGAGAAGTGCCAAACAACAATGTTTGTCGCTTAAAGTACTCATGTTCTTTTGTAGAGAATGAATTGTAGAGAATGAAGCGTGAAATGTTCAGTATATAGCTGGAAATTATGTAATGCAATTGCATTGCGTCACATAAAGAAAAATTGTAGTTGTGAATTGTGATCACGTATATGTTATATTTAAGAATTAGATAGTTTGACATTCAAAGAAAAATTAGAAGGTGGATTTTAAGTATATGTTACATTTAAAAAATAGTTAAGTAGAAAAGGTTTAAAAACAGATCCTGTAATAAAATTGCATCAAATGGTGCGAATTTGTAGATAAAGCGGAAATTACGTAACACTTAATACGTCTAACGAAGTTTCCTAATTATATTGTATATCCTAGTAGAGTCGCAATCTTATTTTTCTCATAAGGTAAATGGTGTAGGCAAAGCAAAAATTTCCATTTGTAGAGTAATTTTATTCTAATACCTAATTTGCATGCATAGAAGTTGCAGACAAATTAATTTGTCTCCTCCAATTAAATATCGACAAGTGTCAAATTAAGTTATTAGAAATTAAATTAATTATTTCTATTTTTAATTTGGAATTTACTAAATTAAATTCCAATTATTAATGGTTTAATTAATTGATTTTCTAATATCTATTTGATCGGCCAATCAAATAAAGCCGCATGTAAAAGATGGAGAATTGCAACCAGTCGAACAAGGCCATGCGGAAAAGATGACATATTTCAACCAATCACATTATTACATGTGAGAATATGATGTGTTTCTTGATAAGCAAGCCAAATTAAATCTATGCTTATCTTGAAAATAAAACTGACCAATCACAAGCAAGCAGCTCTAGGTTTTTACAACTATAAACAAGGGTCCTCTCATAAAAAAAAGGGACACAAAATATACACAAGTTGAAGAGGGAAAAGCTCTAAGTTTTTCGCTCCACCAAGTTCATCCATCTTCAAGTGTTCTTCGCGGCATTCAAGAATTCAAGAATTTGTCATTATAAATTTGGCACTCCCAGTGGGACCATCTCTACCTCTCATATCTTTTTATCAAGGACAAGAAGACGCATCTACATGAGTTCAATAAAGACTCGCTCAATGACTCAATCAAAGGAAGACCAAAAGGCAAAGATGACGGATGAGTTTGCACGCGACGATGATCAACGCGATGAAGCTGCTTTTCTTGAAGAGTCCGACAATGATGAACAATCTCCTCCAACATCTCCATGCACTAAGTCAAAAGCTCCTACCTCGGTAGATGTAGCACCCGCGATGACAACAAATGCTACAACTTTGGATGAACAACTCGCTGCAATAACGAAGGCAATGGAGTGGCTTACGAGGCGTACTGTTGAGCAAGATGCAAATATTGAGAAACTTCTAAGCAAAGGAGAAGTTGTTGAGACAACCGACGTTGCACAAAAGCGCCCACAACATCTCGAGGAAGGAGAGATGTCTATCTGGCTCCGTACAATTGAAAAGGATAAGTCCACAAGTTAAGAGCTCCAAGTCTTTCCCGGCGACATGATTCATGTTGCGCAGTTGAAAGAGTTCATCATGTGAGCAATCAAGGAAAACATTGGAGGAAGTTCTAAGTCTTCATTCACATACTCAAAGGCGGAGTTGACATTCTGAAGTTGCCATGCGAATATCAACCCCCAAAGTTTCAACAGTTTGATGGCAAATGCAACCCTAAGCAACACGTTGCTCACTTCGTGGACACATGCAACAATGCGGGGACTTACGGGGATCAATTGGTAAAATAATTCATCCGATCACTGAAAGGGAATGCATTCGACTGGTACATTAACTTAGAGGCAGAGTCCATTGATTGTTGGGATCAATTAGAGAAAGAATTCATCAACCGTTTCTACATCACTCGAAGAACTGTCAGCATGGCTCAAATCACAAGCACTCGTCAATGGAAGGAAGAACTCGTCGTTGACTACATCGACCGTTGGAGAAACTTGAGCCTTAATTGCAAACTCCGATTATCCGAGACCTCGGCCATTGAGATGTGCATCCAAGGAATGCATTGGGGACTTTGGTACATACTTCAAGGTATTCAACCTATATCATTTGAAGAGTTGGTGAAATTGTCGGATCGTGGATTGACACAACAATTTTGAGAGTTAAGCTGGCGTTGCCTTAACTCTATAATGATCTTCTTGATTAGAGTAATATGCAGCGGAATTAAAAAAATACATGAAGATATAATTTTCAGAAGTTTTTAGTATTATGAAAAACTTCCTAGCCTTAGGCGAAATAACCAATAAAGGTTTTAACAAAACATTTCCCACAACAATTCACTCACGCTCTTTGTTGATCGGACTCAACAAAGCAGACAAGTACGAACTACTTAACTTCTATGAACTAGACTTAAATAGTTGATACAAAAACCTCGCAAAAGCAAGACGAAGACAATACAAATAATTAATCTGTTGGATTGTTTAGAACTATTATCTTGTGTTCATCTTGATGAACTTCACACCTTTATATAGATTTCTTGAAACTTGCACTCCCAGGTATGTTGTTCACAGTTTTGGTAACTCTTGTTGTTTCCTTGTTGAATTTGGACTTCCTTGTGAACTCGATATCTTTCTTGAATAAGTGTTCCCTTTATTACAGATCTAATAAGGTAAAACACCTTCTTCAATTTGGAGTAATCCTGGAAAGAATCCAAGTTGCAGTGTAACTCTAATTTGTTTCCTTCTTTGCAAACCGTGTTGAGTTGACTATTCAACTTAACTTGAATTATGGAAACTTCAAGTAAGGAATCTTCCATAGCTCTTCCTTATGATTAAGATACCTTCTTGAACATAAACATAAATAACTAAAACCGTGGAACTTGATTAATAAGTGAATAAAGGCAAAACTTAAATTTAGCAGCTAAAGAACAGTTTTTGCACAGGCTCTCTAGTTTCAATGTTATCCTCAATATTGTCCCAACATCGCATCACATTGATTCCAGAATACCTTGCACTTTCAATCTCCCCCTTTTTGCCTTTCTTTACAAAACCAATACCTGTTCCAATCAAGTCTTATATCCAGAAGGTTAGAATCAACAAGAAACAAATTAAAACTACTAAGCTGCTCCCCCTCAATGCAAACTAACCTATTCAAAGTTAAACTAACAAAGACAAGTATTAAGGTCATCACGACATCAAAAGATGTTCAGACTCTAACATTCATCAATGTTGCCTCAACATTAAAACCAATGAATTTCTTGCATAAAAGGTTAAACAGAAAAGCAGTTCAAAATTTGCTTTCATAAGCAACAACAGTCAGAGCAGTTCAAACAATAGTCATATTTAGAGTTACAGGCCATAGCTAGATAACAAGGACATGTTCCTTGATCAAATCAAACCACATAGAGATAATGTACCAGCAACACAATCATAGCAGCAGTTTTAAGAATAAAAACAGAAAACTAGAAAACCAAACTACTTATAAATTGGAACTACTCTCCCCCTTTTTGTGAAGAAGGGAGTTTCTCCTAATTTTTCACCAAGCCCTCTAGCTCTTTGAGATGTTCCTTCTTGTCCTCAATCTCCCTCTGAGTGTCAGCAATGTGCTCCCTGAACCAATTCAGCAGATGATCCACAAAAGTTGAGGTTATGACCATGCAATCTTCCTCTTTGGACATATGCACTGAAGTTCCAGCAAACTCCTAAGCCTTCTTCTTCTCTTTGCTTGGTCTTACCACTCCTTTTGGGTTCCATGGAAGATCTCTCACTCTTGAACCAAACAAGTAGCTTGGGAGAATTGCAAGTTCAGCTTCATTCTTCATTCAGCCCACTTTGGCACTTGTCTTCAATCCTTGCTTGATAAGGATTTTGCAGATGAGTGAGGGAAAAGGTAGCATGCCATTCTTCCTTCCAGCAACTTCAGACATTGACTTCAAAATCCTCTCCCCCATATTCACAGCTAGCCCATTCTTGATCTTGTACACTAAGATTGTTGATTCCTTAGTCAGTACAGTAACATTCTTACTTGGCAGCCAGTTGAAGCATGCAATCTTATGCAAGACAGCACTAAGGGAAGTGAGTTTTGTAGTTGGCAGAGCATCTTTCCAGACTTTGACCAACCCTCCTGTCAAATCTTCAATCACATCATCATATTAGGGGTCCTCAGATTATTCAGCAAGTGGGAATCCATAGATCTTATTGATGGTGTAGGGTTCAATATTGAAGACTCTCCCCCTTACCCAAGCTTTCCCATATATTGGAGATTTGTAATCCCTTATCCACTTGGAGAGATTCAGGTAGAATTCCATGACAATCTCAGGAGCATAATCATTCAACTCCATCAAAGATTGATGAATCCTTCTTGCTTCAAGCAAGTCCTCACTTTGTGTTCTTTAAAACTGGCCATCTCTACAACTCTTTCAGTGTGAAGTTCCCTTCTCTTGAAAGAATCCAACTTCTTCTCCAAATCTTTGGTAAGATAATAGAGGGAAAAGTAGTCCTCCTCATCTTCAGGGTAGATCACACACAGTCCATCAGAGTATTTTTCTATCCCTGATGTTGCCTTAACATCAGCAGCGACATCATGCTCTTCTTCATCAGTCTTCTCCTCTTCTTTCTCATCCTCTTCCACTTCATCCTCAACCTCCACAACCTCAATTTCCTCTTCCATAACTTGCTTCCCCTTCCTCTTTCTCTCAGCAGCATCAGATTTTTGACCTTCTTGAGCCTTTTTCTCAACTTCAGCAGCCCTCTTCTTAGCTAACCTCTCAATTTGCCTTTTTATAGCCTCAGCACGTTTCTTGGCAGTTTCATACATTTTTTGACCACCAATTAACTTCTCACCAGTACCCTTGCTCTTTTTCTTTTGAGCCCTAACCCACTTCTTCACCAATTTATCCACAGATTCACCAACCTCCCCCTCAACAGATATATCAACATTAATCTCAGGGTTAGGTTCAACCATATTTACCTCAATTTTAGGCTCATTGATGATTGGAGTGGTTGACTCAGCAGTTGGCTCAACATTCGAAGTCGATTCTCCCTGCTTGGATTTCTTTCCTTGTCGTACGTAGGGAAGCGCCTTTCTTTTAGCAGCAACTAGAGCATCCTCAGATTTTGTAGCATCACCTCGAGTGTGAGAGCGAGTGCGCGCAACTGTAGGTTCACTGCTTAGAGCAACATCTGCAAGAGTATGCATAGGAGACTTGCTCGCCATTGTTAGTGAGAGAGATTTGCAGAGAAGAATTGAGAAATTTTTTGAGAGTAGAGAGTAAAATTGCAGAAATTGTAAGCTCAAATAAGGAAATTGTAAGCACAAATAAGGAAATTAGGGCTTTGATTCCTAATATAATCGTGAGTAGTGGAGAGAGAGTGAATGTTAGTGGGTAGTTACTGATTCTTAACCAAATAAAATCATCCCACTATATTTTCCCGCGCACACGCGTCAATGTTTAAGTAACAGGTAACCAGAGCGGTTTTCAAAAAATCTGAAAACTTATAAGTTCCTGTTTTCAATGTTGGCCTACGACAGTGCACAATGTTGGGATAACATTCGATAACATTCAAACCAGAAGGTGGAGGTACAGGCTTCACCAAGGAAAATTTATATGAGAGCTTGAGATACATCCAAAAATACATCTGAAACTTAACAAATATAGCAAATGAGTACCTCAGACATAATGTTCAGATCAAAATCACGAGTAAGCAACATAGATAACAAGAAACACACAGAGATAAGCAGTTATGAATTCAAGGAAAAATTCACTTCCACAACATAGAAAGACACAGAAAAGTGTGTCACCTGCAGTATGTCACCCAAAGTGTATACCTCAACACATGAATTATACTCCCCCTAAGCCTAAACCGACACAACTCAACAACAAGAAAGAAACAATGCAGTTCTACATGAATGCAACAATGCAATGTCAAATAGGCAGACTATAAACACTTATGAAGAACTTCTCAAACCAGCACAGTTCACGTCTCTTTATAATCTTTATTATTTTCATAACTCATTTGAACCAAAAACTGAAGGTTGCTAAACACAAAGCTAATGTCACTACTGAATGAGGGTAGCCTGAACTCCACACACCCCAGTAACAACATTAACAACAGCAAGTTAGGCAAGTACAAAGCCCTTAAATGTTGGCAATTCATTTATCATGCACCCCAATACCCCAATTCCTTATGCATACTTGTTTACCAACCTGCATTCAAGAGAATCACCAAGTGATCAGTGATACTAAATGTAAGAAATCTAAACCTCAAACACCCTAGTAGAAAGGATCACCCTCATGTGTTCCTTGGCCAAACAAACAGAAACATGTAAATAAGCACAACTGAGTAACATTGAGGCTGTCAACATCATGTACCCCAGCTTCTCCACATGTCTTGTACACCTTTCATATGAATAAGACACAACTGAATAGACATCAAAACAGTGAACTTTGTGTACCCCAGCTTCTCCATATGTTAGGCTATCACAACCTCAGACAAACAGAAGAGCTTTATTACTTTTTCAAAACAAATATGTGAAACTGATAACTAGAAAGAGTTGTTAATCAAAGAGTTCAACCACACAAACCAAATATGACAAAACAAGGATTAAATGAGACTCAAGGAAATAAATTCAACAAAGGAAAACAACAGAATACCTACTACACCACAACCAATATACCAATGTCAACACTGGTTTCCTCAACATTCCACATATTGCACATGTCAAGAGATTTCCACAAGCTGAAGAATCTCTCACTATCTAAAGGTTTTGTAAACATATCAGCAAGCTGATTTGTTGTCTCAATATGTTCAATGTTGATCACTTTGTCCTCTACCATATCTCTCAGGAAATGATGCCTTATGTCTATATGCTTAGTTCTAGAATGTTGGACAGGATTCCTAGAGATACTTATGGCACTTAGATTGTCACAGAACTTGATAAGGGTATCAATATCTAACCCATAATCTGAAAGCATGTGTTTGAGCCATACAAGTTGTGTTTGAGCCAGCAGCTACATATTCTGACTCAGCTGTTGATAATGAAACACGGCTCTGTTTCTTGCTATACCAGAGACCAAATTATTCCCCAAATAAAAACAGCCCCCACTTGTGGATTTCCTGTCATCCACATCACCTGCCCAATCAGAGTCACTGAAACCAACCAAGTTAGTGTTAGTGTCATAAGAATACCAAATGCCTAAATGTGAATTCCAGAGATGTATCTAAAAATCCTCTTCACAGCAATCAAGTGAGATTGCCTTGGCTCAGCTTGGTACCTAGCACAAACACATACTGAAAACATGATAGCAGGTCTAGAGGCAGAGAGATATGGCAAACTACCAATCATGGATCTGTACAATGTTGGGTCAACATTGGTGCCAGTGCCATCTTTTGTTATCTTCACTGAAGAGGACATAGGAGTTTTGCAAGGCTTGGACTCTTATACCTCAAATCTCTTCACTAAATTCCTTGCATACTTCTCCTGGTTCAGGAAGATACCATTCTCCAGCTGCTTTACTTGTAGTCCCAAAAAGTAGTTAAGCTCACCAATCATGCTCATCTCAAATGTTCCTGTCATAGACTCAACAAACTTGTCTAAAGTAGACTTGTTAGTAGAGCCAAATACTATATCATCCACATAAATTTGAGCAATACATATATCAGAGCTTTTTCTAAGGACAAACAATTTTCTGTCTCCATATCCTCTATTGAAACCTAAGTCTAACAGAAAACCAGTTAGCCTCTCATACCAAGCTCTAGGAGCCTGCTTTAAGCCATACAAAGCCTTCTCAAGTTTGTACACATGGTTAGGATGTTTAGGGTCAGCAAAGCCTTTAGGTTGTTCTACATAAACCTCTTTATCAATTATACCATTCAGAAAGGCACCCTTAACATCCATTTGGTAAAGTTTAATCTTAAGACAGCAAGCAATAGCAAGAAGTAATCTAATTGATTCTATCCTAGCTACTGGAGCAAAAGTCTCATCAAAATCTATACCTTCTACCTAAGTATAACCTTGTGCAACCAACCTAGCTTTGTTCCTCATAATTACACCATTCTCGTCAATTTTATTTTTGAAAATCCATTTTGTACCTATTACATTCACATGTGAAGGCCTAGGCACTAGATTCCAAACTCTGTTTTTGGTGAATTGTAAGAGTTCCTCTTGCATGGCATTAATCCAATATTTATCCTTAAGAGCTTCAGTTACATTCTTAGGTTCAATGGAGGACACAAAACAAGATGCATTTTCAACAGTACATGAAGAAGACATACAAACACACAACTTTACCATATCCTTGTGATTAACCCTTTCTTTGTTGCGTGTTCTTACCCTTTCAGTAATTTGTCCAATTACTTGAGTGGCTGGATGATCTCTTTGTATCCTAGCAGGAGGATCTCTTCTGGATTCAGGAACCATTTCATCTTCAGAATCTGACAGTACAATTATTGGCCTAACATTGGGGTTTTCTGGTGTTAAGTCAACTTTTGTTTTAGTTTCCAGTTCAACATCTCCAGCTTATGTGTTCAATGTTGGGTCCAATGTTGGAGCAACATCTGAAATAGTGACTTCTTCAGTACCTGCAGAAACGGTTAACTCTTCAAAAATGACATTAACTGATTCTTGTACAGTATGCAATCTTGGATTGTAGACCCTGAAAGCAGCACTATTAGGAGAATATCCAACAAATATACACTTTTCACTTTTGGGATCAAATTTGCTCAAATAATCTCCATCTTTTAGCAAATAACAGTTAATACCAAACTCATAAAAGTGTGCAACTGTTGGTTTTGAACCCTTTAAGATTTCATAAGGTGTCATAGTAGTACCAGGTCTAAGATAAACTCTATTACTAACATGACATGCAGTATTCAAAGCTTCAGCCCAGAGTTTCTTAGATAAGTTTCTAGAATTCAACATTACTCTAGCCATCTCTTGAAGTGTTCTATTCTTTCTCTCAACAATCCTATTTTGCTGAGGTGTCTTAGGTGCAGAGAACTCATGGAAAATGCCTTTAGTTTCACAAAAATTAGCAAAGCTTACATTTTCAAACTCTTTTCCATGGTCAGACCTAATTCTTCCTACAAAAGTGCCATACATATTTTTAATACTAGCATGCAAAATCTTGAATGTGTTGAATGCTTTTGATTTTTCTTTCAAAAACTTAATCCATGTATATCTTGAAAAATCATCAACAATAACAAAAGCATACTTCTTACCATTTAGGCTACTAACCTCAATAGGACCCATGAGATCCATATGTAGCAATTCAAAGTACTTATTAGTTCTAGGGTTAGTAGTCTGTACCTGGAGGGGTGTATGAACAACTTTTGTTTGTTTACCTTTCAGGTAGTCTTCACAAATAATTTTACCTGGACTAGTCAACTTAGGTAGACCTCTCATATCATCTAGCTTCTGTAGTTTCTCCAGATTTCTATAGTGCACATGTCCTATCTTCTTGTGCCACATGACAGATTTATCTACCTTGGCATGGTAGCATTCAGCTTCATCTTGAGCAAGATAGCAGTTATCCTTTGATCTTGTACCTATCATGACACGGACATTGTCACTATTAAACACATCACATGAACTTTAATCAAAAGTAACTAGCAAGTTATCATCACAAAGTTGACTTATGCTAATTAAATTTGCTTTTAATCCTTCAACCAACAACACATCCTTGAGTGGTGGGAATCCTTCAACATCCAATACTCCTTTTCCAATGATTTTCCCTTTAGTGCCTCCTTCATAGGTAACTGTTCCAACAGTCAAAGGGATTACATCTTTCATGTTGTCAATGTTTCCAGTCATGTGCCTTGAACATCCACTGTCAAAATACCACTTACCTGCAAGGTTAGAGTAAACGGCAGAAAAGACAACATTGCAAACAATTTTAACCTTAAAAGTTTTTATCTTTTCAATCCAAGTTCTACTTTTGTGTCCTTGAGCTTTGTTACCTAATGTTGGGATAACATTCAGATCAGAGGTTCTCCTAACATTGGTACTGCTATTAATTACTATTTTCTTCTCAATCATAGTTTTATATTTTTACAATAAGGCTTAATGTGACCAGGTTGAAAACAATATTGACAGATAAAAGTATGCTTTTTCACAGTGTTGAAAGTAATTTCACAACTCAAGCTATTACTTTCCTTGATAAAACCAGCTTTCAAATAGGCAGAATTAACATCTTCAGAGGGAGGTTTCTCAACATAGCCCAAACCACTTTTACCTTGATTTTCCATACTCAGCATCTCATCAAGCTTAGATGTAGATGAGTTCCATTTGGCAATGGTTTGTTCATCTTTATTAAATTTTACCTTTACCTCCTTCAGTTCAGCCTCAGTTTTGTCAAGGTCTCTCTCATACAGTTTCAGCATCTCCTTCATGCATCCAATGTCTTCCTTCAGGCTTTTGTTGCTCTTGATGAGTTTGTGATTCTCAAGCAGCAGTTTGTGGTAGATAGACTTCAGGTCTTCAATGATTTCCTCCTGGGACATTTCACCTTCAAAGAAATATTATTCATCTAGATCCACTGAGCCATGAAAACAATCAAAACTAGATTCATCATTGTTAGACACAAGATTAGGTTCAATATTAGCATTATATTCATCCCAATCTGCAAAGAAGGTCTCCTGTTCTGATGTTGGATCCTGAATGTTGGGATAACATTGAGATCCGAAGCAGTTCAGGGAGTCTTCTAGTGTCTAGTCAATCTCTGCTGCTGTTCAATTTGCTTCTGGTTTTGGTACTAGATCACCTTCACCATCTCTTGGTAATGTTGAAAGAGAGTATCCATTGATCACAGATTGCCAGGCTCGAATATCAATAGCTTTGATGTGAGACCTGATCCTGATCTTCCAGTATACATAATTGGAGCCATTCAAAACTGGAATCTTGTTGACATTAGGATTGACAATGTCCATTGTGTTGTATCACCTCCAAACCACCAGTGTAGTCGGTATTTGGCTCTGATACCAATTAAAATTGTCAGATCGTGGATTGACACAACAACTTTGAGAGTTAAGCTGGCGTTGCCTTAACTCTATCATGATCTTCTTGATTAGAGTAACATGCAGTGGAATTTAAAAACATATGAAGATATAATTTTCAGAAGTTTTCAATATTATTAAAAACTTCCTAGCCTTAGGCAAAATAACCAATAAAGGTTTTAACAAAACGTTCCTCACAACAATTCACTCACGCTCTTTGTTGATCGGACTCAACAAAGCAGACAAGTACGAACTACTTAACTTCAATGAACTAGACTTAAATAGTTGATACAAAAACTTCGCAAAAGCAAGACGAAGACAATACAAAGAATTAATCTCTTGGATTGTTTAGAACTATTATCTTGTGTTCATCTTGATGAACTTCACACCTTTATATAGATTTCTTGAAACTTGCACTCCAAGGTGTGTTGTTCACAGTTTTGGTAACTCTTGTTGTTTCCTTATTGAATTTGGACTTCCTTGTGAACTCGGTATCTTTCTTGAATAAGTGTTCCCTTTATTACAGATCTAATAAGGTAACACACCTTCTTCATTCGGAGTAATCCTAGAAAGAATCCAAGTTGCAGTAGAACTCCAATTTGTTTCCTTCTTTGCAAACCGTGTTGAGTTGACTATTCAACTTAACTTGAATTATGGAAACTTCAAGTAAGGAATCTTCCATAGTTCTTCCTTATGACTAAGATACCTTCCTGGACATAAACATAAACAACTAAAACCGTGGAACTTGATTAATAAGTGAATAAAGGCAAAACTTAAATTTAGCAGTTAAAGAACAGTTTTCGCACAGGCTCTCTGGTTTCAATATTATCCCAACATCACATAACATTGACTCCAGAATACCTTGCACTTTCAGTTGGCAACTAGAGCACATGACATGGAGTTGAGCATGACTGCAAGTGGAGCTGATTGGCCGCTCATTGGTGATCCTACAAAAGCACAAAGTAAATCGGAGCCAAGGAAGGGGCAAGTTCTTTGCTAAGGCACCATCCAAAGACTCCATGGCCGTGACTACCGCACCTCTTAAAATTTCAACTAGGGCAGATGGAGGGAAGAAGTCATCTGTGACATCCAAAAAGAAGAATTCCTCGCAAGACAAGAAGAAAACGAAGTTGACTCTGAAAGAGATGCAAGCAAAAGAGTATCCATTCCTTAACTCCGATGTTCCTGGAATTTTTGACGACTTACTTGGATCTGGTTTTATTGAATTGCCCAAAATGAAGAGACCCTAAGAAGCTGGACGTTCAGGTGATACAATGTATTGCAGATATCATCGCTTTCTTGGACACTCGTTTGAAGACTGCTTCGTGTTCAATGACAAAGTTATGCGATTGGCTCGTGAAGGCAAGATAACCCTAGAGGAAGATAAGGCGACCACAAATCTTACAACAATCTCTCTCGAGACTTTGGAGGATGAAGCAAGCAAAGAGAAGAAACTAATCTGGTTTTGTGAAGAAGACATTGGCAAGTCATGCAACGTGACTCACGTACAAGATTCCTTATCAAATGATTCATGCCTAAAGACTTCCATGAACACCAACCAATGTGCGGCAACAATTTTCTTTGGAGATGAAGATCTTTTACTTGGTTTGAAGCCCCATAATAGGCCACTTTTTGTAGCTGGATTCAGTCGTGAGCAAAGGGTTAGTCGAATCTTGATCGATGGAGGTTCAGCCGTCAACATATTACCCTTGCGTGTGATGAAAGAAATGGGAATACGAAACGAATATCTCACAATTAGTCGCTTAATGATACAAGGCTTCAACCAAGGGGGCAAAGGGCTATAGGCATCATATGACTGGAGCTGTTAATGGGAGATATGTTATCAAGCACAATATTTTACGTCATAGATGCCAAAACTTCATATAATATGCTTCTTGGACGACCTTGGATACATGAGAACGGTGTTGTCCCTTCAACTCTACATCAATTCTTTCAATATCCCCAAAATGGGACAACAAAGAAGGTGCTCGCGGATGACAAGTTGTTCACTGAAGTCGAATCTCACTTTGCTGATGCCAAGTACTATCTTTCACAAATGAATGCGCCAAAGTTTGAAGCAAGATCATTTCATGAGGAGTCCAAGAAGACAGACGGTCTGGAAAGTGAAAAGAGCTATGATGAAACTCATTCATTAGACAGAAGCCTCGCGCAAGGCGACGTGTCCTCTCATAAAGATGTCTTATTGAAAGATTTGATTGTGCCTTTAACAAAGCTTGACATAAAGACACCATCTTCTCCTCCTCTTCTTAAAGGTTTTGTCCGCCCAACAAAAGGCCCTCAATTCGAACATGATCCTTCAATCGGGAAACAAGTGGAAAAATGTTATGATGCAAAAGCATTTAAACTCTTGGTCAAGGTTGACTATAATCCTCAAGAAAGATCGCACATGGGAAAACTTCTTCCTGAAGCCGTTATTCCAAGTCCTCGAGCAGGTCTAGGGTTTCCTCCGCGAGAGCCTATACGCATCACCATCAAAAGAGCCAATGCCAATTACATCGGTGAAGAAGAGAATTTTTCAATAATTGAAGGGAAATCATCGCAAGTATCAGTCTTTGATAGACTTGGCCCATTTGGTAAGACATTATCTCGAACTTCGGTCTTTCAGAGACTTGGTCCTCGCAAAAGACCCATGCATCAAAAGTTGGGACCCTCATGTACATCAAGGCGTCAAAACGGCAATCGTAATCCATGTTTTCCGAAAAGACTCCAAAGTGCAATTCCTTCTCGCATGAGGCGCCATGATGAGTTGATTATATCACACGATAAATGCATGAAGGTTAAGTGGCAAACAATTGTACTTACGCAAGCGCAACGCAAGAAAGAAGACGATGAGGAGAGCGTAGGATCATCACACCATATAACTCTGAAAGATGGGAACATCAAAGAGGAAGATGCCGAAGAAGCACCCCCAGAGCTCGATGAAGGCATCAAGAACACAGTCGACGAACTGAAGGAAATCAACCTTGGCGATGAGAATGATCCTCGACCCATATATGTCAGCGCATTGTTGAAAATGGAGGAAGAACAAGCATATGTTGCCCTGTTAACAGAATTTAAAGATGTATTTGCTTGGTCTTATAAGGAAATGCTGGGTCTAAACCCAAAAGTTGCCGTCCATCAACTAGCTGTAAAAAGACCACACGTCCAATCAAGCAAGCTCAACGAAGGTTCCGCCCCGAGTTGGTCCCTTCGATTGAAGTTGAGGTGAATAAAATCATTGAAGCCGGATTCATTAGAGAAGTTAGATACCCGACGTGGATATCAAGTATAGTCCCAGTGAGGAAGAAGAATAGGTAAATTTGGGTTTGCGTCGACTTTAGGGACCTTAATGTCACATGCCCCAAAGACGACTTTCCATTACCAATCTCAGAATTGATGATTGATGCCACCACGGGTCACGAAGCCTTGTCTTTCATGGATGGCTCCTCCGGCTATAACCAAGTTCGCATGGCCCCAAAGGATAAAGAATTGACAGTATTTCAAACTCCAAAAGGGATATATTGTTACAAGGTGATTCTGTTTGGACTAAAGAACGCCGGCGCTACCTATCAAAGAGCCATGCAAAAGATTTTCGACGACATGCTACACGAGAATGTCGAGTGTTACGTCGATGATTTGGTCGTGAAGTCGAAGAAAAGAGAAGACCATCTCAATGATTTGAGAAAAGTGTTTGAGCGGTTGCGAAAATAACAGTTAGAGATGAATCCTTTGAAGTGTGCCTTTGGCGTGACATCTGGAAAGTTTCTTGGCTTTGTTGTTCGTCAACAAGGAATTGAGATCGAGCACGCAAAGATTAATGCAATCCTCAAGATGCCAGAGCCACGAAACATACACGAACTCAAAAGTCTCCAAGGAAAACTAGCATACATCCGACGGTTCATCTCAAATTTAGTCGGTCGATGTCAACCGTTTAGTCGTCTCATGAAGAAAGACGTTACATTCGAGTGGGATGAGGCCTGCACCAATGCCTATGAGCGTATAAAGTGGTATCTGATGAAGCCGTCTGTGTTAGTTGCACCAGTGTCTGGACGCCCATTAATTCTATACATTGTCGCCCAAGAAAGTTCCGTAGGGGCATTGCTAGCCCAAGAGAATGATAGCGAGAAAGAAAGTGCATTGTACTACTTAAGTCGAATGATGACGCCAAATGAGTTGAACTATTCCCCAATTGAGAAGTTGTGTTTGGCTCTTATCTTCGCGAATTAAGTTGAAGCACTACTTTCAAGCTCACACTATTTGTTTCGTTTCTAAAGCTAATCCACTAAAGTACGTCATGTTAAGGCCAGTACTCTCTAATCGACTTTCTAGGTGGTACTTGCAACTGCAACAGTTCGAGATAGCATACATCCCCCAAAAGGCCGTAAAGGGACAAGTGTTGGCCGACTTTTTATCTGACCACCCAATTCCTGCTGAGTGGGAACTAGTTGATGATCTGCCCGACGAAGATATGCTCCTAGTTGAAGTTACTCCACCATGGAAGATGTACTTTGATGGAGCCGCTCATCGAGGAGGCACCGGCGCGGGGATTGTCTTTCTTACGCCTGATGGAGAAGTGATGCTCTATTCTTTCACCCTTACACAAAAGTGTCCCAACAATGTTGCAAAATATCAAGATCTCATATTGGGATTGGAATTAGCAATTGGAATGGAGCATTTGAATCTTGAGGTATATGGAGACTCGAAGTTGGTGATCAGTCAAGTACTTGGTGATTATGAAGTGAAGAAGCATGAATTGCTTCCATATCGTAACTATGCTCGAAAGTTGGTTGAACAACTTGGGGGCATATCAATTGAACATGTACCAAGGATAAAGAATGGACTAGCAGATGCATTAGTAAAACTTGCTTTGACCCTTGTTATGACTGAAAAGAAGTTCAAAGTTCCTATATGCCAAAGTTGGGTGATACCATCCGCAACTAGTGAAGAAGAAAGAAGTACTGAAGAAAACCATGTTGTGGAAGTCTATGAGATTGAGAAGGAAGACTGGAGGCAACCTTTTGTCGATTACTTGAAGTACGAGAAGCTTCCTGATGACCCACGTAGAAGAGTCGATATTAGGCGTCGTGCTAGTTGCTTCATATATTACAAAGGCACTCTTTACAAACGTTCATTCAAAGGGATCTTTTTACGTTGCCTAAGTGATGATGAAGTTGCTCAAGCCATGGAAGAAGCTCATTCCGGAGTGTGTGGTGCTCACCAGTCTTGACCTAAATTACACTTTCGAAATAAGAGGATGGGATATTACTGGCCCAAGATGGTCATTGACTACATGGAATACGCGCGCCGATGTCAACCTTGCCAATTTCACGTAAATTTTATTCATCAACCACCAGAACCTTTGCATCAAACTGTAGCTTCTTGGCCTTTCGATGCATGGGGATTAGATGTCGTCGGTCCTATGACTAAGTCTTCCGGTGGACATTTGTACATCTTGGCCGCCACTGACTACTCAAAATGGGCCGAAGTTGTGCCTCTCAAAGAAGTCAAAAGGGAGATTGTTGTCAACTTCATTCGTACCAATATCATTTACCGCTACGGAGTTCCTCGATGCATCATCACTAATAATGGAAAGCCGTTTTGCAATAGTTTGGTAGACAAGTTGTGTGAGAAGTTTGGATTCAAGAAAAGAAACTCTTCCATGTATTATGCTGCTTCTAATGGCCTCGCCGAAGCGTTCAACAAAACTCTCTGCAACCTGCTAAAGAAAGTGGTGGAAAAGTCAAAGAAAGATTGACATGAAAGAATTGGAGAAGCTTTATGGGCATATAGAACTACACACAGAACGCCAACTCAAGAAACTCTGTATGCATTGGTCTATGGAGTAGAAGCAGTTCTCCCTCTTGAGCAACAAATCACGTCTTTAAGGATAGTTCTGCAATAAGGACTCACCGAGGAAGAGAATGCTCGTTTGCGCTTGCAAGAACTAGATGCCCTTGATGAGAAAAGACTAGAAGCGTAACAAAAACTTGAGTGCTATCAAGCTCGTATCTCCAAGTCTTTTAACAATAAGGTCCGCCGACGCTCCTTTCAAGTTGGTGATTTGGTTCTTGCAGTGAAAAGGCCCATCATTATCACTCATCGAACCGGAAGCAAGTTCACTTCAAAGTGGGATGGTCCTTATGTCATCACAGAAGTATATACAAATGGCGTATATAAGTTGATTGCTGGAGATGGTTTAAGAATTAGCCCGATAAATGGGAAATTCTTGAAAAAGTACTACCCTTGATAATTGAAGCATGCTCCATGACGCACGAGCTTAAACTGCATGTTACTCCTGGCCCACATGAGTATAAAATGTGAGTGGCATTCACTTTGTCCGAAGTGATTAATAAATGGATACTCCTGGCCCGCATGAGTATAAACTGTGGATGGCAACCACCAATGGAAAATTATGTGGTTAAAATGATAACTTACCCCACTAAAGGTATTTTATGTGGTTAAATTTTAAATACCCCACTTTGTTCAAAGTGGTTAAAGAATGAATACTCCTGGTCGGCATGAGTATAAACTGTGTACGGCACCCCCCTTAAATCAATCTTGATTTCTTTGAACTACATTATGACTTGATCTTTTTTATTGAGGTACGTAGGCAGCTTAGAAATTCTAAGTTCAGTCATAATCTTTTTCCAAGCTATGTTTCACTGAAGATGTTACGTAAAGCTCCTTGAGATACGATGCAACAACAAAGCTGAGTGCACAACCAAGTCATGAATGCATTCCCTCCTTCAAGGTGTCTTTGTAGCCAAGTAGCGGAAAGAAGGTTTCCTCCTTCGAGTTGTCTTTGAAGCCACGTCACAGAAAGAAGGTTTCCTCCTTCAAGTTGTCTTTGAAGCCAAGTCGCGGAAAGAAGGTTTCCTCCTTCGAGTTGTCTTTAAAGCCACGTCGCGGAATGAATGTTTTCTCCTTCAAGTTTTCTTTGGAAGGCAATGAAAACAATGTTGGCTCTTGTCAAGGTTTCCTTGATGTAGGATCAAGAATGTCACTCTTGCCAAAGTGTCTTTGATGTAGGGTCGCGAAAACAAGTCCATTCCCACTGAACGTCTTTGGCGCCAAGTTATGAATGCAATGTCTCTTCCTTTTGGACGCCTTTGAAGTCAAGTCTTAAACTCAATGTCTCCTCCATGGCTTCTTTGATGCTGAGTTGTGAAAAGAATGTCCCCTCCTTCAAGCTCACCAATGAGGTGGTGTCAATTACGGTTTGATTGTGCTCTTCCTCTCCTTGCAAGAGATCCGATCTTCCTCAAGTATTGTTACACGCGTAAGCTTTCATGAATACCAAGTTGCAATTTGTGTGAATAAAAAATGCATGGATTGTCATGTACCTTCGTGGAAGTCTTTGCTCTTGCAACAAATGAGAATGTTCTCTTTCCGCCGCATGTTCTTCGACCAAAAGTTGATCCACTCTTTGATTGGCACTCGAGGATCGTCATCTCCAACATGTGCTCGGATTAGGTGAAACGCATAGAACAAAGCTCTGCATGACCGCGATAGGTGATACTTGTCTTTTTCTTTGCCGAAAAGTTCTCTCTCGCTCGGTATGACTTCGTCATATAAGGATCTAAATATAGGCAGACCGACAAGATGTTCCAAGTCCCATAAGGAAATTGAGAGCTCTCCAAGTGAAGTGACAAGGGTGTTTGTAGACGGTGACCATGCTTCGCACAAGGCTTTTATTATTTCCAAATTGCAATCATATGTGAATAAGGATGCGTAGACCGGCTCGTACGTGTTGGTGGAAGTGAGTGTAGGCTTGCACCGATCAAGGACATCTTCTGTCCACTCCCAATATTCGGGGAAGTAATAGATTTTGCCGGGAAAGTAAAGAAAGGCATCGTCCCACATGGAATCTCCTTTGGCAATGCGTCGTCCCAAGGTATCGAAAGGAAGATCATCGTCTGATACTCGGTGGTGAGGAGACCGGAGCACGAAAAACAGCAGAGATTGATTGGAGGACTTGGAAAACTCTTCGGTCTAGTCTTTAGGTTTAGTGGTGTTAAACAAAGTGGGCCATCGGCTTGTGAAAATTCCGGCAAGAGGGGTGCCGACCTCCAATATTGTGTCCCGTTGGTTTTCATCGCCAGTGATGGTTAGAGTCTCAATTCCCTTCGAATTATAGGCGTGGCCGAATTTCACCATTACGCGTGAACTGTCAACACGAAGAAAGAAACAAAAGAGTTAGAGAGAGACAAGTTAGCAATTGACGGAGAAGAATAGAGAAAATAATCAAAAAGGAAGAAAAAAAAGAAGCAGCGAAAGGAAAGAGAAAAAGAGAAAGAAAGAAGAACAAAAAAAGCCCGCAGCTGCGAGCAAAAACAAAAACTGTTGTTGCTGCAAAAAAGAAAAAAAAGTTCATTCACCTACCGCACAAAGAAGAAAAAGATGTCTCGTTCGTCTGCTCTTGTGTCCGTAAGTTGATTGTCTTCTCCGAATGGCTGCGCTGCGCAAGAAAAAAAAAAGGATTGACACAATTAAATCCTTGCATATATTATAAGCATTCATAATATTCAACGGAAAAGAAGAAGGAAAAAAGAAGCTTCTCTCGAGGAAATATGTGGCGAAACCCTTACCCGTCGGAATTCTGCCAATGTGCTAGCTGCCTTGTCGCCGGACGAAATCGAATTTGGAGGAAAAGAATAAAAAAAACGATGAGAATTGAAGATGAAGAAAAGAGGGTGTTATTCGTATCTTATATAGAATTCCCAAGGGAAAGTTTCAATCCTATTGAAACTATTCTTGTAGTTATAGTGGGATTGGAATTCTTGATTTAATGATTTAAAAAGAAATTAAGTTAAAAAAAAAGGTGGTGCGTGTGCGTGAAGTCTGCTAAAGAAAAGATCATATGTGATGGTCTACATGGACCAAGGGTTAAACAAAATGTCACGTGTATCCACAATGGCTTGGTGCACAAATTGCATATTGGTCTTGAGTGAAATTGACACAGAGGCCCACCAAGATGTTGATTCTCATATTGAAGTGCACAACCTTCTACCAATTTCGTTGATGGTTCGAAAAAAAGAAAAAAAATATGTTGTGATGTATTCACTTCAAGACGCATTGTTACAATGATATTCGTGACAAGTCGCAAGGGGGCATTTGTAGACAAATTAATTTTGTCTCCTCCAATTAAATATCAACAAGTGTCAAATTAAATTATTAGAAATTAAATTAATTATTTCTATTTTTAATTTGGAATTTTACTAAATTAAATTCCAATTATTAATGAGTTAATTAATTGATTTTCTAATATCTATTTGATGGGCCAATTAAATAAAGCAACATGGAAAAGATGGAGAATTGTAACCAGTCGAACAAGGTCATGTGGAGAAGATGATATATTCAACCAATCACATTATTACATGTGGAAATATGATGTGTTTCCTGATAAGCAAGCCAAATTAAATCCATGCTTATCTTGAAAATAAAACTGACCAATCACAAGCAAGGAACTCTAGGTTTTTACAACTATAAATAGGGGTCATCTCATAAAGAAAAAGGGACACAAAATATTCATTAGTTGAAGAGGGAAAAGCTCTAAGTTTATCGTTCCACCAAATTCAGCCATCTTCAAGTGTTCTTCGCGGCATTCAAGAATTCAAGAATTTGTCGTTACAGAAGTTTGTAGTCAGATTCAGAATTGACTGATAAATGCTTATTTAGGAAAACATAGGGAAAAAACCGAAAATAGTCCTTTATTGTGCCCTAGTTACAGTTTTCGTCCTTTATTGTGTCCTTGTTTTATTTTGGTCATTTATTGTGTATATCATTACAATTTTGGTCCTTAGGAAGAAGTCAGAGTCGAAAATATCACGTGGGAACATTTGCTGGCCAAAATAAAAACTTTTTTAATTCCCACATGCAAATTCACATGTGGACATGCTGGTTTCAATTTTTTTTAATTTTTATTTATTTAAAATTCTGACCCAGCCAACCCGATTTGACCGGGTTATCCGAATCGGACGAGTCAAAATTTTAAATAAAAAATTTAAAATTGTTGTTCCAACATGCGAATATGCTTATGGAAAATTCAAATAAATTGGATTTAGGGCAGCACGTGCTCGTACATGACATTTTCGGCTGAGATTCCATTCGAAGGACCAAAATCGTACTAAAACACACAATAAAGGACCAAAATAAAACAAAGACACAATAAAGGACTAAAACTGTAAGTAGGGCACAATAAAGGACCAATTTCGATTTTTTTCCCGAAAACATAATTACTTGAAGTTATGATTCTTTCTAATCAATTTTCCTCCCCTGATTTGTTGTTCTATTACGGAAAATTCTGACAATTTTGGAAAGTGAATCGCAATTTGTCCAAAGTATATATTCTCTTCTTATAGTTTTCTCTCACTCTTTAAAAGAATTAAAACTTAAATAAGCAAATAATAAAAGAGTTCTTATTTTGACTTTCAGCTTTAAATATCTTGTTTTCTATATGTACTTTTATTTATATACATGGATTGAAAATATAAATAATTAAATTTTTAAACAACTTACTGTTTATTACGAAATTTATTTTTTAATAATGATGCCATGTCTTATTGTTTTTATCTATACTAAAAACAACTAAAATGTAGCATGAATATTCAAGTTTTGGATGAATAATTGAATTGTAGACTTAATCTCTCTTCTAAAACGTTTGACAACCGGTATGAGATCGCTAACGTGATGGGTCATTAGAGAATTAAGGATTTATAGGACGCGTAGGTTCTGCTATGGATCACATATTGCCATACCTATTAGAAGAACTCAAATAAAGCTCAACAAATTAAAGAAGCATAGTTAATTTTTCTATGAATTACTAAGTGAATCAGTGGTGAACTTGAACTCTGAACACATTCATAACCCATCTGTTTTACTACCAAAGCAATTATCCAATCATCTTCAATTCTATTCAACAATGTTAGATCAAAATATATGTGGCCAACCAAATTGTGACACGTGGACTCGCGACGACACGGAAAGCGACGAAAAAATTCAAATTTTGGCTAAATAAGTCAAATTGGACCCGATTCCAACTTGACTTATCATCCCAAGTCGAGTTGAAATCTATTCGAGTTGAATAGTTGAAATCTATTCGAGTTGAAAAGTTGAAGCCTATTCGAGTTGAAGGGTTAAAATCTATTTGAGTTGAAGAGTTGAAGACTATTCGAGTTATTTGACCTATCTTGACCGCTAGGCCCACTCTGATAATTAAGCCTAGAATACGACTAATCATCATTTGCGAGGTGCCTTTTCCGAGATAACCTTGATAGTTCGAGTTATCCTATTCGAGTTATCTAAGTAATTATGTTCGAGTCATTTCAAAAACTTTGTTCGAGTTATCTGAGTAATTATGTTCGAGTTGTTTCACTAATTTTGTTCGAGTTATTTCGGGGATAATTCGACATATTTTGGTTTGCTTTTTCTTCGACTTATTTGCCAAATTTTTTTGTTTTGTTGATTTTGACTTATTATGTCAATTTAAAGTCGTGTTTGCCAATTTTTACCATATTTTACGATATTTCGGCATTTTGAGGTCTATAACTTGCATAACAGGCCCATCCCATATATATCTTCACTGGGGCAGCCCAAGCCTAGCTCACGTGTCGTGTTTCTGGTGCAGGTTTATCGAACTCAAAGCTAGCTCAAGGCCAATCTGAAGCTCAGGTTAGTCTAACATGGACTGATTAGTCAGCCAAAAAATTACCCCGTCTCAGTGGCGCGGCGCCATCTGAGGGAAACCACTAAGTACAATGTGGACAAAAACACTCATGTCAACCAATCATGACCATTATCATCAAAGCATCCAAAATAGCTAATGTAACAACCACCAATCAGCAGTCAGTCCCATCAAGACGAGTCGATAGGGTAACTACTATGCCAAATATGAGCAAAGATGTAGAACTGTCGCACCAGTTGTCATTCAGCAAGATGCTCAAGCAGCAATAACTCCATTGTCACCGCAACGTGTGACATAAATGGTTCAAGCTTTGCAGGTACTGTATGTCGTTGCCCCAGCAATACATGTTACTCAACTTGGTACCCATGTTAGGATTGAACATCATCCAAAGAACTCCTGCTCATGGGCCACCCATGCAGCCCGCATTTTCTCGTTCAAATAGGGAGACACGACAAGCTTCCTCCAATGTGCGCCCTTAGCAGCACTTTGGCGGTTTGAGGCGCGAACATGTGAGGAGATCCCCTGAATCATGGGGTAGGCATGTGTAAATGGACGACAAGGTGAACTCGTATGGAAGAGTTTGGACATGAAGATAAATGGGTAAAATTGACAGGCGTCGTCACAGTCTAGAGAGGAGATATCAGTACCATAATCATTGTAATCCTACTTCGACGAGGATTGATGAAGACCAAAGAAGACCGATTGGGTATAATTGGAGTGACGATAGATTTTTTGAACCTTTCTATTGAAATAGTCTAGGGTGGTCTTCGGGAGAGATCAAGACTTCCCTAAGATGCCGACACTACTGACCCATCATGACATCTGCATGAATTGGATCAGATTCTAAGTCTATGTGGCTTTGAAATAAGATTCCACACATGACTCTTTTCAATATCTCTAGTTGGGAAAATATAGAAGTGGTTTGCGCGTATTCCCCCAGGCACTATCTATAACTATGAACCACTACGTGATAAGTTCTATTCAAAGTTCTCTACCCTTTTGGCAGACCCAATGGAGGCTAACTATCAGTGTCGGTTGAAACAAGGTGAGAATGAAACTTTACATGAGTAGATGAAGAAGTCAGCGAGGAAATATTGAAAGTTAAAATCCCCAACCCATGCACATTCCCGGAAGCCTTTTCAAGACATTGAGGAACAGATATTTGACCAATGATTTGGTGCGCAATCCACCACCAACCATAGAACTCATCTTGTAGAGGTTGCACTGAGAAATGAAAGTGAAAAATTGAACCAGAATAATAAGGGTGGTTACCGAGACTTTGGCAAGTGGAAGGTGAATGATTCAAGAAAAATGATAGGCCCTGGAGAAGTATCGGGACCGAGATAGAAATGATAGAACGAGGGGCAGATCGTATGTGAACTACACTCCACTGAACACCAATATCATGGAGGTATATGCTATAGCACATCGACAATGCTTATCTGTTACGATCGTGATCGGGTGAGATTGGAAGTAAGCCCTTAATTTTTGCGTTGTGGCTACTATGGCCAAGGCAAATAATTCTATCTCAAAATAGTTTCTCTATGCGCCTTGTAGAACTCTGCTCACATAGTGTATCGCGATCATCTCGGTGGCGATAGATCAGTTCCATCTCTGACGCCACTTGGTCCCGATTACCCAGACCTGTCGGCCAAGGCTATAAACTCGTTGAATACATCAGTGTAGCGCGTGTGCGGCCCAAAACATCTAAGGGCATCACAGACCTGTTATTGCCTCAAACTTCCGCGGCATAAAAGGCCGTAGTCCCTCTAAGAAGCTGGTCGTAGAAGGATACCTCTGCATAGCTAGTTAGCAGGCTGGATCTCGTTCCTTAACAGAATTTACCAGACAAATCTCTCCACCAACTAAGAACGGCCATGCACCACCACCCATAGAATCAAGAAAGAGCTCTCAATCTGTCAATCCTTACTATGTTTGGACCTGGTGGCATAATAGAAACTTGATTCTTGCGGGCGAGGAACATCACAGTGCAACGGAGATCGCGGAGTTCACCTTGCAGTATGCGGCGACGTGGCGGGAATTGGGTCAGGAATCAAATGGAGTAGCGCAGACTTGAGGAACGGAGTGAGAATAATACTGCCAATGGGCTGGGATCCGCAATGCGGTCTCAGCCTAGTACTTGTGACCGCGATGCGGTCCCAATTGCTTTGAGACCTCAATTGAGACCGCGACGCGGTTCCAATTGAGTTGTAACCGCATCATTGTTGCTCGTCGGTCTCAAATACTAAGCAACCGCGACGCGGTTGCTATGGGACGGTCTCAAAAACCGAGTGCATACCTTATACACGTATCAAATACACCTAATTGAAGTTTTTTGGAAAGTTTGGAAAAATTTGCCGAAAATCGAGAAAATCAGTGACGTACTCATCTCTCATGAAGAGAGATTAACTAGGAGTAGCGTTGTTTTTGAAAAATACTCAAATTTTGAAAGTACTCTTTATTAAGTAGTGCAACCTCTGTTGCAATGCGTCATAGTTTTGCATTGTATTGGGCAATTGTCTCATTGTTCATAATCATGATAATTCTCCAATGTTATAATCTCATCTGTTGGTTCTTGAATTGTGCAAAGAGCAACGAAAACTATGTTCGGGACATGTAGCTTAAGGAGCAACAGATATTATCCGATTTACTAGCTTATTTGTTTATTTGTTATACCCATTGCGACGCCTTTGGGAAGTTGGGCCCAGGGATTGAGTCGAGTTACTGTCGGGCAGTAAGGACTATTGGTTTCGCTTGATACCCATGAGGTGCAAATAGTGATGGCCAAAGTCCAGGCAGTTTTGGGCATAGCAGGTTCATCCGATGAACTCCGTTCATTGTGGAGTAGTGGAGCTTAAACTTCCATTGGTAAGTGGAAACCAATCAGATTCGATCCAAAATTCAGTTGGCATGCATTTGGCGAGGAAGAGGCACAACAAGTCCTCTCGGAAGTTCACGAAGGAACTTGTGGAAAACATTGAGCTCTTTAATGCAGTGATCTTGTCGTGACCGCTCAGCGATCACGGAGGACCCCTTCGGCAACCGTCAAGCGGTCACGGATGACGTTGTGGTCATCCGTGACTGCAAGGCGATCGCGGAGGTCATTCGTGACTGCCAGGTAGTCACGGTGGACATCCGTGACCGCCAATTGGGGATACTCGCAAATCCAAGGAATATTTACGATACCAAGAGCAATACGGACAAGATACCTCACAATGGTGTGCCTTATATTTGTAGAAATTGAGTGTTTGATCAAAGAGTGTCACTTGGCGCAATATGTGCATGACCATAAGAAAGATAGCCCTTTGACTAAGCGAGGGAAAACTGATGATACTATAACAGGGAGGACCACAAAAGGATTGAATCAACTGTGAAACATCAGTTGTTAGAGAACGAGCCAGTAAGGGGAGGGATAACTATGATCACACAAGAAGCGACATGAGCTGGTTCCAATAATGCAAGGAACAAAATCATGAGAAAGGTGGACAACAATGTCTTAACCTAAGTCACATAAGACGGATGTGGGTGCGCCACTTCGCCAAATTTGAAAAAGACGCAAATCTCAATGAGCCTTAAGTTTTATCAAAAACAATAAAATATTAAATTATGATATATAATTTCTTATATATTTAATTATTTTTTAATATATACTCATGGTTATTAATTGTGTATAATATTTTCTAAGTTATTATGGTGGAAAGACAAAGGTATAAGCCTTAAATTACTTCTAGTTTTATTTAATTATTTTATTTCTACTTAGTTTTGTTCTCCACTTTCTTCGGCTCTCTTTAGTATTACTCATTTGTTCCGTTCTTCACAAACTTTTTACAATTATTCATTAGATTTGATTAAAGAACTAGAAAATCTTAGAGCCGGAACTAAGAATGAAGTCGTTGGTGCTAGAACTCGGTGCGTTGAAAATTTTGACGATGCTAAGGATTATGTGACTTAGACCCGATACATTAGGTTAAGGAGACATTCCCTTGTGGATGAGAATAAACAACCTTACTTAGCTGGAAAAAACTTCGAAGATAAATTATTTTAACTTTCAAAAACAACATTTTTTTATGTTCTTTCTTTGTTTTTTACACAAGAAAATGAGGCTTACTTTTCTATTATTTTCTAAGCAATGTTTGTCTATATTCCAATTCTTATGCATAGTTTCTCAAACATGAGGGAGGCTCTTGTAATTACCCCGTCCCAATGTGTAAAAAGAGTAGAAAAGAAATGTCACCATGTTTTATTCATCAATATAATATACCTTATCTTATTTCAACCTAGTACAATTCTCTAATAACAAGCGGGCACAAATTTCCATATTACATTTTCGAATCATTTCATTCAACACACCCTTAAGCAATTTCTCAAAAGTTCAATACCTCCACATGCACTGAAGAAAAATTAGAAATATAAAATCAACAAAGTGAAGAAGAACTAATTCTTGTTTCCTTATCAAGGACAAAATGGTTTGTCCAAATCATTTCTATGACTTGGTATAACAAAATGCCTCAATCTCCCCTCTTGTTTCTTCATATAGCCTTCACAAAGAAACTCCGAAAATTTATCCTCCACCTCCCTATTCACATCATGCACAAACACGTTAGTCTCTCGGCCGCCCCTAGGCCGGTTTCTAGCCATCATTCCGGCGGTGTAGATGGCACTCATCCGCCCGAGTGCCTCCTCGTAGTAGCCTGTTGGTGCATCCACCATGATCAAATCCCATTCGGTCTCGTAAACTTCGTTAGGCAATCCCTTTACGGCAAGTTGGCACATGGAGTATTTAGGATCAGATATTGCAGTGCATTCATCAGGGCCTTTTCCCACTTGGATTAAGTCATTTGCCTTCTCCTACCCCCAGTACTTCACGGCCTCTGCTTTTAAATTCTCATTTATCCAAGTCTTCTGGCGACCTCCCCCACCCCACCACTTCGAATCATCTTTTCTCTCAAAATATTTCTTCTCTGCATCATGCATCATGCCCTTATACCTTGCTTTAGCTTTGTTCATGAATGCAATGTGCGCCTTACGAATACGCCTATCGGTCATATCAATCTTATGTGTAGCCTATAAATAATTAAGGTTTTGAGTTTTATATGCTTTTATTTTATTAAAAATAACACTAAATTTCAAACTTTTTTAATAAGTTTGCACATAAAGTTCAGCCACATTTGCTCTTTGATACTCTGCTTGAGATTTTGAATTTAGGTACAAATTCTTTCAACAAACTCTTCATGATCGCTCTAATAGTCTTGACATTCCGATGCTACTCTAAAAAAAGTCCATGCTCCTGCAACTCTAGGGGAGCATGAGGCACTGGATCTCCTCTACTCACTCCTCTAGGAGGCCACACCTGCGTAGTCAATGAAGCACCATCAACTTTTGCTCCTGTCTGAGTCAGCCTAACACGGGGTCCTGCTCCTAAATATGTTTGACCTCGACTGCTTATTGCTCCTGCTCCTCTCAGCATACTACTCCGTACGACTTCAGTAGACTCTGTGGATTGTGGCCTCGGTATACTAGGGGGCGTCTGTCGTGTCGATCCTCTAGGCTGATCTGCATAAGTAACCTCTGCATCGGGACCCTCTAAACCCGTTGGAAATGCATCGATCTAGAGGGATAGATGACGTAGATCCAACATGTGACGCACAAGGTTGAGTCTGGATAGGAACCTCTGCATCAACACGAGCTGGAACCGGTGTAGTAGCTTATATTAGCGACCGAATAGCCGTCGCTAGCCTTTGTAGCGACGATAGCGATCGCTATTGCTTGGCGCCCGCATTCCGGTCGCATATTTTGGTCACGAATGACCTGAAATCTTGTAGTGATATTTTAAGTTTAGGGGTGTGAGGGTTGTTAATCTCTGAGAAAATTGATATGAAAGTCTGCAACTTTTCTGAGATTTCTTTTTTTCTAAAATCAAGAGTTTTATGATCTTATAGGACGCATGTTTTAATAGAAGTGACAATTTATGTTGAGGAAATAGACATGAATGTGATGGGAGTGATTTTATTGATTATTTTATTAAAGTATGTACACAATTCACAGGAAAGGCACGTGCTTGGGGGTGGCTTTCTGACTTTTATAACCCAGAAAATGCTTTCTTGAAATGGAACTGGGGGAAAAGAAAATGGCCACAAATAGGAGAGTCGTGGAAAAAGAAAAGGCAGAGAAAAAAAATGGAAGGCTAAAAACAGAAAAAAAAAAAAAAAAAAAAAAAAACAAGAAAAAAAATAAAAGAAGAAATAGGCCATGTATGATGTATCTAAAGATATTGGAACAATATTCAAGTTATTTATATTCTAATGATATATTTAATGCTTTTGCATATTTATCTATATTACAATTACTTTTATTTTGTGGTAATGCTTGATTCTCAAGGTGGCTACGTTTTAAGGAGTACTTATTATTATAAATTAAATTTATAGAGAATATTTATATCACTTATAAACCACTTTGCATATTTTGCCATCCTAAACTAAATTTTTGGCTCCGTCCATAAGACCCATGTCAATTCATGAAAATCTGTTATGACTAAAACTGGAGAAAGAAGATATAATTACTAATAATTAGAGGTAAATGAATAAATTTTAGAGTAAAATAAAAGAAATAACATCAAGTGGAATAGGAGTAAATTGCAGTCTATACTAAGATGAATAGTTTTGCAAGTTACAAAAGATAAAGGACCAAATTACATGACTAAAGTTGCAATTTCTCATTATCATTGTATAATATATAAGATTTGATACAAATATTGAGTCAGCGGTTACAAAGGTGTGTAAGCACGAACAACGCCTACACGGTTACATGACTGATTTGTATCTTACTCGCTCAACTTAATTCCAACCATAATATTTGACCAAACTTTTAGGAGGGTTAAAGCAATCAAAATAAATACCATCGCTTTTTGCTCCCCAATAAAATGTATGGGCACATTTATCATTTATATCATCATCAAAAACATTAAAAGCAACAGTTTTACCCTGCCACCACCACCGACAAAAGAATAACGTCTTAGGCTCTTTGCAAAATTGGAAATCAAATTCTCGATTCACCGTAATCGTATGATTTCCTAAATCATTATCTTTAGATGCACAATGCACTGTTAAAGGTGGGGTATTAGGAGGCAAAAGGTTGGCTATAAAGACATGGTCGTTATCTAGGATAAAACATGACTTTTGTGGTACGACGGCTATTGTTTGAAAAAAAACATGTGAAAAGAACGAGAAGTGCCAAACAACAATGTTTGTAGCTTACAGTACTCATGTTTTTTTTGTAGAGACTAGAGAATGAAGCGTGGAATGTTCTTTATATAGCTAGAAATTCTGTAATGCAATTGCATAAAATATGGTGGCTATTGCGTCACATAAAGAAAAATTGTAGTTGTGATCACGTATATGTTATATTTCAGAATTAGATAGTTTGACTTTCAAAGCAAAATTAGAAGGTGGATTTTAAGTATATGTTACATTTGAAAAATAGTTAGGTAGACAAGGTTTAACAACAGATCCTGTAATTGTAATTGACGTTGACATAGGTAAACTTGCATCAGATGGTGCGAATTTGTAGATATAAAGCGGAAATTACGTAACACTAGATGCATCTACAGAAGATTTCCTAATTATATTGTATATCCTAGTAGAATCGCAATCTTATTTTTCTCATAACGTAAATGGTGTAGGCAAAGCAAAATTTCTATTTGTAGAGTAATTTTATTCTAATACCTAATTTTCATGCATGGAAGTTTGTAGTCAGATTCGGAATTGACTGATAAATGTTTATTTAGGAAAACACAATTACTTGAATTTATGATTCTCTCTAATTCAATTTTCCTCCCCGGATTTGTTGTTCTATTATGGAAAATTCTGGCAATTTTGGAAAGTGAATCACAATTTGTCCAAAGTATATATTCTCTTCTTATAGTTTTCTCTCACTCTTTAAAAGAATTACAACTTAAATAAGCAAATAATAAAAGAGTTCTTATTTTGGCTTTCAGCTTTAAATATCTTATTTTCTATATGTACTTTTATTTATATACATGGATTGAAAATATAAATAATCAAAATCTTAAACAACTTACTGTTTATTACAAGATTTATTTTTAATAATTACGCCATGTCTTATTGTTTTTATCTATACTAAAAACAACTAAAATGTAGCATGAATATTCAAGTTTTGGATGAGTAATTGAATTGTAGACTTAGCCTCTCTTCTAAAACGTTTGACAACTGGTATGAGATTGCTAACACAATGGGTCATTAGCAAATTAAGGATTTATAGGAGGGGTAGGTTTGCCTATGCATCACATACCGTCATATCCATTAGAAGAACTCAAACAAAGCTCAACAGATTAAAGAAGCATAGTTAATTTTTATATGAATTACTAATTGAATCGGTGGTGAAACTTGAACTTTGAACACATTCATCACCCATCTGTTTTACTACCAAAGCAATCATCAAATCATCTTCAATTCTATTCTACAATGTAACATCAAAATATATGTGGCCAACCAAATTGTGACACGTGGACTCGCGACGACACGAAAAGTGACGAAAAAAATTAAATTTTGGCAAAATAAGTCAAATAGATTCCAACCTGAGGGCCCAATTTGACTTATCATCCCAAATCGAGTTGAAATCTATTCGAGTTTAAGAGTTGAAGTCTATTCGAGTTGAGAGGGTTAAAGTCTATTTGACTTGAAGAATTGAAGAATATTCGAGTTATTCTACATATCTTGCCCGATAGGCGCACTCTGATAATTAAGCCTAGAATTCGACTAATCATCATTAGTGATGTGCCTTTTCCGAGATAACCTTGATAGTTTGAGTTATCCTATTCGAGTTATCTAAGTAATGTTCGAGTCATTTCAAAAAGTTTGTTCCAGTTATCTGAGTAAGTATCTTCAAGTTGTTTCAATAATTTTGTTCGAGTTATTTCTGGAATAATTCGACATATTTTGGTTCGCTTTTTCTTCGACTTATTTGTCAAAATTCCAATCATTTGGTGATTTCGGCTTATTATGTCAATTTAAAGTCGTTTTGCCCATTTTTACCATATTTTACGATATTTTGACATCTTGAGGCCTATAACTTGCATAACAGGTCCATCCCATCACCTGCCCATTACTGACTTAGACACCTTCGCTAGGGAAACCCTTATTTAGTTCATGTGTCGTATATTCGGTGTAGGTTTATCGAACTCAAAGCTAGCTCAAGACCAATCTGGAGCTCAGGTTAGTATAATGTGGACTGATTAGTTAGCCGAAAAATTGCCCCGCATCAGTGGCGCATCTGAGGAAAACCACTAAGTACATTGTGGACGGAAACACTTGTGTCAACCAATCATGACCATTATCACCAAAGCATCCGAAAAAGCTAATGCAACAACCACCAATCAGCAGTCAGCCCCATCGACACGAGTCGATAGGGTAACTACTATTGTTCATAGTCAACATAGGGACGAGACTTTTGTTGCCCGCAATGAGCAAGGTTGTACAACTGTCGCACCAATTGTCAGTCAACAAGCCACTCAAGCAGCAATAACTCCATTGCCACCGCAACGTGTGACACAAATGGTTCAGGCTTTGCATGTATTGTATGTCATTGCCCCAACAGTACATGTTACCAACCTGGTACCGATGCCAGGATTAAACATCATGCAAAGAACTCCTGCTCATGGGCCACCCATGCAGCCTATATTTTCTCGTTCAAATAGGGAGACACAACCAGCTCCTACAATGTGCGCCCTTCGCAGCACTTTGGCGGTTCGAGGCACGAACATGTGTGGAGATCCCCTAAATCACGCTGTAGGCGTGTAAAAATAGACGACAAGGTGAACTCGTATGGAAGAGTTCGGACAGGAAGAGAAATGGATAAAAGTGACAAGCATCATCACACTCTAGAGAGGAGAGATCAGTACCATATCCGTTGTGATCCTACTCCGACGAGGATTGATAAAGAACGAAGAAGACCAATTGGGTATAATTGGAGTGACGATAGATTTTTCGAACCTTTCTTTTGAAATAGCTTAGGGTGGTCTTCGAGAGAGATCAAGACATCCCTAAGATGCGGGCACTACTGACCCTTCATGACATCTGCATGAATTGGATCAGATTCTAAGTATATGAGGCTTTGAAACGAGATTCCAGGCATGACTCCTTTCAATATCTCTAGTAGGGAAAATATAGGAGTGGTTTGCGTGTATTCCCCAGGAACCATCTATAGCTATGAACCACTACGTGATATGTTCTATTCAAAGTTCTCTACCTTTTTGGCAGACGCAATGGAAGCTGACTATCAGTGTCGGTTGAAACAAGGTGAGAAGGAAACTTTACATGAGTATATGAATAAGTAAACGTGGAAATGCTGAAAGTGAAAATCCCCGCCCCGGCACATTCCCGGAAGAATCTTCAAGACATTGAGGAACAGATATTTGACCAATGATTTGGTGCGCAATCGACCACCAACCACAGACCCTGGCAAATGGAAGTTGAAGAACTATACCATAATAATAAGGGTGATTACCGAGACCCTGGCAAGTGGAAGGTGAATGATTCAAGACAAAATGATATGCCATGGAGAAGTATCGAGACCGAGATAGAAATCATAGAAGGAGGGGCAGATTGCATGTGAACTACACTCTATTGAACACCAGTATCATGGAGGTATATGCCAAAGCACAACAACAAGGCTTGACCAGAAGCCTAACAAATTCAAGGAAGCTGGGGATACTCGCAAATCCATGAAATATTTACGATACCAAGAGTAATATGGACGAGATACCTCACAATGTTGGGCCCTATTTGTAGAATTGAGTGTTTGATCAAAGAGTGTCACTTGGCGCAATATGTGCATGACCATAAGAAAGATAGCCATTTAACTAAGCGAAGGAAAACTAATGATACTATAGGAGGGGAGGACCACAGAAGGATTGAATCAACTTCGAAACATCAGTTGTTAGAGAACGAGCCAGTAAGGGGAGGGATAACTATGATCACATGAGGAGTGTTAGAGAACGAGCCAGTAAGGGGAGGGATAACTGTGATCACATGAGGAGTGACAAGAGTTGGTTCCAGTAATGCAAGGAACAAAATCATGAGAAATGTGTCTTAACCAAGTCACATAAGACGGATGAGGTGCGCCAGTTCGCCAAACTCAAATTTCAATGCGCCTTAATGAGTTTCTTAAAAATAATAAAATATTAAATTCTGATATATGATTTCTTATATATTTAATTATCTTTTAATATATGGTCATGGTTATTAATTTTGTATAATGTTTTCTAAGTTATTATGGTGGAAAGACAAAGGTATTAGCCTTAAATTACTTATAATTTTATTTAATTATTTTATTTTCTACTTAGTTTTGTTCTCCCATTTTCTTCGGCTCTCTTTAATATTACTCATTTGTTTCGTTCTTCACAAACTTTTTACGATTATTCATAAAAAACTAGAAAATCTTAGGGCGAGAACTAAGAATGAAGTCGCTGGTGCAAGAACTCGGTGCGTTGAAAATTTTGACGATGTGAAGAATTATGTGACTTAGACCCGATACATACGGTTAAAGAGACATTCCCTTGTGGCTAAGAATAAACAACCTTACAGCTTTAAATCTTAGCTGGAAAGAACTTCGAAGATAAATTATTTTAACTTTCCAAAACAACATTTTTTTTATGTTCTTTGTTTTTTACACAAGAAAATGAGGCTTTCTTTTCTATTATTTTCTAAGCAATATTCGTCTATATTCCATTTCTTATGCATAGTTTCTCAAACACGAGGGAGGCTCTTGTAATTACCCCGTCCAAATGTGTACTTGTCCTTTAGTAAAAAGAGTAGAAAAGAAATGTGACCATGTTTTTTTATTCATCAATATAATATACCTTATCTTATTTCAACCTAGTACAATTCTCTTATAACAAGCGGGCACAAATTTCTATACTACATTTTCGAATCATTTCATTCAACATACCCTTAAGCAATTTCTCAAAAGTTCAATACCTCAACATGCACTGAAGAGAAAATAGAAATATAAAATCAACAAGTGAAGAAGAACTAATTCTTGTTTCCTTATCAAGGACAAAATGGTTTGTCCAAATCATCCCTATGACTTGGTATAACAAAATGCCTCAATCTCCCCTCTTGTTTCTTCATATAGCCTTCACAAAGAAACTCCTTTGAAAATTTATCCTCCACCTCCCTATTCACATCATGCACAAACACGTTAGTCTCTCGGCCGCCCCTAGGCCGGTTTCTGGCCATCATTCCGGCGGTGTAGATGGCACTCATCCGCCCGGGTGCCTCCTCGTAGTAGCCTGTTGGTGCATCCACCATGATCAAATCCCATTCGGTCTCGTAAACTTCGTTAGGCAGTCCCTTTAAGGCAAGTTGGCACATGGAGTATTTAGGATCAGATATTGCAGTGCATTCAGGGCCTTTTCCCACTTGGATTAAGTCATTTGCTTGATGCACTTTGCTGTCATAAGTGACATGGTAAGATTCCAACATGGGGAATCTACGTTTTATTTGTTCAATCCACGACTCGTCTTCTTCAAGGAAGATCGTACGTCCACCGTGGTTGAGCGAGTGCCACATGAGGCTGTCGTGGCCTAAACCGAATACTAGGAAGTTGCATGGGGAGTACTTGTCTAGGATTTTGGCTGTTACTGAAATTTCTTTGAGTGTTTGTTGAGGAGTGATGGTTGAGGTTGAGTAGTGGATCAATGTTTGTGCTAAGGATGTCGGGATTTTGTTGCAAGCTTTCGAGCAGTTTGAGGTTTTTGCGTTTCTCGTCTTTCTTGGGAAGAAAGTTGACTGATGAAGGGGAGACGAAGTTTGGTTGGAAGACGAGAGACTTGATCTCAAGATCAAGAGAAGGAAAAAGGCTATGATTACTCCAATGAGAAGAAGCTTGGGGCTTAAAGGGTTGTTTGTTTTTAGCCTCATTTTTTGGTTTGCATAAAGATCACAAATGAATGGATAGTTTAAGAAAACAGAGAAAGAGAGTTCTGGTTTGGAATATAGAGGTATTGATATTTCAGTTCGAGTTAAAAGAAACAATAGTAGTGAAAGGGTGGCTGAGTGTAGAACTTACAGATTAAGTGAAGTTTATATGGTTAGGATGATGAATATGACCTGAGAACTACAAATATTTAGGATGAAGCAACATGGTTTAATTGCTGGTGGATTTTATGACTTTGGTGATGTTGTGTTGGGATAGTAGATAGCTGATAGTGATGGACCTTCAAATTCTTTGTAATGTTCAAGAAATTTAAAACTAACTTGATTTGAAAGGGAAAACATCTTTATTTGATTGATTATTACTACTAATCCTTTCTAAGTTACATGATAAGAGATTATTGTATTAAGAGTTCGTCTGCTATGCCAAAATAATTCGTCTTAACGTACTAGATGATCTGACTGCTTTAAAATTAATCTAAAATCCTTCCTATTTTAAGTTCGTATAATACAAAAGCTCTCGAGTTGAGGTTCAAATTCAATGACAACGTACGAAGTTATATTTCAAGAATTGTGGGTGAATGAATGCATGCCTGAATGGTTAATGCAAAAGTGGAAAATCCGTTTCTTTTATTTCCTTTTTTGTTTTCCTCTTAATGTGTCCAACTGTATGTGTAAAGTGAATGCTATCAGGAGGCAAAGAACCTGTTCTGTAACAAATGTAAGAAAGTCACCTGTTGCCACTGGATTCATTAATAACTTTTGGCAAAAGACAGTACAAGTGTATCTTTTCCATTTCTGCCTAAAGATATTCAGCCAGATGCTGGCCTAAAGTCTCCACTTAGTAAGAATGACTCAGCCTTCGAATGAACTCAGAATCAGCCTAGTAAAAACTATACATGAATATCTTGGCAACCTTAAGAATAAATTCCTCCCTCATCCTACAGAACAATTTCACGTCATTGCTTACTTGACATGACCGGAGTAACCTTCCAAAACTAACTCTGGGGCCCTGAGATCCATAAAGTATACAACAGAATGGCATCTGATAAATCTTGAATGTTCTCTCTGTCCGGAGGACTTAATGCAGCAAAAGACAATTTTGGTCTCAATGAAACAAAATTCCTTGTGTCCGATAGCACCTTGGCCTTCAGGCAATTCAGCTTGATTCATGGTTATAGGAGGGGCATGCAGAATCAGAGGCCATTATTAACATATTCTAGAAGTGAATCTGTTTGTCCATTATCAGCATATCCTTTTCTGGGCTTATTCTTGTCGACACGAGCTTTCCTCACAGCTATTTGAATATGTTTCTCATGTTCTTTGAGCATATCTTCCACATTTCCATTAGGAGGAAGCAAGGGTCCAGAATAGTGTATCCGTGTCTTCTTTGGAGCATAACCCTATATTCAAGATGAAAAAAAGTTAGTTTTTGACATTTCTTCTTTTCATATTTCAGTTTGTGAATGGAAGGTAACGCATGAGAGAGGAATTATGCTTAAGCAGCTATTGGTTAAGGTGGATAACCTTTTAGCAATTGGACAAAATAGCAGCAATGACAAAAGGCAGAAATATAAGCAGAAAAGGAATTTTCTACATAGCTCACAAACTATTACGATGTGTAGTTTCTCCCCTGGAGAATTTTTACTTTAGAAAAATAGAATAAAAACCGAGCGTCTCAGTACCGTAGTCTCCTTCCGAGGAGCTTGTCCATTTTGCTTATGGGAATAATCTGGTTTTCCAAGCAAATGATGGGAGGATTCCGCATTCAGCTGATCAAATCTGGTATTCAAACTCTGTTCCTGCCAATCTGAACGCCCACTGGTGTCTCTGCTAAAATCAAGTTGTGAACAGCCACTGGCTGCCACGGAATTTGAAAATCTAGACAATCTTGCAGCCGTTGCTTGGGGCTTAAAAGACCTCTGAGAATTCAATTCTCTGTGCCCCGAGGAATCAAATGCCCCAAAAGAGTTGAATTGGGATCCTTCATCCACGACGTGTAAGGAATTTCCAGGTGCACCCGCTAGCAGAGAATGACCATTAAGCAAAGATTTTCTCGAAGGTTCGAATGGGAAGCCAGAACCACCATCTTCTTCGCGATTGAATTTCTCACTATTGCTCTTGGAATTTGAATGCCCTTTCCATTTCTAATAGCAAAAAAGATAAAGAAAAACACAGAACCATAACATATCAATATGAGCATAAAAAAGCAAGAACTAGCTTCGTGTATTGAGTATGCAAATAAAAAGAGATGTACCTGTATAGATGCTGGCAATTCAGCATTGGCATCAGGGGCAGGGACAGCTCTAGATTCTTTAATACTTTTTCTGAAAGGCTCAGGACCACCCCGCTTTTCACCCGCCGCTCTTTGTCTGAATAAAGATAACGCAATGTAAATTGAAGGAAATCTTGTTAAACTAAAAAGATATAAATAAAAGAAATATTATATATATATAGCATGCAGGAAACCCTTCATGGCAGGCAAAAAACATCATTTGGAAATTGAATCATGTAAATTGAAAGAAATCAAGTATAACTAAAAACAAATATAAACAAAGAGTAGCATATATATATAGCATGTGTGTCTATTAAAATTTTGTCCCGCGCACTTTAATCTTCATGGCAAGCACGAAACATCATTTGGAAAGTGATTGCCACTATTGTGAAGATGCAAATTCAAAAAATGTCTAGATAGAAAATTTACCTTCTTGCCTCCTCCTCGCGCACCTTGGCGTCATATTCTTTGCTAGGAGGGTATTTCGGCAAAGACGACGGATCGCAAGGTAAAGGCTTTGTTGTAAAGAACTGATAAAAGAGACTTCATAAGTAAATTATATGATGAAAAGCTTACAATTATGCATTTTCAGAAGACAGACACAATGGAAAAATGAATAAAAGGATGACAATAAACCCTGTCCCAGAAAACAAACTATAAATGGTGTTCATGGCCCTGTGCATACAGGTATGATTCGTATGAAGCATAAAAATTATCTAAACCACATAATACACAACAATAGCATTTTGCTACACCAAAAAGAGCAACTCACGGCTACAGAAAGTCCATTGACATGAGTCACTACTAATCACTCATCTCCAGTTTGCTTTGAATCAAACACATTGTTTGGGTAAACTTCCCAACCAGAAAACTGGACCAATCCAGAGACATGCAGTTTCTTAGACCATCAATGGCTATATAATAATAACATTTGGTATGACCCAAATCCCAATGCCTGTTACCTGACTTACTGAATAGCCCCTGAACACATTGTAATGTGCTAAACCTGAACATGTTAATATTACAGTCGAACTCCATAGATTACAATAAACCAAACCTAAAACATCATTAACATAATCTCTGGGTCTCTGGTATAGGACACGGTGAAGCTTATAACGCTACAGAGAAAATGGAACTAGTAAGAGGAAGAAAATAAGTGTTACCTCGCTTCGAAGTGCAGCAGCTGCAGATCCTCGATACTCTGGTTCAAAAGCAAGGAGAGATTCCAGAAGTGCCAAAGCTGAAGGAGGGAGGTCCTTGAATGTGTCCGCCACACATCTTCGGTAAGGATGTTGAGGTTTGAATATTGTTGCGTGTGGTAATCTTGATTTTTTCCAGTATTCTTCGGCAGGTGAACCACAAAGTTTAAAGATTTTGTGCAGTTGTTCAACCTGCAGACAACGTCATGAGGTTCTCAACAACAAGAAGATATCAGGTTCGTGAGAACAAGAAAGACTTGTAGGGCATGTGCGCAGCCAAATATGAATTTATGCTGCCAAAAATGGGAGAAAAAAGTGAGGAAAGCAGGAGGTTTTGTAGCTTCTAGATGGACCGAATCGGACATGATAATACCCATGTATTTACTAACAAATCATTAGGCACAAACTGACAATTAGTCTCTCGAGTAATAACAGACAAGACATTTCACTATAAAACACATCAAGAAGCAAATCTTCACTATCATATTGAAAGCACAAATGCTTGGAGTGTCAAACTAAGAAACAACCAGCTTTATCTAGCCATATGATTACTTAAGTTAATCTTTTCATAGAATCAACCATGCAAGATTAGATACAAAAATCTTATGTGCGTAGATCACCCACCCCCACCCTCCACCCCCGGCTTCCAGGCCATACCATCAAAACTGTAGAGACGGATCTATTTTTCAATTAACAGGCAAGACGTTGTCTATTTAGGTGCAGGTCCTCAACTTGACAAAGTAGTACAACCTCCAGCATAAACTTAAATGCAACTCATCTAGGACAAAGATACCTTTTCATACCTCATTAATTGTACTTCACTAACTCAGGTCCGCTATAATTTCTTAACCATGAATCTTCAATGTTTCAAAGGATCAAAAATTTCAACAATCCTGATATTAATTAAGTTACTGGTTCCAAAATAAATGGACGAAGCATAACTGCTTTTAATCCCCTAACAATTGCAAACCAGGTGAACAACTATGTTGCTTTATCAGAAAAAAGTGATACTAGACACTGATAATGAAGTTTGCAGTTGCGGTTGTTTCCAAACTGGCCCTTCAAAATGAATGAACATGAAGGATACATAGAAAAACTGCAGACCATTTCTAAGAATGACAAGGATCAAAGATAAGCAACATAAATTGAAAATATTAGCACCCCCATAATGTGTGGATATTAATCTCAGATATTAGGGAAAGTAACTTCCTTTCAAATGTTACATGGAAAAAAACAATATGAGATGCAAAATATAAAAGATCAGAAAGGAAAATGATTTTTCCAGATACTATTGCTTTTTCCATGTATGAAACAGAGGAAAATAGTACTACCGTTCTTAGCCAAATATTGAGAAGCCAATTATGTAATTTCATAAGGAACTGAAGTCTTCCAGATTATCGCAAAAAGAAATTATCTATGATCTTTTGATTAGAAATAGATTATATTAGTTAATAGCAAGAAATTCGAATCAGATGGAATAGTGCAAACATTAAACATTACATAGCAGACAATTTACCTCTGTCCTTCCAGGCATGATGGGTTTTCCTGCAAACAGTTCAGCAAGAATGCAACCTGAGCTCCATAAGTCCACAGCTACTCCATAATCTGTTGCACCAAGCAAAAGTTCGGGAGGCCGATACCATAAGGTGACAACACGACTAGTCAGAGGCTGCCTCTGGTTGGCACGGAAAAAGGTAGCCAGCCCAAAATCACCAATCTTCAGATTCCCATCGTTGTCAATCAAAAGATTTGAACCCTTAATATCACGGTGTAATACTCCACGATTATGACAATGTTCAAGCCCACGAAGCAGCTGCAACATGTAGCATTTGATCTGCATGCCCATTACACGAAGCAATAATGAGTACGCAATGGGTTTAATAAAATCTCTTAAGACTGATCCAAATATGAAAAACGTATGGATAAGATTACCAATGACTGCAAAAAGTAGAAATACATCTGGAAACCAGATTGTGAAAATAATCCTCATAATAGTCAGCAAGGAGTTTACTGCATATCAAATATCAAGAGCAACTTCATCCATTCTAATAGTGAGAGTCTATTTTTCCCCTAGTACCAAATTTAGTTTAATCCCATGCTAGGCATGCTGAGTTATCAAGGCGAACGTGCATAAATCCAGTAAGTGCCTCTAAACTCATTTTCAATTTTTAGAGAGCACCAATTTGTTGATGATGAGTTAGTGCAGTAAATAATTGTCATGGACTCAATAAAGTTTAGAAGAACAATTCCTTTTCGCTGTAACCATTAGTAACGAGGATGATTAGATTTACAACAAAATTGAAATAATCTCAAATATTACCTGAATGCATAATCATGTCTATTAAACTTAACAGGGAAGATTAGTATGTTTCAAGACATATCCAGACTGAGGTCTGATACAAGTTTAAATCATGAGTGCTTGGTAACAATTTTATGTGAATAGATATCATGTGCAAATTACTTTGACCAAGAGTTCTCGATAATGACTCTACTAATAACCCCGTGATTTACTACTATATATGCATATAACTCTAAAAGATTTCTACTCAGAATAGGCACAACAGTCAAGCAAACTTGAATTCAAAAAATACAAATCCAAACCAAAAAATCAAAACCATCATCCTATAACATGGAAGACTCATCATGGTATAAGAAATAATAACCATCTTGAAAACTTTCTGCCAAGACTCCTTCCTGAAAAGCATGAAAAGGGTTTCTACCAGAGTGCAAGTACAAATAAAAAAGAAAAGATTAAGGCTCAAACACCTGTGATTCAGTAAATTTAATTGTGGGTGATGCAGCAAGTCCAGCTAGATCGTGTTCCATGTATTCGAATATAAGATATAAACTGCCAGAGACCCTGGAAGTGACGAGACCTTCAAGCTTCATGACATTTGGGTGGTCCAGTCGACGTAGGATAAGGATTTCCCTGGCCATGAATCTGACACTTTCTGGATCCATGTTGGCGAATCGCACCTTTTTCATTGCAACAGTTTTTTTTGTTTCAAGGTCACGAGCTCTGTACACACTGCTGTATGTCCCTTGACCTATCTGCAATATCAATATTAACGTTGGAAAGGTTTAAGAAATATGTAATAACATGAAAAGGAAGATAACAACTTCGATGAATATCTCACATGAAAGTCCCAAAAGATGATCGAACAGCTAGAATGAGAATTATGCCAGATAACACAACATACACTGATTTGAAGAATACAACAAGATTGTCTCAGGAAAAAGAAAACAATGATTCGTGTTTCAGTTCTTCCACAAAAATTCTCTTAGTAAAAGATTAATCATGTGACAGTGCTTCCACAGAATCTATTTGCAACTTTGATTTCAGGAGTTCGAAAATGAATCAACAACGAGTAGCAGAAACAGAAAGGTAAAATTCTAGCTGGAATGCGGAAAACAAAAAATAAAAACTATAAAACGTGATTAATGGCAGAAAAGGCCGCAGCAACCAAAAGCATGGTTGATCGTAACAAGAAGTTGAGAACTGATCATCGGGCTACCATGTACATAAAATTATTTTGAAACAATGATTCCCTACCGCTACCAGGGTTATCTTGATTCACAAGCCTATTTACGCAATTCAGAATATACATGTGGCACATAAAGTAGTTACAAACTTCAATAAAATATTGTATGGTAGCAATGTCTTCTGCAGCATACCATTAACTCTAGCTTTTCTACTAATTTTTCTCTGAAATATACAAGCATGTGAATGAGCAAATAACAAGGGAGCATACAAGTAAAGAGAGTGTCGATTCAGATAAAACAAAAAATAAAGCTTAAGCAATGCAAGGAGTGGAAACAAAGGAAAGACTGCAGACCACCAATAAAACCCAAGGTAAGGACAAAACGGTTACGTATCAGGGTTACAATATGCAGAAAGGAAGGGTTACAGTACCATACCTTATCCAACTTCTCAAATGACTCTGCCCTTCGAGGTATCCATCCTTTGATGGCTTCCCCAGCCACAGCACTCAGCCATGATGGCCACCCAGCCACTACTTGTGCTCCATCTACTCCCTTTCTAACACTTAACACCCTACATATCTGAGGTTGCCCTCCTCCCTGTACAGCCTCCACAACTCCCGGTCTTTGATTTTGAATAACTGCCGGTTTCTCAAAAACCATAGGCTTTTTATCCACCTCTTCCCACACAGCGGGGGTGGAGCCCGCACTTTTCTCATCTAGCTCAGTTGATATAAGTCTTGTAGTTGCATCACTGCCTCCATTATCATCCTCTACCACAACTTGCTCCTTCCTAGACGAAACAACTAATCTCTTCGAAGATTTCTTCGAATCTTTCTCTCTCTTAACGCTGCTATCCTCATCTACCCCTTTCGAGCAAATGCAGCCCATACTAAAGAAATAGTTCTAGCCCCTAAAACGCAAAGCAACTTTATTTTTCCCAAACAACGGCAGCATCCCGCCTCCCCGAATTTTACAGCATTCTCACTACTCTGGAAACTCCCAACAGACTAAAGCTTCTGAACTAGTATTCTACGCGCCTTGTAATCAGTTCCGCAGCTCAACAATCCACGGTGGATTTGAACAAACTGTGGGGTAGGTATATTATATCAATGACAACCCAAATTCTTCACTGCATACACAATGTGCCACCAAAATCCTTCTCGGAAACAAAAGAACGGTTTTTCTACAATATACTGTGAACTGCAGTCTAATTTCAGAATCCTCGATCGATAAATCGACGTATCGTGAAATCGAACGCAGCACAGATCTCAAAATCCAATCATTCCATCAGAAACTAACCCACATTGCAAAAACAAATTGCAATTAATTATTTAAAATAATCAACCCTATTTTTGCCAGAGGTTAGAAAACAGAAGACTGAATAAAAAAAAAAAGTAAAAATCCGTTCTTTAGGGCAGCTGTACCTTAATTTTCTGCTGCCAATTGACTTGAGTCACTGATTTTATTTATCAATAATATTCAAAAAAAACAACAAACAAAAAGAATAAATTGAACAGGATTACTGTAGATAGGGTTTGATAATCCAAAATTAAAATCGAATAAGAGAGATTTTCGGATCTGGAGGAGAGGACCGAAGAACGCGAATGCCCGTTAAAATTAATTATTAACAATAAATAAATAAATACCGAATCGGTTATCACAATTGAAGAAAAAAAAACGAAAAAGATTTTGTCGATTTTCAATAATGAAGATTTGTGATGCTTTTGGAGAGAGAGGGGACTCGTGAGGAAGAAGGAAGAGGGATTCTGTGATGAGAACTGGTGGGGCCCGGTTCAGGTTTTTACCCAATGGGGCTGGGTGGGTTGGGCTTTACGTGGCGGTACATTGTGCATTGAGAGTGGGACCTCTTGCATAAATCATTAAATCTCTCTTTTTCGATAATGGAATTGTGAGAAAATAGTTGTTTTGTTTTGTCGCCGCATTGAGGAGATCTTTTCTTTTTGTGACCAAATGTCTATGTAATCTCCTTTGTCTAAAAGATTTTGTCTGTATTTTCGTGTCTTTATGTATATATATCATCATTCATACATAAATTAGCATCAATTGAAGGCTGGCTTAGCAACCAAAACTTATTCATAATCTACACAAAAGTCCAAGCTATACACACTTTGATGTGTTGCAACGAGTGAACACTTTCAAAACTATTTTTATCTTTAGATAATATTTCCTTTTATAGACCCAAAAACTTAAGAAATCTTTAAACTTGGAACTTCCTTCAACAAAGTTCAACATCTTAATTTTAATGATCCAATCTTGATCATGTTAAATTCTCTTGTCCACAGTTTCATCTTCCGTGCAAGAGCGCTCGGGCAATGAATAGTTACTCACTATTTGAAATGTGGTTGTTATGTCTATTTTAACACAGATCATCACTAATCAATCTGTCCATTTTACTGAAGATCAACGATTATAGTCAATAAAAAATTAATTTATGTTAACTAAAAATCCTACAATCGGCTGTTTGATTTGTATTGAGTATTACTTGAATTAAGAACAGACCCAAATCTTTCGATGGAAACCATAGATTTAATCTCGTCACTAATCATTGAGGGCTTGTTTGATTTTCTGGTTAAACCATTAGCTATTACAAAACCTCTATTAATACCCAATAAGGGCCTAAACTTAAATGCAGTTACGTTTTTTAAAATTCAAAAATTTGGTCCCACTTATTAGTTTAAGTTGGTGTATACTTGAAATAATTTAAAAACACTCAAATTAATTTTAACCCAATACTCGTACAAAATTACCTTATTGCTTTCATTAATATTGTGGTTGGAATCACAAGTTGTAAATTGTAACATCATTGTTCACACGTTCTTTCGCATTTTTCCCTAAAATTTTACTCTACATCTTACGATTCGCCCCATAGTCGGACGCCACCAAGCGAAAGCCATTTGAACCTTAATGATGTCGTCCTCTAACCGCTGGTATGATGTTGCAACTCGAGTTGAAAATGGCACCTACTCGGGCGAACCACGGTGCAAGGTATTTGTTATTGTCTCAACCTACTTTCTGATTAAACTATTGAAATTAATCAATTTATTATTTGCTAGAACACTAAGCTTTGAATTTCTAGTGAAGAATATTGGATTGTTAGGCTTTTAATGCAATTTTTAGATTTATGTCGCAGATTCAGATTGATTACAAATAGTGGAATATTAGTTTCGGTTATTTTAGAATCCTTTCAGAGTTATAATGTATTGGGTCCTACCTCATTGTCAAGAATTAACGACTTTGATATTGGCAAAAAATTTTAGATCAATTGTTTAAGTAATTGGGACGAATGACAACGAATGTACAATAATGACATTGAATAGAGATTCTTTGTTTGTATTTTATTTGTTTATATACTCTTATTATTTTGTAGAAATCAGGCAAGTCGGTCGTTATTGTTATAGTGTTAGGATGACATACTAGTTGATATATGTTCTAGTTTAATTTCAGAACTTTTTGTATTATTACTTGTCACTAGTGTCGTATATTTATCATTTAGCACAAGCAATTGCAATCTTGATTGTTGAATAGGTTTACACCAAGCAAGATTAGTACGATCACTTGCTAGATTGCTCAAAATTGCGCATCCATCATAACGACCAGCTCATACAACTGATCATTTAATCGTCTGGAAGTGGAAACCAGATTTGATCTACGGTGAGACTATCGAGAGAGTTGCATGATATGTGTTCAAAAAATTAGAACACCTTCTGCTCCCGCTCACAGTTCTCCCGCTCACAGTTAATCAATTGAGAGAAAGATTGCAAAAATGGAGGAGCGTAAGGATGGATTGTCTAGTTGTGTAGATACAAAGAGCGACAAACAAGCAAAGAGAGTACATCGTAACACCATTATATGATGCCCAACAATCAAAGGTGAAAAGAAAGTTGAATTACGAAGTTCAAAATGGTGTTGAGATTAAATACATCCATGCTTTAATCTACGACTTATAGCTCGTAACTTGCTTTCCTTAGGTAAAATTTGTTATGTACGAGATACATTTTTAGGAAAAATTAACGATAGAGTGGACATCGTGGTGTTTTTTTGTGTATGTGTTAATGCGGGTGCAATTGGATTTTCATCGGATTTGTGATTCTTTAACAATTTTTTTATTTGGTTTTCATTGAACATATGTACTTTTTTTCTTTTTTGTATTTCATATGAAGAATTGTCGAGATCAAACATACTTCCGTTGATTGCAAAATGATTACTTTTTCAAAAGCTTTCTTGCGTATGTTACTCATACTTAATAGTATATTTAACTTTTGAAGTTCAATATTTCGTAGCGTTTGATGTCGTACTACACTTTGTCGCCTTTCTGATTGTAACTTTTGTAATTGTTTGCTTAAAAATCATTTCATAATTGAGGATATGTTCTACCTCAATAATAGTACATATGTTGATTTAAAACTTCAAGTACCCAGTGATTGTTATATTTTATGAAAATAGATCAAATTAGGTTGTTGGTGACTGTTCTATGCTTTATCTTCGCAGTCATGGTTTTACTTTACCGGTGGAGGTAGAAGAATCTGGTTCTCTAATTTTTTAAAGACTGGTGGTTAAAGGTCATCGGTGTCTTCCCAGTTGATGATAAGTAATAACGCAGTGCTATTTGGATGGGCAAGCCTTCTAGAATCATATTGAATTAGTCTTCATTTTTACACACATATGGCGCGTCTAGGTTGTTGGTGTCTACTTCTACACTCTTTTTTTTAATATACGATAATGCTAGAGTCGTGGATGATTATGGGACGTCGTTCGATGAAGATAATGTTTTTCGCCGCCTACCAAGCTCACCGTTGTTGAAGTACCCTTGAAGGTTGAAGTCATGAGCATGAAAGGACATAAGATTGCTGCGATTTCTTAACTCTGGGTGCGTCAATCATTGTTGGGTTTATTCTCTCTAGTATAGAGTTATCGCACATGGATGCGAAGAATGAGGAGCTCATTTATGTACTAGCCATGGAAATGCAGGTTGTGATGGTAGTGGTAGATCCCACTACCCCACGCCTGGTATGTTGTTCTCCGCCGACTTCTAGGAGAGATTCAACTTTCAATTTAATATTTTTACTATGGTTTTCTTTTCGAATTAACTTTACACTGAAAAGAAAAAATTACTCCAACCGAAAAAACTTTACACTGTAAAGAAGTGTGTACATTGCTTGTGGATCGTGTCACATGCTCATGGATTAAAGTTTCTTTTCTTATCCACAAAAAGTACCATAAGTATTCCAATTTTGGCTTTATCCAAACAAAATGTACAAGTAGTTTCTAAGGTATTTACAGTTATAAACTTTTACAAGTATTCGGAAACAATCCTAAGATTCTAATGTTTAATAAACCAAAACTATGGCACTAAATGACAACTAGCTTAGGAATTTGCTTAGGATAATATGTGGAAAAATGGTATCATTTGGAAATGTTGTTGCATCAAGGTTGTACTTTAAGCAGGGAGTGAAATGAATATATTATGCTAGTCTCCTAGAGACTACTGGGTTATCGATAACCTCCTGGAGGTGGCGTCGCCGCCTCAATGGCAGGAATCTTTAAATGGCAGAGATTCATCGAGTGTTAGTGCTTTTCACTCTTATTTTTGGTTTGGCAATGTCTATCGTATCGGTTTTGCAAATATATGGTGCGACAAAACTATATGTCTCCACATCGATTGTCCTTATGTCAACATAGACAATACCCATTGTCGGTGAAAATTGATGGGTTTTTAATGGTAATCCTATTATGCTAGCATCGGTGTTTATTGATAACTTTATACTATTTGGTATGGCATACTACTATAATATTGTGAGGGATAGTGGTGCTATCTCTTATGCACGTGCACTATTGATACTCATGAAGTAGGACTTTAATCAATGGGTGTGCTTATACTCGTCTCATAAGCTTGGTAAGTTAGTCTAATGCTCATGCAAAGTGTTTGCTAAAAAAAGACAAGTGGGTTCTAGTAGGACACAATGTGTTGAAAAGTTCACTCTTGTTGTCTTCACAATGTATAAAGTCGCTTTTATACACATGTGAACGATCTTAATGAATAGAGAGAATCAATTTGATTCACCGATTGTTCTTAAGTGTTTATAAGTCTACCAACCACCTTAGCGTCTCAAGCCTATGGGGCGTTCTAGAGTCTTACAAAATTTTGGGAAAAGCAACAAAAGTAGGAATTTTTAAAATGGTTCCTAATAAAACCAAAAATCTAACGCGACCTCTGTATGCGTCCTAGGTTAGTTTTATTGCATGTTGGTCTTTGATGGAGGTGTAACACATGCGAGTGTTTCGCTCAAGTGTTGGGCACATAGCATAAGTGTTGCGCATCATGTTCGAATGCCTCAAAACTTAGGTGGGGCTCGTGAACCTTTATCCTTCACATCCACCCTAACCAAATTTGGGGACGTCGTCGATCCTAGGTAGCCCAAAATGCCATTTTATCTCTGAATTGCAATAATTAATTTGGGTCGGCGTAGTCCCTTCCATTGGATCAAGTATTTAGACCATGGACAATTAGTTTTGCTTGTGGATCTATTGCTTTAAAAGAGAAGTTCTTCTCCATTTAACAAGGCCTTTTAAGAGGAGAATTATGAGGCTTCAATTTCTATCGTCCACGTCATCTATTCATGTTTTATTTGTCCAATTAGAAATAAACGATTATTGATATATACACATACACACACACACACACACACACACACACACACACACATATATATATATATATATTATTTTCCTGATAATGTTGTGCTAGGTTCTTCATGATGAGGCAAAAACTTTTAAGACTTGTCCATTTATGTGCTTATTGTTGCTGGCACCCTTGTTTTTCTACAACTTTTCTATGCATCTACCATTGGGGTGTTAATGCTTAAATTCGCAATGCATGTGGAATTATCATGGCCCTCTTCCTACCAATTACACAAATATTGGATTGTTTCAATTTCAATGATACTTTCAACATTACCAAGATGCTCAACATGGTTCTCGCATTCGTAGAATCAGATATTTTCCTTTATAGAGAGCACAAGGGTGAAGGAAATGTGAATGAGGGTCCAAAATCCACTATTGAGATGACATGTGTTAAGTAGAGTTTGTTTAGGTTCTTTTAGGTTTAGTACTTGCATTTTATTCTCTTGTTTGTTGTTTGGATGGATACTTTGAAAGTGTAAGTGTTAGACACAGTGTCATGACAACACTAAACTTGTGAAGTGTTATCGCAACACTAAGGATAACACTGTAAAACTACACATTAAGGACTTATTGTCATAATTGTGTTTTTCCTTTATTCACTTAGTAACTTAGTTCAACAAGTTGTAGTTGGTATTTTTATGTGCTCCAGGTGTCATTCAGAGACAAGTTTCCATAGAGAACTTTTCATAATTAAGGAAGGGAAATTGTGTGCGCTGTAATAAAAAGAATTCGGCGTGTGAATTGCAAGAAAGAAACAAGATTACATGCAGTGGATTCTTTCCATAGAATACTACAAGATGGAGAAGGATAATTTCTAGAAGACTTCAATTTAAATAAGGAAACATTTCTATTGAAGTCTTCGAGTTGGACAACAAAACCTTTCTTTATTGAAGAAGATATGCTCAAGAATGAAATTCAAGTTATACAAGGAGATTTAAAGCATTCCAAAAATGTGCACATCATGTATTAGACATCAAAAAGTGCTACATGATAAATAGACATGTTGGGGATCAACAAAGAACACGAAGGGAAGAACAAAAATACACAGAGAGGGAATTATTATAGTCGAGTGTCTTTGCCTTGTTTTACCAATCTTTTAATTTAGCAAATTGAGTTTAAGTTTTTAGAGTTATGAGCTAAACGTGTAAGGAGTTGCATTATTTGTTTGCTTGGTTGTTTTGTCCCAACAATTCGTAGTGAGGAGCTTAAAATTGTTAGAATATCTTTTTATAAAATTATTATTGACATGGTGGCAATTTCACCTTGGACTTGGTAGAATATATTTATGTTATGCTTAAAATAACATCTACTTGTGTTATTTACATTCCACTGCCTTTTATCAATCAAGTCAAGTAGGTGTTAGGATAACATTGCATCAATGTTACCGCAACACACGAGTGAAAAATCAAGTCATAATCCATACAATATCATACTTAAAAAGGCAAGTGTCATAACTTTGTATCTGTGATTGGTGATGGTTCGACTATCTTTAAGGTCTTAGTACCATGTTTCTTGGTAAATTTTTGTAATCTTTTGTTCAAATGTGACTACTTTCTGCATTAATATCCAATTTTGGATTCTTCTTGAGAGAACATAGTTTTTATGTCTAACCATTCTTCATATCCAAATCTTCCCTGGATACAAAATGTGCCACCAAATACGTTTCAAGAATAAAAGATCGAATTATGATACGTAGTATAAACATATTCTTTAAAAAAAATGGGGCTCATGGCTCGTCTTTAAACCTGCAAAAGGCCCTACCATACACCCAATGTCTTCAACAACATTGATATAGATGACAAATAACTAAAATCCAACAATCGTAATCCTTAAATGTACACAAGGTTGTTTTAGGAGATTTTACTTGTAAAATCAATGAATGAAAAAAACTATTTCACGTCTTGTTGAAGATAAATAGTAATTTGTAAATATAGTTTCAACAATAAAATTGTGGAGATGATCACGTATTTTTGTTTATTAAATAGTTCCAGTGAAGTTCATCGGTTAGTAGGGACTTGGGCCTAATGGGGGTTCATTAAAATGGTTTCGGTGAGGTTCATCAAGTCGTTTGATAAGAAGGTAAGAACTAAGTCCACATTATAATGAGTGCATAAATTGGACGATTAGATTGACATTTGATAAGCACCCATGTAATTCGACCTCGATAGATTATGTAATCCACAAAAAATAGGCGGGTTATAATATGCCACGAAATAAGGGTTGATCGAACTCCATACATCTGGCCCGCATCTGTAATAGTCCTACGAAATGCCACAATAGTGCATGAAAGTCAAAGCTACCCAATGAATACGGGGCTACTATAGGCTATAAAGGGCGCCTAAGTTTTCTTATTCTATAATTGAGGAGTTTTATTCAATATAACTATCTCTCCTTCTTTTTTTTTTTAAAGGATGAAGGCAAATCCATAGATGAAGTTTCTAGATGTTGGAAATATTTGAAATGTGTGTGGATTGAAATTGCTTGATGAGAGACAAGTGGAATTCATCCCAAATTGTGATTGGATTTTATTTTTAGGATTAAATAAAACTCAAAAATAAGTATTCCGATTTTTGTATCACCTGAAGAACCCTCTAATTCATTAATGATATTAGGACGTTAAGCACTTTCCCCTTCCAGAAGTTCAACTTGTCAAGGATCAATATAGAGTTTTAAAAGAGAACTAGAGTTGACAACTTAAACCTAGATTCATCAGTAGTCACTAGTGCCGAAGGTCTAGAGATTTATTTGCTTTATCTCCTATACTGGTGTTTGTGTTAACAATCTCCTATGCACAATTCAACATAATACTAGGTAATTCGACATCACAATACTGATTAAAAAAATCACATATGCCAAATATACCAAGTAGCATAAGCAACAACTCAAATCCAACAAAACAAAGTCTCAATAGAAATAATCAAAACATAGGTTCAAAGTGCATATAACTACATCCTATACCATACACTTGGAGATTTAGCTACTCATGATCAATGTTTCGTAACAATAATTTATCATAAAAATGTGCAATAAAAAAAGATTAAGGTATTGATCTCGGTGAGATTTCAACATGTCTTCCAATTTTGACTCTTTGTTGCCTTCCTCCAAATGATTATTTGCTTCTCTTGATCACCTTTCTCTCCCAACAATGATCATGATGTCGCAAATGGAGGAATTTGATGTGGAATAGTAGTGTAGATGATTGTGTGATTGTGTTAAATGTGACTATGTGCGCGGTGCCCTAGCTGTTGGACGTCATCTTTTATTTATAGCCTTAGGCCCATAAGTTGTGGCTCTTGGGTTTCATGATAAACAACCTAAATATATGTGTCGCGCATTGTGTCGTGTGGCTAGCTGCTCGAGCCATTCGGGTTTTTCTACTATAGCGCAGCTCTCTAGTCGATTGACGCGGCTACATATGTTGCTAAGCAAGCTGCATGGGTCATGGCATTGTCGCGCTGCTTTTGTTGTTCTCCCGCAGGCTGTCCATTCACTTCCTCTAATGCGTTACCTCATGTCATATGTTGTGTCGGCTAGGTTATGGTTTGAAAATGCTATTGACCTTGCCAACTGCTCGTTATTCATCCTTGTGCTATTCCATGCTGATTTTCCTCAAATATGTCTTGTTTTGCTCTGACCTCTCAAAACTGTAAAATGACAAAACATGACTAAAATCAGTAAAAATGCTATAAGGAATAATCAAAAGTACAAGATATCATGTATTCAAAAACGCTATAAATAATCACTCATCATACCCCTTAATTAAACCATCAAAAACTTGATTTTGTATTTTCTCACGTTGTTACTTGTAACGCCCCAAAAACTAGGAAGAAAATAAATTTATACTTTAGTCCTTGAACTTTTGAAAATTTCTATTTTGACCCTAAATGTTTAGAAAAAGTTGCATTTTAGTCTCTAAAATTAAAAGATAGTCTTTTATTATTTTTATAGGTCTCTAATCCTAAATCATATATTTTAAATTCAAATCTTAACCAAGATGATTGAATTACCTAGAAAAATTACAAAGAAATCTAATTTTACCTATTTGAATTTTAATTATAAATAATTGAGGGACTTGATATGCAATTAACCAATTGACGATGTAAGCCATGACATCTTTTTGATGAGTTAAGCCATGACGTCATTTGACTATGATTAAATTCAGATTTTTGTAATTTAATATAAAATAATTAAAGTGGGACCTTAATTAAGACATTTTAACATAATTTTTGCCTATAAATACTAGCATTTCTTCCAACAATTTTCACACCCAAAATCATTTCGTTTTTTCCTTCTTTCTTCCCATGAATCTCTAAGTTAGTGAGTCTACTTTCAAGAAAAATTCATCCCAAGTTCTTATTTCATCATTTTCTACCCAAAAATACCCCAAAACTTTTATTACGCAGAAATTATCCATTCGGCCCTGCACCTTAGAAAAATCATAACTAATTGTAGAAAAATCCTTTTTGAGCAATGCCAACGGCCGAATTTTCCTCATGATGTCCTCTAACTTTCATATGAAGAAATGTTTTTCAAATAATGTGGTTTAGAAGGTCGAAATTCCTAAACAGTAGATTGCTGTCTGAAAATCCGAAAATAGGTATTTTCAAGAATTATTTAGCATAGCAAACCTTTGGATGTTCCTTCCCATTAGGGTACACATGTTCCTAGTGATGTTAGAGATCATTTGCCAAAACATATTTGGAAACAAACTTCATTTGATATCCGATCAAAGGTAAACTCGAAACTACGACGATTTTTCAGCTTATTTTACGATTGAAATAATCATCATAATTCCATGATTGATCACTCACACATGAACCTTATAAGATATAACAATTATTAGAATCACTTTAATATGATTTGTATTCACGAATTAATATTTTTGAGATTTTTCAATAGTATATAAATAGTATATTTATCATGTTTAACATATCCTTACATAAGTTTAATAAGATTATCATATATACGTTTGAGGTCTAATCCTCTTATATGATTATATATCATAACTTAAACATTCTTTGATCATTTACCTTGTTAGGTTTATGTATTAATATTTTTAAAAGTTATGAATACAATGTTATGTAAATTAAGATAATCTTGGAACAAAATAATATTAACTAAGTTATACAATTTAATGGATTTCTTCATAAGTTATTTGTTTGGTGTCATGATTCTTGGAATTTTTGGATGTACTAGAGACTTAAAGAACGATTTTTCCACAAATCAGTTAAGTAATATATTTTGAAGATTTATTATGCATCAAATTGGATAGTTAATCAAATTTTACTTATTACCGTAACTTGTCATCGAAATGACTCTAACGTGAATACTCACAGTCATAAGCTTGAACATATGGTTGTTTAAGATAATTTTGAGATATTAATAAGGTTATTAATTGATATTTAACTTAACTTTACGTTTGTCAATTCATCATCTAAGATTTTCATGTTTAGAGTAATAACATAAATTAAGCTTATGTGTAATTTACTAATATTTACATTGTAACTAGCATTCTTAACCAGAACGTTCTCAATTTCATCAACATGAGGATTGAAGAAAAATACTAATATTTATTGTGGTGAATTATAAATTCAGTTGATTAATATTATTTTAATTTGTTAAAGGTTTGACGAACTAATCAACGGCAACAAAGTTCTCCGTACGAGTGAAGGTGAGGTTCTATTTCTGATTTGTTCTAGTCCTGTTTGGCATCCGGCCCTGAGGAACTTGGACAGAAAAGTCACTATTCCATTACCAAACCTCGAACAACCTATATTTCATCATAATCATGTTTGGCATCTCATCTTATAACATGATTTTCTTACTCATCGCTAAATCATATCCAATCATTTATTATTTATCATATCTATTCACAATCATGATAACTCTCCAATATTGTAATCTCATCTGCTGGTTCTTGAATTGTGCAAAGAGCAACGAACTATGTTCGGGACATATAGCTCAAGGAGCAACGGATATTATCCGGTTTAATAGCTTGATTGTTTATTTGTTATACCCATTGGGACGCCTTTGGGAAGTTGGGCCCTGAGATTGAGTCGAGTTACTGCCGGGCAGTAAGGACTGTCGGTTTAAGTAATTTTGCTTGATACCCATCTATCTAGGTGCCGCTTGCAGTCAGGAGTTGGCTGTAACCCGCGTGCTGGATCGACATGTACTCGAGCATGTCTCTTGTGTTTACGAGGTCGCTCCTCGTCAAGAGGTATAAGGTAGAATATTAGAAGTCATAAGGTTGGATTTGTTTATTGTTAAGCACAAGTTCATTAACTATGCTATGAAAATTCCAGTACCATTGCTACATCAAATTGTCTAGTTGAACGGTTTCTACCGGTAAGATCACTCCTCGAAATGTATCCATTAAATCACAGTAAATTCTTGCATTGCCAGTTCTTTTATATGAATCTCACTAAGTCATTAAAGACTTATTCCTCGTTTCTTCTGTCCATTCCTCAGGATAAAATCAACATGGCAGCATGGATCAAGTGAATAATTGTGCAAGCCTGCATTTTGGAATATTCGTGTTTTGTCACTAGTGCATAACTATTAAAATAGTCACATTGTTTGTAATACAAGACTTCCGCTGTATATATATCAAAATATATTTTATAAAATGTGTATGGTTTTGATCCTGAACAAGTGAGACCATTTCCTATGAGTTGCGCTTTAGTCTGAGTTGGGTAAAGTGACTGATCACCACCGAACCAACTCGGACCGGAGCATGGCTCGTGGGGCGCGGTCGTCACATTACTACTATGCAATAGTAAACTAGTACACATGTTCACAAATAGACGAGTCAAGTAATAATAAAATGGTAATTAAGATTTACAGACCAATTATCGTATCCCTCGAGGGTATTTATCTTGTACTAACAATCCAAATTATTGAAAACCAGTGAAACAAAGTTTTGAATGATTTGAAAATAGAACAAACAGAGAAAACTAAGACTATAACTAAGAAAGTAAATACAAATAGAGAGCTGAATTGATTGGTTGATTGGGATGTCAAACAAATTAAGGAAACGTATTTCATAAACAAAATACGGGTATTTCACAAACAAAATATCAATGATCCCCACGTAAAGCTTATTTCTATTGATTCTTGTTTTGTTCTTAAGTGACGTGATAAATTAAGCGAACCTTCATATCACATGGAGAACTGTAATGATGTCAGGTCGTTAATCACTTTTCTCTCTCTCCAGAAGTTCACATTGTCAACGATCCATACAGAGTTTTAGAAGAAAACTAGAGTTGACAACTTAAACCTATATTACCTTGGTAGACGCTAGAGACGAAGGTATAGAGATTTGTTTGCTTGATCTACTATACTAGTGTTGTTTTAACAATATCTTATGCATAATTCAACATAATACCAGGTAATTCAACATCACAACACTAGTTCAAAGAAACACGTGCGCAAAGTATATTAAGTAGCATAAGCAACAAATCAAAGCAAATAAAACAAAGTCTAAATATAAATAATCAAAACATAGGTTCAAGGTGCATTCATTGAGATAACTACAACCTATACCAGGCACAGGGTGATTTAGCAACTCATGAATAATTCATCATAAAGTTGTGCAATAAAGAAAAGAAAAGATTAAACTCTTGATCTTGGTGAGATTTCAACGTGTCTTCCCCTTTTGACTCTTTGTTGCCTTCCTCCAAATGATTATGCGCTTCTCTTAATCATCTTTCTCCTTTAAAAATGGTTGTGGTGTCTCGATCTGTGGAATTTGATGTGGAATAATGGTGTAGATGATTGTGTAATTGTGTGTGCGGTGCCTAAGTTGTTGGACGTCACCTTCTATGTATAATCTTAGGCTGGTATGATGCAGCTCTAGGGTTTCGTGATTAATAACCCAAATATTCATGTTGTGAAGCATGTCGCGCGTCTAGTTGCACATGTCGCGCATGTTATTCTGCTATAGGGCAAGTCTCTGGTCGACCAGCGCGGCTGCGCATGTTGCTAAGCGGCATACGCGAGTCATAGCGCTATTGCGCCACTTTTTCTATGGTTCTGCAAGCTGCTTGGTCACTTCTGCAGATGCACTGCCTCATATCATATGTTGTGTCAGCTAGCTTATGGTTTGAAACAGCTATTAACCTTTTCAAACTGCTCCTCATTCATCCTTGTCCTATCCCATGCTGATTTTCCTCAAATATGCCTTGTTTTGCTCTAACTCGACTAAAAAATATAAAATGACAAAACAAGACTAAAATTATTAAGGACAAATTAATATTTGTGGACTGTAAGTTTGCCTTTTTGAAGAATATGCCCATTATCTATCGAGTTTTTAAAAATGCCCTGACTTATGCACTTTTCTTTAAAAAAATGCCCACCCGTTGCCACATCAGAAAAATTACGCTTACGTGGCTGCCACATGGGAAAAAGGCACACGCCATATTAATATATTTAAAACAAAAATATATCTTTTGTGTTATGTGGCTGCCACATGAAATATATGTATAAAAAATATATATCTTTATGTATTAAAATATCAAAATATATACAAATATATAAAAAAATTTGTATTAAAATATCAGAATATATATATATATATATACATATATATATCTTTATGTATTAAAAACAATATCATATTTATATCTAGAATATATATAAATACTATAAAAAATATCATTATGTATCTAAATATATCTATATCTAGAATATATTTAAATATATAAAAAAAGGAAATATCATAAATACCATTTTTTATTACTAAAAATTTAAAAGAAAATTATAAAACAAAAAATCAAGAAAAAAAAATAAAAAAATAGAGCCCACCCGTTGCCACATCAGAAAAATTACGCTTACGTGGCTGCCACATGGGAAAAAGGCACACGCCATATTAATATATTTAAAACAAAAATATATCTTTTGTGTTATGTGGCTGCCACATGAAATATATGTATAAAAAATATATATCTTTATGTATTAAAATATCAAAATATATACAAATATATAAAAAATTTTGTATTAAAATATCAGAATATATATATATATATATACATATATATATATCTTTATGTATTAAAAACAATATCATATTTATATCTAGAATATATATAAATACTATAAAAAATATCATTATGTATCTAAATATATCTATATCTAGAATATATTTAAATATATAAAAAAAGGAAATATCATAAATACCATTTTTTATTACTAAAAATTTAAAAGAAAATTATAAAACAAAAAATCAAGAAAAAAAAATAAAAAAATAGAGCCCCCCCCCCCCCCCCCCACCCCCACCGCCTGCACCCACGGGTTGCAGCGGTGGTGGCGTCGATCGACGCCACCACCGCTGCAACCCGTGGGTGCAGGCGGTGGGGGGGGGGGGCTATATTTTTTTTTGTTTTTTTTTTACATTTTTTAAAATCTTCAGTAATAAAAAATTGTATTTATGATTTTTCTTTTTTTTTTAATATATTTAAATATATTTTAAATCATAAAGATATTTTTATATATATTTATATATATAAAGGATATAAATATATTTTCGTTTTAAATATATTCCATGTGGCAGCCATGGCTTGTGCATTGACATCCACATTGGCTGCCACGTCTGCGATTTTTCTGATATGGCAGCGGGTGTGCATTTTTTTTAAAGAAAAGTGCATAAGTCAGGGCATTCTTAAAAACTCGATAGATAATGGGCATTTTCTTCAAAAAGTAAACTTATAGGGCACAAATATTAATTTGTCCAATTATTAATAATGTTACAAGGAATCATCAAAAGTACAAGAAATCACATACTCAAAGCGCACCTTGTACGTGTCAATGGAGCCATTCAGATGATACTTGATGCGAAAGACCCACTTCGATCCAATTATGTTCTTCCCAACTGGTAATGGCACCAAGGTGAGCTGCTTGGGTTGAAAGATGTTTTTCATGGCTCGAGTATTTATAAAGTGAGGAAGAGAAGGAGGATACAGAGCAAATAAAGAGCAAGGTGCAACGGATGAACCTGCAAAACCCGAATGGGAGATGGGATCATACACGGGCGATAGAGGTGGTGGGTTCTAGCCGCAAGGCTGTTGGACTTGACCGCATAGCGGCGGGTTTAGTCCATGAGGCTGAGGGTATGGTCCATGAGGTAAAATGAGAAGATGGGTTGTAGTGGACGCGAGCAAGGCGGAACCCGATAAGGGCACATGACATAGCCCCGATAACTCTGTTTCGACAAGTTGGACGTGTCGCGAGACTTAGAGACGACCAATTTCAATGTCATAACACCAATATACACTCTAAGATGTAGATTAACCAAGATAAGCTTGAGATGAATGCGTGAGTTTTCCCGGTTAATAAGGGGGAAGTCATGAGAAGTAGAGGCATCCAAATGTCCGAAGTTTAAGATAATTAAAAGGGCACTCAAAAAGAATACCAAAAGGTGAAGCACGACGAAACACAAAGGTCAGAAATGTGTTATAGAATACACAACATTAGCAAAGTCGAACCTGAGAAGGAGGAAGGCAAAGCCTATTGCTTCAAAAGAATGTGCCCAATTGTGACTAGGTATAGATGATGATGTTGAAAAGTGCCATTTTGTTATAGTGTGTGAGGTGCAGTAGTAAGCCAACTAACACCATACATCGTCAAATGGTGTCGAATGGCCACGGATTCACCCCCATTATCAGAATAGAAGTTTTTGATAGTAAACCCAAACTGCTTTTCAGCCAGCCGACAAAATTGATGAAACACTGTAGCAACTTGAGACTTATGAGTGAAAGGAAATAACCAACCGTACTTCAAAAAATGATCAACCAACAACAAATAATAGTGACGTCCATCTTTACAGGGCACTGGCTAGGGACCCCAAACATCAACATAGATATACTCAAGTGGATGAGTAGAGACAAAAGATATAGCAGTAAATGGTACTCTTATTAGATAAAAAAACGACAAAAATGTAAAATTCTTGGAACATAACGAATTATAAGGTAACTCAAAAGTCCTAGAAAAAGGAACTAATCTCCACAGATGGATGACCTAAACTTCTATGCTAATTCTCCTTTTTGGTGCGAACACCTAGAAACGCCAAGGGTGAGGTTGTTTATCGCAGTCAAACGTCCAGGTGGTTAACGCCTTTAGTGCACTACCCTCAAAGTAGTTGCGCCCCTATAACTCATTCCTTTACTATAGAATGTGAACGATAAAATTCAAGAGCAACATTATTCATAAATGTAAATTGGTGCACTAACAATAAGTTTCACTTTGATGACATAACGAATATCACTTGGGAAAGACTAAACTAGAGATCAAAAGTGGAAAAAGAAGCAGAACCAACATGAGTGATTGGCAAACCTAAACCATCAACAATGACAACTTCATCGGTGTCATTATACTCAGAGCGAACAATTAAGTTTTAAAGATCATACGTGATTTTGTGCAAAGCCCCAGAGTCAAAAAACCAAGTGTTGCGATCTGGAAGTGTAAGAGATGGAGACGTCGCAATGTTGGCAATGGGCTGCTGAAGGCGACAACAAGTACAAGCACCATGGCCATAGATACCAAAATCTGACACGTGATATCCATGTGAGTGTTCAAACTATGATGATTGTTCTGACGGAAGTCCTGAGAGTTAGGGTTGCCACTGGGTTGGACGAGTTGCCACATCCATTAGGCCGACTCCATTTGCCACATTTATGAGAGCCACTACAGCCACGATGCCCACAATTTTGATGATATGCCACAACGTTGGCAGGGGTGATAAGGGAAGCGGTTTGAGATTCAAGGCACTTCACGTACATCTCATGAGCAATCAACTTGACATGCAACGCCGAAAAGCGAGAGGATTGTCATACACGTTAATTTGCACTTCAGTGTCATGATAGGGCACACCAAGTCCATTCAAGGCGTAGAGGGTCACATCATCATCAAAGAGAGGATGATCTAGGACGACGAGTTCATCAACCTTCATATTAACTTGTTGAAGAAACTCATAAACATATTTAGGGCTAATCGATATCCGACATATGATCTTCTTGAATTGCATAACCCTTGAATGGGACTTGTTGGCAAACATGCTTTGTAGGGTGTGACACATAACACTAGAGGTTTTATTAGAGATCAGAGGCATGACTTCCACAAAGACCAACCCAAAGAGAGCAGAAACACAGCATCCTAACCGGTCTAGTGAGTGAAAGCAACGACAAATTTCGAAGAATAGCCACAATGAGGGTAAAGGGTCGTGCCATCCAAATAGCCAAGAAAGCCATAGCCATAAAAAAATACGACGAACATGTGCATTACATGAGGTGTAATTTATGGAGTTAACTACATAGGAAGATGAGTGTGCGTGTTGATAGGCACAAGGGGGCAACCACCTGAACCATTTGGTGAGATGAAAGGCCCTCGGGCCAACGATGTACCACTAGCCGTCCTGGAAGAGCCCTCTCGATAGTCCTCATGTGCAAGGCCTTGTATAGCTCGTCATGTCACACTGGAGGTGCGTCCGGGTATGTCTACAAACGACAAAATTAAATAAGGACATAAATACCCATTACACTAATTACAATACCACCAACTACAAGTAGGGAATTTTTATAAAACTTACCATCCTAATATGATGCTCTGTGTGGCCTACTAATCCACCTGCATAAGTGGCATCTGCTTTGGGTTTCTCCGCGACCGTCTTCCTGACCCTCTCGTTCTTCTGAGCCCTCTCCGACTCTGCCTTCGCCTTCTCCTACTCCTATTACTTCACCGCCTCTCCTTCTAATTTATCATTCATCCAAGTCTTCTGGCGACCCGCGCACTTCAGATCATATTTTCTCTCAAAATATTTCTTCTCCGCGTCATGCATCATGCCCTTGTACCCCGCTTTAGCTTTGTTCATGAATGCAGTGTGCGCCTTACGCCTATCGGTCATAACAATCTTATATGTAGCCTACAAATAACTAAGGTTTGGAGTTTTGAGTTTTAAGCTTTTACTTTATTAAAAAAACACTAAATTTGAAAATTTTATAATAAGTTCTCACCCTAAATTTCAGCCACATTTGCTCTTTGATACTTTGCTCGAGATTTTTGAATTTGGGTACAAATTCCTTCAACAAACTATTCAGGATCGCTCCAATAGTCTTGACATTCCTATGCAGCTCTATGAAAAATCCATGCTCCTGCAACTCTAGGGGAGCCTGAGGCACTGGATCTCCTCTACTCACTTCTCTAGGAGGCCACAACTGCGTACTTGGTGAAGCACCTTCAACTTCTGGTCCTGTCTGAGTCGGCCTAACATTGGGTCATGTTCCTGAATCTGGTCTGACCTCGGCTGCGTACTGCTCCTGCACCTGCTCCTTTCAGCCTACTACTCGGTACGACTCTAGTAGACTATGTGGATGGTGGCCTCGGTATACTAGGGGGCGTCTGTCGTGTCGATCCTCCAGGCTGATGTGTACAGGGAACCTCTGCATCTAGTCCCTCTAAGCCTGTTGGAAATGCATTGATCTAGAGGGGTAGATGACGTAGATCCAGCTTGTGACGTACGAGGTTGAGTTTGGATAGGGCCTCTACTTCAACACGAGCTGGAACTGGTGTAGTAGACGAACATACTGGCATTATGCACGTAGATCCCAATCTAGCAGTACAACCCTTCTTCACAAGGGGGTCGCTACCCGAACACGAGTGTGGTGGATCATCTGACATGTCGACGATCTACGTACTACATACCAATTCATAGTATCTAAGGTAGATTATTTCTAAATTTTAGAGATTCCCTAAAGATATAATCATTTCTAAGTAATAGAGATTCCCAAATAAGGCAAAAGCCATATGTTTAATAAAACAACTAATTCATAATTGTTTCAACAAAATCTAAACTAATATATAACAAAAATATTTTAATTCTAATAAATCTAAGATATCTAATAATTGATAATTCTATGGTAATATTTCAACAGATAAAAATATTATAAAACATTAAATATACGACAAGAATCAAGAAAATCACAAAAACTTACAAATATGCAAACTACTATATAATTTCTAAGAGATTTCTTAAATAATCATTTGGATTTCTCAAAGACATATATAATCGATATATCAAAACCAACATTTCTACGATCTTTAATAATTCCTAAAGGCATTAATTATTATCGATGTTTGAAAACTAACAATTCTGTTAGATCTACCAATTTTTCTAATAAAGGCATCTAACAATTTCCTAAAAGTGTCTAATAATTTCTTAAAGACATAATAGACGTTTAAAAACTAGAAATTCTATGAGATCTACTATAAAACAAACAGCTATGTAATTAAGATCTACCAATTTCCTAATAAAGGCATCTAACAATTTCCTAAAGACATAATCGATATTTAAAAACAAGCAATTCTACGAGATCTACTATAAAAATATTAAAAATAAAACATAAATTGAAAAAAAGAAGGAAAAACTTACAAATTTCGAAGTTGCGATGGTCGAGCGGTAGTTACTGGAAGCCGGGGCGTCGCTTGTAGGGAAGGAGTGAGGAAGTTGTGTGTGAAAAATGAAGAGGGAGAGGGGGGGGTATTTATGGATTTTACCCCCTTCAGTGGAGACCGGATTTCGGTCGCTACTGACCCTTAATAGCGACCGAAACTCATTCGCTAAACATGCCCAATTGCGGCCCAAATAGTTAGGGCAACTTCAAGTGTTGCCCTAACTTCAGTGGCGACGACTAGGTCGTCGCTACTGATAAGTATTGGTGGGATTTTTTCCCGCCCAAGGTTAGCGACGACCTTAATGTTGCTAGCTTATATTAGCAACCGGATATTCGTCGCTAGCCTTTGTAGTGACGGTAGCGATCGCTATTGCTTAGCGCATGCATTCCAGTCGCATATTTCGGTCACGAATGACCTAAAATATTGTAGTGATATTTTAAGTTTGGGGGTGTGAGGGTTGTTAATCTCTGAGAAAATTGATATGAAAGTCTTCATCTTTTCTGAGATTTGTTTTTTTTCTATATCAACATGTTTTAATAAAAGTGAAAGTTTATGTGGAGGAAATATATATGAATGTGATGGGAGTGATTTTATTGATTCTATTATTAAAGTATGTACACAATTCACAATAAAGGCACATGCTTGGTTAGTCAAAATTGAGGTATTTGAGACTGGTGGATAGACTAGGAAACTTGGGGGTGGCTTCTTAACTTTTAGAACTAAAAACAAAAAACCCTTTCTCGAAGTGGAAATGGGGAAAAATGGGCAAAAATAGGAGAACCATGAAAAAAGAAAATGCAAAGAAAAGAATGGAAGGCTAAAGACAAAAAAGAAAAAAGCCAAGAAAAAATGTATCAAAAGATATTTAAACAATACTAAAATTATTTATGTTCTAATGATATATTTAATGCTTTTGCATATTTAGCTATATTGCAATTACTTTTATTTTGTGGTAATACTTGATTCTCAAGGTGCCTATGTTTCAAGGTGTACTTACTATTATAAATTAAATTTATAGAGAATATTTACACTTCTTAGAAGCCGCTTTGCATATTTTGCCATCCTAAACCATATTTTTGGCTCCTACTAAAATGAATAGTTTTGCAAGTTACAAACGATAAAGGACCAAATTACATGACTAAAGTTGCAATTTCTCATTATCATTGTATAATATATAAGATTTGATACAAAGTCAGCGGTCTGTAAGCACAAACAACGCCTACACGGTTACATGACTGGTTTGTATCTTACTCGCTCAACTTAATTCCAACCATAATATTTGACCAGACTTTTAGGAGGGTTAAAGCAATCAAAATAAATACCATCACTTTTTGCTCCCCAATAAAATATTCCGGAACATTTTTGAGCTATCTCATCATCAAAAACATTAAAAGCAACGGTTTTGCCCTGCCACCACCACCGACAAAAGAATAACGTCTTAGGCTCTTTGCAAAATTGGAAATCAAATTCTCGGTTCACCGTAATCGTATGATTTCCTAAATCATTATCTTTAGATGCACAATGCACTGTTAAAGGTGGGGTATTAGGAGGCAAAAGGTTGGCTATAAAGACATGGTCGTGATCTAGGATAAAACATGACTTTTGTGGTACGACGGCTATTGTTTGAAAAAAACATGTGAAAAGAAGAAGTGCCAAACAACAATGTTTGTAGCTTACAGTACTCATGTTTTTTTTGTAGAGACTAGAGAATGAAGCGTGGAATGTTCTTTATATAGCTAGAAATTATGTAATGCAATTGCATAAAATATGGTGGCTATTGCGTCACATAAAGAAAAATTGTAGTTGTGATCACGTATATGTTATATTTCAGAATTAGATAGTTTGACTTTCAAAGCAAAATTAAAAGGTGGATTTTAAGTATATGTTACATTTGAAAAATAGTTAAGTAGACAAGGTTTAACAACAGATCCTGTAATTGTAATTGACGTTGACATAGGTAAACTTGCATATATCAGATGGTGCGAATTTGTAGATATAAAGCGGAAATTACGTAACACTAGATGCATCTACAGAAGATTTCCTAATTATATTGTATATCCTAGTAGAATCGCAATCTTATTTTTCTCATAACGTAAATGGTGTAGGCAAAGCAAAATTTCTATTTGTAGAGTAATTTTATTCTAATACCTAATTTTCATGCATAGAAGTTTGTAGTCAGATTCGAAATTGACTGATAAATGTTTATTTAGGAAAACACAATTACTTGAATTTATGATTCTCTCTAATTCAATTTTCCTCTCCGGATTTGTTGTTCTATTATTTGAAAGTGAATCACAATTTGTTCAAAGTATATATTCTCTTCTTATAGTTTTCTCTCACTCTTTAAAAGAATTAAACTTAAATAGGCAAATAATAAAAGAGAATTCTTATTTTGACTTTCAGCTTTAAATATCTTATTTTCTATATGTACTTTTATTTATATACATGGGTTGAAAATATAAATAATTAAAATCTTAAACAACTTACTGCGTATTACGAGATTTATTTTTTAATAATTACGCCATGTTTTATTGTTTTTATCTATACTACAAACAACTAAACTGTAGCACGAATATTCAAGTTTTGGATGAGTAATTGAATTGTTTAGTCACTCTTCTAAAATGATTGACAATCAGTTTGAGATCGCTAACGCGATAGGTCATTAGAGAATTAAGGATTTATAGGACGGGTAGGTTTGGCTATGGATCGCATACCCATTAGATACATAAGAACTCAAACAAAGCTCAACAGATTAAAGAAGCATAAGTAATTTTTCTACGAATCACTAAGTGAATCACGGGTGTTTGCAAGAACTTATGAAAGCTATTTTTCATAACTTCTACTTAAAGTTACTTAAAGCAGTAAGTGTTTGCAAATGCGTTTTTAAAAGTTACTTAAAGTAGTTAAAATAGTTTTGTGTTGTTTGTAATAGCTAGCGAAAAGCAGCTTTTGAATATTGATTAAATGCAATAAGATTTCATTATTCTTATTTAAAATATACACAATATTAATGTTTCACTCTTACTTACACAATGATGGTTATATTTAAAAACAAACAACTTAAATTTAAATATAATTGAATTAATATATATGCTTATTACAGTACATTGCACAATTTATTTGGTGTAAGCTTTTATTTTTAGAAAGTATAACTTTATCGGAATGATGTTAATATAATTATGCCGTACATGTGGTTAAGTAAAAAAAAATCTCTTCTTTTTCATTATTAACTTTTCTTTCATTGTTTTTTATTATTAAGTTATTACGCTTATAAATGCCACAATTTAAAATTATAGAGAATATCATGTAAATGAGGAAAGAGAGAAATTATGAGATTTTTTTATAGTTAATTAAGGCTAAAATAAGATATTTAGAGAAATTTTAGGGATATATAAGTAGATCAGTTTATGCAAGCACCCCATGATATGCTTCTGGGCTTCTGCTTTTTATTATTATTATTATTATTATTATTTATTTATTTACCTTTTTTAAGAGAAAGAGAAGTAAAAGTATTCATTGCAAACACTAAATAAATGATTCTCATTGACTTAAAGTCATGAGCTACTTCTAAAAAGCTCTTGAAAATAACCCCTCAGTGGTGAAACTCGAACTCTGAACACATCCATCACCCATCTATTTTATTAGCAAAGCAATTTTTTAATCATCTTCAATTCTATTCAATAGCGTTACATCAAAATATATGTGGCCAACCAAATCGTGACACGTGGACTCACGACGACACTGAAAGCGACGAAAAATCTTAAATTTTGGCTAAATAAGTCAAATTGGACCCTATTCCAACCCGAGGGCCCAGTTTGACTTGTCATTCCAAGTCGAGTTGAAGAGTTGAAATCTATTTAAGTTGAAGAGTTGAAATCTATTCAAGTTGAAGAGTTGAAGCTTATTCGAGTTGAAGAGTTGAAATCTATTTGAGTTGAAGAGTTGAAGCCTTTTCGAGTTATTCGACCTATCTTGTCAATTGGAATGCAAAAATCGGGGCCCACTAGGCCCACTCTGATATTTAAGCCAAGAATCCGGCTAATCATCATTAGTGACGTGCTTTTTCGAGATAACCTTGATAGTAATACTATTTGAGTTATCTCAGTAATTATGTCCGAGTCATTTCAAAAATTATGTTCGAGTTATCTGAGTAATTCTGTTCGAGTTGTTTCAGTAATTTTGTTCGAGTTATTTCTGAGATAATTCGACATACTCTTGTTCACTTTTTCTTCGACTTATATGCCAAAATTCTAATTATTTGATAATTTTGACTTATTATGTCAATTTAAAGCTGTTTTGCCCATTTTTACCATATATTACGATATTTCGACATGTTATGGCATATGACTTGCATAATAGGCCCATCCCATTACATGCCCATTACTGACTTAGGCATCTTCGTTGGGTCAGCCCCAATCTATTTTATGTGTCGTATTTTCAGTGCATGTTTCTCGAATTAAAAGCTAGCTCAAGACCAGTCTGAAGCTCGGATTAGTTTAACGTGGACTGATTAGCCAACCAACAAAATTATCTCGCATTAGTGGCGCCATCTGTGATGGAAACACTCGTGTCGACCAATCATGACTATTATCACCAAAGCATCCGAAAGAGTTAATGCAGCAACCACCAACCATCAGTCAGCCCCATCGACACGAGTCGAGAGGGTAACTACTATTGTTCATAGTCAACATATGGACGAGAACTGTCGACACCAGCTGTCAGTCAGCAAGCCTCTCAGGCAACAATAACTCCATTACCACCGTAACATGTGACACAAATGGTTCAAGATTTGCAAGCACTAGATGCCATAGCCCTAGCAATGCCTATTACTCAACATGGTACCCATGTTAGGATTGAACATCATGCAAAGAACTCGCGCTCATGGGCCACCCATGCAGCCCGCTGTTTCTTGTTCACATAGGGAGACATGCCAACCTTTCTCCAATGTGTGCCCTTCGCAGCACTTTGGCGGTTCAATGCACGAACATGTAACGGGATCCCCTGAATCACGCGGTAGGCATGTGGAAATGGAGGACGAGGTGAACTCGTATGGAAGAGTTCGGAGAGGAAGATAAATGGATATAACTAACATGCGTCGGCACAGCCTAGAAATGAGAGATCAGTATCATAGTCGTTTTGAGCCTACTCCGACGAGGATTGATGAAGACCGATTGGGTATAATTGGAGTGACGATAGATTTTTCAAACCTTTCTATGCGAACTTTCTTTGGGTGGTCTTGGGGAGAGATCAAGGCATCCCTAAGGTGCCGGCACTACTGACTCATCATGACATCTGCATGTGTTGGATCGGATTCTAAGTCTAGGAGGCTTTGACACGAGATTTTAGGCATGACTCTTTTCAATATCTCTAGTAGGAAAAATAAAGGAGTGGTTTGCGCGTATTCTCCCAGGCACCATCTATAGCTAGGAAGTAGGAACCACTACGTAATATGTTTTGTTCAAAGTTCTCTACCCTTTTGGCAGGCCCAATGGAGCCTGACTATCAGTGTCGGTTGAAACAAGGTGAGAAGGAAACTTTACATGAGTATATGAAGGAGTCAACGTCAAAATGTTGAAAGTGAAGATCCCCACCCCAGGCACATTCCCGGAATCCTCTTCAAGGCATTGAGGAACAGAGATTTGACAAATGATTTGGTGCGCAATCCACCACCAACCACAAATGCATCTTGTAGAGGTTGCACCGCGAAATGGAAGTTGAAGAACTGAACCAGAAAAATAAGGGTGATTACCGAGACCCTAGCAAGTGGAAGGTGAATGATTCAAGACAAGATGATAGGCCATGGAGAAGTATTGGGACCGAGATAGGAATGATAGTAGGAGGAGCAGATCGCATGTGAACTACACTCCATTGAGCACCAGTATCATGGAGGTATATGCCATAGCACATCGAGAAGGCTTGACTAGAAGTATAAGTCAGATTCAGAATTGACTGATAAATGTTTATTTAGGAAAACATAATTACTTGAAGTTGTGATTCTTTCTAATCAAATTTCCTCCGAGGATTTGTTGTTCTATTATGCAAAATTGTGACGATTTTTGAAAGTGAATCACACTTTGTCCACAATATATATTATGTTCTTATAGTTTTCTATCACTCTTTAAAAGAATTAAAACTTAAATAAGCAAATAATAAAAGAGAATTCTAATTTTGTGTTTCAACTTTAAATATCTTATTTTCTATATGTATTTTTATTCATATACATGGATTGAAAATAAAATAAAGGAAATTTTCAGTTACCTATTCAAATTTTGGTCCGTTTGACAGTTATCTATCCAAACTTACACTTTCGACACCCGACGGTCCAAACTTTCACTTTCTTGACACTTTACGGTTCAAACCACTATTTTAAAAACTGGACCGGACCGGCCGGTTCGACAGGAATCGATGCCTAGTCTAGTCTGATTCTACCCCAAAAATGGGCTGCAGATCTCCAGCGAGCCGACCGGAAAATTTTTCGGTCGAATCGGTCGACCCGATGAACCGATTCGGTCTACAAACCGGTCTGCCCCTTTTGTTTTGTCAATTGCAAACCATCCCCCCTATTTTTTTGCCAATTACAATCCTACCTCAAAAATTAAAAAAGAAAAGAAAGAAGAAAAATGCAAAACTTTGAAAGGCCATAACTTTGTGTAGGAGTGTCCGTTTTGGACGCATTTTTTTTATTTGGGGTATCTCAACGAGATCTATCCACCTCAAATAGCCTATGGCAACTTGTCCCACAAAATTTTCAAATAACTGCTATTTTTCATCCTTAATTTGATTTTGAAGCGAAACGAGCATGCATTCTAGAATTTCAAGCCTAGTATTTCGTCCGATGCTAAGTTCATTTTCTAGATTTTTGTTTCACATACTGTTGTTCTTGTATTGAATTTTGTGATACGGTTGGCCAACATTTAAAAATCCAAAATAATTTTTTAACTTGTATTAAATAATTAGTTTGTTGGATTATTTATTAAATTGTTGGATAACTCAATGGTTTCCACTAATTCACAAGAACTTGTTTTGTTGGATGTCACGTGTTCAAATCCTAGTATTGTGATAACCATATTCTGATATTTCTTATAATATAACAAAATATTAGTAACTTAAAATATTTCTCACAATCTTATAATTTTTTTTATACAAATAATTTTTATATTATATTTCTTATTGAACGTTGACTAAAGTCAACAAACTGGTCCACCCAGTGGTCCAACCGTTCCGACCTATTGACCCGCTATCCAGTAAGCTCACCAATTCTGTGATCAGGCCGGGTCTGAAAACGTTGGTTCAAACTTTCATTCTGACCTATCTAGGACAAAAAAACGTCACTTTTCAGCTTTGTGACATCATGCTGACATCATTAGAGAGGGCAATTTCGTTATTTTAAATATTAAGAAGTGTATTGCAATATGTATAATTAATTCATACACCTAAGTTTTGTTTTATTATACATTTTTCATTTTAAATTTTTTTCCTACTTCAAAAATATTAAAAGAATTAAAAACTAATAAATTTTAACTCATCTAAATATAAAGTAAATTATTTTTGTTTACAAATTTAACAATATACATTATCAATTTTTATGAAGAAAATGTGTCTTCAAATGAATTATATTTTTAGAAATTAAAACTTTTCAACAAACTTAATTAGTAATCTTTTAAGCTTAGCTTTTTTAAGTTTGATTTATTAATTAGTTGATAATTTAAAATAAAATAAAAAAAAATCTTCATTTTCTCCAACACACACACACACACCCACCCCCTCTCCCCTCCCCACTCCCCCACGCCCCACCCCCTCCACACCCGCCAAAGCCACCACCACCAAACTCAAAATCCACCTCAAATCGACCTAACTCCATCACCATTGCACTTCATTGACCTCAATTTTCGGTTTTATGGGTTTTTTGGTGGCGGTTTTCGAACGATTTGTTGTAAGGTGGTGGATTTTAAAACTCTAAAATCGAAAATCGAGTTCATGGAAGTGCGAGAGTGATGGAATTAAGTCGATTTGAGGTGGATTTGGAATTTGGTGGTGGTGGATTTGGTGGACGTGGAGGGGGTGGGAGTGGGGGGGGGGGGGTGAGGGGAGGTGTGTTATAGAACATGAAGTTTTTTTTTCAGTTTTAAATCATCAACTAATTAATAAATCAAACTTAAAAAATCAAGCTTAAAAAATTATTTTCCATCCACCTATCGTACCAAAACGATATGCTTCTACCATCTCTTATTTTCCATCTCAAAAATTGCTTCATGAGGTTCATGCACTTCATAATTCCCTTCCAAGTCGAACTCGCTCCCGACTTTGGATTGTGATCAAGTATCGAATCATTCCTCAAATATTTTGCTTTAATAAAATCACTCGACACTGTTTTCTCTTCTCGAAGGATCTTCCAAGCTAATTTTGAGAGTAGAGCCTCGTTGCTCGTTCGACTCGTACGAATTCCCAATCCTCTGTTCTTTTTTGTTTGCGTCACTTGGTTCCACCCTACCAAGTGGATTTTTTTCTTTAGTATATTCGTCGACCACAAGAAGTCCCTATTTAATTTATCCAATTGGTCGCAAACGTTCTCCGATAGCCATGAAGATTGCATATGATAGATGGGCATGGCTGTTGATACCGATTGTATTAGAGTGGCTTTACCCGCAATTGAGAGGAGGCTCGTTTTCCACCCGCTAAACCGTTGCAACACTCGGTCCATAGTTTCTGCATAGTTTTCACGAGTAACTCGGTCATGACTGAGTCGTACCCCTAAATATTTACCGAGGTTGCACGTTTGTTCAAATCCAAGTAATTCACTAATCCTCCTCTTCAAACTCGCCCCCGAACTTTTCGAGAAATAAACCTTGGATTTTTGTGGACTGATTTTCATACCCGACGCACCACAAAACTCGCCCATCACACTTTTAATTGCTCTCGCTGTTTCTTTTGTCGCCCTCCCCATCAAGATTATATCATCATCGAAGAATAAATGTGAAATCTTCGGTCCCCCTCGACAAGGTTGATTTGGTTTGGTTTGGTTTACAAGAGTACAATACTTTATACAAGTGGTCTTCCACAAGATAAGGAAAATCATTCCTATATAAAGCAATTACAAGATACACAAAAGATATAAAAAAGATAAGTACAATCCCTTAAACTAGGAAGGTGAATCCATAGGAGTGAATTCCCTAATACGCCCCTCAAAATTGTCTTTCCATCGGCGAAGGCAATTTTGGAACGAAGAACAACAAATCGAGAGCGATGAAGTGCCTTGGTAAGAATATTCGCTAGTTGATCGTGTGTGCTAATATGCGAGACATTGAGGAGACCCTTCAACACAATATCACGAACGAAGTGTATATCAATGGCAATGTGATTCATACAGAGCTTTAGAAGAGAGCTATAGTTGACAACTTAAACCTATATTCTTTGGTAGACACTAGAGACAAAGGTCTATATTTGCTTGATCCATTATACTAGTGTTGTTTTAACAATCTCCTATGCATAATTCAACATAATACCAGGTAATTTAACATCACTACACTAATTCAAAGAAACACAAACTCTCTGAAATGTCGACCTCCCAAACTCTTTCAGGTATTACTATATATTAACTTTTATTATCATTAGCTATTTATAATGACCAGAAAAGGTTGAGAACATTACCATAAAAAGCGATCTTTTACTTTCTTTGTTTGAAAATAATTAGTGTAGATGCTGATGGGTTTGTGTTGGTGACAATATGATAGCTACTTTTATATTTTTTTTTCTTATGCTTTTAAAGAGAATGAAATTGTTGGATCGGGACTTGATACTTGTCGCACAGTGCTAACCTCGATGTTAAGTGATTTTGTATGATGTAATTTTAATTAAGTAGTCATGCATTGTATGTATTGAGTGTAGCTTTTCAAATTAAGTTTTCATATCATGTTTTGGTTTGATTGCAGGTTTGTAAACAACTACACCATGTGGGGCAAGTTGAATTAATATTCAAAGAGTTGGGAGCATTTAGATGTTATCTATATTTTTATTAGACAATTGTTGTTTCAAATTGGTTGTATTTTGAAATTAGCACTCATCCGTTCTTTGTATTTGAGATACTATATTTTTTTTTTATCAAAAGATGATGGTACGAACTATATTTTTTTATATTTTGTTTAGTTTTTATGATGGATCACTACAAGATTTCGCGCTCCCGACCGGAAAATCCCGACCGGATTTCGGTCGGGAGCATTTCCGACCGATATTCGGTCGGAACAACTTTTCTCAACCGCAATCCGGTCGGAAATTTTTTAAAACTCATTCCCGACCGAATTGTGGTCGGGACAAATTAATCCCGACTGCAACGCGGTCGGGAATATTTTTCCCGACCGCAACATACTCTGGGCGGGAAAATTCCCGCCCAGAGTGTTGCCCTAATCTCGGCTCAGTTGGGCCGCACAGCTGGGCCGAGCGTTCCCGACCGCAATGCGGTCGGGAATGAGTTATTCCCGACCGAATTGCGGTCGGGAAAGAGGGAGGTATTTCTATAAATACCTCCCTCCTCCTCTTTCATTTTCATTCTAAACTTTTCTCTCTCCCCCTATTATTGCCGACCGCCGATCAGCCTTTCGCGACCGCAGTTCCGTCGGCACTTCAAAATCGGTAAATTTTTTCGCTTTTTCTTGTTTTTTAGGTTATATTTAATGTTTTAATATTTATTTTTTATGTTTAATTGTTAGATATTGTAGAAATTGTTAGGATTTAATTAAGAAATGCCTTTAGGAATTGTTAGGCTTTGGAAAAATATTAGATTTTTATGCCTTTAGGAATCGTTAGGCTTTAGGAAATAATATAGTTTTAATTAGGAAATGCCTTTAGGAATTGTTAGGCTTTGGGAAATGTTAGACTTTTATGTCTTTAGGAATTGTTAGATTTTAGGAAATATTATAGTTTTATGATTTTAGTAATTATTTATGCCTTTAAGGAATGTTATAGTTTTATGATTTTAGTAATTATTTATACCTTTAGGAATTGTTAGGCTTTAGGAAATGTTATAGTTTAGTAATTATTTATGACTTTAGGAAAACTATATATGATTTTTATATGTGTTAATTTATTTATTTGGACGTTAATTATGGATTTATTTATGTTATATTTAATGTTTTAATATTAATTATTAATGTTATATTTAATGTTTTAATATGAATTATTAGATATTGTAGAAATTGTTAGGATTTAATTTGTAAATTTCTTTAGAAATTGTTGGGCTTTGGGAAATATTTATACCTTTAGGAATAACTTAGTATTGATTAAACTTAGGTCATCTCTACAATTAGAAAAATTCTAACTTAGATGCTTTTCCTTAGTTCGTAGCACTCCTCTTCAACGACATGTCGTCCCATGATAGCGATCGTGGCCAGCCCTCGAAGAGAGGGCGTAGTGGTCCATCGAGCACTCCATCGAGTACTCCACCTACGATTGGTCCACCGAGGATAGGTCCTCGTATACGGATCATTCATTCTGGCGGTGCACCACCCGCTCCTATCGATGCACCTGATACCGATCTTGGCGAGTCCCCTACTTCTTCACATCCACATAGGCGTATCGGATCGAGCGGCGGTACTCCACCTGATCTAGTAGTACCATTTCGACTAGATGATGATCATGTAGCATCGACACCATCGTCATCATCTAGGCCATCGTCTTCATCGAGGCCACCGTCATCATCGAGGCCTACGGCACCTAGGCCACGTTCTACAGAGTCTACACCGGCGGGTCCTAGTACTTCTTCCCCTGCAGACGTTGCTGGTGCAGGACCATCTTCAGCGACGCAGCAGAGACCGGGCCGAGGTGTATCGAGAGGGCCGTAGGTTCCGACTGACCGTAGAGCCCGTCGTAGGATCGAGCTGGATGAGCACGGCGTATTTATGGTTGGGAGAAAGATATCGACGGCGATTACCTCGATCATTAGGGAGTTTATGAAGACGTGTGTTCCTTCATACACCGAGGTCGATCCGACAGTCCAGGGACAGATGTGAGCTAAGTTTAAGGTGAGATTTAGAAAGTTAACTAAATATATATATGAATAGTAAGATTTTTATTTAACGAAACCTTAATTAAAAACCTTATTTAATTGTAGAGCATATACTACATTCATCCGGATGACATGCTTCGTGCACATTCCGCATATGATGCGAAGGCTAAGAAGTGTTACAAGGAAATCGTGCACAATGCAAAGAAGAACTACTACGACAGGCTCGATGATCCGAAGTGGGCGTCGCGTCCGAAGAACAGTTGGATGAGCGACAAGTTAGAGAGGATGTTCGTGACGCATTGGGAGTCGGAGAAGCATGCGAAGAAATTCGTGGCAGGCCAGAAGAACAGGCGATCGGGAGAGGCACGAGACCCTGATCGTCCTGCACGAGCTACTCATGCTAGTGGGTCCCAGAGCTACACGGAGATTCGACGTAGGATGGTATGTCTTATTACATTGAGTTTCTATACGAATAATATTATTGTCTTAAATTTAAATATCTAAAATAACAAATGTATATCAATATGCAGGCTGCTTCTAGACCTCCAGGGGCCCCTCCACCTCGGCACGATGAGGCATATCGTTATCAGCACACACATGTGCCCAGTGGTCTGCCAGAGGGAGCTCCACGTCATCGCGTTTGGGTTCACCCCAAGTATAGAGCTATCTACGTAAGTATTTAACTTGTATAGCATTCTTTGATTACTGTATTAATATGTGTCTTCCTTAATTACGTACTAACAATTATGACAAAATTAACAGGAGGAGTACATGGGCCTTATGACCGAGAGGTACGAGGCGGATCGTTCTACGTGGCCACCACTAGATCAGGAGCTGTGGAGTCAGGCGATAGGAGGATTGAAGAAGGGGAAGGCTGCGGGTCTCCCTTCGGATGCACGTCACGATCGGTTTGGTTTCTCGACGAAGAAGCACCCAGACACGACACATGATTATGCGAGGGCGTTGGAGAGGGAGAACCGTCGTATTAGGACTGCTACTGATGCGAGGATTGACGCGCTTGCTACTCAGGTAGATTTCTTGACCAAGCACATCACCCAGACTGGAGGTACTCCTCCATCTCGACCCATGCCTATAGGGGGACTCATGCGTGAAGCTCGTCGAGCCGGCCAGCGTTCCTCGCCACCCCCTCCTGATCCTTTTGCGCATGGTGCTCCAGATTGCCCGATGTATGATGATGAGTACGAGGATGACCCCGTTGAGGACCCCGAGGATGACACTCTCGGTGGTGATGCAGCCGATCTTGCCGGTGATGGTGATGATGGTGCTGGACCCTCCACAGCTCCTGATACATTTGGATTTCATGACGGGGACTATGAGTAGTAGTAGTTTTATTTATTTTAGGGATATTTTAGTATTGAAAACTGTGTTAGTTGTTTGTATTTATGTAATTTGTTTGATGCTTGGACCAATTATGTAATGTTTAACTAGTTTCGTATTTATTATGTAATTATGTTGTGTATTATTTGTTCGTTTGATGCGGAGTAGTAGTATTATTTGTTCGTTTAATCTTAGTATTGAAAATTGTGTTAATTGTTTGTTTATTGATAATTATGCCTATAATATGAAATTAAACAACATGAATCATTTTTTTTTTAAAATAAAATTCGACCTACTAAACCATAATCGATGCTAGTCATATATACTATCTTCAGGATCTGAGTCACTCATTATCTCTTCCTCTTCCTCTTTCTCATTGCCCTCGTCGTCCTCGTAGCCCTCCTCTTCCTCGTTGCCCTCCGTTGCTGCCTCCTCGACAACCACATCGAATCCCTCGTTGGCCAATTGGATATTCATATTGAATGAGGAAAGGTCCACGCATAAGTTAAACCCTTAGATGCATTCTCTTGTAGCACTTGGTTCGGCATCCCTGCGTCGACATCTTTTGATCCTGCAACTGATGACATATCGATTATGTGTCTGGCAGGAATAGTGGATACGGCCAACCATCCTCTCTGTCCCGGTCGCCCTGTCGTCTTTTTTTGGATAGGGCACATAGTACACTTGTTTTGCTTGGTTAGCGAATACAAACGGCTCATTGGTGTTGAGGGTACGCCTCGGGTTGATGTCAACCAACTTGTACGTTGAATGCTCCTGCGTACCTGCGTTTATATCATACCAAACACATTTGAACAAGACAATGTATAGGGGCCGGATTCTGCCCCAAAATTCCACCTGTATAATGTCTTTCAACGTTCCATAGAAGTTGGTAGAATCGGATCCTCCCATGTCTCCCTTCACATAAACACCGCTACAATTACTCTTCTTCGGGCCCAAAATCATATCGGTGTGAAATCTGAACCCATTCACAATGTATCCCTCGTAGGATGCCACTGAATAAGCCGGACCTGTGATTAGAGGATCTATTCGTACGTCGGTCTCGTATTTCCCACTTGAATATGTCTGCTTGAACCATGCTACGTACTCTTGGTTCCTCTTGGATTGTATCTCCATTGGACTTAGTCCACCGCACTCCTCTTCTACAAACAGACTGCATAGTAAAATCATCATAAGTTAGTTGTCTTTAAAGCGCTTAATCATTTTGTTATTAAAAATAATTAACTACCACTTACTCCTCCCATTCGTCAAGCTCTGGACAGTTTAGAAGCGTGTAAAGCTCTATTTGCTCCATCTCATCGGAAGTCAAGTATCTCTTATTGTTTAGTGGCCCTATTGGCGCCCCTTTCTTTTGAAATATTGTAAGCTCATCATCCCACTCCGTGCTATCTAGTGTCTCGTTCCTGTTGAGTTTTTTATATTTAGTCTGAAAAGAAACATCCAAATATTGAGAACACATATTGGAGAGCTCAGCAAGTAGGTATTGATTGGCTATGGATCCCTCCACCCTCGCCTTGTTCTTTACTGAACCCTTCATGTCGAACATCCGCCTAGTTCATAGAAATCAAAGATTAGGCAAATAATAGATATTTTAAAAAGATAATTGTTATATTAATATAAGATCGTACCTCTCGAATGGATACATCCATCTATAATGAACTGGACCACCAACTCTAGCCTCATACGGAAGGTGTATGGCTAAATGCTCCATAGAGTCGAAAAATGAAGGAGGAAATATCATTTCCATCTTGCACATGGTAACAATAAACGATTCCTCCAATCGCTCCATATCTTCGGCCGATACCTCTGAGGCGCAAATCGCCTTAAAAAAAGGCTAATCTCTACTAAGGTCCCCCAAATCTCGGGTTCCAAGAATTTGCGAAATGCAATGGGGATCAATCTCTGAATGAAGACGTGACAATCATGACTCTTCATTCCATACAATTTTCTTTGTTGTTTTTGCACACATCGTCCCAAGTCCGAGGCATATCCATCAGGAAACTTCAGTTCGGTCAGCCAATCAAGCACCATGTTCTTTTGATCCCTCGTAAAACAATATTTTGCCTTTGGCTTTATGTACTCACTTCCTCTGCCACTGGGTTTCAAGAACAATTCTTTACGGTTGGTCAACAACTTAAGATCGTGCCTCGACTTAATGTTGTCCTTCGACTTAGAATCGTCCAACACCGTGTTGATGATGTTCTCAAAAAAGTTCTTCTCACAATGCATTACATCTAGATTGTGGCGAATCAAGTTCATGGACCAATATGGTAGTTCCCAAAAGATGCTTCGACGACACCAGTTATGAGTTGTGTTAAAGCCCGGAAGCTTTGTGGAGTTTGCCCCAAATCTAACCGATCGTAGCCTATCCACAATTGCCCTCATCTGCGCTCCTGTCTTCCTTGGAATGGGCGCTTCAAGTACCTCCATACCCTTGTAGAAATCCTTCTTGTTGTACCTCCATTTATGACCCTCTGGTAGAAACCGACAATGACAATCGAACCACGAGGCTTTTCCTCCATGCTTTAGTGTAAAAGAATTTGTCTCACCCATGCAATAAGGGCACGCCAGCCTACCGTGCGTGCTCCACTGGGACAACATTCCGTAAGCAGGAAAATCGCTAATAGTCCACATTAGGGTCGCTCGCATTTGGAAGTTTTCCTTTCGTGAGCTGTCATATGTCCACAAACCATTACTCCACAAATCATTCAACTCATCAATCAACGGTCTCAACAAAAGATCCAAGTTCTTTCCAGGACTCTTTGGACCGGGTATAATAAGGCTCAGAAAAATGAACTCCGGTCGCATGCATAAATCTGGCGGAAGGTTATAAGGGGTAACAAACACGGGCCAACAAGAGTAGTTCTTCCCAGATGGCCCAAACGATGTGAACCCATCAGTACATAGGCTGAGTCGAACATTTCTAGGCTCTGCTGCGAAGTCCGGATACGTACGATCAAAATGTCTCCACGCCTCGCCTGCAGCTGGGTGAATCATTCTATCTGTTGACTCTCGACACTTCAAATGCCAAGTCATATGTCTCAAAGTGCCTACAGTATAAAACAACCTCTGTAATCGAGGGCCTAGGGGGAAGTACCACAATTTATTCCTTGCGATCCTGGACTTTCTACCAGCCTCGTACCTATCGGTCTTGCATATCGGACACGATGTGAGATCCTTGTTGGCATTATCGTCGTAGTACAAGAAACAAAAATTCCAACATACGTCGATCTTTTCGTACCCTAAACCCAAACCCGCGAGCATCTTATTCATGCTTGGAACCGTATTCGGTAGCATTTCCTCAATCTTTGGGTCCATAATATCTTTAGACAAACTTAAGTACTTTTCGCAAGCGACATTAACTACTTTGTGCATCGTCTTGGTAGTTAAGAACTCGGCAAACCACTGGAGCACAGTCTTCGACTTCTTACTGTTCATTTTTATGTCTCCCATCTGCATCAATTTGTAGAACTGCTTTGCCTCGGGACTTGGATCTTCGTTGCGCACCTCTCCCTCAACAAATCGACCCCCATATGCATCCACAACCAATTCTCTAAATGAAGTATCGGCATGAACCGGACTATCAACGTGAATACTAGCAGATAGGGGTGTACACGGGTGATATTTGGCAGGTGTCAAAGAAATATTTCACCCGCCCATGACACAACGGGTGACCAATTTTGTCAATCATACGGGTGCATTTTTTTAGTAAACCGTGCAGTTACGGTTGCACGGGTGCGTGTGGGTTGGCGGGCGGTTTGCGGGTTGACAAATTAAAATTTTTTGTTTATATTATTAACTTTGTTTACATTATTAACTCTGTTAATTTTCTGTTTACATTATAAAATATTCAGCAAAAGAGAGAAGATGGTGACTGTGAGAAAAAAAAGAAGTGAAGAGCAGAAGAGAGAAGAAAAAGAAAAAGAGAGAGAACAAAAGAAGAGACATACGGGTCTAAGGATAGAGAAAAAGAAAGAGTGAAGAGCTTTTGATGTTCTGGACTCTCTTCTTATTTTTTTATTTTTTATTTCTTAACTATATTTCTATACATTATACATTTTTAAATAGATTTTATATTGTATATATATATATATATATATATATATATTGCGGGCGGGCGTGCGGGTTGGTTGTAAGGATAAACCCGTCACCTACCCATAGACCTACGAGTTACATAAAAAGAACCCGCAACCCATATTTAAAATGAAAACCCGCACGGGTGCGGGCGGGTACGTGCGGGTGCGGGTGGATCGGGCGGGTTGCCTGTTTTTTGTACACCCCTACTAGCAGACGGTGATTCATGTACATATGATATCGATGCCTCGCTCGCATTCTCTCCATGCAACACCCATATCCAATATTGATACACAAACCCCCACTTATGAAGATGATCCTGTACTACGTTTCGATCCAAAAACTTTAAATTGATGCATCTCTGGCACGGGCACCTAATACGATTTCTTAGATCTACGTAATATGTCTGTTGTGATGCATATTGTATGAATTCACGAACCCCAACCACGTAATGTTGATTCAAATAACCAGTGTTACTATCTATCCTATGGTACATCCAAGATCTATCGGGACGATAATCCATTTCTAATCTAAGAAAATTAAAAACAAATTGTTACAATTAATTTCACCAATCAATATATTTATCAGTTATATAAAAATTTTAAAACTCGAGTACGACGAGGCCAAGGAAATTAATACTTACTTGTTGTAGCGTAGAAAATACTTAGATCAAGTATTCTTTGCAAACACATGCCCCTCGTTGCATTTACCGCAATATCTAAAACAAAGAAACATTAAAAAAAAAGTTAATAAAAACGATCTTCATTGACAAAAACTAACAAAATCAGTTATAACAAGAGCAAATCGTATATACCTTAACAAGGGATGAATGTTGGAATGATTTCTCAAGTGGAATAGGGAAGGGTATTTATAGGGGGCTGACTAATATTTTCGACCGCATTGCGGTTGGGAATAACAACGGTTATTATTATTCCCGACCGAACTGCGGTCGGGAATAACAACGGTAACAAATATTCCCGACCGCACTGCGGTCGGAAATAACACTGACCGTTGTTATTCCCGATCGCGTTGCCGTCGGGAATAATAACAACCGTTGTTATTCTCGACCGCTTTGCGGTCGGGAATATTAGGGTTTAGGGTTTAGGGTTTAGGGTTTAGGGTTTAGGCTTATTGGCGACCGATTTTCGGTAGAGAATAATATTCATATTCTTAATTTCACTATTTCGCTCTCAATTTTAGGTAAATCGTTCATTTAATGATCAAGTTAATCAGTATTAGTTATATATTACTAAAAATCTCAAAAAAAAATGAATTTATTTTCACGTTGATGAATCGTTTGAAGCGTCGATTCATATTGTCACTTATAAATAGATTAGTATATGTAGTGGCTAATAATGTAACTACTTACGATTATGTTAAACACATGTTAATATATATATCACAATTAGCCTCTCTATACTAACGTTCGTAACAAATGTTAATCGCCAATTGTGAACTTCTATATACTACGTATGATTATTATATGTAAGAGTCCAAACTAACTTAACTTATACTCCGATAAACTATACTAATTTAATAATTAAAATTACATTAAACTAACTAACAAATAGTGCAATTCAAGAATTTAATGAGATTCTATAGTTATACTTAACAAACACATCAAGATTTTCCAAAAGATTGAAAAATGTAAAATTTACTATTTTTCCCGACCGATATGCAGTAGGGAATAATATTCAAACCCATTCCCGACCGCTTTTCGGTCGGCATTGAACATTATTGCCGACCGCAAGCCGGTCGGGAATAATATTCAAAGCTATTGCGGTTGGGAATAATATTCAAAGCTATTCCCGACCGATATACGATCGGGAATAATATTCAAAGGTATTGCCGCCCGAATTTCGGTCGCCAATGTTTGAAAATTTGGCAGTTTTTTGAAATTTTTGAAAAACATCGGTCGGGAATAATCGAAAAAGTTGGCGGGAAATTCAAATTTGACGAAAATTCAAAAAAAATCAACTTTTTCTATAAATACACTTCATTATTCTCCTCATTTTTTCCATCTCCACACACTTTTTTACTCTTCAAAAAAAATTTCAAACATTTTTTTCATATTCAAACACTTTTTCAAAACCTTCTTTCTTTCAACTTCAAAACCTTCTTTCTTTCAAATTTTCAATAATCAAAAACTTATTTAATTTTTTTGTGTTTTAGACTGAGCAATGAATCAAAAATTTAATTGCTCATCTAAAACACAAAAAAACTAAATAACGTTTTTAAAATATTACAAAATATTAAAAAAATAATATTCCGGTAATTTATTACCGAAATATTATTTTTTTTGTTCTGATGATTATTACTCCCGACCGAATATCGGTCGAGAATAAGATGAATATTTTCCCCGACTGCGTATCGGTCGGGTTTAGTTTGAATGTTATTCCCGACCGGGAAGCGGTCGGGAATAAAATGAATCATAATCCCGACCGATATACGGTCGGGAAAAGTCCCGACCGGCAGTTGGTCGGGATTTCCCGTAAACAATCCCGACCGGAATTCGGTCGGGACAAAGTTTGGAAGTTTCCCGACCGTTTAGCTGTCGGAAAAAAATTTCATATAATCCCGACCAAACAGCGGTCGGGAATAATATTCAAGCTTTTTCCAACCGCTAAACGGTCGGGGTATGTCCCGACCGTTTTCCGGTCGGTATTAGCGGTCGGTAAATTCCCGACCGAAGTGCGGTCGGGAAAAGCCGGTGCCGACCGAAAGGCGGTCGGAAAACTTTTTCCGACCGAAGCAACACCGACCGCTGCTTCCCGACCGAATAGCGGTCGGGAAAGGGTCATTCCCGACCGCATATGGGTTATTCTCGACCGGCTTTGCGGTCGGGAATCACCCGATTTTTTTGTAGTGGATTATTCTAATGTAACAGACATATTTGTTTTTAGTATAAATTTAATATTGTGTAATTTATACTAGTAATCGCTAATTTATATTTTTAAATAAAGCAACAAAGGTATCGTAATACATTTACTCAATAGTAACAAAATTATTGAATTAAAAAGAGAATTAAAATCATTATTGGTAACAAATATATTTTAAGTAACAATTTAAAAATATTTTTATAACCAAAATATTGGTAACGAAAATACTTTGTTGGTAACAAATATAGTTTAAGTAACAATTTAAAATTGTTTTTATAATCAAAATATTGGTAACAAAAATACGTTGGTAACAAATTGCACGACTTTTCTAACAAATTGTTTGTTACAAATACGAAGGAGCGGTAACAAAAAGGACATTCGTTACCAAAGTAATGGTAAGAACGCGTGAATTTCGTTACCAAAATCTTTCGTAACGCGGTTTAAAGCACAAAATTTTGGTAAACAAATCTTCGTTACCATTAGACTTGGTAACAAATAATGATACCTCTAGTAACGAATTTATTCGTTACCAAAAAACAATTTTCTTGCAGTGGGAGCTCATTGTGCTAAGATATAAAATTTTATTTGGTATCATTTTTTCGTAAGTTAATAGCAACTCATGGACTTTAAATTTGATGTCTCTGCAATTGAGTTTTATGACAGTTTTATCAATTATATTTGAATTTTATATAGTATTTGATATGTGAAATGTGACTGATAAGAATTATAGTAATTATTATTAATTTTTGGCAAATAAATTCCACATACAAAAATCGATTCATATCTTATTTTTGGAGTACTATTTAAAAATAATTTTTTCAACTCTTTGAAACGTTTTCAAAACTCTTCGAAACGTTTCCAATATTTTACCAATCGAAACATGACCCCGAACCGAAATTTTGATCCATGATTATGCCTTGTTTTGCTCTAACTCAACTAAAACTATAAAATGACAAAATAAGACTAAAACCATTAATAATGCTACGACGAATCATCAAAAGTACAAGAAATTAGGTACTCAAATTGTTATAAATAATCACCCATCACCATGCAGAAAAACTACTTACATCGAGTTGACGAAGCCACCAACCGTGTATAATTGCCAATGAAAGCACTATGTGAATGGTGCCCGACTTGAAAACCAGACTGAACGATTCCTTGAAATCAAGACCTTCATGTTTATGAAATTTGCAATAAAGCATGCCTTTTATGTGTCAATGGAGCCATTCAGATAATTATGTTCTTCCCAACTAGTAATGACACCAAGTCCCAAGTGCTATGTTGCATAGGTGTCGTGGACTTCTCAGCCATAACAGATGGCCAAATAGGACCTTTCAAAGCTTGGGAAACACAAGTAGGTTTGACAGGGCCAAGAACATGGTGTTTGTTGTTCGAGTTGAGCTGCTTGGGTTTAAAGATGTTTTTCATGGTTCGAGTATTCATACAGTGAGGTAGAGAAGGAGGATACGGAGCAAATAAAGAGCAAGGTGCATTGGATGAGCCTGCAAAACCCGAAATTGAGATAGGATCATACGCAAGCGATAGAGGTGGCGGGTTCTAGCCGCAAGGCTATTCGACTTGACCGCATAGCAGCGGGTCATTACCGCAAGGTGGCGGGTCAAGTCCGTGAGGCTAAGGGTCTGGTCAACGGGGTAAAATGAGAAGATGGGTCACAGTGGATGCGAGCAGGGCGAAACTCGGTAAAGGCACATGACATAGCCCCGAGAACTCAGTTTCTATAAATCGGACATGTCGTGAGACATAGAGACGACCAATTTCAATGTCATAACACCGATATGCACTTTAAGATGTAGAATAACCAAGAAAAAATTAAGCTCGAGATGAAGGTGTGTGTTTACTAGGATGATAAATGGGAAGCCATGGGAAGAAGAGGCATTCAAATCTCCGAAGTTTATATCTCAAGGCGCCCCAAAAGACTACCAAAGGTGAAGCACGACACAAAGGTCGGAAGTCTGTTATAGAATACACACTAGTAGCAAAGTCGAACCCCAGAAAGGGGAAGGCAAAGCCGATTGCTTCAAAATAATGTGCCCAATGGTGACAACTGGTAGATGACGACGTTGAACAATGCCATTTTGCTGTGGTGTGTGAGGTGTAGTAGTAAGGCAACTAATACCACATTTCGACAAATAATGACGAATGGCCACGGATTCACCCCCCATTATCATAATAGAAGTTTTTGATGGTAAACCCAAACTATGGCACCTTAGCAAAGAACTTGCCCCCCTTTTCAGCTAGCTGACGAAATTGATGAAACACTGTAGCAACTTGAGACTTATGAGTAAAAGGAAATAACTAACAATACTTTGAAAAATGATTAACCAACAACAAATAATAACGACGTCCATCATTACAACGCACTGGCGAGGGACCCCAGACATCAACATAAATATACTCAAGTGGATGGATATAGACAAAATATGTAGCAATAAATGGTACTCTTATTAGATTAACAAGAATGACAAAAAACATAAAATTCTTGTAACATACCGAATTACAAGGTAAATCAAAAGTCCTAAAAAGGAACTAATCTCCACGGGCGAATGACCTAAACGTCTATGCCAATTCTCCGTTTTGGTGCTAACACCAAGAAACGCCAATGGTGAGGTTGGTTATCGCAGTCAAACGTCCAGGTGGTTAACGCCTTTAGTGCACTCCCCTCACAGTAGTTATGCCCCCTTAACTCAACCCTTTAAAAAAGAATGTGAACAATGAAATTCAAGAGCAACATTATTCATAAATGTAAATTGGTGCACTGACAATAAGTTTCGTTTTGATGATAGAACATATAACACTGGGGAAAGACTAAACTGGCAATCAAAAGTAGAAAAAGAAGTAGAACCAATGTGAGTGATTGGTAAACTTGAATCATCAGCAATGACAACCTCACCGGTGTCATCATACTCAGAATGAACAATTAAGTTTTAAAGATTAAACATGGTCTTGTGCAAAGCCCCATAGTCAAAAAGCCAAGTGTTGCGATCCGGCGGTGTAAGAGATGGAGACGCCGCAACGTTGGCAATGGGCTGCTGAAGGCGACGACAAGTACAAGCACCATGACCACATATACCAAAATCTGACACGTGATATATGGACGAGTGTTCGAACCATGATGATGTTCTGACGAAAGTTTTGAGAGTTAGGGTTGCCATCTGGTTGGACGAGTTGCCACTACCATTATACCAACCCGAGTTGCCACACTATGAGAGCCACGACCGCCACGATGCCCAAGGTTTTGATGATACGCCATAGCGTTGGCATGGGTGATAAGGGAAGCGGTTTGAGATTCAATGCGCTTCACGTACATCTCATGAGCAATCAACTTGTCATGCAACGCCAAAAAAGGGAGAGGGTTGTCACGCGCGTTAATTTGCACTGCAGTGTCATGATATTGCACACTAAGCCCATTCAAGACGTAGAGGGTCACGTCATCGTCGGAGAGAGGATGATCTATGATGGCGAGTCCATTAACCTTCATCTTAACTTGTTGAAGAAACTCAAAAACATATTTGGAGCTAATCGACATCCAAAAGAGGACCTCCTTCAATTGCATAACCCTAGAACGAGACTTGTTGGCAAACATTCTTTGCAGGATGTGACACATAGCGCTAGAGGTTTTATTAGAGATCATAGGTATGACGTTCACAGAGACCAAACCAAAGAGATTAGAAACGAAGAGAGTATCCTGGCGGGTCCAGTGAGTGAAAGGAAAGACGAATCTCGGGGAATAACCGCAAGGAGGGCAGACGGTAATGCCATTCGAATAGCCAAGAAAGCCATAGCCATAAAAAATATGGTGAACAAGTGCATTTCACGAAGTGTAATTTGCGTAGTTTAACTGCAGAGGAAGATGAGTGTGCGCGTTGATAGGCACAAGGGGGCAACTACCGGGACCACTCGGTGGGATGAAGGCGGCATTCCACACGCCATAACAAGGAGCATCGTGGAAGATGCCATGACGGGCGGCGGCGTGGAGGCAACCAACTGCGACGCGGGAGCCGTGGAGTACGTGTTGCTTGGGTTTGAACAAGAGGAAGACATGCAAATCGTGTTTTCTCGTTAGAGAGAGTTTCGTGATGATACTATATAATATTTATGAAAGTGATATATTTATTCATCACTCAATGTGTTGTTATACAAAATACAATTACTATAATTACAAAAATATTTACTAAAAATAATATAAACAAAGACTATTGTCTAATATGAATTGCTTTGATAGAATCAAAAGTTCGTAACCTTGTTAGTTAGTTGTTAATCATGGTTCTACTCATGTGCATGTTGGAGAACTTACCTTGTTAGCTATGAGATTTATAGCGAATCGTGAAAATACACAAGTTTTGAAGAATCTTCAAGCTCAAACTCCTCCCAAATCTCTTTGAAAGAGAACGGATTGGTTGGATTAAAGTTAACACGAACCCCTACTTTTGTCGATGCCATCTCCTGCTCGACCCTCATTATTTACAATTGGTTAGGTTAGGTTCTATTCTTTTTTTGTGGCTTCCAAAAAGCAATTATTTTTTTGATTAGTTGTTGGCGGAGGCACAAGTAATTAATTTAGCTTTGTGAATATATGCACAAAGCGGGTATTGGAAAAGCTTTTTTTTTGAAAGCGATTGTCCTGACTTGATTGCTCCTATTTTGGACACAAACAATGAAGTTCCTTAGAGTTGTTATCCGAAAATATTGAAATTGTTGGCCCAAATAACACTTCAAATTTGTTAGCGAATTGAAATTTTGCGACCCATAATCTTGCTTAATGAGCTTCAAAAAATAATTGGATCTCTCCTTTTGATAGTCCCTGCAGACGCTTTTATGAGGGGAACACCCAATTTTAAACTGTTGTACCTCATTCAATTTTTTATATAAATTTGATTGATAAAAAAGAGATATGATAAACCTATATATTATATATATAGTACATGATCATTTTATAAATCTTTTCTATCACAGATGACCTCTGTCTAAATAAAAGAACAACGTAATTTTTTTGTCAAAAAAGCTGAATGAACAACAAGTGAAGTAGGCGTAAGCCATAATTTAGGAGGTGTCAATGTCAATATTATATATATATATACATCACAAGTGATGCTTACAGCAGCACAGGCTTGTACCTTTAGTATAAAGGTACAAACCAATCTAACCCAACATGAAGCCGAAAAGAACATTCACATCTTCAGTGTAAAGGCCGTCACGAGCCAAAACGCCAGCTAGGCTCGGACACCCCACCGAGCCTCCAGCTTCCGCACACCTATACGGCCAGCTATGTACAGCCTGTATCAAAATAGTTAGCGCGCAGTACGGTATACATATAATATAAATATTAAATATTTAAAATCATATTTTAGCGTAATCATAATAACAAATAATAATTTAATTATTATTATGGTAATATTATTTTGGTGAGGATTTTGATTTTACTGGCTGGCAACAGGCTGTCAGCAACAAAGTCCCACTCTCTACAATTCTCTCTCTCTCTCTCTCTCTCTCTCTCTCCTACAAGACCAGTCCCCTCTACCTTACATCGTTTCTCTTCTCTCTCTCTACATTTCTCTCTCTGCAAATTCAGATTATTTTCTCTCACTAGGTTTTTTTCTTTTGGCGTTTTTTGTTGAATGCGAGATTCCTCCTCTCGGAACACCGGATCGTTGATTTGTAAGTGATTTGTACCTTCTTGTGTTGAATTATTACTCGTCATTATCGCGTATTTTGTTGTGAATGTGTTTGTTTTCTGGATCTTAGTCGCTTTAGTTGTGTGATTATTTGTTGTTTTGTACGGCTCTCGGCCTGAAATTTTGGACTTATGCATGAGGATTTACGGTTAGGGATCTCGTTTGGTGGTTAATTGTTTGCTTAGAGTGTTTTTTTTTTTTTTGTTGTGTTTTAATTGAATTGGATTACAGCTTGGTTGGTTTTACAGTTGTTTTTGTTGAGGCGACTGATTAGCTTATGACGATTATCGTTAGTTTTAAGAGATAAGGTATAGTTGAGGAATCTGGAGATATGATTTGAGAGATTTGTAGTTAGTGAAGGATCTGTCCGCGTTCCATAAGTTTGGACAGTGTGTTTATGTTTTTACCAACAAAAACTGCTTTCGTATTTGTCGTGATTCGTACGTGGCATAAAGACGGACGCCTGGTGGATTCCAGGAAAAAGCTTTTTAGAATTTAAGAATGTGTAGTGATTCGAAAGGGAAAGTTTGGGTCGGTAGAACTCGTGATAAAGGGAAATCTCGTTATTCCTGGAAACTCCAACTGGCGGTGTAGTGTTGATGCATTTATGTTTTAAGATAGGATTTATCATCCTTTTTCGCGGAATGTGCCCTGCACGCGCTACTTCCCGTAATTCTAATTTCTATACACGGCTAGATCAGAGCATCATAGTTTGCTTTACTGACTTATGTTAAGCCCATGGTTGCTTCACACTCTGAATCAGTGAAGCCTTGTCTTTGAATACAGACTTATTGTTAGTCACTGACCCTCTAAATACTGATTTTGCTGAAGCTGACATCTAAACCAACTCACACTTTCTGTATCAGTTTGTAATAGCACTGTTCTATATTTCATTGATTGTTTAAGGCTCAAAGATGTAGTTCTAGTGTGTCATGACGCCCACGGCCTTTCTTTTCCGATTCGATCCGTGAAGGAAAATGTCTCGCTCCTTTGGCATGCAGCATTTTTGGTTTTTGAAAGTAACTTACTGTACCTTTAAAGTGGTAATTTAGATTCTCAATTTTTCTATTTTTTGGGCGATAGAGGCTCCTTTAATGTCTCTTCATCTTTTTTAATATCTTTTTTTATTTTTTTTTATTTTTATATCTTTAATTCTGTAATTGAACAAATTTTGTTCGTTGATGACAAAAATTGTTTGATTCCAGTTACAAAGTTTATCTATAGTATTATTTGGCAACACACTGGGGCTACTAAAATCGATTATCTATTATGGTTTCATGACATCCTCCTTTTTTTTGTATCCTATCTTCCTTCAAGTGGCCTAGCCAGGCATTCTCTCTCTCTCTCTCTCTCTCTCTCTCTCTCTCTCTCTCTCTTAAATTGATTTTTATATACCCTGTTTGGTTTGCAGGTCATTAAGCTGGAATTGACTAGGAGTACTTTGTTATTTCAGGAAAATTCAGATTTCCATTATTAAGGAGCTTATAAACTGTTCTGGGTTTGAGAGTTTACTTTCTTGCCATTCTCAATGTTCTTTGCCTGAGGAACTCCTTAGCAGCCCTCAAGTGCCATATATGGTTGTAGAACCAATAAGCGTTTACGGTAACAGTTGTCAAGCATTTTACATTATTTGGAGTAACTGAGGGTTCTTGTATTCCATAGAAGGTTTTCTCTTGTACATGCCGGCGGAGAGCATGCGTGCAATCTGTTCGACGGGTGATGCCCCTGAAGAGATTTATTGCTGATGCACTTGGTGTGGCGACCGTTTGTCTAGTAGCGCTCTTACTCCTTGCAGGGTTGTTTTGTATCATCTATTCATTGTACTTCCGCAGTCGGACTCGTCGGCAAGGTTTTGCGCAGCTGAATTATTTTAGTGGTCCTTGGATTATCAGAATTATTTTTATCCTTTTCGGAGTCTGGTGGGGTGTTGGTGAAATTGTTCGGTTGGATCTACTTAGGCAGAACGGAAGAGTTTTGGATGCCCTTACATTGAAATGGCAGGAGAACATATGCAAGTACTACATCGTAGCAAATCTGGGATTTGCAGAACCTTGCCTGTTTCTCACGCTCACGTTTCTTCTCGGTGCTTCTCTACAGAAGTCTGGAGCTTTAAATCACAAATGGAATGTGAAAACAGCGGTGTTTGTTCTTCTTTCTTGTCTCCCTATGTTCGTTCTCCAGCTCGTAGTCATATTGATTGGACCAGTATATAGGAGGGACAAAAATCCCAAACTACCTTCTCGCTTTATAAACACAGCCGTGACAACAGATAACGACATTGCGTTTTGTGCTTACCCTTTGTTGAGTACCTTCTTCCATGGTCTTTTTGCCGCTGTTCTTACTTTATACTTGCTATGGCTCGGTAGGCGAATACTTCATTTGGTGATCAATAAGGGTCTGCAGAAGAGAGTGTACACATTAATATTAGTCATCTGTACTTTTTTCCCATTAAGAGTAATTCTGCTTGGTTTATCACTTCTTTCTAAGCCAGATGAACTTGCATTTCATGCCGTAGCATTCTTGGCTTTTCTTTCCGTTTTATGCTGTGCGGTAGTCGGTATCTGTACACTTGTATACCTACCTATAGCAGACGCATTAGCTTTGCAGAATCTGCAAAGAGATATAGAGATTGGGACGATAAGTGCTGAGAATAACGATACCATTTCATTAATTGCTAATCAGAGCCCTCTCGAACCGAGCCAGGTGGCTAGTCCTGGACGAAATTCAGATGAATCAACAAACCGTGGGTCAATTTCTTTTCGCACAATGGAAAGAGGTGAAGCTTCAGGACAAGCGTTTGTGGAACTGAGCCTATTTGATCCCAGCCAGCATTCATCTCCACCTGGGTCGCCTAGGCCTCTCGGCTGGCCTATGGCTCCTCCGGCACCAGGGCATGCATTGTAAATTCCGCTGAGGTTGTGGCGGCTATCAATTTTTGTGGTGCATTTTAAATTGTGTGTAAAGAATTTAGCTTTTTCTTTTAAAATAATATTGCTAATTTTTGTTTTTGGTTTTGGAGATATGGTAGTGGCTGGTTGCGTTATTTTATCCACCTTATTTTTTGTGGTGGCACACTCTGATTCTGTATCTCACATGTTCTGTTGCTTATGACACAGTTTTTACAACTTTACTGATTATTTTAGGCCTCCAACCTTCTTAATTTGCTGTGTTTCTGCCGACATAATAACACGTTTTGCAATTTTGTTTCATTCCTGGTAACTTGAAGCATGAACTGATGAACTGCATTCTCTAATATGTAGTAGCACTAGATTGGTGCGATTGTATATTAGTATTGGCAGGCTCTGTATTTTAAACAGCCTTGTAAGTGTGAAATCTGACCAGTAAAAACTGTCGATATAAAAAAAAAACCATGGTGAATCTTGATGAGTAGACCAAATCAGAGCTTCCTTTTCGTCTTGTTCAAGCCAAACCATGGTGGCTAGTAACATCAAATTCAGCTAGAATCACCTTAAAGCATATGAACCATAACACAAAAAGTAACAAAATATTCATGTACCCAATACACGTCATAAAACTACTTGTTGATCCCCAAATTCCTGATACATTTTTTTGGGGTAATCTGCGTTTTCACTTCGATCACGTGAATGTTTTGTCTTCACACTTGTGGATGATTAGATCGTCTTGATGTAGGCCATTAAATTCGAGTCGTTATGTATAACATTCATTCACGTTTTTTTCCCAGTCTTTCTTGTGTTCTCTCCGTATATTCTAAGTTTGGACTTTCAACACGTGGTACCAGTGCGTCTATGGGTCTTTGTTTTAATGCTCGAATCATCGTAAGAGAGTTTCTCGCATCTTCAAGTCGATAAGCGCCACATGGCGAATATCTTCATTTCACACTTTATTTTTCTTGTGTAGTTGTGTTACCACACATTCGTCGTATTTTTCGCATTTCGATTGCACTCATCTCGTGTCGTGATTCTACTTAATAACCAAATATTCATAGCGATATAACAACGGAAGCCTGATAGCACTCCGATAAACTTTCTCTTAAACTTTAAGCGGAAAGTTACGATCGCACGAGATTCCTGTCGCACTCTTCTATTTTGACCAACCAGCTAAAATGCGGTGTTGACGTCAAACTTTCATTCTGGTTTTGAGCTATGTAAAAAAGAAAAATTAAAACGTTATGAAACAAATTTACTTATGTACTCTATAATCCATATAAACAAGTGGTTCCATAGCAACCTGTTTGTATTACCCAATTACAAGATTGAAAGAGAAAAACCAATTCATGGTGAATAAATCTCAAATTCTCAATGAACTACTCAATTTTCACACGCTTTTACCTCTAAAAAAGTTGAATTAACCTGTCACATTTTGATGAAACCAAGCCATAAAATCCTCCAAGTTCCCTCCACCCAATTCAAATGTCTGTTACAATCCCATTCCCGCCGTTTCACTCCCACACTCCATTTATTAACAACCTCAACCTCAACCAAAAAAGAATGTATAGACCTCTTAAAGAGCTGCAAATCCATGCCCCATTTCCAGCAAATACAAGCCAATGTCTTCATCAATGGCCTCCACGACAACATCGACGTCCTTCACAAGCTCGTGGCGTTCGCTTCTTCCGCTAACTTACCTTATGCAGAAAAGATATTAGATCGAATCGAATGCCCGAGTTTATTCATCTACAATGTGATGATCAAAGCAAACGCGAAAAGGGGTGGTTTTACGAGAGCCCTTTACCTGTTTGATGAATTGCGCGTGAGAGGTTTGTGGCCTGATAATTACACGTATCCGTTCGTGTTCAAGGCGGTTGGTGGGTTGAGAGTGGTTACCCAGGGGGAGAAGATTCATGGGTTTGTGTTGAAAAGTGGGGTTTTGTGTGATTGTTATGTTAGCAACTCGGTTTTGGATATGTATGGGGCGTTGGGGTGTGTGAATAGCTTGAGTAAAGTGTTTGATGAAATGCCTCTAAGAGAATTGATCTCGTGGAACATATTGATTTCTGGGTTTGTGAAGAGCGGCAGGTTTGAAGATGCGATTGGCGTTTACATGAGGATGAGACGGGAAGCAGACGTGAGACCTGATGAGGGTACGGTTGTTAGTACTCTATCAGCCTGTACTGGGTTAAAGAGGTTGGATCTCGGGCGTGAAATTCATGAGTATGTAGAAAGAGAACTCGGATTTACCACTATTATAAGAAATGCATTGTTGGATATGTATGCCAAGTGTGGATGCTTGGATATGGCCAGGGAAATATTTGACGGCATGCAAGAAAAAAATGTGATTTGTTGGACTAGCATGGTATCTGCGTACGTCAATTGTGGTCGTTTGGAGGACGCTAGGATATTATTTGAGAAGAGCCCTGTGAGAGATCTTGTACTGTGGACGGCCATGATTAATGGATATGTACAGTATCAACAGGTTGATGAGGCGATGGAGTTATTTAGGAACATGCAAATGGAAAGAATTAGGCCTGATAAGTATACTTTGGTTGCTTTACTTACGGGATGTGCTCAGTTAGGAGCACTCGAACAAGGTAAATGGATTCATTCTTATATTGAGGAAAATAGGATTTATGTTGATGCTGTTGTGGGTACTGCTCTTATAGAAATGTATGCAAAATGTGGGTGCTTAGACAAGTCCCTGGAAATCTTTTATCATTTGAACCAGAAAGATACGGCGTCGTGGACTTCAATAATTTGTGCACTTGCTATGAATGGAAGTACCACCAAAGCCTTACAATTGTTCTCGGAAATGATTGAAGTTGGGATCAGACCAGATGATATCACTTTCATTGGTGTTTTAAGTGCTTGTAGTCATGGAGGGTTAGTCGAGGAAGGAAAACGACATTTCCATTCTATGAGTAACACTTATCTGATAGAGCCAAAGTTGGAACACTACGGATGCCTGATAGACCTTCTTAGTCGAGCTGGACTCTTAGACGAAGCTGAGGTTGTCATAGCTAAGGTACCAAATAACGAGAAGAAGTTTATCGTCCCACTTTATGGCGCTTTGCTTAGTGCATGTAGGAACTATGAGAATGTCGATATGGCTGAACGCATTGCTAAGCGGCTTTTGGAGATCGAATCCAGTGATTCCAGCATTTGTACACTTTTGGCGAATACTTATGCATCTGCTGATAGATGGGAAGATGTAAGAAAACTCAGAAGGAAAATAGGACCCAAGAAGATGCCTGGTTGTAGTGCACTTGAAGTTTAAAATGGAAATCTACCTCACATTATCAGATCACAAGGAAGAAATATTTACAAGCATTCCCTAGAATTTGTACAAATATTACTGACATATACCTGAGGCTGGACCCATCTGTAATGTTTGTGGAAACCTCATGGGATATTTCTATAAATATTAATCTTTGGATAGTTCTATGAAATAGACCAAACTTGTGGGTTTAGATGTAATAGTCTCAATTATTTGGTTGGAACTTGGAACAGCAATGCGGCAAGAATGAAAGGTTTCCTTATAATGACTAATCTCCCGAGTGCATTATTTCTCCTATTGTGCATTATTCATTTTCATTTTCTTTGAGTTGAATTATATTCACATCATAAATGATTTAATTTTTGTTTGTAGATTGAGGATATAAATGTTGTTAGCAAGTTGCTCCTGTAATTTTCCAAGATTGGTGTCAGGATTGCAGTTCTCCGTTGAGATGAGCTCCTACAGAATCTTAGAGTAAAAGAAATGTATGTGGGGTTTATTTATGTATTGTTCTTAAAGACAAACACTTTTTGCCCGTAGTAATATCAAATGAATCAGAGCTAAAATTAAATTGAAATTAAATTTGCTAAAAGGTAATTAAGATTATGTAGTGTCATTCGTTTATTGAGTATTTATTTAAGTTGTTGATGACATTATGAAATAGTCTTTCGATACTATAAAGAGAGGGTATTATCATCAAAAAAGAAAAAGAAAAGGGAAGAGGGTATAGTATCAATAACAAGGGTAAAATTAGCAAACCGTTGGACAGGAAAGGGGTGTCATTAAGATTATTCAAATCTTAGTGGGGTGCGCCTAATATTATGTTGCCCTCAAAATTCTATGAACAACAGTTGCCCTTTTCATTAAAAAAAATGCATTTTTCAAAGAAAGCAAAAATACTAATGATACCTGATTTAAATAAAGTATTGACCTCAAGAAATTGAGGTTAGTTAGAGGCTGAAGCAATTTACCAACCTTATAATAATAGCAAAATTAATGGTTCAATAATTTAAACCTAAAGGTATTTTATTGTTAAATTTGATAAGTGACATCGACCTGTCTCCGACATTTATTTGAGATGAACATGTTACCTATGATTCATTCCAAATAATAATTTATAAAGTTAGGACTTTTTCTTTCTTTCTAGTATTCTTCTATCTTTTATCTTCTATTTTAAAATAAAGTAGTTGCTAAAATTGGACCGACTCATTAGGTTAAACGCTTGGAAATTACAATATTAGAAGTTATACATCAACATCGTATCTTTAATGGGTTGGCAAATTACCTTTTAGGCTTTTATTGAAAATAAATAAGCATATTTTTATATTTTTCTAATTAAGAATTCCGCACGCCATCCTTAAATATTTTTCATATTTATGCTTCAGATGAAAACAAACGTATCAAAATATTTAGAATTGTAACTTAATTTTGTTTTTCGGTAATTATAAGCATGCAACATGCATATGCATATATTTGAAAAGAAAATAAAAATCACCAAAAAGTAAAAACAAACCTATCGACAATTTGCCACAAAAATCTTATAATTAATTTAATTACCTTTTCAAGAGGGGGCATATACGTAATTTCGCGAAAAAGGGTGACGCGTGGTCGCCGCCTCAAGCCACGGCCCTTTTTTATTAAATTGATATTGATGGGCCGCCTCTCGAGAAGCTTCCTTTCCACATTTATTTGCTCATTCTTTCTTTCATTAACACGCCGATTTTATTTCAAAAAGAAAAAAGAAAAAAAAGGAGAATCCGTTAGGTTTTGATTCCGATCGGAAATGGCGTCATTCAACGAAGCACCGCCTGGGAACCCTAAAGCCGGTGAGAAGATTTTTAAAACAAAGTGCGCTCAGTGCCATACAGTCGATAAAGGCGCCGGTCACAAACAAGGTCTAATAAATTATTATTATTGTTAATATTAGTATAATTATTATTAATGAACACAACCGCCTTTTACCTGATCTGATCTATGCGCTCGTGATTTTTTAATTTGAAATTCGCTGATGTGTAGATCTAGATGTATTGTATGAGTTTGTATTTTTTTTCCTGTCTCGTTAGGATTAATTTTAGGTTTTTATAATTAATTACATAATTATTACGTGGTGGAAGGAAGGATGGTTTTTGTAGGAAAATATGTGTTTGTGGTTTTAGGACTCTGAAAATTACTGCCGACGTATAATTTCTGATGGTTGAGCTGAAGTGTTTTGGTATTATTAATAGATATAGACATTTGTGACTACGTGGTCCGACCGACGATGTCGAGCATGGTTGTGGTTGGGTATTGATGTATGCTTTAGCTTCTTTAGTTTGTTGTTATTAGGTTGTAACAAGCTCCTTCGATGTCTTGATCTTTTCCCTTTTGGCTTCTTGCTTATTTGTTTTGATTTTTAATGTCGAGTTTGTATGAATTTGATCGTGATTCGATTTAATGTTAGGCTTTCCTGATTTAGCAAGGACGCCTTAATTAGGATGCTCTACGTGATTAATAGGTGGACATTGCTGTTTAGGATTTTGGTCAGATCAGTCTTAAGATTGTCTCAAGTCTGTTGAAATTACTGCTAAATGCTGGCAGATTATGTCTGTTTGTTTCACGTATTACTGAGCTTGAGCCGATGTGCTTTGATGTGTAGTAAAGTACTATGTTGGTTTATACTTAAATTTCAGTTCGTTCTGTGTAGTTGTGTAATGTAAATTGGTTTCGGCGTTTCAACTTCATTGGGTTTTGGATGGCTTGTTCTCATCTATGTCTGTTCTTTGGTATGTGCAGGTCCCAACTTGAATGGCCTTTTCGGAAGGCAATCAGGAACCACCCCTGGTTATTCTTACTCTGCTGCCAACAAGAGCATGGCTGTCAACTGGGGAGAGAATACTTTGTATGATTATTTGCTAAACCCAAAGAAGGTACATGATCCCACTGCTCTTAGTTAACATGAAGTCTGGATTTTGCTTCAGGACATTAATATTTCTCAGGCCTTTGCACGTAATTAGTGTTTTGGTGATGTTCCACTGCCCTTAGTTAACATGGTGTCTGGAAGAAGCATTTTGTTGTAGGTTTTACGCCCCATCATGAGACATCTTGTCTTTTCATGCTAGACACAGACATTTGTCACATTGTGTTGGTCATGGGCGCCCCATCATGAGACATCTTGTCTTTCCATGCTAGACACAGACATTTGTCACATTGTGTTGGTCATGGGCCCAGATTACGTGCTGTTTATATTTGTTGGATGAATATTCATGGGGTCGTTTGTGAGAGGTCAATTGGTTAATAGACTTGTGCTAAAGGTGGATGCACAGTACATTAACTATCAACGTAATGACTTCAATGATATGCACTCTCTAATGTTATTTCCTAACGCATTGGTTGTATGCTATTTCTTTTGTTAGATGTTGGCGTTGGCGCGAAGGAGTGGCTAGAAGTCTTGTTATTTTTTTTTTGGTATCTTCTATTAGAGAGCTGGTTGTGTTTTTGTGTGATGTTTATCAATACTTGGTGTTTTATAGAGGGGACATTTAATTATGCAATTTCATATTTTGTCGAATTCTGGAGGGGCTAGAATATAGACATGCACCTCGCAACTATATACACTTCTCCTATAATGACTATTCATAATGTCAAACTCCTGGAGATGTATTTCTGTCATAAGTGAGTGTTGGGAGCCAGGTACCAAGCAAAAACTTGGCATAGTTATCGGTTTAAGGTAAGATGAGGAGATTTCATAGGTGAGTGGTACATGCACCGATTAGGGTTCTATAAGCTTGTAATAGCGGTGGTGGCTTAAGGATGACATGTCTAGCTGTTGTGGTACAATATTGTAGTGGTTTCTGCTTTAAGTTGTGATGCCATGAGATGAATACTTGTTTTAAACATGTTGGCTTAGAGATCAGGAATGGTTGGGGGTTGAAAGGGACATCTCTTTGCTAGGTTCTCGGAGCTCTTTTTTTTTTTTTTTTTGTTTGCAAGTTTTCCTTTGTTTTTGCCCTATATTTCTCTCTTGGGAATTGGGACAAGACTTCCTGGAGTTGTGTCATTTGCAATTTCAAAAATGTCTTCTTCTCAGCTGTCTTTGCAATTTTTGTAAGGTGAAGTAGAATTTTTCAAACCCGCTGTCATTTTGATACTTTTTTGTTGATGAACCGTTATGTGACAACTTCAATCTGTTTTGACCGCGAATAATTTTGGTTCAAGTGTCTATTTTCTTGTTTTTCGTCGAGATGATCGATGTTTGGTTTGCTGGTTTCTGATGCCGATATGCGACGTTTGGTGTGGAGTATGCTCACAATTTGATTGCGTCTTACTAAGCTACTTTTTATATTGGTGCAGTACATTCCTGGCACAAAGATGGTGTTCCCTGGACTGAAGAAGCCACAAGATCGTGCTGATCTGATTTCATATCTCAAGGAAGCAACTGCCTGATGTTTCTTTTGGACTCATTTTTTTGAAAGTTGCTGATATAAGTTGGCTGGTTTCGTATGAGGAACCTCTTTCATTTACAGAGTAGTTACTTGAGACTTAATTCAATAAGATCATCAATTTTTGTTGCCTGTGATGGCTTGTGATACTCAGATTATTCTTTCCAAAACACTATTGAACATGTGGCAGGAGCCGTTTAAGTCGATTATGAAGTGCATTTGTTGTGCAGATCAAATTGCAATTCTTGTTGTGTCTATAGAGATTTCCCAGTGTAGGATTGGGTGATTATTTATCTGTTTGTTTGCTAGGTTATAGTTAAGTAAAACATGGTTAATGTTTGCTCAGTCGATGTTGTGAGTTCATCGTTAAACGAGAGAAGATTGTTAATGACCTAACCTTGCGGACTGGAGAATGTGAGAAATGTGGGTTTGCATGTATATTACAACATAAATTGTCATATTACAATTTCCTACCATCAGACTGGAAGCAACTTACTGGTTGCAAGCAGTACTGGAAGCAATTTACCGGTTGCAAGCAGGTTTTATCGGCTCAGCTGGATCACTTACTGTATCTCGTGGAGTGATAGAAAAGGGTCACTTACTGTATCTCGTGGAGTGATAGAAAAGGGTCGTTTTCTCGGGATTATGTTAATTCAATAATGAGAGAAAAACCCTAGATATACAAATTATAACACTAACTTCGCTCTAGTTTCTGTTTTGCTATGAAGTATTATCGGCTAAGCGCAAAGTAGTAGAAGACAGTTATGATATGCTAGGAGCTGTATATATGAGCTGGTGAGGTGGGTGGTTCGTGTAGTTGAACTATGAGTTCGAATTTTGATGGGAGTTGGTTTTGATTAGGGGTGGGGTTCGGTTTAATTGAACCATAAGCTCAACTTTTAAGCAGGGGTTTTGGTCTTCTTCCACTGTCCATCAGATAAATCATTCGACATGTCTCGGTTCGATTTTCAATGTTACAAAAAGCCATCAGTTCGGTTTTTCGTATTGGTTTTGATTACTTTTTGCTTCTTTTGTTTTACAATTTTTTTTATTAAGTCCTCTCATTTGTTTGATCAAAAAGTTTGTTTCTGAATTGAAAAATATATGATAAGACATCATGTAAGAAACAAATACATATAATAATTAATAAAGTTACATAGTAATTCATAGAGATCGTTCTCAAGTGCAAAATATCATTAATCATCAAATTCAATAAATAATTAGAGTAAGGGAAAAATGCAATTTACTATCCAATCTTTGGCCCGTTTTGCACTTACCTATCCAACCTTTTTTTTTTTTACACTTTACTGTCCAACTTTGCATTTTTTGACACGCGACTGTCCGATCTTTGTTTTCCGGCAAGTCTCCACCGAAAAACGTCACTATGCGACCAATGACGTCACTTCGTAAGGGTATTTTCGGTACTTCCACTTTTTCAACGGCTAACTCGTTTAAAATTTTATTTAAACACATTTTTTCCCCCAATTCAATAATCTACAAGAACCCTAAAATCCCAAACACGAAATTAGAAATCAATTCAGCAAATTAACACTTCCACACTCGAATCAATCGATGTCTGAATTTACTACCATGGCCGATTTTGAATGCAGGTGCGGTCGACTTGCCGTTACCAAGCTATCTCTTTCCGATCGGAATCCTGGTCGTCGATTCACAACATGTTACAAGGGAGACGCAGGTTGTGGGCTATGGGAATGGGTCGATGAACCCCTTTGCGACAGAGCACGAGTTGTAATTCCAGCATTAAGGAGGAGATTTGAAAGGGCCGAAGCTAAATTGAAGGAAAATCAAAGGGGCAAATTGGAGCCTGAGTTGATGGAAAAGAACACGAAGTTGGAGTTGGATGTTAGTAAGCTCAAGAAGAGGAACAAGAAACTCGAGAAGCATGTAGCCATGGTTGAATCAAAAAACAGAAAATTGAGCTTTTGTCTCTGTTTCTTCATTTGTTGTGTTGTTTACAAACTTTTGGTTGTGTAGGGTGGAAAATGTTTGTGTATGGTGTGAAGTGTTTGTGTAGCCTTGAAAATGCTGGTTGTGATGAATAATAATGAAGGTTATAATAAAGGGCTCTATTTTTTGTTGTGTTAATAATGAAGTGTTGTATTACAAACCTTAATAACTCCACAGTTCAGCAGCAGAAATGAAAATTGTTCAAAAGCAGAGTAGATAATTACACAGCCCAAAATAGAAACTACAACCGATTTAGAGGTGGTTCCCGTAATAGAAATCATAACGGGTGAACACTCTAATCGGTGGGATTGGCAGGCCCTTCACGACAAGGCAATATAGGGACCGGTTGTAGTTTGGCATTCCACTACGTGCGAAGGCTCGCTCCATGTCAGTTGGCTATATGTAGTAGAATTTGAAATAGTTAAAATTTGGTTCATAAAAGTGCATGCAAAAATGGTTGGGGGTGGGAAAGTGAGTAAAGATCAAAGTTGAAACTTACAAAGTGAATTCTCTCTGTATAGCGAGGCTTCAAAGTCAACCTTCCAGTTATGGGGTTGAACTTGATCCCTGGTTTTTTGCGCATGTCGTGGAAAAGGTCGAGACGCGCTCGCATTATGCGAAGCCTGTCAAGGATGTCCACAGGGGTAACATCATGACCCATGCGAGCGGTCATCAACACTGCCAATCTTCTGTAAATGGGCTGCATCATTTCTTCAGTGTACCAGGTGGATTCTTTGACCATGAATCGAAGATTTTTGAGAAGGAACTTCTCATCTTGTCTGCTGAAGTTGTGGAAATCATAGAAAATTAGACTAACATCTTCTAGTTCTTCATTGTAGGTGTTTCTAAGTGTAGATTGGATGTTGGGAAGGGGAAGGAGTGGGGCGGCCATTTCTGCAGATTGTGGTTTAGGGTAAAAGATGAAAAGTAAGTTTTGTGGTGTGGAATTAGTGACTTATTGGAAATGACGGATGGAGTTAAATGTTTCATCAGTTCACTAGACAACCCTATAACTCCCATTATGATCTGTGGCGTTAATAGAGAAGGGTAGTTGAAGGGACGCATTTAATTTGAAACGTTGCTGCTTAATGACGCAATTGTTAAATGAAAGGCATTCAGAGTTAATTTATTTCAAAGATCAGACCGTAAAGTGTAAAACTTCTAGAAATAGAAGTAGTCGAGTGTAACACTTTTAAAAATACATGTTGTCGAGTGTAAACATTTTAGAAATAGATGTAGTCGATTGTAAAACGTTTAGAAATACATGTTGTCTAGTGTTAAAAAAATTGAAACTCATGTCGCCAAGTTTTCCAAATATACTAGTACATAACTCAATTCGTAGAAGAACTTGTAAAACAACATGTAAAGTAGTAAAATAACATTCTCTAATGCAATTAGGCCCAACATCATAATTAACATCAAACGTATGAATCCAAATACAATATTTATGCCCAAAACCTTCTCACAAATGCTGGGCCAAACTTCAGAATCAAAAGCTACCAAAAGTATAGATTGTTCAAACGTAGAGCCAAAATAACACACACAGCTGCATAAGCAATGGGATAAGTACAGTTATTGGCATCAACACCAACAGCTGTGAGAAGTATACCACCATTCTTGGTCTTCAGATGTGTCCCATCCAAGCAAATGATTGGTCTACAGTGATTCATGAACCCCTTCTTCAGTGCATCCCAACAAATGTATAACCTCTTGAATTTACACTCATCACCAACAACCTTACACTTCAGCTTCACAGTTGAACCAGGGTTTGTTTTCATTATCTCTTCTGAATAACTCCACAGCTTTGCATATTGGCTTGCATCACTACCATGTATATCTTTAAAAACTTTCTTCTTGGTTCTGTACATCTGTGATAGGTGGAAGTCTACCCCACAGTCCATGTTGCTTATGGTAAGCATGGAGTTGGCTGGCCAATTGGGATCACTTTTGATCTTTGCATGGTACTTTTTGACCAGGTATCTTGTTGTGCCTTGTGTGACTTTGTCTTGTCTAGCACAATCATGGTCAAATGGATAAGACCTAACTTGCATTGTATCCTCTCCAACATATTTTGATGCATATATGTACCATGGACATCCTTCCTGTTTACATTTTGCCTGCACCTTCTTTTGTGAGTTGATAGGCCACCTCACTGACCTCCCTTGTTCAATTGCATACTGAACCACAGCATCCCTGAACATTTCAGTGGTAGCAAACTGCATCCCTATCTCAAACTCAACATTTTGCATATCTAATGCAGGGTTGAAAACAATATGGCCTTTATGTGTAGCTCTCTTCTTAGCAGCTTTCTTTTTCCTATATGTCTTTGGTTGATCTTCTGTCTGCTTGTCCTTACCATTCTTCTTTGATTTTTTCTTGTTCTGTTTGGTTTTTGGAGACTGTACATCTTGGACACTAGGTCCAGCCTCCTCTCTAACCTCAACTTCATCAGTTTCCTCTCCATCTTCTTGCCTTGTATTTTTTCTGGCTTCTAGTCTTTCCTTTTGTATTACATCTTCACTCTCTTCAACCTCAGGTCCCCCAAACTCAGCCATAGCTCTCTTTACATACTCATCATCTGCAGCATCATTGTCACTATCCTGCATATAGTCTGACAGCTCTGAGTCTGAACCAACTGATACAGCACCCTCACTATCATCACTGTCCTCTATGTCAAGAATAGCAGCAAGCAATGGACTTGTATTCTCCCTTAAGCTTTGAGGCAATACTCTTTGGCTTCTTGGCTGTGAGGTAGATGACACATTTTCTCCCTCAGTAGCTGTTTCTCCTTGGTTGTGTACCTTTCCATTGACTTTTCTTGTCTTCAACTCTTGCAATAACTTTGCCAAAGTTTCATCAGCTTCAACAGATTCCTCCTCAATGTCATCAGCAACTTCTCCTTCTCTAGCATTCAAATCCCTATCCCTATCAGTTGTTACTTCTGGTTGTATTATGTAATCCTGTCCTTCTTCTAGAGTAGGAGGATTTGGGAGTGAACTTTGAGTTTGGCTCTCCTCCAATGGCATATCATCAACAAGTGCATACACATCTACCATTTTGTTAGTGGAGCCAACCTTAGCCATCTCTACAACATCCTTGTCATTGTTGATTGCTATATACTCCCCTGGATTATTAGATATGTAAAAGATCCTCACCACCTTCCCATCAACTGTAACTCCTACATCTTTCACCATCCTTACTAGTTCCAACCTTGACATTTCATCCTCTGTACACCAGTCAATATAACTCAAGTGTCCCTCCAGGTATACTAGTTTCCCAAGATTCAGTAAGGTGCCAGAATGATGTAGAATTATAGTGAATGGGTCGTCTATATGTCCAGCTGCATAAAACAAGCAAAGCAATGGTCATTTTAGACTAAGTGTGCCTGCCTATTGAACAAGTAAGCAAATAAAGTGTCTTTTTTCGGCGTGTAAACCACAATCAACTAAACTACATGAAACAAAAAGTCACATTTCTGCAAATAAAAGCCACTATCAACTCCAAATTATGCAAATCGAGGGACCACACAACAAGATAATGCTACAAATACAGTAAAATAGTGGCATGCATAAAAATGTGTCTCTTACCATAATTGGGCGTGGCTTGACCGTCGGGAATAACGTCATTTGGTGTTCTTACTTGCCAGACCATGACTAATTTTGGTTGATTTCGTAGTAGATTAACGAAATTGAGTGTGGATTGTGAGGATCCGCGTTTGGCGTTTGGCCTTGATGCGTTTGGCGTTTGGTGATCTAGGGTTTTAGATTTTCGCGTGTAAGTAAGAACAATCTCGCGGGTAAACGGGATAATATACTTTGCCCCTTTTTTTTTAAGATTTAAGTGGAAGTACCGAAAATACCCTTACGAAGTGACGTCATTGGTCGCATAGTGACGTTTTTCGGTGGAGACTTGCCGGAAAACAAAGATCGGACAGTCGCGTGTCAAAAAATGCAAAGTTGGACAGTAAAGTGTACAAAAAAAAGGTTGGATATGTAAGTGCAAAACGGGCCAAAGATTGGATAGTAAATTGCATTTTTCCCTTAGAGTAATATAGTTAGACTATTTTTTTGTGCGATTCCAGTTTGGTTTGGTGAATTGGCGTTATAAATCAAAATTCAATTATATATGATTTCGATTTTAACCGCAAAGTTGCACACCAAACTATTTGGTTAAAAATCCCCAATCCTTAATCGATTATTGGTTGATCGACTTCGGCTTAGTGGCCACCCCGAGTGGACAGACCATGTGCAGTTTTGCTTGTCTCTTAAATTATGTGTGAAGGACATAAGACATTTATAGGCATTTAGTTAGTCATAATTATGTTTTTTGGACCAACGGTTGTTGGTTTAAGTGTTAAGAGACTTGAGTTCAATTAAATAAAGTCTCGAGTTCGAGTCTTGTGCATGTAAAAAACACCACTGGGAGAGTCGTCCCCCTCAAAAAGGGCCCCACCGTGCTCTGCTAGATTAGTCATTTAAACGGACATAAGTAAGAAATAAAAAAACTGTGTTTTGGGATCAGTTCCATAATCATACTCAATATCAAAGGTTACGTGTCACTTGTAGAGGAAACATTGGGATTAGTATTTCTGAAAATAATAACAATTAATTACGCAAAGACTGGTCTCTACAATTTAAATGACACATAAAACAATTTTACAGATGATTAAAGTCAAAATGCAAGTACTGAAAAGCAATCCGAGTACAAGGTTTCAAGACATCCACATTATGGAGAAACACCAGTTGGTAATGGATCTACATAAACTCGAAGAGAATCATTCCCAAGGCTCCGTTGTTCTTCTTGTATCCGAATTGCTGAGGCTCTAAGGGAATCGAGTCCCCAAATGACCTCAATGTATTGAAGAGTCGGTATATCTCCAATCTCAGAAGGTATCTCTTGGAGGTTGCGGCAAGAATTTATTACCAACTGTTGAAGGTTACGAAGTTCTGCAGATTCTACATGCCAACACTTGATGTCGACAAACCGCAAGAACAAATATTTGAGCTGGACGAATTCGCCTTCATTCATTTTCCAATCTTTCTCCACAAAGTCACATCTTTCTAGTTTCAGGACTTCCAGATTGCACAATTGACCTATGGTCTCCAAATTTCTCGGACTTAATTCGCAACCGAATAAATCCAGTTTTTTGAGCTTCAGTGGTAAAGCAAAGCTTCTAATGAAATTGGGTACCACATACCGCAAATTGTATCCTCGTGTCTTGCAAATGATAGCCAATGTCTCAAGTTGACGAAAGTGGATAAGATTACTGAGCTGATATTTGGACCACTCTATCACGTCAGAAAATTCCAAATCGACAAAATAGATTATTCCCAACTTCTTCAGATTTGGAATCCTTTCAATGGTCTCTTTTGCAAAACAGAAATCAACTAATGTGTAAAGTGTGTACATATTATTTAGAGAATGAACTTTTCCATCTGAGATTGTAGAGAAAGGGACAGGCAGTAAGCAACGATTGTCCATCACAAGATGTCTTAGTTTTGGCATCTCCCATATCTCAGGTGGTAAAAGTACCGTGGCATTGTCAGACAAAAAGGCCCGTGTTAATGTGAATTTTTCGTAAGATTCAATTATGAAGGTTTGAAGATGTCTAAGGTTAAGTATTCTTGCTGGAACTACCAATCGATAATCTTGACCCTGGGAGAAAGAAAGGTACCTCAAATGAGTTAGTTCGGTTACTTCAGGAGGAAAATTAGATAGACGGCTGCTGCGTCCATCATCAAGCACCCTGAGCAGCTTAAAAGAGAGAGCAAGAGATGTTAAGTATCGATAGTCGTTGTTGGAAAAAAGAAGAGTACGAATAGATCTGTCGCTTCTTGTTGTAGGTACATAGCTCTTGATATAATTACAGAGACGACGCTTATTATATATGACTTCTTGTGAAGCGTAGCCATCCTTCATGACATAAAGGAAATTTTCGTCACGAGCTTTCCTTATGCTGAAGTCCCACAAAAGATCATGGATGCGACATGATTTTGGTCTACCACTAGGTTTTTTCTTAGCTATCGAAACAAGATTTCTTGTGACTAGATCCTCCACATAGTCCTCCGCCACTTCTTCTGAGATTTTTGATGTAATTGGTTTTAGAAATCCTTCCGCCGTCCATAGCCTCGCAAGTTTGGAAATTCGAATTTCATGATCTTCAGGAAAACCTCCCATGTACAGGAAACAAGCTCTTAGATGGTGAGGCAAATTGTTATAGCTCAAAGAAAATAATGTGAACAAAAGTTCGTCGTTTGTTTCTAGAGCTGAGCTTACATTTGCCGCAAATTTTTCCCAATTGTTTAATGTCCCGTAAACCTTGGACAGAATACCTGCAACCAAAACAATGGCGAGGGGAAGTCCTCCACATTTTCCAGCAATCGTCTTCCCAATTTCTTGTAATTCTAGAGGGTAAGGTCCTCGCTCAAAAATCTTTTGTCGAAGTAGGCTCCAACTTTGATCCACATTTAAAAGTTGCATGTGATGAAGAGGACTAGAAGAGTCGGCATAACGACCCACCTCTGATAGCCTACTAGTTATGACGATCCGACTCCCATTGTTGTCATCTGGCAAAAATCTCCTCATGTCATCCCACGCCTTTGTACTCCACATATCATCCATGATCACAAGATACCTCCTACCCTTCAAAGTTTTATACACACACTCGGCCAAAACATGGTCACCTTGTTTGCTTAGATCATCAGTCAATGCACCAAGTGAATTTAAGAGAACTAACCAAATGTCTCGAATACAGTACTCTTGAGATATTGTCACCCAAGCACGAAAATGAAAGCATTCTGCAATCAGAGAGTCGTCAAAAATGGTTTTCGCGAGAGTAGTCTTACCGATACCTCCCATCCCAACAACCGGGATAATCTCAAGCTTGGACGAATCTCTGCATAGTCGAGCTTTCATTTCCAGCAAATCGCCGTCATGGAGCCCCACCACCGTGCTTCTGCAGCTTATTGGTGCTTGCCTAGATGACGAACCGACTCCACGTGGAATCAGAGTTTGGTCCTCGTAGATTTTCTTTATCTTCATTGCCTCTTCCACAATGGAATCGATCTTTTCATTCAGCCTCCGCAAATCATTTTGATATCTCTTCCCAAGAAATGGCATTCGTGCATACTTAAATACCAAGCTCCTTCCAGATCGAATCCTGTTCAGGATGTTTAATTCTACGACATCTTCTGCTTCATAGACTGCGTCTCTTATTTGTTCTTCGAGTGGATCGAACTTTTCTCCATTGTATTTATTACAATTATCTTCCATGAAAGATTGCAAAAAACACAACTTTTCATGGAGAGATTTGATCTGTTGTTGTTGGTCAACATCAGTAAACTGCTCTAGAATTTGAGATAAGGAAACAATAGCAGCATAAGCCATGATTTGATAAGGTCTGGATTGGCTGAAAATTGATTTGGAAGCAATTTGAAGATTTTGGACTAAAACTAACAAATCTTTGTGTTTTATAATTAATACTAAAAAAAAGGAAAAGAAAAAGAAAAGTCTGCTTTTCCTTCAACTTTCTGTCTGTGTCAATTTAATACTGATGACCAAAAGACTTTGGTATTTTAAAAGGGGGGAAATTACATTAAACACCTCATCGTGTGGCCGATTTGCAATCAATACCCTTAAGCCTTTTTGATTATGATCAACTCCCTATCGTTTGTCAAAATAGACACTTTGCCCCAACTCAACATTTTGCACTTTTTTTCAGAAATATTTTCGTCAAATGGTCAAAAAAATTCAATATTTTTTATTTTTTTAAGACAAAATCAAAGATTTATTAAATTTTACCCTTTTTTTTAGTTTCTTATTTTTTTTAAGACCAAAGAATTTATGCTTCTTTTTCAACAATTTTTTTAATCTTTAGACATTTTTTTTTAAATATTTAGACATTTTTTTTCCGAATGGTTAGTTGTAAAACATTCCTCCAAAAAAAAATTATTCCAAAGTAAATGCTTAAGTTCCATGGTCTTACTAAAATAATTTAGGCTTCTTTAAAAAAAAAATTGTCTTTAAAAAATATTAGTCGAAAAAAGATTTCTCGAAAAAAATTAGGCTTCTTTAATTTTTTTAAAAAATATTTAAATTTGACATTTGATGAAAATACCCCTGAAAAAAAGTGCAAAATATTGAGTTGGGGCAAAGTGTCTATTTCGGCAAACGATAGGGGGTTGACCGTAACAAAACAAACTTAAGGGTGTTGACTGCAAATCGGACCATAGAATGGGGGGTTTAATGTAATTTCTCCTTTAAAAAAATTCTTTTGTATCATTTCAAAATTAATTTATAGTATTTTATTTTATGTTTTATAAAAATATAACCAAGATAGTAAGATATAATTTGCCTAAAATTCAAATATTAGTGCGGCTTTGAACTCCTGCGTCTGTCTTTTGTAGTAGGAGATTTAATAATAGATAAGTGTAATTCTCCAAAGCAGTAATTAAAAGTGTTTATTTGATACCGGTTCATTATAATTATACAAGTATGATGTAGAATTATAAAATAGTATAAACTACATGCCAAAATCATCTTAACGTACGACTTCCAATAATTAGTAGTATTATTCATATGTAGTTAATTATAAAAGAACCATTCTCCTATTGAAATATTATTTCTACTATCGCTACTTAAACTCGTTTGATGCCTATAAACCTATTTTTCCCGCAAAAGTTCCGACACTACAATTATCCTCCGAGGGTTCATTCACCGACGCAGTTGAGGTGGCTGATCCCCAGTCCTCCGAGGCTTCTTGGCTATCGCCTTCTTCTTCTTGGAGGGATGAGGAAGGGGAACCTCGCACTTCAACTTCTCCATCACAACCCCTGAACAGACACATAATGGCAAAAGCCCGGTTCAACAATAGGAAGAAAAAACTGAAGAAAAGAAGGCTCGAGAAATTACGCAAAGACTTACTTATTTGAGGAGGCTTGTCCCTGATGAAAGGAGTCAGGGCGAGGACATCGTTCATGCCACAATCAACATATAGGGATGAGAAGACATCAACCCATGACATCTCATTCCAACTGAAGCTCTACTGGAAGAACCCTTTTGTTGTAAGATGGTCCGTGGCCTCCGCAATATTGTACCTGGAAGGGATCCGAGGGTCCAAATTCCACGCCCTCGGAGCGCTCTGCAGGAGGTTCTCGTTGGAATGGTGAAGGAAAAAGAACTTCTCTTGCCAGCTGTTGTGGGACTCTGAAAGGTCGTGGAGAACCCTCTTGGTCGTCTTCCGCATGGAGAAGGTGTAGAAGAGCTTATCCACAGAAGAGCTCGTCAAGTCAAAGGCCCCAAAAAATCGACGCACCAGACAAGGGTAGCCGTAAGCCATACAGATAAAAGGGAAGGCTGTCAGAGTCGACTACCCGTGTGACGACCGCGCCCCACGAGCCATGCTCCGATTCGAGTTGGTTCAGTGGTGGCCAGCCACTTTAAGACATGATTGCGTATAACTCGTTATTTTACATTTGTTTTTGTGTTTGATGGAGTGGTTCTTCATTTGGCTTTTGTGTTTTGCTTAACACTCTCCCATCAACTCAAGATTCCAATGCGGTTATCAAAATCTCCATAAAAACTTGATAATTGTTGAAAACCTCTTTTGGATTTTTTGAAAAAGTAAAAAAAACTCTGTAAACAATCCCTTTGTCAAGATTTTGAATGAATGACTAAATCACCTTTTGTAAATTTGGACATAAACTATGTTTTAAATTATCAGAATGACAAAATATAATATCTTTTAGTTTCTAAGAGGGAATAAGAATAATTTTAAGGGTAACTTTTATAATAAATAAATTTCATCAAGAGTTTCTCGCGAAACATTTCATACCACTTGGGTTTTATGTCAATGGCCCTAGATATTGTAGTGGGTTTCATGGTGTCCTAAAAGCAATAATATGTTTTTTAAAGAGAAAATTACGAAGTCAAGTTCATCTCACCTATGATGGCGTGTATGACAATCTCTAATGGAGTACTTAGAGTGTTAGACATAAAGATAAAGATGTTGATCGTTCGATTACTTTAGCACGGTACGGTCTCAGGCTTGTTAAAGTCACTGCTAATTTTTTCTGTTTGTTTGATGTTGAGCTGATGTGCTTTGATATGTTACTTTAGGACGGTCTCAGTCTCTCAGACTTGTCGAACGCATATTAACATTTGTCACTCTTAAATTATGGTCACAACCCTTAAAAAATTATTTCAGTTTCTATTTATACATATGGCCCCTTCTACCTCTAATAATCTGTTTTAGGAAAATATGAGGAAATCTAAATTTTAATATGGTATCGCAGTGTACCTAATTTGTTGCAGGTTTTGTCAACTATCTAACCCACATGCTACGATTCAAGGCTAATTTTCGAGCTATACGTGAGAATTTTTTATCCCACATTACTTGGGGAATGATTTTGATTTTTGTTTTTACATACTTTGCCTCTAGGGACCTCTCCCTATAATAAGGCTTTTCAGTGAAAAGTTTAAAGGGATCTAAAATTCTAATAATTGTGGATCAAAATTGGATCTATGCATGACATCTAATATGGAAAAGCAAGCAAGGTCTTGAGAAACTGAAGTTTGTAAATTAGTTATTATGTTAGAGTAGAAAAACAAATTAATTCTTCTAATTTGATATGGTAACATGACATCTAATATGGAAAAGCAAGCAAGATCTTGAGAAACTGAAGTTTGTAAATTAGCTATTATGTTAGACTAGAAAAATAGATTAATTCTTCTAATTAATTTGATATGGTAACACAAGAGAAATTATTAAGTGCGACTATTGCCCGATGACATTGTTTTGTTAATATGATTTATAGTGAAATGTGTGATTACCATGTAGTGGTAGGAATTTATTCCGTTGTAATATTAAAAAATCATGTAATCTCAATAACCTCTTGTTGTTCCACGTCATTATGTAACGATTTTAAGAAATAATTTGTCATACTTGGTTGGGAAGTAAACACCAAGCAAACCAAAAAGCCTGAGAACAATGTAAGCAAAGATATGTTCATGTAACAATAATTTGGCTAATTAGTTGAAGAACAATGTGCTACACGGAACAAATATGACTTCAATGTTCTCGATTTCACATGCACCACAAAATTGTGGAGAGAAAATTGAGAATCTATACAAAATAGGAAACGTCGAAGACATGGCATCTCATGTACTTGATAAATGTTAGGTCTATGTTACACGTGACAGTTATAATCAAATAAAGAAGCGATTTTTTTTCTTCTTAACTTGTGTATTATATATTAAGATCTCACTGTGCATTAGATATATAAAGTATATTTAACTGTTACATAAACATATGTACACAATGCTTGGCGCCAAAAATTCGGGTCTAAATAAAATGATATATGAAAATCATACAAAAACAATCTTTGCATGAGTCATTATCGCATCTAAAACTGAATTAATAATGCGACTAAGGACCATTTCAAATTTGCCCACCAAACCAATCTAAACGGGTCCCACTTCAAGCATCAAATCCTTTTAGTTTCTCCGCCTGGTACATCACTTAGGCCATGCATACATTTACTCATCATCATTCAATATTCTTTATTACGTACATATATATGCACACCTTAAAGTTCTATCAGTATACTCCTTGGACTTATGTATGATCTTAATAAGTTAAAGCCTCATCGTTTGTCAGTACGAGGAATTTCTTCGTGGTTGTTTGATAATACTTGAGAATGTCAGGAAATGGTGTCAATGAAGGAAAAGGAGAATCTGCTGATCATAAGGTAGGTCGAAGAGGGGTTCGTGATAGTTATCCTTAATTTTAGTAACTTATGTTCATCTTTTTCAATCGTTTCTGTTATTCGTCTCTACAAGCCTGAGCTTTAAGATGAGACGTGAATTCAATAGTTTCAAATGCTACTTTCATTTTTTACCAGGTTCGAGTTGACCCTGGAGAACCGCCATCTCTAGCTTGGCGAAGGAAATTAAACACCGAGGACAAACCTCTTACTGAAGTTGAATTGAGTCTGAAAGAGAAACTCAGCATGGTACTCTTCTCCGCTATTTTTCATCTTTCATGTACTTCCATCTTAGCAGTTTAGGGCTATAATGAGATCAAAGTACTATCTTGTATCTATCTTCGCGGCTTTTGATCATTAAGTATTTTACTCAAATGCTTCAAAACAAGCTGCATCGCTTACTAATACATGTCTTTGTACTACGTTTCACAGTTGCAAAACGGGCGCGACACTATAGAGTACTATAGTTTTGCTATTAAGTTTGGCTCCATTCTCTTGTTAACATATCCATTTTGGTGGTTTTCTTTAGGCACCTATAGGTTATAGGGTGTGGCGAACCATTCAAGAGGAAAAAACCCAATATAAGGTAGAATCGCAGCCATAATAACTTAAAACTTGACTTGATATTGATTCCTGCTGAGAGGAGCTTGATCTTTCTTCTGATTGTGGTTCTTGCAGAAAGTATTTCTTAATCCTTTTATCAAGCACTACACAACGTCTTGCGTTGGGGTTCCCATAGGTGGCATTGGGTATATATCTCTTTCGTCAATCTCTCTGTTTTCTTCCACTGCAAAATAGAATCAAGAATGCCATCGTGATGAACCTAAAAAAGAAACAATTCGACTTACATCTCATGTGTTGCTTTTAGCATATGTTGCTATTTCCATATTTCAGCGTAAATTTCATTGATTTGTTATGATTGCGAGTATTTGTCTTTGTAACTTCACTCGTTATAAGAATAGACTGCACAATGCCACAGGGCGTTGAATATTTGGAAATAAGTTTGTTGAAGAACGTAACTCCAGTGAGAACATTTTTAACTTCCATCACCAAACACAATTTTCAGTGCAGGAAGCATTGGTAGGAGTTTCAAAGGTGCATTTATGCGTTGGCAAATATTTCCTAGGATTTGTGAACATGACCCTGTCATGGCAAACCAATTTTCTGTAAGTGTGATCTGATTCTGAAGGTTATAATATAGCTATGTAAGTAAATATAGCGCATGTCATGCTAAACAGTTCATCCAAATCTTATGAAATTCAATTTTCATATATGTTTAAGGGCTTGATTTGACACGTTAACTGCATCTTTTGGTCCACATAGCTGCAAATTCAGGAATCAATGAACCTATTGGTAGTTTATTTCAACAAGAATAAATAATCTTTCAAATTGGTTAAGAATCTCTAGTTTGTGACCCTTCTCTATGGTACAAGTTGTTTTTATCTTCAACCGATAGTAAAAGGACGAAATTGGCGTGACATGAAACTGGATTTCATATTTCGACGTAAGGGTCCTGGTGCGTGACTCCTAGTATAGCAGTTAAAGCAGAACTTGTATGTGGATCGATTAGAAATTTCCTTTAGGTGTCAGAAAATAGTAACACTTGTTGCATCCTGTTCCTTCACAAAATGAATTTATAATCATGTTTCCAATAAAAGAAATTAAAGCTAAACTTGTTGGAATTGAGCAAGCCTTTTCTATTCAAAGCGAATCTCGTGGGAATCAACTGACTCTCCGATGTTCTCCATTGTCTTTGTCGGTTATTGATGATTTAATATTACTGTTTCACTACTGGTGCAGATATTTGTTTCACGCCCAGATGGGCAAAAGTTTTCTTCAGTACTATGCCCAAAGAGCTCAGAAGCCTTCAAGTAAGCACAAATTAGCATATTACTTTCTTGGTTTAGATGCTATGCAGTTATCAAAAGAATACATAGAGAGAAGTCTAGCATTATGCTAAAGGGAATAAGTTATTATGATCCAACTTTAGTATTAAGAATCAGTTTTCAGTTGACTATAATCAATATGGTTCTCAGGGATAGCTCAGCTGCTGGAGTAGGATCTTGGGACTGGAAGCTTAGAGGCCATAAATCCACGTACCATGCATTGTATCCTAGAGCTTGGACTGTCTACGATGGTAATATTGCAATCCTCGATAAAATTTCAAGTTTTATGACCCAGATCATTGATTCTAACTCTACGCCATTGTAATTATTACAATCGTCCATGAAAGATTGCGAAAAGCACAACTTTTCATGGAGAGATTTGATCTGTTGTTGGTCAGCATCAGTAAACTTCTCTAGAATTTGAGATAAGGAAACAATAGCAGCATAAGCCATGATTTGATAATGTTTGGATGGCCTTTCTAGTTTCCCCAACTTTTCAATGTTTGGTTGGCTGAAAATTGATATGGAAGAAGCAATTTGAAGATTTTGGACTAAAACTAACAAATCTTTGTGTTTTATACTTAATACAAAAAAAAAAAGAAAAGAAAAAGAAAAGTCTGCTTTTCCTTCAACTTTCTGCCTGTCAAATTAATGACATTTTATACTGATGACCAAGAGACTCTGGTATTTTAATTTTGCTAAACACTGATATTCTTCTATATCCTTTTGAATTTTGATGAAGGTTCAGTGCTGAACTGGAACTAGCAGATCTTGTTTTGACCTCTCGTATTGTGAAGAGTTCATGGGATGCAATTTTAGACACGCACAAACAATTTCATGATCAATATACTAGTACAACATTACTCAAGTTCAAAGTTCATCAGTTGCCCTCAAACGGCGCCGTTGTCGCTTTTGTATCCTCTCCTGACGCGATAGGTTTGGCGCCATTTATTTTTCAGACACAAGGCATAGGTTTGGTGTCTTCAGAAGAAGTCAAAGCTTCGTTGAACCTATTTGACTTCATTGGGACAAGGTCAACCCTTTACTGTGTTTTTCTATCTCTCCTAGATGACTTGGCTCAGCTCAAAAACCAGGTACTCATTCAAAGCTTGTTATGTTTACAAATAAAATGAAATCTTTAATTTTTAATAATTACAAAAAACCCCTGAAGTTCACAGAGACCCATCTTAAATCTACTCAAGTATATATGGATGGATACTCATCCTTTCATGTTGTACCTATTGGAGAATTGTGATGCATACATGAAGTTGTATATTGATAATCATTCAAATGTAACAATTCACAAACCTTTGAGAATAAAGTTCGGGTATTGTGAATCTAATTATCCTTATATCTAGCTTAGAATTAATCAACAAAAGAATGAAGCGTTAGTTATTTTGAACTTAGTTTCTACTAGCTTAGAGGTCGCATATTTGATCACCTTTTCTGAATAAGAATCAGTAAAGATCACGTAATGTTCAAGATATAATTGTAGTTTGCAGCTTGTGGAGTTTGTCTGCTATCCTACTAGAAAAGAACACGCACACTGTTAAATGCCTTTATTGAGTTACTTTGTTCATTAATGCAGCTTGGCAACTCAATTCCCTCGATAGCGTTCTTCCAGCAACTTCCAAACGCCCCTTTGCATCACATTCGGTTCACCACGAACGTTTCCAAAAAGCCATATCAGAACGCCCCACGAACTCAAGTTTCCTGCACTTGGTATCTGATAATGATTTAGTTCCCCATCTCTTCATCCCACACACTATTGGTGGTTCGTCTTCCCAAACCCCTGATTACATGCCGTTTGGCACATTTCTTCTATGCTCGGAAAACGAATCTTCGTGCTTTGAGGAACCAGAATTGATACTGGAGCTATTGATGACAACAAAGTCAAGCAATTGTGGTAATTCTCATCACCCAAACAGCTTTCAGATTACAGATTATGGGCCGATCTTGGAAGGCCTCATGAGAAAATCACTCTTCAAGGGTGTTTCGCTAGTGGATAAATAAATCTTTAACGGATCTGGAGGTAGGAATTGCGGTGCAACTTACAACAGTTGGTGTTGAGACATAGGTAACAGAAACACTTAAATTTACACAAAAGAACTACATTCTCTTCATTTTAAACTACAATTGGTAGTTTTAGTTGCAACAGAGTAGTCTAACTTGGTAATGAACATGATGGTTCCTAAATAAATGAACTTGCAGATCATGCCTGCTTGTTTCACATATTACTGAGCTTAAGCTGATGTGCTTTGATATGTAGTAATGCACTACTGTCAATTATTGGGTACATCTCAGTGTATGCTTAAAATTCAATTCGCTCTGTGTTACTATTTAATGGGAATTGGCTTCAGCGGTTTACTTTATTGGGTTTTGGATGGCTTGTTCTCATCTATATCTGTTTTTTGACATGTGCAGGTCCCAACTTGAATGGCCTGTTCGGAAGGCAATCCGGCAGCACCCCTGGTTATTCTTACTCTGCTGCCAACAAGAGCATGGCTGTTAACTGGGGAGAGAATACTTTGTGTATGATTTTTTGCTAAACCCAAAGAAGGTATATGATTCACTGCTCTTCGTTAACATGAAATTTGGATTTTGCTTCAGGACATTAATCTTACTCGAGCCTTTGCACTTAATTAGTGTTTCCGTGATGTTCCACTGCCCTTAGTTAACGTGGTGTCTGGGAGAAGAGATCTGTTGTAGGTTTTACGCCCCATCATGAGACATCTTGTCGTTGCATACTAGACACAGACATTTGTCAGATTGTGTTGGTCATGGGCCCAGATTATGTGCTGTGTATAGTTGTTGGATGAAACTTCATGGGGTTGTCTGTGAGAGGTCCATTGTTAATAGACTTGTGCTAAAGGTGGATGTACAGTACATTAATTATCAACATAATAACTTCAATGATATGCACTCTCTAATGTTATTTCCTAATGCCTTTGTTGAATGCTATTTCTTTTGTTAGATGTTGGGGTTGGTGTGAAGGAGCTGTTAGAAGGTGTGTTTTTTCCCCCCCTTTTTAGAATATGGTTTGAGGTATCTTCTCTTAGGGGCTGATTGTGTTTTTCTGTGAGGTTTATCCATATTTGATGTTCTCTAGTGGGGACATTACATTGCATGTAAGTTCACATTGTGTCGAAATCTGGAGGGTCTAGAATACAGACATGCACCTCGCAACTATATACACTTCTCCTACGTAGACTAATCATAGTGTCAAACTCCGGGAGATGTATTCCTGTCATATTTGAGTGTTGGGAGCCAGGATACCAAGAAAAAACTCGGTATAGTTACCGGTTTAAGTTAAGATGAGGAGATTTCATAGGCCAGTATTACGTGCGCCGAATAGGGTTCTGTAAGCTTGTAATAGTGGTGGCGGCTTAATGATGACATGTCTAGCTTTTGTGGTACAATGTTGTAGGGGTTTCTGCTTTAAATTGTGATGCCTTAAGATGAATACTTGTTGTAAACATGTTGTTGGCTTAAAGATCAGGAATGGTTGGGTTTCGAAAGGGACATCTCTTTGCTAGGTTCTTAGAGGATGTTCTTTTCTTGCAAGTTTTTCTTTGCTTTTCCCTCAATTTTTTCTTGGAAATTGGGACAAGACTTACTGGAGTTGTGGTGTCATTTGCTTTGTATTTGTAATGTTCAGAGGTAATGCAAAAGGAAAATGTTTTCTTGTCAGCTGCCTTTGAAATTTTTGCAAGGTTGAGTAGAATTTTCCACACCCGAGTCATTTTGATACTTTATTTTTGATGAATCACATTATGTGACAACTTCAAGTCTGTTTTGACCGTAAATAATTTTCGTTCAAGTATCTATGTTCTTTTGTTTTCCATCGAGATGATCGATGATTGTTTTGCTGGTTTCTGATTTCCATACATGCGATGTTGAGTGTGGAGTATGCTCATAATTGATTACTAAGTTACTTTTTAAATTGGTGCAGTACATTCCTGGCACGAAGATGGTGTTCCCTGGACTGAAGAAGCCACAAGATCGTGCTGATCTGATTTCATATCTCAAGGAAGCAACTGCCTGATGATGCTTTCGGACTCGTTAATTTTTGAAAGTTGCTGATATAAGTTGGCTGGTTTCGTATGAGGAACCTCTTTCTTTTACAATGTAGTTACTTGAGACTTAATTCAATAAGATCATCATTTTTTGTTGCTTGTGATTATGGCCTATGATACTCAGATTATTTTTTCCAAAACACAATTGAACATGTGCCAGGAGCTGTTTAAGTTGATTATGAAGTGCATTTGTTGTGCAGATCAAATTGCATTCTTGTTGTTTCTCTAGAGATTTCCCAGTGTAGGATTGGGCCATTCTCAAGTGCAAAATATCATTAATTATCAAATAATTAGAGTAATATAGTTGCAGAGGAAACATTGGGATTAGTAAGCAATCTGAGTACAAGGGTTCAAAACATTCACATTATGGAGAAGCACCAGCTGGCTATGGATGTACATGAACTCGAAGAGAATCATTCCCAAGGCTCCGTTGTTCTTCTTGTATCTGAATTGCTGAGGCTCTAAGGGAATCAGTTCCACCAGTGACCTCAATATATTGAAGAGCTGGTATCTCTCCAATCTCATAAGGTATCTCTTGGAGGTTGAAGCAATGATCTATTATCAACTGTTCAAAGTCACGGAGTTCTGCAGATTCTACATGCCAACACTTGATGTCGACAAACTCCATGAGCAAATATTTGAGCTTGACGAATTCACCTTCATTCATTTTCCAATCTTCATCGATAAATTCACATTGGTCTAGTTTCAGGACTTCGAGATTGCGCAATTGACCTATGGTCTCCAAATTTGTCGGACTTAATCTGCAACCGAATAAATCCAGTTTTTTGAGCTTCAGTGGTAAAGCAAAGCTTCTACTGAAATTGGTCACCGCAAACCGTGAAACGTATCGTGTCTTGCAAATGATAGTCAATGTCTCAAGTTGACGAAAGTGGATAATATTACTGAGCTGATATTTGGACCACTCTATCACACGGGATTTCTCATCAACAAAATAGATTATTCCCAACTTCTTCAGATTTGGAATCCTTTCAATGGTCTCTTTTGCAAAACAGAAATCTACTACTTTGTAAAGTGTGTACAGATTATTTAGAGAATGAACTTTTCCATCTGAGATTGTAGAGAAAGGGACAGGCAGTAAGCAACCATTGTCCATCACAAGATGTCTTAGTTTTGGTATCTCCCATATTTCAGGTGGTAAAGGTACCGTGGTATTGTGAGACAAAAGGTACCGTCGTACTGTGAATTTGGGGTCAGATTCAATTATCAAGGTTTGAAGATGTCTAAGGTTCAGTATTCTTGCTGGAACTACTAATCGATCACATAAATCCTGGGAGAAAGAAAGGTACCTCAAATGAATTAGTTTGGTTACTTCAGGAGGAAAATTAGATAGACAGCTGCTGCGTCCATCATCAAGCACCCTGAGCAGCTTAAAAGAGATAGCAAGTGATGTTAAGTATCGATAGTCGTTCTTGGAAAAAAGAAGAGTACGAATAGATGTGTCGCTTCTTGTTGTAGGCACATTGCTCTTGGTATAATTACAGAGACGACGCTTATTATATATGACTTCTTGTGAAGCGTAGCCATCCTTCATGACATAAAGGAAATTTTCGTCACGAGCTTTCCTTATGCTGAAGTCCCACAAAAGATCATGGATGCGACATGATTTCCATCTACCATTGGCTTTTGTTTTAGCTATCGAAATAAGATTTCTTTTGACTAGATCTCCCACATACTCCTCGGCCGCTTCTTCTGCGCTTTTGGATGTAATTGGTTTTAGAAATCCTTCTGCTGTCCATAGTCTCGCAAGTTTGGAAATTCGAATTTCATGATCTTCAGGAAAACGTCCCATGTACAGGAAACAAGCTCTTAGATGGTGAGGCAAATTGTTATAGCTCAAAGAAAATACCGTGAACAAAAATTCGTCGTTTGTTTCTAGAGCTGAGCTTACATTTGCCGCAAACTTTTCCCAATTGTTTAATGTCCCATAAACCTTGGACAGAATTCCTGCAACCAAAACAATGGCAAGGGGAAGTCCTCCACATTTCCCAGCAACCGTCTTCCCAATTTCTTGTAGTTCTAGAGGGCAAGATCCTCGCTCAAAAATCTTTTGTTGAAGTAGGCTCCAACTTTGATCCACATTTAAAAGTTGCATGTGATGAAGAGGACTAGAAGAGTCGGCATAACGACCCACCTCTGATAGCCTACTAGTTATGATGATCCGACTTCCATTGTTGTCATCTGGTAGTAATCTCCTCATGTCATCCCACGCCTTTGTACTCCACATATCATCCATGACCACCAGATACCTCCTGCCCTTCAAAGTTTTATAGACACGCTCGGCTATAACATCGTCACCTTGTTCGCTTAGATTATTATTAGTCAATGCACTAAGTGACTTTAAGAGTCCTAACAAAATGTCTCGAATACAATACTCTTGAGATATTGTCACCCAAGCACGAAAATGAAAGCATTCTGCAATCAGAGAGTCGTCAAAAATGGTTTTCGCGAGAGTAGTCTTACCGATACCTCCCATCCCAACAACCGGGATAATCTCCAGCTTTGACGAATCTCTGCACAACCGGGCTTTCATTTCCAGCAAATCGCCATCATGGAGCCCCACCACCGTGCTTCTGCAGCTTATTGGTGCTTGCCTAGATGACGAACCGACTCCACGTGGAATCAGAGTTTCGTCCTCGGAGCTTCCCTTTAGTTTCATTGCCTCTTCTACAATGGATTTGATCTTTTCATTCAACCTCTGTAAATCATTTTGATATCTCATGCTGAGAGACGGCATTTGTGTATACTCAAATACCAAGCTCCGTTCAAATCGAACTTGGTTCAGAATTTGTAATTCTACGACATCTTCTGCTTCATAGACTGCGTCCCTTATTCGTTCTTCGAGTAGATCGAACTTTTGTCCGTTGTAATTATTACAATTATCTTCCATGAAAGATTGCAAAAAGCACAACTTTTCTTGGAGAGGTTTGATCTGTTGTTGGTCAGCATCATCAGTAGTAAATTGCTCTAGAATTTGAGATAAAGAAACAATAGCAGCATAAGCCATGTTTTGATAATGTTTGGATGGCTGAAAATTGTTTTGGAAGCAATTTCAATATTTTGGACTAAAGCTAACAAATCTTTGTGTTTATAGTTAATACAAAAAAGAAAAAGTAAAGTCTGCTTTTCCTTCAACTTTGTGTCTGTCAATTTAATGACATGACATGTTATACTGATGACCAAAAGACTTTGATATTTTAAAAAATTCTTTCATATCATTTCAAATTTAACGTATAGTATTTTATTTTATGTTTTATAAAAATATAACCAAGATAGTAAGATATAATTTGCCTAAAATTCAAATATTAGTGCGGCTTTGAACTCCTGTGTCTGTCTTTTGTTGTTGAAGATTTACTAATAGATAAGTGTAATGGCTGTCACGTCAACAAGTTGTATTTGCACCCAAAACCCTTGTAGCTTTAAATATTGTATTTGCACTCCAAAATAAATTGTACTTTGCCCTCTAATATATATATATATAATCATTTGTAAAAGTAAAATATATATATAATAATATCAACATATATATATATAACTATTTATAAAATAATAAATATTTTAATATTATATAAAATAAATAAAAAACAAAAAGATTAAAAAAAAATCCCGTCCCCAACCACCCTCCCCCCCTCGCAGCCGTCGCCGAGCACCACTGCCCAATCGAACCGCCCCCACCGCCCCCAACCACCACTACTAAATCGCGATGGTGGTGGTTGCGATTGCAGTGGTGGTGGCGTCGATTTGACGCCACCACCACTTCAAATCACGGCAGTGGTGCCGCCGCCGAGCACCACTGCCAAATTCGCGGTGGTGGTGGTTGGGCGTCACCACCACCGCGAATTTGGTAGTGGTGCTCGGCGGCGGCACCACCACCGCGATTTAGTCAATCGTGGTCGCCAGATGGGTTGGGGGGGGGGGGGGGGGGGGTTCTCGGGTCGGGTGGGGTAGGTTTTCTTTTTTTAATATATTTTATTGTTATTTGTTTTTTTGTGTTTTTAATAAATTATTAAAGTATTTATTTAATAAAGTATATATATGTGTTTATTATTATATTATATATATATATATGTGTGTGTGTGTGTGTGTTTATTAATATTATTATTTATACATATATGTTTATTATTATTTATATATATGTTTATTATTATTATTTATATATATTTATTATTATTGGCTGAAAATATGACGTGGCGGAACAATTTTATGACGTGGCAGCCACTGTACCGCCACGTAGGCATTTTTGGCCCAAATAAGACAATCGGGCATTTTTGCAAGATTTTTCAAGACTTACGGGACATTTTTACAAGGCCCGAAAAAAATGGGCATTTTAAGTTCTGAAAAAAAAGTTACAGGGAAGTTTTAATATTTCTTCCTTATTTGATACCGGTTCATTATAATTATACAAGTATGATGTAGAATTATAAAATAATATAAACTACATGCCAAAATCATCTTAACTTATGACTTCCAATAATTAGCAGTATTATTCATATGTAGTTAATTATAAAAGAACCATTCTCCTATTGAAATATTATTTCTCATATCGCTACTTAAACTTGTTTGATGCCTATAAACCTATTTTTCCCGCAAAAGTTCCGACACTACAATTATCCTCCAAGGGTTCATTCACCGACGCAGCTGAGGTGGCTGATCCCCAGTCCTCTGAGGCTTCTTGGCTATGGCCTTCTTCTTATTGGAGGGATGGGGAAGGGGAGCGTTGCACTTCAACTTCTCCATCACCGCCCTTGAACAGACACAAAATGGCAAAAGCCCGATTCAACAATAGGAAGAAAAACCTGAAGAAAAGAAGGCTTGAGAAATTACGCAAAGACTTACTTATTTGAGGACGCTTGTCCCCGATGAAAGGAGTCGGGGCGAGGACATCGTTCAGGCCACAGTCAACATAAAGGGATGAGAAGACATCAACCCATGACATCTCATTCCAGCTAAAGCCCTACTGGAAGAACCCTTCTGCTGTAAGATAGTCCGTGGCCTCCGCAATATTGTACCTGGAGGGGGTCTGGGGTCCAAATTCCACGTCCCCGGAGCACTCTGCAGGAGGTTCTCGTTGGAATGGTGAAGGAAAAAGAACTTCTTTTACCAGCTGTTGTAGGACCCTGAAAGGTCGTGGAGAACCCTCTTGGTCGTCTTCCGCATGGAGAAGGTGTAGAAGAGCTTATCCACAGAAGAGCTCGTCAAGTCAAAGGCCCCAAAAAATCGATGCACCAGATAAGGGTAGCCGTAAGCTATACAGATAAAGGCGAAAGCTGCCAGAGTCGACTTCCCGTGCGACGACCGCGCCCCACGAGCCATGCTCCGATCCGAGTTGGTTCAGTGGTGGCCAGCCACTTTACCCAATCCAGACTAAAGCGCAACTCATAGGAAGGAGTCTCACTTGTTCAGGATCAAAACCATACACATTTTATAAATTATATTTTAATATATACAACATAAGTCTTGATATTACAAATAATGTGACTATTTTAATGGTTATGCACTAATGACAAACATGAATATTCCAGAATGCACGCCTGGACAATTATTCACTTGGTCCATGTTGGCATGTTGATTTTATCCCAAGGAATAAGTCTTTATTGACTTAGTGAGATTCTTATAAAAGGATTGGTAAAGCAAGAATTAACTATGACATACTGGATACATTTCGAGAGTGATCTTACCGGTAGAAATAGTTCAACTAGACAATTTGATGTAGCAATGTTACTGAAGTTTTCATAGAATAGTTAATGAACTTGTGCTTAACAATAAACAAATTCAGTCTTATAACTTCTACTATTCTACCTTATACCTCCCGACGAGGAGCGACCTCGCAAACAATCAAGAGACATGCTCGAGTACATGTTGATCCAGAATGCGGGTTACAGCCAACTCCTGACTGCAAGCGGCACCTAGATAGATGAGTATCAAGCGAAATTACTTAAACTGACAGTACTTACTGCCCGACAGTAACTCGACTCAATCCCTAAGCCCAACTTCCCAAAGGCGTCCCAATGGGTATAACAGATAAACAAACAAGCTAGTAAACCGGATAATATCCGTTGCTCATTGAGCTACATGTCCCGAACATAGTTTGTTGCCATTTGCACAATTCAAGAACCAACAGATAAGATTATAATATTGGAGAATTATCATGATTATGAATAGATATGATAAATAATAAATGATTGTATATGATTTAACGATGAGTAAGAAAATCATGTTATGAGATGAGATGCTAAACAGGATTATGATGAAATATTGGTTGTTCGAGGTTTGGTAATGGAGTAGTGACTTTTCTATCCAAGTTCCTCAGAGCCGAACGCCAAACGGAGCTAGAACAAATCAGAAATGGAACCTCACCTTAACTCGTATGGGGGAACCTTGATGGCGTTGATTAGTTCGTTAAACCTTTATCAAATATAAATAATATTAATCAACTGAATTTATAATTCCCCATAAAAAATATTAGTACTTTTTCTTCAATTCTCATGTTGGTGAAATTGAGAACGTTCTTGTTAAGAATGCTAGTTACAATGTATATGTTAGTAAATAACACATAAGCTTAATTTATGTCATTACACGAAACATGGAAATCTTAGATGATGAATTTAAAGAAAAACATATTACTCAACTAACTCTAGGAAAACTCATCTTTTTAGTCTTTCATCAATTCCAAGCTTTTAATAACCACATACCAAATAAGTATCATACGAAATAACACCTTAAAAGGTATAACTTAGTAATTTATTACTTTATTTTCCGTAGTCAGTTTAAAAATGCATATACTTGTTCTATAATTTAAATATAAAGATATAAACATGAGAGATTTATCAAAACATGTGATAAGAAATGATAAATAATCTTATTTGATGGTTAGGTCATGAAGTGGCAAGAATAATCTTGTAAGACTTTAAACATGATAAATCTACCATTTAAATGCTATAAATAAGATCTAAAAAATGTCAATTCATGATTATAAATCATATTAATTTAATTATAACTAATACTATATCATGTTAAATTAATGTGTGTGATAAATACATTGAATTATGATGGCGATTAAACTTATAAATTAAAAAAATAAAGGTTATGCCAAATAAACTGAAAAATCACCGCAATTTTGGTTTTACCTTTGATCGGACATCCAATTGAACTTGGTTTTCAAATCTTTTTATTCTTTATGGTTTCTAGCATCATGAGAGATGCAGGAATCCAAGATTTTATGAAAACACAAAGTTTTGCTATGCTAAATAATTCTTGCAACATAAGAGTTGCTATCGGATTTCCTGGCAGCAGTTTACAATTTATGGATTATACCCTCTTAGATCAGATCATTTGAGAAAGATGTCTTTATACAAAAGATAGAAGACACCAAAGAGAGTATTCAGCCGTTGGCTTTGATCAAAAAGTTAGTCACCCTTTTATTCTACACGTCACCTTGCATCTCTTAATACATACTCCTCTATTTTACAACTTAGTCACCCTTTTATGTAGTGTAAGGCACATGGCAAAGGAATAGAGAGATCAAATAGTGTGACCTCATCTTAATTGTCCACTTTCCCTGTTTTTATATAAAAGAAGCCATGTTGAGACCAAACTTTTGATTTTCTTTTTTACCTATTTACACTTTATGAAAGTTTATTATTAGTCGGATATAACTGTAATTTACTTTGCCTTAATAATTATTTAAATCTTTTTATTAAAGGAAACAACTATTAAATAATCTCTTATATAAAAAACAAGATTAGGAATTAGGATATGTCGATTTTCTATCCATATTTAAATTAAAATAATTACCACATTTATTTAAAAATTAAAAGAAGTGATTAATTGCGCGGGGACCAAAGAAGTGATTAATTGCAAAAGAATATGGTTTTGTAATAAATTACAAAGTTAGACTACTATGATGCAACTAAAACTACCAAGTAGTTTAAAATAAAGAGAATGTAGTTCTTTTGTGTAAATTTAAGTGGTTTTGTTACCTATGACTCAACATCAGCTGCTGTAAGTTGCACCAAAATTCCTGCCTCCAGATCTGTTAACGATTTATCCACTGGCGAAACACACTTGAAGAGTGGTCTTCTCATCAGGTGCTCCAAGATCAGCTCCCATAATCTGTAATGGGTGATGAGAATTTCCATAAATACTAAACTAAAGACTATGGTCTAATACACCCTCACAAAATGACGTCCCATCGACGATGGAAATTTTGGACCGAAGCAAAAGAAAGTGAGAACGAGGAAGCGACTCCGTGGGAAGGTCTGCCAATTGATCCGTAGTGCTAATCTAGGAAACAATGAGGAACCCCTTATTGACAAGATCACGAACAAAGTGAAGGTCAATAGAGATATGCTTCATGCGAGAGTGCAACACCGGGTGAAGCGAGAGACGAATAGCACCCAAGTTATCGCAGAAAACACACATGATGGAAGGCAAGGACACACCAAGCTCGTCGAATAGGTGTTGCAACCAACGAATTTCTATAATGACATTCGCCAACGCCCTATACTCGAATTCAGTGGACGACCGATAAATAACATGTTGGCACCGAGAAGACCAAGAAATAGGATTAGCTCCAAGAAACACCATTTAGGCAGAGGTAGAGGCTGCATTAGCCGCATCACCGCCCAATCCGCATCAGATAAAGCCGTGAGTCGGAGAGAGGAGATATGCCAAAGAATGAGACCTTGCGAAAGCGTGCTCTACAAGTAACAGAGGACCGATTTCAAGGCAGACCAATCGGCTTTAGTGGGGTTAGACATGCGTTGGGCTAGGCGATTCACATCAAAAGCAATGTCGGACCGAGTTAGGGTGAGATACTGCAAAGCCCCAATAACACTGCGATACTCTGAAGCGTCCATCAAGGAGGAGGAAGGCGAAACCGAAGAAGATAAGGCCATGGGAGTGGCCAACGGTTTGGCACCATCCATCTTATAACGAGATAGGACATCACACATATACTTGTGTTGGGAAAGAAAAAGACCATCCTTGCAAGAGAAAAGATCAACACCAAGAAAGTAGGACAGTGAGCCTAAATCCTTAACCGCAAATTGTCGACCAAGATGAGCAACCACACGCGAAACAAGAGACTCATCATCACCCGTCACAATAATATCATCCACATAGATGAGAAGATAAATAACCTTACCGTTGTGGGAGAACACGAATAGAGAGGTGTCTAATTTAGATTGCAAGAACCCAAAGGAGCACAAGGCAGCACTAAGCGCAAGAAACCAAGCCCGAAGTGCTTGCTTCATGCCATACAAAGACTTATTCAGATGACAGACATGATTAGGGAACGATGAGTCAACAAAGCCTTGAAACTGAGACATATAGAAATCCTCATCAAGCGTACTATGTAAGAAAGCATTACTAACATCAAGCTACCGAAGACGCCAACCACGCATCACCGCCAAAGATAAAATGATGCGTATAGTGGCTGGTTTGACAACCGGGCTTAAAGTCTAAACCTTCTCGCTGATTAAACCCTTTAGCAACAAGACGAGCTGTGTACCTCTCAATCGAACCATTCGGGTGACGTTTGATGTGGAACAGCCGCTTGGACCCAATGATGTTCTTCCCTATAGGAGACATAACTAAATTCTAAGTTCCATGGTGCATGAGGGCAGTAATTTCTTCTGTTATGGCTGCACGACATACATGATCATTCAAATCTTGAGAAACACATGAAGGAGCAACATGACCAAGAATCGGGTGTTTAGAGGCCAAGTTGAGTTGCTTAGGTTTGAAGATATGATTCATAGCTCGTGTAGTCATGCTGTGAGTGCGAACAGCATGATCGAGTTCATGAGTAGGGAGCGGCGCAGTGGAGGACGACTGCAAAGTAGGGCTACGCAACACGGGCAATGAGAAGGGTGCAAAACGACTGCTAACCTGTGTGGTTGGGCTTGAGTCAGGCAAAACTAGATCACCAACCAGTTGAGGTGACCCATGGGCCGAGTTCTCAGATTCAAGAGGCGAATCATGGGCCAGGTGGACAAGGGCAACGAACCGGGCCGAACGACCACACACGAAAATGGTCAGAATGGAGGCAATTGTGGCCCACAAGGAGGTGGGTGGACCGCTGGGCCTGGTGGGTGGACCGCATGGATGGATGGGCTGGACCCATGAAGAGGGGGGTCAGGTCCATGAGGGAGAATGAGGAGCGGAGCCGAAACCCTAGGCGGCGGGTCGACCCGAGCGCGGTCCAGAAGCGCACGAAACCCTGAAAACTCTGACTTAGCAAATCGAACATGGCGTGAGACATAGAGACGCCCCATTTCAACGTCTACATAAAGGTAGACACTTTAAGAGGAACTATAACCCACAAATATACAAGCTTGATATGGACGTGTGAGCTTGCCCGAGAGATAAGGACACAACCATGTGAAGCAAAGACACCCAAAAGTTCGAAGCTTGAGATAGTTCGAAGCACGCCCAAATAAGATGGAGAACAGAGAGGTGTGATTTAGTACTACCGTTGGGATGCAGTTGTAAAGATAGACCGCCATAGAAAAAGCTGAGTCCCAAAAATAGGGAGGTAAGGCCGACTAGTGCAAGAGAACGCGCCAAGAGTGACAACATGGCGATGAAGACGTTCAATAGTATCATTTAGCTGCGGGGTATGGGGGGCAGTGGAGAGCCAACTAATACCATGGTCAGACAAGTAGGAACGTAATCCAATGAATTCACCCCCATTATCCGAGTAGAAGTTCTTGATAGAGAACCCAAATTGTTTTTCAACCAACCTATGAAATTGGTGTAACACTGTAGCAACTTGAGACTTATGTGTCAAAGGAAAGAACCAACAGTATTTCGAAAAATGGTCCACCAATAAGAGATAATAACGACTGCTATGCATAGAAGAGATCGACGTCGCCCCCCAAACATCACCATAAACAAATTCCAACAGATGAGTAGAAACAAGAGGCGTAATAGTAAACGGCAACTAAGTACTCTTATTAGCTAAGCAAAAACGACAAAATGTTGAATTCTTTGAATAATTAGAATTACATGGTAATTTAAACGTACGTAACAAAAAGGAAATAACATCCAAAGACGAATGGCCGAAACGACTATGCCAATTATCCTTAGTAGTGCGAAATCCCATAAACGCCATTGGTGGTGAAGGTGGTCGCGGCTTCATGTTCCAGTGGTATACTCCTCTAGTGCAATCATCGTGCATGAGTCTCACCCCATAACCCGATCCTTAACAAAAAAACACCAAGGATGAAATTCAATAGTAACGTTATTTGCAAGACAAAATTGATGCACGGATAACAAATTCCTTTTAGAAGAAGGAAACATAGCACTTGAGACATAACAAATTTACGAGCAGTGGTAGAAATAGAAGTAGATCCAACGTGCATTATAGGAAAACCTGAGCCATTGGCAAAAACCACTTCATCCGTTTCGTCATACTTAGAATGAACCGTAAGGTTTTGAAGATCAGAGGTCAAATTATGCGAGGCCCCAGAGTCAACTAGCTAAATATTGTTGTCAGATTGAGATGGAGGTGGAGTGGACGCCATGTTGGCAATAGGCTGTTGAAGGCGACGACAAGTACGAGCACCGTGACCATAGATACCACATATTTGACAAGTGATGTTGGGGTGTGATTGAGAACCGGAACGATTGTTGTTGTTGCGGTGGTTCTGAGGGTTAGGGTTCCCACCACGGTTGGAGAAGTTCCCACGTCCATAGCTGCACCCCGAATTGCCACGATAACCATTGTTACTCCCACGCTGACCCGAGTTTGGTTGATACGAAGCAGCGTGAGCCGAGGCAACAAGAGAAGCGAAATGAGCCTCCAAACGCTTAACGTAAATTTCGTGCGGCACCAATTTGTCATGAAGGGCAGCGAACGAGAGAGCATGGTCACGCGAGTGGATTTTAGCCGCTATGTCACGATACGATTGCCCGAGACCTTTGAGCACAAATAACATGACGTCATCATTGGAAAGACGATGATCGATGAGTGCGGGTTCATCAATATTTACATTGACTAGTTGATGGAAGTTAGAGACGAATTTGGAGCCTATGGTCATCTGAGAGAGAGGTTTCTTCAACTACAGGACACGAAAACGAGATTTGTTGGCAAACATGTCCTGCAGGGTTTTCCACATGGCGGCCGAGGTCTTCTCACTCGTGATGCGATTCATGACATCCGGTGAGAGAGAGCCAAATAGAGCAGAAATGAGGAGAGAATCCTGACGCGTACAGTGAACGAACGCAACGAGTGATTCAGGAGAAGCACCGGGACGAGGGTAGGGGGCCGTACCGTCCAAATAGCCAGGAAGGCCATAGCCATAGAAAAGATGGCGAACCTGTGCATTCCAGGAGGTATAATTTTTGGAGTTAAGTTGCAGAGGTAGATGAGTATGTGCGTTGATGGGCACAAGAGGGGGACCACCGGGACCATTCGGTGGTATCACAGGCGGAAGCCCGAAACCCGCAAGAGGAAGAGGCGTCAATGACGACTTCATGACCGAAGCCGATGATTAGGCGGTCGGAGGTGACACGGCGACTGAGGCGGCGGAGTCACTAGGGTTTAGTGAGGAACACATGAGGATCGTATTTTCTCGTTAGAGATATTTTCCTGCTGAACCATATAAGAATTATAAGGGTGTTACTTTATTATTCACACTATGGTGGTATTTATATATATACTTGGTACAAGTTACAATTAGGTAAAGAGATAAATACAAAAAGAAAATAATTACAAGAATAATTTCCATAAATACTAAACTAAAAACTCTGGTCTAATACATAAACGCTAAAAAAAAAAAACATCTGAAAAATCAAATATTCAATCTCTCTCTCTCTCTCTCTCTCTCTCTCTCTCTCTCTCTCTCACATGCACACACATAAACATACATACTTTCTTTGAGCTTTTATTGCCTTTGCTCTAAGTAAAATATAGAGGAGATATGTATTTGTAGCGATAAAAATTCTAAGTCTTTAAAATAAAAGACAAGAAAAGCTAAGTACAAATAAAATTTATTTATTCAAATCAATATGGGGTTACAATCTCTAGTAATCCTCTGATTCTTTTCTAATCGTCAAACTTGGTTGACTTGACGGCGGAATTGACTTTGATCGCTTCCACGTTATTTAAGTTGTACGTTAATCCAAGGGATTTGAGCTTGATCTTGAATTGACAATTGACTTGACTTGATATTTGTGACGAACAATTTGATATTCGTCTTGAATTCTTGCACTTGTTGAATGTCAATCTTCTTTAGAGGAATATTGATCTTCAAAAATACTTGGATGCTTGACAAACGTTGATGCGAGGGCTTGACAGCTTGATCTCGGATCGAACGGAGATTTGATTTGGAATTTGATTTGAAGATTGATGAAGGATGATATGATCTTCGCCTTCAGTTCTTCGGATATGTGGACTTTGATCTTCTTGAATGGACTTGAATCTTCAAAAACGGTTTTTCGAGGGTCTTCTGACTTGATCTCGAATCAAACGGACTTTGGGCTTGAAGATTGTTGAAGAACGGTATGAACTTGACGTTGAATATGCTGAATTTGTTGAAGCTCGATCTTCCTTGGCAGAAGTATGATCTTCAAAAACGGTTATTTGGTGGACTTGAGGCTTGATGATGGATCGAACAGAGGTTTTTTGTGAAGAACACCTTGAATGCCGCCGAAGAACGCTTGAAGATGGATGAACTTGGTGGAGCGAAAAACTTAGAGCTTTTCCCTTTTCAACTTGTGAATATTTGTGTGTGTTCTTTTCCTTTATGAGAGGACCTCTATTTATAGTTGTAAAAACCTAGAGCTCCGTGCTTGTGATTGGTCGGTTTTATTTCAAGATAAGCATGGATTTAATTTAGTCTTGCTTATCAAGAAATATTTAGAACACATCATATTTCCACGTGTAATAATGTGATTGGTTGAAATATATCTTCTTTTCCACATGGCCTTGTTTGATTGGTTGACTCGCATCATCATTTTTTCCACGTGGCTTTATTTGACTGGTTGCAATTCTCCATCTTTTCCATGTGGCTTTATTCGATTGGCCAATCAAATAGATATTAGAAAATCAATTAATTAACCTATTAATAATTAGAATTTAATTTAGTAAAATTCCAAATTAAAAATAGAAATAATCAATTTAATTTCTAAAAATTTAATTTGACACTTGTCAATATTTAATTGGAGTAGACAAAATTTATTTGTCTACAGTATTCTAAGATCTCAGTTCTAGGTGACGTGCACATGTATCTTGTATATCAAAAAAATATTCATCTTCATGCCATTTATTTTGTATATCAGAAAAATGTCCATAGTAAATATAACATTTTTATATCAGAAACATGCACATAGTTAAAATAATATTTGTATATGAGAAAATTACACATAGTAAATATATATTTTTATATGGGTAAAGTACATATGATAAATATATTAGAAAAGTATACATAGTAATTATAATATTTGTATCAATTCATCAAAAAAATAAAAAAATATAATATTTGTATTTTTTAAAAGTAGCACATATTAATTATTATTTTTGTGTATTAGAAATGTTCATATAGCCTTTTCATAGATTGAATATCTGACGCTGCCATTTCCAGCATGTCTAGTTTGTGTAGTCGACATTGTCCGTTTCCTCGTTTGAATCCATAAATAAAAGGGTTTCGAAGTCTATTTGAATATTTTTTGTCATATCCTGTAGGATAGTAAATAAACAAATTACTTGTTAAGGTATTCCTCTGCCTCCTAAGATTTAAGTTCCCTTAATCTTAGCAGTGTCGCCTTTGACTGTCTGTAGTTGAGCGAAGTCCTTCGAATGTCGGGTTCACTTTGATATTTTCTTTTTTTTGTATGTTGGGTTGTCTCCTGCCTATCTAAGCGGATAGCGGAGTTATCCGAGGAATTTGTGATTTTTGTATGCCGGCTTGTCTCCTGCATATCTCGATGGATAGCGGAGTTATGCAAGGGCATTTATAGATTTCTTATGCCAATTTGTCTCCTGTCTATCTCGGTGGATAACAGAGTTATGTCAGGGCATTTGTAGATTTCGTATGCCGGCTTGTCTCCTGCCTATCTCGGTGGATAGCGGAGTTATACCAGGGCATTTGTAGATTTCGTATGTCGTCTTATCTCGTGCCTATCTCGGTGGATAGCGGAGTTATACTAGGACATTTGTAGATTTGGTATGCCGACTTGTCTTGTGCCTATCTCGATGGATAGCGGAGTTATACTAGGGCATTTGTAGATTTCGTATGCCGGCTTGTCTCCTGCCTATCTCGGTGGATAGCGGAGTTATACCAGGGCATTTATAGGGTTTTTTTTTCCCGATGGATAGGGGATCTCTTCTTCTCCTTGTTTTGCTGACAAAGGATGTCGGTGTTCCTGTCATGGAATCGGAAAACAATATATGTGCAAGGATATATCAATGTAAAACTTTAAGATACATAACAACCAAGAAGCTGAGAGCATCCGATATGCCTACTGTTAGGATAGAAGACACTTTTACCGTTTTAAGGTATATTTCTGTCTTATCCCGTAGAACATGTCCAATAGATAAAGAATAATAATAGAGAGCGGCCAAAAACCTGTTAAAGCCCAGTTCACCTAATACGGATGAAAGACAATTCACGTAATTATCGAACATTGTGGAGAAACCCCACGTGGTAATGGATGTACATGAGCTTGAAGAGAATCATTCCTAAGGCTCCATTGTTCTTCTTGTATCTGAATTGCTGAGGCTCTAAGAGAATCCGGTCCATAACCTGTCCTAATGTACCAAAGAGTTGGTATATCTCCAATCTTACAAAGTATATCTTGACAGTTCCACCAAGATTCTATTACCAATTGTTCAAGGTTACGAAGTTCTGTATGTTCTACATGCCAACACTATATCATGGAGCTGCATGAACAAACATTTGAGCTGGATGAATGCACATTCATTCATCTTCCTATCTTCGTCGACATATTTACATTGTCAAAGTTTTCGGACTTCCAGATTGCGTAATTGACCTATGGTCTCCAAATATGTCGGACTTAATCTACAATGGCATAGATACAATTTTTTGAGATGTAGTGGTAAAACAAAGCTTATATTGAAAGGGGTCCACGCCTCAGGGGAAAATGACTCCAAGCGCCTTGCAAATGATACTCCATGACTCGAGTTGACGAAGATGGATAAGATTACTCAACTGATGCTCAGACCACTTTATCACTGGGTATTGACTACCAACATAATAGATTACTCCCAACTTCTTCAGATTTGGAATCATTTGAATGATCTCTCTTGCAAATACAAAATGTACTACTGTGTAAAGTGTGTACATACTACTAGAGAAAGGGAAAGGTGGGAATCAGCAATTGTCCATCACAAGGTGCCTTAGTTTTGGCATCTTCCATATTTCTGGTTTTTGGGTTATGATAAGCCTTTGAGATGTCGTTTTCTGTTAACTGTACGTTTTGACGTTATTTGTAATGAAAAGAGATAGATTTTGTTTGAGTTTTTGCGTTTGTTTCGATCTTGCCATCATCATATTGGTTTTTTTTTTTCCGAATTTGGTGAACTGAAGTTATATGGTTGGATTTTGGCAATTATCTGGTGGATGTTGACGGTCTCGGTCTTGTTAAAGTTGCTGCTGATAATTTCTGTTTGTTTGGTGTTGAGCTGACGTGTTGTGATATATATGTGGTAATCTAGCCATTTTGACCTGGTCCACCCCTACGGTCAATTCATGGTTGCGTATGTGTGTATGCATGTGTTCACTTTCTTTTCGATTTGTGTTGCATCTGTAATAGAAGTTGGCATTAGCATTTTGAGATTATTGGGTGTGGGATGACTTGTTCTCATCTATATTTGTTCATGATATGCGCAGGTCCCAACTTGAATGGCTTTTTAGGGAGGCAATCTGGCAACACACCAGGTTATTATTACTCTGCTGCCAACAAGAGCATGGTAGTCAACTGGGGGGAGAATACTTTGTATGACTATTTGTTGAAACCAAAGAAGGTATATGTCCCACTGCTCTTAGTTAACATGAAGTCCGGATTGTGCTTTAAGACATGAATCTTTCTCTAGCCTTTGTTCATAATTAGTGTCCCGTGATGTTCCACGGCCCTTAGTTACATGGTGTCTTGTAGGAAATATATGTTGTCGGTCTGGAACATATTTGGTGGTGTTGGGACCTTTGTGGATATTATGTTCTTGTATCCATGGACCCTTCTGTGTTATTTCTGTTTGAGAATTGTTGGTGGTGGGGCTTATGCATTCCGTCTTTAATGAAGTTGGAGGGATTCTCTGTTGTATGATATCATTGTGGATAGTAGTTTAGTCAACTATTTTGAGGTCGTGATGTATTCAGATCTTTGAATCATCTTGCCTTTTCAGACCAGGCATTTGTCAGAATACAGATATAGTGTTGGTGAGGGCTGGGCCTGAACTAGGTGTTGTCCATAATTGTTGGATGGAACTTCTTGGGGATTGTCGCGACCTGTAAATTGGTTAATAAGCTTGGGCTAAAGGGCATGTACAGCACACGAACTATCAACGTACTGACTATCATGAAATTTGCACTCAAATGTTAATTTCTAATACATTAGTAGTAGGATACTTCTCTAGTTAGATGTTGGGGTGGTGCGAAGCAGTTATAAGGCATGCACTTTCTTAGAACGTGGTATCTTCCATGAGGGAGGTGATTGTGTGTTTACGTTTATGTGCGCGTGTTTATCCGTACTTGATGTTCACTGTAGAGGCATTCGCTTGACGACCTGTATATGCATATCGTGTCAAAATCTTGAAGGGCTAGAATATTCAAGCACCCTGCAACTATATACTTCTCTTACAAAGATTAATCATAGTGACGAGCTCTTGGAAATGTATTCATGTGAAAGCGAGGCATTTGGGAGCCAGGATACCAAGAAAAGAACTCAGTATACTTATCGGTTTAAGTTAAGATGAGGGATTTCATACGCTAATGTGATACCAAGTTCTGCATCGCTGAGGTCCGATAAGCATGTAATTGTGAGGATGCCGTGATTATGACGCAATTTGTTGCTGGAGTTTGGGATTAAGTGGTATCTAATAAGGAAAAGCAAGCAAGGTCCGATAAGGCCTTTCCAAAAAGCAATTGGACATGTGCCCTTGGAGAATAGGTGCCTTTTAAGTCGGTTATTTGTTGTGTGAAAATCTAATTGCAATTTCTTGTGGTTTCTCTAGAGTTAACTCTGTATTCGCTATATCTAGAAACAAAAGGGTTGCAACTGGCACGAGTAATGGGTAGGAAAGAAAAAGGGCATGAGTTATCCGTAAGAAACAATAAGGGTCACAACTGGTATGAGTTGTTGGTTCGGCCAATCAGTAGCGACCAATTAGTAGACGGAACAATAAGGGTCACAACTGGTATGACTTATTGGTTCAACCAATCAGTAGCAACCAATTAGTAGACGGACTTTGCGCAATTTTGCTCGTTTCTTGATTTTGCAAGTATTATGTTAAGTTTTGATCGGCCTAACAGATGTGTGACGAAAATGAATTATGAGACACGAAGACATCTAGTGAGTCATAGTTCCGTGTTTTGGGATCGGACTTATAATCATCTACTTGGCGTATCAAAATTAATTATGGGGCTAGATTTTTTTCTTTCAAAAACAACAATAGGAAATAAATAAAAGGAGAACGAATCGAAATAATAAGTCAAGAAAAATATTGTTGTTTGAATCGATTTTTTGGGGGTTCCAAAGAAGTTGAATGCGAATAAGAGTTTTTTTCTTTTACGTTCTAGTTCTTAAGAGAAATTGCTGATGATACATTTTTGATGATGGCATATATAACCGAATATATGCATTGTAGTTGTTTATCAAATATATCAAAATAAAATTATAGACTTTTCTTCGACGCTTTTACAATTTTATAGATTATCAAACCTATTGTCAAAATGGTGATTGAAGCACATGAACTCGAAGAGAATCATTCCCAAGGCTCCGTTGTTCTTCTTGTATCCGAGTTGCTGAGGCTCTAAGTGAATCAAGTCCATTAATGACTTCAATGTATTGAAGAGCTGCTATCTCTCCAATCTCAGGAGGTATCTCTTGGAGGGTCCAGCAAGATTCTATTACCAATTGTTCAAGGTTACAAAGTTCTGTATATTCTACATGCCAACGCTTGATGTTGACGAGCTTCATTATAGAGAATTAAACTATAGGGACCATAATGTTATATCCACACCTGAGAGTATAAGAGAAAAGTAGCTTCAGCTTTTTGTTTACTTTTTGATAAAGTTCTTAGGTTGTTATTGGTTGTTAGTATCTTGTCTTTTAGCTCACATGTTGGCTACATATAGCCCTCTCATTGTAATAATTTCATCACCAATTAATGAGAAGATTTGCTCCCCACATTGTGTGCAACATGCTTTTCTTTTCTCCCACTTTATTCTCTCACCACTACTGCAGTTCTGAAATGGTATCAGAGCAGTGAGAGTCTCTCTCACTGTCTCCTCGATCCTTTCTTCCATTCTTCCGCAAATACCCCTCCATTCTTGTAGCTCAAGCTTCCTCACCAGCTCTACCAGATGACAAACACAGGAGAGAACGATGGAACAGTAACACCAGGCTCAACATTAAGAGGTCAAGGTACCTCAGCATGGCCATCATTGCCTCGAATGGTGCCTGTTACAGAAGATCCTTCAAATCCCTTATATCTTCACCATGGAAAATCATCAGGACAAGTCATTGTAGCTCAAAAACTGGATTCTCGCAACTACCATCAGTGGAGTCGTGCCATGTACATTGGACTTCTTGCAAAGAACAAACTAGGCTTTGTGGATGGAACCATCCCTGAGCCACCAGCAGGAGATCCAACTCATTCAGCTTGGGTAAGATGCAACTACATGGTGCTTGGTTGGATCTCAACTGCTCTTTCTAAAGAGATTGAGGACTGCACTTTGTTCTCAGATTCAGCTCAAAAGGTATGGAATGAGCTTAGGAGATGCTTCTCCAGAACTAGTAACAACCGGATCTACATGCTGGAACAACAACTTATAACAACAAAACAGGAAGGTACTCCACTGAGCTTGTACTTCTCTAAGTTGAGGACTATATGGGATGAGATCAAACAGTTTGATACACCTTTCACCTGTTCTAATCCTTCTTGTGGAATGATATCTGGCATGAACAAAAAGAATGAGGTTAGAAAAGTTATGCAGTTCCTCATGGGACTTGATGATGCATATGTGCAAGTCAGAAATCAAATCTTGCTTAGAGATCCTCTACCTGGTATTGATGATGTTTTCAGTATTGTACTACAAGAAGAATCCAACCTTGAGTTAACTGCCATACAGCCTGTGAGAGCTGTTGATTCAGCAGCCATGATAGCCAAGGGACCTCAAGTCCAAACACCACCAGTCATTCTTGCAGGACAATCATACAAGCCTGGAAATAAGCCTTGGCTGAAGAACACCATGAATAAGCCAAGAGCTTCTTGCACTAAATGTGGTAAGACTAACCACACAGTTGATAACTGCTATGAGATCTATGGGTATCCTCCTGGGCATAAATATGCCAAACCAAAAGGAAATATACAGCAGGGAAGGAACAACTATGGTAACAACAACTACAACAACAGTTACAGCAACATGAATCAAACTTCACCAGTGAATCAAGTTCTAGGACAGAGTGTTCCTATGACTCAGGAGCAATATAATCATCTTTGCACTTTGCTACAGGGGTCCAACATTGCTTCTGCTCATGAAAAATCAGGAAATCAAAACTACAACCCTTCTAATGTTTCCTCATCAGGTAGCCTTGCTTTTAGTGCCAATTTCTTTTCTCACTGTTACTCCTTAATGTTGAGTCCTAACTCCTGGATTTTAGATTCTGGAGCCTCTGATCATATAACCTGTAATTCTTCTTTGTTCCTTGAGAAGCAACAGCTTCACAACCATTTTGTGAAGCTACCAGATGGGACAATAGCTTTAGCTACTCATTCTGGTTCCATTCAATTGAATAACAAGATGACATTGCACAGTGTGCTTTTTGTTCCTTCTTTTCATTTTAACTTGATTTCAGTAAGCAAGCTTGTGCATAACTTAAAGTGTTGTCTCATTTTCTGGTCTAACTTGTGTGTGATTCAGGAACCAAAGCAGTGGAGGATGATTGGGATTGCTAAGGAAGAGCAAGGGCTATATCTTTTGAGAAGTGACAAGGAGTTAGATAGTTATAGTCATAGTTCTTCTGTTCATTCTGTTCTTTCCAGTACTATGTTATGGCATCATAGAATGGGGCACCCTTCTGTAAACAGATTATCTTTGTTGAAAGTTAATGAAAATCCCTTGCCTTCTAAGCTTGATTCTATTGTCTGTGATACTTGTCACCTTGCAAAACAACACATGCTTCCCTTTACTATTGAACCACATAGAACTGCATCCTGTTTTGATCTAATCCATGCAGATATTTGGGGACCCTTCTGTCTCCCTTCACACAACAAGTCAAAATATTTTCTAACACTTGTTGATGACCATAGCAGATACACTTGGATATACCTTATGCATAATAAAGGTGAAACCAGAAAAATCATTATCAGCTTTCACCAACTCATTAAGACTCAGTTCAATAAGCAAATTAAATCCTTTAGAACTGATCAAGGTTTGGAATTCAGTATGAGTGATTTCTTTTCAACTCATGGTATAATACATCAACAAAGCTGTGTTTACACACCACAACAAAATTCTGTGGTTGAGCGCAAATACAGACACTTGCTTAATGTAGCAAGAGCATTAAGATTCCAAGCTCAACTTCCTCTCATCTTCTGGGGAGAATGTGTAGTTACAACTGCATACTTAATCAATAGAACTCCCACACCACTTCTTGATAATCTCACTCCCTTCCATCTCTTATACTCCAAACCACCTCAGTATTCTCACCTCAAAATTTTTGGATGCTTAGCTTATGCCACTACTCTTCCACATGCCAATACTAAGCTGCATCCTAGAGCAACAAAGTGTGTATTCATTGGTTATCCTGCAAACATCAAAGGGTACAAGTTATATGATACTGTGTCTCAGCAGTTCTTCATTTCTAGAGATGTTGTGTTCCATGAAGATCAATTTCCATATCAAGCTCCAACAACCCCATCTTCTGAGAAAACACAACACAACTCAACACACTACTTCTTTGATCCTTCTTACACCACTGACTACCACACCCCACCAAAACCAGTAAGAATAAACACTCCTTCACAACCATCCTCAAATATACAATCTCACTCCTCACCTCATGTCCCTGATACTATATCTCATCTTCCTGACATCAGCCCTTCTCCCATTCCTTTGAGAAGATCAACTAGAACTAGAAAACTCCCTACTCACTTGTCAGATTATCAGTGCAAGCTTGCTCTTGCTTCAGCAATCTCTCCATCAACTACTGCAGAGGTTCAGCACTCAGGTATTCTTCACTCTTCAATTCTTAATCTCACTTACAAAAACATATCACCCTCACATCTCTCTTTTGTACTTTCTGTTGCTTCTCACTCTGTTCCTAAATCCTATGAGCAAGCATGTATGAACCCTCAATGGCAAGCTGCAATGCATGATGAACTGACTGCCCTTAACATTAATAACACTTGGTCTCTACAACCTTTGCCACATGGAAAGTCAGCAATTGGATGCAGGTGGGTATTTAAGATAAAGCATACATCCACTGGAGCTGTTGAGAGATTCAAAGCAAGATTGGTTGCCAATGGATATAGTCAGCAAGAAGGTCTTGACTTCTTTGAGACTTTCAGCCCTGTAGCTAAGATAACTACTGTGAGATGTGTCTTAGCTTATGCAGCTGCTCACAATTGGAGTTTATTCCAATTGGATGTGAATAATGCTTTTCTATATGGAGAGCTAGAGGAAGAAGTTTATATGTCTCCTCCACCTGGCCTTGTTCCTGAGGGAGAGAACTTAGTCTGCAAACTCCACAAATCCCTTTATGGCCTGAAACAAGCATCCAGAATGTGGAATCATAAACTCACTCAAGTCATCACTCAACAGGGATTTAAGCAATCTGATGCTGATCATTCTTTATTCATTAAGCACTCTGACTCCACTACCTTAATGTTACTGGTGTATGTTGATGATATTGTCATCACAGGAAACAATAATGAGGCCATTCAGTCACTGAAATCCTATCTGTCCATGCATTTCAAATTAAAAGATCTAGGCCCTCTCAAATATTTCCTTGGCCTTAAGGTTGCAAGAAGCTCTAAAGGGATTCTGATTAATCAAAGACAATATGCACTGGAAATTATTGAGGATTGTGGATTACTTAGTGCAAAGGCTGCTAGCACTCCAATGGAACAAAACTTGAAGCTCTCTCAGACAGGGGGAAACACTATTGCTAATCCTACTGAGTATAGAAGATTGATAGGAAGGCTATTGTATTTAGCAGTAACAAGGCCTGATATATCCTATGCTGTACAAACCTTGAGCCAATTCCTCTCCACTCCACAGAAATCTCACATGGAAGCTGCTCTCAGAATAGTGAGGTTCCTTAAAACTTCACCTGGTCAAGGACTTTTCTTCCCCAGCAATAACACCATCCACATTAAGGGATACTGTGATGTTGATTGGGCATCCTGTATTGATACCAGGAGATCTGTGACAGGGTATTGTGTGTTCTTAGGGAATGCTCTAGTGTCATGGAAGTCCAAGAAACAACATACTGTCTCAAGGTCATCTGTTGAGGCAGAGTATAGAGCTATGGCCTCAATAGTCTCTGAAGTTGTATGGATCAAGGCTCTACTCAAGGACTTTGGATGCAATCATGAGAAACCAGGATTGATCTTTTGTGACAATAAGGCTGCCATTTACATAGCTTCCAATACTGTATTCCATGAAAGGACAAAACATATAGAGATTGATTGCCATTTGACAAGGGAAAAACTTCAGTAAGGGGTGATTAAACTGATCCATGTCACCACAGAAGAGCAGCTAGCCGATGTGTTCACAAAGAGTCTCAGTGTTCAGAGATTTAAGAAGCTGATGGACAAGACAGGAGTTCTAGATATCTACTCCTGTCTTGAAGGGGAATATAGAGAATTAAACTATAGGGACCATAATGTTATATCCACACCTGCGAGTATAAGAGAAAAGTAGCTTCAACTTTTTGTTTACTTTTTGATAAAGTTCTTAGGTTGTTATTGGTTGTTAGTATCTTGTCTTTTAGCTCACATGTTGGCTATATATAGCCCTCTCATTGTAATCATTTCATCACCAATTAATGAGAAGATTTGCTCCCCACATTGTGTGCAACATGCTTTTCTTTTCTCCCACTTTATTCTCTCACCACTACTGCAGTTCTGAAATTCATGAGCAAATATTTGAGATGGACGAACGCGCCTTCATTCATTTTCCAATCTTTATCCACAAAGTCACATCTTTCTAGTTTCAGGACTTCGAGATTGCGCAATTGACCTATGGTCTCCAAATTGCGCGTACCTAATCTGCAACCATATAGATCTAGTTTTTTTAGATTTAGCGGTACCACCCTGCAAAAGATAGTCAATGATTCAAGTTGGCGAAGATGGATAAGATTACTCAACTGATATCTGGACCACTCTATCATATATATGGTGTACACACTACATGATAATAGAGTGTACTCAACTACATGATGATAGAGTGGTACCACCCTGCAAAAGATAGTCAATGACTCATGTTTAGCTGTACACAATGATAGAATGTTAGTGTCCCGTGATGTTCCACGGCCCTTGGTTACATGGTGTCTTGTAGGAAATATATGCTGTCAGTCTGGAACATATTTGTAATAATAGACTAGTCCCAACTTCTTCAGATTTGGAATCATTTCAATGGCCTCTCTCGCAAAACTCAAATTTGCTATTTTGTCGATGAAATTGTTGGATCGGGATTGATACAACTTTTCCACGTTTCAGAGCTCAAGTTAAGATGGCGTTGCCTTAACTTGATCTCAAACAATCTTCTTGATAGAGTAATGTGCAGCGGAATTAAAGAACACAAGAAGATAAATTTTCAATGGTTTATTATAAATAATCAACCATCTAGCCTTACGGCAAAATAACCACGCAGGTTTTACCAAAGATGTTCCTCACCACAAAATCACTCTCGCTCTTTTGTAGATTGGACTCAGCAAAGCAGACAAGAATTTTCTCCTTAAATCTAATCCTAGACTTAACTCGAAAACTCACAAACTTTGCAAAACAAGAAACATAGCAACAATGCTTAAGATAAAATCTCTACGGATTTATAAGCTCTATTGTTTCTCTATGTATCTTGATGTACTTCACACCCTATATATAGGTTTCTTCAAACTTGATCTCCAAGGTGTGTTGTACACAGTTTTGGTAACTTATGTTGTTTCCTTGTTGAACTCTACTTTCCTTCTTGAACTCGATCTCCTTCTTGAATAATAGTTCCCTTTATTAGATTGAGTTCTAATAAGGAAATACTCCTTCTTCAATTCAGAGTTGATCATGGAAAGATTCCTAGTTGCACTTGAACTCCAAAAGTTTCCTTCTTTGAAACCGTGTTGACTTGACCGATCTCCTCCTCTTGAATTATGGAAACTTCAACTTAGGAAACATGTAATGCTCTTCCTTATGATTAAGAGATGTTCCTGGACATAAACAATGACAACTAAAATCGTGGAACTTGATTAATAGGTGAATAAAGGCAAAACTAAAATAAAGCAGTTAAAGACAAATTGACAGACTACTCTCGGGTTTAAATGTTGTCCTGATGTTGGCTCAACATCCATCCAACATTTTTTCCCGAATATGTTCTCGAATTTTGGAACAATGTTTCAGGTTAAGAATGTTTCGGCTTTCAATGTTCTCTGGATGTTGACACAACATGCATCCAACATTGATTCCAGAACATCTTACACTTTCAATCTCCCCCTTTTTGCCTTTCTTCACAAAACCAATCAACCTGTTCACATAACAGATAATATGTCCAAATATCAATTAAGCATAATAATCTAAACCTACTAAAACTGCTCCCCCTTAATGCAAACTATCAAGCATTAACTTGGCATAACAAAGATTATTCATTAAAGTCATCACCACAACTTAACAAAGTTGTTCAGACATTTAACTCATCAATGTTGTCTCAACATTAAGACCCGAATGTACCTGCACATCAGTTTATCAGCAGAAACATCAGATATAGACTATCTTCATAAGCAAAAGCATTAAGAACAGTTACAGCTAAGTAGCATTATCATTACTAACCAAAACAAAGAAAAAGAATTAACAGCAAAATAGAAACAGTTCAAAACATATAAAAGCAAAGACATAAAAACCAGAAATCAAAAATTAAAAACTAGATTACTCTCCCCCTTTTTGTGAAGAAAGCTCCTCCATGTTCTTAATCAAGACATCCATCTCCTGCATTTGTTTTTCCTTGAAAGCAACTCAAACACTCTGTTTCTTTTAAAGCCGTCCATGTCCATGACCCTCTACTTGTGAAATCCCTCCTTCTAAAACCATAAGCCTTGACCTCTATCTCCTTATTAAGATAGTATCTAGACCTAGCTTCCTTACTAAAATAGGATAACGCAAGAGTGTCACAGTACTCTTCTTCATTCTCATCATCATCACCACTAGCTTCAAACTCTTCAGCATCAGTTTCCTCTTCCTCTTCTTCTTTTTCTTCTTCTTCTTCAACATCAACTACCTCAACTTCCTCATCCACAACCTGTTTTCCTTTCCTCACTCTCTCAGCCTCAGCCTTAGCCTTATCCTCAGCCTTTTTATTCTCAAGTCTCTCTCTTAGAGCTCTTCTAGCCTCAGCTCTTTGTAAGGCTAATTTACTCATTGGCATAGACCCAAGTGGTGTTCTCTTTTTACCAGAACCAGATCCCTCCCCCTCAATCACTTCATTATGAATATTCACTTGGGGTTTAGGGTTAGCCACATTTACCTCAGATTCAGATTCCTTGGTTTGAGGAGTATGTGCTTCTAATGTTGCGCCAACATTCGACTCAGATTCCACATTCTTAGCTCGCTTTGCCCGTCGTTGATAAGGAATCGTTGGTCGTTTTGCAGCAACTTGAGCAGCATGCCGTTCTTGATCCTTACGCGCAGCAGCCCTGGTGCGTGTTGTTGTTTGCTCAACATTCAAGGCCATATCTGCAAGAGTGTCTAAAGGAGTCTTGCTCGCCATGTTAGATTTGAGAATTGAAAGAAAAATATGAGAGATTTTTAGATAACTATTTGTAAAGAGAAAACAAATTCTACAATTGACAAAGAAATTAAGGCAAATTGTTCATTTAAGTCCTGCAGAGTGGAGAGAGAAGGGATGAATGCTCGTGGGATTGTGGAATGTGATCAATTAAGTTTTCCCACTACTCTATTCCCGCGTAAGAACTTCACCACGTGTCATTTAAAACCAACAAGTAACCAGAGCAGTTCAAAATAAAACAATAAAAACTCAGTTTTTTAAATTTTAAACAAACTTATAAGTTACTGACTTCAATGTTGGGCAGAGCGTGTGACAATGTTGGACTAACATTCAGATCAGAGAGTAGAGTAACATTCAAACCAGTAGGTTTTTAAACCAAAATATATGAGGTTCTGGGCTTCTTCAAGGAAATTTCATGTGAGAGCGTGAGATATATCCAAACTTATATCTGAAACTTCACCAAAGTAGCAAGTGAGTATCAAAAACATTAAGATTTAGATCAAATTCATGAATAAGCAACATATCAAACAGAAAACACACAGAGATAAGCAATCATGAATTAGAGAATTAATCCACTTCCACAGCATAGAAGGTCACAAAGAGTGTGTCACCTGCAGAATGTCACCCAAAGAGTATGCCTCAACACATGAAAGGGACTATATACTCCCCCTAAGCCCAAACCTAGTCAACCACACTAACCAAAGATGAAAGACAATGCAGTTCTAGAATGAATGCAACAATGTTATGACAACATTGACAGATGGTATACACAGTGAATCACTTTTCAAACCAGCAACAGTTCACATCACATCAAATCTTCACTATTTTCATTATCTCTTTAGAACAAAAACTGAGGGTTGATTAAAAAAGGATAATGACATTACTGAATGAGGGCAGCACAAGACTCCACACACCCCAGTAACAACATTATCAGCAGCAAGTTAGGCAAGTACAAAGGCCTTGAATACTGGCAACACATTTATCATGCACCCCAATACCCCAGTTCCTTATGCATACTTGTTTACCAACCTACATACAAGAGAGCACTAAGTGATCAATGCTACCAAGTGAAGGCAATCGAAACCCCAAACACCCTAGTAGAAAGAACCACTCTTATGTACCCCTTGGCCAAAAAAACAAACAGAGACATGCAAATAAGCACAACTGAATCTCATTGAAGCTGTCAACATCATGAACCCCAGCTTCTCCACATGTCCTGTAAAACCTTTCCATATGAATAAGACACAACTGAATAGACATCAAAGTAGTGAACTTTGTGTACCCCAGCTTCTCCATATGTTAGGCTAACACAACCTCAGACACACTTTAGAGATTTATACTTTTCAAAACTTAGATGTGAATCTGCAAGCTAGAAAGATTAGTAAAACACAGTGATCAACCACCCAATCAAATATGCCAAACAAAGATCAATGTGACTCAAAAAGAAAAGAAAAGAAACAAACAAAAAACAAAAAGTTACATACTACACCACAACCATTAACCAGTGCTAGACAGTGGTGTTATGTCAACACTGGGCTCCTAACATTGTCACATATTGCACATGCCGAGAGATTTCCTCAAACTGAAGAATCTCTCACTATCTAAAGGTTTAGTAAACATATCAGCAAGCTGATTATTTGTCTCAATATGCTCAATGTTGATCATTTTATCCTCAACCATGTCTCTCAAGTAATGATGTCTTATATCTATATGCTTAGTCCTAGAATGCTGAACAGGATTCCTTGAGATACTAATGGCACTAAGATTGTCACAAAACATGAGGAGAGTATCACTATCTAGCCCATAGTCCAGCAACATGTGTTTAAGCCATACTAGCTGGGTAACACAACTGCCAGCAGCTACATATTCAGATTCAGCTGTAGATAATGACACACAATTCTGTTTCCTACTATACCATGAAACTAGATTGTTTCCCAAATAGAAACAGCCCCCACTTGTGGATTTTCTGTTATCTACATCACCTGCCCAATCAGAATCACTAAAACCAACAAGATTTGTATTTGTATCAAAAGAATACCAAATGCCCAATGATGAAGTTCCAGATATATATCTTAATATTCTCTTCACAGCAATCAAGTGAGATTGCTTTGGATCAGCTTGGTACCTAGCACAAACACAAACAGAAAACATAATATCTGGTCTAGAGGCAGAAAGATATAGAAGACTACCAATCATAGATCTGTACAATGTTGGGTCAACATTGTCTCCTGTGCCATCCTTAGTAATCTTCATAGAAGAAGACATGGGGGTTTTGCAAGGTTTTGACTCATGTAGCTCAAATCTCTTTACCAGGTTCCTTGCATACTTCTCCTGGTTTAAGAACATACCATTCTCCAGTTGCTTCACTTGCAATCCCAGAAAGTAGTTTAGCTCTCCAATCATGCTCATCTCAAATGTCCCTGTCATTGACTCAACAAACTTGTCTAGAGTAGACTTGTTAGTAGAACCAAATACAATATCATCCACATAGATCTGAGCAATACAAACATCAGAACTCTTTCTTAGAATAAACAAGGTTCTGTCTCCATCTCCTCTATTGAACCCAAGTCTTAACAAAAAATGAGTTAGTCTTTCATACCAAGCTCTAGGTGCCTGTTTTAAACCATACAAAGCTTTCTCAAGTTTATACACATAATTAGGATATTTAGGATCAGCAAAACCTTTAGGTTGTTCAACATATACTTCTTTGTCTATCAAACCATTAAGGAAAGCACCCTTCACATCCATCTGGTAGAGCTTAATCTTAAGACAACATGCAATAGCAAGAAGTAATCTAATAGATTCTATCCTAGCTACTCGAGCAAATGTCTCATCAAAGTCAATTCCTTCTACCTGAGTATAACCTTGTGCAACAAGCCTAGCTTTGTTTCTTACAATTACACCATCTTCATTAGTTTTGTTCTTGAAAATCCACTTAGTTCCTATAACATTCACATTAGAAGGTCTAGGTACTAGATTCCAAACATGATTTTTGGTGAATTGCAACAGTTCATCTTGCATAGCATTTATCCATTTACTATCCTTAAGAGCTTCATTCACATTCTTAGGTTCAATATTTGAGACAAAATAGGAAGCATTACTTACAGTGCAAGTGGAAGACATACAGACACACAACCTTACCATATTTTTATAGCTTACCCTGTCTTTGTTGCGAGTCTTCATGCGTCCAGTGATTTCACCTATCACTTGTGAAGCTGGATGGTCCTTTTGAATCCTAGTAGGGGAATCTCTCCTAGGTTCATCAACAATGTCATCCTCTGAATTGGACTGTGGGGATGTTGGCCTAACAGCAGCAGGTGTCAGCTCAACATTAGAACCAGTCACAACTTCAGTGTCTTCAACTTCTGCTCCTGATGTTGGGACAATCTCTGTTTCCAATGTTGGGGCAACATCAGAGACAGTGACTTCATCAGTACCTGAATCAAAGGTGGAATCATCAAACACTATATTTACTGATTCTTGAATAGTCTTCAATCTTGGATTATAAACCCTGAAAGCAGAACTATTCACAGAATAACCAACAAATATGCACTTTTCACTTTTTGGATCAAACTTACTAAGATAGTCTCTATCATTCAACAAGTAACAATCACATCCAAATTCATGAAAATAAGCAATATTTGGTTTCGAACCCTTCAAGATTTCATATGGTGTCATATTTATACCAGGTCTAAGATAAGCCCTATTACTTATATGACATGCAGTATTTAAAGCTTCAGCCCAAAGTCTTTTAGATAGGTTTCTAGCATTAAGCATAACTCTGGCCATCTCTTGAAGTGTCCTATTTTTCCTCTCAGCTATCCCATTTTGCTGAGGTGTTTTAGGTGCTGAAAACTCATGGAAAATTCCATTCTTATAACAGAAATCACTGAAATTAGCATTTTCAAATTCTTTCCCATGATCAGACCTAATCTTGCAAACAGAGGAACCATACAGATTTTTGATGCTAGCATGTAAGATCCTAAATGTGTTGAATGCATCAGATTTTTCTTTAAGAAACTTAACCCATGTATATCTAGAGAAATCATCAACAATAACAAAGGCATATCTCTTACCACTTAGGCTGCTTACCTCAATAGGACCCATGAGATCCATGTGTAATAATTCAAAACACTTACCAGTCCTGGGAATTGTACTTTGTACCTGGAGGGGTGTATGAATAGCTTTTGTTTGCTTACCCTTTAGGCAGTCCCCACATACAACCTTACCTGGGCTGGATATCTTTGGTAAGCCTCTTACAGCATCAACTTTCTGTAGCTTCTCAAGGTTCCTATAGTGAACATGTCCTAGCTTCCTATGCCACAGAACTGCATCATCAATTTTAGCATGAAAGCAATCTGCTTCTTCCTGTGCAAGGTAGCAATTATCTTTAGATCTAGTACCTGTCATAACAAGGACATTTTCACTATTAAATACATCACAAGAACTTTTATCAAATGTAACAAGCAAGTTATCATCACAAAGTTGACTAATGCTTATTAGATTTGCTTTCAATCCTTCAACTAGCAGAACATCTTTGAGTGGTGGAAATCCTTCAACATCTAGTACTCCCTTTCCAATGATTCTTCCCTTGGTGCCTCCTCCATAGGTGACAGTTCCAACATTGAGAGGAATCAATTGTTTAAGATTTTCCTTGTCTCCTGTCATGTGTCTTGAGCATCCACTGTCAAAGTACCACTTACCTGCAAGGTTAGAGTACACAGCAGAAAACACAACATTGCATACAAGTTTCATCTTAGGAGTCTTTAACTTTTCAATCCAAGTTCTACTTTTCTGTCCTGTTCCTAATGTTGGGATAACATCTGTACCACTGACCAACTCAACATTAGAGACAGTTTCTGTTTTCTTCACATTTTCTTTCAAATATTTCTTGCAATAAGGTTTTATGTGACCTGGTTGAAAACAAAATTGACAGATATAAGTAGGTTTACTTTTGTTGGGATTAGCACTGCTCAAGTCTTTTGATTCCTTAACAAAACCTTCTTTAATGAAAACAGGATTAGCAACTTTAGAGGTAGGTTTCTCAATATATCCAAGACCATTTGTTCCTTGATTCCCCATACTCAGTACCTCTTCAAGTTTAGATGTACCTGAGTTCCATTTAGCAATGATCTGATTATCTTTTTCAAGCTTTCCTTTTACCTCTTTAAGTTCAGCTTCTGTCTTGTCAAGGTCTCTTTCAAACACCCTCATCAGTTTCTTCAGTCCATCAATCTCCAGTCTCTGAGCTTCATTCTTCTTGGTGAGTTTTTGATTTTCTTTCAGAAGATTATGAAAAGTAGACTTCAAGTCTTCAATGATTTCCTCCTGGGACATTTCCCCTTCAAAGTAATACTCTTCATCTAGATCAACTGAGCCATGAAAACATTCAAAGTTAGATTCATCATTATCAGACAAAGAATTGAGATCAATATGGGTATCATATTCAGTCCAATTCCCAAAGAAAGTCTCCTGTTCTGATGTTGAGTCCTGGATGTTGGAGCAACATTGGGACCCGTGGCAGTTATGGAGATCTTCTTCTGTCCAGTTGACATGAGTAAATAGCGCAGCTGTATGAATCTCTTCAAAGCTTTCTTCAGTATCAGCACTTGATCCAGAGTTATAATCCTCTTCATTGAAATCATCTACACAAACCCAATGAGACTTTCCCTTCTTGCGGAGGGTGTTAGCACATTCAACAGCAATATGACCATAACCTTTACATTCATAACATTGAGTAGTTTTCAACTTTTCAATTTCTTCAGGACTAGATTTTGTTGCCATATATTTAACAAATTTGGGAGGCAATTTTCTATAACCAGTGGAAGTATTGCTAGGTTGTTTCTCTTTAGATTTATTTTTAAAGTTTAACCTACTGAGTTTCTTGCTAATATTTCCATAGTTAGAAGAAATAATTTCATCCTCATCTTCACTCTCATGATAATTTGTTCCTAACAAAGCAATAGCTTGTTGTTTGGTAGTCCTAGCAGGAAACTCTAGCTCAAATTCTCTAAGAGTGTTTAACAAGGATTGAAATTCCATGTTGGCAATATCTCTTGTCTCTCCCATGGCAATTCTCTTGAGCCTAAATCTAGGTGACAAAGATCTAAAAGCTTTATAAACCATAGTTTGATTTGAAACAGGAAATCCTAGATTTTCACATTGATTTGTAATGTCAAGGATTTTCTCAAAATAACTATCTATACTCTCTTCATCACCCATCTCAAGTTTTTCAAAATCTTTAAGCAATTGTCTATGTTTAGAGTTCCTAACTGCTATATCTCCTTCACAATGAAGTTCAAGGATATCCCAAGCTGATTTAACTGTGGTGCAGTTCTGAATTAACTTAAACATCTGATTGGTAACATAACTAAAAATAGCATTAAGAGCTTTCTCATTGTAGTTGTACAGTGTTACCTCGTTTGCTGTCCATTGTGACTTCGGTTTTGGTACAATATCTGCATCTCGGTCGTTCTCAATCTTTGGAACAGAATATCCATCAAGAACGGCATCCCATGCTTTCATGTCAATGGATTTGATGTGAACTCTGAGCCTGGTCTTCTAGTAAGCATAATTGATGGATCCTTCTAAGACTGGGAGTCTGCCAGAATTGGGATTGATGTTGTCCATCGCGTTGTATCACCTCCAAACACCAGTGAAATCGGTGCTTGGCTCTGATACCAATTGAAATTGTTGGATCGGGATTGATACAACTTTTCCACGTTTCAGAGCTCAAGTTAAGCTGGCGTTGCCTTAACTTGATCTCAAACAATCTTCTTGATAGAGTAATGTGCAGCGGAATTAAAGAACACAAGAAGATAAATTTTCAATGGTTTATTATAAATAATCAACCATCTAGCCTTACGGCAAAATAACCACGCAGGTTTTACCAAAGATGTTCCTCACCACAAAATCACTCTCGCTCTTTTGTAGATTGGACTCAGCAAAGCAGACAAGAATTTTCTCCTTAAATCTAATCCTAGACTTAACTCGAAAACTCACAAACTTTGCAAAACAAGAAACATAGCAACAATGCTTAAGATAAAATCTCTACGGATTTATAAGCTCTATTGTTTCTCTATGTATCTTGATGTACTTCACACCCTATATATAGGTTTCTTCAAACTTGATCTCCAAGGTGTGTTGTACACAGTTTTGGTAACTTATATTGTTTCCTTGTTGAACTCTACTTTCCTTCTTGAACTCGATCTCCTTCTTGAATAATAGTTCCCTTTATTAGATTGAGTTCTAATAAGGAAATACTCCTTCTTCAATTCAGAGTTGATCATGGAAAGATTCCTAGTTGCACTTGAACTCCAAAACTTTCCTTCTTTGAAACCGTGTTGACTTGACCGATCTCCTCCTCTTGAATTATGGAAACTTCAACTTAGGAAACATGTAATGCTCTTCCTTATGATTAAGAGATGTTCCTGGACATAAACAAAGACAACTAAAATCGTGGAACTTGATTAATAGGTGAATAAAGGCAAAACTAAAATAAAGCAGTTAAAGACAGATTGACAGACTACTCTCGGGTTTAAATGTTGTCCTGATGTTGGCTCAACATCCATCCAACATTTTTTCCCGAATATGTTCTCGAATTTTGGAACAATGTTTCAGGTTAAGAATGTTTCGGCTTTCAATGTTCTCTAGATGTTGACACAACATGCATCCAACATTGATTCCAGAACATCTTACACTTTCAATCTCCCCCTTTTTGCCTTTCTTCACAAAACCAATCAACCTGTTCACATAACAGATAATATGTCCAAATATCAATTAAGCATAATAATCTAAACCTACTAAAACTGCTCCCCCTTAATGCAAACTATCAAGCATTAACTTGGCATAACAAAGATTATTCATTAAAGTCATCACCACAACTTAACAAAGTTGTTCAGACATTTAACTCATCAATGTTGTCTCAACATTAAGACCCGAATGTACCTGCACATCAGTTTATCAGCAGAAACATCAGATATAGACTATCTTCATAAGCAAAAGCATTAAGAACAGTTAAAGCTAAGTAGCATTATCATTACTAACCAAAACAAAGAAAAAGAATTAGCAGCAAAATAGAAACAGTTCAAAACATATAAAAGCAAAGACATAAAAACCAGAAATCAAAAATTAAAAACTAGATTACTCTCCCCCTTTTTGTGAAGAAAGCTCCTCCATGTTCTTAATCAAGACATCCATCTCCTGCATTTGTTTTTCCTTGAAAGCAACTCAAACACTCTGTTTCTTTTAAAGCCGTCCATGTCCATGACCCTCTACTTGTGAAATCCCTCCTTCTAAAACCATAAGCCTTGACCTCTATCTCCTTATTAAGATAGTATCTAGACCTAGCTTCCTTACTAAAATAGGATAACGCAAGAGTGTCACAGTACTCTTCTTCATTCTCATCATCATCACCACTAGCTTCAAACTCTTCAGCATCAGTTTCCTCTTCCTCTTCTTCTTTCTCTTCTTCTTCTTCAACATCAACTACCTCAACTTCCTCATCCACAACCTGTTTTCCTTTCCTCACTCTCTCAGCCTCAGCCTTAGCCTTATCCTCAGCCTTTTTCTTCTCAAGTCTCTCTCTTAGAGCTCTTCTAGCCTCAGCTCTTTGTAAGGCTAATTTACTCATTGGCATAGACCCAAGTGGTGTTCTCTTTTTACCAGAACCAGATCCCTCCCCCTCAATCACTTCATTATGAATATTCACTTGGGGTTTAGGGTTAGCCACATTTACCTCAGATTCAGATTCCTTGGTTTGAGGAGTATGTGCTTCTAATGTTGCGCCAACATTCGACTCAGATTCCACATTCTTAGCTCGCTTTGCCCGTCGTTGATAAGGAATCGTTGGTCGTTTTGCAGCAACTTGAGCAGCAGGCCGTTCTTGATCCTCACGCGCAGCAGCCCTGGTGCGTGTTGTTGTTCGCTCAACATTCAAGGCCATATCTGCAAGAGTGTCTAAAGGAGTCTTGCTCGCCATGTTAGATTTGAGAATTGAAAGAAAAATATGAGAGATTTTTAGACAACTATTTGTAAAGAGAAAACAAATTCTACAATTGACAAAGAAATTAAGGCAAATTGTTCATTTAAGTCCTGCAGAGTGGAGAGAGAAGGGATGAATGCTCGTGGGATTGTGGAATGTGATCAATTAAGTTTTCCCACTACTCTATTCCCGCGTAAGAACTTCACCACGTGTCATTTAAAACCAACAAGTAACCAGAGCAGTTCAAAATAAAACAATAAAAACTCAGTTTTTTAAATATTAGACAAACTTATAAGTTACTGACTTCAATGTTGGGCAGAGCGTGTGACAATGTTGGACTAACATTCAGATCAGAGAGTAGAGTAACATTCAAACCAGTAGGTTTTTAAACCAAAATATATGAGGTTCTGGGCTTCTTCAAGGAAATTTCATGTGAGAGCGTGAGATATATCCAAACTTATATCTGAAACTTCACCAAAGTAGCAAGTGAGTATCAAAAACATTAAGATTTAGATCAAATTCATGAATAAGCAACATATCAAACAGAAAACACACAGAGATAAGCAATCATGAATTAGAGAATTAATCCACTTCCACAGCATAGAAGGTCACAAAGAGTGTGTCACCTGCAGAATGTCACCCAAAGAGTATGCCTCAACACATGAAAGGGACTATATACTCCCCCTAAGCCCAAACCTAGTCAACCACACTAACCAAAGATGAAAGACAATGCAGTTCTAGAATGAATGCAACAATGTTATGACAACATTGACAGATGGTATACACAGTGAATCACTTTTCAAACCAGCAACAGTTCACATCACATCAAATCTTCACTATTTTCATTATCTCTTTAGAACAAAAACTGAGGGTTGATTAAAAAAGGATAATGACATTACTGAATGAGGGCAGCACAAGACTCCACACACCCCAGTAACAACATTATCAGCAGCAAGTTAGGCAAGTACAAAGGCCTTGAATACTGGCAACACATTTATCATGCACCCCAATACCCCAGTTCCTTATGCATACTTGTTTACCAACCTACATACAAGAGAGCACTAAGTGATCAATGCTACCAAGTGAAGGCAATCGAAACCCCAAACACCCTAGTAGAAAGAACCACTCTTATGTACCCCTTGGCCAAAAAAACAAACAGAGACATGCAAATAAGCACAACTGAATCTCATTGAAGCTGTCAACATCATGAACCCCAGCTTCTCCACATGTCCTGTAAAACCTTTCCATATGAATAAGACACAACTGAATAGACATCAAAGTAGTGAACTTTGTGTACCCCAGCTTCTCCATATGTTAGGCTAACACAACCTCAGACACACTTTAGAGATTTATACTTTTCAAAACTTAGATGTGAATCTGCAAGCTAGAAAGATTAGTAAAACACAGTGATCAACCACCCAATCAAATATGCCAAACAAAGATCAATGTGACTCAAAAAGAAAAGAAAAGAAACAAACAAAAAACAAAAAGTTACATACTACACCACAACCATTAACCAGTGCTAGACAGTGGTGTTATGTCAACACTGGGCTCCTAACATTGTCACATATTGCACATGCCGAGAGATTTCCTCAAACTGAAGAATCTCTCACTATCTAAAGGTTTAGTAAACATATCAGCAAGCTGATTATTTGTCTCAATATGCTCAATGTTGATCATTTTATCCTCAACCATGTCTCTCAAGTAATGATGTCTTATATCTATATGCTTAGTCCTAGAATGCTGAACAGGATTCCTTGAGATACTAATGGCACTAAGATTGTCACAAAACATGAGGAGAGTATCACTATCTAGCCCATAGTCCAGCAACATGTGTTTAAGCCATACTAGCTGGGTAACACAACTGCCAGCAGCTACATATTCAGATTCAGCTGTAGATAATGACACACAATTCTGTTTCCTACTATACCATGAAACTAGATTGTTTCCCAAATAGAAACAGCCCCCACTTGTGGATTTTCTGTCATCTACATCACCTGCCCAATCAGAATCACTAAAACCAACAAGATTTGTATTTGTATCAAAAGAATACCAAATGCCCAATGATGAAGTTCCAGATATATATCTTAATATTCTCTTCACAGCAATCAAGTGAGATTGCTTTGGATCAGCTTGGTACCTAGCACAAACACAAACAGAAAACATAATATCTGGTCTAGAGGCAGAAAGATATAGAAGACTACCAATCATAGATCTGTACAATGTTGGGTCAACATTGTCTCCTGTGCCATCCTTAGTAATCTTCATAGAAGAAGACATGGGGGTTTTGCAAGGTTTTGACTCATGTAGCTCAAATCTCTTTACCAGGTTCCTTGCATACTTCTCCTGGTTTAAGAACATACCATTCTCCAGTTGCTTCACTTGCAATCCCAGAAAGTAGTTTAGCTCTCCAATCATGCTCATCTCAAATGTCCCTGTCATTGACTCAACAAACTTGTCTAGAGTAGACTTGTTAGTAGAACCAAATACAATATCATCCACATAGATCTGAGCAATACAAACATCAGAACTCTTTCTTAGAATAAACAAGGTTCTGTCTCCATCTCCTCTATTGAACCCAAGTCTTAACAAAAAATGAGTTAGTCTTTCATACCAAGCTCTAGGTGCCTGTTTTAAACCATACAAAGCTTTCTCAAGTTTATACACATAATTAGGATATTTAGGATCAGCAAAACCTTTAGGTTGTTCAACATATACTTCTTTGTCTATCAAACCATTAAGGAAAGCACCCTTCACATCCATCTGGTAGAGCTTAATCTTAAGACAACATGCAATAGCAAGAAGTAATCTAATAGATTCTATCCTAGCTACTCGAGCAAATGTCTCATCAAAGTCAATTCCTTCTACCTGAGTATAACCTTGTGCAACAAGCCTAGCTTTGTTTCTTACAATTACACCATCTTCATTAGTTTTGTTCTTGAAAATCCACTTAGTTCCTATAATATTCACATTAGAAGGTCTAGGTACTAGATTCCAAACATGATTTTTGGTGAATTGCAACAGTTCATCTTGCATAGCATTTATCCATTTACTATCCTTAAGAGCTTCATTCACATTCTTAGGTTCAATATTTGAGACAAAATAGGAAGCATTACTTACAGTGCAAGTGGAAGACATACAGACACACAACCTTACCATATTTTTATAGCTTACCCTGTCTTTGTTGCGAGTCTTCATGCGTCCAGTGATTTCACCTATCACTTGTGAAGCTGGATGGTCCTTTTGAATCCTAGTAGGGGAATCTCTCCTAGGTTCATCAACAATGTCATCCTCTGAATTGGACTGTGGGGATGTTGGCCTAACAGCAGCAGGTGTCAGCTCAACATTAGAACCAGTCACAACTTCAGTGTCTTCAACTTCTGCTCCTGATGTTGGGACAATCTCTGTTTCCAATGTTGGGGCAACATCAGAGACAGTGACTTCATCAGTACCTGAATCAAAGGTGGAATCATCAAACACTATATTTACTGATTCTTGAATAGTCTTCAATCTTGGATTATAAACCCTGAAAGCAGAACTATTCACAGAATAACCAACAAATATGCACTTTTCACTTTTTGGATCAAACTTACTAAGATAGTCTCTATCATTCAACAAGTAACAATCACATCCAAATTCATGAAAATGAGCAATATTTGGTTTCGAACCCTTCAAGATTTCATATGGTGTCATATTTGTACCAGGTCTAAGATAAGCCCTATTACTTATATGACATGCAGTATTTAAAGCTTCAGCCCAAAGTCTTTTAGATAGGTTTCTAGCATTAAGCATAACTCTGGCCATCTCTTGAAGTGTCCTATTTTTCCTCTCAGCTATCCCATTTTGCTGAGGTGTTTTAGGTGCTGAAAACTCATGGAAAATTCCATTCTTATAACAGAAATCACTGAAATTAGCATTTTCAAATTCTTTCCCATGATCAGACCTAATCTTGCAAACAGAGGAACCATACAGATTTTTGATGCTAGCATGTAAGATCCTAAATGTGTTGAATGCATCAGATTTTTCTTTAAGAAACTTAACCCATGTATATCTAGAGAAATCATCAACAATAACAAAGGCATATCTCTTACCACTTAGGCTGCTTACCTCAATAGGACCCATGAGATCCATGTGTAATAATTCAAAACACTTACCAGTCCTGGGAATTGTACTTTGTACCTGGAGGGGTGTATGAATAGCTTTTGTTTGCTTACCCTTTAGGCAGTCCCCACATACAACCTTACCTGGGCTGGATATCTTTGGTAAGCCTCTTACAGCATCAACTTTCTGTAGCTTCTCAAGGTTCCTATAATGAACATGTCCTAGCTTCCTATGCCACAGAACTGCATCATCAATTTTAGCATGAAAGCAATCTGCTTCTTCCTGTGCAAGGTAGCAATTATCTTTAGATCTAGTACCTGTCATAACAAGGACATTTTCACTATTAAATACATCACAAGAACTTTTATCAAATGTAACAAGCAAGTTATCATCACAAAGTTGACTAATGCTTATTAGATTTGCTTTCAATCCTTCAACTAGCAGAACATCTTTGAGTGGTGGAAATCCTTCAACATCTAGTACTCCCTTTCCAATGATTCTTCCCTTGGTGCCTCCTCCATAGGTGACAGTTCCAACATTGAGAGGAATCAATTGTTTAAGATTTTCCTTGTCTCCTGTCATGTGTCTTGAGCATCCACTGTCAAAGTACCACTTACCTGCAAGGTTAGAGTACACAGCAGAAAACACAACATTGCATACAAGTTTCATCTTAGGAGTCTTTAACTTTTCAATCCAAGTTCTACTTTTCTGTCCTGTTCCTAATGTTGGGATAACATCTGTACCACTGACCAACTCAACATTAGAGACAGTTTCTGTTTTCTTCACATTTTCTTTCAAATATTTCTTGCAATAAGGTTTTATGTGACCTGGTTGAAAACAAAATTGACAGATATAAGTAGGTTTACTTTTGTTGGGATTAGCACTGCTCAAGTCTTTTGATTCCTTAACAAAACCTTCTTTAATGAAAACAGGATTAGCAACTTTAGAGGTAGGTTTCTCAATATATCCAAGACCATTTGTTCCTTGATTCCCCATACTCAGTACCTCTTCAAGTTTAGATGTACCTGAGTTCCATTTAGCAATGATCTGATTATCTTTTTCAAGCTTTCCTTTTACCTCTTTAAGTTCAGCTTCTGTCTTGTCAAGGTCTCTTTCAAACACCCTCATCAGTTTCTTCAGTCCATCAATCTCCAGTCTCTGAGCTTCATTCTTCTTGGTGAGTTTTTGATTTTCTTTCAGAAGATTATGAAAAGTAGACTTCAAGTCTTCAATGATTTCCTCCTGGGACATTTCCCCTTCAAAGTAATACTCTTCATCTAGATCAACTGAGCCATGAAAACATTCAAAGTTAGATTCATCATTATCAGACAAAGAATTGAGATCAATATGGGTATCACATTCAGTCCAATTCCCAAAGAAAGTCTCCTGTTCTGATGTTGAGTCCTGGATGTTGGAGCAACATTGGGACCCGTGGCAGTTATGGAGATCTTCTTCTGTCCAGTTGACATGAGTAAATAGCGCAGCTGTATGAATCTCTTCAAAGCTTTCTTCAGTATCAGCACTTGATCCAGAGTTATAATCCTCTTCATTGAAATCATCTACACAAACCCAATGAGACTTTCCCTTCTTGCGGAGGGTGTTAGCACATTCAACAGCAATATGACCATAACCTTTACATTCATAACATTGAGTAGTTTTCAACTTTTCAATTTCTTCAGGACTAGATTTTGTTGCCATATATTTAACAAATTTGGGAGGCAATTTTCTATAACCAGTGGAAGTATTGCTAGGTTGTTTCTCTTTAGATTTATTTTTAAAGTTTAACCTACTGAGTTTCTTGCTAATATTTCCATAGTTAGAAGAAATAATTTCATCCTCATCTTCACTCTCATGATAATTTGTTCCTAACAAAGCAATAGCTTGTTGTTTGGTAGTCCTAGCAGGAAACTCTAGCTCAAATTCTCTAAGAGTGTTTAACAAGGATTGAAATTCCATGTTGGCAATATCTCTTGTCTCTCCCATGGCAATTCTCTTGAGCCTAAATCTAGGTGACAAAGATCTAAAAGCTTTATAAACCATAGTTTGATTTGAAACAGGAAATCCTAGATTTTCACATTGATTTGTAATGTCAAGGATTTTCTCAAAATAACTATCTATACTCTCTTCATCACCCATCTCAAGTTTTTCAAAATCTTTAAGCAATTGTCTATGTTTAGAGTTCCTAACTGCTATATCTCCTTCACAATGAAGTTCAAGGATATCCCAAGCTGATTTAACTGTGGTGCAGTTCTGAATTAACTTAAACATCTGATTGGTAACATAACTAAAAATAGCATTAAGAGCTTTCTCATTGTAGTTGTACAGTGTTACCTCGTTTGCTGTCCATTGTGACTTCGGTTTTGGTACAATATCTGCATCTCGGTCGTTCTCAATCTTTGGAACAGAATATCCATCAAGAACGGCATCCCATGCTTTCATGTCAATGGATTTGATGTGAACTCTGAGCCTGGTCTTCTAGTAAGCATAATTGATGGATCCTTCTAAGACTGGGAGTCTGCCAGAATTGGGATTGATGTTGTCCATCGCGTTGTATCACCTCCAAACACCAGTGAAATCGGTGCTTGGCTCTGATACCAATTGAAATTGTTGGATCGGGATTGATACAACTTTTCCACGTTTCAGAGCTCAAGTTAAGCTGGCGTTGCCTTAACTTGATCTCAAACAATCTTCTTGATAGAGTAATGTGCAGCGGAATTAAAGAACACAAGAAGATAAATTTTCAATGGTTTATTATAAATAATCAACCATCTAGCCTTACGGCAAAATAACCACGCAGGTTTTACCAAAGATGTTCCTCACCACAAAATCACTCTCGCTCTTTTGTAGATTGGACTCAGCAAAGCAGACAAGAATTTTCTCCTTAAATCTAATCCTAGACTTAACTCGAAAACTCACAAACTTTGCAAAACAAGAAACATAGCAACAATGCTTAAGATAAAATCTCTACGGATTTATAAGCTCTATTGTTTCTCTATGTATCTTGATGTACTTCACACCCTATATATAGGTTTCTTCAAACTTGATCTCCAAGGTGTGTTGTACACAGTTTTGGTAACTTATGTTGTTTCTTGTTGAACTCTACTTTCCTTCTTGAACTCGATCTCCTTCTTGAATAATAGTTCCCTTTATTAGATTGAGTTCTAATAAGGAAATACTCCTTCTTCAATTCAGAGTTGATCATGGAAAGATTCCTAGTTGCACTTGAACTCCAAAACTTTCCTTCTTTGAAACCGTGTTGACTTGACCGATCTCCTCCTCTTGAATTATGGAAACTTCAACTTAGGAAACATGTAATAATTAAAAACTAGATTACTCTCCCCCTTTTTGCTCAGATACCAATTACGCTGTGTTTATTTAACTTAGGAAACTTGTGTTTATTTAATTCCGCTGCACATTACTCTATCAAGAAGATTGTTTGAGATCAAGTTAAGGCAACGCCAGCTTAACTTGAGCTCTGAAACGTGGAAAAGTTGTATCAATCCCGATCCAACAATTTCAGTCGAGTGTGTACAGACACTTTAGAGCATGAACTTTTCCATCTCTGATTGTGGAGAAAGGGACAGGCAGTAAGCAAGAACCAGCCATCACAAGATGTCTTAGTTTTGGCATATCCCATATTTCAGTTGGTAAAAGTATCCTGGCTTCATCATCAAACCGAGCAGTATATGTGGGGTATGATCCAATTATCAAGGTTTGAAGATGTCGTCTAAGGTTCAGTATGCTTGCTGGAACTACAAATTGAACATCTGAATCGTGTAAGAAAGCAAGGTACCTCAAATGAGTTAGTTCAGTTACTTCAGGAGGAAAATAATCTAGACACGTGTTGCGTCCATCAAGCACCCTGAGCAGCTTAGAAGAGAGAGTAAGAGATGTTAAGTACTCATGGTTGTTGTTGGAAAAAAGAAGAGAACGAATAAATGTGTCGCTTCTTGTTGTAGGTATATAGCTATTGGTAAAGTCTCAGAGGCGATGCTTATTGTATATAGCTTCTTGTGAAGCGTAGCTATCCTTCATGACATAAAGGAAATTCTCGTCATGAGCTTTCCTTATGCTGAAGTCCCTCAAAAGATCATGGATGCGACATGATTTCAATCTACCGTTGGCTTTTGTTTCAGCAATCGAAATAAGATTTCCTTTGACTAGATCTCCCACATACTCCTCCGCCGCTTCTTCCGAGCCTTTGGATGTAATATGTTTTAATGAAGGTTCAGTGCTGAACTGGAACTAGCAGATCTTGTTTTGACCTCTCGTATTGTGAAGAGTTCATGGGATGCAATTTTAGACACGCACAAACAATTGCATAGGTTGGCGTCTTCAGAAGAAGTCAAAGCTTCGTTGAACCTATTTGACTTCATTGGGACAAGGTCAACCCTTCTTTCTCTATTGACAGAGCAGCACTTACTGTGTTTTTCTCTCTCTCCTAGAATAGATGACTTGGCTCAGCTCAAAAACCAGGTACTCATTCAAAGCTTGTTATGTTTACAAATAAAATGAAATCTTTAATTTTTAAAAATTACAAAAAACCCTGAAGTTCACAGAGACCCATCTTAAATCTACTCAAGCATATATGGATGGATACTCATCCTTTCATGTTGTACCTATTGGAGAATTGTGATGCATACATGAAGTTGTATATTGATAATCATTCAAATGTCAGGATACAATGTTGTAATAAATGACAAACCTTAGAGAATAAAGTTTGGGTATTGCGAATAAAATTATCCTAATATTTAGCTTAGAATTAATCAACAAAAGAATGAAGTGTTAGTTATTTTGAACTTAGCTTCTACTAGCTAAGAGGTCGCATATTTGATCACATTTTCTGAATAAGAATCAGTAAAGATCACGTAATGTTCAAGATATAATTGTAGTTTGCAGCTTGTGGAGTTTGTCTGCTATCCTACTAGAAAAGAACACGCACACTGTTAAATGCCTTTATTGAGAGTTACTTTGTTCATTAATGCAGCTTGGCAACTCCATTCCCTTGATTATAGTTGGTCACTGTTTGGAAGGGTCAATTGCTTTGCTCTTCACATTATGGATACTCGATAGTGTTCTTCCAGCAACTTCCAAACGCCCCTTTGCATCACATTCGGTTCACCACTACTTGTGGGCGACAAACGTTTCCAAAAAGCCATATCAGAACGCCCCACGAACTCAAGTTTCCTGCACTTGGTATCAGAACGGTTCACCATGCTAGACACAGACATTTGTCAGATTGTGTTGGTCATGGGCCCAGATTACGTGCTTTGTATAGTTGTTGGATGAAACTTCATGGGGTTGTCTGCGAGAGGTCCATTGTTAATAGACTTGTGCTAAAGGTGGATGTACAGTACATTAATTATCAACATAATAACTTCAATGATATGCACTCTCTAATGTTATTTCCTAATGCCTTGGTTGAATGCTATTTCTTTTGTTAGATGTTGGGGTTGGTGTGAACGAGCTGTTAGAAGGCGTGTTTTTTCTTTCCCCTTTTTAGAATGTGGTTTGAGGTATCTTCTCTTAGGGGCTGATTGTGTTTTTTTTGTGAGGTTTATCCATACTTGATATAGCGGGGACATTCGATTGCATATAAGTTCACATTGTGTCGAAATCTGGAGGGCCTAGAATACAGACATGCACCTCGCAACTACATACACTTCTCCTACGTAGACTAATCATAGTGTCAAACTCCGGGAGATGTATTCTTATCATATTTGAGTGTTGGGAGCCAGGATACCAAGAAAAAACTCGGTATAGTTATCGGTTTAAGTTAAGATGAGGAGATTTCATAGGCCAGTATTACGTGCGCCGAATAGGGTTCTGTAACCTTGTAATAGTGGTAGAGGCTTAATGATGACATGTCTAGCTTTTGTGGTACAATGTTGTAGGGGTTTCTGCTTTAAATTGTGATGCCTAAAGATGAATACTTGTTGTAAACATGTTGTTGGCTTAAAGATCAGGAATGGTTGGGTTTCGAAAGGGACATCTCTTTGCTAGGTTCTTAGAGGATGTCCTTTTCTTGCAAGTTTTTCTTTGCTTTTCCCTCTATTTCTCGCTTGGAAATTGGGACAAGACTTACTGGAGTTGTGGTGTCATTCGCTTTGTATTTGTAATGTTCAGAGGTAATGTAAAAGGAAAATGTTTTCTTGTCAGCTGCCTTTGAAATTTTTGCAAGGTTGAGTAGAATTTTCCACACCCAAGTCATTTTGATACTTTATTGCTGATGAATCATTATGTGACAACTTCAAGTCTGTTTTGACCGTAAATAATTTTGGTTCAAGTATCTATGTTTTCTTGTTTTCCATCGAGATGATCGATGTTTGTTTTGCTGGTTTCTGATTTCCATACATGCGATGTTGAGTGTGGAGTATGCTCATAATTGATTACTAAGTTACTTTTTAAATTGGTGCAGTACATTCCTGGCACGAAGATGGTGTTCCCTGGACTGAAGAAGCCACAAGATCGTGCTGATCTGATTTCATATCTCAAGGAAGCAACTGCCTGATGATGCTTTCGGACTCGTTATGTTTTGAAAGTTGCTGATATAAGTTGGCTGGTTTCGTATGAGGAACCTCTTTCTTTTACAGTGTAGTTACTTGAGACTTAATTCAATAAGATCATCAATTTTTGTTGCCTGTGATGATGGCCTATGATACTCAGATTATTTTTTCCAAAACACAATTGAACATGTGCCAGGAGCTGTTTAAGTTGATTATGAAGTGCATTTGTTGTGCAGATCAAATTGCATTCTTGTTGTTTCTCTAGAGATTTCCCAGTGTAGGATTGGGTGATTCTCAAGTGCAAAATATCATTAATTATCAAATAATTAGAGTAATATAGTTAAGACTATTTTTTTGTGCGGTTCCGGTTTGATTTGGTGAATCGGCTTTATAAATCAAAATTCAATTATATATGATTTCGATTTTAACCACTAAATTGCACACCAAACTATTGGTTAAAAATCCCCAATCCTTGGTCGATTATTTTTTGCTTTAGTGGCCACCGCGAGTGCACGGACTATGTGCAGTCTCGCTTGTCTCTTAACTAATTGGGCTAACAGGTCTATGGACTAATGACCTTAATGTATTGAAGAGTCGGTATATCTCCAATCTCTGAAGGTATCTCTTGGAGGAAGCAATTATCTAATATCAACTGTTGAAGGTTACGAAGTTCTGCAGATTCTACAAATATTTGAGCTGGACGAATTCACCTTCATTCAGTTTCCAATCTTTGTCCACAAATTTACATCTTCCTAATTTCAGGACTTCCAGATTGCGCAATTCACCTATGGTCTCCAAATTTCTCGGACTTAATCTGCAACCATATAGATCCAGTTTTTTGAGATTCAGTGGTAAAGCAAAGCTTCTACTGAAATTGATCACCACCAACGGCAAAGGCCATCGTGTCTTGCAAAAGATAGTCAATGTCTCAAGTTGACGAAGATGGATAAGATTACTGAGCTGATATTTGGAGAACTCTATCACAGGGGATTTCTCATTGACAAAATAGATAATTCCTAACTTCTTCAGATTTGGAATCCTTTCAATGGTCTCTTTTGCAAAACAGAAATCTACTACTTTGTAAAGTGTGTACAGATTATTTAGAGAATGAACTTTTCCATCTGAGATTGTAGAGAAAGGGACATGCAGTAAGCAACCATTGTCCACCACAAGATGTCTTAGTTTTGGCATCTCCCATATTTCAGGTGGTAAAAGTACTGTGGTATTGTGAGGATATAAGTACCCTGGTCCTGTGAATTTGGAGTAAGAAGTTTCAATTATCAAGGTTTGAAGATGTCTAGGGTTCAGTATTCTTGCTGGAACCACAAATTGGTAACGTAGATCCTGGAAGAAAGAAAGGTACCTCAAATGAGTTAGTTTGGTTAAAGGACGAAGATTATCCAGAAAGGTGTTGCGTCCATGAAGCACCCTAAGCAGCTTAAAAGAGATAGCAAGAGATGTTAAGTATCGATGGTCGTCGTTGGAAAAAAGAAGAGTACGTTGGGTACCGCAAATGATTTAGTTTAGTTACTGCAGGGGGAAAATAAGCTAAACAAGTGTTGGGTCCATCAAGCACCCTGAGCAGCCTAGTAGAGATAGCAAGAGATGTTAAGTACTGATGGTTGTTGTTGGAAAAAAGAAGAGAACGAATAAATGTGTCGCTTGTTGTTGTAGGTATATAGCTATTGAGGAAGTTACAGAGACGGCACTTATTATATATGACTTCTTGTGAAGCATAGCCATCCTTCATTACATAAAGGAAATTCTCGTCATTAGCTTTCCTTATGCTGAAGTCCCTCAAAAGATCATGGATGCGACATGATTTTAATCTACCACAGGGTTTCTTTTTAGCTATCGAAATAAGATTTCTTTTGACTAGATCCTCCACATACTCCTCCGCCACTTCTTCCGAGCTTTTGGATATAATTGGTTTTAGAAATCCTTCGGCAGTCCATAGCATTGTAAGTTTGGCAATTCGAATTTCATGATCTTCAGGAAAACCTCCCATGTACAAGAAACAAGCTCTTAGATGATGAGGCAAATTGTTATAGCTCGAAGAAAATATTGTGAACAAAAGTTCGTTGTCTGTTTGGAGACCTGAGCTTACATTTGCCACAAACTTTTCCCAATTGTTTAATGTCCCATGAACCTTGGACGGAATTCCTGCAACCAAAACAATGGCGAGGGGAAGTCCTCCACATTTTCCAGCAACCATCTTCCCAATTTTTTGTAATTCTAAAGGGCAAGGTTTTCGCTCAAAAACCTTTTGTCGAAGTAGGCTCCAACTTTGATCCGCATTTAAAAGTTCCATGTGATGAAGAGGACTAGAAGAGTCAGCATAACAACCCACCTCTGATAGCCTACTAGTTATGATGATCCGACTTCCATTGTTGTCATCTGGCAATACTCTCCTTATGTCATCCCAAGCCGTTGTACTCCACATGTCATCCATGACTATGAGATACCTTCTGCCCTTCAAAGTTTTATAAACACGCTCAGCCAAAATCTCGTCACTTTGTTCACTTAGATCATCAGTCAATGCACTAAGTGAATTTAAGAGTCCTAGCAAAATGTCTCAAATACAATACTCTTGAGATGTTACCCAAGCACGAAAAGCAAACCATTCTGCAATAAGAGAGTCGTCAAAAATGGTTTTGGTGAGAGTAGTCTTACCGATACCTCCTATCCAACAATCGAGATAACCTCTAGCTTTGACGAATCTCCACATAGTCGTGCTTTCACTTCCAGCAAATCATTGTCATGGAGCCCCACCACCGTGTTTCTGCCAATTATTGATGCTTGTCTAGATGATGAACCGACTCGACGTGGAATGAGAGTTTCGTTCTCGTAGCTTCTCTTTATCTTCATTGCCTCTTCCAAAATGGAATCGATCTTTTCATTCAACCTCTGCAAATCATTTTGATACGGCATTGGTGCATCCTTAAATACCAAGCTACGTTCAGATCGAAAGCTGTTCAGGATGTGTAATTCTACAACATCTTCTGCTTCGTAAACTGTCTCCCTTATTCGTTCTTCGAGTGGATCGAACTTTTGTCCATTGTAATTATTACAATCTTCCATGAAAGATTGCAAGAAACACAACTTTTTCATGGAGAGATTTGATTTGTTGCTGGTCAACATCTGTAATGACCTGTTCCAGATTTTGAGATAAGGAAACAATAGCAGCATAAGCCATGATTTCACAATGTTCCAAGATTACAATTGTATAGAAACATATATAACTCAAACATGAAAGTCAATGAAGTGCCATGGAGTTGACATTACATATTTGTAAACTTTTACGAACAAAGTATTGAACGTGAGTATGTGACCTTTTACCAAGTATCTCCCAAGTTTAGTACTATAATCTAGTTATGCAATTAGTTCCTTAATATATCACTCAGATTCTTTAACATTTGATGGCGTTAGCTCGTTATTTCCCATTTGTTTTTGTGTTTGAAGGAATGTCCTGATTCATTTATTTTGTTTTTGTGTTTTATTGAATAACTAGAAAGCTCTCCCAGTGTAAACTCAAAAATCCTATGCGGTTCCGAAGATCTCCATAGAAATCTTGACAAATTTTGAAAAGCTCTCGTGATTTTGAAAGCTCGTAAGCATTTTCTTTGTTTGAATTAATGATCATATTATCTTTACAACTTTGAAAGTATTTTTTTTAAGAAAATATTATATTAACAAGATATAACATTTCTTAGTTTCTAAGAGGGAATAAAAATGAATTAACATGTATTTTTTATAACAAGTAAATTATAAATTAGGAATTTCATACATGACTTTTCAATTCCAACAACGAACGTTTTGTTCTTAAATATTGACAAGTGTCAAATTAAATTATTATAAATTAAATTAATTATTTCTATTTTTAATTTAGAATTTTACTAAATTAAATTCCAATTATTAATAGATTAATTGATTGATTTTCTAATATATATTGTTGGCCAATCAAATAAAGTCACATGAAAAAGATGGAGAATTGCAATCAATCAAATAAAGCCACGTGGAAAAAATGATGATGTGATGCAACCAATCAAACAAGGCCATGTGGAAAAGATGATATATTTCAACCAATCACATTACTACACGTAGAAATATAATGTGTTCTAGATATTTCTTGATAAGCAAGACTAAATTAAATTCATTCTTTTCTTGAAAATAAAACCGGCCAATCACAAGCAAGGAGATCTAGGTTTTTACAACTATAAATATGGGTCCTCTCATAAAGAAAGGCACACACAAATATTCACAAGTTGAAGAGGGAAAAGCTCTAAGTTTTTCGCTCCACCAAGTTCATCCATCTTCAAGCGTTCTTCGCGGCATTCAAAGTGTTCCTCACAAAAATCTCTGTTTGATCCATCATCAAGACTGAAGTCCATCAAATAACCGTTATTGAGGATCGCAGTACTACCGAGAAAGATCGAGCTTCAACAAATTCAAGAAATCCAAGTCAAGTTCAAACCGTTCTTCAACAAATAATCAAGCAAAAAGTCTGTTTGATTCGAGAACAAGCTACAAGGCCCTCGAAAAACTGTTTTTGAAGATCAAAGTCCCTTTAAAAGAAGATCAAAGTCCACATATCCGAAGAACTAAAGACGAAGATCATACCGTTCTTCAACAATCTTCAAATCAAATTCGAAGTCAAAAGACCATTCGATCCGAGATCAAGCTGCCAAACCCTCGCATCGACGATTGTCAAATATTCAAGTACCTTGAAGAATATCGAAGTGAAGATTTCCTTCAAGATTTGTTTAAAGTTCAAGTCATTGTCCTTGTAAAATCGAATCAGATGATCAAAGAGATTGTAACTCTATAAATTCATCAAATTCGCAAGTTTTATTTGTTCAACTATTTTTTCCGTCTTTTATTTTAAAGACTTAGAAAAATTTGTAGCTAAAAATTTTTGGCACGCCCAGTGGGACCATCTCTACCTCTCATCTCTTTTCATCAAGGACAAGAAGACGCATCTACATGAGTTTAATAAGTACTCGCTCAATGAATCAATCAAAGGAAGACCAAAAGGCAAAGATGACGGATGAGTTTGCACGCGATAATGATCAACGCGATAAAGCTACTTTTCTTGAAGAGTCCAACAAGGATGGACAATCTCCTCCAACATCTCTACGCACTGAGTCGAAAGCTCCTACCTCGGCAGATGTAGCACCCGCCATGACAAGAAATGCTACAACTTTGGACGAACAACTCGCTGCAATAACGAAGGCAATGGAGTGGCTTACGAGGCGTACTGTTGAGCAAGATGCAAAGATTGAGAAACTTCTAAGCAAAGGATAAGTTGTTGAGACAACTGACGTAGCATAAAAACGCCTGCAACATCTCGAGGAAGGGGATACGTCTATCAGGTGCAGTACAATTGAAAAGGATAAGTCCACAAGTAAAGAGCTCCAAGTCTTTCCCGGCGACATGATTCATGCTGCGCAGTTTTTTAGACGAATTCATATTTCGTAACATAAGTCTTCTCTCATGCGATGAAATATGAATTCGTCACTACAGGTAAGCCTATTGCGACAATATTTATTTTCGCCATAAATATTTGTCACAATAAATAAATCGTTGAAGGAAAGATCATTCTAGAGTGTTCAAAGTCTCCATACTTAGTTTTTTCAGCCACGACTTGTTGCATGGAACTGCATTTATTGTTCACACGTTGCACATGGAGATTTGTTTGTGAAAACTTGATTAACCGCCAGGTTATGAACGAGCGTGTCATTGCTCTGATTCTTTGCATTCTCATCAAACAGTAAAGAAACTCTGAAAATTGATCCATGATTTAACATTTCATCGTGGGAGCAATCAAGGAAAACATTTGAGGAAGTTCTAAGTCTTCATTCACATACTCAAAGCCGTATACTAGAAGGATTGACATTCTGAAGTCGCCAAGCGAAATCAACCCCCAAAGTTTCAACAGTTTGATAGCAAAGGCAACCCTAAGCAACACGTTGCTCATTTTGTGGAGACATGCAACAATGCGGGGACTTACGGGGATCAATTGGTAAAACAATTCGTCCGATCACTCAAAGGGAATGCATTCGACTGGTACATTGACTTAGAGGCAGATCCATTGATTGTTGGGATCAATTAGAGCAAGAATTCCTCAACCGTTTCTACAGCACTCAAAGAACTGTCAGCATGGTTGAACTCACAAGCACTCGTCAATGGAAGGAAGAACTCGTCGTTGACTACATCGACCATTGGAGAAACTTGAGCCTTAATTACAAAGATCGATTATCCGAGACCTCGGTCATTGAGATGTGCATCCAAGGAATGCATTGGGGACTTCGGTACATACTTCAAGGTATTTAACCTAGATCATTTGAAGAGTTGGCAACTAGAGCACATGACATGGAGTTGAGCATCAGTGCAAGTGGAGCTGATGGGCCACTCGTTGGTGACCCTACAAAAGCACAAAGTAAATCGGAGCCAAGGAAGGGGGCAAGTTCTTTGCTAAGGCACCATGCAAAGACTCCATGGTCGTGACTACCGCACCTCTTAAGATTTAAACTAGGGAAAATGAAGGGAAGAAGTCATATGTGATATCCGAAAAGAACAATTCCTCGCAAGACATGGAGCAAACGAAGTTGACTCTGAAAGAGATGCAAGTAAAAGAGTATCCATTCCTTAACTCCGATGTTCCTGGAATTTTTGACGACTTACTTGGATCTGGTCTTATTGAATTTCCCGAAATGAAGAGACCTGAAGAAGCCGGACTTTCAGGTGATCCAAAGTATTGCAGATATCATCGCCTTCTAGGACACTCAATTGAAGACTGCTTCGTGTTCAAGGACAAAGTTATGCGATTGGCTCGTGAAGGCAAGATAACACTAGAGGAAGATAAGGCGACCACAAATCTCACAACAATCCCTCTCGAGACTTTGGAGAATGAAGCAAGCAAAGAGAAGGAACTAAGTTGGTTTTGTGAAGAAGACATTGGCAAGTCATGCAACGTGACTCACGTACATGATTCCTTATCAAATGAATCATGCCTAAAGACTCCCATGACCACCAACCAATGTGCAACAACAATTTGCTTTGGAGATAAAGATCTTTTACTTGGGTTGAAGCCCCATAATAGGCCACTCTTTGTAGTTGGATCAGTCGCGAGCAAAGGGTTAGTCGAATCTTGATCGATGGAGGTTCAACCGTCAACATATTACCCTTGCGTGTGATGAAAGAAATGTGAATACCAAATGAAGAGCTCATGAGTAGTCGCTTAATGATACAAGGCTTCAACCAAGGGGGCAAAGGGCTATAGGCATCATACGATTGGAGCTGTTAATGGAGATATGTCATCAAGCGCATTATTTTACGTCATAGATGCCAAAACTTCATATAATATGCTTCTTGGACGACCTTGGATACATGAGAACGGTGTTGTCCCTTCAACTTAGTATCGCCAAAACGGGACAACAAAGAAGGTGCTCGCGGATGACAAGCCGTTCACTGAAGCTGAATCTCACTTTGCTGATGCCAAGTACTATCTTTCACAAATGAATGCGCCAAAGGTTGAAGCAAGATCATTTCATGAGGAGTCCAAGGAGACAGACGATCTGAAAAGTGAAAAGAGTAATGATGATACTCATTCGTTAGACAGAAGGCCCGCGCGAGGTGATGTGTCCTCTCATAAAGATGTCTCATTGGAAGATTTGATTGTGCCTTTAACAAAGCTTGACATAAAGACACCATCTTTTCCTCCTCTTCTTAAAGGTTTTGTCCGCCCAACAAAAGGCCTTCAAGTCGAACATGATCCTTCAATCGGGAAACAAGTGAAAATTTGTTATGATGCAAAAGCATTTAAACTCTTTATCAAGGCTGGCTATAATCCTCAAGAAAGATCGCACATGGGAAAACTTCTTCCTGAAGCCGTTATTCCAAATCCTCGAGCATCTAGGGTTTTCTCCGCGAGAGCCTATACGCATCACCATCAAAAGAGCCAATGCCAATTACATCGGTGAAGAAGAGGATTTGTCAATAATTGAAGGGAAATTGTCGCCAGTATCAATCTTTGATAGACTTGGCCCATCTTGTAAGACATTATCTCGAACTTCGATCTTTAAGAGACTTGGTCCTTGCAAAAGACCCATGCATCATAGGTTGGGACCCTCATGTTCATCAAGGCGTCGAAAGGGCAATCGCAATCCATGTTTTATTGAAAGACTCTAAAGTGCAATTCCTTCTCGCACGAGGCGCCATGATGAGTTGATTATATCACACGATAAATGCATGAAAGTTAAATGGCAAACAATTGTACTTATACAAGCTCAATGCAAGAAAGAAGACGATGAGGAGAGCGTAGGATCATCACACCATATAACTCTGAAAGATGGGAACATCGAAGAGGAAGATGCTGAAGAAGCACCCCCAGGAAGGCATCAAGAACACAGTTGACGAACTGAAGGAAATCAACCTTGGCGATGAGAATGATCCTCGACCAATATATGTCAGCGCATTGTTGAAAAAAGAGGAAGAACAAGCATATGTTGCCCTGTTGAGAGAATTTAAAGATGTATTTGCTTGGTCTTATAAGGAAATGCCGGGTCTAAACCCAAAAGTTGCCGTCCATCAACTAGCTGTAAAAAAGACGACACGTCCAATCAAGCAAGCTCAACGAAGGTTCTGCCTTGAGTTGGTCCCTTCGATTGAAGCTGAGGTGAATAAACTCATTGAAACCGGATTCATTCGAGAAGTTAGATACCCGACGTGGATATCAAGTATAGTCCCAGTGAGGAAGAAAAATGGGAAAATTCGGGTTTGCGTCGACTTTAGGGACCTTAATATCGCATGCCCCAAAGATGACTTTCCATTACCAATCCCAGAATTGATAATTGATGCCACCACGGGTCACGAAGCCTTGTCTTTCATGGATGGCTCCTCCGGCTATAAAAAAATAAGCATGGCCCCAAATGATGAAGTATTAACAGCATTTTGAACTCCTAAAGGGATATATTGTTACAAGGTGATGTCCTTTGGACTAAAGAATGTCAGCGCTACCAATCAAAGAGCCATATATTGTTTGAGCGGTTGCAAAAATATCGGTTGAAGATGAATCTTTGAAGTGTGCCTTTGGCGTGACATTTGGAAAGTTTCTTGGCTTTGTTGTTCGTCAACAAGGAATTGAGACCGAACAAGCTAAGACTGATGCGATCCTCAAGATGCCAGAGCCACAAAACATACATGAACTCAAAAGTATCCAAGGAAAACTAGCATACATTCGACGGTTCATCTCAAATTTAGCCGGTCGATGTCAATCGTTTAGTCGTCTCATGAGGAAAGACGTTCCGTTCAAGCGGGATGAGGCCTGCACCAATGCCTTTGAGCATATAAAGTCGTATATGATGAAGCCGTCCGTGTTGGTTGCACCAGTGTCTAGACGCCCATTAATTCTATACATTGCCACCCAAGAAAGTTATGTAGGGGCATTGCTAGGCCAAGAGAATAATAGCGGGAAAGAAAGTGAATTGTACTACTTAAGTCGAAGGATGACGCCAAATGAGTTGAACTATTCCCCAATCGAGAAGTTGTGTTTGGCTTATATCTTCACGATTCAAAAGTTGAAGCACTACTTTCAAGCTCACACTATTCGGTTGGTCTCTAAAGCTAATCCACTGAAGTACGTCATGTCAAGGCCGGTACTCTCTAATCGACTTGCTAGGTGGTACTTGCAACTAGAACAGTTCGAGATAGCATACATCCCTCAAAGGGCCGTAAAGGGACAAGTGTTGGCCGACTTCTTAGCTGACCACCCAATTCATGTTGAGTGGGAACTAGTTGATGATTTGCCCGATGAAGTTGTGCTCCTAGTTGAAGTTACTCCACCATGGAAGATGTACTTTGACAGAGCCGCTCATCGAGGAGACGCCGGCGCAGGGATTGTCTTTCTTACACCTAATGGAGAAGTGATGCCCTATTCTTTCACCCTTACACAAAAGTGTTCCAACAATGTTGCAGAATATCAAGCTCTCATATTGGGATTGGAATTAGCAATTGGAATGGAGCATTTAAATCTTGAGGTATATGGATACTCGAAGTTGGTGATCAGTCAAGTACTTGGTGATTATGAAGTGAAGAAGCCTGAATTGCTTCCATATGGTGACTACGCTCGAAAGTTGGTTGAACAACTTGGGGGCATATCAATTGAACATGTACCAAGGACAAAGAACGGACAAGCAGATACATTAGCAAAACTTGCTTCGACCCTTGTTATGACTAAAAAGAAGTTCAACGTTCCTATATGCCAAAGTTGGGTGATACCATCCGCAATGAGTGAAGAAGAAAGAAGTACCGAAGAAAACCATGTTGTGGAAGTCTATGAGATTGAGAAGGAAGACTGGAGGCAACCTTTTGTCGATTACTTGAAGTGCGGGAAGCTTCCTAATAACCCACGTAGAAGAGTCAATATTAGGCATCGTGCTAGTCATTTCGTATATTACAAAGGCACTATTTACAGACGTTTATTCGAAGGGATCTTTTTGCGTTGCCTAAGTGATGATGAAGCTGCTCAAGCTATGGAAGAAGCTCATTCCGGAGTGTGTGATGCTCACGAGTCTGGACCTAAATTACACTTTCGAATTAAGAGGATGGGATATTACTGGCCCACGATGGTCATTGATTGCATGGAATACGCACGCCGATGTCAACCTTGCCAATTTCACGTAAACTTTATTCATCAACCACCATAACCTTTGCATCCAACTGTAGCTTCTTGGCCTTTCGATGCATTGGGGATTAGATGACGTCGGTCCTATGACTAAGTCTTCTGGTGGACATTTGTACATCTTGGCCGCCACTGACTACTTCTCTAAGTGGGCTGAATCAATACCTCTCAAAGAAGTAAAGAAAGAAAATGTTGCTGACTTTATCCGCAATAATGTCATATATTACTATGGATTTCCACGATACATCATCACCGATAATGGGACACCGTTTTGCAATAGCCTCATCAACAAGCTTTGTCAAAAGTTTGAGTTCAAGCAAAGAAACTCTTCGGCCTACTACGCTGCTGCTAACGGCCTCGCTAAAGCTTTTAATAAAACTTTGTGCAATTTGTTAAAGAAGGTGGTCGCAAAGTCGAAGAATGACAGGCACGACATAACTGAAGAAGCTTTGTGGGCTTATAGAACAACTTATAGGACACCGACTCAAGCAACTCCCTAAGCCTTGGTATACGGAGTTGAGGCGGTACTCCCTCTTGAGCGACAAATACCATCTCTCAGAATAGCGATACAAGAAGGCCTTACTGAAGAAGAAAATGCACGTTTGTGATTGGGAGAATTGAAAGCTCTAGATGAGAGAAGATTGGAGGCACAACAAATACTGGAACGTTATCAAGCCCGCATCTCAAGAGCATTTAATAAGAAGGTTCACTTGCGATCATTTCAAGTTGGTGACTTGGTGCTCGCTGTGAGGAGGCCTATCATCATCACCTATCGCACTGGGAACAAATTCACATCAAAATGGGATGGTCCTTATGTGGTTCAAGAAGTCTACATAAATGGCGCATATAAGTTGATTGCTGAAGATGGTCTAAGAATTGGCCCGATAAATGGGAAATTCTTAAAGAAGTACTACCCTTGATGATTGAACCATGCGCCATGACGCACGAGCTTAAAGATGTTAATGGCACTCACTTTGTCCGAAGTGATTAATAAATGGATACTCGTGGCCCGCATGAGTATAAACTGTGCACGGCACCCACTAATGGTAAATTATGTGGTTAAAATGATAACTTACCCCACTAACGGTATTTTATGTGGTTAAATTTTAAATACCCCACTTTGTTCAAAGTGGTTAATGAATGAATACTTATGGCCCGCATGAGTATAAAATGTGCACGGCACCCCCCTCCCCAAATCAATCTTGATTTCTTTTGAGCTACGTTATGACTTGATCCTTTTATTAAGGTACGTAGGCAGCTTAGAAGTTTTCTCTAGTTCAGTCATGAAATTTGCTTAAGTTGGTCTTGTTGCACTATCCTACATTGCTCATGGAAAATAAAGATGATGCCAAATATTAAAGAATAATTCAAAGCGAGATAAATAAAGGCAAATCTCTTATTAAATCTCAAAGTTCGGTGATACTACGAGTCCAAAGCAAAAGCAAAACAAAATAAAGCAAACAAATAAAGAAAAGAACAAAAGACTCAATCATAAGGTCTCGCGTTCCTCAACTCGCGATGCGCTGCTTCCAGCTGCGCTCTCAAAGTGACCAAGTCTTCATTGTTATTCTGGTCCTGAAGTACCCTCAGTTCTTCTTCAAAGGTGGAGAGGTCACCCTCGGCAATGCTAAACAATTCTTCTTGGCGTTTCAAGCAAGAGTTGAGCTTCTTTTGCTTTTTCTTCAAGCCTTGCAACCTTTTCGTGACGCTTTGAAGCTCATCTTTGGTAGATTGGATGTGGATTGCTTCTTTGTCTTTCCTTTCCGTGGCTCCTCGAATATAGTCTTTAACTTCACCACGTTGTACCTCAACTCGCTCAATGGATGTGGAGTTTGCCTTGTCAAAAGTAGTAGCTTTCTCGACTAAAGGTTCCAATAAAGCTTCCAAATGAGAGATGTTTATGCCCTTCGTCTTAAGTGAGTCAAGAAGAAATTGAAATTCACCCTTCATAGAAGAAATGGCTTCAATGGGGGTACGTAAAATCCTCTCACTTAGTCGCTCCCACAAACCAATGGCGTACTCCTTGTCGTAGTCTCTTAGAAAACTCCTACCATCAAAAACCAAAGTAGTGGGAATTGGAGGCGTGTGTTTCCTCGTCGGGACATGTTGTTCATCACCAATGGAGATTGTTTCTTCCTCGACCTGCGACATACAAGTACAAGAACTTAGAAAGAGAAGCAAAACGAAGATCAAGCAAAGTTTGAATTTGCAGTACGAATGGTCTTGCTAGAGGCATCATTCTTCTCTTGCTGTGATGAACTTAAGTCCCTCTTGGATATTTTCCAATGGCGATCGGCGTTGCTGCTACCACTCTCTTTGGGGGTACTTTTCCTCTTCGTTGAGTCTTCCACCTTAATATGTGATGAGTCTCGCGTGCTCTTCCTGGTGGAAATGGCTTGCTTGTCAACACTTGCTGCAACTTCTTCAACCCCACCAAGTATCATGGGCTTTTGTGGAGAAAGCAAAGAATCAATGTTGTCCTCGAGGTAGCTCGCATGGATCTTGACCAACCATGTCTTGTAATCCTCCGTACAAGACCTTTTGGCGCTAATAGGAACGCCCAGAACACAAGCTTTTGAGCAAGACTTAGACGAAGTACTCATCCTCCAATAACAAATTCCCTCCGCTAGAGTAGCCTCGCGTTGGTCATGCTGAAGTACGCCTGGGACTTCTTGATAGTATCTAATTTTCGACTAAATCGATGTGGACTGTATGGCTAAATGTCAAAAGTCTCGTCTTGCCTCAAAGTAAGGTAGCACGAATGAAAGTTGATGAAGCATTCACGCTCTGTCTAGTTAATGCTGCCATTCTCCACAAACGCAAAGTCCTTGACATGCGAAGGACATTGCATACCCAATTGGCATAGTCGGCTCGATGAATCCTCTTACGGGCTTCCCTGGGTTCAAAACCCTTTGCGCCACCGTCTCCAGAATATAAGGTCATTCCAAGCCCGCTCGACCCTTGATATGTAGTAAAATGAGTCTTGAAGTATTGCGCCACCTAGCCATAGACGAAGTGGATTGGAAAAGGGATGTAATTGTAAGAAGGTAGTGTAGATCTCGATATTGCGTGGAGCCCTTTGTAGATGGATGCTAAAATCGGAATTGCAAGGCCTGCACGTTCATTATTTGCCATGAAAATCGCCATCTTGAATACGCCAGGACGGATAAAGCCTACATCTTTCATAGGGAGAACGAACAGGCACAACCAGCATGCTAAGTGCGCGGCTAAATATGTCTCTTTCTTCAAGCTCTCTTTGACGTCAATCATGAAAATAATGTTTCTTCTTGTGACGACCATTTCTCATAGGATCCAAGGTTGCCAAGAGGGTTGTGCATTGACATGGGCCGGCGTGCATTCTTCATTATCTTTCTCTCTTTGCGGGGTGGAGATTGTTTGTATTTGACATCCTTCTTTGACCACAAGTTGATCCACTCCTTGCTTGACACACGAGAATCATCACCGCTGACATCTGCTCGAAGTATGTGGAATGCGTGGAAAAAGGCTTTGCTTGATCGTGGAATGTAAGAATCTCCTTTTGCATCTCTTCCGCATAGCTCCCTCTCGCAGGGCATGACCTCATCGTACATGAACCTGCGCAATGGTAGACTGCTAAGGAATTCTAAGTCCCATAATGAGATTGACAGCTCACTGAGTGACGTAAAGAGAGTGTTTATTGAAGGCGACCATGTTTCGCATAAGTCTTTCATGATTTCTGTGTTGCACTCATACGTGAAGAGAGACGCGTAGACTGAGTTGTATATCTTTATGGATTGAAGTGCACCGAACAAGGATATCACCTGTCCACTCTCAATATCAAGGAAAGAAGCGAACCTCGCCAGGAACGTAAAGAGAAGCGTCTGTCCACGCGGCGTCGCCTTGCATGATGCGTCGTCCCAAAGTTGAAAGAGGCGTGTAGTCGATTGATGGTTGGTGATGCGCGGCACGGAGCACCAACATTCGGGAGGATCTTCTCGAAGACTGGAGATATTCTTCAGTCCACTCCTTCAATTGACTGTTGTTTGTCAATGTTGGCCACGGGCTCGCATAATATCCATCAATCGGAGTGCCCACCTTCAAGATTGTGCCTCGTCTAGTTGATTGACTGTCGTCGTCAATGATGACCAAATTCTCTGCGCTAGATGAGAAAGAGCCTTTCTTGAATGAAACAATTGTAGTAATTATGAAACGACAAGAGAGACAAGTTAGCAATTGACGAGGAAGAATAGAGCAAATAATATAAGAAAATGGCAAATGCAAAAAAAAAAAAAAAACTGCTGCGAATACGAATGCGAAAGCAAAAAAAAAAATGCTGCTGCTGCTGCTGCGAAAAGGGAAGAAAAGAAAAAAAAAATCACCTACCGTACTAAGAAGAAAAAGATGTCTCGTTCGTCGGTTCTTGTGTCCGTAAGTTGATTGTCTTCTCCGAATGGCTGCACTGCGCATATGGGTGTGCATTTGGATCGGATCGGATCGAATCGGATCAAATCGAGGCTGAAAGTCGATTTTGATCCTGGAGAAATAAGGATCGAAATCGAATCAATCTAAAACGATCTGATTCGATCCAAAATTATTCAATTTCGATCCTTTTTTTTCTTATTTAATTTAATATCAATGGGACCAACCACAACATTCAAACAGAGTTACTGAATTACAAAATTCACTTTAATATGGTTCTCAATCACACTTTTTGACACAAAACAAAAAACAATTATAAAAGATACACTTTCACAAATTAATTTTCACCACTTTATACTTTCCATTCACCAGACTATGCACTGGCTTATCAGCATCTTCATTCAAGGTTACTCCAGCACTCTCAATTTTGATCAATGTCAGTATCACCAACAACATCAGTTTCATTTGAAGTTATGCCTTCACTCCCAACATCAACCACAATATCACCAACATGCAACAACAACACCTTCAGCTCCAATCAAATGAGTTTCCTCTTGACAATTGTATAGGTTTCCCAAAGACAAAAACGTGGCCTTCAAATGGACTAAGGAAAAGATGTTAGGTAGGTGTATATATAAAAATATAATATTAGCATTATATATAGAAATATCTTAGTAGCATGTTAATAGGCTTGGCATTATAGATAAAAATATAATGTTATATATATATTATTATATATTTAATTATTTTTAAAAAATAAGATGAGTATTCGATCCGATCAGATTATCAGCCTCTAAAATCGAGGATCGAATCAAATGGGTGTTCGATCCTAAAGCAAAAATCAAAAGTCGGATCAAATATTCAATCCGATCCTCGGATTGGATCATTCGATCGATTTTCACCCGATTCGATCGATCCGATTCTTTTTGCACAGCCCTAGCTGCGCAAGAAGAAAAGGATTAACACAATTAAACCCTTGCATGTATATATATACATATATCATAAGCATTCATAATATTCAACGAAAAAGAGGAAGAAGAAAAAAAGAGGCTTTCATTTGTTTGTTCGTCGCACCGTCGAGAAAATATGCGGCGAAATCTTTGCCCGTCGGAATTTCATCAATGTGCTACTTGCTTCGTCGACGGACGAAACCGAATTTGGAGAAAAAGAAAAAAAAAACGAAGAGAATTGAATATAAAGAAAAAAGAGTATTTTTCGTGTCTTATATAGAATTCCCAAGAGGGAGTCTCAAAAATGAATTAACATGTATTTTTCATAACAAGTAAATTTTAAATTAGGAATTTCATACATGACTTTTCAATTCGAACAACGAACGTTTCGTGCTTAAAGGGTGTGGTAGACTTTTTAGGGGTGTTGACAAATAAATTTCGTGTACTCCAATTAAATATTGACAAGTGTTAAATTAAATTATTAAAAATTAAATTAATTATTTCTATTTTCAATTTGGAATTTTACTAAGTTAAATTTCAATTATTAATAGATTAACTCATTTATTTTCTAATATATATTGTTGGCCAATCAAATAAAGCCACATGAAAAAGATGGAGAATTGCAATCAATCAAATAAAGCCACGTGAAAAAAATGATGATGTGATGCAACCAATCAAACAAGGCCATGCGGAAAAGATGATATATTTCAACCAATCACATTATTACACGTGGAAATATGATGTGTTCTAGATATTTCTTGATAAGCAAGACTAACTTAAATTCATGCTTACCTTGAAAATAAAACCGACTAATCACAAGCAAGGAGCTCTAAGTTTTTACAACTATAAATAGGGGTCCACTCATAAAGAAAGGCACACACAAATATTCATAAGTTTAAGAAGGAAAAGCTCTAATTTTTTCGCTCCACCAAGTTCATCCATCTTCAAGCGTTCTTCGCGTCATTCAAGGTGTTCCTCACAAAAACCTCCGTTTGATCCATCATCAAGCCTCAAGTCCATCAAATAACCATTCTTGAAGATCGCACTTCTGCCGAGGAAGATCGAGCTTCAACAAATTCAACAAATCCAAGTCAAGTTCATACCATTCTTCAACAATCTTCAAGAAAAAAGTCAGTTTGATTCGAGAACAAGATGCAAGGCCCTCGAAAAACTGTTTTTGAAGATCAAAGTCCCTTTAAAAGAAGATCAAAGTCCACATATCCGAAGAACTAAAGACGAAGATCATATCGTTCTTCAACCATCTTCAAATCAAATTCGAAGTCAAAAGACCGTTCGATCTGAGATCAAGCTGCCAAGCCTTCACATCGACGTTTGTCAAATATTCAAGTACCTTGAAGAAGATCGAAGTGAAGATTTTCTTCAAGATTTGTTTAAAGTTCAAGTCATTGTCCTTCTAAAATCGAATCAGAGGATCAAAGAGATTGTAACTCTATAAATTCATCAAATTTCGCAAGTTTTATTTGTTCAACTATTTTTTTCGTCTTTTATTTTAAAGACTTAGAAAAATTTGTTGCTACAAATTTTTAGCACGCCCAGTGGGACCATCTCTACCTCTCATCTCTTTTCATCAAGGACAAGAAGACGCATCTACATGAGTTCAATGAAGACTCACTCAATGACTCAATCAAAGGAAGACCAAAAGGGAAAGATGATGGAAGAGTTTGCACGCGACGATGATCAACGTGATGAAGCTGCTTTTCTTGAAGAGTCCAACAAGGATGGACAATCTCCTTCTACATCTCCACGTACTAAGTCGAAATCTCCTACCTCGGCATATGTAGCACCCGCCATGACAACAAATGCTACAACTTTGGAGGAACAACTCGCTGCAACAACGAAGGCAATGGAGTGGCTTACGAGGCGTACTGTTGAGCAAGATGCAAATATTGAGAAACTTCTAAGCAAATGAGAAGTTGTTGAGACAACTGACGTAGCACAAAAACGCCCACAACATCTTGAGAAAGGGGAGACGTCTATCAAGCGCAATTTAATTGAAAAGGATAAATCCACAAAAGAGCTCCAAGACTTTCCCGGCGACATGATTCATGCTGCTCAGTTGAAAAAGTTCATCATGGGAGCAATCAAGGAAAACATTGGAGGAAGTTCTGAGTCTTGATTAACATACTCAAAGCCATATACTAGAAGGATTGACATTCTGAAGTTGGCAAGTGGATATCAACCCCCAAAGTTTCAATAGTTTGATGGCAAATGCAGCCCTAAGCAACATGTTGCTCATTTTGTGGAGACATGCAACAATGCGGGGACTTACAGGGGATCAATTGGTAAAACAATTCGTCCGATCACTCAAAGGGAATGCATTTGACTGGGACATTGACTTAGAGGTAGAGTCCATTGATTGTTGGGATCAATTAGAGCAAGAATTCCTCAACCGTTTCTACAGCACTCGAAGAACTCTCAGCATGGTTGAACTCACAAGCACTCGTCAATGGAAGGAAGAACTCATCGTTGACTACATCGATTGTTGGAGAAACTTGAGCCTTAATTGCAAAGATCGATTATCCGAGACCTCGACCATTGAGATGTGCATCCAAGGAATGCATTGGGGACTTCGGTACATACTTCAAGGTATTTAACCTAGATCATTTGAAGAGTTGGCAACTAGAGCACATGACATGGAGTTGAGCATGAGTGCAAGTGGAGCTGATGGGCCGCTCGTTGTTAACTTACTAATGACTTGCACATTGTTAACGACTACTAGGCGGTAGCTGAAATGTAGTGACCTTCGGACGGTAGATCTTGACCCCCATGTCATTAGTAACCGTTCGATGATCGCTAATGTGTTTGACGTCATTAGCGATTGCCTGGGGGTTGCTAATGACCGACGATCGCTTGTTGTCACCGAAATTGTTGTGACTACCCGACGATTGCAAAGGGTCATATGCGACGGCCCGGTTGTTGCTAAATTTTAACACTTGAAGCATCTGCGGCCTCTGGTTTGCGACTGTCGGAAGATCACAAATGGGCCTTTAGCGACTGCCAGAAGGTGTCGTTTACCTTGTAGTGATTAATGATCTTAATATTTTGAAGTAGTCGAGATAAGAGAGGAAACGAGATAGTGTAGAATTATTTGTTACATGAGTGGCTACAACCGTGGCAATAACTGATAAAACTATGACTTGTCGAACGTCGCATATTAAGATTTGTTACTCTTAAATTATGGTCACAACCCTTAAAAAATTATTTTAGTTTCTATTTATACATATAGCCCCTTCTCCCTCTAATAATCTGTTTTAGGAAAATATGAGGAAATCTAAATTTTAATATGGTATTGCAGTGTACCCAATTTATTGTAGGTTTTGTCAACTATCTAACTCACGTGCTACGATTCAAGACTCATTTTCGAGCTATAGGTGAATTTTTTTTATCCCACATTACTTGGGGAATGATTTTGATTTTTGTTTTTACATACTTTGCCCCTAGAAACCTATCCCTAGAATAAGGCTTTTCAATGGAAAGTTTAAAGGGATCTAAAATTCTAATTATTGTGGATCAAAATTGGATCTATGCATGACATCTAATATGGAAAAGCAAGCAAGGTCTTGAGAAACTAAAGTTTGTAAATTAGCTATTATGTTAGACTACAAAAACAGATTAATTCTTCTAATTTGATATGGTAACTGTAGCAAAAAAATTTTCTAAGTCTTTAAAATAAAAGACCAAAAAATTGTTGAACAAATAAAACTTGTGAGTTTGATGAATTTATGGAGTAACAATCTCTTTGATCCTCTGTTTCAATTTTACAAGGACAATGACTTGAACTTTAAACAAATCTTGATAGAAAGGTACTTGAATATTTGACAAACGTCGATGCGTGGGCTTGACAGCTTGATCTCGGATCGAACGGACTTTTGACTTTGAATTTGATTTGAAGATTGTTGAAGAACGATATGATCTTCGCCTTCAGTTCTTCGGATATATGGACTTTGATCTTCTTTAAAAGGGACTTTGATCTTCAAAAACAGTTTTTCGAGGGCCTTGCAGCTTGTTTTCGGACCAAACGGACTTTGGGCTTGAAGATCGTTGAAGAACGATATGAACTTGATGTCGAATATGCTGAATTTATTGAGGCTCGACCTTCTTTGGCCGAAGTGCGATCTTCAAAAACAGTTATTTGGTGGAATTGAGGCTTGATGATGGATCAAACAAAGGTTTTCGCGAAGAACGCTTGAAGATGGATGAACTTGCTGGAGCGAAAAACTTAGAGCTTTTCCCTCTTCAACTTGTGAATATTTGTGTGTGCCTTTTTCTCCAAGAGAGGACCGTTATTTATAGTTGTAGGACCTAGAGCCTCTTTGCTTGTGATTGGTTGTTTTTCTTTTCAAGATAAACATGGATTTAATTTGGCTTGCTTATCAAGAAATATCTAGAACACATCATATTTCCACGTGTAATAATGTGATTGGTTGAAATATATCATCTTTTCCACATGGCCTTGTTTGATTGGTTGAATCACATCATCATTTTTTCACGTGGCTTTATTTGATTGGTTGCAATTCTCCATCTTTTCCATGTGGCTTTATTTGATTGGCCAACAATATATGTATTAGGAAATTAATTAATTAATCTATCAATAATTGGAATTTAATTTAGTAAAATTCTAAATAAAAAATAGAAATAATTAATTCAACTTCTAATAATTATTTTGAAACTTGTCAAAATTTAATTGGAGAAGACGAAATTAATTTGTCTACAATTGTTCCATTGCGACTTTCCACGAATAGCATTGTGAAATGTATCTTGAAGTGAATATGTCGCAATATTTTTTTTGGGCCATCAATGAGATTGATAGAAGATTGGTACTTCATTTCAAGAATCAAATTTTCAGTGTGCCTCCATGTCAATCTTCTTGAGGACCATAATAAAATTTAAATACCAAGCCCCTTTTTTCATACACACACTTGACATATATAGTTCCTCATTTTTCTCTTTTTTTTGTTTGTTTGGAAACTTGGTCTATGTTGACCAAAAACATGCAATAACTTATTCAAGTGTTCTTCTCCACCTAAACTTCACGCACACGCACAACTTCTTTTTCTCTCTTTTGAACTTCTTGTAGAATTTTAGCTCTCAACCACCTTAAGAATCATAATCCAATAAGAACTCCAACAATATTTATCTAATAAACCAATGATATTCTAATTTCAAAAAATCTTTAAGAGAGTAGGAGTTAAACTCTTGATGCATTTACGAAACTCCAATTTGAATTCTACTTAGATTCAAACTCTGCCGAAACGTCACCTATAAGTGGAATCGAATATGTGTTTCTTATTTTATTTTAATTTTTTATCGCGAGAGAACAATGCTTGCATCAATTTACTTTGTCTTCATCGTGAACATTAAACTTGAAAATCCGCAACGGCGTTCTCCATTCTTCCTCAGAAATTTGATCCGATTCTCTACCTCTGTTCAATTAGGCAAAAGAATTTGGCAAGCAGCACTCAAGAATCTGTAGACGAGGTCCGTCTTTTCCAGCCTCCTACCGACACACCCCTTTAAGCCACCAAAAATCACCCCTTCAAGACTTGGACAGCCACCCCTTCAAGCCACCAAAATCCACCCCTTGAAGACACCAAAAGCCACCCCTTCAAGACTTGAACAGCCAACCCATCAAGACTTAAACAGCCAAGCTACTACTACTCAATTACCTATAAATGTAGCTTCATTTGATCAGGATAAAAACACACTAAAAAAAGAGAGAAACACCGAGAAACAAAAAAAAGTAGAGTTCACACGTGAGATTCGAGGGTTGGTTTTTTTGTAATAATCGAATGTGAGAGTTGCTCCACATATTGTAATTCGTTCGTATCGTTGAATGAATAATTTTTCAACCCCAACAAAGTGGTATCAAGAGCCACGAGTTTCGTCCAGTTGTTCTCCGAAACTGTGATTTCTTATCACGGTTGTGAAGCTCTATGTCCGACGATTCTGAATATATAGTTTTTAAGCTATTTCGATCGCCGGAAAGTGACGATCGAAGTCAACCCAATTCGACGTCAAAATTTTTCCGTTCCGGAATTGCGGTTTGTTACTACCGTTGTGAAGCTCGTGTTGCAAGGATTCTGAATATATATTTTACGAAATTTTTCAATCCCCGAAAACCTCCATTCCATGCCGACCGAGTTAACGGCGAGTTAACTCGGCCCAACTCACAAAACTGGCGAAGAGGAAAGGATCTGCGACCCAGGATCCGACTCGGTCAAAGCTGCTGGTCCAGTCAATGGTCAGCCGGTCAACTCTGGTCAAAACCGGATTTAATCCGGTTCAACTCCTTTCAACTTGTTTCGTCCCGGTTCAACTCATTTTTGATCCGTTTTCAACAAGGTCAGAACGGTTCCCAAGGTTTATTACCGTTCCGGATCCAACCACGTGCTCTGTTTCCCCAAATTCAGCCTCTAAATTTGGGTACAAGCAAGCTTGTGGAATTTTAACATGGAAAATTCAACGTCGGACACGATGATGCAATTGACGCCTACTAATTACAATATGTGGAAGCCTCGCATAGAGGATTTGCTAAATTTGAAGGATTTAGCTAGGCCAATCGAAAATAAAGGTGCCAAACCCGAGAAGACGAGTGATGACGATTGGAAAAAGTTGAACAAGAAGACTTTTGCTCAGATTCGCCAGTGGATTGACAATAGTATGTTCCATCATGTCGCACAGGAAACGAGTGCCCACACATTGTGGGATAAGCTTGCTAACATGTATCAGGCAAACACGGCACGTAACAAGAACTTGTTGATGAGACGTTTAGTAAACCACAAGCTTCGTAGTGGTACGTCTATACCAGAACACACGAGTCAGTTCCAGGACCTCGTGAACCAGCTTGCTGCCGTCGATTGGAACCTCAAAGATGAGGAACAAGCGATACTACTTCTAAGTTCCCTACCAGACAGTTGGGAGACTCTTGTTGTCACCCTCAGTAATTCTGCCCCCAATGGTAAAGTATCTATGCAAATGGTGACATATGCTTTACTTAATGAAGAAGATAGAAGAAAAGAAGTCAGTGCTGATCAATCTTATGCTCTTGTGTCGGAAATTAAAGGTAGAGGTGGAGGTAGAGGAAGAGGTCGTGGAAGAGACGGAGGCAGAGGTCGAGGTCAAAATCGTGGTTGATCTCAAGATCGAGGTAGATTTTAGGAGAGAGGTAAATTTGTTGACAACTCGAGTCGATTCAATGGAAACTATAATTATTGTGGAATTTACGGTCATATGAAGAGGGACTGTCGAAAGCTTTTGAGGGATCAACCCCACGGCCAAAGCTCCAACAAGGATGAAGGTGAAACCATTGTCACAGTATCATCAGAAATTGCTCTTGTTTCTTATGGAGACGAGACATGCCTACATATAGGCAATCAAGAAATTGAGTGGGTGATTGACTCTGCAGCTTCATTTCACGCCACTCCACATCGTGATTTGTTTGCTACATACAAGTCAGGGGACTTTGGTACCGTAAAGATGAGTAACACCAGTTACTCCAGTATAGTTGGTGTTGGTGACGTGCACGTGAAAACCAACATAGGATGTTCTCTTATCCTCAAGGATGTGCGCTATGTTCTAGATCTCAGGCTTAATATAATCTCAAGACTAGCCCTTGATCGACAGGGTTATGAAAGTAATTTTTAAAATGGCACTTGGAAGCTGTCGAAAGGTGTGATAGTTGTTGCGATGGGTCATATATGTGGCACGCTATTCAAAACTCATACACAATTATGCCAGTTAAGCCTCAACGCCATGGAAGAAGAGGCGTCACCAAATCTTTGGCACAAAAGACTTGGGCATATGAGCGAGAAGGGCTTGGCTACACTAGCCAAGATTGATGCTATCAATCTTGATAAGGATGTTGCACTAGATCCTTGCGAGCACTGTTTGTTCGGGAAACAATATAGAGTTTCTTTCAGTTCCACATGAAGCAACACTCCGAGTTACTGAGTCTCGTTCACTCTGATGTGTGTGAACCGATAGAAGAAGAATCTCTCGGTAGAAGCAAATATTTTGTGACCTTTATTGACGATGCTTCACTGAAATTATGGGCCTACTGTTTAAGATCAAAAGATCAAGTGTTTGATCGCTTCAAAGCATTTCATGTGTTAGTGGAAAGACATACATGGAAGAAGTTGAAGTGCCTTTGCTCAGACAATGGAGGCAAATATACTTCTCGAGAATTTGCAGCGTATTGCATTGATCATGGCATTAGGCACGAGAAGATGGTGCCGAGGACCCCACAGCATAATGGTGTTTCTGAGCGAATGAATCGCACCATTGTTGAGAAAGTTGGTTGCATGCTGAGTATGGCTAAGCTGCCTAAAGCATACTTGGCCGAAGCAGTCCTCACAGCTTGTTATCTGATAAATAGGACACTGTCAGTTCCTTCGGGTGCAAGGCTTTTGCACATGTGTCGAGGGAACTCAGGCAGAAACTTGATCTTAAGTCAACTCCATGCATCTTTATTGGCTATGGTGATCAAGAATTCGGTTACAGATTGTGGGATCCACAGTCCAAGAAAGTTATCCGCAGTAGAGATGTGATTTTCTACGAAAATCAATTCTATGACTTTACTCCAGCTGTTCCAGTTCGACAATGTACTAGAGCGCCGGAAGAAGTTACTTCACCACCAGAACCTCATATTGAAAATGAGGATGTCCAAGATAATGTAGACGATGCTGACGAGGATGAAGGTGCTGAGCAGGGGGAGCTCTCACCTCCTTTTCAAGAAGATGGTGAACCTCGACGATCTGGACGTGTGCTGATACCATCAACAAGGTATCCTGCATCAGAATATATCCTTCTTACAAGTGAGGGGGAGCCAGAAAGTTTCAAAGAAAGCTGGAGGCAAGCCATGGCAGAAGAAATGAATTCTTTGCAGAAGAATCAGACTTATGAGCTTGTGAAACTTCCGAAGGGAAAGTGAGCACTAAAGAATAAATGGGTGTTCAAACTCAAGAAAGATGGTCGTGGGAATATTGTGAAATATAAGGCTAGGCTTGTCATCAAAGGATTCCAACAGAAGAAAGGCATTGAATTTGATGAGATATTTTCACCAGTGGTGAAAATGACATCCATACGTGTTATACTTGGGTTAGTTGCCAGTTTGGATCTGGAGCTTGAACAGATGGACGTGAAAACTGCATTCCTTCATGGTGATCTAGAAGAAAAGACATACATGGAGCAGCCAAAAGGTTTTCAAGTCCACGACAAGGAGCATATTGTCTGTAAATTGAAGAAAAGTTTGTATGGTCTAAAGCAAGCTCCAAGGCAGTGGTACAAGAAGTTTGACTCTTTCATGGCGACTCACCAGTATAACAAGACTACGAAAGACCAATTTGTTTATTTGAAGAAGTTCGCTGATGGTAAGTTTATCATCCTTTTACTCTATGTCGATGATATGTTGATAGTTGGCCAGGATGCAGCGCTAATCAACAACTTGAAGAAAGATTTGTCCAATTTCTTTGATATGAAAGACTTGGGTGCAGCACAACAGATTCTCGGCATGAAGATTACGCGAGACAGGAAAACGAGAAAGTTGTACTTATCTCCAGAAAATTATGTTGAACGGGTGCTCAAAAGGTTCAACATGGGTAAAGCAAAGCCTATTTCGACTCCGCTCGCAAATCACTTCAAGTTAAGCAAGAGACGGTGTCCTTCTACGATGAAGAAGAAGGTAGAAATGGAGGCGATACAATATTCTTCGGCAGTGGGAAGTCTGATGTACGCAATGGTGTGTACTAGGCCAAATATTGCTCATGCAGTTGGTATTGTTAGCAAATATCTATCAAATCCAGGGAAAGAGCATTGGGAGGCGGTCAAGTGGATTCTTCGGTACACAGATGCCGACATGGCAGGAGATCTTGATAGTAGAAAATCTACATCAAGTTACATATTCACTTACGCATGGGGAGCTGTTTCGTGGCAGTCCAAGCTGCAAAAGTGCATTGCTTTATCCACCACTGAAGCCGAGTACATTGTTGTAGCGGAAGCAGGGAAAGAGTTATTATGGATAAAGCGCTTTCTTCAAGAACTGGGCTTTAAACAAAATGAGTACATTATTCACTGCGATAGTCAAAGTGCTCTAGACTTGAGCAAGAATGCAATGTATCATTCTCGAACAAAACATATCGACATTCGGTATCACTGGATATGCAAAGTGATGGAGCAACAACTGTTAAAGCTGGTTAAGATTCACACAAGCAAGAATCCTGCAGACATGCTAACGAAGGCGGTGACACGAGAGAAACTTGGTCTGTGTACGAACATAGTTGGGCTAGAGGGGGAGATTTGTAGATGAGGTCCGTCTTTTTCAGCCTCCTACCGACACACCCCTTCAAGCCTCCAAAAGCCACCCCTTGAAGACTTGGACAGCCACCAAAAGCCACCCCTTCAAGACACCAAAAGCCATCCGTTCAAGACTTGAACAACCACCCATTCAAGACTTGAACAACCAAGCTACTCCTACTCAATTGCCTATAAATGTAGCTTCATTTGATCAGGAATAAAACACACTAAAAAAAGAGAGAAACACCGAGAAAAAAAGGAGAACTCAGTAGAGTTCAAAGGTGAGATTCGAGGGTTGGTTTTTTTGTAATAGTCGAGTGTGAGAGCTCCTATTGTAACACGTTCGTATTGTTGAATGAATAATTTTCCAACTCCAACAGAATCAACAACATAAACCTTTTAGGATTTCAGCCCCTGTTTCTTTTTGTTCGCACCGGCCGGAGAATCTTTACGTTAGAGAAGCAAGAAAGTAATTCCCCACTTAGCATATCAGTAGAGGAAGAATGAGGTTTATTTGTGCAATGGGTTCGAACACATCACATGAGGAATTAGTTCGCACTTTTCATCAGTCGTCAACTTCTGTTGTTTTTTTTTTTGGTGTTGATTTCTTGGCTGACTTTCTCTTCTTTTGTGTAACAGGGCATCGCCCTACCAGAAGTTCCAAAAGAAAAATATATGCCTTCCTTCGTTAAATTTTAAAGCTTTGCCTGGTATAAATCCCTTACTTTTCTTTTTTGTTATCAAACTCTGCAACATGTATGATTTTTTTTATTTACCTTTTGACAGTTGCGGGTCGTGAGAAATTTGCTGAGTCACTTTTTGCTTATCACTTTTTTTTCAGCAGCAGGTTTTTTGAATTGAAAAGAAGAGTGCTCCCACTACAATTGCAAAAACGAACCACAGATTTCTCGTATTATTATTTCTCACCCAATATTTTTTTTATTTGGATGTCCTTTCCCTTTTGTTTTTGCTTTCTCTTGCTGACCACCCCTTTTTTCTTTGATATTTGTTCGCAGGTTGTAGCAGTTTTTTGGACTGAAAGAGAAAGACTTGCCTCGTTCAACGTGAAAGAGACATATTCTTTGGGTATATATTTTTTTATTCTTCTTTTCTCTGCATTCTCCTTTTTTGATTATTTGCTCTATTCTTCCCCGTCAATTGCTAACTTGTCTCTTGTCGTTTCAAGAAAGGCTCTTCCTCATCTGGTACCGAGAATTTGATCATCATTGACGACGACAACCGATCAACTAGGCGAGACACAATCTTGAAGGTGGGCACTCCAATTGATGGATATTATGCGAGCATGTGGCCATCATTGACGAACAACGGTCAATTGAAGGAGTGGACTTAAGAATATCCCCGGTCTTCAAGTAGATCCTCCCGTCTGTTGGTGCTCCGTGCCACGCATCACCAACCATCAAGCTACTACACGCCTCTTTCAACTTTGGGACAACACATCATGCAAGGCGACGCCGCGTGGACAGGCCCCTCTCTTCACATTCCTGGCGACGTTCGTTTCCTTTTTGGATATTGGGAGTGGACAAAAGACATCCTTGTTCGGTGCAGGACAACACTTCAATCCATAAAGATATACAACTCGGTCTACGCATCTCTTTTCACGTACGAGTGCAACTTAGAAATCATTAAAGTCTTATGCGAAGCATGGCCACCTTCAACAAACACTCTCCTCACCTCACTCAGCGAGCTGTCAATCTCATTATGGGACTTGGAATTCCGTAGCGGTCTACCATTGCACGGGTTCATGTACGATGAGGTCGTGCCCAGTGAGAGACAGCTATGCGGAAGAGACGCAAAAGGAGATCTCTACATTCTACGATCATGCAAAGGCTTGTTCCACGCATTCCACGTGCTTCGAGCAGATGTCGGCGGTGATGATTCTCAAGTGTCAATCAAGGAGTGGATCAACTTTTGGTCAAAGAAGGATGTCAAATACAAAAACAACATCCACCTCGCAAAGAGTGAAAGATAACAAAGAATGCGCGCTGGCCCATGTCAACGCACAGCCCTCTTGGCAACCTTGGATCCTATGAGAAATGGTCATCACAAGAAAAAACGCTATTTTCACGACTTGACGTTAAAGAGAGCTTGAAGGAAGAGACATATTTAGCTGCACACTTAGCATGTTGGTTTGTGCATGTTCGTTATCCCTGTCAAAGATGTAGGCTTTATCCGTCCTGGCGTATTCAAGATGGCGAGTTTCATGGTAAATAATGAACACGCGGGCCTCGCAATTCCGATTTTAGCATCCATCTACAAAGGGCTCAACACAATATCAAGATCTACACAACCTTTTTGCGATCACATCCCTTTTCCAATCCACTTCGTCTATGGATGGGTGGCACAATACTTTAAGACTCATTTTACTATATATCAAGGGTTGAGCGGGCCTGGAATGACCTCATATTCTGGAGAAGGTGGCGCAAAGGGTTTTGATCCTAGGGAAGCCCGCAAGAGGATTCATCAGACAGACTATGCCAATTGGGTATGCAACGTCCCTTCGCATATCAAGGACGTTACACTTGTGGAGAATGACGACATTAATGAGACGGAGCGCAATACTTCATCAAATTTCGTTCATGCTACCTTACTTTGAGGCGAGGAAAGACTTTTGACATTTAGCCATACAGTCCACATTGATTTAGTCGAAAATTTAGATACTATCAAGAAGTCCCAGGCGTACTTCAGCATGACCAACGCGAGGCTACTCTAGCGGAGGGAATTTTGTTATTGGAGGATGAGTACTTCGTCTAAGTCTTGCTCAAAAGCTTGTGTTCTGGGCGTTCCTATTAGCGCCAAAAGGTCTTGTACGGAGGATTACAAGACATGGTTGGTCAAGATCCATGCGAGCTACCTCGAGGACAACATTGATTCTTTGCTTTCTCCACGAAAGCCCATGATACTTGGTGGGGTTGAAGAAGTTGCACCTAGTGTTGATAAGCAAGCCATTTCTACCAAGAATAGCACGCGAGACTCATCACATATTGAGGTGGAAGACTCTTCGAAGAGGAAAAGTACCCCCGAAGAAAGTGGTAGCAGCAACGCCGATCGCCATTGGAAAAGATCCAAGAGGGACGTAAGTTCTTCAAAGCAAGAGAAGAATGATGCCTCTAGCAAGACCATTCGTACTCTAAATTCAAAATCCACTGAAAAGGTTGGTTGAACTTTGCTTGATCTTCATTTTGCTTCTCTTTCTAAGTTCTCGTGCTTATCTGTCGCAGTTGGAGGAAGAAACTATCTCCATTGGTGATGAACAACATGTCCGAGCGAGGAAACACAAGCCTCATATTCCCACTACTCCGGTTTTTGATAGTAGGTGTTTTCTAAGCGACTATGACAATGAGTACGCCACTGGTTTGTGGGAGCGACTAAGCAAGAGGATTTCACATGCCCCCATTGAAGCCGTTTCTTCTATGAAGGATGAATTTCAAGTTCTTCTTGTCTCACTTAAGACGAAGGGCATAAACATCTCTCCTTTGGAAGCTATATTGGAACCTTTAGTCGAGAAAGCTGCTACTTTTGACAAGGCGAACTCCACATCCATTGAGCCAGTCGAGGTGCAACGTGGTGAAGTTGAAGACCATATCTGAGGAGCCAGAAAAGGAAGGACAAAGAAGCAATCCACATCCAATATACCAAATATGAGCTTCAAAACGTCACAAAGAGGTTGCAAGGCTTGAAGAAGAAGCAAAAGAAGCTCAACTCTTCCTTGAAACGCCAAGAAGAATTGTTTAGCGCTGCCGAGGGTGACATCTCCACCTTTGAAGAAGAACTGAGGGTACTTAAGGACCAGATTAACAATGAAGACTTGGTCACTTTGAGAGCGGAGTTGGAAGCCGCGCAACGCGAGTTGAGGGATGCGAGACCATTTGCTTGAGTCTTTTGTTCTTTTCTTTATTTGTTTGATTTATTTTGTTTTGCTTTTTCTTTGGACTCATAGTATCACCGAACTTTGAGATTTAACAAGAGACTTGCCTTTATTTATCTCGCTTTGAGTTATTCTTTCGTATTTGGCATCATCTTTATTTTCTATGAGCAATGTATCATAATGCAACAAGACCAACTTAAGCAAATTTCATGATTAAACTTAGAAAACTTCTAAGCTGTCTATGTACCTTAATAAAATGATCAAGTCATAACATAGTTCAAAAGAAATCAAGATTGATTTTGCGGGGGGGGGGGGGGGGGGGGTTGCCGTACACAGTTTATATTCATGCGGGCTAGGAGTATTCATTCTTTAACCACTTTGAACAAATAGGGTATTTAAAATTTAACCACATAAAATATCTTTAGTGGGGTAAGTTATCATTTTAACCACATAATTTACCATTGGTGGTTGCCATTCACAGTTTATACTCATGCGGGCCAGGAGTATCCATTTATTAATCACTTCGGACAAAGTGAGTGTCATTCAAATTTTATACTCATGTGGGCTAGGAGTGTCATTCAAATTTTATCCATTTATTAATCACTTCGGCGGTTTGGGCCAACAAATTTTCAAAAAAACGCTGTTTTCCATACTTAATTTGAGTTTGAAACAAAACGAGCATGCATTCGAGAATTTCTTGCATAGTATTTCGTCCGATGCTAAATTCCATTTCTAGCTTTTAGTGTCACATATTGTTGTTCTTGTATTAAATTTTGTGGTACGTTTGGCCAACATTTAAAAATCCAAAACATTCTTTTAGTTTGTATTAAATGCATAGTTTGTTGGATTGTTTATTATATTGTTGGATAGCTCAATGGTTTCCACTACTTTCCAAGAACTTGTTTTGTTGTGATAACCATATTCTTATATTTCTTATAATATAACAAAATATTAGTGACTTCAAATATTTCTCACAATCTTATAATTTTTTTATACAATTAATTTTTATTATTATATATTTTATTGAATGTTGACTTTAGTCAATAAACCGGTCCACCCAGTGGTCCGACCGGTCCGGCCTGTTGACCCTCTACCCGGTAGCCTCACCAGGTCGCTCACCCGGCCGGGTTTCAGAACACTGGGACAACACCATTCTCATGTATCCAAGGTTGTCCAAGAAGCATATTATATGAAGTTTTGGCATCTATGACGTAAAATAATGTGCTTGATGACGTATCTCCCATTAACAGCTCCAGTCGTATGATACCTATATCCCTTTGCCCCCCTTGGTTGAAGCCTGGTATCATTAAGCGACTACTTGTGAGCTCTTCATTTGGTATTCCCATTTCTTTCATCACACGCAAGGGTAATATGTTGACGGCTGAACCTCCTTCGATCAAGATTCGACTAACCCTTTGCTCACGACTGAATCCAGCTACAAAAAGTGGCCTATTATGGGGCTTCGAACCAAGTAAAAGATCTTCATCTCCAAAGAAAATTGTTGCCGCACATTGGTTGGTGTTCATGGAATTCTTTAGGCATGATTCATTTGATAAGGAATCTTGTACGTGAGTAACGTTGCATGACTTGCCAATGTCTTCTTCACAAAACCAACTTAGTTCCTTCTCTTTGCTTGCTTCATCCTCCAAAGTATCGAGAGAGATTGTTGTAAGATTTGCGGTCGCCTTATCTTCATCTAGTGTTATCTTGCCTTTACGAGCCAATCGCATAACTTTGTCCTTGAACACGAAGCAGGCTTCAATCGAGTGTCCAAGAAGGCGATGATATCTGCAATACTTTGGATCATCTGAACGCCCAGCTTCTTCGGGTCTCTTGATTTCGGGCAATTCAATAAGACCAGATCCAAGTAAGTCGTCAAAAATTCCAGGAACATCGAAGTTAAGGAATAGATACTCTTTTGCTTGCATCTCTTTTAGAGTCAACTTCGTTTACTCATTGTCTTGCGAAGAATTCTTCCTTTCGGATGTCACAAATGACTTATTCCCTTCATTTGCCCTAGTTGAAATCTTAAGAGGTGCGGTAGTCACGGCCATGGAGTCTTTGGATGTTGCCTTAGTAAAGAACTTTCTCCCTTCCTCGGCTCCGATTAACTTTGTGCTTTTGTAGGGTCACTTATAAGCGGCCCATCAGCTCCACTCACAGTCATGCTCAACTCTATATCATGTGCTCTAGTCGCCAACTCTTCAAATGATCTAGGTTGAATACCTTAAAGTATGTACCGAAGTCCCCAATGCATTCCTTGGATGCACATCTCAATGGCCGAGGTCTCGGATAATCGATCTTTCCAATTAAGGCTCAATTTTCTCCAACGATCGATGTAGTCAACGAAGAGTTCTTCCTTCCATTGACGAGTGCTTATGAGTTCAACCATGCTGACAATTCTTCGAGTGCTGTAGAAACGGTTGAGGAATTCTTGCTCTAATTGATCCCAACAATCAATGGACTCTGCCTCTAAGTCAATGTACCAGTCGAATGCATTCCCTTTGAGTGATCGGGCGAATTGTTTCACCAATTGATCCTGTAAGTCCCCGCATTGTTGCATGTCTCCACGAAGTGAGCAACGTGTTGCTTAGGGCTGCCTTTGCCATCAAACTGTTGAAACTTTGGATGGTTGGTATCCACTTGGCAATTTCATAATGTCGATCCTTCTAGTGTAGAATTATTTGTTACATGAGTGGCTACAACCGTGGCAATAACTGATAAAACTATGACTTGTCGAATGTCGCATATTAACATTTTTTACTCTTAAATTATGGTCACAACCCTTAAAAAATTATTTTAGTTTCTATTTATACATATGGCCCCTTCTCCCTCTAATAATCTGTTTTAGGAAAATATGAGAAAATCTAAATTTTAATATGGTATTGCAGTGTACCCAATTTGTTGTAGGTTTTGTCAACTATCTAACCCACGTGCTACGATTCAAGACTCATTTTCGAGCCATACGTGAAATTTTTTTATCCCACATTACTTGGGGAATGATTTTGATTTTTGTTTTTACATACATTGCCCCTAGAACCCTCTCCCTAGAATAAGGCTTTTCAGTGGAAAGTTTAAAGGGATCTAAAATTCTAATAATTGTGGATCAAAATTGGATCTATGCATGACATCTAATATGGAAAAGCAAGCAAGGTCTTGAGAAACTGAAGTTTGTAAATTAGCTATTATGTTAGACTACAAAAACAGATTAATTCTTCTAATTTGATATGGTAACTGTAGCAACAAGATTTTCTAAGTCTTTAAAATAAAAGACCAAAAAATAGTTGACAAATAAAACTTGTGAGTTTGATGAATTTATGGAGTAACAATCTCTTTGATCCTCTGTTTTGATTTTACAAGGACAATGACTTGAACTTTAAACAAATCTTGATAGAAAGGTACTTGAATATTTGGCACACGTCGATGCGTGGGCTTGGCAGCTTGATCTCGGATCGAACGGCCTTTTGACTTTGAATTTGATTTGAAGATTGTTGAAGAACGATATGATCTTCGCCTTCAGTTCTTCGGATATGTGGACTTTGATCTTCTTTAAAAGGGACTTTGATCTTCAAAAAACAGTTTTTCGAGGGCCTTGCAGCTTGTTCTCGGACCAAACGGACTTTGGGCTTGAAGATCGTTGAAAAATGATATGAACTTGATGTCGAATATGCCGAATTTGTTGAGGCTCGAACTTCCTTGGCAGAAGTGCGATCTTAAAAAAACAGTTATTTGGTGGAATTGAGGCTTGATGATGGATCAAACAAAGGTTTTCGCGAAGAACCCTTGAAGATGGATGAACTTGGTGGAGCGAAAAACTGAGAGCTTTTCCCTCTTCAACTTGTGAATATTTGTGTGTGTCTTTTTCTCCAAGAGAGGACCGCTATTTATAGTTGTAGGACCTAGAGCCTCCTTGCTTGTGATTGGTTGTTTTTCTTTTCAAGATAAACATGGATTTAATTTGGTTTGCTTATCAAGAAATATCTAGAATACATCATATTTCCACGTGTAATAATGTGATTAGTTGAAATATATCATCTTTTCCACATGGCCTTGTTTGATTGGTTGAATCACATCATCATTTTTTCACGTGGCTTTATTTGATTGGTTGCAATTCTCCATCTTTTTCATGTGTCTTTATTTGATTGGCCAACAATATATGTATTAGGAAATTAATTAATTAATCTATCAATAATTAGAATTTAATTTAGTAAAATCCCAAATAAAAATAAAAATAATTAATTTAACTTCTAATAATTAATTTGATACTTGTCGAAATTTAATTGAAGTAGACGAAATTAATCTGTATACAGTAACACAAGAGAAATTATTAAGTGCACCTATTGCCCGATGACATTGTTTTGTTAATATGATTTATTGTGAAATATGTGATTACGATGTAGTGCTAGGAATTTATTGCATTGTAATATTAAAAAATCATGTAATCTAAATAACCTCTTGTTGTTCCACATCATCATGTCACGATTTTAAGAAATAATTTGTCATACTTGGTTGGGAAGTAAACACCAAGCAAACCAAAAAGCCTGAGAACAATGTAAGCAAAGATATGTCCATGTAACAATAATTTGGCTAATTAGTTGAAGAACAATGTGCTACCACTACAAGAATTGGCCAGTTATCCCGACTGGAAAATTTTGATCGGAATTCGGGTGGAAAAAATTTCGACCGCTTCCGACCAGATTCTAGTCGGAAATGAGATTTCCGACTAAGTATAAAAAATTTCGACTGGATCCCGGTCATTTCCCACACCCCCCTTTCTCTCTCCCCTCATTTCCCACACCTCCCTTTCTCTCTCCCTCTCTCATATCCGACCGCCCCTCCTCCATTTTTGACCGCCCATCGGTAGCAAATCCAGTTCCGGTAAGTTTTTTCGTCTTTTCTCATTTTTTATGTTATTTTTATTGTTTTAATAATTATTTTATATGTTTGATTGTTAGATATTGTAGAAATTGTTAGGCTTTAATTAGAAAATGCATTTAGGAAATGTTAGGCTTTAAGAGAGATTAGTAATTATTTATGCATTTAGGAAATGTTTTCTTTATGCATTGTTAGTGTTTAATCTTTATTTATGTCTTTAGGGATTATTTGATATTGTGTTATTGTTAGACCTTCAACATTGTTTATGCCTTTTAGAAAATTGATTTATAAATTAGAATTCATGATGCTTTTAGGGAATTACTATAAAGTAGAAATCATTATATTTTTTTAGAATATCTACTTAAAATTTATATTTTTAGCTACTCTCGAAATATCTATATGTGTTTTTAGGTAATATTATTTATCTTAGCATTGTTTTATTTTATATGATTTTTATATGTGTTAATTTAGTTATTATGGCGTTAATTTTATGAAATGTTGTTAGATATCTTAGAAATGATTATTTTTATAACATAGTTCATGCCTTTAGGAAAACTATATAACTTAGTAATGATTAAATTTAGGTCTTCCCTATAATTAAAAATATTCTAACTTAGATGCTTTTACATAGTACATAGCACTTTAGTCGACGACATGTCGGGCGATCCTCCACGCTCGTCTCATGATATCGACCATGGCTAGCCCTCGAAGAGAGGGCGTAGTGGTCCACCGAGTGCCGCAGGGCCTAGTGATCCACCGAGATTAGGTCCTCGTCTTCGATTTGTTCATTTTGGCGCTACACCACCCGATGTTGTCGATGCCCATGCTACCGATCCTGCCGAGTCCCCTTCTACTTCCCAGCCACCTAAGCGTACGATGGGATCGAGCGGCGGTACTCCACCAGATCGAGTAGTACCACATCGACTATATGATGCTCACGCAACATCAACGCCACCTACGTCATCCGAATCGAGGAGTAGGGAACCTAGGCCACCATCTACGGATTCTACAGCTGTGGGTCCCAGCGCTTCTTCCCCGATAGACGTCGCCGGTGCAGGACCATCTACAGCGACGCAGTAGCGACCGGACCAAGGCTTGTCCAGAGGCGATCAGGTTCCATCTAACAGTAGAGGCCGCCGTAGAGTTGTTTTGGATGAGCACGGCATATTTTTGAAGGGGCACAAGATATCGACGACGATTACCGAGATCATCAGGTCATTTATGAAGACGTGTGTTCCTTCATACAATGAGGTTGATGGGAACGTCAAAGGTCAGATGTGGACTAAGTTTAAGGTGAGATTTCGGAACAAACACACACACACACACACACACACACACACACATATATATATATATATATATATATATATATATATATACATAGTAAGATTTTTATTTAACAAAACCTTAATTAAAAACATATTTATTAATTGCAGAAAACATACAACATTGGTCCGGAGGAGTTGGGTTTGGCACATATGGCCTACGAGGCTAAGGCCAGAAGAGTTACAAGGAGATAGTGTACAATGCGAAGAAGAACTACTATGCAAGGAAGGATGATGCGAAGTGGGCGGGGCGTCCGAGGACTGGGTGGATGAACGACAAGTTGGACGCTGAGTTTGTGAAGCATTGGGAGTCTAAGAACCATCTGGACAAATCAGCTACAGGAAAGAAGAACAGGCAATGAGGACAGGAGCCACACCCTGGTCGTCCTGTACGAGGGACGCATGCTAGTGGGTCTCGTAGCTATACGGAGATCCAGCGTAGGATGGTATGTCTTATTAAATTCAATTCTATACGAATAACTTTTTTCTTAAATTTAAATAGTTTAACAAAAAAATTATGTCGATATGCAGGCGCGTTAGAGACCTCGAGAGGCCCTGCGCCTCGGCATGATGAGATGCATCGATATCAGCATACACATGTCCCCGAGGATCTGCTAAAGGGAGTTCGACGTCGCCGCGTTTGGCTAGTAGCCATTGTTATTTTCGACCGCATTTCGGTCGAAAATGCTAAAGTTTAGTCGTTTTTCCGACCGCAATGCGGTCATGAATATTAGGGTTTAGGCCTTTTTCCGACCGCATTGCGGTCGAAAATGGTTGAATTTTCGACCGGAATGCGGTCGGTAATAATATTCATATTTTTAATTTTCCCATTTCGCTCTCCAGTTTTAGATAAATCGTTGGTTTAATGATCAATTACAACAACATTAGTTATATATAAGTTACAAAATAATAAAAAAAAAAACTTATTTTCTCGCACGTTAAATAATCATTTAATACGTCGATTGATAATGTCACTTATAAATACATTAGTATATTTTTGCTAATTAACTACTTATGATTATGTTAATTGAATGTAACATCTAAATAAATATATATTGAAAGTGCAGGTATTCGGTCGATGTTAGTTTAACATTGAAAGTGCAGGTATTCTGTCAATGTTAGTTTAACATTGAGAAGTCAATGTTAGAATAACATTGCTGGAGCAGAATCCGATTTACAATCTTAATTAATTTCTTCATTATTGTTTTGCCTTATTCACTTAACTAACTGAGTTCCACGGTTGTAATTGTCTTTGATTATTATTCAGGAAACAAACTTGTCATAGGTTGGACGCTCAAGTTTCCAAGAAGGAAAGTTTCCTTAATTACGCAAACCACTCTACAAGGAAAGAAGAATTCGAGTGGAACTAGGAATGCTTTCCAAGATCAGTCCTGATTTGAAGAAGGAGTCTTTCCCTAGTTAGATCACTAACGAAGGAACTATTATTCAAGTAGGACTGCGAGAACAAAGAAGAAGGGTTCAAGAAGGAAACAATGAGAATTACCAACCGTGTACAACACACCTTGAAGTCGAAGATCAAGAACCTATATATAGGTGTGAAGTACATCAAGACAAACATGAGACAAGAGCCAATCAATCCGAGAGATTAATTTACAGTTGTTGAGTGTTGTCTTGCTTTAGCAAAGTTTGTGAATTGTTAGGATAGATCTAAGAGTGAGGAGCTGTTAGAGATATACGAAGCAATTCTTGTGTGATTTGCTTAGTTCAATCAATTTAAGAGTGAGGAGCTTGAGAATTGAGAGAACGACCTTTGTTAAAACCTTCACGGGTTATTTTGCCTAAGGCTCGGAAGTTAATATAAGTCTATATTCACTTCTTAAACTTGGTGTTTGTTTATTCCGTTGCACTATTCTTCTGGTCTGTTGTTAAAGTAACATCGTTGAGTTAACAACGTTGCAAATCTGCTGTTAACTCTCCAGTGTTAAGTTAACAACAACAACGTATCAACCCGATCCACAATTTCAATTGGTATCAGAGCCAAGCACCAACTTCACCGGTGTTTGGCGTTGATACGACAAGATGGACAATTCCAACCCAATACCAGCAGATTGCTTGTATTGGAGGGTCCCAACAACTATCCCTACTGGAAGATCAGGCTCAGAGTCCACATCAAATCCATCGACCTAAGAGCTTGGGACGCAGTACTAGAAGGCTACACCATCCCCTACTTGCCAAGAGATGGAGATGCTGATCTGGTACCTAAGCCAAGGGGACAATGGACAGCCAACGAAATTGCTCTCTACAACTTCAATGAAAAGGCACTCAATGCTATTTTTAGCTGGGTAGGTAATTATATGTTCAAACTTATTCAAACTTGTTCTACTGTTAAAGCTGCATGGGAAATTCTTAAATTACATTGTGAGAGTGATGTGGCTGTGAGGGACTCTAAATATAGAAAACGTTTGAGGGACTTTGAGAAGATAGAGATGGGTGAGGATGAAAGCATTGATAGTTATTTTGAGAAACTTCTAGATATTGCTAATCAGTGCCAAAACTTAGGTTTTATCATCCCTAATCAAACCATGGTCTATAAAGCCTTTAGAACATTATCTTCTAAGTTTACTGTCAAAAGAATTGCTATGAATGAGTCTAGAGATCTTGCCAACATGGACTTTCAAACATTAATGAACACTCTAAAAGAATTTGAACTAGAATTCCTAGGAAAGTCCAGTAAACAACTTGCTTTAGCCTTACTAGGTACTAGCTCAGATTCTACAGGGAGTGATGAGGATGAATATGAGTTGATCTATTCTAACTATGGTAACATCACTAGGAAGTTTAGTAAATTGGGTTACAAAGATAAAAGTAAAGAAAAACAACCTAGTAATGCTGCTGTTAGTTATAAGAAATTGCCCCCAAAGTTTGTAAAATACATGGCATCTAAGAGCACTCCTCAAGATGCTGAGAAATTGAAAGATGTCCAGTGTTATGAATGTAAGAGGTATGGTCACTTTAAACATGAATGTGCTAACACCCTCAGAACAAAAGGGAATTCTCATTGGGTCTGTGTAGATGACTTTAATGAAGCTGACTTCGAATCTGGAACAAGTGCTGATGAACAATCAGAGGAAATCAACACTGCTGCGCTCTGCACTCGGATCATCTGGTCAGAAGAAGACTCCAGAAACTGCCAAGAATCTCAATGTTACTCTAACATTAGAGAACCAACAGCAAAGCAATAGATCTTATTTGGAGACTGGAACAGCAATGATACACAGGTTAACCATGACACACTCTCTGATTGTGATGATACTAACTTTGATTATTTTCATGGCTCAGTTGATCTAGAAGAGGAGTACTTCAATGAAGATGAGATGTCCCAGGAGGAAATTCTTGATGACCTACATACAACCTTTCTCAGACTTGAGAGAGAGAATGTCAGACTCATGAAGAAAAATAAAGCACATAAGCATGACATTGAATGTTTAAAGAACATGTTGAAACTCTATGAAATAGATTTTGACAAAGTTGAAGCTGAGCTGAGCTGAAAGAGGTAAAGGAGAAACTCAAAAAGGATTCACAGATCATAGCCAAATGGAATGGAGGTACTTCTAAACTTGATGAGGTACTGAACATGAGTAACTCAGGTACATGTGGTCTGGGATTTGTTGAGAAACCTTCCTCTTCAAATGTTAATTCTGCCTATCTAACTACAAGCTTTGTTAAAGAATCTGATAATGTGAGTACAGGAACCATTAACACTGTAAAAAGTAAACCTACCTTTACCTGCCAGTACTGTTTTCAACCAGGTCACATTAAACCATTATGTAGGAAACTTATAAAAGAATGTGGTAAGAAAACAGCCTCTGCGTCCAATGTTAATTCTACAACAGGTTCTGATGTTAGACTAACATTAGGTGCAGGACAGAAAAGTAGAACTTGGATAGAAAAGGCTAAAACCCCTAAGATTAAAGTTGTGTGCAATGTTGTTTTCTCTGCTGTGTACTCTAACCTTTCAGGTAAATGGTACTTCGATAGTGGATGTTCAAGACACATGACAGGCAGCAAAGAGAATCTTAAGCAAATGGTACCTTTGAGTGCTGGAACAGTGACATATGGAGGAGGCACCAAAGGAAAAATCATTGCCAAGGGGATATTGAATGTTGATGGATTCCCTCCCTTGAAGGACGTGTTGTTGGTAGATGGGTTAAAGGCAAATCTAATCAGTATCAGTCAACTGTGTGATGATGACTTACTGGCTACATTTGATAAGATATCATATGATGTTTATGATAGTGACAATGTTCTTGTGATGACAGGTACTAGATCCAAAGACAACTGCTACCTAGCCCAGGAGGAAGCAGAATGTTTCCATGCCAAGATAGATGAGGCTTCTATATGGCATAGGAAACTTGGACATGTTCACTACAGAAACCTTGAGAAATTACAGAAAGTTGATGCTGTAAGAGGCTTACCAAAGCTGTCTTGTCCAGGTAAGCTTGTGTGTGGTGATTGCCTCAAGGGTAAGCAAACCAGAGCAGTTCATACACCCCTACAGGTACAGAATGCTAACCCTAGATCTAGTAGGTGTTTTGAATTGCTGCACATGGACTTAATGGGTCCAATTGAGGTAAGTAGTCTCAGTGGGAAGATATATGCCTTTGTGATTGTAGATGACTTCTCTAGATACACTTGGGTAAAATTTCTTAAAGAAAAGTCAGAAGCTTTTGATCAGTTCAAAATTCTTTGTGCTAGTATTAAAAACTTGTATGGCTCCACTGTGACTAAGATTAGGTCTGATCATGGTAAATAATTTGAAAATGCTAGTTTTGATAACTACTGCAATACTAAAGGTATTTTCCATGAATTTTCAGCTCCTAAGACTTCTCAGCAGAATGGGATTGCTGAGAGAAAGAACATGACTCTTCAAGAGATGGCCAAAAGACTCTGGGCTGAAGCCTTAAATACTGCTTGTCACATTAGTAACAGGTTGTATCTTAGACCTGGAACTAACATGACTCCATATGAACTCTTGAAGGGTGTAAAACCAAATGTTGCATATTTCCATGAATTTGGATGTGATTGTTATCTACTGAATGACAGGGATTATCTGAGTAAATTTGATTCTAAAAGTGAAAAATGCATTTTTGTAGGATACTCAGCCAATAGTACTTCCTTTAGAGTCTACAATCTTAGATTGAAGACAATTCAGGAATCAGTGAATGTTGTGTTTGATGATTTCACTCTTGATACAGGTACTGGTGACATCTTAGTTCCCAATGTTGAACCAACAGTGGAAACCGAGAATGTTACTCCTAACAATGTTACACCAACATTGGAACTGGAAGATGGAAACACTGAACAGGAGTCAGGGAACGATGTTAGACTAACACCAGCAAGATCTGATGTTAGACTAACAACAGAGGATTCTGACTCAGAACATGAAGTTGCCTCTGAACCTAGAAGAGATCCCCCAGCTAGGATTCAGAAAGACCATCCAGCATCCCAGGTAATAGGTGAACTCACTGAACGGGTAAGGACACGCAACAGAGAAAGACTTGACTATAGAGATATGGTAAAAATGTGTGTCTGTATGAACTTCACTTGTACTGTTGATAATGCCTCTTGTTTTGTCTCCACCATAGAACCTAAAAATGTGAATGAAGCCCTTCTTGATAACTTTTGGATTAATGCCATGCATGATGAACTATTACAGTTTACTAAGAATAATGTCTGGATACTTGTACCTAGACCACCTAATGTTAATGTAATAGGGACGAAGTGGATATTTAAGAACAAGAGTAATGAGGAAGGGGTTATAGTTAAAAACAAAGCTAGACTAGTTGCTCAGGGGTACACACAGGTTGAAGGTGTAGATTTTGATGAGACATTTGCTCCAGTTGCTAGGATTGAATCTATTAGGTTACTTCTAGCCATAGCATGTTGCCTTAAGATAAAACTATACCAAATGGATGTAAAGGGTGCGTTTCTGAATGGGCTGATTGATAAGGAAGTATATGTTGAACAACCAAAGGGGTTCACAGATCCTAAGTATCCAAACCATGTGTACAAGCTTAAAAAGGCATTGTATGGTCTTAAACAAGCACCTAGAGCATGGTATGAAAAGCTTACAAAATTCCTTTGAAGTCTTTGTTTTGTTAGAGGTGATGGAGATAGAACACTGTTTGTCTTGAAGAAAGATTATCATATCTGTGTTGCTCAAATATATGTAGATGATATTGTTTTTGGCTCAACTAACAATTCTATTCTAGAAAAATTTGTTGAATCAATGACAGGGCAGTTTGAGATGAGTATGATGGGAGAATTAACTTTCTTTCTTGGCCTTCAAGTGAAACAAACAGGTAATGAGATTTTCCTAAGTCAGGAAAAGTATGCAAGGAATTTGGTGAAAAGGTTTGAATTGGCAGATTCAAAGCCTTGCAAGACTCCTATGTCTTCATCTGTGAAGATATCCAGGGATGTTAATGGTGCCAATGTTGATCCAACATTGTACCGTTCAATGATATGAAGCTTACTCTACTTGTCTGCTTCAAGGCCTGATATAATGTTCTCTGTTTGTGTTTGTGCTAGGTACCAGGCATGTCCAAAGCAGTCTCATCTGATTGCTGTGAAGAGAATTCTTAGATACATTTCTGGCACCTTGGCCCTTGGTATATGGTATTCCTATGACACTAACACCAATCTTGTAGGGTTCAGTGACTCAGACTGGGCAGGTGACACTGATGACAGAAAGTCTACAAGTGGAGGATGTTTTTATCTGGGGAACAACTTGGTCTCATGGTACGGTAGAAAGCAAAACTGTGTGTCACTCTCCACTGCTGAATCTGAATACATAGCAGCAGGTAGTTGTGTCACTCAGTTAGTATGGCTTAAACACATGCTACTGGATTATGGGTTAGACAGTGATACCTTACTTATGTTTTGTGATAATCTTAGTGCTATAAGCATCTCTAAGAATCCTGTGCAACACTCCAGAACTAAACATATTGACATAAGACATCACTTTCTGAGAAACATGGTAGAAGATAAGCTCATTGATATTGAACACATTGAAACCAACAATCAGCTTGCTGATATGTTCACTAAACCCTTAGATTCTGAGAGGTTCTTCAGTTTGAGGAATTCTCTTGGCATGTGCATCGTCTAGGGATGTTAGTACACCAGTGTTGACATAACACCACTGTCTAGCACTGGTTATTGGTTGTGGTGTATCTGTAATTCTTTTCGTTTCTTTCTGCATTCTTTCTTCTTGCATAGTACATCCTTGTTAGAGATTCTGTTGGGTTGTGTGGTTAAACTGTGTGGATAGCTGAGTTGATTGGTGGACAGGTACATATCAAGAGGTTTGTAAAGTAGAACTATGTTGTTAGTTTGTGAATGTTAACCTAACATCTGGGAGAAGCTGGGGTACACAGAGCTCACTACTCTGATGTTATTCAGTTGTGTCTTATCCATGTTAGGTTAGACAAAGCATGAAGAGAAGCTGGGGTACATGATGTTGAAAGCTTCATTGTCATTCAGTTGTGCTTATTTTTGTGTTTTGTCTATGGCCAAGGTTATGCATGATAGTGATCTTTACTACTGGGGTGTTTTGAAGTTTAGACTGCTTGCATTCAGTAGCATTGTTCACTTGGTATTTCGCTTGTATACAGGTTGGAAAACAAGTATGCATGAGGGACTGGGGTGGAGAATTATATGATAAATGTATTGTCTTCATTCAGTTCCTTTGTACTTGCCTAATCTGTTGCTGATGGTTAAGTTGTTGGGGTGTGTGGGGTCTTGCGCTGCCCACATTCAGTGATGAATCTATCCTTTTACATTCACTAGTTTTTGTTCAAAAGAGTTCATAAAGATAAATTGATGTGTCCTGATCCCAGTCAGCAAAGCTGTTTGTACTTGGTTACCATCTCCCAATGTTAATCTAACATTGTTGCATTCTTTCTAGTTCTGTATTCTTTTTTTCTTGTGTCGGTTTGGGCTTAGGGGGAGTAGTAATCCTAGGAAATCATGTGTTGAGGCATACTTTGTGGGTGACTCACTGCAGGTAAAACACTATGTTTTGTGATCTTCTATGCTATGGGAACATCTTTTCCCTGGATATGTATATCCACTCTGTGTTTTTCTGTTTGATGTGTTACTTACTCATACTGATGATCTTAACCTATGTCTTTGTACCTATGTACTTGGGTGAGGGTTCAGATTAGTTGACGAGAATATCTCACGCTCTCACATCCCTTGGATGAAGCCCTGCACCTACAACTTTCCTCCCTGATGTTAACTTACCAATGTTAGTCCAACATTGAAACATTGTAACTTATAAGTTTTCAGGTTTGAAGACCGCTCTGGTTACGTGTTAATCCAACACTGACACGTGGTAAGGTGAACATGGGTATGATCGTGTGACAGTGGTCCGATTATGTTGGTAACATGTTACAACACCACTATCTCTACTCTTCAGCCGATTATTGTATAATTTGCCCTAATCTTCTTCTACTGTGTACGCGCTCAATGTTTTTTTGCAAAAAACAACTCTCTCTGCGAAAATCAAGTTTCGATTTTTCTTCTCTAAATCACTAACAATGGCACGCAAGTCTTCCATTGACACTCTTGCAGCAGCTGCCGAACAGATGGAGCAACCTAGACGCCGCATGACCAGAAGTGCAACTACTGAAGCGATTACCGCCGCCGCACCAAAGAGGAAATCCACTTATCAACGACGCAAGGGCAAGAAAGCTACTAAGGGTGATGTTGATTCAACACCAAAAACTTCTAAGCAAACCTCCACTCCCGCCAACCCTGAAAACGAGGTAATGATGGCTAACCCTACTCTGGATATACCTGATACTACTGTTGTTGGTATTGAGGGGGAGAAAGAGGCCCCGAGTGTTGTTGTGGGTGAGTCTGAGGTGGTGCATGAGGTCCCTGAGGGTAATACTGGGGATGAATCTGTGGTTGCTGAGGAAGTGGTTGAGCCTACTAAGGCTGATGAGGCTGAGCAGGATACTGCTGATGAGATGGAGACTCTTCCTGAGGAGTATGATCAGGTTGAGGAGACTGTGGCTGAGGAGGTTACTACTGAAGGTAACCAAGATGCTGGTGAAGAGGATGACAGTCAACCTGAAGAGGTTGAGAGAGAAGAAGAAGAGAGCCTGACTCTCACTGACTTAGCTACTGCTGCTAAGAAAAGAAAGGGAAAGCAGGTGGTGGTTGAAGCTTCTGAGTCCGAGTTAGAAGAAGAAAAAGAGGAGGAAGAGGATGAAGTTGAAGAGGAAGTTGAGGATGAAGGCCTACAGGTAGGTGATGACCCTGCTGATGTTACTCCAACATCAGATGAATACTTTGATCTGCTTGAGGAGGAGTATCCCAAGAAGCCTTATTCTGGCTTCTATGTGTCTGCTGAGGCAGAAGAGCTGTGGGAGGCTTATCAAGCCAGGGTGATTCATACTGAGAGGAACATTGATGAGGAAATGTTCAAAGAAAATAGGTTGTTTGAGTTGCTGGAAGCTAGAGGGGTGTTGGGCTCTGTGATGAACCAGTCATCATATGTCCCTGATGTGATCAGAGAGTTCTACATGAACCTCTCTCAATGGGTGTCCCACAAGGACTCTCCCAAGTTTGGCAAAGCTTGGGTCAGATGAATGTCTATGACATTAGCCCCTCTGTGATCAATGAGGCTTGGGGACTCCCTGACCCTGAGGAGACTGAGGATCCTAGCTTGGATGAGGTGATCACTGACCTCACTGGTGGACTGACAAGGAAATGGAATGACAGTTTTCCAACTACAAAGCTGACCTCCTTAAGTGTTGTACTTCACAAGCTCTCCACCTACAACTGGCTGCCCTCTTCAAACACCACTGTGATGACAAAAGAATCTGCAAGGCTGGTGTACAAACTGAAGAATGGGCTGAGTGTGAATATAGGGGAGAAGGTTCTGAGGCACATGAGGGAAGTCACAACCAAGGCAAAGGGAATCATTCCATATCCCTCTCTGATATCCAACATTCTTGTGAAGCAAGGCTTCAAGACAAAGAAGACAGAAGGCTGGATCAAGAACAAGGCCAAGATGATCATCACCAGGAGCTATTTCACTCAGATCAGGATTCAGGACCTGCCATGGAATCCCAATGATGGAGCTGGTCCAAGCAGGAAGAAGAAGAAGAAGAAGACTCACAAGTTTGCTGCTTCTTCGGTTCTTGTGGCTAGTGGGGACAGCTGTTCTGTCATTGCTGATGCCTTTGTGGAGGAGACCCTGGTGTGGCTGGACAGAGAGTTCAAGGATACCCAGAGAGAGATAGCAGACAAGCAAGTAAGGCTGCAAGAGATAGACAGCCTCATGAAGCATTTGAGGGGTCTGCCTTCCTCACAAAAAGGGGGAGAATGATCAAATTTCAAAAATTTATGAGTTCTGTTATGTTTCTGTCAGCATGAACAATTATTTTTCTTTGTTTATTTTTCGGTTTCATCAAGGAGTGTGTTCCTTGCTACTTAGTATGGTCTGTAATTAAGTACATTTCTATCTTGTTGCTTACTGCTTCTGCTTATGATCATTGAACTTTGGATACAAAGTACTAACTCTGTTTTGCAGGTGTTAACTGGTCTCTGATGTTAAAATAACATTGAGATGTTCAATGTTAGAATATCTGTCTGGGTTCGATGGTAAGCTAACATTGACAATGACAGACAGATGTTATGACAACATTGAAAGTATCAATGTTAGAATAACATTGAAATGGTCCCTTCTGAGTTTTAGGGGGAGCGTACTTATTTTTCCATTGTGATCTGATAGTTAAGTTTGTTTGAATAATTTGATCTGGTTAGAACAGGTTCTTAGGTTTTGTGATTAAGGCAAAAAGGGGGAGATTGAAAGTGCAGGTATTCGGTCGATGTTAGTTTAACATTGAAAGTGCAGGTATTCTGTCAATGTTAGTTTAACATTGAGAAGTCAATGTTAGAATAACATTGCTGGAGCAGAATCCGATTTACAATCTTAATTAATTTCTTCATTATGGTTTTGCCTTATTCACTTAACTAACTGAGTTCCACGGTTGTAATTGTCTTTGATTATTATTCAGGAAACAAACTTGTCATAGGTTGGACGCTCAAGTTTCCAAGAAGGAAAGTTTCCTTAATTACGCAAACCACTCTACAAGGAAAGAAGAATTCGAGTGGAACTAGGAATGCTTTCCAAGATCAGACCTGATTTGAAGAAGGAGTCTTTCCCTAGTTAGATCACTAACGAAGGAACTAATATTCAAAAAGGACTGCGAGAACAAAGAAGAAGAGTTCAAGAAGGAAACAAGGAGAATTACCAACCGTGTACAACACACCTTGAAGTCGAAGATCAAGAACCTATATATAGGTGTGAAGTACATCAAGACAAACACGAGACAAGAGCCAATCAATCCGAGAGATTAATTTACAGTTGTTGAGTGTTGTCTTGCTTTAGCAAAGTTTGTGAATTGTTAGGATAGATCTAAGAGTGAGGAGCTGTTAGAGATATACGAAGCAATTCTTGTGTGGTTTGCTTAGTTCAATCAATTTAAGAGTGAGGAGCTTGAGAATTGAGAGAACGACCTTTGTTAAAACCTTCACGGGTTATTTTGCCTAAGGCTCGGAAGTTAATATAAGTCTATATTTACTTCTTAAACTTGGTGTTTGTTTATTCCGCTGCACTATTCTTCTGGTCTGTTGTTAAAGTAACATCGCTGAGTTAACAACGTTGCAAATCTGCTGTTAACTCTCCAGTGTTAAGTTAACAACAACAACGTATCAACCCGATCCACAATTTCACACACACACACACACACACACACACACATATATATATATATATATATATATATATATCACATTTGTCTTTTCTATACTAACGTTTTTAACGAATGTTAATTACAAATGAGAGATTACTCTATACTATGTATGATTAATATATGTAGAACTTCAAACAAATTTAATAGTAATCTTACTATGTTAATCAATATTAACTAAATACTAGTTCAAAAGAACATTAAACTAAGTAAGTATTATTTCAATTCATGTATTTTTAGTGAAATTCTATAGGTAAACTCACAAGCACATCAGCATTTTTTTAAAATCAAGGAAAATAAAACACTATCTCCGACCGAAATTCAGTCGGAAATAATATTCATGACTATTTTCGATCGGATTTCGATCGAAAATTGCAAAAATTTTGGCGCATTTTTGAAAATTTCAAATTTTAAACTTTTTTTGACCGTATCCTATCGGAAAAAATCTAAAATTTAGGCGGGCTTAGGTGGGAAATTCAGATTTTCCGAAAATTCAAATATTTTCTCCAAATTCTATATATACACTTCATTTTTCACCCAATTTTCATCAAAATACTCTCTTCATCTTTAAATAATCACACACAAATATTCCACCAACAAATTTCAAACTTAAGCACTTTTTTCATCTTTAAATACTCTCCAAACACAAATATTTCATCTTTAAATAGAACACTTGTTTCTTCCTTTCAACTTTAAAACAATTTTTTTTCTTTCTTTCATCTTAATTCTTAAATAAACAATTTTTTTCTTTTCATCTTTAAAATAAACGTTTTTTTCTTCATTTCATTTTAAATAAAAAAAAATTGACTAACAATCTTTTAGGTTTTAAATTAGTGCAATAAATCGAAATATTTCAAAAAAAGAAAGAAAATAATATTATGATAATTATTACCAATTTTTTTTTTCGATTGAATATTATTTCCGACCAGAGTACGGTCGGAAATACCTTAAATATTATTCAACGAAGTACCGCCCGGGAACGCTAAAGCCGGTGAGAAGATCTTCAACACTCCTGATTTTTACATTTGTAGATCTCGCATGAGTTTATATGTTCCCTTTGTATCTCGTGAGGATTATTTTTAGGTTTTGATATTAATTACAGAGTTATTAGGTAGTGATTGGTTGATGTAGGAAAATATGTGGTTGAGTTTTATTCTTCAAATTCGAACGATTTCAGAATTCTGAAAATTAATGCCGATGTATAATTGAGGTGTGGCTGATTTGATGTGTAGTGATATAGTCGATGTCTAGCATGGCTGTGGCTGGGTATTGATGTATGCTTTAGCTTCTGTTCTCTATGGCTTCAAGCTTATTTGTTTTGATTATTAATGTTGATTTTGTATGAATTTGATCTTGTTTGGATACCTGTTAGGCTTTTCTGATTTAGCGAGGAAACCTTGCTTAGAATGTTTTACGTGATTATTTGGTGGGCATTGCTTTTTTGGGATTTAGGTCAGATCAGTTTTAGTACTGTCTCAAGTTTGTTGAAATTATTGCTAAATGCTGGCAGTTTATATATGCCTGTTTGTTTCACATATTACTGAGCTTAAGCTGATGTGCTTTGATATGTAGTAATGCGCTACTGTCAATTCTTGGGTGCATCTCTGTGTATGCTTAAATTTCAGTACGCTATGTGTTGCTATTTAATGGGAATTGGCTTCAGCTGTTTGACTTTATTGTGTTTTGGATGGCTTGTTCTCATCTGTATCTGTTGTTCTTTGATATGTGCAGGTCCCAACTTGAATGGCCTGTTCGGAAGGCAATCTGGCACCACCCCTGGGTATTCTTACTCTGCTGCGAACAAGAGCATGACTGTTAACTGGGGAGAGAATACTTTGTATGATTATCTGCTAAACCCAAAGAAGGTACATGTTCCCACTGCTCTTAGTTAACATTTTGCTTCAGGAAATTAATCTTTCTCAAGCCGTTACACGTAATTAATGTTTCGTGATATTCCAATGCCCTTAGTTAACATGGTGTCTGGAAGAAGAAATTTGTTGTAGGTTCTACGCCCCATCATGAGACATATTGTCTTTCCATGCTAGACAGACATTTGTCAGATTGTGTTGGTCATGGGCCCAGATTATGTGCTGTTTATAGTTGTTGGATGAATCTTCATGGGGTTGTTTGTGAAGAGGTCAATTGGTTAGTGGACTTGTGCTAAAGGTGGATGCACAGTTTATTAACATTATCAACATAATGACTTCAATGATATGCACTCTCTAATGTCATTTCCTAATGCATTGGTAGTATGCTTGTTCTTTTGTTAGATGTTGGGGTTGGCGTGAAGGAGCTGTTTTTTTTTTTTTTTTTGGGGAATGCGGTATCTTCTATTAGGGAGCTGGTTGTGTTTTTTTGTGATGTTTATCCATACTTGGTGTTTTATAGTGGAGACATTTGATTGCATGTGTTCACATTGTGTCCAAATCTGGAGGGGCTAGGATACAGACATGCACCTCGCAACTGTATACACTTCTCCTACAAAGACTAGTCATAGTGTCAAAATCCTGGAGATGTATTCCTGTCATAGGTGAGTGTTGGGAGCTAGGATACCAAGAAAAAACCCGGTATAGTTATCGGTATAAGGTAAGATGAGGAGATTTCATGGGGGAGTGTTACATGCACTGATTAGGGTTCTATAAGCTTGCAGTAGTGGTGGCGGCTTAATGATGACGTGTCTAGCTGTTGTGGTACAATGTTGTAGTGGTTTCTGCTTTAAATTGTGATGCCATGAGATGTTTTAAACATGTTGGCTTAAAGATCAGGAATGTGGGGGTCGAAAGGGACATCTCTTTGCTAGGTTCTCAGAGGAAGTTCTTTTTTTGCAAGTTTTCCTTTGGTTTTGCCTCTATTTCTCCCTTGGAAATTGGGACAAGACTTTCTGGAGTTGTGGTGTCATTTTCTTTGTATTTGTAATGTCTGAGGTAATGCAAAAGGAAAATGTCCTTCTCAGCTGCCTTTGCAATTTTTGCAAGGTTGAGTAGAATTTTTCAAACCCGATGTCATTTGATACCTTTTTGTTGATGAACCGTTACGTGACAACTTCAATCTGTTTTGACTCTGAATAATTTTGGCTCAAGTGTCTTATGTTTTCTTGTTTTCCGTCGAGATGATCAATGTTTGGTTTGCTGGTTTCTGATGCCCATACATGCCCCGTTTAGTGTGGAGTATCTCACAGTTGATTGTCTCTTACTAAGCTACTTTTTGTATTGGTGCAGTACATTCCTGTCACGAAGATGGTGTTCCCTGGACTGAAGAAGCCACAAGATCATGCTGATCTGATTTCATATCTCAAGGAAGCAAGTGCCTGATGATACTTTTGGACTCGTTATTTTTTGAAAGTTGCTGATATAAGTTGGCTGGTTTCGTATGAGGAACCTCTTTCTTTTACAGAGTAGTTACTTGAGACTTAATTCAATAAGATCATCAATTTTTGTTGCCTGTGATGGCCTACCGCCTATGATACTCAGATTATTCTTTCCAAAACACTATTGAACTTGTGGCAGGAGCCGTTTAAGTCGATTATGAAGTGCATTTGTTGTGCAGATCAAATTGCAATTCTTGTTGTGTCTCTAGAGATTTCCCAGTGTAGGATTGGGTGATTATTTATCTGTTTATTTGCTCGGTTATAGTTAAGTAAAACATGGTTAATTTTTGCTCCGTCGATGTTGTGAGTTCATCGTTAAACGAGAGAAGATTGTTAATGACCTAACCTTGCGGACTGGAGAATGAGAAATGTGGGTTTGCATGTATATTGCAACATAAATTGTCATACTACAATTTCCTACCATCGGACTGGAAGCAACTCACCGGTTGCAAGCAGTACTGGAAGCAACTTACCGGTTGCAAGCAGGTTTTATCGGCTCAGCTGGATCACTTACCATATCTCGTGGAGTGATAGAAAAGGGTCGTTTTCTCGTGATTATGTTAATTCAATAATGAGAGAAAAACCCTAGATATAACACTAACTTTTCTCTAGTTTCTGTTTTACTATGAAGTATTATCGGCTCTGCGCAAAGAAGTAGAAGACAGTTCTGATATGCTAGGAGCTGTATATATGAGCTGGTGAGGTGGGTGGTTCTCTGAGTTCGAATTTTGATGGGAGTTGGTTTTGATTAGGGGTGGGGTTCGGTTTAATTGAACCATAAGCTCAACTTTTAAGCAGGGGTTTTGGTCTTCTTTCACTGTCCATCAGATAAATCATTTGACATGCCTCGGTTCGATTTTCAATGTTACAAAAAGCCATCAGTTCGGTTTTTCGTATTGGTTTTGATTACTTTTTGCTTCTTTTGTTTTACAATTTTTTTATTAAGTCCTCTCGTTTGTTTGATCAAAAAGTTTGTTTCTGAATTGAAAAATATATGATAAGACATCATATAAGAAAAAAATACATATAATAGTTAATAAAGTTACATAGTAATTTATAGAGATCATTCTCAAGTGCAAAATATCATTAATCATCAAATTCAATAAATAATTAGAGTAATATAGTTAGGCTACTTTTTTGTGCGATTCCAGTTTGGTTTGGTGAATCGGCATTATAAATCAAAATTCAATTATATATGATTTCGATTTTAACCGCAAAGTTGCTCACCAAACTAGAGTCAATTGTCAAAATAACACATTCTATGAAATTTATTGTCAAAATAACACATTCTCAAAACTTATTGTCAAAATAACACTTTTGCCACATGTGTACAAAACTTATTGTCAAAATAACACTCTTTTTAAAACTTATTGTTAAAATAACATATTCTTGCCACATGTACTGCCATGTGTACAAAAGATATTTAAATTCTTTAATTTTTTTCAATTAAGTAAATCATATTATTCTATCATTATAATTGTAGCATATTTTTTTATAAAAAAAATTGTAGAATATTTTCTTAATAAACTATACTAAAGTCGAAATAACTTTATTTCTTAAAAGTAATTCTATAGGCATACAAGTATAATATATGCACATTTAAATCATCATTTATGCATTTTCAATTAATAAAAGTCTATAAGTATTTATACACATACCCTGTAATTTATTAACGATAAATCTCACATTGTTGTTCTTTTGCAAAACAAAAATGCCCTAAATTAAGAACTTAACTGCAAAAGAATAAAAAACGTTGACCGTGAATTTTATGAGAAGAAAAAGATCGGAGTTGTGGGAGTGGAGGAGTGTGGAATTTGAGAGAGAGAAAAATGGAATGATTTCTATTTATTTTTTTAAAATAAAAAGAATAGATCTACCGCCCACCTCAACTGCACTCTGTTCCTTCTGGTAAAAAAAACTGCATTGTGTTCTATTTATTTTTATTATTTTATTTATTTTATTTTATTTTTTCTTTTTCAATTAAGTTCTTAATTTAGGGCAGCTTTGCTTTGCAAAAGAACAAATATGTGATTTACGGTAAATAAATTATAGGGTATGTGTACAAACACTTATGGACTTTTTTTAATTGAAAATGCATAAAGGATGATTTAAATGTGCATATATTATATTTGTACGCCTAGAAAATTATTTAAAAATTAAAGTTATTTCAGCTGTAGTATAGTTTATGAAGAAAATATTCTACAATTCTTATTGTTTTTATACAAAAAAATATGCTACAATGATAATGATAGAATAGTATGTTTTACTTAATTGAAAAAATAAAGAACTTAAATATCTTTTATACACATGTCAGTACATGTGGTAAAAGTGTGTTTTTTGACAATAAGTTTTTGAAAGAGTGTTATTTTGGCAATAAGTTTGGTGCACATGAGGCAAGAGTGTGTTATTTTGACAATAAGTTTTGAGAGTATGTTATTTTGACAATAAGTTTCGCAGAATGTGTTATTTTGACAATTCGCTCAACCAAACTATTCGGTTAAAAATCCCAATCCTTGGTCGATTATTGGTTGACCGACTTCGGCTATAGTGGCCACCCCGAGTGGACGGACTATGTGCAATCTCGCTTGTCTCTTAAGTTATGTGTGAAGGACATAAGACATTTATAGGCATTTAGTTAGTCATAACTCTGTGTTTTGGACCAACGGTTGTTGGCTCAAGTGGTAAGGGACTTGAGTTTACTTAAGCAAAGTCTCGGGTTCGAGTCTTGTGGATGTAAAAAACACCGTTTGGAGAGGCGTCCCCTCAAAAAAGGCCCGACCGTGCTCTGCTAGATTAGTCACTTAAGCGGACATCAGTGAGAAATAAAAAACTCTGTGTTTTGGGATCAGTTCCATAATCATACTCAATATCGTGTCACTTGTAGAGGAAACATTGGGATTAGTAATTCTGAAAATAAAAACAATTAATTACGCAAAGACTGGTCTCTACAATTTAAATGACACAAAACAATTTTACAGATGATTAAAGTCAAAATGCAAGTACTGAAAAACAATCTGAGTACAAGGGTTCAAGACATCCACATTATGGAGAAACACCAGCTGATAATGGTTTTACATGGAATTTTTGACTTTTTAGTCCTTTATAGTAACCACTTTTCAAAAGTAGTCCCCTATAGTACCTCGAGTCTTTTTTGATCCTCTAAAGTAACCAGAGTTCCAATTTTGGTCCTCCGGGCAAAAATTCTTGATTAATTTGAATGGACTTAGGTCAAATTTGGGAATTTTCCAATTTTTCCTCCAAATATTTTTATGTAATTATACTTACACCCCCAAAATATTGAAATAATTATATTTAAAACTTTAATAAAATTTATACACCACTTACATCACTTTAATAAAATTTATACATCACTTACTCTTATGATTTGCATTTTTTGTCCTTGATTTTGTTGATTTTACTAATTTAACTTGTGCTTTTATAAATTATCTTCAATATTTATTAAACTCAATTTAATTCTAAAGTTTCCTTAAACTTAAAAAAAAACTCTTGAAATGATATAAACTTAACATACTAAGTATTGCATTGAAATAAAAAAAATTAAACAATTTATACTATATATTTCTTGAACTCTAAAGTATTTTATTTTATACAATATACTCATGAAATCTTCTAGTTTTTAATTTAGAAATTGACTATTAAATACTACCTTGAAAAACTAAAATAACAATATGATAAATCTTTTCTGAATTTGAAAATATAATCAATACATATGTTATATAAAATTGTATTCATAAACGTGCAATGATTTTTTTTTAAAGATTCAAGACGTCAAATACGTATTAGTGATATTGTTTAACTTAGATTAATAAACTAATTACTATTTTAATAATATTAAATTGCTAATTTATTCACTAATTTAGTAGTTTTTGGAAAACAAAAAGAGAAAAAAAAAAAAAAAAAAGGAAAAAGGGTTCATCTTCTTCAGCGAACCCACCCACCCGCACGCACCTTGCCCCACCCCCAACCGTCAGCACCATCATCAATTTTTGGCTCAAACTCACCACCGTTCGACTCTTCATCAAACTTAAATCGTAAATCCCTAATCCGTTAGCATCGCCGGAATCCCTATAATCCCGTACGTTCCACGCACCTTGCACCTTGCATTTTAAAATCGAACTCCGGCTTCGATAACGGCCAAAACTTCAAATAAGGCATTCAAATAAGAGCAATGTTAGAAGAAATAGAAAAATAAAGGACGACGGCGGTGGAATTTCGTGATGGTGGTGGATGATTCGTGGTGGAGGGTTTTTTTTTGGGGCGGGGGGGGGGGGGGGGGGGGGGTTGTGACGCAGAGTTTTCTCTTTTTTTTTCTTTTTTTTTTTAAATAAAAAGTTTCTTTAATTGTTACTTATTGAAAGAGTAAGTTTAATTAAAGGGAGATTATTCTAAAATGAGTTTTCATAATCATAAGTGAATATAATTGAAAATATTTTTCTTCTCTTTTTCGTATTATCTAGTTAAAAAATAGTCTTTTCAAGAATTTCTTTTAATTGGGTTTTAATGTAATTATATGAAATATTTGGAACACAAAAAAAAAAAAAAACTCAAATTCGGAGGCAAGTATACTTATTTAAAAAGTATTGGGGTGTGAGTGTAATTATATAAAGTTTTTGGGTAAAAAATACAAAAATAAACTAAGATTTGAAGTCATGTGCCGTGCACATGCGAGTTTCCGGGGAAATAATGGAATATTTCGTCACCGGAGGACCAAAATTGAAATTCGATTACTTTAGAGGATCAAAAAAGGCCCGTTGTACTATAGAGTACTAATTTTGAAAAGTGGTTACTATAACGGACTAGAGAGTCAAAAAAAACCCCGTTTTACATAAACACGAAGAGAATCATTCCCAAGGCTCCGTTGTTCTTCTTGTATCTGAATTGCTGAGGCTCTAATGGAATCAGGCC